>JAGSMP010000001.1:8050966-9454432 GCA_029286625.1 Parnassius orleans | reverse complement strand
AGACAAGGCACACTTATTTCACAGAACTTATGTAATGCAAGGGCAATCTAACATATAATCTACTTTAACAATAATATATAGAAGAATAATTCAACTTCTATACAATTATTTGTCTACACAATTCGTAATGTATGCAGTAAGATATTAAGAACATCATTTTATTGTTACGAATGTAATACAAAATTTATGAACTGTACACTTTTTTTTTCATTTATTAATATATAGTTTACAACAGTCATATTTCTTAATATATAGTTTACATATTACATTTACATGTGATAAAAAAGACTAAATAGTGTCAATATATATATTTTGAAACACCCATTTTCAGCAGAATAGGTTTCATTATTTATTTCACTTTCTTTCAGAGAGGCATGTCAGATGATTTGAATTATCATACTGCCTTAGATTGACCGCTCTCATCGGTATACCATTTAAACATCCTATGTTATAAAAATCGTATGAAATACCTTTTACTAAATCATTGTCATCCACCTCCAAATAATTGTTGCTATTATAACCACTCTTACAAATACGTTATAAATGCCCTTTTTTATTCACTTTTGACATAAATAATTCATTTATCAGACATTTATCTTTAGTATAGTTCTTATACCACAAAAAAGTTGGCTTGGAACGAAAGGCGCAAACTATGCTTATTGCAAAAGTTGTATTAAAGACATTAATATTACATCTGGGAAAGACGCTCTCAAAAAACACTGCTCTTCACAATCTCATTCGGTATCATTGAAAAATATAAAACACAACATAAGATATTATCGTTTACTCAGACAAAAACTAATAATAAATAACTTAAATAACTAACTTATATAATATACAAATTAAATAAGGTAAGTAAATTTTACTCACTATCATTAATTGTTACAGGTATTATTTTTGTGTTCAACTAATATGTAGTTACTGGTTTTTAGGGTTTTGTGTACTCAATGAGTGCCAACAGCAGGACTATTAGTAAGATTTTGTTGTCTGTCTGTCCATTATTAAGAGATAATAAATATACTTACATATCATTTATTTACATTACAATGATATCAATTGTGTAAAGGAAACTGCTTATGATTGATTCTTGAATAATATATAAATGATTAAATGTATTAATAATAATTCAATCAACGTCAACCTCAAAAGCTACGCCGTAGTAAATGTATGCAATACATTTGAATTTTTTGACTATTCTTTTTAAAAAAAAAATTGAACGAATTATTATAAAGCTTTCGCAATACTTAATCGTATGTTCTTTATCCCAAACTAGATTTTATTTCATTTGAAAATTAATAGGAGACGTAATTAGAAAAATAAAATATCTGAACATACATTTACAACGGCCTTCCCTTGATGAGAGTCTAGGGACAACAACCATAACATATAGGAATAAAGCATGTAAATTACAATTATTATTCTTTAAATTTTATGGTGATGTTACTAAAATTATTTTTAAGAAATACCGATGTTGATTTTCCATTTTATTTAGTCTCAGGTATAACCTTTTATTTTGACACATTTCAAACTAAAAATTTAACGTAAATGATTGAAGTTGAAAAGAAGTTTAAATTTTTTCCAAAACTATTTAAAATTGATTAAACTTTGATATTTTTTTTAATTGTTACATTAATAGCAACTTCATTAGGATCTCCTTAAGTAAGCTAAGCTTATTAAACAAGAAAAGGATTAAAAAGGATTTCACAATGCTAAACGCCCATAAGAGATAGTATTGAAAATAATTTAAAGGATTAGAAAGTATTCTAAATTAATAAAAATCAAATAATTTTTAATAATTTTGTTTAATAAGTATTTATTTACTACATTGGTTCTCATGCTCCAAACTACGTGTAAACAATATTATATCGTGTGTCTATGTATATATGTATACGACCAACAAATTATTGAATTTATTATAATATGATTGAATTATTATAACACTTCAATAATTACTAATATCAATTAGATGGACATGTCTATTCATACATAAAAGTCCTGATAAATCCACGCCGCGTAAATGTCTATGCCTTAAATACAAGCTGCGTGAATATAAAGGCCCTTAAATTCACGCGGCGTGGATTTATCGGGTTTTTTTTACGTATGAGGTCTTTTCTTAATTAGATTTGATTATATTATAAGTATATAAAAACACATACTCAACATTCGTGATATAAAAAGGAAACAATTTTGAAGCTAAAAATAATTAATGTTAATCATTCAAATATTATAAAATTGAATTTCGTAGTTTTAGCTTTAATAATAACACTAACTTGCTTAAGGTTATACATAATTTGCAATAAATTACTTAACGAAATCTAAATTAAAATTAATAATTTCAAAGAGCATATCTTTAATATAATTTATGATTAAATTACACGCAATTAATTAAATTTTTTTAACATTTAATTATTTTTAACAAACTCTGATGCAGATGTTCTTGTGAAGGTTGACCTAAGGAATGCTTTTAACTCTATCGATAGGGTAACCCTGCTGAAAAGTGGCTAACAATACCCCGAAATTTATCACTACGTTTGGCAATGTTACAGTCAAAATACTAACTTGTTCTACGAAAACCATGTTATCGATTCTGCAGTCGGTGTTCAGCAGGGTGACCCACTAGGTCCAGCACTTTTCAGTTTGGGAATTCAACCCATTATTTCAAATTTGAAATCCAAGCTGAATGTCTGGTACCTGGACGACAGTATACTGGGAGGTAGAGCAGATGACGTCCTCAGTGATCTTACTTATATTTTTCGAAATTTTAAAAATATTGGTCTTGAACCAAATAGCAATAAATGTGAAATATTTTTTTCCAATAATTTATCTACTTCTCACAGAGACACTTTAATTCAAAATTTCAATCATATTTCTCCAGGAATAAAAACTGTCAGTACGGAATCACTATACCTTCTAGGTGCCCCGTTGTTTTCGATAGTATTAAACCTGTTTTAAAACAAAATTTGATCAGTTTTAAACCACGTTCATAAATTGTATAAATTAAGCCCCACATTGCGCTTATTATCTTAAAATATTGTCTCCTTGTACCTAGATTTACATACTTACTCCGCTCGAGTCCAGTCTGGAAATGTTCGGATATTTTAAAAGATATTGATAATAATCTTAAAATAGCAATAGAAAAAATTCTAAATTTAACTTTAAATACAACAGCCTGGACTCAAGCTACTTTACCTATAAAATTTGGTGGTATTGGTGTGAGAAATCTTTCTAGCGTTGCATTGCCTGCTTTCCTTGCTTCCGTGCATAGTGTCAGTAATTTATGTAACATAATTTTAAATAATAAAGTAGACCTGTGCTTTGCTACGGAGGCAGGGCAGACATGGCAAACGCTCTGTCCCGGCGAAAATGTTCCACTGGAAGTTAACCAACAAAAACAGTGGGATATTCCGTTGGTACAGAGCGTGCAGAAAGATTTGTTTCATAATTTCCATAGTGACCAAGATAAAGCATGCCTTCTAGCTGTTTCAACCAAGGAATCTAGTCACTGGTTACACGATTTACCATCAAGTAATCTCGGTACATTACTTGATGGGAAAGATTGCGCATCGCTGTTGGAATCCGACTAGGAGCGGCGATTTGTCAACCCCATCAGTGCCCTGTGGTAGCAGCGTCGACAAGTTTGGACTCCACGGACTTTCTTGTAAGAAAAGTGCTGGTAGGTTTTCACGGCACGGTTCTTTGAACGATGTCATCCGAAGGGCTCTTGTCTCTATAAATGTTCCCTCAGTTTTCAGAGCCTTGTGGAATATTTAGAGAGGATGGCAGGAGACCAGACGGTATGATATTGGTCCCCTGGGAGAGGTAAAGCCCTAGTATGGGATGCTACTTGCGTAGACACTTTGGCGGCCTCTCATCTCAGGGTACCTCGTTTAGAGCTGGGGCGGCATCAGAGCAGCTGAACTGAGTAAGTGGCGCAAATATTAGTCTCTGAGAAGACTACATATTTGTGCCATTTGCTGTAGAGACTATCGGTCCGTGGGGTCCACGTGCGGTGAAGTTCTTAAAGGAACTCCATCCACGGCTGGTCGTTGCTGCTGGTGATAAGAGGGCTAGCTCTTTTCTCGCTCAAAGGCTAAGTATAGCCATTCATCGGGAAACGCAGCCAGCGTACTAGGCACGATACCGCGTGGAGTAGGACTGTTTGATAATTAAATTACTAGTTTTAGTTTTTTTATTATAGTTTTTAATATTGTATATAATAAAATATTGTATATTATGTTATGTAAATAAAAAATAAAATGAACGAACAATGATTTAGAGGTTATATAAAAATATTTACTTTGGCCACTTGCACAGTTGAACACTTGCAGAGTTCATACAATTACATGCGCACAAGTAACATACTTCTTGCCGCTCATGACGTCATCATTTAAAGTGTAATAATAATTTTTAATTAATTAACGATAAATGAAATATATTTCTTAAAAAAAATTAAAGAAGCATACGATGAGTAATTTATTAAATTTTTTTTAAGAAAGTCGATTGGTTTACGTAAAATACGAAAAAATAATTTTGTACCTTTAATTATTAATAACTGATTAAATAATTAATTAATGGTGTGAGCAATTACGGATTTGAATTGAGTATTTTGTGAGCAATTATGAGCACTTATTTATTTTAAGAAAAGTTCATTGGTTTTAAGTATAATAGGCAGAAACAATTTTTACTTTTAATTATTAATAACTGATTAAATAATTAATTCATAGTGTGAGCAATTGCGAATTTGAATTGAGCATTTTGTGAGCAACTAGGAGCACTTATACATTAATCGGAGCGATTTAGGCAAAAACAATTTTGTACTTTTAATTATTAATAACTAATTAAATAATTAATTAATAGTGTGAGCAATTCAGGATTTTAATTAAACATTTTGTGAGCAATTAAGAGCATTTATTAATTTTAGGAAAAGCTCATTGGTTTTAAGTATAATAGGCAAAAACAAGTTAATATATTACTATACATTATTCAACAGTACTATAGTAGTCAGGCACCCGACCTCCCCATATATATGTACGACCTTGGGTATGCGTCTCCGGCAACTCCCTTATATAAGCAACTATTACACGAACACTCTCCAGTAATACAAGAACACACTGCATCATTACAAAAACACGCTCATTAACTTTTTGATCCATTTTCCAATTATATTACAAATGTTATTTATCTTTATTATTGTAATATAATCGAATTGTATTTTTTTTATTTAATACATTTTGAATATTTTAAGCAGAGTTTTAATAAATGTAAAGATTTTTAAAGGCAATATTAGGCATTTACTATAGTATAATACTTATTGTTCGAAATTAATGTATTTTAACATTTTGTTTATTAATTCATTTTAATTGTTCAAAATATTATTTACTGAATACTTATTCATTCAACATCAATAATCTATGATATTTTTAAATGTCTTTATATATTGAATATAATTATTATTTATTAATAATAATAATGCGCCGTCACACTGTGTTTAAGTAAAATCTCATATCATCATCTCATTCTTTGATATGTATGTAGTACTTTTTCGCAAGAGCCTGCCGTTCTACATATTATACTTAAGAGGTACGAAACCGGGACTGTTATAAAAATCTTAATATGTCTAAAAAATATTAAAGTTAACTTAAGTTATTAACTCCTTTATAAGTCTCATTAAAAGTTAAAAGTAAAGTAGCAGCTTACGTATCTCTCACGACTGTGCACAGGGCTCTTCATTGCCTATAGTGTTTTGTGGGCAGAAAAGAGTTCGCCGCGATGCTTCAATGCGTATTAACAGTTTTCATATGTTCACAATTTTTTTAACTACTCAGATATCAAGGTATTCTTCACCACTTCACTGAAACGTGGTGTTATATAGGAAACTTTATGTGCTGACGACATAAAGTTTCCTATAACACACGTACACGTTTTTTCCCCGTATCATAAAATCTTACAGGAGTTACGCGGCTTTCATAGTTGTTTATATAAAATTCATAAAAACTGAAATGAAGCTTTGGCACGATTATGGACCACATTTACCTAGTGATTATTCATCCAAAGATGCCACGAACTATTCCATCAAATAGAGATAAAAATCTTACAGCGCATTTAATATATATTTACTTACATCAGCTAACTTGATAAGAAAAGAAGTTGATGAAATTATTGCTATGTCGATAGACAATCAATATATTCAACTAAAGAGCTTATCTCTTAATCACAGTTTTGTGAACATAGTACTCAGTATAACAGTATAGTCATTTTGCCAAACTTGGTAATTGCGGTAAATCAACCCGATCATTGCCACTTGACTGGATATTTTAAGTCTTACAATTTTTGATGCTGAACGAATAAGTATTCAGTAGCATTCTATAATTTAACTTTATCAGTTACATATGATTTATTTACTTAGTGGTAAGTAGATGACGCTATTATTAGATTAAAACTATGAAAGCTAAAATCATAGATATAGTATTGTTGGGAATGAGGGTAAAAAAAAATAAAAGGAAATACGAACAAATGAAGGTAGAATGGTAATCTCCCACTTGTTTTAGTAGTATCACAGAGTATCTTTTAAGTAGTATAAAGTATAACAGGCGACTAAGAGGCATCAGTCTGTAATTCTAAGAGTTCCACTGTCGTTACTATGCCCGTTGGGGTATTCTACTGGTGTAGGCAAGGAAGGTCGTGTTGCTGAGAGGCTGCCCTGTGTTACATTGAGATTGGTAGTGATGCTGTTGGTTTGCATACTTTGGTGTTATCATGTTATTGGGCTCTGATAGTAAGCAGGGTTTGTTACCGAGTAGTGTTCTTAAATGTGTGTATTTAAATAAAAAGTGTGTATTTAAATATTTTGAGAATAATTTCTAACATAAGAAGTGAAATAGTTTCTTACAGTATATACTAGATTGGCAATGGAGTGATTAGGGCGAGACAAAAATCAAATCACACCAGTGTGCCTGAAACGTGCATGTATGGGAGACAAATAGTGCTGCACCATGCACTCCCTGCCTCAACTTCAATTATCGATACCTCGATAATTGACGCAGATGATGTAAGTGAATATTTTTACCCGACTACGGTGATGCCAAAAGGATGGTTACGATATTAAAAGTATTATTGTATGTTGGTATATTGGTATGTTGTATGTATATTCATCTGTTCCCTCAGATCTTCTAAACTACTCATCGTATATTGACAAATTCACAATAAATTAAAATCTTTAGAAGCAACGTGCCCTTTCGCGGGTTTTAAATTAAATGAAACCACATAAAAACTAACGTGACGGCTTATTGTGGACTTATACTCCAAAAAATGAAATAAATATTGAAATATCGTGCTTGGTATCCAATAAAAAAAACATGTTATGAAAAAAGTTAACTACATTATTATTTATTAGTTAACGTTTTTTTATAAAGCTGAAGTAACCAACAAACTTGCAGTCCACCTGATGATGGTAAGTTGCACTGTAGCCCATGAACACTTGCAGCTAACTTCAAACAAAGAAGGCTACGTCGCTGTCACCTCTAAGGACTGAAATGGTCACAACCTGCATTTACACTGGTACTTTGAGGGTGATACCTACCCAGACGAACGGTATGCACCTTTGCCAGTTAGGAACATATAGACTAGATATTATCGATAGTGTCGATCTTTACAAAAGTGAGGTTAAAATTAACAGGATTTGTCGTATTTTTAATTGTTTTAAATTCAATTCCCTTGCATTCAGACAATAATATTAAAAAAATGTTTTTCCATATATTTATGTACAGTGTTAGTACCTGCTCTAAAACACAGCATTTAGAGTTTGGACAGCTAAACATTTCAATCGTACCTTCAGGTCAAATGTATAATAATGAGAGGGTTTTCTTTCTGAGGTGAGTTATATTTGGGTACTACACACGTAGTCATAATTAATTATGCTATTAAAAACTTTTACAATAGGACCATATCATGAAATAACAATGTTGTGTTTAGTTATTTATATCGTCACACGATCGATCGATGGATCGATCGATAGGTCAATAAACAGCGTAAAATTTTCTTGAAACGCTTCCAATTTGAAATTGTATCCACTTTTTTGTGATATAATCAATTCTACGATCTGGCCACGATATGTATAAAAATATCTTTAACTAAATTATAAGGATAGTAAGAGTTTGTAATAATTATTGCAATAATTGCAGGCAGTCCAGTTTTAATCATTTTATTTATAGATTAGAAATTAAACTTAAAACCATCTTCATTTTCATATTTTGGATAGATGCCACTGTTATCTATTTAATTATTACATTACTAAAATGGGATAACGAAAAAACTAAAAATGAATGTTAGAATTTTGAAATCGTTTTATAAATAAAATTATTTCAATATTTGTATGTCAAGTTATTTATATCATTTAATTTATATTATTAATATATTATTACATTAACATATATATATATAAAATTAATATATTATTTTTTAATATATTAATATATAACTAAACACAAAATATACTATACTCCACCAAATCTAACAAATACCTTTTGACAGCTGTCACATTTATTGGACTAGGCATTCCAACTGAAAAATCGCTACCTACAATATTCGATTCTTATGAGATATCGATATCGATTCCTTAGAGTTGGTAATCATTTATAGTGTTATCTAGATAAATACCACAATAAATTGGAAACAGATAACTCAAACACGACATTTATCAGTTTTTTCATATTTATTGCTTACTGCTAATTTCTAGAAGTAAAGTTATATAAATTAAAGACTGCACTCGATCAACAATAAATTTATTTAATCACTTTCACTACAACTAGTAGAGCTATCGTCGTCAACGTAGTTGTTTACATTAATTATTGTTTGATTTTCTATATTGCATTCAAAATGAATGTCTCTGTCATAGTTATCCATAACAATTTTCTTTGTTTTCTCCATCCTTTTGGCCCAGTAAACGCTTGTGTAGTAGTTTGTATTTTCTACAAATCCTCCTCCGGCGGGTCTCACATGGTCCTCACAAATTATGAGGCGCCCACCTTTTTCCACGGGCACGAGTTATCATTCTCCGTTCATCCATCGCAGATTAATAAATCTGTAGAAAACTGTCTATGTCTGTGGCACAGTGTGGTTGACGGAGCCATGTTTCATCAATGAATATAACGTTGACCCAATCGGTTATATTTTTAATTTCTCGTAAAAATTTTATTCTTTGCATTCATGTTTCTAAATAATTATTTCGCGTTTGTCAAGTTTTTTGTAATGGAAGTCAATTCCTTTTCAATTGGTGGTCAATCACTCTAGGGTGATCCAAAAGTAATGATAATCGGTTACTTCAGGTCCGAATAAAAATCCAAAAAATATTTTTGCTTGCTTATATACTCATTACGTCAGCCTAAAAATCATATAAATAGATCACGATTTCCGGGAGATACATTCATTTGAATACGAACTGTCAATGAGATAACATCAACATGGAAAAAACGAAATTAGAGCTGTCATCAAGTACCTCTGTTTGAAAAAATGTCTTCAAAAGACATACACAGTGACTTAGTGGAAACATTGGGGGACTCTGCTCCTCCATATTCTACAGTTGCACGCTGGGCCAAGGAGTTTAAACTGGGCAGAACATCCACTGAAGATGAACATCGCGAAGGACGCCCATCCACGTCCCTCACTGAAGACAACGTGAAAAAAGTTGAAGATGTTGTGTTGGCAGATCGAAGAGTGACCATCAGGCATGTAGCTGAGGTCACAGGGATCTCATATGGCAGCGTTCAAAGAATCCTTGCGAACGAGTTGCATATGAAAAGGGTCTCTGCGCGTTGGGTACCCAGAATGTTAACCGACGAGCAAAAGAAAAATCGAGTTGACATTTCGAGGGTCAATCTCGAAAAGTTCCAAGCAGATCAAGAAAATTTTTTGTTTCGTTTTGTGACTATGGACGAGACCTGGATCCACCATTTTGATCCTGAAACGAAACAACAATCGATGACTTTGAAGCGAGCCTCTCACCGACGCCAAAGAAATTCAAAGTTTCAAGTTCGGCGGGAAAGGTTATGGCATCTGTTTTTGGGACGCTCAAGGCATAATTATGGTGGAATATTTGGAAAAGGAGCCACTATTACGGGCTCTTACTACGCAGACCAGATTACGGGAGGCCATTAAGGAAAAAGACGCGGCAAACTGCGAGGCTGAAGTGCTGTTTCACCAAGACAACGCACCGGCTCACAAAGCCGCAGTTGCGATGGCTGCCATTCAAGAAACGGGATTCGAACTGCTCGAACACCCTCCCTATTCACCAGATCTAGCTCCTAGTGATTTCTACCTCTTTCCTCGGCTCAAGGAACGCCTCCGAGGCAAGAAATTCGAAGACGATAGCGAAGTAATGGCCGCTGTTGAAGCGTTTTGGGAGGTCAAGACAAAGAATTTTTTCAAAGGAATCCTGGGTTTAGAAAAAGATGGACTAAATGTATTGATTTGTTAGAGACTATGTAGAAAAATTAATTATTATTTTAACTTTAATTACCGTGTTTTATTTTCATTATCATTACTTTTGGATCACCCTCGTATACTAACATTGACCAAGCCGGCATCTTCTAAACTTACTCGCAACTTTGCTAGTGGGATAAATTATAAACATTAGACTTGTTTAATTCATGACTCATATAATTATGCAAATCTAAAATTATAAAAATAAATAAGTAATAAATAAATAAAACATGTGTGCAGTTCACACGCAGTAGAAGTGAAATCTTCAGAAAAATAGACAAGAGAGGCTACGAAGCACCGCACATAGAGGAGACTGATATATTAGAAAACACTGTATACTGTTTTCAAGTTTTCAAGCTACTGGACTGGAAAGGATACGGTATTAACATCAATGGCGAGTACATCACTCACCTTCGATTTGCCGACGATATAGTCCTTATGGCAGAATCGCTGGAGGACCTAAGCACTATACTCAATGACCTCAATAGTGTCTCCCAACGGATACGTCTTAAAATGAACTTGGACAAAACGTGTAATGTCCATATAACACCTATAGATAGGTCTAAAGATGAACATGGACAAAACAAAGATCATGTTTAATGTCCATGTCACACCTATGCCGGTAGTTATTGGGAGCACTAAGCTCTAAGTTGTTGACGAGTATGTTTACCTGGGACAAATAGTCCAACTAAGTAAGTCCAACTTCGACCGAGAGGTCAATCGACGGATTCAACTCGGTTGGGCAGCTCGTAGCTTATAGGGTGTTTTCACCTTATAATTCATAGCACGCGTGTTAAACGGAGCTCGATACTAATCAGCGCCAATTTGTTAATTTTGCTATTTAAAGTGCTGATTTACCACGCGCATGCCGATATGCCGACGAACCGAATGTGAAATAAAATTATAATATTTTGACTGATACGTGCGACGTACAATATAAAATGTACTAAAGAAAAACTAATATAAGTATTAGTATATGGTTAATATAATATTTAATGAACATAAAAGAGAATCGGGATAAAAATATTGGTGCGGCGCGATACGGCCCGAAGGAACCGAAAATAAATGGTTTCAGTAATTATGATCGAAAGAACCAATATAAAATGGTGGACGCGGTGGTGCGGGTGCGCTAATGGTGTACGAGCGATTAGTGGACTTTATTAATTTTCCGTAAAATTCATTTAATTCGTTGGCTGATACGAAAGGAGATGAGCTGCTGCGGATTAAGAACAAGAAATAATTCAGCTCATGAGAAGGATGGGTAAAGCGCAGGACCTTGAGAAGAGCGGCGTGTATCGTATCTCGTGACGATTGCTTGCTGCGGATACATTGAGCTATGATGACACTAAATTTATTCACAATAGAACAGTTCTGATTTCTTCTCTATAATGTCATGTGCACCAAACAAACTTCCAACTATTAAATAATTTTAAGACGTTACGCGGTGATGACCGCGTGTATTCTATGCAATTTTCTCCATCTTTCTTCTAGCAGGGCGCAACGACGACTGAGGTCCTCCTAACGGGCCAACAAAATCTGAACCAGTGTGCATAAAGGGCTTTGCGGATTGTGTTACGCGACAGGACCTACGATCTGCCATTTCTGATAATGACGGCTTAGGACGAACTCGAAAACAGGTTATACATTTATGTAGCCCGATTGTGAATTAAGTTACGCGCGGACAGGAACCAGTAATTTTGACGAAAAATAGACATCAACAAATCAGGACCAGCATGGAAATTCAATATGAGGTGATATTCAACAAATAAATTCAAAATATAATCCTTAGGCGGTAAAACAATAGGATGTCGTTGAGCGAAATTTAAATTCGAGTTAGATAAACGACCCCAGTAATTACATCCTTTAAAAATGGTTTTAAACGTTGAAAAGTACGATTACAAACCTTGTCTGATTGTAACCTTGCAATCTCGTCGGCAAAGTGTAAACGTTGAAGTTTACGAAACATAAATAATTCTGCGTCGTCGTAATCGGCTGCAGTAATATAATGACGTGACGGCAAAAGCTTTGCATAACGACAAATGTAAATTACGCTACGCAATAATTTTGACCAGGAAGAGAAACGATTTGCTAAAATAATGATTCTTCTCTTCCGGGGCTTGTGATATTGAAGAAGGATTAAAATCAACTATGGGCCATTGCGAGGGTTCTGACTGAATCCAAGAAGGTCCATGAAATCAAAGAGGATGATCTATAATTTGCACCGGAGAAAGTCCACGCGACAAACAGTCGGCAGGATTTTTTGCAACGGGCACGTAATAGAAGGTTTTCGATATTAACTCGTTTTGTATATTGGCTACTCGATTTGGGCGAAGAATGAACCCAACATAAAGCAACTGTCGAGTACGAAAAGGCAAATATTTTATCGATATGGATGCGACTATTGCATTTACTAACAACAGCTGTAATAAGCTTGGCAAGAGCCAAGAACCAAGAGAGATACATCCTTACGAGGGGAAACTTTCGATTTAGCGCTAATAAGGCTGACTGAATTATCACCAGCATTCTGGACATGAAACCATACAACGCCCCGTAAGCTTTCTCACTAGCGTCTGCGAAACCGACGACAGTGACTACGCTATCCTTACTGATATCTACATGACGAGGTATTTTAATTTGACTTAGTAAAAGGAGTAGTAGTAGCCATGAACTAACAATTCATTAAACTATATGTCATCCCAATCACTTTCAAGCAATCAAAGTTGTTTAATCAAAAGTTTGGCATACAATACCACAGGAGTTACAAATCTCATCACGTCCCATAATCTAGCAACACATGATAATATCGTGCGCTTTGTGCAGGTTTCAGTGGGCATTTCCACCTTAAGACTAAACATATCTGATTGAGGTGACCAACACAAACCGAGGACCTTGTAAGAATCAGAATCGTCAGATTTCTATACAGCCGAAAGACGATGTGACAGTGGGATTGTATTCAAAACAATCCGCGAATTACTCGTCCACTTGATGAGATCGAATTGACCTGCTTTCATAAGTGTTATAACTTCGGCGGCGATTGAGATGGCTTCCTCTTCATTGTCAACTGAAGTCAAACGTGAAATCGTCCATATACAGACCACTCTCAATTGCCTCCCTAGCTTTAGGGTAAGAGGGGCCTTCACCAGCTGCGAGCTGCTTCACAGTCCGCAGTGCATGAAATGAGCTTGACTGTAAGCCAAAGCGAAGTCTCCCCTTTGTGCTAAAGCGATATAAAATGCGCTGGAATCGACGATCACATTCACGAATTCGAATGCATAGAAAAATTTGGCGGATATTAGCGGATAGTGCAAAACGAAACTAGGTAAATAGGTTGCCCTGTAGATTCTGTCCACTATAAATAATGTTAATGTGAATGGGAGACAAGGGTGCTAGTTTTAGCAGTAGCATCAAGTAGTTTGCGTAGTTTAGATTTAAGTTTGTCTTCCCTAATGTTACCATGGTGCGGTATAAAATATGACGGCGTCTTTATTATAGAATTATCCATCCTTGGAAGCGCAGGCGATATATAGCCCTTTTAATGTATTCATTAATGACGTCGTCATAAGCTCCCTTAATTTAGCAAAGCTAGCATTTTGCGCTCCAAACAATAAAAACGTTTTTCTGCCATTTGACGCGAATCACCTAAAGACAAAATATCCCCTTTAAAGGATAGTCCTACGATATATCGACCATCACAATCACGAACAGTCGTGCGGACATAAATTTCCTCGCATAATCTATCATCCGTGGTAAGTATCGGCGAAACGTCTACTAACTCAATTGCCCAAAACTTGCGAACGAATAATTCGAGAGGTTCAACGGCGGTGCAACAATAAGAAATTGCCGAAAAATTATCAACGGCAGGAGCGGAACCAACAATAACATAACCTAAAACGGTTTCCAATGCGTAAGGTGCAATACACGAAAAGTTACCCTTAACTTTGTTATATAACAAGAGGTGAGGGAAAATACATGCCCCAATGAGCATATCAATGTCCCCAGGAACGGAGTAAGTGTCATCCGCTAAAGCCATATTATTAAAATTTGTCATTACGGAAGTATTAACCGAGTTAAAGTATTAGCAGTGGGCAGACGCTCGGTCACTTTGTCTACAACTAATGAATTTATACTTAATCAAAGTAATTATATAAATTACAAATAACAGTGTCAACAGTTTAAAAAATAAAATATCAACATAATAAAAATAAATCTTAAAATCGATTCTCGTTTACAGTTCGATTTATTACTCGTGTTTTTCAACTGTATTTTTAATCTGTGCTGACAGTGACAGCTTCTGCCTGACTCAATCTATCTGAGTGTTTCTGTATTTCCCGTTGTTTTATTGATTTATATTCCTCGACCACTGCTTTCTTTCTACGGTCTTCTGATCTTACTTAACTTGTACGACCCTTGCTATCATACCGGACACCGATAATCTCGTTTACCCGTTTGACTTTGGCTCGTTATTGTGGATTTTTTAAACATCACCTAACCTTCCCTATCTTTCAATCTATTTGTAAGTTTCCTATTATCCTCCCACTCAATACAATACAATAAATACTACAATTAATATAGTAAACAACTGTCATCATCATCATTCATCATTACAGCCCTTCACAAGTCCACTGCTGAACATAGGCCTCCCCCAAGGAATGCCACAAAGCACGGTCCTGAGCCACCCGCATCCATCGACTTCCTGCATGTCTTACCAGGTCGTCACTCCATCTAGTGGGGGGACGCCCTACACTTCGTCCGCCGGTACGAGGCCGCCACCGAGAACCTTTTTCCCCATCGGTTGTCGGTTCTTCGAGCTATGGCCGGCCCATTGCCACTTCAGCTTACTAATCTGTTGGGCTATGTCGGTCACTCTGGTTCTACTGCGGATATCCTCATTTCTAAGTTTATCACGCAGTGAGACTCGAGCATAGCCTCTCCATAGCTCGCTGAGCGACCTTGAGCTTCCTCATCCGGCCAGCAGTGAAGGACCACGTCTCAGTTCCGTAGGTCATCACTGGCAACACGCACTGGTTGTACAGCCTCGTTTTCAAGTTTTGAGGTATACCTGACGAGAAGATGTGCCGTAATTTCCCGAACGCTGCCCAGCCGAGTTGAATCCGTCGATTGACCTCTCGGTCGAAGTTGGACTTACCTAGTCGGACTATTTGTCCCAGGTAAACATATTCGTCAACAACTTCGAGCTTAGTGCTCCCAACAACTACCGGCATAGGTGTGACATGGACATTAAACATGATCTTTGTTTTGTCCATGTTCATCTTAAGACCTATCCGTTGGGAGGCACTATTGAGGTCATTGAGCATAGTGCTTAGGTCCTCCAGCGATTCTGCCATAAGGACTATATCGTCGGCAAATCGAAGGTGAGTGATGTACTCGCCATTGATGTTAATGCCGTATCCTTTCCAGTCCAGAAGCTTGAAAACGTCTTCCAATGCAGCGGTGAAGAGTTTCGGGGATATAACGTCACCCTGTCTTACACCTCTCTGCAGTTGGATAGGTTTTGTACTCTGGTTCTGTACTCGGATAGCCATCGTAGCCCTACTGTACAAGCACTTCAACACTTCGATATACCGACAGTCAACTTGGCACCGCTGAAGGGACTGCAGCACCGCCCAAATTTCGACGGAATCAAAGGCTTTCTCATAGTCCACATACGCCAGACATAGTGGCAAATTGTACTCCTCGGACTTCTGTACAATTTGCCGAAGGGTATGTATGTGGTCTATGGTGCTAAAGCCTTTTCGGAAACCGGCTTGTTCGGGAGGCTGGAAGTCGTCGAGTCTGCGTATCCCAGCGATGGGGCGTTTTATTAAACAACTGTTTTATTAAACAACTGTAATAAAACAAATAGCAATCACACTTCAAAAATCAGCTATTTAGGTTGTTGCCAACTTGTTGCATAACTTCACTTTTACTAAATCTCATAACTTTGCTCTCAGATAGCCAAAATCCGCTGAATTTTCAGTAATGTTTTGGTAATATATAAGCTATTAATTGACACTACTTTCATCTTTTTACAATCTGGGCCCAAGAATGTATGAAAGCGTATCCGCCTCCTTTAAGATTTTTGAGATCAGCTACCGACGTTGCGAAATTATCTAAAAATAGTTCGAGATTATAAATATTTGCGGACGACATAGCTTTAAGATCAAATATTTGGTACAAATACGAAGAAGCCAACATTCGTATATTTCGGTATTTATTTTTCAGCGTTTCGAAAATTAACAAATAGTTATCGGCGGTCGGTGTGATGCTGGTACACACAGATTGCGCCTTACTACTTAGCTTGCCAATCAAATAGTGTGTGTACTTGTACTGCTGGCTTCACGTCACTCTGAGATACAGGTTGGAGCCGCCTGGCAACTCGCTTCACGCTACATTATAAATCTTCGAATCTTATAAATCGCATTTCATTTGCATTTACTGCCATGTTGCAGTGCAATAATTTATATCAAACTTTTCAGAACAGAAAAAAAACAGCGTATTTATTATGTACAAGTAGATAACTATTACCAGGCGATGAAAATCTATTCCAAAACAACAATAAATCAGGTAATGTATAGCAAGTGACGCGTTACTGTCCCACGAAATAGTAATATTTAATCAAAATATCCTATGTATGTACACAAATAAACTTTTTATGCGGGTATTTTCGCAAAGAGATGCGAGAAATTCTAATAGGAAGCGAAGGCTGTTTGCTATGCAATTCAATGACAAATATTTAAGGCTTTAAGAAGCCTGAATGATCTTGATGGAACGGTGACCGCAGAGATTTTAGCCGACGTCAACACCGTCTAGCGACTACTTTCTGTATTACTAAGAAAAGTGCAAATATTAATAGACTGCAGAGGTGACAAGTATATAAGTGATATACTGCCTATTATGCTTGCGCGTCACCGAGAGTTATATATCGCGGTTAAGCATCTTCAATTACATTGCACGATGTGGTGCTGTAGCTTCATCCGGTAGGCATCACGAGCTATCAAGTGTTTAAGTTTTAAGTACGTAAGAGTTTTTATTATATTCGTTGAATCGTATTTATTATTGTCGTATTAGTAGCTCTGGTTCTAAGCGCTCGCTGTAAATTTCGCCCGGGTTTGATCCCCGGCAGCACCAATGAAATTGTTAATTACAATTTTAAGTGCTGATTTACTCGGCGGAGAAGGAAAACATCGTGAGATAACCTGCATATATCTGAGAAATAAGAAAAAAAATTCGAAGACATGTGAAGTTCGCCAACATGCATTGGGGCAGTGCGGCGGACATTTCCTTGCCCTAAACCCCTCTTAGAAGTAAGAGGAGGCCTGTGCCCGGCATAACGACTTACATAGCCTGTTACTTTACTTTTGTATCGTATACATATGCAATACTCAAATTCGTTTCAGATACAGAAGGGTACCTAATGCTGACAAAAATATCATGGAGGCCACGAAAACGTAAAACGTCTTTGTATCTAGATAAAATGTTCTAGTGATTGTCAGTCATTTCATACGCCACATTTTCTATAGAGTTTAGAACGTTTCAGATAGCGCAAAAATAATACAAAATATAATGGGAATTATTTATTAATAATATATACTTTTATAGATATTTATATATAAAATAATGAACAAGCTGCAAGGTTCAACTGATAGTGTTTCTTGTAAAAACAATTGTAAAATTGCTGTTCTCATTTTTATCAATGGTGAATTGATGAAACGTAGTCAAGATCACTTTATATAAAATATATTTAATTAAATTGGCACATGGCGTATTTGGCTTTCTACTTAAAACTCGGCGGAAATTTGAAAAGAAAGATTTTGTCTGTTCTTAATTCTCTTGTGTACACCACTTCATTCACAGAAGTATTGTTTACAACTGGCGTCACAGAACACAATTACTCTCTACCAAGAGACTGGCGTGGTTTCCAAAATCATGATTAAGTGTCAGCTTTATATCGTCAATCAGATCCTGAACATTTTTGACATTTATATTTGTCTTTTTGTTATATCTTGTAACCTTTTTAAAAACTGACACAAACTCATTAGTTTATTATATGTTATATTTTTTTCTATAACGTATTAGGTATCTTGGATAAGTTTGTATTTTTTTTTATCACAAAATTATTGCAATAAATGTTGTACCATTTACCATACCATTTGATGGGCCTGAGTATAATGCAAGTTGTGCTCTTTGGCTGAAGTTATTTTTTATTGTATGCACAATTGCAGACAAAACAATCTCTAAAACAAAATTTTACCTCTTCTTCTTCTAATAATAGCTCCTGCACCTGACACGGCGGAATTATTTTTTCTAAGACCATTTACAATAACAACTTTTGTTGACAGTTATGAGTGTAACATTTTTATCAGCTGCTGTATTCATAGTGCCTTGAGCAACACTTTGCCGGGTTCTGTACAGAAAATAATAGTTTTAATTTTTTTTTAAAACTGGCGTTTGTACATAACCGCGTGGGGTGCTTTTTCAGATATTTTTATGATGACGCTAATTTTATAAATATCACAAAAATATTCACAACAAATGACATCAAGCACCCCACGCTTTATTACAATAAAATGATTTTTTATGTTAATCACTATTTTCTTATCTTAAACTTATTGAAAATTATTTTCTACTTTTTAGTTCGGTTATCTACAAAAGCGTGTTTATTTAGTTTTTTTTTTTTTAAACCATTATTTATTTTCTATTTTTTAGTGCGGCAAACTATAAAAGCGTGTTTTTTTTGGACCAAAGTTCTTTTACGCGGCTTACAGTAGATTGAACTGGCAGAAATCGTAGTTGCTTTATGAATTAATCGCAAATCCTGAGGATCCTGGCAAGGATAATGGGACAAACTATTTAAATTATTGCATTGTCATCGGTCCTTGATAAGTGTGCGAAATAATGAAAACCTTTGTAAATACTTGCTTTACAACATTTAACCGTAATAAAATAGAACAAGATAGTCTTCGGCATGAAAGTAAAAATAAATATTTTCGATTATTTTTGCAATACCTTAACAGCCGGGTTAGCGCGCGTTTCAGATCCGTTTCGCCGTCCGAGACGCTAAATTTCAGCGGGCACTGTCAAATTCAATAGGAGTGACAGAAAAAAACGCTACTTGGTATAGAAGGGCCAAAATAAATTATTTAAATTAAATTAAAATCACTTTATTAAAAATCAAAATAGCCCAATAGCTTTATTAACATGTGACACATAATTGTACTTATTATACTCAACATTATTTTATGGAAATCTAAAAAAGTTGAAAATTTAAGTATTTTCAGAAGCTACTTTGCAATTATTCTATTGAGTAAATTTTGTGGAATCGTGTTTTGAAAACCGTCACCTGGAATACGCTCAATTGTAAGTACAATTTTTTCGATAACGATGAGAAATCACAAGAAGATCCCCATGCAGATCAATTAAGCTCTATTCAGACTCTTGATATGGACATACCTCGAGATTCAGAGATTTTAAAAGTTTTTGTGCTTAGATACTGAAAAATATAATATTATATTATTACTGTCCCGTGTGAGACAACCTTTATTCTTATATACATATTCCCATCACACGATTTTTATGGCTGGTTGGAATAATAATATCTACGTGATAACTTTCACAGGGTAAATTTCTTTTTTTTTCTATCCTTAGCCAGCGCTAACTACAATTAAACCTGATGGTAAGTGGTTATGTAGCCTAAGCTGGTGAAGCGCAAAGAATTAACAAAAGCGTATTCACTCTTGCCTAATAGTAGTATGTAAGTATTATTTGCGACTTATTTGTGTGTGTGGGTGGGTTAGGTCCTTACATATGAAATAAGCGTTTTGTACGGGAGGAATGAATATAAGGTCATTTTTTTTTGTAAAATATATTTAATTAATCAAAGTATGCACCGTTGTTATCTATGCACTTTTGCCATCTCATAGGTGGTTCATTGATCCCTTTACTAAAAAAAACCACGGGGGCGAGAATCAATAAACTCTTTGAAAGCGGTTTGGACTGCCGCATCGGAGTTGAATTTTTTTCCTTGTCGATTCACTCAATTCATGAGGTACCCATCGTTCAAGATTTTTTACTTTCCCGATTTGCTTCAAGTGGATTAATACAGTTTTATCACTTACCCCGAAACCTGCAGCTATCTCTGAAGTGCTTTGTGATGGATCCGCTTCCACAATAGCCTTTAATTCTTCATTTTCCACTTTGGTCTATGGCCGTCCACGGGGTTGGTTCTGAAGATCGAAATTTCCAGAACGAAAACGTTAAAACCAAAAACGTACCGTGCTTTTTTTTACAACACTAGCGCCGTACACATCATTAATCCTACGAGCTGTTTTTGCAGCACTGGTGCCACGGTAGAACTCGTACTCGTAAATATACCGATATTTTATGTTTTCCATTGTGCGGTAATAAGCGACGCCAAAGAATAAAATAATGAGGAAAAAAACAAATGAACGACTGTTTTCAAAACTCAAATGTACCAGCTAAATGAATTTATAAATTTGAATTTGGAATATTTAACCAAAGAGGAGATATTTCAGATCAAAGTGGTCAGTACGACAAAACGCTAATTTCATATGTAAGGACCTAATATATAGATATAAATATAGGCCTTCCCAATGAATGCCACAAAGCATGGTCCTAAGCCACCTGCATCTATCGACTTCCTGCATATCTTACCATGTCTTCCCTCCATATAGTGGGAGGCTGCCCTCCACTTCGCTTACCGGTACGAGGTGAGGTTGCCACTCGAGAACCTTTCTTCCTATTGTTTATCGGTTTTCCAAGCTACATGGCTTCTTTCTATTGCGGATATTGCTCATTTCTAACTTTATCACGGAGAGAAACTTCTCTCCAATTTAAAAGTTTTATATTTTTCAGATGATGGTTTGTCTAACATTTAAAGAAAACATAAACACAAGAATTTCTTTATTTTTCTTTATGCACTTAGGGAAGCACCACTTTTATTTTATTTAAATTGTTTGATATAGTTTTATAATAGTGTACCTAAATATAAGTATCTGTATCTAGATTTACTCATAAAAACAGCATTTTATTGTAATACATAATTATAAAATTCAGTATCACCTAATTAATAAAAATATGCAACAATAAAATTACATAGGTATTAAAAACTATCGAAATCTAAGTAACGAGAGCATGTTGGTCGTTTCTCATTTAAATTATATAAAAATGCATTTTTCAATTTCACGAATCAACGTCGCCGCGAAAATTACTTCTTTGGACACTTTAAAAATTAATTTATTTAGAAAACAATATTTACAGTTACCAATGTACAGATATTAACTAAATTAAGTATTTGTATTCATAAAAATATTTATAATTGAGTATAAACTCTTAAAAAACTAAAATATATTTGACTTAACGAAGTCGCTCCATCACCGAAGCGCGGTCCACCCTCGACGATGTTCTAAAACGGACTGCAACAGAGCTCGCGGGTAATTACAGGGCGACGGAGCAGGCACGCTCGCGCTAATATATTCAATCTCAGGGGAAAATGATATTTTCTCGAGTAAAAGGGGGAATAAAAATAAAACTCTCAATTAAAAATATTAATATTTTTAAGACCTTTCTTTTAGTGTAAAAACGATTTAAAGAGCTTGTGCCGTTTTGGAGAAATTTTGCAAAATATGACAAAGATAGGTAGAGTACCTAGTACCTTGGGGATTTTTTTTCTAATAAGGGGTTGATGATGAAGATCCTCTTCTATCACCCTGTATTTTTTCTTTGCGGATTAAATGAACAGTTATTGTGATTTTTTTACTTAAATATCCAAAAATTTAGGCATTTCAACCGCACTTAAGGCCTTAAGCGAAAGAAAAGATTTATGCATAAACAAGTCGAATAGAATTGTGAGGGATGAAGTTGCCAGTGAATGCAGAAGGCGGTTATTTGTAGTATAAACTAATAACAAATATATCGAATATTAATTTTAACAGCCTATCGTATAACCTAGTAATGCGAAGTGAAACTTTAATTTACTTAGGTACTTAACCAAAGTAAATTACGCGACTAAACCAAAGTATATTGTCCAAATTATAGTTCAACAATTATGATCAACAATTATTAGGTCCTTACATATGAAATTGTCGTTTTGTACGAGAGGAATATAAAGTCATTTTTTTTTTTAAAATACATTTAATTAATCAAAGTATGCACCGTTGTTATCTATGCACTTTTGCCATCTCATAGGTAGTTTATTGATCCCTTTACTAAAAAAACCATGGAGGCGAGAATCAATAAACTCTTTGAAGACGGTTTGGACTGCCACATCGGAGTTGAATTTTTTTCCTTGTAAGAAGTTATCCAAATTCCGGAAAAAATGGAAATCTGTTGGAGCAAGGTCCGGGGGGTACGGTGGATGTCGCAGACATTCCAATTGTAGCTCATCTAACTTAGTGGTTGTTTGTTGTGCAGTGTGTGGTCTTGCGTTGTCGTGAAGCAGCAGTGGCCTAGAGCGATTGACCAATCTCGGTTGTTTAGCAGTTAGTTCTTCCTTCATGGTTTGCAGTTGCTGACAATGGATATCTGCCGTAATCTTTTGGCCAGATTTTAGAAAGCTGTAGTGAACGACACCGGCGCTAGTCCACCAAACACTCACACGTAACTTTTTCTGAGTCAATTTTTGTTTAGGGCAGGATTTGGCTGGGTCTCCAGGGTTCAGCCATTGCGACGAGCGCTTCCGATTATCGTACAGTATCCATTTTTCATCACAAGTAATGATTCGATTTAAAATCCTTTCATTATTGTGTCGGTTGAGCAAAGTAACACAGCAGTCGACGCGTGTTTGCAAGTTCGATTCACTCAATTCATGAGGTACCCATTGTTCAAGTTTTTTTACTTTCCCCGATTTGCTTCAAGTGGATAAATACAGTTTTATCACTTACCCCGAAGCCTGCAGCTATCTCTGAAGTGCTTTGTGATGGATCCGCTTCCACAATAGCCTTTAATTCTTCATTTTCCACTTTGGTCTCCGGCCGCCCACGGGGTTGGTTCTGAAGGTCGAAATTTCCAGAACGAAAACGTTGAAACCAAAAACGAACCGTGCTTTCTTTTGCGACACCAGCGCCGTACACATTATTAATCCTTCGAGCTGTTTATGCAGCACTGGTGCCACGGTAGAACTCGTAATCGTAAATATACTGATATTTCATGTTTTCCATTGTGCGGTAATAAGCGACGCCAAAGAATAAAATAATGAGGAAAAAACAAATGAATGACTGTTTTCAAAACTCAAATGTACCAGCTAAATGAATTTATAAATTTGAATTTGGAATTCTTAACCAAAGAGGAGATATTTTAGATTAAAGTGGTCAGTACGACAAAATGCTAATTTCATATGTAAGGACCTAATATAAACAACAATTCCGGCTCGAAGTAACCAAAAATAATATGCAGCGCGATACGGCTTGAAGGAGCCGAAAATAAATGGTTCAACAATTATGATGGTGGACGCGGCGGCTTGGGTGCACTAAAATTAATTTAATTCGTTGGCTGACACGGAAGGAGATGAGCTACTGTGGATTAAGAACAAGAAATAAAACAGCTCACGAGTAAAGCACAGTACCTTGAGAAGAGCGGTGTGTCTCGTATCTCGTGACGACTGCTTGCTGCGGACACAATGGGTTATGCTGACACTAAATTTATTCACAATAGAACCGTTCCGATTTCCTCTCAATAAATTCATGTGCACCAAACAAACTTCCAACGTTTAAATAATTTTAAGACGTTACGCGACGATGATCGCGTGTTTTCTATGCAATTTTCGCCATCTTCCTTCTAGCAGGGCGCAATGACGACTGGGGTCCTCCCTCAAGCAGTGCGCGCCAACGACTCGGATGCGCTTAGCGGTTTCTTAGGCTTTGCCGGAAAGAAATGATAGGGGAACCAGCCAATCTAACTTATAAAATGCATCAACTTAAAAATACGAAATGCAAAGGTGCGTTGGCGCAACGTCATATAATCTCAGAAATGTAAGAAATCGTCTTTAAAAATCTGATAAATTATCGACAATAGAAAAAATAATACGGATAAATGAACAGAACTATTACCATTTACAATTTTTTTTAAATAAGTAATATTTGAAATATTAAATACGTCTGTTTCCCATCCTATTAGGTAGTTTTACTCATAATACATAAAAAAAATATAAAAATATAATATGTAAGACCATTTCATGAAGCTTTCATCTATAATTCAATACATACCAAATGACGAGGGTCGAAAGAAACAATTTTATTCCCTCTTTAGAACGAGTGATAACGTCTCAACATTAAGGGAGTAAAGAAACATTTTAAGGAAGAGTTTTCTTACCAATTTACTTTTAACATAAAAAGATAATAAAAATAAACTTTTATTCAAAAAAAGACGAATACGCTTTTTTCGTCGAAGTAAATATTGAGCAAAATAAAAAGCTGTTGGATATCTCCTTTCTAAGAATTTTGAATGTGTTTCACCAACCAGTTAAATATTAAAAGCATAAATTTCAATAAATACTATTATGGAATATTATTTATTGAAATTTATTAATAATACTAACCCAGCACTAATGGGTAAGGTGGTTGTTGGCGACGCGCTTAAATGATTTTTAAAATATTTTCTATGTTAACAACAATTAATTTATACATTTATAATATTTTGTGCTAAAAGTAAATATATTCCAAATTAAAGAATAGATCTATGTTAAAAGTAAATAGATTCAATATAATTAATAAGAATCTCCGCTAGTCACGCGGAAGACCGGAGTTCGATTCCCCGGCTGAGAGCTAATTCCACAAAATTTTTTGGTAAATTAACTTAGAGTCATGCGTTATATAATAATCAGCTATGTAATACGGATAAAAGATTTGCATTGAATTAGATACTTGTTTTTGTAAAATATTTTATGTTTTTATGATAAGAGATAAGTTATGTACATAATGGCTAGATAAGAATAGCATATGTAAATAAATAATGTTATATAATGAACAGAGATAGCCGTAATCTAGACATATAAAGCACTAGCCTCCTACCGTGGTGCCAAGGGTCGTGCAGAAATTGGTTGTTAATTTTGTATGGGATTAGAACAGCGTCTAAATAACGTACTAAAATATAAAAAATAATAACGAATAAAAGATTTAATTAACTTATGAAAGTTTCAGTAGTGTATGAAAATATAGGTAATAAATGTTACAGGTTTATTGTATAGAATAATAAGATAAGAAATGTGTTAAAAGTGTCTAATTTTATGCCTAGAATAACGGAATAATAATAAAATTGTATGAAAATTAAAGTTGAATGAAAGTGTATTAATGCTGCTTAAAGGTTTTAATTAAATACTAAACTCAAAGCCAAAATTTCTACATAAGAGCACAAACTTAAGATAATAGAACTGGAAAAAAGAAAATATAACTTGGTCTTTTTTGGAATTGAGGAGTCTGGTAAAACAGGAGCAGAGACGGTAGACTACATAAAAGACATAATAATAGAAACAGGAACCTAAATAGATAGTCATGAAATCAAAAACATATACAGAATCGGCAAAAACAACAATAAGAGTCGCCCCGTTGTAGTCACCATAGCGTCTTTATTGAAAAAACACATAATATTGAGAAATAAGGCTAATCTCCCACCAAGTATAAATGTCAAAGAGGATTACACTAAAGAAGTACTTGAAAAGTGGAAGCAGCTACAACCACAACTAGAAGAGGAAAGGAAGAAAGATAAGAGCTTTTCTTAAATATGACAAACTGATAGTGAAGAAACCGACTGACAAAACCAGAGATAAAAGAAAGAGAGAAGATTCAGGCTCACCAAACTCATCAACCCAAAAGAAAACAAACTCGAAATAAACCTCAAAACCACCATTTGCCAAGAGTGTCTTAAAAGAAATTATAAAACCTAATATTCGTAACTATGTCAAACGAGGCAGAACAGCCTCACTATCTGAAATCTCAAAAACTAGGAACGACCACCGGCACCCGGAACAAAATAAAAACAAATATGATAACATTGTTCAAACCAACCTCGGATAAAAGCACCCCAAGCCGGCTGGTCACCGTGGGGCAAGACGACCACTACCCTTCATCAAATAAAAACAAACAGAATAATATAAATAAAAACAATGAAATCAACCCTATTTACGCAAACAAAAGCAAGAGTATAAAGTCAAGAAGAGAACAAGGCCTTAAAATATGCACATTCAATGTGAGATCCCTATCAACAAAAAAAAGAACTTTAGAACTAAATAATGCAATAGATAAAATAAAATGGGACATCATAGGACTCGCAGATGTTAAAAAGATAGGATATACCATTGAAGAACATAAAGACTACATATTTTGTTATATAGGAGAGACACAGGGACATCATGGCGTAGGCTTCTTAATAAAGAAATCTCAAAAAAGGCAACAAATTAAGCTTTTTGGGAATATCAGAGAGAGTGGCTCTGCTAAAACTGAACTTCAAGGAGGGACCACTATCGCTGATACAAGTATATTCTCCCACTGAGAGTTCAAGTGAAGAAGAAGTCACAAAATTCTATAATGACTTAACAAGAGCGCAAGAACTGGCTGATAAAATAATCATTGGAGATTTCAATGCAAAAATTGGACAACCTAAACCTCACGAAAATCTTATGATGGGTAAATATGTAACGGCATAAAGAACGCTAGAGATGAACGCCTAATAGAGTTCTGAACAAATTACGGGAAGCGTCTGACCACAGGATTCTAAGATGCTCTATAAAAATTCAAAAACCTAAAATTAGCCGAGGGACATTCAAATCCATGCCCAACAAATTGAAGTCCACACATGATAGAAACAACTACATACAAAACCTAAAAAATAATTTACCAATATTGCAAGAATTTCTAAAGAAAAATAAGACTGTACAATCCTTTAGTGACAAACTGGAAGAAGCAATCATAAAAAGCCTTAAAATGGATGAAAAAGCAAATAATAAACACAAATAAAAGATCATTAGCGAACACACACAAAATTTAATTGGTAGAAGAACTGCACTTATGGTCACGAAGAACAAGTCCAAAGAAATGAGAGAGGAACTAAAGAAATTATTCAAACAAACCAACAGATCAATCAAAAGAGATTATGCTAACCATAGAAGAGAAATTATAGAAAAAAATATGTATACTTTCCGTAGTTCAAAAGAGCCTTTAAAGAACTATCTACGCACAAAAATTGGATACAAAGTCTGAACAGTAAAAAGGGTGAAAATAAAGACAGAGAAGGTATAATAAAATGTGCAACGGCTTTCTATACTTCTCTTTATGAAAAACCACCACATGATATGACACAAGATGATGAAAAAGATAATAGTAATATAACTGGAGAAGATATAGCAGAAACACCATTAGACCCAATAACTGAAAGAGAAATATTGACCCAAATCAAACGACTAAAACCCGAGAAGAGCCCAGGCGAAGATAACATCACAAACGAAGCCCTCAAAATCGGAGCACCAACCCTGGCTCCATATCTAGCAGAATTCTTCAACTTAGTACTGGAAAAAGAGCAAATACCATCGCAATGGAGTAAATCAAACATAATACTATTGTATAAAAAAGGGAACCCGCTCGACATCAGCAACTACAGGCCTATCAATTTATTATCAACAATATATTAACTCTTTTCATCAATCATCCTAAGAAGAATAGCACCAGATATTGACAAGAATCAGCCAATAGAACAAGCGGGCTTCCGGCCGCACTACTCAACAATAGACCACATTCAAACAATGGAACAAATAATAGAGAAATATAAAGAATTCAATAAACCACTCTACATAGCTTTTGTGGACTATTCCAAAGCATTCAACAGCATAGCACACCCATCTATATGGACTGCTCTAAGAAATCATGATGTAAACAAAACATATGTAAATATCATAAAAAACATCTACTATAAAAATGTAAGTAGAGTAAAACTGGAAAAACAAGGGGAAGAGTTCACAATTGGTAGAGGGGTGCGGCAGGGAGACGCGTTGTCTCCAAAGCTATTCATAACTGTACTTGAAGACATTTTCAAAAACATTAATTGGGAAAATAAAGGCATATGTATACTCAATAATAAATTAACACACCTAAGGTTTGCAGATGAAATTATTCTTTTTAGTGAATCCGCGACAGATTTAGAAGCAATGCTACAAAGATTAAACTTTGAAAGCAAAAAAATCGGTCTACTCATGAACGCTACCAAAACTGAAATAATGTCAAACAGTCAAAAGAAAACAATCAAAGTAGAGGAAAAACCGATAGAATATACAAATGAATATGTGTACCTAAGTAAATTGGTGTCCTTTGCCCCAAACAGCAACGAAAACGAAATAGACAGACGAATAAGTACAGCATGGAAGAAATACTGGGCCTAAAAAGAAATTCTAAAAGGGAACTATAGTCTTAATATACAAAAGACTATAATGGATTCTTGCATTCTCCCAAGCTTAACTTACGCTAGCCAGACCTGGGTCTTCACCGAAAAAAAACATGCAATGGAACGTAGTATACTGAAACTGAGAAAAATACAAAAAACGAGAAACGCAGACATCGGCATAAAACAAAATTAACAGGTACTCTTCATTTTAGTTTGAAACAGAAATGGAATTGGGCAGGGCACTTGTCGAGATGCAAAGATAAGAGATGGACTTACCAAACAACTAATTGGCAGGACCCAAAAGGCAAAAGAAACGTGGGAAGACGGAAGAAAAGATGGTCCGATGACATAATAAAAACAGCAGGAAAAAGTTGGATGCATGCGGCCAAAGACAGGGAAAGATGGAAAAGAATAGAGGAGGCTTTAACCCATAGGGGGGCCACATAACAAAAAATGGGAAGGAAATTATTATAATTGGATATAATATTTTTGCAAGAATTTTTAAGTGGAAAATAAAGCTTTAATAATAATAATAATAATAATAAAAAATGGCGGGTGTTGTCAAAAGTAAATGCAGTCAGCACAAAATCTTAAAAATAAATTTTTGTAGCATATATTTCAAGTTACCAAATAACAAATTTTCAACGCAAATATATTTTACGATATCTATATAAATAAAACGTTAAAAATCTGTGCATAAGAAACTAATTTCAAGAAAAATGTATTTTTTCAAACTGACAACTGTCATCTAAGAATTTTACAAACAGATTTATAAAATATTTAATTTAACGTTACATTATGCATCGAACGAGACGACAAATACGAATAAATACCGCCAATACTACTTTCGCATGTAACATCGCCTACGGAGGACGACACATCCATGGAATGTAATCCTAGAGGCAAGAAGAACCCCGTACCATCGTTGAGGGACGAAGAGCGCCACCGGCTGGCAGGACCTGAAGGAATTACTATCCTACAAGAGGACCCCGCTACTGATGGTGTGGTGCGACGACGCATGAGCTGGACTAAAGAATTAAATATAAGTGTTATGCGCGCGTACTATAAGGCTACCAAAGGAGGAACCAATCTTACATCTTATCGCCCTAAAATGCTATATGAATTCCAACAGCTACAGCCCAACCTAACAAATTTAACTGCCCAAAGACTTTCAGATCAAGTACGTGTCATTCTAAGTCGTAAGATTTTGGACGACAGATTACTTGAACAACTTTGCAGTGAGTACTCAACATCTACTATCAATTCAATTCCTAATTCCCAACAAACACTTCCAGGTGAGAATGATGACTTAAATGTTAATAACAGTAACCATAATATAAATATTACTAACTTAGACAACGAAAAAGTAGAGCAAAATTGTTTTGATATAGATGTGAGTTCCCAGGACAGCGAATATATGAGAAGGACATTCGAATGTTTCCTTCTGGAATATAAAAATATACCTATAGAAAATAGACCGAAACTACCTAAACTTCCTAACAACAAAAAACTATATTAACAGTAGCATCAATGAATATTCCATGTAAAGATTATTTTGAAAAAAGTAATTCAATTTTGGAAACTATGTCTCTTCTTTATTATTATGCCCATGTTGTATGTATGATAATGAAAATTCCTGTCATTTCAGTACATAATTTTAAGAAAAATAATACAGAACCTAAATGGAAACAAAGAATTCAAACACGAATTGACAATACTCGCAAAATTATAGGAAAACTAATAAGCTACCAAACAGGTAACAGACGTAAAAAAATAATAACTTTAGTAAATCAAATCGCTAATGAAAATAATATTAGCCAATTAGATCCCCATTTTCCGGATAAAATTACTGAGTACATTGATACGCTAAAACAAAAGTTAAAAGCATGGGCTAACCGTATTAGACGATATTCAGAAAGATCTAAGCGATACTTCCAGAATCGCATTCGAAAGTAACCAAAAGTGGATGTATCGGTCTTGGGAGAACACTACAACTAACAGTTGTACTCATGACAGCCAAGCTTAAATGAATGTCTAAGTTTTGGAAAAGTATATGGTCTAGTGAAGTTTCTCATGATGAAGGCAGATGGATTCGTGCAACCGAACGTACGTATTCTAATTTGGCTAGCATGGGTTCTATCTCAATTACTACTGAAGACGTATACTCAATTACTCGCAGATTACACAATTGGAAATCCCTGGACCAGATGGTATACACAACTTTTGGCTGAAATGGATAACAAGTAGCCACGCGTTTGGCTGCACAGATTCAAGAAGCCATAGAGTACTGTGAGCTCCCAAGACTACTTACAACTGGTATTACCCACTTACTATATAAAAATGGAAACACCACGGAACCTAAAATTACCGACCTATAACATGCCTTTCAACTGTACACAAATTAATAACTGCAATTTTAAATAACAAGATCTATAAACATTTGGAAAATAATAACATTTTTTCAACAGCACAGAACGGATGTCGGAAAGGGTCACGTGGTTGTAAAGAACTTCTTCTCATTGACACAGCTATTTGCCGACAAGTCTTTCGTAATCGCAAAAATATGTCTGCCGCTTGGGTGGATTACAAAAAGGCATATGACTCTGTTCCACATTCATGGCTAAAGAGAGTTTTGGAAATATATAAAATAGATGACAAAATTTGTAAGTTTCTAAGTAAATTAATGGGTCAGTGGAACACTGTCCTAAACCTACCAGGTGAGTGGCAAAGTAGTTCGATAGACTCTATAAATATTAAGCGGGGTATATTCCAGGGCGATAGTTTGAGCCCAACTTGGTTTTGTTTAGCCCTAAATCCTTTAAGCACTGCTATTGAGGAATCCGGATTAGGGTTTCGGTTTCGGAAAGAAAACTCACCCATCTCACATCTACTTTACATGGATGATATCAAGCTATTCACATCAAAAAAGAGTGATCTACTATTATTGTTGAAATTAACACATAGTTCCAACAATGATATTAGAATGGAATTTGAAATAGATAAATGTGCTGTCATCAATGTAAATAGAGGCAAAATTAAAAATTCCAATAATTTTCAAATTACAAATGATTTACATTTTAGTTCTCTTTCTGAAACAGAAACCTATAAATACTTGGGCATGGCAGGCGCTAGGAATTAATGACAAAAATATTAAAGAAAATTCAAAAGCAAAATTTATGTCAAGATTTAAAAAGTTATCAAAAGTCATTTATCCGGCGGAAACAAAATTAGAGCATATAACTTCTGGGTAATACCTAGCCTTCTTTATACTTTTGGTGTTACAAGATGGTCTCAAACGGAATTGGATGCCTTGGATAGACGAGTCCGTACATTAATGACTACGCACAGAATGCACCACCGCGATCATCTGTCATGAGGTTGTATCTTCCAAGAAAAGATGGTGGACGGGGTTTATTAAACATTAAAACCTACACAACCGTGAAGTATACAACCTCAGAGACTATTTTATTTAAAAAAGACACATCACGCATTCATAGTGACGTAGTGATTAATGACAAATCATTAACCCGCTTAATATGTCGGCAAAGGACTGGCAGAGGCCTCATACTATGAATATAGATGAACGCAAAAAGGTTTGGAATGACAAGCAACTGCATGGTCGATTTTTTAAAACATTGACTAATCCTTATGTAGACATGGTTGCATCAGTACATTGGTTACAGTTTGGTGACCTTTTTGCAGAAACTGAAGGTTTTATCTGTGCAATACAAGACGAAGTAATTAAAACGAACAACTACCGGAAGTACATTTTGAGGGACGGCACGGTTGACGTATGTCGCGCATGTCACCGCCCTGGAGAGTCCCTCAGACATGTTATTTCCGGTTGTTCTAACTATCGAATGGTGAGTATTTGCACAGACATAACCAAGTAGCTAGAATAATACACCAGCAGCTTGCCATTAAATTTGGTTTTACTCAACAGGACGTTCCATATTATAAGTATGAACCAAAGCCAGTCCTTGAAAATAGAAGTGTCACGTTGTACTGGGATCGGTCAATTATCACAGACAGGTTTATAGTGGCAAATAAACCTGACATTGTGGTGGTAGACCGAACTACACGCAAGGCAATAATAATAGATATCAGTGTTCCTCATGACGAGAATCTCGTGAAAGCAGAGAATGAAAAAAAAATATCGACTTAGCTCATGAGATTGTCGCTATGTGGGACGTTGATTCTACTATTATTGTACCAATAGTTGTATCAGTCAATGGGCTTATCGGTAAAAATATGGACGATTATCTGTTCAAGTTAGGTTTGGGCAAGTGGCTGAAGGGATTGATTCAAAAATCGGCCTTATTAAATACAGCTCGAATAGTAAGAAGGTTCCTATCTTTGGATGCCTAACTTCACCGATGGCTTAGGATTCCTCGCCGCGGTGGATAATATCCGAAATAATAATATTATTTATATAGATTGTATTTACATTTATAATATTATAATTTTGTGACAATATATGTGATAATGTAATAATAATAATAATAATGAGCCGTAGCGAAGTGACGATCCCATCGCCCGCTGACGTAACAGTTAAGTGATAAAACTGCTACGTCGGCGCAGTCAGTCAGCGCCCTGCCAAAAGGTGTGAGTACCGTGCCTAGGCAAAATTGAGGGTGCAAAGGTCCGTTTGTGCATATGGCCGAACCATGAAACGGTGCCAGGCCTGGGCGTCTCCCGTTAATTGTCGCCCAAAAAATGGATGATGGATAAAAAAAGAGTGCGTAAAGGGCCGCTGCCTGGAGGTCGCCAGGGCGCGTCTGGAGCTGGCACTGGACGCGACAGCATGCGGGTCGCCAGCCAAGCGCGGGGGGCTGCAAGACCACCTAGTAGCCACCCGATTCCATCATCCCCACCAGAGGGCTTGGTGTCCGCTGGGTCTTCTCAGACTCGGCAAGCGGCACCCGCCGCTGGTGGAACACGTCGCATGCGTTGGACGCAAATTATGAACGCAAACGCATTGCGAGCGTATTTTAGAGCAAAAGGGGAAGAAACTGGAATGTTAGCGTATCGGGCTCGGATGCATCGCTTTTTCGCAGAGCTGGAGCCATATGTTCATGTAACAGAGCAAAACCTAGCAGACCGAGTTCGGTACATACTGCGCTCCAACATATTTGGTGACGCCGAACTCGAACGACTACGACGTGAGGCTGTTCCCTCATCGGATGAAAATACTACAGCTGGCAATGCGGCGCCACTAATTGCAGAGCAACCTGCACACATGGATACCGCCGTGGATATTCCAGTTGTGGTTAATTCAGACGATGATGAAATAGTCTCCCACAAGCTAGAGCAAATGAGGAGCATATTGGAAGAGGCTATTTTGGAAACGCGCAGTACGCCTCTCGAAAATCGACCGCGACTTCCCGCATACCCTTAAGCAAGCGGAATCGGGCTGTCGTGAGGGCTCTCAAACCAATGCTGGTGACCTATTTGGAAGCCAGCAGGGACCTTTGCGAGACGGACTCAATTCTTTTTGGCGCCGCACTGGCAGTTTGCCGTATTATTGGCGCCAAATCCTGTTCCCACGGCTGGACGCGCTACTAGACAAAGTAGCGCCATCCCAGCCTGGAGGAAAAGAATTGAGGACCGTATCGCAATGGCAAAAGCCCTCATCGGCAGACTGACAAGCTTCAGGTCGGGTAATAATAGACCGAGAATTGTGTGCACCGTCAGTATGGAGTTTGCTGGGACAAATATAAGTTTGTCCCAGCCGAATATTACGAAAAACTGACGGAGCGCATAGACGACCTGAAGCAGAGAATCGCTGCTTGGGGGAAGCGGATTCGGCGATATACCGAGAGGTTGACACGGTTCAACCAGAATCGTCTCTTCCTGAGTGATCAGAAGAGGCTCTATAAATCATTGGAGCGACCAATGGTACGTGGAACGGGCCAAGCACCGAATGAGGCCGACACTATCGCATTCTGGCGCGGCCTGTGGACAGAGCCCGTAAACCACAGTGAGGGCCCTTGGACGGAAGCTGTGGCGAGTCAGTGTGCGAATGTTACACCCATGGACCCCATCATCATAACGCCGGACGATGTAGCTGAGGCGGTCCGAAGGGCCCCGAACTGGAAAAGTCCGGGCCTCGACGGGCTGCAACACTCCTGGCTGAAGGGGTTCGTGGTGTTTCACGCTGTGCTCGCCCGACAGTTTCAAGACGCTCTCGTCCAGAAGTCGCTCCCGAGCCTCTTCACTACTGGGATCACTCATTTGGTTCCTAAAGACCGAGAAACCACAGACACGAGCAAATACCGCCCTATCACGTGTCTACCCACGATATACAAGACACTAACATCCATTTTGAGCGCGAGAATCACTCGTCACCTGAACTCAAATCAGGTGATGTCGCGCGCTCAAAATGGATGTCGGGGCGGTGGGCGTGGAACCAAGGAACCACTCCTCATTGACGCGGTCATTGGCAAGGTGGTTAAACGCAACCGTAGGAACCTCTCCGCCGCCTGAATAGACTACAAAAAGGCATTCGACTCGATGCCTCATACATGGCTAAAGAGGGTCCTCGAGCTGTACAAGGTTGACTTTACAGTTAGAGACTTCTTCGGGCAGTGTATGGGGCAGTGGAGTACGATCTTTTGTCATCTAGGCGAGCGGATGACGGCTGCGGAGAACCACATAAGGATAAGAAGGGGTACCTTCCAAAGCGATTGTCTGAGTCCAATCTGGTTCTGCCTCTCTCTAAACCCTCTCAGTACCTAACTGGAGGGTTCTGGGAGGGGATTACAGCTTCGGAAATAAGGTACAAAAGTGACCCACCTTTTCTTTATGGATGATCTCAAGTTATTCGCCTCCAGTCGCTCACATCTTGTGGAATTGCTAAACATCACTTGTGATTTTAGCAATTCTATTAGAATGGAGCTGGGGACGGATAAGTGTGCGGTCCTCCATGTCGAAAGGGGTAGGGTTGCTAACTCTGAGGGCATAGACTTATCTATACCCATCAACATAAGGACCCTTTCCGAGGCTGAAACATACCGATACCTGGGTATGTCACAGAAAATAGGTATCGATGAGGCGGATATCAAACAGTCAGTTTGCGATGTGTTTTATGCACGCTTGACAAAAGTCGAATCAACAGTCTTTTGTCGGGTGTGAATAAGACACACGCATATAACGGTTGGGTCATGCCTGTCCTCATATATACCTTCGGCATGCTCAGGTGGACTCAGACCGAACTGAACGCTCTGGATAGAAAAGTCCGCACTGTTATGACGTCACACAGGATGCATCACCCGAGATCGTCAGTAATGAGGCTGTACTTGCCGCGGAAACATGGTGGGCGCGGCTTTTTGAGCGCTCTCACCATGCATAATAGCGAAGTGTGCAGCCTCCTTAATTACTTTCTGGCGAGATCGGATGATCCATTCTACAGGGGCGTCATTTCGTGTGATTAAGGGCTTACTCCTCTATCCTTAGCCAACGAGCAATGGCAAGACCCAGCAGTACAGTACAGGGAGACCGTTTGGAAGGAGAAGGAGCTCCACGGGAGGTTCTACAAGGCTCTAAATGAGCCTTTCCTAGACACAGTCGCCTCCCTCCACTGGTTACGTTTCGGTGACCTCTTTGGGGAAACCGAGCGTTTTATCTGTGCAATACAGGATCAGGTTATTAAGACCAACAATTATCGGAAATACATCCTAAAGGATGGCGCCGTCGACATCTGTCGAGCTTGTCGCCATCCCGGCGAGTCACTTAGGCATGTCATCTCCGGTTGTTCGGCGCTTTCTAACTCTGAGTATTTGCACAGACAACCTAGTAGCCAGGATTCTACACCAGGAGCTCGCTCTGAAATACGGTCTCGTGGATAGAAAACGCCATATTATAAGTACTTGCCGGAAGCCGTGCTCGAAAATGACCGCGTCAGGCTATACTGGGACCGGGCCATCATCACAGACAGGACTATTTTTGCGAATAAGCCTGATATTGTGCTGATGGACCGGGCACAGTCAAGGATATTTTTGGTCGATATTACCATTCCTTATTACGAGAACCTCATGAAAGCCGAAACAGATAAGCTGACAAAATATCTGGACCTGGCTCACGAGGTGACCGACATGCGGGGTGGTCTGCCGACCGAAATTATTCCTGTGGTCGTTTCTGCGAACGGGCTAATCCCGGTCAGCCTCTCGGGTCATCTGAGGCGACTGGGACTCCGTTAAGGACCGCTCCGTGCTCAAATGCAGAAGGCGGTGCTCCTCAATAGCGCCCGCATCGTCCGCCGGTTTCTTTCCCTTTCCCCCTAACTCTCGGCCGTTTGGTCTCCCATGCCGAGGACTTCCATTTGGTTGGGTTTTTATTTATTTATGTATTATTTGTGTTAGTATATTTAATATATATACATATATTAAATATACTAACACAAATATATATTTATGTATATTTATTTACTATATTTCTTTTATATATTTATTCAGCTCAGCCAAATGAGATTACTTTATAAATATCCCAAATAATAATAATAAAGGTTTTAATTTGTGAATTAAGCTATTGTATTAGTTAAGATATTCATTTTATCAATAAAGATTATTGTTTTGAATGTGTGTAATAGATATTTAAGATTAATGACTTTAAAAATGTCCTGTAAAATTTTGCTAAATATTTTAAAATGTTTTTATGTGATATTGATGTTTTGAATATTATTATAATGTGACTTTTTAATACAGTTGCTCAAAAAGTGGCGTATTGCAGGGACGTATAGCGTTCAGGATGTGGGCTATTACATACTCGAGCTTTTTCTTTACCTTTTCAGAACTCGTGCGTTCTCTTTCCCAACTGTCAAAATAATGTCTATTAAAAAGAAAAAAACCAACCACGAAGTTTTTACTAAAAAAAATTCATAGAAGTTTTTATGATTCATGCAAATATTTCTAAAAAGAAGCTACTATTTGTTTCAATATCAGATTTAATGATTTGATTCAATGAGTTATTTCATTTCATCTCATTAAAGGAGAACGGCAGGCTTGTATGGGAATTTCGTACAGCTAAAAATTTTCGTGTTTTGGGATATTTAAGGTTTTAATTGGCAGTTAGTAGGATAGCCAAGCCCTATTTAAATTCTTAGATTTTTAAAACTTGGGACGTAAAAGTTATAACCAGTTTTATTTTTTAAGGTTATGTACTAGTGTATCAATGTAGATTGTTACATATATGCACATAAATAATGTTTTGGTGATAAAGTAAATGTTCTTGATTGCTTGTCACTATCTTTGTAGTGTTTTACTTACCATTAAGTAGGTAGATTGAGATGAGGATGCAGTCACAAACCACAATTCAAAACAACAGCAAAGAACTGAAAACTGAACTGAACTGAAAGACAGATAATCTTTACCTGTCAATAAATAATTGCCATATGAATAAAAAAATATTGATGACGAAAATCATTCCTATCATTAAATCGTAAACCATTATGATTTTATGCAACAATTATGCTTTCTTAGGTATAATATAGAAGTGTTTAATTATATATATTGTTATTTCTATTTCTAAATTAATAATTATCATTTCGATATTTGTGTTATTTTACATATGGCAACTTCTAAAAACATAAATGCGTTTAGTTTACGCTTATATTACGTTTATTTATTAAAATCTTTCTATTGATATTATTAATTAATCCGGAGTTCTAAAAATAGAACATAAACATAAAAATAAATGGCTTAGTTGCCTTAATATGTGGTACAAATTCTATAACAAAACAACAAAAAAAGTATGCGGTACAAAATCTGCCGTTCTCCTAAAAAAATTCTACTGAAGACTTGGCTGTATGGGCATAGTTCCCTTTGCCTACCCAGAATGGGTGAAGAAAACAAAAAAAAATCTCTGCTTATATTCTTTTACGGTTGGCGCCATTTTCCAAAAATGTTCTTTGCGAGTTTAGTTGTTTGTTGCACAAAAAGAGTAATTTTGATGATATTTTATTTGAATTAACACCACCGGAACTTAGTATAATTGCACAAAATGCTTCGGAGAACATTTTACCGGAAAAGTCAAAAAGTCGCTACATATCTACATACGACGAATTTATTGCGTGGGGAGAAGAGAAAAAGCAAATAAATTTCAGAAAATGTTATGTTGGCATACTTCTCCGAAATCTCAGCAAAATTAAAACCTTCTACGTTATGGTCGAGGTTTTCGATGATAAAAAGTATGCTGAAAATAAGGAACAACGTGGATATAAGTGAATACTCAAAACTAAATGCTTTCTTAAAAAATCAGACGGTTTTACAACTAAAAAGTCGAAAATATTAACATCGAATGAAGTGGAAAGGTTTTTGAACGAAGCTCCCGATGATCGTTATTTAGCCACAAAGGTAATTTATTAATAAATACTTATATTTTCTTTAGTATTCAGTTTACGAAATCGCAAAATACAGTCAATATATTATTTAAAACATTTTTAATCAAATCCCTTTTTTTGTAGGTTGCGCTGATTTTTGGCGTAATTGGAGCTTGCCGCAGAGAGGAGTTAGCCAATATTATTTTAAAAGATATTGAAGCCCATGGAAAAATGCTACTAATCAAGATTCCGAATACAAAAAATAAGATACCGAGAAGCTTTGTTGTTGAAGGAGATTTTCTTAGAATAGTGCAAAAATATATGAATCAGCGGTCCCAAAAAGCAAAAACCGACCGTTTTTTCCAAAATTATCAAAAAGGGAAGTGTACAGCTCAAGCAATCGGGATAAACAAATTTGGTAATATGCCAAAAGAAATAGCTACGTTTCTTGGTCTGCCGGATGCTGAGTATTATACTGGGCACAGCTTCAGGAGGACCTCTGCTACATTATTGGCAGATTCAGGAGCCAATTTGACGTCCTTAAAGCGACTAGGAGGTTGGAAGTCAGACAAAGTTGCAGAAGGCTATATTGCTGATTCATTAAACAACAATCTAGAAACTGGGAAAAAAATCACATTAATGGAATAATTTAAAGTCCAGTCCGTCTCCTTCACATGACAATACTGAAGAGAACGTTCGTCCATCTACCTTCGTTGATAATGATAATTCATCAGATCCAATTATTTCAACTAGCAAACGCCATTCTATAACACCTTTGACAAATATACATGAACAATCATACGAAATTAATAATAGTTTGTCTCAAACAGTAAATATGCAACCTAAAACTTCCCCAGTTAGTATAAAAAACTGTACCAATTTCAATGTATATGTGAATTATAACTTTTATAAGAAATAAATGATTAGTTAGTTGAGTTTATTGTGTTTTTATTATTTTATTAAATTGCATAATTTTTTCGCAACTGTATTTAAAATAGTTGTCCAGTACACGTGCGGAACCGTCATTGCAACTTGTTCCGACTGTCAACCCTCACCTTCGGCTGCGCCTCGGCTCGGGTAGACATTTGTCGGAACTCTTTGCAATGACAGCCTTTCCGCACTCGTAATGAAATATACTATTTTGTACGTGTTGTGAATTGAAATTATGTAATGATATTCTTTTGTGTAATACAGATATGGTTTTAAATATGGGAATGCGATAGTGAAAATCAGTGTTAGATTATGTCGAAATGGCGCGCGGCGCGCGGTTTTCTTTCGCTTATAGCTGTTGTAATACCATAGGAGGCTAGTATTTTGGAAATTCGTTCGGGACCAACTACCAGTTTCCAGTTTTAACTCAAGAAAGAAAGCAATACGGAAAAGTGATAGGAAAAAGTAGTGAAATTTTCAATGTCGCATTTCCAAGGGGAGCTTTATGAAGAATAATCTATGTTTTATTTTCGTCAATCAGCGTCAAGCGCAAGACGATACAGTCCACTAATGACTGACGTCAAGACCGGGACCATTAATCAAGGAACAGTAATCCGAGTTGTCTAACCTTTCTTTTGAGAGAGTGCAGACGGGCTTTGAGTGGCACACCTACTCAGGGGTCACGCCCACCTCGTTGTTCCCAAACCCAACGTGGTTTGGTATAGGATCTGTGAATAGAAGGTCACAAATTGGTCGATTTCTGTTGCAGGGCGGGTCATGAGGGCCGCTATACTCTTTCAGTGATAATACCCGCGGTTGAATAAAAAAAATATTGGTTTTAAAACAAAGGCGCCTTGAAGTGGCGGCGTAAGACTAAGTACTATCATCCCGTGGGTGTTGTAAGAGGCGACAGAGGAAAATGAAATAGAAGATGGGTAGCAGCATCTTCCTGATAATAACTCAAAGAAATAAAACTTTACGTTTTCCAACCCGGCTACCAAGCGTGGCAACTATGGCAAGTATCTCCCTTATGATGCAATCAGTTGGGGAGGCCTATGCTCAGATGTGGACTTTTGATGTCAGTAGTAAATGAATAGTACAGTACAGTACAGTACAGTAGAACAGTAGGCAATAAAAATCTTATATGTAATCTTATCAATAACGAAAGGAATACTGTGCCTCTTTACGGCTTTTATAATTTGAAATATAGAAAAACTCTGTTTTTTACATCCAAAAGACATCGTATGTGCCTATAAAAAAGAAAACCTCTAAACCTGCTATCCGTTTAACTCTATTACCTTTTTTAGCATGGTAGCAATATGCGTCCAAAACTAAAGTAAAATTAAATTGTTTCGTTACTGGTGAATGGATTATTTGAAAAAAAAACATGCCGAAAATAAATTTGGCTGTCAATATAAAGTTTTGAATAATGGCTTCGTAATTATTTATGTTGTATGCAGTTCAAGTTGTTGTTGTTCATGTGTATCTTAATGTTTATTTATAAATATTTAAACTTAAGTGTTTAATTATGTGTGTGCCGTGTATGTTTGTTGTTTGTTTGCAGGGGAGGGGGGAAGGGTTTTGCACCTTTGGGCAGTAAATCATTTTGTAGTCCAACCAATTGAAAAGATTATTCTAGCTTCTGCCCTGCTGTATAGCGAGCGAGATCGCCGAACGAACGATACGAGTTGGCCGTCAGAGCCAGGGTCCGCCACTCTCTGTTCAGACGGCCGATAGATAACTCATCTGTAAAATGTTCACATAGGTGAAAAGCGTTATGAAAGTAACGTTGCTCTAAAATTAATAATCTACTCCCATTTTCTTAGCTAGCGCCCTGAGTCCGATGAAGCTATGAAAGCCAAAAGGCTAACAACACTAACACTCCTTAAGATACGACTGTATAGTGCGCATATCAAGATTTCGGTGGAGATCCGCGTTCCTCACATTACGAAGTATTTTGTGTCAATAAACTACTAATATATATAAACACCCCCAAAAGCTTGTGAGGCACCTTGTGTTCCTGGTGCGCCTTACCTGAAAAAGAGAATGGGGAGGATATACCATATTTTTCATATTAGATTAGATTATTAGAATTTACCATACTTTTCAGAAATTGTCCCAACAGCTTCCACTTTTTTCGATGCTTAGATTACTTTTTGGTAGGGAAAAATTTCAATTCCGATGAAGCAGTAAAGAACTCCTTTAAAGTTTATCGATTCTTGTGCAGCAGACTTCTATAGCCAAGGCACCATGCCCATAAAATAGCAAGAGTTTGAAAGATTATTTTGTAAAACTTAATGTAGTCCTAATATATAATGTCGGAGAGTCCACAAAATACCAGTTGAATCGAGTGAGTGAGAGGTTACGCCACTCTAGTGGAGCGTCATATCGATGGTAGCAAGGTGGAATAGAGGGTATATCGAGAAACCCCCACTTTTTTGTGCAGCATAAAGTTCACTGTAATAGCCGTGCGCGGGAGAATCCGCTTAAGTCATTCTACGAGTGAAGTCATTCTACGAGTGCTAAGATAGTGTCGTGGTTCTGTTCGTTGTAGTAATTCTTCTAGTGCAGACAAGGAGGATGGTGTTGCTGAGAGGCTGCCCTATGTTACACTGAGATAAGTAGTGTTGCTGTTGGTTTGCATACTTTGGTGTTATCGTGTAATTACGTCCCTCACGTTGCACTAGTGTGTGATTGTGGCGGGGACGTGTTACGGTATGGTCGAACTGTAATTACTCTATACTGAATGTATAGTGCGTTACGCTGTTTTATTACTGATAATGATTAATTGCGTAAGCAAGAGAGCAAGTTGAACATCCGCTCTCACACTTTTATTATTTTTAATAATTTATAGCTATCCTGATGTATTTCCGAGATCATAAGTGGGATATCCTGCTGAATCTCCGACATATAGTTATTATCTCTTTATGAATTCAACTTATTTTCTTTAGTCGTCTTAAATAGCTTCTATATACGATTGCTTGTAACTTGTTTACACAAAAACATTAGCAGCAGTGCACACTCGCTATTAACCAAAACTGACCGTGGCTGGACTCACGCGCCTGCTTTAGTATCTGTTACTATACTCGTCTGCTCTCTACTCTGCTGACCACGTGCACATAAGGTCGCGAGCGCGTACCTACTCTTTTATAAAACTGAAGTGACAAAGGCACTTATACTGTGGCCGTGAAAGGAAAAGGGGAGATCTCCCGCCGAGCAAGGTGTGCTGCCCGGGGAGCGGCCTACGCTCCAGGTGGTAGTTCGGAGCTATTGTATATATACTGTTATTATTACGGAACTTTGATAGCGCGATTTAGGCTTCGATGTATTTCACTTGTGGCGCGACGACAACGCCGCCACAGTCCATCTGATGGTAAGTGGTTAACGCAGCCCATGGACACCTGCAGTCAACAAACAAAAGAAGGCTACAGATGCGCTGTCACCTCGAATGACTCGGATGGAATGCTTCACAGCCTATAACAATACTCTCTTTACTCTTGAGACCGAAAAACATCAGTGCAGGTGTCGATACTTGGCGACAGAAATAGGTAAGAGGACTCACCGCTTTTCTTTTCTTACGGTTCCTATAGTAGTACCGATGTGTGGCGGTAAAGCATAATTTTGTATATTATAGGTATAGTCGCAAAATCACCACGTAGAATTGTTTTATTTTAGAAAAAAAATATTTACACGGTTATGATTTTTTACAATTATTTATTACTTTTTATTGTCTTGTAAATCATACATAATATAAAACTATCGTAGGTATATAATGACACATCATTTTGTGCAACCTACAGGTTACCTCGCTACGTGTCCTTATTAAAAATTTATCATGAATACATATATCCAGGCTATAATAATAGACTATTACCGTGTCAAGTTTCATATAATTATATTCAGTAGTTTCAGATTTTTAATCCGACAAAAACTAAAATAAATGTTCTGGCTTCTGGAAGACAGGACCGGACAGGACAGCCATCTTGCACCCAACGCACATCACGGCAAAACTCACGGTACAATCTACACTATCTGAATGCTTAGCGATCCACCACTGTGCGATTTACTACGAGTTTTTCTTGCTCGACGTCGTCGACGATTGCTACTATGCTTTGTTATTGATTACTAGCGATCCGCCCCGGCTACGGACGGGTGGATTTCTGGATCTCGACGCCAACGCCACCTACCGGGTCCAATTGTGAATCTAAACCAATCTCTAATCAACTTAATCACACACACCAAATTTCATCAAAATTGGTCCAGCCGTTTAGGAGGAGTTCAGTCACGTACACACGGACAGAAGAATTATATAATATATAATATGCATGTAATATATGTATATATAATATATAATATACATAAAAAACTTTCTCTTGAATTCTGTCTATTGATGAAACTGCATCAAAATCCGTTGCGTATTTTAAAAGATCTAAGCGTACAGACGGCTGGAAGCGACTGTTTTATTTATAAGTTATTAATTGTTTTCATATTATATAAAATGATGCAACATAATAATATATTAAAATTTATATTATTTTTAAAAAAGCCCTGTTGGGTTTCTTGCTGATTCTTCCCACGACAGAAGTTTATTTTTCCTATGTGGTAGGACTTCTTTTCTGACTAACATTCTGTTTAGGTAGGCACCTCCCTCTTGCCTATTTCTGCCGCAAAATAGCACAATAATCCTTTGGACCGAAACACAGCAGTGCAAGCTATTGCTTAAGGGGAGCCTGCAATTACTGTTAATTACTATTAATTACTATTGGTTGCAAGTGTCCATGGACCACTGTAGACACTTACTATTCTATTCTACCATCTAATGACCAACATAACATATTAATAATTTAAAAATAAAAAATTTGTACAACCGACTTCAATATAAATTATTAAGAATAACTCAAAAACTATTGGTCAGACCTTGATCAAATTTATATAGGACCACACGAGAAGCACCAGCTTTCAAATAAAAAAAGAATCATCGAAATCGGTTCACCCAGAAAAAAAGTATGAGGTAACAACACATAAAAAAAATATACAGTCGAATTGAGTACCTCCTCCTTTTTGAATTCGGTAGAAAATAAACTTAATGTAAATTCTATGTTTAGTTATTTTTCTAATGAAAGTCAATGAAAACTATAAGTAATGAAATATAAATAATGTAAAATATGTTGATTTCTCGTTCGGTAGTAGTATTATGATTAATTTTAGCATAAAATACTCCCTCGTGTATTTATATAAAATTTAGAGATATTATTCTCTTAATATAAAAAGTCGAGTCCCGATTTACTCACTCAATCACTTACTGTAATCACTCACTGACTCATCAACGCCCAGCCAAAACCCTTGAACCTAGAAAGTTGAAATTTTTCACAGATGTTCCATTTAAATGTAGACAAGGAATAAGGATTTTTCGAAATTCTCACGGGATCGGGAATAAAGAGGATTTATCTTTTTGCTTTAAAATTGGCTTATTTCCGTATTCCTATAAATATGATTCAATTGGTTCGTTTAAATATAAATACAAAAAATACTTTACTAACTATTCAAAAGTTATTAAATGAAACTAGTTTTTACGGATTATATCGCGTTTAATTTTACTTTTTAATTCCCGACGTTTCGGGTGCTTTACAGCACCCATGGTCACGGGGGGGGGGGGGGACTGAGGTGTTTGACGTCCTAATGTCATAGTTAGCCCGGCTACCTTTTCAGTTTTTTAATATTTATTCAAAAGTTAACTTATTTGAAAATTATATACTGTTTCTTACATACTTTTCTATTCCGTTAATTCGTTTCTTTATAATTTTATTTAAGTAATTTCTATATTATAAATATGTATGTGATAGGTAACGTATACGTATAATGGTTTAAATATTTATGTGCATTTTACTTAAAATTGTATAATAATGAATACTGTTACGTTTATTTTTGTTAAATTTTGATTGGCAACCACGGAAGATCAGCGTTGAATTACTTTGTCAGTACCAAGACTATGCTGAGTTGGGTACCTTTTTAGTAACCATTTACCAAACTTATAAATATGTTATTATTGAAAGCAAACTGTTATAATGTGTTACTAAACAAACTTATTTTCTTTCTTCTTTCTATGAGAAACTTAAAATTTTGCATGTAAGTAAATAATTATATAATTCAATGGAACCGGAAATGACTCGGTCCATACAAAGTAATATAATAAGTCTATGGGTACACGGCACACGCGATACGGTATGTCGTTTCTCAAAAAAGTATAGTTCCTATGAGACCAATCAAGCGAAGCTGCGGTCGGTCCCTAGTGTATATATAAGTTTAAAAATTAGTATATGGAGTTTTACGTAAATAAGTGAAGATATAATATTAACAGATTATTTCCCAATATAAAATTATTGTTTTGCCAAGCTCCGAACTGAAGTTATACCCTGAGAGCCTCTCCCCTCTTACCTCTTTTATCCTACCAAAAACATAAATGTGAAAGTAGCCATAGTTCAATACAAAAGACATTCGGGGTTGACGGTTTCGCCGATAAAACAGTTGGAAACTGAAAGGGTGCCAAGTTTCTTATCAGTTCTAATCATAGCTATAGAAATGTAGAACATTCTTCAATTTATTTGAAAGAAAATGTGATATTAAATTTATAAATTGTCAAGTTTTAATACTCAATAAGTTACGTTTAACGAGATGGCAGTTAATACAAGCTTCGATTTAACTTTTTTATTTCTTCTAAAGAAAAGTAAAAAGCTTAAATTATAGTTTATAAAACTTTTAATTAAGGATTATTATTAAAAGATTAATATTTTGTGTGTTTTTAATATGTTTGGAAAAAAAGACAAAAATTAAATACTATTAAGTGTACTTACGGAAATTTTGTCAAATCTCAAGACTCAGTGACATAAAAATGGACATCATTTTGTTGACTAATTTCTATTTCAGAGGCCGTCAAATTACCACCCTCTTTATAATCAATCAACTCCCACAATTATTCTTTCGTAATGAAGTCTACTGATTACTAATGAAAGGGGCTTCAATAAATTTCGGCCTTCTTGTTTACTTAACAGAATGGTTTTATTGGTTTAAATAAACTATTATACTAAACACCTTGAAGTGTCTGGGTCAGCCTGACCCTGATTACTAAGCTACTAAGGTCCGTGGTTTCTAATCAAAGTTGGAGCTAACAAAATATTAGATTTTGTTTGATGAAAGTGAGTATTTTGTTAGTAATTATATGTATGCATGAATTACGTTATTTACTTAGTAACTTTTTATGTTTGTTTTCTAATTGTACTAAATGTTTTGTTTCGTTTTCTTGTTCTTTACCAGCCTTTTTTAAAACAACTGATGGATAAACTTAAAATATTGAGCCGTTATCGTCGCAACGACAAAGCTGTTCCCCGTCAAGAATCAGTAGGTTTTGATTACAACATTTCTTAGTGTAAGAAAACCATCATGGATAATGTATTGTAAAAGACGATTATTGGGAAATGCCAGAAAGATTTAATGGATTCCGATTGATGGCACTGGCAGTACCTATAATAATTTCCCTACACCAGGCGTAAAATATCCAGACCGGTGAAGGGAAGCAACGTTAAAAAGCACAAAAATCAGCTGTTACTGCGATTGTCATTCCGACTGCCAAGTGTGACGATTAAGGAAAGGACAGGCCCATGACCAGCTGTGGAATTTTACGGGCTGATAAAGATATATCCATCAGACGGTCGAAAAAGCCTCGTGGGCAGGTATGGTTTATATTTTTTATAAATACCAACTGATCAATAATTTCTTATATTTACGCGAACACTACACATTGAATAAAACAACTTTTGCGGATTTTTTCGCGTTTAATTAAACTTATTCTTAAGTCCCAATGTTTCGAGTGCTTTGAAGCACCCACGGTAATGGAGGGAACTGAGGTTTTTTTCGTCTCGATATCACCTAGAATAAGCTTTTAATTATTAATTTTCGCCCGATCTTCGCTAAATCATTTATTATCCTTCACAGTTGGCTACCCTGGGAAATCTTAATTTCAAGATCTGTGACAGCATACACCTGTTCGCGAAGCTTCAGCACGTCAAGGGAGTTTTGCACGACAACAAGCTTTGAGGCTCTGAAACTGTTTATTCTTGAACATTCCTGTTCATTATAATTTATAATGTTAACACAATTAACATTACCGTATAACTTTGTTCCGTCATAAGGCGGAACATAGTTTTATGGTTGAAATACTAATTGTCAAAATGCCTCACTATCGCCTCGTACCTTTACAAAAACCGAAATTACCTTCATAACGTCGACTTAATGGCAACAGTTTAATGATACCCCTGTTATTAAAACACATTCAATCTTAACACCAACCTAGACAAGATCGCTCCTAATAAAATCAACGCTCCCATCATGTTAACAAAGACCCGACTTTAAGTTCAAACTAAGAAATTATCGCAACATTTTGGACAATACAAGCTCGTGGAAACTACCATCCGGTCAGGCAAAGTATTGCAATACCCTTAGCAGCAGAACCCAAATATTTCGGTCACACTTTAGTCTCGTGGCTCCTAGATGAAAAATGAGCCTTCAGTCTAAACAGAAAGACGGTTAAATCTTTTTAACATATTTAGTAGATACTAGTTCCAAAATACTATCTCCATAATAATACAATCTGAATTATCTAACTTTTTTATCGCTCTCTTTCGCTTTAGAAGTGATATTTTGTATATTATCTAATATATAAAAATTTATGTTTGTTAAATAATAAAATTAACTTACAGTAGTTGGCGCGCGTATCATACCGACAAATTTATTTTAAAGTTATGTATCATTCAACTTCAATGAATGTATTATCATTCCTAATTAAACAACACAACCCAAATTTAAAGCGATATTTCCACAATTATTTCTTCTGTGACAGCATTTTCATTATTCTTCTTATATTATTTTTTACTATGTTTTTATTTTATTAAAGAATTACGTAAGTACTCGTACATAATTATATTTATTCACACTAAATTATAATGTATTATGTGTTAATATTTTGCAACATTCTATTTGTCTACATTTCCTAAATTCATCCATCCTAAATCTTTATTACTCATTTTATTTTATTTACTGTTTGCACCTGGCACAGTTTCTCAAATCTTTTTTTTTTTAGATTAAGGGTACCCAACGAGCATACAGTCCTCTTGATGGTAAGTAAATGTTAAATTTTCCCAGTTAAATTTGGGAAACAAAACGTAGATGCCTTGTCACTCCTAAGAACCAAGATACAATGCCTCAATTCCAATAAAATGGTCTCCGGTTCTCTACAGTCACCATACGAAACACAGCAGCATTCAGGCGCTATTTTATGCTGGTATTCTAAGAGAGCGTGATCTTTCCCTGATCCATTCGTGCTACAACTATCATATAGCTGCAGCATGGCACCTCTACCACGATAAAATCATTCAGAGTTGACTGGTAGAGAACTGGTAGAGACTACCATAAGTCATTAAGTCCATCTTTTATGTATCTTAATGTAAAGCGTGTAATATGTATAAAGAATAAACGAATAAAAAAAATGTTAAAGTCTATGCGGCAGAATTTTTATAAATTTTTAATTAATAACGCGAATCGAATGAAATTACAAAATAGATTGCATCACTCCCTGCATGGTTAACCGTCTGGTAGGGAATCTCATCCTGATGGCTTTTAAAGTTCCCAATAAAGACAAATCACTTAGATGTTCTAATATAGGTACCAGACTTCCCTTGATTACCGCTAGGCGTGTTGCTAAGAGAATAGCTCTTATATATTGGCCTCTAGATTAAAAGGGTTATTTTACTTCATAGCATGAATTAGAATCAGGATCTAGAATTCAACAGTTACGAGTTCAATAATCTAACTTGATTAAAATAATGTCTGCTTACACATAAGATAATACTACAAATAAGATAATTTTAAAACATTCGTTCTGTGTCTGATAAAAGCAAATTAATATAAAATTTGAATATACTAACTCATCACACTCACTCAAGTAACCTAGAGTAACATTAATTAATAATATTGAATAGTATATTACTTGAAATGGGAAAAAAGTGAACGCGAGTAAGACGAGAGTGATGGTTATTGAAAGAGAAAAAAGTAAAGCGAAGTGTGAAATAAGAATGCAAAGGGGAGTTGGTTGAGCAAGTAGATGCTTATGTATTGAAGTTGTATGGTTAGCTGGGATGGTATAAATGATAATAATATAGAACGAAGAGTAAATGCTGGACACAGAGTGAATGAGGCTTTTTACTCTATTGTGGGAAGTTAGAAGGTATTAAAAAAGCACGTACTTTTTGTTCGTCCGGTCCACCTCTTTAGGGCTTTAGTTAAAAAAAGGAATTCACTAGGTAAAGCCTCTCCTTTTCGAGAAAGTTTATCAGCGATTACTCTATGTGGTTTCTGCTTCCAAAACCGTGCGGATTTTGGAAGCAGAAACCATTACGGGATAATCCATTCAACCTCTGTATGTTTTCTAACTTTAGGTCCCCATACAGAGATTAAAGTGGGCTTTAAAGGTGCTGTGTAAAACCTTCGCGATGTCTTCATACATAGCTTAAACTTGTGTCGAAGTTGTTGCGTAAAGATGTAAAATCTTTACAGTACAATTTTCAGTTAGTTTTAAAACAAGATACGCTACCCTCTTCGACACACTGAATATTTCCAAAATGTTGTCACAGAGTACTCTATTGACGAGAAAGCCAACTCCACCTTGGGAAAGATCACGTCTCTCGTGATAGACGAGTGTGTGTCCTGATTCCATGATTAGTGTGTCCTCTCCCTCTCTTTGAACTTCTCTCAACCCCAGAACGGGCCATCTTACATTTTTCTTTGTCCATTTTGTGGTGGTATCTTGCCCTCTCCCAGGGATTATTAGCTCCCGCTGTCCAACTGTCAGTGCATAACATAGGAGGTTTGCCTTAATCGCCACGCTGGGCAAACGGCTTGGCGATCGCAGTGTCAGACACGATGTCGGAATAACCATCTCAGTTTAATAGCATTCCTCGTGGAGGCCTTTGTTCAGCAGTGAACTTGTTTCAAAGTGTGAACCAGATTTTTAGTACAGGAGTTAGAGGTTTTTTTTTTAGGATAATGGTGACAAACGGGCACACAGTCCACATGATGGTAAGTGTTTGCTGTGGCCCATACAAATCTTCGTCTATCCTTGATTACGAATCAGAATGCAGATGTGTTGTCACCCATGACGACTAAGATGGAATGCCTCGTTTCCAGTAAAAAGGGTCTCCGGTTCTCAACACTCACCATACGAAACACAGCAGTGTAGAGCTGCTATTTTACGCTGGTATTCCGTGAGATTGTGGTCATTCCCTGTCGAGCCGACCCATTCGTGCTACAACCATAATATAGCTGCAGCGTGGCTCTACCACGTTAAATATTAATAACTTAAAAAATATTTATAGTTGATGAAATTCGATAACAGTAATTGTGCTACATTTTCTGATCCTGAGTTGTCTACATCCTTTTATTCCTGCGGTCTGACTTCTTTAGCACTTCATCAACTTGTGTTTTTTATTAATTAATAAATTTATTTATAAATTACCACAGCCTTTTTGGTTTTATTTTACAGTTTTAGGAACGAATAGTAATATCTAATAATTTTTGCTATATTTGTTTTTGTTTTATTATTAGTTTTGCTTTTATTCATGCTTTTGTTGTACTTCCTAAAAATAGGAGGCAAATATATATGTACAAAAACAGGCAAGCAGGCGAAAACGTATATTATGTATGTTTGTTTTTTTATTTATTGTATTCGAACAAATACAGCAAATGAATAAACTTTCTCCCTCTTTATCACTTTTGGCGAATACTTGTATAATATTGATATATAATACATATACTATCAGTTAATGATATGTCTTTTAGGAATATAGACAGTAGGAAATCGCATCAAATGTTTTTGCACCATCCCGTGTAAAAAAAATCACGTGAATTCAATAAAAGTTAATATATCGACGCAAAGTGTTAAGTTAATAGTGATATTTATTAAGTAATATTTCAAATTTCAGTAGTTTTGCCGCTCGAAAACACTAACATAAATATTATGCAATATAATTGTAAATGATATGACCAAGAGATATAAGAAAATAAATGTCTATTATCGCTCACAAGATTAGCGTAATCATTTGGCGAAAACAGAATGATGCCAATTTTGTAGGCTTAGAAAGAAATTTCATGTATATTTTACGCAAAGCGAATTCTTAGCATAAACATTTTATTTACAACAAAATATTTCAAACGTTTCAAAGTCAATGACTCTAAGAGAGTAATTACTTCATGTAACGTGGGTGGCCAAGCGAGTGGTTCCAGTCTGATTAAAACGTTTATAACAACTTGATAATTGCTCTCTTTGACATTAACATCAAAACAGAATATTTGCTGTTCGGTCAAAAACTTAGATTGGAGAAGGTAATTGGTGACAAATTAGCATGATGTTCATTTATAACTTTTGCAATAAAACTCAACGTAGGCTTAACAATATTTTATAACGTCGAGTAAATATCAGGCCACCAAATATGGTTCTAATTTAACCCGGCCCACGCTTACAATTACGCAGTTCGGAAGCAGATAATTTGCTACGACTACCTTTGTGCTTTATCTCTATTGTGGTTGTGGCTTGACAAAAGAAATGAATGCGACTTCATACTTCGTTGTTTTTTATGTCAAGTACAATAAAATTGCGCAATTTAAAAATAGAATTAAATTATAATATAGTGTGTAATACATGTTCGTTATTTGTTGAAAATGAAATCCTGATTATATTTCCTTTCACAAATCACGTAAGATTCAATGAAGATATTTTATATGATACTCGTAGAGGCATGCTTCAGCTATATTATGGTTGTAGTACGAATGGCTCGCTTTGATTGGACCACGCTCTAACAGAATACCAGCATTAAATAACAACTCAATGCTGCTATTTTTCGTATGGTGAGGGTAGAGATACAGAGACCGTTTTACTGGAAACGAGGCATTCCATCTTAGTCCTCAGGGGTGGCGACGCATCTGCATTTTGATTCTTATTCGAGGGTAGATGTAGATGTCTATTAGCCACAGCTTCCAGTTACAATCAGGTGGCCTGTGTGCTCGTTTATAGCTTTTTGACGGGAAAAAAAATTCAATACCCGAGAGGCAGTACAAAATGCCTTTGAAGAATTTGTTGTCTCCTGTCCAGCTGATTGCTTCAAGAAACTTCGTCAATAAATTGCCACTGCGTTGGCCAAGATGCATCGATTGCATGGGTGATAACTTTGATTAATAGAGATAAAAAATATAAAAAAAGAATTACGTTAACTTATTTTATAAAAAACGGCAAATTCATAGCTAAAAAGACTTAATATATTGCCTTCAGTTACTAATAAATTAAATTATAGAAACTACCTACTAAGATTTATATGTTAAGTAATAGGGTATTAAACCCATTTTCAAATAGTATTTTAAATGAATCCTAGAGTGATAATGAACCACAATAATTTTTATATAAATTTTTTTAAACCGAATAGTGCCATAAAAATTACTTTTAATCTATCGTTTTAAATTTTCCCACGAAAACGCTAACCGCCATGGAGTTCAACTCGTGACGTCACTGTCCTAGGATTTTGCCGATTTTGCAAAGGAATTAAATTTTTTGGATGTTTACTAATGAGTTATCATCTTTTTTTTTTCAAATTTGTAAAAGATTATGTTATCTTAGATATAACTAACGATTGCTAACGATTGTAATCAAAGATAAGCATAACTTTGTATTATCAAAAGACACTCTGACCAGGTATTATGTTATTGTATAAACTTACGTTGTGGATAGTGTAACATACCCCCATCCCCCTCTTCTTTGGTCTGTTTGTTATTTCTTTAGAATTTATATCTTTAAGATATATAAAATTTACGTGACCAGTATATTAACCACATATTGATCTTTCTAAAGGTTTAAATATAGGCCGTTTAATAAATTTATGGCGTCATCGTCTTAGTTAGGACCCTTATTTACGTTGTTTTTGTTTAGTAACTTAGTTCTTTTAGGTATCTTTTGGAAGAATGAATATTTACTAGAGCAGCCGGAAGCTGTTGGTAGTGTCTTATAAGCTAAAGAACCCCGTTCACGAAGACAGGGATCAAAAAAGTTTAAGAACAATAAATCGTCCCATTTCCACTTGTATCAGGTTCACAACATTCAATTCCTTATTAATTAATCCCTTCCCGCTTGAAAAAGATTCACAATATTTTTATCAAATACCAGATACAAGGGCTTTGCTCTCCCACATTTAAAAAAAATGTGGGGGAGGAACACGGCTCCACACACGCCGTGTGCGGTGAGCGCCAACCAACCAACGCGCTCCCCACGAAGGGGACGTTAAGTTGGGAACTGGACCGTAGTCCACAGCAAAATAACTGACTTACCAGTAAAAAAGGACTTGGCCCGTTGGTAGTGCGTAAGCACAAACATCGACCGAAGTCGCGCATGTCAATGCGTGTAAACGCCATAAAGAATACGATCAAATCCAGCCACAGTGAATGTACGTCACACCGATTAGGCAACAATAGGCACACTGGCCATAAAAAGCCCTCCGTGAGCGCCACCACCTGCCAGACCGCCGTTCCTGCAGACGTGATGCAAGTGTAAGGCATCACCACCAATTGCATGATCAGCACGGCAAATTGGCCGCAGAGCGTGTCATGAGTCTATCGCTCACCTCAAGGGAATGGGGTCCCACCTTGCGCAGCTTTCGGCCGCAGCCTTGAGAGCCTCCTCAGATTCTCCCTCCAGCTACCACCTGCATGAGGTCGACACATATGCTCCACCAACCAATACAATGGCAGATATAACTAATAGGCAGTTATAAGATAATGGTAATAATTCGCCATCAGAAAGGGTTTGTGTCACTGTCGTTGAGTAAGTGCATTTTTCGATCATGTTTGTCTCACCCACCAACAAGTTGCTTTCAATCATTTAAAGGTGGGAACTTTACTAAGATATATTATTATCTTGTTATATAAAACATCATGGAGGTCAGACAGTCTGCAGCCCCGTAATGAAGCGATCCGACTTGGGCAAAGCTTGAAGGTTGTGTGTCAAATCAAGTGGCAGAGAGAGCCATTGAGAATAACGACCCGCCAAACAACCATCGCAGAGACGCAATGCTGCTGAACGCAACAAGCATCAATACGACTATCATCCAATCCCAGCAGACCTCACCACCCGCATACCTCCATCGACCAGAACCACAAGATGCATCGAATCAGGCGCAGCACAGTAGCAAAGTAGCAGTAAGCATCAATGCAACTATCATACAGATGGCGCCCCCTCACAACACACCCACATGATCCCTATCGACTTTGGTAACAAAATTGATAATGTTGTTAACTAAAAATCCACGCATCATAGCGCTATTGCACTAAGACATGGAGTTGAATATGCTTGCTGCACTTAAAAGTACTATCAAACACACTCACCCTAATCCGCAAGATAGCCGACGTATCATAACGCTATGCGCTAAGACGCCGCCCACAAACGGTAGGGGTGTGCGATGTCCACGGGCAAGTCGTATTGCTACAACAAACCCGCTTATCACCGGCACTAAGATGATATGTCTTGGACACATCGGTTAGCGAGTCCAAGTTTACCTCGGTCTCGGACGCTGTGAAGCAATCTACACGCCACTATAATAATCCTTTTCAAGTCCCATTTCTTTCAATATAATGCTTTTACATATTTGAGACCTTCCACATATTTGCTTTATTTCATAGACCATACTATATGTCTTATACATATGGGACTTCAAGTCATAACTCTGCTATCATAATGCTTATACATCATAGATACCTTCTATATTAATGCTTTAGTTCCATAGACCTTACTATCATAAGTCCCTAATATAGGACTAGTCATTGTGCAACAGTATTATTAGCAGTCGGTCACCCGACCACCCCATATATGTCCCACTTCTTTCAATATAATGCTTTTACATATTTGAGACCTTCCACATATTTGTTTTATTTCATAGACCTTACTATTATATGTCTTATACATATGGGACTTCAAATCATAACTCTGCTATCATAATGCTTATGCATCATAGATGCCTTCTATATTAACGTTTTTGTATCATAGACCTTACTATCATAAGTCCCTAATATAGGACTAGTCATTGTGTAACAGTACTTGTAACAGCCGATCAGCCGACCACCCCATATATATGTACAACCGTCGCTATGTAGCTCCGGCAACTGCCTTTATATAAGCAAACATTACATGAACACCCTCCAGAAATACTAGAACTCCTTCATTAACTTTGAAAATTGTTTGAGTAATGCAAGAACACCTTCATCAACTTAGAAAATTTTTGACCCTTTTTTTCAATTATATTACAAATGTTATTTATCTTTATTATTGCAATATAATCGACTTGTATTTGTATTATTTAATACATTTTGAATATTTTAAGCAGAGTTTTTATAAAATTTAGAGAACTTTAAAGACAATTTTATACGTTTACTATACTATAATAGTCAATATTCGAAATGAATATATTTGAACTTTATGCTTATTATTGCATTTTAATTGTTTAAATTATAATTTCTATGACATTTTTAAATGTCTTTATATTGAATTTAATTATTATTTATTAATAATAATTATGAGCCGTCACAATAGGTATTTACATTGATGTTTTAACATTCCTCAACTCGGCAGAACAAAAATCTGGATCAATGTATTTATCCTTGGTAGATTAGTACTTTCTGCTTTTACGAATCCGTCTTCCTTGATGACTTTTCAATAAAATTCGGAATAAAACTCAACAACCGTAATTATAACTTGAAAATTTTCGAAATAACACACAGCACAATAGATAATTTACTTAACCAGTGACGTCACGACGGGATCTAATATGGCGGATAGCGTTGTGGAGATTTCAGGCACAGATAAAAAAAAATATTAAGGCCCTAAGAGCGGGTTAAATGCCTAAATTCTTGGATATTTAAGTAAAAACTCACAATAACTTCATTTAATCCGTAAAAAAATACAGGGTGACAGAAGAGGATTTATTAAATGTTTTAATTGAATAAAATTGTATTTTTGTCAACCCCTTATTAGAAATAAATCCCAAAGAGTACCTATCTTTGTTATATTTTGCAAAATTTATCCAAAACGGCACAAGCTCTTTAAATAGTTTTTGCACTAAAAAAAGGTCTTAAAAATATCAATATTTTTAGTTGAGCCGTTTTACTCGAGAAAATATCATTTTTGTGCCTGCTCCGTCGCCCTGTAATCCCCCTCGAGCTCTGTCGCAGTCCGTCATCCGTTTTCGGACATCGTCGAGGGTAGACCGCGCGTCGGTGTTAGAGCCTTCGTTCAAATATATTTTAGTTTTTTAAGAGTTTATACTCAATTACTTATACATATTTTTATGAATAGAAATACTTCATTTAGTTAATATTTGTACATTGGTAACTGGAAATATTGTTTTCTAAATAAATTAATTTTTAAAGTGCCCAAAGAAGAAGAAATTTTCGCGGCGACGTTGATTAGTGAAATTGAAAAATGCATTTTATGTAATTTAGATGTGGAACATGCTCTCGTTACTTAGATTTCGATAGTTTTTAATACCTATATAATTTTATTGTTGCATATTTTTATTAATTAGGTGATACTGAATTTTATAATTATGTATTACAATAAAACGCTGTTTTTAAGAGTATGACTATAATAGAACATTATTGGCTACCTCGTTGGTCTAATGTAGTAGTGCGACTGCTGATGATGAGGTCCCGGGTCCGAATCCCGGGTCGGGCCAAAAAAATCTGTTATTGAGCTTTTCCATCAAGAAACTCCCGTGCCTCGGAAAGCACGTAAAGGCGTTGGTCCCGGTAGCGAAGCCTCCATAGAAGCCGAGAAGCCGGGCTTTTCCTATCAAACTGCTCAATCAATAATATCAACTGATAAAATAACTCGTAAACTATTTCAAACTATTTCAAATTTCCCGCGCGCTTCTCTGTCGCTGTCGCTGACCTGTTCTACACAGGCCATAGATTACTGTATATACACAGGCTTTATAACGTCAACACGCGGCAAAACTGCGCGATTTGGTTGTCATAAAAATTAGTCGTCTCTCTCGCACGCGTGGGCTTTTACCGGGCTTTCGAGAAGACGATCGCTCCCTTTCTAACCTGTGGTAAAATGTTCTATAATGAAAAATATAACTACGATTGTTTATATAGCAATTTGTACGTAGCGAAAAGCCCGGCTTTTAGTGTGAAGTTTGTCATTAGTCAAGCGCGGGCGATACCTTTGCGAGTTCACTTCACATTTCAATGTTTACTCTGTGTGTTTACTTGAGCGAATAAATATTGCGAGTTGTAAAATTATGTTTTTTTATAGATTTTTAGTGAAAATGGAGGATAATAGTGTTCCTTGTGATAAATTGAAGTGTGTTAAAGTGCTAATCGACGAGGAAAAGGTAAAATCGAAAAAGAGAAAAGGTAAATTTTTATAAAACTGTTAAAAACAACAAAACCATATCTTGGGCTTGCCCTAGTTTGGAGCCCTAGCGTCGCCACTGGTTGGTCCTGCACCTGATCTCTCTCCGGTCATGTCGGCTTACCGTCCCATCGGACTATGAGAGCGAGGGAATAGAGAGTGCACCTGTGCTTGCGTATACACTTGGGCACTATAATTCTGTCCTGCGCCTATGGCTAGTCTCCATTGAGGCTGGCCGCCGTGATTTTAATTCGGTCTGGAGGAAATTATTATTTTGGGGTATTTATATAGTATTCTCATCTGGTTGGGCTGAATAAATATTTTAAAGGAAATAATAAATAAACATAAATATATATTTAATATACTAACATAAATAAATAAATAAACATAAATATATTTAATATACTAACATAAATAAATAAAACCCAACCAGATGGAAACCCTCGGGGAGACCAAACGGCCGAGGGTTAGGGGAAAGGAGAGAAACCGGCGGACGATGCGGGCGGTATCGAGGAGCACCGCCTTCTGCATTTGAGCTTGGAGCGGTCCGTCACGGAGTCCCAGTCGCCTCAGATGACCCGAGAGGCTGACTGGGATTAACCCGTTCGCAGAGACGACTACAGGTATAATTTCGGTCGGCAGTCCACCCCACATGTCGGTCACCTCGTGAGCCAGGTCCAGATATTTTGTTCGCTTATCTGTTTCGGCTTTCACGAGGTTCTCGTCATACGGAATGGTGATGTCGACAAAAATATTGATTGTGCCCGGTCCATCAGCACAATATCAGGCTTATTCGCAAGAATAGTCCTGTCTGTGATGATGGCCCGGTCCCAGTAGAGCCTGGCGCGGTCATTTCGAGCACGGCTTCCGGCAAGTACTTGTAATACGGCAATTCCGGTCCACGAGACCGTATTTCAGAGCGAGCTCCTGGTGTAGAATTCTGGCTACTGTTGTGCCTGTGCAAGTACTCAGAGTTAGAAAGCGCCGAACAACCGGAGATGACATGCCTAGTGACTCACCGGGATGGCGACAAGCTCGACAGATGTCGACGGTGCCATCCCCAGGATGTATCTCCGATAGTTGTTGGTCTTAATAACCTGATCCTGTATCGCACAGACAAAACCCTCGGTTTCCCAAAGAGGTCACCAAAACGTAGCCAGTGGAGGAGGCAACTGTGTCTACGAAAGGCACATGTAGAGCCTTGTAGAACCTCCCGTGGGCTCCTTCTCCTTCCATACGGTCTCCGGTCGGAAATGCTCTGTACTGCCGGGTCTTGCCATTGCTCGTTGGCCAAGGATAGAGGTAAGTCCTTTATCACAAGAAATGACGTCCCTATAGAATGGATCATCCGATCTCGTCGAAAGTAATTACAGGCTGCACACTTCGCGATTATGCATGGTAAACGCGCAAAAGCCACGCCCACCATGTTTCCGCGGCAAGTACAGCCTCATAATCGACGATCTCGGGTGATGCATCCTATGGGACGTCATAGTAGTGCGGACTTTTCTATCAGGGCGTTAAGTTCAGTTTGAGTCCACCTAAGTATGCCAAAGGTATATATGAGAACAGGCATGACCAACCGTTATATGCGTGTGTCTTATTCACCGGACAAAAGGCTGTTAAGCACTTTGGTCAAGCGTGCATAAAACATATCGCAAACTGACTGCTTCATACCGCCTCATCGATACCGATGTTCTGTGACATACCCAGGTATGTTTCAGCCTTGAAAAGGGTCCTTATGTTGATGGGCATAGATAAGTCTATCCCCTCAGAACTAGCAACCCTTCCCCTTTCAACATGAAGAACCGCACATTTATCTGTCCCCAGCTCCATTCTAATAGAATTACTAAAATCACAAGTGATGTTTAGCAATTCCATAAGATGGGAGCGACTGGAGGCGTATAATTTGAGATCATTCATATAGAAAAGGTGGGTCACTTTTGTACTTCCTTTCCGAAGCTGAAATCCCTCCCGGAGTCCTCCAGTAAGGTACTGAGAGGGTTCAGGAAGAGGCAAACCAGATTGGACTCAAACAATCGCCCTGGAAGATACCTTCTTATCCTATGTGGTTCTCCAAAGCCGTCATCCGCTCGCCTAGATGACAAAGGATCGTACTCCACTGCCCCATACACTGCCGAGGAAGTCTCGAACTGTACAGTCAACCTTGTACAGCTCGAGGACCCTCTTAAGCCATGTATGAGGCACCGAGTCGAATGCCTTTGTAGTCTATCCAGGCGGCGGAGAGGTTCCGACGGTTACGTTTAACCACCTTGCCAATGACCGCGTCAATGAGGTGGTTCCTTGGTTCCACGACCATTGCCCGACATCCGTTTTGAGCGCGCGACATCACCTGATTTGCGTTCAGGTGAAGAGTGATTCTCGCGCTCAAAACGGATGTTAGTGTCTTGTATATGGTAGGTAGACAGGTTATGGGGCGGTATTTGCTCGGGTCTGTGGAATCCGGTCTTTATTTATTATTATTATTATTGGGGAGGAAAACCTAGATACAGATACTTATATTAATGTACACTATTATAAAATTAAATCAAACAATTTAAATAAAATAAAAATGGTATAAAAAAAAATGCTATATAAAAAAATGTGCTATATAAAAAAATTCTTGGGTTTATGTTTTCTTTAAATGTTAGACAAACCATCATCTGAAATATATAAAAAAATTTAATTGGAGATGGGTTTCTCTGCGTGATAAAGTTAGAAATGAGGATATCCGCAGTAGAACCAAAGTAACTGACATAGCCCAACGGATTATTAAAGTGAAATGGCAATGGGCTTGCCATATAGCTTGGAAAACCTATAAACAATAGGAAGAAAGGTTCTCGAGTGGCAACCTCGTACCGGTAAGTGAAGTGCAGGGCAGTCTCCCACTATTTATGTAGGGACGACATGGTGAGATATGCAGGAAGTCGATAGATGCAGGTGGCTTAGGACCATGCTTTGTGGCATTCCTTGGGAAGGCTTATCCCCGAGACTTTAATATCAATCTCCTAGAAGCTTCCGAGAGGACTGAATATAGATTTGCAGATCATCAGCGCCCATTCATATATATACATCGAAAAAACGCGGCATTCGGAAATGTGTCCTCTAGTACTTCATAAAGAAATGGTTCCATCTAAAAGGCAAACGATATTTCCATTTTGGAGGGCTTCCAATGAACAAGGTTAAATTTCTGTAACTTTACTTTAACTTTTACTAACAATAAGACTAAAAAATAAAATTTGTTGCGAAGAAGCTGAGTTAAGAATCAGTCCTTTTTTTAATTAAAACTTTCGTGTAGGTTATAAAAAAGTTTTCGTTTCTTTTATTAGTCATCTACGAACATTATTGTAGCCGAAAATGTGGGCATATAGATCTTAGCTAGGCTATGAAGCCGGTATATATATATTATATATATATAGGCCTTGAGAAGGGCTGTAATGCTGATGATAATTAATCTTACTCCTCTTCACGTATTCTTATACGCTTTCTCACCACACACACACACACACACACACACACGCACGCACGCACGCACGCACGCACGCACGCACGCACGCACACACGCACGCACGCACGCACGCACGCACGCACGCACGCACGCACGCACGCACGCACGCACGCACGCACGCACGCACGCACGCACGCACGCACGCACGCACGCACGCACGCACGCACGCACGCACGCACGCACGCACGCACGCACGCACACGCACGCACGCACGACGCACGCACGCACGCACGCGCACGCACGCACGCACGCACGCACGCACGCACGCACGCACGCACGCACGCGCACGCACGCACGCACGCACGCACGCACGCACTCACGCACGCACGCACGCACGCACGCACGCACGCACGCGCACGCACGCACGCACGCACGCACGCACGCACGCACGCACGCACGCACGCACACACGCACGCACGCACACACACACACACACACACACACACACACACACACACACACACACACACACACACACAAAATAGGTCGCAAATAATACTTACCTACTACTATTAGGCAAGAGTGAATAGGCTTTGTTAAGTCAGTGCGCTTCACCATCTTAGGCTACATAACCACTTACCATAAGGTGGGATTGTAGTAATAATAATAATAAGAATAATTTTATTTATTTATTCCGCCCAACCAGATGAGAATTAAAAAAAATAGAATAGTAAAAAAAAAGAAATTTATTCTGTGAAAGTATGCATGTAGATATTATTTTTCTAACCAACCATAAAAATGTATTACGTGTCATGGGAATATGTATATAAGAATAAAGGTTATCTCCCACGGGACAGTAATAATATAATATTATATCTTTCAGTATCTGCGCATAAAAACTTTTAAAATCTCTGAATCCCGAGGTATGACCATATTAAGAGGCTGAATAGAGTCAAATTGATCTGCATGGTGATCGTTTTATGCTATCGATAGCCTATATACGTCCCACTGAGTACTCTTATTTCTGAGAGGGTTTTAGGGCAAGGAAATGTCCGTCGCGCTGCCCCAATGCGTGTTGGCGAACTTAACATGTCTTCGATTTCTTTTTCTTATTCCTCAGACATGCACGTGCTGAATCAGCACTTAAAATTACAATATTTTTTTTATTGGTGCTGCCGGGGATCAAACCTTGGCGAAATTTACAGCGAGCGCTTAGACCCAGAGCTACTAATACGACACAAATAAAAACGATTCAACAAAATAATAAAAACTCTTACGTACTTAAAACTTAAACACTTGATAGCTCGTGATGCCTACCGGACGAAGCTACAACACCACACAGTGCAATGTAATTGAAGATGCTTCACCGCGACATAACTCTCAGTAATGCGCAATCATAATAGGCAGTATACTCGTATCACTTATATACTTGTCACCTCAGCAGTCTGTTAATCTTTGCACTTTTCTAAGTAATACAGAACGTAGTCGCTAGACGGTGTTGACGTCGGCTAAAATCTCTGCGGTCGCCATTTCGTCAGTCATTCAGGCTTCTTAAAATTGAATTATAAAATTTATAATGTATTTTTATAAATAGAAATCAATACTTCTCGTTTATTTTTTTATAACCTATCATAAATATATATTTTTTGATTTTTTATACATGGTGTAAAATACCCTTTCATATTTATAAAATACTCGTACTGTAAAAAAAACTGAGTTTTACTACTTAGCTAGTTACTTTATCGTTATTTCAATTTAAGAGGTTTAATCTAATAATAGCACCATTTACTAACTGCTAAATAAACTAATAATAAGTAAGTAACTGATTAAATTAAATTAGCGAATGATACTGAATACTTATTAGTGCAGCATCATAAAATATCCAGACCGATGGCCATTATGGGTATTATTTACTGTAATTGCCACGTATAGCAAAATAGCTAACTAAACTGTTATACTGGGTATCGTATACACAAAACTGTGATTAAGAGAGAAATTTCTTTAGTTGATTATATGGGTGTCTATCGGAATAGCAATAATTTCACAAACTTCATTTGGTATCAAAGTATCCGATGTAAGTAATTGAAAGTTAAGTGAACTGTGAACATTTTTATCTCTATTTGAGGAAAGATTTCGTGGCATCGTTGGATGAACTAAAAGGTATAATGTGGTCTACAATCGTGAAAAAACTTCTCTTCAGTTTCATGAATTTTACTTAAACAAAAACAAGAGCCTTGTAGCTCGCCGTAATATTTCGCGGCATGGGAGCAACACAAGTAAGATTCCCGCGAAGACCAATGAAAATGTTATAGGGAATATTATGTGCTGATTTACCACGTGTTCGGCAGTAAAATGGTAAAGTATTACATCGTGGGGAAACCTAGATGTCTGAGAAGTTAAAAAAAATAGTGGGCATATGAAAACCGCAAACACAAACCGCATTGGAGTATTGCGGCGGACTTTTTCCTACCCACAAAAGACTATAGATAAGTAATTAGGAGCCCTATGTACAGTGCTACCTTACGTTTATCACTTTTAATGAGGTTATATAACAGTTTGTCAATTATTAAGATAGCTTTCATATTTTTATACATATAAAGATTTTTGGGACAGACCCGGTTTCATTGCTCACACATGACTATATTATGATATACAAGCACTTGAGAAAATAAACCGGACAAGTGCCGTATGAACTCCGTACAAACTTTTATGTAGATAGTTCGTCCATTACGGGAATCGAGTATCGATTTTTTCCGAGTATGTTTTAAGCTTCTTTCCAAAATTTATATGATACATTGGTATCTTTAGGCGAGAATGAGTTGGCACGTACAGGATTGGTGTGCTCCGTCTTCGTCGTTATTGTACAGCTACTTTCGCTAAACTAATAAATTACCTACAGAAGTTTATAAACTATGAAAGCGCCGAACATTACTCTTACTAAAAGATAAGTAATGTTGAAGTACATACTTAAGTAATGATTTCTTATATTTACGCGAATACTACACATTGAATAAAACTATATTTACAGATTATATCGCGTTTAATTGCTTTACAGCACCCATGGTCACGGGGGACTGAGGTGATCTTACGATAAATGCGATAAAATCCGTAAAAGTAGTTTTATTCAATATGTAGTGTTGGCGTAAATATAAGAAATAATTACATATCAGTTACGTTAGAGCCAGACACAAAATAGACCTACGGGCTATTTTACGGCTACGGGCAACAACGTCAAGGGTGCGAGACATTTTGTATTGCGATAGTCAATATGCCTGCCAAGCATGACAATTATGGTAAATCACCCCTACAGTGGGAGAGGCCCATGTCTTGTACTAGACTTTTGCAGCCTGATGATAAAGAAGAACAAGACTAGGTAACTCATATAACACTTTTGGGTCATAAAGTAATGCGACAAGTCTTCAGTATCTTTAACAAACTTTTTACCATTTTTTACTTTAGATCCATTGCTGCATTTCGCGTTGTTTATTTTAATTTGTTTAATATATGTTTAATGATGATTCATTGCAAAATTGTAGGTGTTTCGTTTTAAGCGAATTCGTAGGATAAAAAACCCTCTCAAACATATTGCGAGGATACCGGCATATCTAAATTAAAAAAATAAATATGACGGTGCGTCCATAAAATACCGGATGGGTCGAGAGTGAGCGAGAGGTTGCATCACTCTTGTGAAGTGTAATATCGATGGTAGCGACGTAGAATTGAGGGTAGAGGTTCACTGTATGCGCCGTTCGCGAGATTCCGCTTAAGTCATTCTACGAGTGAAGTAATTCTTCTAGTGCAGGCAAGGAAGATGGTGTTGCTGAGAGGCTACTCTGTGTTACAATTTGATGGGTAGTGTTGCTGCCATTTTGCATATTTTGGTTTTATCATGTAATTACGTCCCTAATGTTACACTATTGTGTAATTATGACAGAGACATATTACGGTATGGTCGAACTGTAATTTCACAATACCGAATGTATAGTGCAGTACGCTGTTTTATTGCTGATAATGATTAATTGCGTAAGCAGGATAGCAAGTTCATCATCCGCTCTCACACTATTATTATTTTTATATAGAATTATCCTCATGTTGTATTATTCTAGGGTTTTCAGTTCGGGAATTTTGATGTCAAAGATGCAGCTTGCTCTGGTCGCCCGCATATGTATAAAGTCGGCATATTAGTCAACAAAACAGTTTTGACCCATTTGAAAATGTCTGGCTATACAAAAAAGATCGATATGAAAGAACCCTAATGAATCGTGTATTTATTTGCGATTCTCTATTGAAACGTAATGAAAAACTATTTTTGAAAAAATTGATCACTGGTGATGAAAAGTGAATCACCTACGACAAGAACGTGCGAAAAAATCATGATCAAAGGGTAATCAAGCTCCACAGATTATAGCTAAACCTGGATTAACACGCAATAAGGTGATGCTGTGTATATAGTGGGATTGGAAGGGCATCGTTTGTTATGAGCTTTTACCGCCGGGCAAAACCGTCGATTCGGATCTCTACTGCCAACAACTAATGAGACTCAAGCAAAAAAATTAAGAAAAAACGGCCGGAATTAATCAAAATAAAAGGAATGGTCTTTCATCATGATAACGCCAGACCACACACATTTTTGGCCACTCAGCAAAAATTGAGAGAGCTGGGTCGGGAAAGGAAATGGTAATCCACCATATAGTGCTGACCTTGCACATTCAGATTTTCACATGTTTCGGTCTCTTCAGAATTTTTTAGGTAGTGTTAGGTTAACATCAAGAGAGGAGGACTGTCAAAACTACTTATCATATTTTTTTGATCATAAATCCCAAGATTTCTACAGCAACGGGATTATGTCACTTCCTACAAGATGGCAACAAGTTATCGAACAAAATGGCATATAGGTATATATTATAATTAAATGTAATTAAAGTGTGAAAAAATGTCTTGAATTTGTATATAATATATAATACGAAGAAACTTTTTCCCCGACCTTATCACATTCTGCCTCTACTGTACTGAATACTATTTGATCATAAAACACCGAGGTATCTTAAAGAAAAATTTGACTTCGTGAGCGCAGATGAAGATCATTCCAGATAAGGCAATAACCATACTACATTCCTGCTTTTGTGTCAAAGCAATCAAATTATTTAATTTGCTTCCTTTAACAATTAAGAAAGCTCAAAACATTGAGTATTTCAAAAAACTTTTGTGCATATGATAGATTGCTATAATGTATTATAAAAATATTTATTTATACATGTATAAATAAATATTTTTAATATATATACTTTTTTACTGGTCTGAGTTAACGCAATTCTAATTCCAAGGCAATTTAGATACCCTTCATAAGCATAGATAGATAGATAGATAGATAGATAATTCTTTATTGTACACCAATACATATATAGATGGCACGAATTCAAAAGGTAAGATAGTGATCGTGTACAAGCTTCTGAAAAACAGAATGGGCGCTTCTCACTGATAGAGGTAGTGCATTCCATAGACGGACTGCTTGGATAGTAAACGACCTGTCCAAAAATTTGGTATTATGGACAGGCATTTTTAATGTAAAATTTTCTGATGATCTCAAAACTTTCGTATGGGAATAGTGAAGGAATTCAAAGCGATCCTTAAGATAAGAAGGATAGGAAGTATTAAAGAGAACATTGTAAAGAAGTGACAGAATATGAGCATTCCACTTGAGCTTATTACGAAAACAAGAAACATGATCATATTTGCGCAAACCAAATATGAATCATATACAAAAATTTTGAAGACGCTCAAGCTTATCCAGTTGCTTTCCGGTGAGATCAAGATAGCTGACATCCGTATAGTCTAGAATTGGGAGAAACAGAGATTGTGCAAGCGCAATTTTAGTAGCAGTAGGTAGAAATTTTCTTAATCTGTTCAATGATCGAGCAGCTGCAAAGAGTTTACGACTGTATTTGAGAACCCCATGATAGGTTCCTGTCAATATAAATTCCCAAGTCCTTGACTTTTTCACTAACAGGAATAAAATTTCCATCAAAAACAACTTCAGGTGCTTGAGATAGTTTAGATTTTCCAATCATATTCGAACTTCCGATGATAATTACATGAGTCTTTAGGGGGTTAATCTTCAAGCCATATGTTTTTGCCTAATCTGATATTTGCTCAAGGTCACTATTTATAGTACTAATAGCTACAGATAGTTCATTAGGAGAAACATGAGTATATGTATATTTGAAGATCGGTAGGAAGAAGTAATCTTAGTGGCTATAGAGTTAATAAAAAATGAAAAAAGTAAGGGATATAATACGCCACCTTTCGGGACACCAGCAATGGTATCACACCAAGAAGAAAATGTGTCATCAATGCGAATACATTTCCGGCACCCAGACAGGAAACTTCGAAACCAACCAATCACTGTTGGAGATATGTTAAGAGAGCTAATGGGTAGAATACTCTTCTTAACATCACAAGCAGAGAATTGATTTTGGACAAAAGATGAATAATCAGGAGTTGGAAGCGATGAAAGAAAATTTAATGTGTTCAATTTTGTAGCTCCATTTAAGTTGGACGAGGATGAGAAGTGATGATTTAGATATAGACTTTCCAAACCCGATTGATCTAAAAAAACTCCAGACTTTAGCTGCATCACCAATTTGTACCGATTTATTGATATAGTGGCGTTGAGCATCCCTACACACCCTATTGCAGTGATTACGAATAGTAACATATTTTTCCTAGTTTATATATGTAGGCTTACATTTATATTTTGTCTTTGCTGCAGCTTTTTTATTTATAATGGTTTTTATTTCATCAGTCAGCCATGGTGAAAGGAGATGTCTCATTTTAATTACGCGAACTGGTGCATTTTTATTATAATGACAGGTTAAGTTAGTCGTAAAAAAGTCTGCATTTAAAACGGCCGACCGGAAGCATCTTTGCAGAGATTTTCAACATTCATACCACCGAAACTGCGTTGCAGAAGGAATTTAGACTTAATTTTAGGTGGCCGGATATTATAAAAAAGAAATATAAGATCATGGTAAGAGAAGGCATCAGCTGGACACTGACCATGTTTAATAGCGAGTTCAGAAGAGGACACAAAAATAAGATCAAGTAATGACGGAGTAGCATTAGGGAAGTGATGAGTAGAATTTAAAGGTAGAATAGAGAGAGGATGAACGAGAGTCTTGTTTAAGCAGACAAGTATTAAAGTCGCCCATAATGATCGTGTGCGAGTATGAAGATACATTTTCTAAAATATTTTCGAAGGAAGTGAAGAAGTCAATACGAGATGAAGGACAGTAATATACACCCAGCAAAATTTTCGTATAACTAAGCTCCACCTCAATAAAAAGATGTTCACCTGCATTAGGCGGAGTTGGTTGAGATGGCATATCAACAAGAGAAAAGTGAATATACACTCGGAGATATATTGCCACACTACCACCACCGCCCACAGTACGATCATTTCTTACGAGGTGAAAGCCAGATAAAGAATAATTAGTGGAGGGGAAACAAGGTTTAAGCCATGAGTCTGAGTTACACGAGAATAGCATGAATATACTTTGAGTCAAAGGTAGCCAGCATATCTGAAAATTGAGCTGAATTGCTTTGGGCATTTATGTGAACAACGTTGAAATTTTTGGGAACATCAGAAAATTGTGAAGCTAGTATTTGAGAGAGAGGCTGTAAGCTAGGGACACTGTCACCATCACTATCTGTAATTAAATATGTTTCGGTATTACTACTAATATCTAAATAAGGCATTATAAAATAAAAATTAATATTTATATAAAATAAAATAAAATATAAAGTATAATAAATACAATACTATAAAAAAAAATAAGTTAATAAATTTCCTAAAACTAAAAACAAATTAAAAAAATACTTTAGTGTCCACCTGCCAGTTGAGTGTTGCTATACATATACTTTAAGTAAATAATCTGTACAACACTTTAACACTAAATAGAAATAAAAAGTAAGTTTAATAATGAACTTCTTATTAATGTAGGATTAAGTAAAAGAAAAAAAAAATCAATAAGGGTGCATACAACAAACACCGTTAAGGGAAACGCACCGGTCAATGCGTAATTTAGCATTACATCATTGTTATAGCGCTACATAATCTTAAAATTGTGATATTTGTGTTAACATTATCTGTGGAGTTACGTAGTATTTAGAACTCTTGGTAGAGAGTAATTGTGTTCTGTGTTCAGAACAATAACTACACTGACATCTATGCATTTTATGATATTTCACATTGTCAATTATTAAGTAAACAAATGTTTAGGCATAATAAATGGAAAGAGGGGTTAATAACTATTATGCTTATTTTATGTACATGTAATGGTAAAAAAATTGCAGTAAAGTTAAAGTTACAAGTTAAAGTTAAAGGCACAGCCCTCCTCAAATTTCTAAGAGTGTTTTGCACTAAGCTGACAACAAATACACAAAGAAATAACGTCAGTCACACAAGCTATTAATTGTAATTGTATTACATTGAGAGAGAAAAAAATTGACAATATTTAGGCATGGCAAATCCTGTACACTTAACACTTCTTCACGACGGCGTTTCGCTTGGGCTTCCCAGCCGCAGTTTTCGATACTGGTTTTGGGCTTGTCTGGCAATCGATTTTGCTGATGTTATTCAGTGGTTAAACGATGACTGGTTCCATCAGGTTTTGCAACGTACATAGATCCATCTTTAGTCCAGCATTTGGAGATACCAAATTTTTCTACAGCTACAAAAAGATCATGCCGAAGCTTGGTGAGAAATTCGGATACTGTGGCTCCGGAGCCTTTAAGTTTGGATTTTGCGTACCAGACTTTATCACGCAACCCTACATCTAGGAATTTCTCTAAAATAGGTCGAGGCTTGTGAGGAGCTGTTGACCTACTCAATCCGTGACAACGTTTAATATCACTGACAGAGACGTTAGCTAATTTCAACTGATTTTGCAGAACCTTGATGATAGCCAAAGTGGTGTCTTCTTTTGCAATCTCTGGAACACCATGAAGCAGTAACATTTTCCTTCGGCTTCGCATCTCCATACTGTCAGCATCACGAACAAGTAACTTCATCAACTGCTGAAGACTGTTTAGTGCCTGCCCTACAAATGTCTTGAAAGATGCAAACTCAGCTGCCAAAGAAGTAGTACTGGTAGATGTGCTGGGCGTTTTCCGCAATTCTTCCTCAAAATTATCCACCCTTTTATGAAACACCTCCATCAAACTGGACAGAATGTTTTTAATTGTCGAGTCCATGGTATAGTGATGTTATAAAAGTAAAAATTAAGAGAGGTTATAAAAGTAAAAAGTGTTGTAATTGTGGTTGGATTAAGTAGTAAACACTCACAGACAGGTAGTTTAAGCTAACTTTTCATTACTAGCACTTGATATATAATATTTTACGAATTATGTATTAATTTTAATTATAACTTGAGAGATAACAATTTTACGTGTTGCACTCACAACTACCCACACAGAAAAAGGATACATCAGAAGACATACCCGATATAAAAAAGTGATAGGTGTTATAATTCACACTCGAAAGATAAATTCTAGTTATGCGTATTAATGCAATTCTGAAAAATTCACTTTTGTATTCCTGTAGCATAGTATTAAAAGTATGCCGAATTTCAATCATCTAAGTCAAATAATCTCTGAGAAATTTCTATGAGGGATGGATAAAGTTCCTAAATTGAGCTGCGAGCGAAGCTGCGGGTAAAGAGCTAGTGGTTAGTAAACCACGCAATAAAACTAAATGTCTCTGTAAATTTTCTTAACCTTTAAATGAATATAGGCAACTTGTTAGAGGGTGAGATAAACAATCGAAAAATGGATAGACTCAAAGTCAGTTACATGTAGCTACCCTTTCTGATTTTTGTGGGTTGTATTAAAATTATATTTTTGGCTTTAAATATATCTGCAGTTGTATTGGTTGGTGCCCAAACCGTGTGATGTACTCGTACATTAAACTGTGATTATGAAGTATTATTGAAATACAGTATTCGATCTTTAATGCAATTCGTCGATGTTTGTGCTTACACACTACCAAGGGAGGGGCCAAGCTCTCTTTACTGCTTCGCCAGTTATCTTGCTGTGGACTACGGTCCAGTCTCCAACTTCTCGTCCCTCTTCAGGGTTGGCGCTAACCGCACACGACGCTGGCCTGTGTGGAGCCATATGCCTCCCTCACTTTTTTTTAAACGTGGGTGAGAGAATCCCCTGTATTTGGTACTTATTTATAAATATTGCGAGACTTTTCCAAGTGGGAATTAACTGATGTGAGCCTGATACAAGTGGAATAGGGACGATGTAATATTTATTAACCTTTTTGTGCTCTTTAACACGTTCACGTGAACGAGGTTCTTTAACTTAAAATTATTATAAGGCACTACGAACGGCTTTCGATAGCTCTAGTAAATATTAATTTTTCCAAGAATCACCTAAGAAAACTAAGTAACGGCTCCTACATACATACCACAACTGGGCACAGGCCGCAGAGGGTTTGTGGCAAAAAAGAGGCCGCTGCGCTAACTCCAACGCGGGATGACCGATTTCACATATAAAATTATTTCCGAAGTGTTTTTTTTTACTTCTCAGATATGCAGGTTTCTTCGCGATATTTTCCTTCATCGTTGAGAATGTGATAAATAAACACTTCAAATTGCAATTAAAATAATAGTGGTGACGGCGTGGATCGAATTTAAGTTGCTTGGTAATATGAAATTTACATTTGGATCGGTTCGATTATCGGCTTTCACAAGTGACTTTCATAATTCTATCAGTATAGTGTTATGTGGCAGAGAAAAAAAATCACTTTAAAAATAAATTTATTTAATACTTTAAACTAACTTAAAATACAGTAGTTGATACAGAGAACTTGGGAATGAAATTTTTTTTTGCGCCCAATGCAAAGGCACCCTCCGGAAGCGGGGGAGGGAGGTGGTGAATACTCCTGGCATATCACGCAGCCGGCTGCGTGGTTATGTGGGACTCACTTTAAAGAAGTGCCTATCCACTAAACACCACCTTGGGACCCCCTTAATGGATAAGGGGGCGCAGGCGACGAGTAGCCGATGAGAGTTGCGCCTAATTAAGGCATATTATACATTAGAAGAAGACTCGGCCTGAGCCGCCAAGAGGCAGTCCAGGTCGGCCGAAAGCTGGTTGCGGGGGTCCGAGAGAGAGTTTCTCGGTCTGCGGACTCGATAGCGAGAGGAAAGTGGGGCTGCATAAGAAGCTGCCTCACGAATAAGGTGATTAGAGTGAGACTCTGAGGCTTTGAAGAAGTTCTCAGAGAGTGTTTTTAGAAATTGTTGGATTGTGGGGAGCTCTAAGTCTCGATGGAGGTCGGCGTTACGGACGTACCAGGGTGCGTTCGTAGCCCGACGACAAAAATAGTTTTGAACAACTTGAAGTTTGTTCAGGGTTTTAGGCTTAGCGTGAGCAAAAATGGGGGCCGCGTAAGACATAACGGGTCGTATACAGACCTTATAAAGGGTTCGCTTGTTGCGGAGGGACATTTTACTGTGTCGGCCCAACATACTGTTGAGCCTACCCAGATAAAATCGCGCGTTTCGAGTTACTCTCTTAACATGAGGCTCGAAAGTGAGCCTCGTGTCAAGGTGACACCTAAGTATTTGGCGGACGTGTGCCGGGGACAGGGTCCTAGCATACGGATTGGCGGAGTGGTGGGGCGGCGTCGTTTTGTTCGAATTGAACGGCGGAGCTCTTCTCCGGGTTCACATCGATACGCCATTTTTGGAACCAAGCTCCTAAGTCATTAAATGACTTTTGGATCTTGTTCCGTATAAAGGGTAGCGAGGTACCTTTATAATAAAGGGCAGTGTCATCTGCGAAGAGGGAGAGCTGAACACCATTCGACGGGATGGGAATGTCGTTGGTGTACAGGATGTATAGAAGAGGGGCAAGCACGGAGCCCTGAGGGACACCGGCTTTGATTTGACGCGAAGAGAAGAGCGTGCCTTCGTGTCTGAAACGAAAGGTACGGTCCTTCAAGTAGGAGGCCACGAGAAGAACAAGACGATCAGGGAGACCTATTTTGTATAGTTTGTAGATAAGGCCTTCGTGCCAGACTCTATCAAACGCTTTCGCTATGTCGAAGAAGACCGCGATGGTCTTATGACGGCGCAGATAAAAACCACTGATGATATATTCCACAATACGGTGAACTTGTTGGGGACAAGAGTGTTTCGCTCGGAAACCAAATTGGTGAGGGATGACAAGAGGGTCACCGTCTGTGGGAAACAGATGGCGCCTCATGCGAGTGAGGATGACTCGTTCAAATAGTTTGCCCATGGCCTTGAGGAGGCTGATGGGACGATAACTGGAGGGGAGGTTGTGAGGCTTTCCTGGCTTGGGGATACCAATGACAGTTGCCTCTTTCCACGTGGTGGGAAAGGAACTAAGGTTGAAGCAGGCGTTGAAGATAATAGCTAAAGATAATAGCTCGAAGGCAATAGTACCGTCGGGGCGAGAGAGAGGGGGAGTATGAGTGATAGCGTCTATGCGGAGGGCTCTTGCCATCTGATAGTACGCTGTATGAGAGGGAGAGATATTCTCCATGAGATTACTCTTTTCGAGGTCTCGAAGTTCGGAAAGGCGTGAACGGACTTCTCGTTGAAGACGATTGGCCGTACATCTATATTCAGAGATTGGATAGAGTGCTGCTCTCCGGAGAGCAGCTCTCTTGGCTTTCATTAGGTTGCTAATATGTAAGGGAAGACCATTATTATTAGCAACCGAGACGACCCTTTCATTCTCCTTAAGGGAGGATTTTATAAGGGTGGAGAGAGAATCCACTGCGGTGTCGATTCTTTCGGTACTGTCGAAAAAGTCCGAAAAGAAAGGGAGATCAGGGAGTCCGGAGAGTCCAAAGCTGTGGCTAAGGACGTCTTGAAGCCCTTCCAGTTAGTGAAGGTTTTCGTGGAGGGGGTTGAGGGAGGTGGCTGATGGCCAGGTATGAGGGAGACAGGGCGGTGGTCTGATCCAAGATCGTCAAGGGTCTCGATTGAGCTGAGGTTGAGAGAGACTTCTTTTGCTATTGCAAAATCTAGTAAGTCAGGAGCGTGGTCGGTGTTGTCGGGATAGTGAGTGACACCGAGGGGACTGAGAGCGGTAAGGTCGAGAGACTGCATGATATCAAGCAGTTTCTTGCCACTATGAGTAGTAGTAAGACAAAGTCCAATCAGTATGCTTGGAGTTGAAATCTCCAAACATAATGACTGAGTTGCCTAATGCAAGGATGGCTTCAAAATCTTTTTTGAGGGGGAGAGTTCCACTAGGGATATAGTAGGAGGCTATGACGATGGATTGATGTCCAGTCAAGGCCAGCCTGCATATCGTGGCTTCCATATTGGTAAGCGGCGGAGTGGGGATGTGGGAGCAATGTAGTATCTTCTCGTAGTAAATGGCAGTACCGCCGCCTTTGCGGTCAGGTCTGTCGTTACGAAGAAGAGAATATTTTTTGATGGAGAAGCCTTTGAGGTTCTGAGATCTGAGGTGGGTCTCCTGGAGGAGGAGGAGGTCGGCTTCGCGATCTCGAAGAAAGAGCTTAAGCTCGAGGAGGTTATTTCTCAAACCGCGAGTATTGAAAGAAACAAGCGATAAGCCCTTAGGCTTAATACGTCCGTGAGACTTTGGGATAGTAGACAACAACCAACGTAAACAACAACGAACACAGAAGAGTGTGGTGCTCCGCAAGAGCAAGGAGACGGTCCTGAGGGGACCGAGCAGCACGCAGTTTGCGCGGTAGTATGGCAATCTCGCCAATGTCGATGCTCCGAATAGCGGCATACACCGTATGTTGAGGGATCGAAAGCTTTGGTTTAAATAGTGTAGGAAGCTAGGAGGTGGGGGTAAACATAAGGAAACAACATTGTTCTTGGTGTTATGGTTAACTTATGGTAAACTATAAACATTAGCATATGATATTACAATCGAATTAGTATGGCTTCTAAGGAAGTAAACAATATGATTTATAAAGTATACAGGTCTTAAAACATAAAGTAAATAGTATACTGTGACATAACATTCGTTTGGCTTCTAAGAAAGTAATTTAGCTTTTAAGTAAATAAACAATATAAAGTATACGGGTCTTATAACATAAAGTAAATAGTATCCTATGACATAACATTAGTTTGGCTTCTAAGAAAGTAATTTAGTAAATAAACAATATAAAGTATACAGGACTTATAATATAAAGTAAATAGTATCTATGACATAACAATAGTTCTACTTCTAGTTACAATAAAAATAAACCTACGACCTTATTAAAAACCGTTTAATAAGTTCAATTTGAGCGACAGTAGCCTAATAGCAGGGTGCGGACCGCGAACTCGGTCAGGTTGTGGGTTCGAATCCGCCATTCGGCTACTGTCGTGAACCACTCCTAACACAAGCATTCTAAGCTTACCAGGAGTGGTTAAAGGCAATATTAGTAATTTTACTGTTAATAGCATTGCTATTATTTTTATTTTTAAAGAAATAAAAAAATATATAGTTAATATACCAATAATAATTTAGAAGTTTACATGTACGTCTCACGAGTCACGACTGTTCGCAGGGCTCCTCATTACCTATAGTATTTTGTAGGCAGGAAAGAGTACGCTATAATGCTCCAACGTGTATTAATTTTAATCATTTTTATATTATGTCCACGATTTTTAACTATTCAGATATCTTAGTTTCCCCACGAAGTTATTCTAGTAATAAGTTCTTCACCACTTCACCACCGAACATGTAATAAATCAGCACGTAAAATTTCTTCTACTCGTAACAGTTTTATTGATCCGCGCGGAAATCGTATGTTTTGCTCCCGTGCCATGAAATCTTACAGCGAGCTACACGGCTCTCGGTATTAGTTTAAATAAAATTCATAAAAACTGAAAATAAATTTCTGCACGATTTTGGACTACACATATACTTAGTAATTAATTATCCAACAATGCCACGAACTATTCCGTCAAAAAGGGATAAAAATGTTTATAGTTAACTTAGTTTTCAATTACTTAGTATATCGGATGACTTGATACTAAATGAAGTTTGTGAAATGATTGCTATGTCGATAGACACCCAATATAAGTGTGTTGGTTTAAATGATCAACTGCTGGTTCAAATTTAATAAAACGATGATTATTCGATGCGGTTATATAGTGGACTGTATTATAAGGCGCGGTGCAAGCGGTGAGAAGAATTTGCTATATTCGCGATACTGCAACTGGCCTGAATTCGGGCTTCAGGAAGGATGTTAAGGAATGTATGCGCACTCACCTGGACTTCTGCTGATCTACCTCGTGTCTCAAGGGCTGCAGCCACGCTGATTCGACGCCGGCTTTCTTCATAAACTTTACAAATATTTGCTAAATATGGCGTTATTGTAAATAAAATTAAAAAATTATAAAAATAACATGGTGTAGGGAAGTGATGACCCCATCGCCCGCTGACGCAACATTTAAGTGACAAAACTGCTATGTCGGCACAATCAGTCAGCGCCTTGCCAAGAGGTGTGAGCACCGTGCCTCGGCAGAATTGAGGGTGCAAAGGTCCGTTTGTTTAAAAAAAAATTTGCGTATTTTATCGCATCTACCTCGGGGATTGCTCTGAGCAATTCTTCGGACTATTTGCAGTCGCTCGATTTCACCATCGCACATCGCGACAAAACTCGCGTTACTATCCATACCATTTGGATGATTGGGGGTCCACCAATGTGCGATTTACAAGAAGAATTTTTTTCTTCCTCGCAAAACTTCCTTGTGGAATCGACTACCACCAGCGATTTTTCCGACCGCTACGACTTAGGGACCTTCAAGAAAAGAGCCTACTCTTTTATTAAAATTCACCCACACCCAGTCCACACCATTAAACGGTGCCAGGCCTGGGCATCTCCCGTTAATTGACGCCCATTTTATGGATGATGGAAAAAAATAGAACGCGCATAGTACCGCTGTCTGGGGGTCACCGGGGCGCGTCTGGAGCTGGCGCTGGACGCGACAGCATGCGGGCCGCCAGTCGAGCGCGAGGTACTGCACGACCAGCTAGCAGCCTCTCGCATCCATCATCCACACCAGATGGCTTGGTGGCGGCAGGGTCTTCTCGGACTCGGCAAGCGGCACCCGCCGCTGGTGGAGAACGCCGCATGCGTTGGAATAAAGATATGAACACAAACGCATTGCGGGCGTACCATAGGGCGAAAGGGGAAGAATTTGGAGGGATAGCGTATCGGGCTCGGATGCATCGCTTTTTTCATCGCTCTCGAAAATCGACCGCGACTCCCGCGCATAACCCTAAGTAAGCGGAATCGGGATGTCATAACGGCCCTGAACCCATTGCTGGCAACCTACTTGTAAACCAGCCGGGACCTTTGCGATACTAACACAATACTCTTTAGCGCCGCTTTGGCAGTTTGCCGCATTGTTGGTGCCAAACTTCCCACGTCTGGACGTGCTACTGGGCAAAGTAGCGCTATCCCAGCATGGAGAAGAAGGATTGAGAACCGTATCACAAAGGCAAGGGCCCTCATCGGCAGACTGATAAGCTTCAGGTCGGGCAATAATAGGCCGAGAATTGTGCGCACCGTCAGGATGGCGTTTGTTTGTCCCAGCCGGATATAATGCAAAAACTGACAGAGCGCATAGACGACCTGAAGCAGAGAATAGCTGCTTGGGGGAAGCGGATTCGGCGATTACCTAGAGGTCGACACGATTCAACCAGAATCGTCTCTTCCAGAGTGATCAGAAGAGGCTCTATAAATCATTGGAGCGGCCAATGGTGCGTGGAACGGGCCCAGCATCGAATCAGGCCGACACTGTCGCATTCTGGCGCGGCCTGTGGTCAGAGGCCGTAAACCACAGTGAGGGCCTTTGGACGGAAGTTGTGGCGAGTCAGTGTGCGAATGTTACACCCATGGACCCCGTCATTATAACGCCGGACGACGACTGCATCACTACTGGCTGAAGGGGTTCGTGGTGTGTCACGCTGTGCTCGCCCGACAGTTTCAAGAGGCTCTCAACCAAAGGTCGCTCCCGAGCTTCTTCACTACTGGGATCACTCATTTGGTTCCTAAAGACCAAGATAACACAGACCCAAACACGCTCCATAACGTGTCTACCTACCACATACAAGACACTAACATCCATTCTGAGCGCGAGGATCACTCGTCACATGAACTCAATCAGGTGATGTCGCGCGCTCAAAATGGATGTCAGGGCGGTGTTCGTGGAACCAAGGAACGACTCCTCATTGACGCAGTCATTGGCAAGGTAGATAAACGCAACCGTCGGAACTTCTCCGCCGCCTGAATAGACTACAAAAAGGCTTTCGACTCGATGTCTCATACATGGCTGGAGAGGGTCCTCGAGCTGTACAAGGTTGACTGTACAGTTCGAGACTTCCACGGGCAGTGTATGGGGCAGTGGAGTACGATTCTTTGTCATTTAGGCGAGCGGATGACTGCTGCGGAGAACCACATAAGGATAAGAAGGGGTATCTTCCAAGGCGATTGTTTGAGTCCAATCTGATTCTGCCTCCCTCTGAACCCTCTCAGTACCTTACTGAATGGTTACGGGAGGGGGTTTCAGCTTCGGAAAGGAGGTACAAAAGTGACCCACCTTTTCTATATGGATGATCTCAAGTTCTTCGCCTCCAGTCGCTCCCGTCTTATGGAATTGCTAAGCACCACTTGTGATTTTAGCAATTCTATTAGAATGGAGCTGGGAAGGGATAAGTGTGCGGTGCTCCAAGTCGAAAGGGGTAGGGTTGCTAACTCTGAGAGCATAGACTTATCTATTCCCATCAACATAAGGACTCTATCCGAGGCTGAAACATACCGATACCTGAGTATGTCACATAACATAAGTATCGATGAGGCGGACATGAAACAGTCAGTTTGCGATGTGTTTTATGCACGTTTAACAAAAGTGCTCAACAGTCTTTTGTCGGGCGTTAATAAGACACGCGCAAATAACGTTTGGATCATGCCTGTTCTAATGTATACCTTCAGCATCCTCAGGTGGACTCAAACCGAACTGAACGCACTGGATAGAAAAGTCCGCACTGTTATGACGTCCCACAGGATGCATCATCCGATATCGTCAATAATGAGGCTGTACTGTAGAGGTGGAAACATGGTGGGCGCGGCTTTTTAAGCGCTCTCACCATGCATAATCGCAAAGTGTGCAGCCTCCGTAATTACTTCGTGACGAAATCAGATGATCCATTCTACAGGGACATCATTTTGTGTGATAAAGGGCTAACCCCTCTATCCTTAGCCAACGAGCAATGGCAAGACAGTGAATTTCCGACCGGGAAACCTTATGGAAGGAGAAGGAGCTCCACGGGAGGTTCTACAAGGCTCTTCATGAGCCTTTCTTAGACACAGTTGCCTCCCTCCACTGGCTACGTTTTGGTGACCTCTTCAGGGAAACCGAGGGTTTTGTCTGTGCAATACAGGATCAGGGTGTTAAGACCAACAACTATCGGAGATACATCGACATCTGTCGAGCTTGTCGCCATCCCGGTGAATCACTTAGGCATGTTATCTCTGGTTGTTCGGCGCTTCCTAACTCTTAGTACTTGCAAAGGCACAACCTAGTAGCCAGGATTCTACACCAGGAGCTCGCGCTGAAATCCGGTCTCGTGGTTCGGAAACTGCCTTATTATAAGTACTTGCCGGAAGCCGTGCTCGAAAATGACCGCGCCAGGCTCTACTGGGACCGGGCCATCATCACAGACAGGACTATTCCTGCGAATAAGCATGATAGTGTGCTGATGGACCGGGCACAGTCAAATATATTTTTGGTCGACATTACCATTCCTTATGACGGGAACTTCGTGAAAGCCGAAACAGTTAAGCGAACAAAATATCTGGACCTGGCTCACGAGGTGACCGACATGTATGGTGGTCTGCCGACCGAAATTATTCTTGTGTTCGTTTCTGCGAACGGGCTAATCACAGTCAGCCTCTCAGGTCACCTGAGGCGACTGGGACTCCGTGACGGACCGCTCCGGACTCAGATGCAAAAGGCGGTGCTCCTCGATACCGCCCGCATCGTCCGCCGGTTTCTTTCCCTTTCTTCCTAACCCTCGGCCGTTTGGTCTCCCCTGCCGAGGGCTTCCATCTGGTTCGGTATTTTATTTATTTATGTACTTTTATGTAATTATTTTATTTTATGTATATTTATCATTTACATTTATATATTTATACAGCCCAACCAGATGAGAAAACTATAAAGATACCCCACAATAATAAAAATAAAATAAAAAGTTTATTTCTTTCACAAGGTGTGTCTTAAATGTAGAACATAGGTTGACTCATTCTTTTTAGTGCATATGCACCTGTATCAGAAGGAGCCACTCTTCCATATCACATTTATGGTACTTACGAGTATCAATAAAGAATTAGGTAACATATACAATTTGTCTTTCTATCTTAAGTATGTAAATTATGACTTATACTAAAAACATATATAATATATTTATTCACAAAAATGTATTTCAATGTGTGAGTGTATGTATGTATTTTGTATTGGCGTGTATTGTGTGTGTGTGTGTGTGTGTGTGTGTGTGTGTGTGTGTGTGTGCGTGTGTGTGTGTGTTAATAGTGTGTGTGTGTGTGTGTGTGTTAATAGTGTGTGTGTGTGTGTGTGTGTGTGTGTGTGTTTGTGTGTGTGTGTGTCAGCGTGCATTTGTGTGGTTTGTGTGGTGTGTGAGTATGTGGAGTGTGTGTGTGGAGTGTGAATGTGTGGTATGTGTGTATGATTTTTAATTGAAATATCCAATACCTAGATAAAATTATCATTTAAGAAGAAGTACATTGGTACATTCCCTGCTCGTCACTGGATATAGTTGTAGATTTTGATTGGAGCGGTTGCATAAATAAGTAGCGGCACGAAAGTCTAGCAGTGACCGTTATTGCGCATAAGTTGCGCTGATTGGCTTATTGCAAATAAGTCGCGCTGATTGGCTCGTGCGTATCGTTCGCACGCGCTGATTGGCTCTCCAGTATCATTCGTGAAATTCAACTCGTGCGCATCCCCTTCACGTTTCGTTCAGCGCTAGACTTACGTGCCGCGACTTGTAACGATAACAGATACTGAAATTGATTTCTTGCGAATTGTGTATGGGTGCGTTTAACTGTAGCTACTTTATTTTTTTTTATACTTTTATACAATATGCTCGGATCAAATTTTAATGACTTGTGTTTGTATGTTTGTATGAGTATGGAGAATATTATATGGTTTTCTAATTGTTAGTACATCAGCAACTTAAACAGCAATTTAAATTCGCAAACGAAGATAGATGTAGATGTCTATGGGCCACTGCAACCACTTACCATCAGGTGGACTGTGTGCTCGTTTGTCACCCTTATTTTATAAAAAAATAATATGTCAAAACATTGTGTTAATAAAACATTTGAATGCCATATATAAGTAAATGTAACAATATTATTGTGTATAAATAAATTGTTTAGCAGTGCCATCTAGTATCAAAAACATTGTAACATATTATTGTGTTGAACATTCCGCCCACCAAGAACGTTATAAAACGTTCTTTTCATTCCGCTCACCATGACATAACTGGGCAGTAGTCTTAATTTACATATGTATAGGTTTCTTAGGCATCAAATAAAACTTACTTAATCTAATTTAAGCACTAGCTATTGCAACTATGAGATAAATAATGATTATGTGTAACCGGCAAAATACATAACCTTGAAGTTGGTCTTTTTAAGAGAGATTGACCACACTTCAAAGTCACAACGCGAGTGACTTGGTCTAAGCCAGGATGCTTGGCAACCACTCTTCCTAACAGCCAACGGGCTGGAGGAAGATTGTCCTCCTTAATTAAAACTATGTTTCCAATTTCAGGTTCCGTATTACCTTTGACCATTTATATCTCTGTAAACAATTCACCAAATACTCTTTGGACCACCTTCGCCAAAAATCCTGCACCATTCTTTGAGTCATTTGCCAGCGTCTCAGTGTACTGATGTTACTTTGCTCATAGTTTCGTTCAGGTACGATTACCAGAGCTTCACCAACGAGGAAATGTCCTGGAGTTGGAGGCGCGGGATCACTGTGATTATCTGGTAATATTGATAAAGGTCTTGGGTTTTGACACGCTTGAATTTTTGTTAGAACAGTGGTTAACTGTTCATATGTCATTGTGGAAACGCCAATGACTCGTTTTAAATGAAATTTCATAGCTTTCACGCCTGCTTCCCATAACCCGCCAAAGTTTGGCGCATGTTCAGGAATAAACTGCCATGAAACACTATTGTTGCTTAACCACTCACGAATTTCAAGAGCAACTGATGACTATTCAGCGGTAACGAGCTTAAGGAGTTCCTTGGACGCTCCAAGAAAGTTTGTTCCGTTGTCGCTCCATATTTCGCTCACATGTCCTCTACGAGCTACAAAACGCATAAGGCCTGCTTTGAAGGCATCGGCAGTGAGATCGTTTGTTAGTTCTAAATATATGGCTTTTGTTCCCATACATACAAAAAGACTAATATAACCCTTGTATGATTTATTACCTCTTCCCTTAGACATGCGGATGTTGATGGGGTCAGCAAAATCCACACCACTGTGGAGAAATGGTCTAGCTGGCGTTACTCTGCTGTATGGTAACTGACCTATAAACTGATTTTTTGTCACTGCCGCATGGCAAACACACACTACACAATTACGCACATGCATTTTAACTATGATTTTTACCGATATAATCCAATATATTGTGCGCAAATGGTTTAGCACGAGTGTTGGGCCTCCGTGTAATCCTCCTCTTTCGGTGGGCCTCATCAATAACTAAATTGGTAAAGTGGCCCTTATGAGAAAGAATAATAGGATGCTTACTATCTGTAGGAAGATTAGCATTCTGAATTCTACCTTCCACTCTCATTATTCAAAATCCAACTTAGCAGACGGGAAATACCTACGATCATCCCCTGTGGGGTGCGATGTGGTTGAAATGTCAATATGGGTGTCGTTTTAAGGTTTTTTGGGACGTTAATTACGAAAATGGCATCGATTATGGTTTGAAACCACCATGGATGGAAGGATGGATGGATGTATGTTTGTATGTAAAATTATCATGTTTTGGGTGACTTGGTGTCATTTTAAGGTTTTGGGTCAAATAATGTAAATGATATTGATAAATATTTTAAACTTAATTTATTAGAATAGAATAGAATATACTTTATTGCACAAAACATAAAACAAAATAGACAAGAAGATTTGTACAAAAATTTGCACAAAATTACACCTGAACAAAAATACTAATTTAAAAATTAAAAAACAATGAAAATAAACAACCAAACCAAATATATTTTTTTACAAATTAATAAAATGGCAAAACCAAAAGAAATACTTAGGTAACTACCTATTTTGTATTGATCTTCAAGTTCCAATCGCTACCAATAGATGGCGTTGGTATCGTTATAGAACGCGGTAACGTTGTGTTTTTTCGAACTAATATAAAGTGAATGGTGAACGAGCGCTTCAACCTGTAACACATACTGTACCTATTCACCGTTAACGGATATTTGACTAGATTTCGACTTTATTTGCTTGCTTATGTTTTAAGATTTGCTTCGTGTTTCGGATTAGTTGCTTGATTTTGTCTTTCTTACAACCACTGTTCAAACTTGGAATTCAATTTGCTTTGTGATTAGGTAATGTTGATAGAAGTATTTTTTCTCACTGAAAAAAAGACTACAGAAACTCTTAATATTAAAGGAAAAACGGAAGAACATACTCTTTCATTTTTAATGTACGGAACCCAAGAAAATGCGATGGTAGCGCGTTCACAAATTGTTAGATTTGTGTTAAATGATTGGCCTAGGTTTTCAGTTATGACCTACGACAGAAATGGCGATAATTGTTCAACAGCAAATGAATATTCAGCCGATATGTTAAAAAATGAAACTTACGGTGGAATTTGTGAATTGCTAGCTGCAGGATTAATATTTCCGTTTCGGTTTGAAGTATATCGAAACGGTCTGCTATACACAGAGTCCGGAACAGATATCTGTCCAGTAAGAAGATTACGATTTAGCCATGATTTATCTAATGGAAATTTTGACGCCTATCTGCCTATTGTTGCGAAGAAAATTACACAGCGTCGCATGGAGGTACCTGTCGAAGAGCGTGATCCTTTTTCAGAGCTTGACTATTTAACCTTTACCTCTTTTGTAAATAGTGAAATATCATCTCCAACCATTAATTATACCATTAATTATATATTATATAATATAATATATTATATAATAATAATATATAATAATATAATATATTATATAATATAATATATAATTAATATATAATTTAGGAATAAAGTGATGTGGATTCTGTTAAAATTCTGTTTCTGTTCAAAATGAACTTCACAAGTCCACTGCTGAACATAGACCTTCCCCAAGGAATGCCACAAAGAATGGTCCTGAATCACCTGCATCCATCAACTTCAGGTTACCAGGTCATCACTCCATCTAGTGGAGGGTCGCCCTACACTTCGCCTACCGGTACGAGGCTGTCACTCGAGAACCTTTTTTCCCCATCGGTTGTCGATTCTTCGAGCTATATGGCCGGCCCATTGCCACTTCAGCTTACTAATCCGTTGGGCTATGTCGGTCACTCTGGTTCTACTGCGGATATCTTCATTTCTAAGGTTATCACGCAAAGAAACTCCGAGCATAGCCCTCTCCATAGCTCGCTGAGCGACCATGAGCGTCCTCATACGGCCAGCAGTGAAGGACTACGTCTCAGATCCATAAGTCATCACTGGCAACGCACTGGTTCTACAATTTCGTTTTCAGGTTTTGAAGTATACATGACGAGAAGGTGTGTCGTATTTTCCCGAACGCTGCCCAGCCGAGTTGAATCCGTCGATTGACCTCTCGGTTGAAGTTGGACTTACCTAGTCGGACTATTTGTCCCAGGTAAACATACTCGTCAACAACTTCGAGCTTAGGGCTTCCAACAAATACCGGCATAGGTGTGACATGGACATTACACATGATCTTTGTTTTGTCCATGTTCATCTTAAAACCTATCCGTTGGGAGACACTATACACTAGCGGTAAATGATGAAACTATTTTACGATTTCACCATATCATGAAATAGAATCTACATTGATTTGGGCAATCCATATCCTTGATATTCAGAAAACAGTGTAAAAGTTTATAAAATGTCATTTCACGAAATTATCTAGAACTTTATGATACACTAGCTTTTGCCCGCGAATTCGTCCGCGTGGATTTCGTTTATATCGCGCCCATGTGTGAAAAAGAGTCTGCTGGTACAAGCCACAATTGTAACTGGATGTCGCGGGCAAAAGCTAGTAAACTACAAAACTTCTTTACACACCACATTTTTTGCTAATCTATTACTGTGTCCCAAAATTATCAGACTTCTGGGCGAGCTTACGCGTGAGCAAACCACATAGAATTGCCCGTGTGAAAAACAATTTTCTCTCAAGTCTATACCCACAAATTTTAATGTCTGCCCTTGTGATTTGTTTATGGTCATTGCAAAGCAGACTTTGAGGGGAAACTGTATTCGTTTAAATTCAAAGGGAAGATCATTCGGGATCAAGGGAATTCTTGGTACAAATACAGTTTCCCCTTGCGCACATCCAATTATAATTATGGCTTCCACTACATTGAGTTGTAAAGCTTTTACTTTTAGTCTGGTTCCGTTGCACAGTTGAGGAGGTTTTAAATTTCGCAACAACATAACAGGAGTGCCCACGCGCAGAATAAGCTTATGATGTGGAAGACCCGAGGGTTTCAATGAATTAAGAAATTTTACAGGGTAGGTAATTGCGTTATCTGTGTTGACCACAGAGTCTATTGACGTGTACACCATTTCTTGCCCCTCAAAAGACGTTAACAGTATATCGTTAATTGCCGCTGCTTGATCGTTTTTCGGGGTTAGTATGGCACGTTCACACAACCATTCCATTGGCTTATCGAGGATATGAGCAATATCTGGGTAAATTTTGGATATTAACTCCTGTAACGTAAATACAACTGTGCACAAATTATCAGGGATGGTTATCATTCCGTCATTTATCGGGTAATCAACGTTGCCGATTTCAAGTAGGAGATTCGCAAATCCACCAGCAGACTCTTTTTCTCCTAAGTGTACCCGCATATTTTTCGAGAGCTTGAGGATTTTAATAAGAGGCCATAAAGTGGATCTCTTAAGACACGCCTTAACTTCATCTGCTCTAGTTCCTTTTGGCACTACTGGTAGAATCTGTCTAAAATCTCCAGCCAGCAAAACCGTTACACCACCCATTAACTTCTTATTTCCTCTTATATCTTGTAGAGTTCTGTTAAAAGCCTCTATGCCACCCTTATGAGCCATGGTTATTTCATCCCACACTATCATTTTCGTATGTTTTAATACTTCAGCAAAATTACTTTGTTTCCATATATTACAAATGGGAGTATCAGCTGTTGTTAAATTGATTGGTAACTTGAAGATAGCATGAGCAGTTCGTCCACCCTCAAGCAGTGTAGCTGCAATCCCAGAAGAAGCCACAGCCAAAGCAATTCCGCGAGTACTTCTAACTTTTGCTTATAGCAAATTTATGAGGAATGTTTTGCCTGTTCCATCGGGAGCATCTAAAAAGAATATTCCATCCTCGTTTGATTCAATTTTTGTGTTAATTTGATTGTAAACTGCTCTTTGTTCGTCATTCAGTGATCCTTCATTATTTTTAACTGTTTTTTCTAATGATGCTAAGTCGTAAGTTGTCTCTTTAAGAAACTCTCTAGTTTCAAATTCTTTTCTTTTTTTGGCTTCTTTGCTTGGCTGAGGTAACCCATACTCTTTTAGTAGCCGACCACCCAACGCTAATACGGCATCTTCTATTACCGAAAGGCTTTGTTAAATACCACATCTGTTATGTGCTCTATATCCACATCTCCCTGTCTTTCTAATTGCCTTTTAAAATCTTCAGATAGGTATTCTTTGAATTTCTCCCAAAGGCTTAAAGGGTCTGATACTTGGCAGAACACTAAAATAATCGTAAAAAGATCCCGAATCATTTGCGGTGATTGGCAAAGTGCTGCCTCTTCCATTGCTGTGAACAAATGCTGATCATCTTCAAGCAAACCGAGAGCTTTGCACGCTGATTGGAACGTGGAATATACATGACCATCTACAGTTCTTAACGCTTCAAACGTAATTGGGCCCCGGATCTCATGAAGAAGCATGCAAAGGTGATAGCATTCTGTATTGTTCGGATGCACAGTATAAACCCTGCCCCGAACGTGCTCTTTTTTGACCCTGGCCAGCCTTCAACGTTTGCTCCTCTCTTTCTCCTTTGGAACTTTCTTTTATCCCAAAGGTAGTATGCAGGTATTTCTAGGTAGAGCAATGTTTTGCAAAGTTATCCACTTTACACAAATCGAAAAAGGATAGGAGTGTGGTTGTTGGAGGACTATTCACTCTTTCACTCAGATTTTGCTCATTAAAATAAACCCTTTGCCCATTTTCCAAATGAACAGCGAGGTGGACTACGGGAGGGAAACGCTCATGAATGGAAAATTCAAGGATTCGCCATACTGCCTCCGATGAACTTATATATCTTCCACTTGTGTAGGTTTTAACTTCATCCTTCCCATTCTCTAAAGCAAACGACGCCTGGTCTGAACCTTTATTCACGTATTTACAGACGTATTTTATTGATTTCACCGAATGACAATATTCCATATTTAAGTGAGCGTTAAATGTTTTTAATAATACTGGATTATAAGGGACTACCCAGCGATTATCTATGGTTGTGCCTTTGATATCAACAGAGAACTCACCGTCATCTAGTAAACGTCTCTTGTACTGCGGATAACCGTCTTCACCTGTTTGAGTTTCCCTTATGAGAGCCCTGGGGTATCGTTTACTGCACATGTTATCTTTCATACATGGTGACTTTCGATTTAAAGTTCCATATGGACCATGTATCATATTACATTTAACGATTTCGTGAAGCTCTGGGTCACGTTTGGGATCCGGTATTTCAGCACAAATTATACTGTCGATTTGATCCGGAGTAATACGTTTGTGAAGCCATAAAAGAATATGAATATGTGGAATACCTCTCTTTTGCCATTCCGTTGAGTACATATAGCATCGCACTTCACTAAATATTTTGCCCTTTGTCAATAAGTTCATGATCTTTTTCACCTTTAGCCGAAACACCCTCGAAATTATATCGTGTCTATCATGAGATTGTTTTCCTTGAAGCAATTGGTCTTTTATCTCGCCCCAGCGAGGATTGCATGTGAAAGTGATAAAAAGATCAGGCCGGCTGTAATTCCTAACATAGGTCATAGCGTCCTGTGTTCTTTCGTGCATATACCTAGGTTCCAATGAAATAGTAGACCTGGCCTTGCACTTTAAAAGTCGGTGAAAAACCATTTGCTGTTACCTGTTTACCACCAAAGGAAGTCATCTGGAAACAGGCATTATATTTACGAATATTACCCATAAAATGGTCATGATCTGGGTGTAGATCATTAATCAAACTAAAGAGTGGTTCAGGCAGTTGTTTCAACCGATCAAGTTGCACTTTTCCAGCGCTGCAACACATACAAGGTGTCTCATCCTTCCATTTCAGCGCATTGCACCACTGACACTTGTATGTCATAGAACCCAAGGCTACACTGCTGTCAGTTCTATAAATAATGGACGGAATGTACCTTGTTTTTCCATAAACGCAGTGTAATGTTTTCCTTATACCGTGACTGAATTGCGCTATGCCCTTGTGGATTCGCAGTTTGGTAATTTGCCACAGCTTGCCTGTGTACATCGGGTTTTTGTTTCTGATAAACGGACACAGCTTTACGCGATTTGCAGACCGTTTCGATATACTTCAAACCGAAACGGAAATATTAATCCTGCAGCTAGCAATTTACAAATTCCACCGTAAGTTTCATTTAACATATCGGCTGAATATTCATTTGCTGTTGAACAATTATCGCCATTTCTGTCGTGGGTCATAACTGAAAACCTAGGCCAATCATTTAACAGTTCATTACAACATATACAATCATAAACATTTACCATCGCATTTTCTTGGGTTCCGTACATTAAAAATGAAAGAGCACGAAACAAACAGGCGCCGTCACCTATAATGGGGACGACAGTATGTTCTTCCATTTTTCCTTTAATATTAAGAGTTTCTGTAGTCTTTTTTTCAGTGAAGAAAAATACCTCTATCAACATTACCTAATCACAAAGCAAATTGAATTCCAAGTTTGAACAGTGGTTGTAAGAAAGACAAAATCAAGCAACTAATCCGAAACACGAAGCAAATCTTAAACCATAAGCAAGCAAATAAAGTCGAAATCTAGTCAAATATCCGTTAACAGTGAATAGGTACAGTATGTGTTACAGGTTGAAGCGCTCGTTCACCATTCACTTTATATTAGTTCGAAAAAACACAACGTTACCGCGTTCTATAACGATACCAACGCCATCTATTGGTAGCGATTGGAACTTGAAGATCAATACAAAATAGGTAGTTACCTAAGTATTTCTTTTGGTTTTGCCATTTTATTAATTTGTAAAAAAAAATATTTGGTTTGGTTGTTTATTTTCATTGTTTTTTAATTTTTAAATTAGTATTTTTTTGTTCAGGTGTAATTTTGTACAAATTTTTTGTACAAATCTTCTTGTCTATTTTGTTTTATGTTTTTGTGCAATAAAAGTATATTCTATTCTATTCTAATAAATTAAGTTTAAAATATTTATCAATATCATTTACATTATTTACGACCCAAAAACCTTAAAAATGACATCCAAGTCACCCAAAACATGATAATTTTTACATACAAACATACATCTATCCATCCTTCCATCCATGTTGGTTTCAAACCATAATCGATGCCATTTTCGTAATTAACGTCCCAAAAAACCTTAAAACGACACCCATATTGACATTTCAACCACATCGCACCCCACAGGGGATGATCGTAGGTATTTCCCGTCTGCTAAGTTGGATTTTGAAATAGTTGTTGTTTTCGTAATCAGCGACCCGATAAACCATAAAAACGGGTATCATGTTGATTTTCAGAATTTGTCACCCCTTTTCCACCTTTTAGGGGTTGATTCTGAAAGAGCCTGAAACACATGTTTACTCATTTATTGTTAGGAGTACTCTTGTGAAGTTTCGAATAAAATAGTTTAACTAATCTTGTTTCCCCATACAAACTTTCAACCCCTTTTTCACCCCTTTAGGGATTGAATTTTCAAAAACCCTAGGACACGTAATTGTTTATTTCTAATCGTTAACCTAAAAACAAAGTTTCAGGCTTCTAGCTCAAAATGATGGACTTCCATACAAACTTTTAACCCCTTTTTCACCCCCTTACGGGGCGAATTTTCAAAAATCCTTTCTTAGCGGATGCCTACGTCATTACAACTGTCTGTATGCAACATTTCAGCGAAATCCGTTCTGTAGTTTCGGCTGTGCGTTGATAGATGAGTCAGTCAGGTTTGCCTTTTATTTTCTAGTTAGATTCTACGATCTGACCAGGACATATATAAAAATCTCTTTAATTTAACTATAAGGATGAGAGTTTTGCAATAATCGCTGGCAGACTAGTTTTAATCAGTTTATTTATAAATTAGTAAGGTGCATTGGGGAATATCGACAGAAATTTCGGAGACATGACGGGATTTGTGCATTTTGATAAATTACTTAAAGTAAGTTTAAATTGGTATCAAAATTATTTTGACTGTGTTATTTTCGTAAATGGCATAGTTATTTATATAAAGATAGCTTAGTTTTCTTTAAATTACGGATTTTAAAACTTGACTTTTACTTTTCTTTCACTGGGGATATTGCGAAATTTCTTGCGGTAATTTCGATTGCATATTTAGGTATATTGTGTTTTCTTACGTTTAGGTCACGTAATAAAACACACTTTACGTAGCCTTAGCTTATGTTTAATTTTCATTCGAAATTATTCCTATCCCAATCCCAAGTTACTTTAACATATTGGTTAGAACATAGGTAGGTAATTCATATTTTTAAGATATACTGCTTCGGAATGTTGTTGCAAAGAGAATGTTGTTTTCATTTTATATATTTAAATATTTGTTTTATTTTTATTTCTACTGTATATATTAAATTTTATATATTATATAAATACTTTATACTTTATATATTATAAAGTAGAAATTTAAAGTAAAACAAAATGTAGATACTTATTCAGAAAAGATTTCAGTTTTGCAGTAATTGCAGGTAACGCAAAACACAAAACGATCGGTCAGACACATCTATAGAGCTGAACCAAAACAACATCCCGATACTAGTCCACGAAGACGAGCAGCATACTCCACCATCACTCGTGAGGGTCTTTTTAGCCGAATAATACTTTTGTCTTTCAGCGTATATACATTTTTTCGAGTCGAAATGGCCGTCAAACGTAGCAACAATCACCTGGTAATCGGTTGATTCAGGCGTAATTGGATACAATAAATCACGAGTAAGACGATATGAGTCTTGTGACAAGCCATTCAATAAAATAGCCCGTCTTCTCACTCTTTGAGCATCTGTGATACCGTCGATTCGATTTGCTATAAAGAAGTTGTTTAGTTGTGGTACGTGTACCACCCACTCATCTGGTTTGCAATCGAAAACTGACACTTTTCCAGGGATAGACATTTCAAAGTGTGACTTTTACTGTTGGTTAATCAAATATTAACACACAAAATAAACTCGTCGCCACTGTAATGTCCTTGCTATTCAAGGAATACGGAAAGGATTTATTTAAACACACCGAAATCATAAACGTCCATTTATTCAATGATTCACACAATACAGGGTAGCAGTCAAAACCGTTATTATTATCTACCGACATAATATGCTAGTTTTAATGTTTTGCAAAAAAATTACGAATCAACAATCAATATTAAAAAAAAAGATAATTTGGTTGCTGTCATTCATCTAAAGAGTTAACAAATTATTATTATCAAAAGTCTTACTCATCTTACAGTAGCACTTGCGGTGAACAGACCCATGGGAATTTATAATTTATTTAAATTCGAGGTCAAGAGTAGTCCCACTTGTGAATAAAATAATAATAATATTATTATATCAAATCTATTTGTTTGAAATATTCATCGAAAAGTATTACAAACTCTGGACATCTATTACATTATTAACTAAAACAATCAGTTCATTTACTTTCACATTATTAATATAGAATAAGCATAAATGTTTCATCATCACAGATTGAGAATCCCAGATTTTACTATAAAGATATTTCTCCTATCGGAATTCCGCCACAGGCGTTATTGAGAATAAATATTAGAAACAAAGTTAGGGTTAGGACGTATTATTTAGCTTAACACTTGAACAAAAACGATTACCTATTTGAAAATAATTTATTTTTAATATAACTGGTAATAAAATATGAAAATAATTTATTTTTCATTTAACTTTCAGTTGCTGTGAAATAGTAGTTGGGGTTAATTCGAACGACAAAGATGACGCGAAAAAACACTTTTTTCAGAAAACTTTATATTATTCACGGCTGGAAAATTTAATAATAATTATTATTTCAAATAATAGTCATTTCTTTCAGGCTTTTTTACACCCATTTCAAATATCACTAAATGTTAAAAACAAAAACAAAATGAAAATATAATTATAAGGATACAAAAAAGACAATTCAACTGAAATCATAAGTTAATACTAAAATTGACCCCAAAAGGGGGTTCGTACTATCTATTTACAGTTATTGTCGCGATGCACGTCACGCCAATTGGGATTATGTGGGCACTCGTAGCACACCCTGAGGATCTCATTCTTGGAATCACGAATGCGGGACCATAAAGCTGCAACCCGAGATCTAATAACGGCGAAGTAATCAGGCACCCCGGCGTCGGCAAACATGCATCGCATTGCAGTATTTAGGCAGTTTCATCAGAATGCGGTATGCATTATTATACTGCACTCTAATGCTGCTACGTGCATTTTTGGTGCTGTCCAACCAAAGCTGACAAGTATAGAAGCATTGACAATATGCTCTAAACAGGGTCAGCCTTGCCTTAGGACTGCACCGCGCAAACCGGCGTGCGAGCATATTACACCGAACAGCCAGAGCCCTCCTTTCACGTTCTATATCGAGGTTATCATGCAAATCCTCAGTCAGGATATGTCCCAGGTACCTGAATAGATCCACTCTTGCAATAGCTTCACCGTCCAGAAATACTAACGGAATCCTCTCCGGGCGAGCCCGAGCGGAACACCATCATCTGCGATTTATTAACATTATACTTCAGGCCATGATCCCACGCATAATGCTCGCATATGGCTAATAACCTTCTAAGTCCCCTGATTGAGGGACTCAGTTGCATCATGTCGTCAGCATAGCTGAGATTATTCAGACAAATTGTACCTATGTGACAACCAATTTTTGTACTTCTAAGTTCCTCAATCAGGTCGTTTACGTATAAGATAAATAGGTCCGGAGAGGTCAGTCCACCTTGACGTATGCCACACTCTAATAAATAATCATTAGAGATGGCGTCGCCCCAATTCACAAAGTTCGTCAGGTTCCCGTACCAGTATCTCAACAGATCCACAGTTTTTCCGCGTACATTTAATTTATTTTTATGATGTTATGGTGATATTAGTTTTTGCCATAGTCGCTGATAGTTAACTAGATCAAAGGCACGACTAATGTCTAAAAAGCAAGCATACACAGATGTACCTCTGTTTATGTAGTAGTTAACTGTGGATTTAAGACTGAAGACTGCAGAATCCGTTGAAAGTCCGGGACGAAAATCAAACTGCGCGTCGTCAATCCTAATGCTGTTGCTTATACTCGGGTTTAATAGCCTTTCCAAAATTTTACTTATAATTTAGCGACTAACGTCAACCAATGAAAGGATGGGTGATTAAGATGGAGTCTAATAATTTGTTGCTAATAAATATATGTTGCTGCGTTTGGTAGAAATTAATATAAATCGGAATATACCCATTTTCGTAGTTGCCTAAATGCACCTTAATTAAAATAAAAACCATCTCAATTATCTATTAAAATTATTACACTATTAAAATGAAATAATAACTAAAAAATGAACGTATAAATGTAAGTTATCTATAATAGTTTATTTGTTAGTAACTGAAGTCAAAATACACTGTACCTGTTGTTAGTTTAACGTACCTACTGTTTGTTGCTTTGGAACAACGCATTCGCTCGAAAATATTGATAATTATAAAAAAAACGGTAACGCTGTTACACTAAAACAAACTCCACCCAAGATTTGTACATAAATAGGTAATGATAATAATACGCACATTTTTAGAAGTTTCCATGCTGTTAAATTACAAAAAGTCGCTGAGTTAATTGAGGCTCGCTTCAGGAATATTATATTATAAGGAATGGAAAATTAGAGTACAGCTGCCGTACTATACCGTGTATAGTATGAACACACTTTGCAGACATTTTCTTCCTTTCTCACAAAGACCTACTTGACCATCATCTTCATCATTATACCCCTTCACATGTTTACTGCTCAATATAGAACTACCCCAAGGAATGCCACAAAGCACGGTCGTGAGTCACCTGCATCCATCGACTTCCTGCATCACTTACCAGGATGTAACTCCAACTAGTGGGAGGCTGCCCTACATCTTGATTACTGGTACGAGGCTACCACTGGAAAAAAAGTTGTTCGCACTCAGTTGTGTATAAGAAATACCAAAAAACTACTTAAATCATTAAAAAAATTATTTAATAAATTATCTTAAATCATAATCATATTATAAATAAAAATAAACATTGCACAAGAAAAAATACTTATATTAAACAAATAAGACTTTAAGTTATAATATTATCTTTTGAATTAAAACAAGTTAAACAGAAACATAAACGCTCCTAAACTCATGATAATACAACCAAGAGCGGCAACACTTTGACAATGATAAATTGATTGCACACGTAACATTCGTGTTTATAAAAGCATTCTGCTTGTAAGCCCCGCATTACGCACAATAAAGTATCTTAATGGAATTTACTCTACTCCACAATTTCTGTAACACTTCTGTCCCAGTCAAATAACCATAGCCGTACAATTCATAATAATTGCTTTAATCCTACTTAGTTTCTACAGTTACGAGATATACGCTGGTTAAAAATACATAATAGACAAGCAAATTATTAACACTAGATAGTAACTACACGGAAGAGGAAGCGTGGTCGCCAAAAGCTAACCTAGTGGCGATCAAAGACACTTGAGGTAGGTACGTACGGCGATTATGTTTATAGGAAATGGTGGAACGTACAACGTTGTAGGGTTTTTATAGTCACACATTTACCGATCTCTGTCGCCAAACATTAGTTTACCCACTGACATGTTCCAATTTGATGATGAGCCAGTACAATTAATACGCGTGCTTGATAAAGCATTTCTTCTTGGTCCTCCGGGATGACACGACGTTTATCACCTTCTTTGTTTGAAGCTAGTTGCATTTGGCTGCAGTAGCCCCTAACCACCGAGTGAAATATTCGATAACTTGTCGTTCTAAAATTATAAAGAAAGTGGTGAAGCATCTTAGTCCACGAAAACAAATTAAGTCACGTTTTTCAAATATTATCTCTCATTTTTTTATAGGATATGGGTGACGAACGAGCACCAGTCCACCTGATGGTAAGTGATTTCTGCGGCCCATAGACATCTACATCTATTTTCGATTAAGAATCAAATGCAGATGTGTTGTCTCCCTTGAGAACTAAGATTGAATGCCTGATTTCTATTGAAAAGGGTCTCTCGTTCTCTGCCACATGAAATCATAAAATAATAATAATACATAATATTAACTGAAAAATAAAAATGTATTGCGTATTGTATAGTCTTGGTCCACCCAAGGCACATTAAGTATTTCTACTCGTAACATTCCCTCCTAGCGGCAACGAATAATCAAATAATAATAATGTTGGTTAAAAATAAAATGTTTAGCGTATTGTGCGTCACTGATCGCAACTAAGGCTAATGACAGCGCATAATGTTTGTTATCAACTTAATGAGTTAAATGCTGCGTATAATTCCGAATGGTACAATACTTACACAAAATGTTACACTTTAAGACGCTAGTTACAACAATCTAATTCTAATTCTTCGCATTCGATTTGTTGGTAGTTGGGTTGTATTGTCTGCTTTTAGTTGTTACGTCCCAATGTTTTGTACAGACTACCTCTAATTTCTTACATTGCTCCATGACAATAAAAGATGAAACAAAATACATAATTAAATTATCAGACATCCATTTATCCATTCTTTTCTTGTTTAGAAAACGTTACCTCCACACTAGATTTTCTCCTGTATCGTGGGGGCAGTTTACATACATAAATTTCACAAGGACAAACATCCAGACCTGGAACAATTATTCGTAAGCCATACAAATACTTTCGGATTCGAACCCGCTCCACAGAGCCGTCATTACAGCCTCATTCAGCCGTCATTACAGCCAGTAAAATCCACTGCTGAATATAGGCCTTCCCCATAGTTTGCCGCATAGGGAGGATTTTGCCTTAGTTGCCACGCTTGCCTGCCAAGCGTTGGCAACCGCAGTTTTTTTATTATGAAGATACTGATCTCCTGATTCAATTTCCCTCTGTTGCGTCTTACGACACCTCCTAATACACACACAGTTAATATACTTACACTGACACTACACGGTTACGGTTGAATGAAATATTTCAAACAATTAAAATGCATTTATATTTATAAGCAGAAAGTAAAAATGCATGAATTTCAAACGTTATGTATTAGAGTACAATAAAGGTCTTAAACATTAATAAAATTTACTAAAACATGCTTAAAATATTCTCAAAGTAATCTATTACTATAATAAAACTGTCAACACGATTTCTGTACATTATACCTTCTTTTTTATTAGAATTGGGGTACTCTATGTTATCGATACAGATGCCAAAACAAAAAAATTTGGAAACATGTCTATCAGTCTGTCTGTCTGCACAAGTATCACGCAAATACCTGTGAACGGATCCGTCCTGACATAATTAACCCTTATATAACACTGTAGTGTTATGTAAGGGTTGAGCCGTCGGAATAAATATATATAATCTCGCTATCTATCATAGGAGCTGCGCAGTAGGCATAATGTTCCCTTTTGTAGGTACAATTTTTTTTTATTTACATTGTCGTGGTATTTAAAAATAACATTATCCGAGTTGTTGTTATTCTTATATTATTTCTACCAGTTATTTTCTAAATATCATAGTATTATATTTTAGTAATCAACTAATTACTTTTTAATTACTACCTAGATGGCGCTATAGGTATTTTAAAGCACTTTTTTATGGTTTTATCACACACGAGTTATGATTGTATGACACATCCAATACATCAGTAAATAGATGAAGCTTTATTATCAGTTCAGCAAAATATAATTTTCTTACATTTAGCCATCTACGGCGATACAAAGAAGCGGATTGTATTCCTAATCTTATGATGTATTTTCATAATTACTGCTCATAGTTATATTACTCATGGGCGAAATAACTCAATATTAACTTTGTTATATACATTTATTTCTTAAAATATATTTACAATAAATACGTTTTGATATAGAGTTTGTTTAATAACACCTAACTGTTAAAAGGCAAAAAGAGAATAATATCCCCCTTCGGTTAAAGAGTAAAGTAACATATATAGGCATATATGGCCTACAGCTGGGTATAGGACCGGCTGGACCTACGCTTTTTATTATGTACAAAAGCGACATATACGCTAATGTAGAAGGGGTAGTGCCGCGAAAACACATATTATTCAGCTAGAAAGAGCCCAACGTTCAGTTTTTAAAACAATGCTAAAGAAACCCTTTAGATATCCAACAGGTAGACTGCATCAGGAAAGCAAAATCCTTACTGTGCGTCAATTATACATTTTAAAATTGTTCTCAAAGTCCATCAATCTGTAATAACATGCAAAGATTATAAAATTTTACTTAAACGAAGAGTCTACACGGTCTCCTTACCCAAAACCAAGTTGTGTTTTGCCAGACGTTTCAGTCTCTACATAGATTCGCTAATTTACAAGAAAGTAGTCAGCGTCTGCAATATAAAACATTGCTCTATAAAAGAATCTAAATCAAAAATTGTTTCCTGGCTCGCTTCCTTAAATTATGACTCGACAGAAAAAAATATTCTCACACCTAGTATAAAGGCAACTATCATTATTATTAAGAAATGCAACGTTTTATTTTATTACTTAATGTTTGTTCATTTCTACACTAGCTATTCAATTTTAAATTTATATTTTGTGTTTATGTAAACCAAGCGAAAACTAAACAAATTGTTAATGCTAAATACCATGCCACGATACAAAATTACCTAGTGTGGGTACCAACGGATACTTCAATGAGTTGTAAAGTTTAGTTTACAAACATCCAGACCCGAAACAGTTATTTGTACGTGGCCCTCATTGTAAAGCCACTACGCAACAGATATAGATTAGTATTCGTCAATCCATCCGTCAAGTATAATATCCCTCCACAAGATGCAGGAGTGTACAAGCTTGATTGTGAATGCGGTCTCTCATATATAGGGTAAACAAAAAGATCTATAAAAACCTGAAACCTGAAATAGCTGACGTGAAACACCAACGCTCCGGGAAGTCTGCAGTTTGTGATCATATCCTAGGCATTCCATCTTGGTCCTCGGGGGGACAACGGATCTTTTTTTTATAGAATTAGGGTGACAAGCGAGCACACAGCCCACCTGATGGTAAGTGGATATTGTGGCCCATAGACATCTATATCTATCCTCGATTAAGAATCAAAATGCAGACTTGAGGGCTAACATGGAATGCCTCATATCCACTAAAAAGGGTCTCCGATTCTATACACTCACCATAAGAAACAAAGCAGCATTGAACTGCTATTTAAAGCTGGTATTCTGTGAGAGCGTGGTCCTTCCCCGGTCGAGCCGACCCATTCATGCTACAATCATAAGATAACTGCAGCATGGCTCTACCACGTAAGCATCTGCATATTGATTCTTAATGGGGGGTGAACGTGTGATGTCTATGGAACACAGTATCCACTTACCATCACGTGGACTGCGTGCTCGTTTGTCACCCTTATTCTATAAAAAATCATAAAACTTTAACATTAAAGCTCTCATAACAAAGAAACGTATGTACTGTAGTGTATGTACTGGAAAAAGTGAAATAAAAATACGCAGAATTTCCTTCAAAGTTAATTTCCTATTCCCATATAGTACGCCACTTTACAGCGCCTACAGCATGATTCATGACTGCCGACATGCTAGAGTGAGCGGTAATTACAATTACATAACAGCAAAGCAATTTAATTTGCGGTAATGAGTTTTCCACGCATAGAATTCTCTCATACTACCGTGGCAGTAGGAAATAGTAACACTTAAGATATTACAAATTTGCGTCAAAACAAATCACCAATTTTATCGAATTTAGTTTCTTGTTTCATTGTTTTTTGATGAATTAAAATACTTATTTATTAATTATATAATTATAATTTGGTTTGGTTTAAAAAAAGTAGTTGAGTCGAAACTAATGAATGGCGACTTAAAAAATGCATCCCGTATTTTATTCTCAGACGACATCCTGGCTCCTCGTAATGTCGAAACTCTTGAAAGCCATCGTCAGAAGCATTCTTCGGTCAATCTTTCTCAGGGTTTACCGCTGCCTCCCAAGACTTCTATGCAACCTTTACAAATTTCTGAAAAATAAACTTTAGAAGCAATTATGTCATTTTCGAAGAGCTCTGCTGGCGGCATTGACGGAATTACGCCTCAACATCTTAAAGATCTTGTAAGCGCTTCTGCCGGTGACGCCGGCGGAGTACTTCTTAATGACATTACAAAATTATGTAACTCTATGCTTTCTGGTAATATTAATCCAAATTTCATTCCATTCTTATATGGGGCAAGATTATGTGCCTTCAAAAAGGATAACGGTATTCGTCCTATTGCCGTTGGTTCCACATTTCGACGCTTAACTTCAAAATTAGCTTGCAGGCACATAATCTCTAACCTTAAGACAAAATTTCAGCCTACTAAACTAGGCTTTGGCACTAGAGGTGGCTGTGAGGCGGCGGTACATTCAGTGTGTACATTTTTAACAAACTCTGATGCAGATGTTCTTGTGAAGGATGATCTAAGGAATGCTTTTAACTCTATCGATAGGGTAACCCTGTTGAAAGAAGTGGCTAACAATACCCCCGAAATGTATCACTACGTTTGGCAATGTTACAGTCAAAACACTAACTTGTTTTACGAAAACCATGTTATCGATTCTGCAGCCGGTGTTCAGCAGGGTGACCCACTAGGTCCAGCACTTTTCAGTTTGGGAATTCAACCCATTATTTCAAATTTGAAATCCAAGCTGAATGTCTTGTACCTAGACGACGGTACACTGGTAGCGCAGATGACGTCCTCAGTGATTTTACTCATATTTTTCGTAATTTTAAAAATATTGGTCTCGAACCAAATAGCAATAAATGTGAAATATTTTTTCCAATAATTTATCTTCTTCTTACAGAGACACTTTAATTCAAAATTTTGTGGTATTGGTGTGCATTGCCTGCTTTCCTTGCTTCCGTGCATAGTGTCAGTAATTTGTGTAACATAATTTTAAATAACAAAGTAGACCTGTGCTTTGCTACGGAGGCAGGGCAGACATGGCAAACGCTCTGTCCCGGAGAAAATGTTCCACTGGAAGTTAACCAACTAAAACAGTGGAATATTCCGTTGGTACAGAGGGTGCAGAAAGATTTGTTTCATAATTTCCATAGTGACCAAGATAAGGCACGCCTTCTAACTGATTCGACTAAGGAATCTAGTCACTGGTTACACGATTTAACATCAAGTAATCTCGGCACATTACTTGATGGGGAAAGCTTGCACATCGCTGTTGGAATCCGACTAGGAGCGGCAATTTTTCAACCCCATCAGTGCCCCTGTGGTAGCAGCGTCGACAAGTTTGGGCTCCACGGACTTTCTTGTAAGAAAAGTGCTGGTAGGTTTTCACGGCACGGTTCTTTGAACGATGTCATCCGAAGGGCTCTTGTCTCTATAAATGTTCCCTCAGTTTTAGAGCCTTGTGGAATATTTAGAGACGATGGCAGGAGACCCGACGGTATGACATTGGTCCCTTGGGAGAGAGGTAAAGCCCTAGTGTGGAATGCTACTTGCATAGACACTTTGGCGGCCTTTCATCTCAGGGGTACCTCGTTTAGAGCCGGGGCGGCATCAGAGGCAGCTGAACTGAGTAAGTGGCGCAAATATGAGTCTCTGAGAGATGACTACATATTTGTGCCATTTTCTGTAGAGACTATCGGTCCGTGGGGTCCACGTGCGGTGAAGTTCTTAAAGTAACTCCATCCACGGCTGGTCGTTGCTGCTGGTGATAAGAGGGCTAGCTCTTTTCTCGCTCAAAGGCTAAGTATAGCCATTCAGCGGGGAAATGCAGCCAGCGTTTTTGGCACGATACCGCGTGGAGTAGAACTGTTTGATAATTAAATTACTAGTTTTAGTTTTTTTTATTATAGTTTTTAATGTTGTATATAATAAAATATTGTATATTATGTTATGTTAATTTGGAATTATTTTGAATTCTCTTCAAAACACAATATTACATCCACAAATTGCAGCAAGATACAAAAACAGAACAATTACTTCTAGGCCATACAAATACCCGCAGCCCAATGTCAAACTCTTACAGATACACAGACGATAACTTTCAAACCTATTTTAATCACGACAACTTCATATTTTAATGTTAAAACTGATAAATGAACGATATGTTATCTATACTCTGTTCAACCAACTTGACTGGACCGGACGGGTGCGTCCCTTCGACGACGCATGGACAAGACGCTACTATAACTGCGACCAGTGTAAAGCCACAATTCATAAGCTTGGACCGGACGAATGTGTCCTTTCAACCAGCCTCTCGGCATGGCTCGGTACAACATTGTCCCTTCGACCAGCTTCACACAAATCCAACCCTCAACATCAAACACCAGCACATTAGAACACAAAAAGGCCACTTATTCTCTCAATTCATAGCATGTTAAAGTTAATCATTTCCCCGGAACATTGCTAAACATTTTTAACTTTAAAATGTACCCCACGTAAATCATATTTCGCATGAACGTAAAACTGAGATAACAAATCCAGTAATAACAAGTGACTAAGAGTATGAACGTTTGGAAATACCTCCGGCAACTTCTTAAATACTTAATTTTAAATACTTAATTCTACTTCAACTAGATCAATTCAAAGGAAACTTTACTTATTATCACAAAATAAAATGTCGAAGAGCCATAACATTTTTAATCGTTCGTTACGCAACAAATGTATACTATACTTCATTTTATTTTTACAAGCATTAATTCCTGTGTTCAGTCATCCCCGTTATATCTCATTGACGACTACACTAAACACTAAACACTAAACTTATAACATAATGTTTAATTTCAGTAATCACCAGGTGGTCAGTTCGTTCAATAGAGAAACGGTTTTAAGAGGTGGCTCGTTAATATTAGCTAGTAAATTATTATCATGTAAGGAACGTAAAGATATTGTGAGCCTCTCTGTTGAGCGAACTGTAGAAATGGCATGTGTTGAGTTTGAGCACCTCATTGTTGTGTGCGTCTACAGACCCCCATGTTCTATATACAATACTTTTGAAAAAATTATGGAGGAAGTTTTTGTTAAGCTTAATAAACAGAATAAATCTGTTGTAATATGTGAGACTTTAATATCAATCTCCTAGAAGCTTCCTCCACCAATATTAAATTTAGATCATTGTTTAAATCATATGGTCTTTTAATTTATTTTAAAGCCAACGCGTATTACTGAATGTAGTGCAACATGTATAGATAACATTTTACAAATGTTGCCGTTGCATAAATGTATAATTCAAAATTGAGTTCTGATCACTGTGGACAGTTAGTTTCGTTACCTTATGTTCACAAAAACAAGTAGATGAGAAAATTGTGTTTGTTCCTGTAAATGCACGTCGCTTGGAGAAGTTTAGAAGTAACATAGTGAAGAAACTTCCATCACTTTCATACCAAAATGATCCAAATTTTTGTATGGAACAGTGTTTAAACTTATTTGCAATGAATTTTATAATATTTTACTTCTAAAACGTTTTCCTTGAACAGTCGGAAGGCTTTCAATGAATGCAATAAGAGCAGACAAAGGTTATATGAACTTTACCATGAAAGTTCATATAACCCTAGCGTCGAATTTAGGAATATGTTAAAAATATTCAAAATATTTAAAGGAGTGTGCTCCAAAGCCAAGTCTTTGCATTTGAGCAACAAAATTAAGACGGCTTCTAATAAAATTAAAATGACGTGGAGTATAATTAATAGTGAAACTGGTAAGGTCAACTCTCGCAATTCAAACTACCGGTTGAGTTTTAACAACAAATTAACGGAATCAGATCAGGATGTTGCAATGGTTTTTGAGAAGTATTTTACGGATATTCCGATCTTAACCACTATGTCACTGAATTCTTCTCCTGCCTTCGCCGAATCATTGCTTAAACAAAATGTAAATGCGTGTACAAAGAATTTTACATTTCATAAAATATCATCAAAAGATATTGTAAAATATTTTAAAACTATTGATGTTAAGAAAACTGCGGATCTGTGGGGCATTTCCGTTAAAGTTATTGCATCTATAATCGATATAATCGCGCCTCAACTAGCTATTATTTTTAATACTAGTATCGAATATGGTGTGTTTCCTGATTTGATGAAGCATAGTAAAGTAATACCTTTATTTAAATCTGGTAGTACATTAGACCCCGCCAATTTTAGACCAATTTCTGTACTGCCAACACTTAGTAAATTTTTTGAAAAAATTATTCTTGATCAAGTGTTAATTTTTTTAATGTAAATAATTTACTTCATAAAAATCAATTCGGTTTCACAAGGGTCGCTCGACAACTGATGCTGGTGTTAAGCTGATTAAATATATTTTCAATGCATGGGAGAATTCACAGGATGCTTTGGGTATATTCTGTGACCTATCAAAAGCCTTCGATTGTGTTCACCATGAAACATTAATCAGGAAACTACAACACTACGGTGTAAAAAGTAATGCTCTTAAATTAATTGTTTCATATTTAAGTAACAGAACTCAAAAAGTTGTCATTAATAGTATGAGCTCTTCCGGGTCGATAGTACAAATGGGCGTGCCTCAAGGCTCAATTCTCGGCCCCTTTCTGTTTCTTGTATATATTAATGACTTACCTTACATAGTAGGGGATAACCATAATATAGTATTATTTGCTGATGACACTTCATTAATTTTCAAATTAAAACGACAATTATTAAAATATGACCAAGTAAATAATGCTATATCTAAATTAGTAAATTGGTTTAATGTTAATAACTTGCATTTAAATGGCACTAAAATGAAATGTATGAAATTCATGACTCCAAATGTCAAACAATTAATTACTAATGTAATTTTAAATGGGGAGCAACTGAGTCTTGTTGATACCAAAATTTTTCTCGAAATAACACTAGACGCGAAGCTTCAATGGAGTCCCCATATATCAAAGTTAGCAAGCAGACTTAGTTCTGCAGCATATGCTGTAAAAAAAGATTAGAAATCTTACCAGTGTGGAAACAGCTAGACTTGTTTACTTTAGCTAATTCCATAGCATAATGTCGTATGGTATTTTGCTATGGGGACACGCAACTGACACTGAAATTATATTTGTTTTACAGAAGAGGGCCAAGAGCAATCTATGATTTAAAACCCAAAGAGTCGCTCAGACAAAAATTTAAGGAAATTAATATATTAACTTTGGCTCTCAACTCTCAATACATTTATGAAAATGTAATGTACGTACACAAAAATAAAAGTAGTTATACAAAAATAAGTGATATTCATTCTGTAAATACTAGGAACAAACACAAGCTAGTAGTACCAGTTACTCGACTCCACCGAGTCAGTAATTCATTCTTGGGGCGATGTATACGCTTTTACAACAAAATCCCAGAAAATATACAAAATTCGACCTGCTCAAAATTCAAAAACTTTATTAAACATAGTTTGTATAAAAAGGGTTATTATAATGTTAAGGAATTTATGGATGATAATAACCCCTGGGAATGAGGTGTTCGCTGCCAGGCTGTTTCTAATTTGTTTTGTGTGGTTAATTGTGTAAAATACATGATTGTAGCTGTTATTTTAAAAAAAAGTCCCGCTGGGTTTCTTGCTGGTTCTTCCCGGGACAGAGGTTTTTTTTTCGAAGTATTATTTATAATCTATATTGAATAAAAAAGTTTCTGTTTCTGTTTCTGTTTCTGTTACTAAACTAGACCTCTACCAACACTACAAGCGCCCTGCACCTACTCTTTGAGCTAGGGCTACGGTATGGCTGTTGACAGAGTCAAAACACAAAATAAAATGAAGTAAGCAACTCTACAATTTAACAGGGTCATTAATCACCCAAATAGACTCAGGTTAGTAAATTGAAATAAGCTTGGCTTTCAGGCATTTCTCTCGAGCAATTAAAGAGTTAACCACTTGTTACTACAATACTACAAAATATTCGTGCGTTACTACATAAAATACAAGAAAATATAATAAACAGATCGTTAACAATTCGTCGCAAATATATGGTACGCTTCCCGATGATGTTTTTCTCAAAAATCCTATAAACAAAAACGGTTGCCACGTTACCAAAGTAACGACGCCTCGCTAGAGTAAAACCTTTACTCTCGATCTAACCAGTATTTTATAGACGTGCCGTGTTTTTTGACGACGTATTCATTCACAATTACTGTTATTTGACCTTCAATGTTAAATGCCAGTACTCTTAAACACACTTACCATTATGTGGGATAGTAGGCAAGACTGACTTATCTTCTATAAAATTGTGCGGTGTGGGTGTGTTCTAAATTCTTCTCCTCCTAAACGGCTTAACCGAATTTGATGAAATTTTAATGTGGTACTAATGGGATCACCTGGATGGTTCTCAGCTATAGTTGGACCCGCTAGGTGGCGATGTTATTGAGATCCAGAATCAACCGTGCGACGCTGGGTCGGATCGCTAGTGAAAGATAAAAAGTAGAGATCAAATGAACCTTACTATTTTCTAGATATTTGTAACTATTAGCCAAAAGTGAATATATTTGAAACATACTCGAAAGAAAATACCTAGGCTTTTAACGGTGTACAGCGTCAAAGGTGTTAGACGTCTTATAATGCGATCGATAATCCGTGGTCGATGTATGTCTAGCAGTAGACAGTTATCTTTTGGGCTAATACAAAATTTTAAATTTAATTCCAGGTCACCTACACCTAGCTCAATCATTAACGATCAGAAGACAAAACAGTAAATTATTTTTTAAAGCTCTTAAAAACGGTCTTTCATCAGGTCAGGTTTTTCCATTAGGGCGTATGACTATGACGTAGACGTACGCTAGATTACGACACATTTTCTTATCACGAATTCTTCAAAAAATAGGTTTGAAAGACGGTTTCTTATAATTATATATATAATAGAGACGGCGGCTGGGTACTAACACCTGCTTGGGATCCTATAATTAATAAAATTAAATCCAAACCCAAGCATACCACTGCAAGACTTCTAGATACAGTAAGCTCATTCTGCCTACAAAATCAATAATAAAAAGCTGAATTAGAGTAAACTATGACATCGGGACGTCAAAAACCTCAGCCCTTCCGCGACCATGGTTACTGCAAAGCACTCGGAACGTTGAGATTAAACGCGATGAAATCCGTCAAAGTCGTTTTATTCAAGATCTTATAAAACACTATTGTATAACTAGGGCGTGTTACCAGTAATGGTATGGAACAGATATGGAGGTCTTTCACTGCTAGACGTATGGGGACATTTTTAAAGTCACTCAGCGAACAACGGTATCCGTAATTATGATATCCGCAGTGGAACTAGAGTAACCGGTATAAGTAAGGTGAAGTGGCAATGGGCCAGCCGTGAAGCTGGAAGAACTGACAGCCGATGGGGGAGAATGGTTCTCGAGTGGTAGCCTCGTACCGTAAAGCGGAGTGTAGGGCCTAGTAATCTAGTAGGGGGCTACTACTAGATGAAGTGATGACCTAGTAAGGCATGCAGGATAAGCATTAGCGTCTTTCATGCTCCTTCGCTAGCAATTAATTAATATTTTCCACGTTCCTCCGTTAACATCTAAAAAAAGAATTCACAATTTTCAAATCAGGGCAAATTTTATTAATTACTAGCTTACCCGACAGAGGTCGCTCTGTCAAAAGCTATTAGACTGTGTCAGTCCCACAAACATAATATCTTTCCTGGTCAAATTCTGGTGATGGTTGATTCACTTATAAAGTGTACATGTCGTGATGACATCTTTAGTTTCCAGTAATGGTACCAGTACCAGAACAGATGTTTGTCATACTATACAGTCACAAATGTGTAATTTAAAGAAAAAAATAAAAATAAACGTGTTTCAGAGTGATCACTTTATTTATTGATTATCAAATAATTACAGTAATATATATACAATTAATTTGCATAATGTTTATATACCTTTCTATGTATTTTTAATGTCATAATCACAAACAACCACTGCTTACAAAATTTAGTTTTCTATTTCGTACACTGCAAGACAACAAACAATGCAAAATTTAATTAATTAGCGCTCTAAGGCATGTAAACATAATGCAAAATTGTGTTAAATTATATTTTCATTGTAATGCTTTTATGGTACACATACATGTTTTGATTGATAACTTGACGCAAACAAAGCTGATAGTTTTCCAACAGGCAACATTCAATTGGCTATGCGAGAAACATGGGTTTTTAACCGTGGGATTTATTTATGGTCACCATTTATTTATAGCGAAAGCAAGCCGCACTGGAAACTGCAGTCGGAATCATTGGGATACGGGGTATCAAAACATCTTCTCCTTTATACTTTTATTTTAAATGGTTGCTTTGATCACGTTATTCAGTATTTTTTTCACCGCTAGCCATGTGCCGTTACACAAACGCGGTTGGTTTATATTTTGCAACACTATGATCACCGAACCGACCTTTAATTGAAGATTGTGAAGGGGCAATGCTGTCAAATACAGCGAAAATTCGGGTGGATAGTTGACGACATCATCTTGGTTATTAGCGGAATTAACTGATTTTTATGATACTGATATCTCTGTAATTTCGAGCAACGTTTGGGAACATCTTTTTAATGAGTTCGGTTTTTAATTTAGTAAACTCACAAAAAATCTCAGGAAAGGTAACGCAGCCAGTCAAAACGTCTAAGGGGAATTTGCCATTACCTACGCCAATGAGTTTTTTTTAATATCTCTCCAGATCGATCATTTTGCAACTCGAGATGCATATTCTTGCTTAAATTAGGTATTTTTAACGTGTTTCTATAAAATGGAGTACTCTAAACATGTATTAAGTTCATCAGCTGGCGTTGACCGTGGAATCACTAACAAAATCATCGTGTTCGGTCTAATGCCTCTAAATACCTTTTAGGTATATGCCGTCATGCATTCATCGCACACTATCAATGTATATTGCTGCAAAACCTTTGCCATTGAAGTGTTCTTCGAAATGTTGCAGATTGGAGTTTCGTTGCTTTGTATATTCAACGACAATTTCAGCGCTGAACGAGCTCTTCGACCGCCTTCCAACAATGTAGCTGCATTGCCTCATGAAGCAAGTGCGAGTGCAATTTCATTATATGAGCGAATTGTTGCTAAAATCAATTAAATAATAAAAAGTCTAAGTAGTAAATCCCTCCAGTTCCATCATTTACAACTTTCATAAAGCCGCGTATCGATTACGCGCTCTTGGCGCGCGCGCCATGAAAGACAGCGCCGACCAGTGCGTTCCGCGGAACGCGCTCCAAATGTTCGAAGTGTATCAACTAAGCTATAGAACGGCAGCCGTTCCAGATTCCAGTGTTTGACCGTTCAACATGGATGTCGGTCGTGTACGAGCAGCTGCCGCTTTCATAGCTCTCTATGCATCTTTCGAGCGCTTTATTATGATAAAAACGACTTTTGCTATTCCACAGCAGATTTTTTTAACTATATAATTGTATTAATTTTGGTTATCCATAGCTCGGAACGCAACGAACACACGAATAATGAAAACAACCGTCCCAACTGGCGCGCGCGTCAAATCTTAACTGCTTTGATACGCGGTAAAAAACCGACACCAGATGGAACGGCCCGCTCCACGTTTGAGCATTCCATAGAACAATTTGGCGCGCGTTCCAAGACGGTATCTATTTCGCGCGGCTGGAACGCGCGCCAATGTTCGACCTCTTGGACCGCATAATCGATACGCGGCTATCTTTTGTTGTCGAGAGTATCTTTTGTCTTTGGTTCAACAGCGGAACTGATTGTCTTAAAACATCATCATTTTTCAAAATGCATATTTTTTGTGTAAATACGTTAATCTGTGCTTGATTGCATTGGGTTTATTTAAAAAAAAAAAACATAATTTACCCGATTATTTTTATATAATTTGTGGAGTTTGCATAACCGCGATAATATTATTGTGTAGGTTTTAGCCATATTTTGATTGCAATTTTCTTGAAATTTTACACTGTTTCTTACGAAAAAAATTACGTGGTATTTGCCGAGATCCTCTCTCTCCCCCACATGAGATCCCCACCCCCTAAACACCTCACGTAATTAATGGACGCCCCCTTATCTTCTCAACCAACCAAATCCCAATATGTGCATGAGGCAATCCACGTTTCTGCCACTCCACAGTATACATCCAGCAGCGCCAGCCATTAAAGATTTTAACTTTTGTTTGAAGACTCTTCCCGTTATGTCATGGCAATCCAATGGGTGATTGGCCAAGGAATAACTCAAGTTTGATTTGTATCCACTACGGATTGCAAGTGAATGTGATAAATAAATCTGCTCTGCCATAATGACTCACATACGACATGGCATCTTGAGCATATTCATGCATATGTTGAGGACTTCCGATGGACGGCCGATATTCTCTGCATTTCCCTCAATATTAATCGCATCTCGAAGGTGACTATACTCTTATTTTATTGTTTCTTTATTAGTCTGGTTCAACCTGATGAATGTCAATCGCTCTGTATCAATTTTGACATACATATCAACAGCATATTGGTGAAATAATCGTTGACATTTCAAGATGTAATTATCTTCATTTTCACAAACCATCAGCACAGAAATAGGAATAATAGTTCATTGAACTGACTTTTTTATTGGTTTCGGCACCTGTAAATAAATTATTGTTTTAATTGGTTTTAATGACAGTGATTGAACATATGATTGAAAAAATTAGCCGAATTGGTCCAGTCGTTCTCGAGTTTTGGGCTTAGCAACACATTTAGCTATCCATTTTTATTTATATAGACTAGCTTTTTACCCGCGGTTTCACTCGCTTGGGCTTCAATTTTGGAACATCAATTTTGCTGTTCCGTGCCAAAATTAGCAAAATTTGATCACTTTTAGAGTCACCTCAGTGTCTGTGTCTCTATACCTGCTTGTCACAGGATTTTTTTTTAATTATCAAAGACTATTGGACGTAGACGATTGATATTTGGCGTTGATATAATATGCTACAGGAACACATATAGTAAAGTAAGTTTTTCAGAATTTCACGTTATCATATCGTACATAAACAACTAGCATTTTAAGATAATTAATAGAAACAGGCGTTCCTTTGCGGAAATCCATTTAAATTTTTTTTTTAAATTGCTAAGATCTGTGTAATAAAATATTTTATTTTATTGCGTATTATGTGTTGAACCTAGTTTGAGGAGCATCTCCCGCCCTCCCTCAATTGCGTGCACTATCCCCGTCACCACTTATCTCATCACCACTACTCCCAACACAACTACATTAAGAAAGACACACCACCCTCGATAATACACGTGTTTCGCCTCTAAGCAAGAAATCTTTCGGTGGTATTGGGAGTAGTGGTGCTGGTATTAATGGTGACGGGGAAAGAAAATGAGGGAGGGCGGGGGGTGCTTTTCAAACGAGGTAAGATACGTAATCTTCCGCGTAATAAAATAAAATGAAACTATAAAAATCATTTATTATACTCACAAAAAGCTCAATCTTGAGCCTACAGCAGATGTTTCTTCCAGCATCGTTGAGCATTATATGTTTGTTTTTAGGATGTATTTACTAAGCTTATCGTTACGTTTATTTTTATGTATTTTTTTGAAAGCTTTTTATTTTTATATAGAATATATGATATGAATATATTTATGTATAATGTCTTGTATGTATGTGTGTATATCCCCAAATGTATATAGAGGTATATTTATGAGCAACGAAATATTTCGATTTATAAAATAATTATTGATATGTATTTCATAAACACATCCAGGCGGATCGTGCGTGTATCCGTGGTTATGACAGAATCATCAGCGCTGCAGGTTACCCTGCAGCATTACGCTGAGTCATAACCTTTTCACTGGCTCGATACACACCCCATCTCTTGTAATACCATACTTTTAACTGTTTATTTTTATTTTTGTGATGTGTACAGTTCCAGTGAATAAATGTCTTTCTCTCTTTCTTTCTTTCTTTCTTTCTAAGCTAATTAATTTTAACACTTTAACCTATCTTTTTTCATATCGTGCATGTCTTAAAATGTACCCTTATAAAAGTTAAATTGTCTTGTAATCAAGTTACAATTTGTGGTATTGACAATAAATTTTTAATTTCATGGTCTTATTTATTTATTCTTTACTATACACCAATTTTTTTAATTAAAAATGGGCTCACTCTTGACCTCCATCTGGCCCGAGGGCAAAGATGAGATCTGCGATGGAGAGAGTTTGCCCAAGAGAAGCCTTTTCACACGCATCTTGAAGAAATTCAGGTTTTTTTTTTATAGGATATGGTGAAAAACAAGCACACAGTCCACCTGATAGTAAGTGGTTGCTGTGACCCATAAACATCTATATCTGTCCTCAATAAAGAATCAAAATGCAGATGCGTTATCACCCGTGAGGACTAAGATGGAATGCCTCTTTTCCAGTAAAATGGGTCTCCGGTTCTTTACACTCACCATACGAAACACTGCAGTGTTAAGCTGCTATTTTACGCTGGTATTCTGTGAGAGCGTGGTCCTTCCCCGGTCGAGCCGATCTAATATAGCTGCAGCATGGCTCTACCACGTATACATACATATATTATACGCACTCGGAAAAACAAACGCAATACAGAAAAATGAGTAGAGTTCAATCTGAAGTATAACACGTACCACAGGCGGTCTTATCAGTCAACCTTTCCTTAGAGGACTGAGGCAAACAATAGTTAAAGTAGAAGGGGGTGTGCAAAAAAAATGATGAAAATACATATAAATATAGATAAGTCCAGATGATATATAATATGATAAAGTAATTAAATGAAAAGAGAACGAAAAAGGAAAATTAATTTATCTAATAGCGTTCTAAGTAATACGATTGAGACGACAAGACTCTCAAGACAAGGTATTTTATTAATTTACGGTATAATGTTTCTATTAATTTACGGTATATTTGATTAATTTCGTTGGCCACATTTAATATTGATAGGCACCATAAAATAGATAATGATTTTTTTTTCTTCGAGTAGACTTCAAAATCTTATAAATGTAATTGTGTGACAACATGTGTGAACGTGAGAAGAACTACACTCATGAATGAGAGTAGAATTATATTCCCTTTGTAGTGGTGGCAAAAGAGTATCAGCCACTCTTACTCGATAAATAGTGATCTTATAATGTGACGTGGGTGTAGTAAGAGGCGACAGAGGGAAACTGAAACAGGAAATGGGCAGCAGCATCTTTGTGATAACAGATCAAAATAATAAAAGCTGCTGTTGAAAACTCGCCTGTCAAGCGTGGCAACTACGGAAAATATCCAGCCTATTTGGCAATCTATAGGAAATGCCTATGTTCAGTTAAGTGGAATTTTGATAGGCTATAATGATGACGATGATCTACTTAAATGAAACTAATTTTACGGATTCTATCGCGATTAATTTAACTTTAAATTCCGACACCCATGGTCACGGGGACTGAGGTATTTGACGTCCCGATGTCATAATTAGTTTGGCTACCTTCAATTTTTGAATATTAATTTTGGTCCGATATACGCAAAAAAATTCAAAACTGAAGGCCAGTTTGAGAATCAGCTTTGAAAACTGACTTTCAAAATTATATTAATCCTGTTCTACTTATATTTAAAATTAAAATAAAGTAAAGTCTGCTTTCTTTGATATTTAAAGTATACTAATCCTTTTTCATTTTAATACTTTTTCGCAAAAGCCTTTCTAATACTTTTTCGCAAGAGCCTTTTATCCTCATGTGAGCTATGAAACCAGGACTGAATATGTCTGAAAATATGAAAGCTATTCCAAAAAATTACAAACTGATTTAATAAGTCTAATTAAAAGTAAAAAAAGTAAAGTAGCAGCTTACATACGTCTCACGACTGAGCACAGGGCTCCTAATTACATAAAGTGTTTTATACCAGCAAAGAGTATACCGCAATGCTTCAATGTGTATTAACGGTTTTCACATTTCCACGATTTATTTTAAATACTCACACATATAGGTTTCCCCACAAAGTTATTTTTCTACGAGGAAAGTCAGCACATAAAGTTGCCTATAACAGTTTCATTCGTCCTCGCGGGAATCGTACACGTTTTGCTCCCGTGTCATTATGAAATCTTACGGCGAACTACACAGCTCCGTATTCGTATACATAAAACTCATAAAAACTGAATAAAAATAAGTATTCAGTACTATTCTATTATTTAAATTTATCAGTTACTTTGTTTTCACTTTGTTTAATTTATTGTTTGATATTATTAGATTATAATGAAGGCCAAAACTATGTTTTATAGTAATATCAGCGACAAAAGGTTGGGATGCAACTGGGTGGCCTTGAGCCACTCAAGGCCGTGGATGTTGTGTGGATTCTATTAAAATTCTGTTTCTGTTAAAATGACTATCTGCGCTGCTAGCGGTGAATAATAAAAATATTTTACGATATGAAATAGCAATGTAGTGTTTAGTTATTAATATTGTCAAACGATCTCTATTTATCGATTTAGTCAAACAATATCATGACATGGTCAACAAACAGTGCTGAATATTATGAAATGCCACCATTTCACGAAATAAACAACAACTTTATGATATGATCAGATCTACAATCTGGCCACGACATCCTACTAATATTATAAACGTAAAGGTTTGTGAGGATGTATGGATGTTTGTTACTCTTCCACGCAAAAACTACTGAATGTATTTTAATGAAACTTTACAATAATATAACTCATACATCAGAACAACACATAGGCTATTATTAATAAAGATATTGTAATTAATAAAGACGTTGTGTAAATTGGTCAAAATATAACGATAAGTGTTAAGTAAGTCGGAAAAAATCTATCATCTGCGAACTATTTTGGCGTGCGGTGCAAAAACTGTAAGAGTTACACAGATATAATGTATAGTGGTTTCTCCTGAATAGTTCTACAAAAAAGTCTGCGACAGTATATATCTATCTTTTATGTGTAAGCCATTATTACCAAAATAGTGAACCATAAATACAATAAAATTTCTTATTTTATTTCCAATGCACATTTTGCAGTAACAAATTCATTTTATCAAAATAAATACTTTAATCGCTTCTAATATTCAAAGTAGATAAACTTTGTCTTTTAAACTACGCCATTTGGTCAAATATTTTAAAAGTAACGATGGTATAAAATTGTGCGGTCCGGCGCGCGCAGGGCGGTCGGGCGTACTGCGGGTGAGGTGGGGGAAAACATCGCTCATCGCCGCGTAAGCAAATGTACCTCTTTACGCTGAAACCGCTGAACCGATTTAGATGAAATTTGGTATCGAGATAGTTTAAGTCCCGGGGAAGGAAATAGGATAGCTTTGATCACGGAAATCATCCCTAAAGAGGGTGACGGAATTTACTGTGAAAGTGCGATTATTGATGGATCACCTATGGTTTAAAATATAATATCTACGCGGACGAAGTCACGCGCAAAAGCTAGTAATATATAAAAACCTCTTTTACTAAACTATAAGGATAATGAGAGTTTTGCATTAATTGCAGGCAGGCCAGCTTTTATCAGTTTACTTAAAATTTAGTAATTGAACTAAAAACCATCTCAATTTTAACCATCTTAATTTTTAGATGTTTATATATTTATTTATATATTTATTAGATATATTTGCTAAAACATGTACAGATAAGGATGGAACAATTTTTAAAGCACGACATGTTTTGCTATGTGATTGTAAATAGCTTGCAAATTTACATAAATAGCACATACAAATGAAATTTTTCTAATCAAAACATAGAACAATTAGACTAAAAGAAATAAAATCATAAATAAATAAAGATAGTTAATTCATTAAAAAAATATTAATTACATTTAACAAATAGGTCTCTGATGTCATAAAATTGATTTTCATTGAGATAAGTCAAATTTTTTTTTCTAAATAAATTATTACTATGCGATTTGATGTCATTTGGTATTTTATTATAAATTCGAATACACATGGTTAAACAGCTTTTACTATATTTGTTTGATCGCATTTTTTTATTTATTTGCATTTTTTTTTAGTCTTATGTACGAAAAGTTTAAGTACGAAATTATACACTTCGTAGATATAGAGAGATGGTAGTGGCAACAAATCTAGGCTAAATATCGGTTTGCAGGACTTATCCGGTGCGATTCCACCAATAGCTCTAATGCATTTCTTTTGTGCAGTAAATAATCTTTGTTTATCTGTACCATTGCCCCATATTACGACACCATAACGTAGTAAAGATTCTATATAAGCGTGATACGTTACGACAGCAGTTTTTTTGTCTGTAACATTTTTTACTTTATTAAGTGTATAACATATGTGATGTATGCGACCTTTCCAGCTTCAATTTTGATCGATTATTACTCCTAGGAATTTACTTTGCGTTACTTCTTTTAATTTGTCGATGTTAAAATTAAAATTGTATTTTGTGTGTTTTGATTTATTAGATTGAATATAAGTTGATTTATTAAGATTAATTTTGAAATTCTTTCTGTCTAACCATTTAATAATTTTATCAATTTTGTTGTTAATGTCAATTTCATGATTACGTATTTGAATTATTTTGTTTCTTATCAGTGCTTACAATTATTGAAATACCGTCCACGAATAAAATACATTTATAACTGGTGACTAGAGTTATATCATTTATATATAGAAGAAACAATATTGGAGTCAACACGCTACCTTGAGAAATGCCGTGTTTGTTCTCTTTGTAAGAAGATGAGAAAAAAAGATTGTAGGAGATGAAATGTGGACAACATTTCATCTCCTACAATTTTTTTTATTACGACACATTGTCTACGGTTAGCTTAGTAGGAAGATATCCATTTAAGTGGAAGTCCCCTGACACCGACCATTTCCAGCTTTTGTAATAATATGCGCTGAGCAACGAGATAGAAGGCTTTCGATAAATCAAGAAATAATCCTGTGGTTAATTTTTTTTATTTATTTTTGTTCAAATTGAACTAATGAGCTGAAATGTGGCTAATGTTATTGATTTTTGTCTCTGAAGGCCATATTGGTCATTTTTTATTATATTGAATTTCTCGCAAAAATCCAGTAGTCTTTTATACATACATTGTTCTAATATTTTTGACAATATTGGTATTAATGTAATTGGACGATAATTGGTAATATCATTTCTCTTGCCCTTTTTAAATAATGGCCTTACAATCGACAATTTTAATTTTTCGGGAAAAGTACCACATGAAAATGACAAGTTAAAATGAGACTAATTCATTGACCGAGAGAGTGTAGTATCAGCTTAGCATGTGACTTGACTTACTCACCTTTTTCTGTTCTTGGTCTACATAAATAATCTTCCATATATGGTTCAAAAATGTCTGAGATAGCTCTTTTCGCTGATAGTACTTACTTCATTATTATTAAAAGCTTAACCTTAGGTAACAACTTCGCACTGAAACGACCTAACCAAATACTGGATATTATTTCCAAATGGTATGCAGCAAAATCTTGCTTGTAAATGCAGTTAAAACAAAATGTTTACAGTAAACACTGTCTCATTCGCCGCAGAATATATAAATTAATTAACAAGATATTATTTAGATTCCGAAACTTTGACTGTATTGCTCGGAATTTCTCGGAATTGCTCCATTGGGAGCACGTATTGAAATTAAGTTCTGCAATCTTCGCTTTTAGAAGGATTAGAAAGCTGACTAATGAAGCAACAGTTATCTTAGTCTGTTTTGCTTAATTCTACAGTATTACGACTTACAGTGAATTACTCTGGTGATTGCTGGATTTAATATAATATTAATTTTGCAAAAGCAAGCATGTATAAAACTTTAAGCATGTATAAGCAAGCATGTTAAAAATATGGGATGTATAAAACTTGTCTCGCGAGTCGCTACGCTACCTTTTTCAAGGAGGATATTATGACACTTCCGTCGTTGTTTATCTTTGAGAGTGTCATGTACGTGAGGATAAATATATAATACTTATTAAATAAAAACAGTACTGTCTCCGGTATAACAGACCGCGGTAATACTTAGAGGTTTCTAAACTTAGATTAGCTAAAACCAAAAAGTATTTTAGAGAGTTATTCCGGCTTGCTTCTAGGACGGAATAATTATCTTCTCTTCTTCAGTATAAGTTTCTTTTTAGGTTAGTAATTTAACTAATACTCACAATTATACATTTTTATTTTGTTCTAGACTCAGCAGTAATTATTATAAAGTATGATGGGATTGGCATGTCATTTTGACAAAAATCCAAAAAAAAAATTAAAGAAAAAAAAAAGTCTTTCGAGAGTAAATCCATTAAATTTTACAGTAGAATTCTTAAAAATTTATTGCAACAATTATATATAATTTTAAAAACCTTATAAAAGAAATTTTGTTAAAAATCCTTCTATAAAATCGATCTTTTACTTTGTACTTTGTACTTGAAAGTCCTCTGGCTACTGATATTATTTATTGTTAAAACTGAGATTTAAAAAATATTTATTAATTGTAATTAGTAAACAGAATAGTAGTAGTAGCACGCCTTAAAAAGACCCCAGATATTTTTTCGGAAAGATCTGCGGGATTTTGACTTTGATTTTGACTAAGCTATGTATCACCAAATGCAAAAAAACGTCTAGTGACAATCAAGTTTTATATTTATATGACGATTCTCTACCCTTGCTAATGTACAACAAGTTTCATTAAGAAATCACTGTGGTTTTAATATATTGTGAACATGAATCAATTTGGTCTATAAATATTAAAATGATTAATTACTTGAATACAGAGCTACTTATCGGAACTTAGCTTAGTTATAAAACATTGTCTAGACAAAACAAATATATCGTACAAATATGACTTCAATCAAACAAGTCGTTCAGAAGTTACACGTGTACAAGTTACACGCTCTACCACGTACGTTTTTATACGTGGTAGAGCCATGCTGCAGCTATATTAGTAGTATAGTTGTAGCACGAATGGGTCGGCTCGACCGGGGAAGGACCACGCTCTCACAGAATACCAGCGTAAAATAGCAGCTTAACACTGCTGTGTTTGTTATGGTGAGTATAGAGAACCGGAGACCTTTTTTACTGGAAAAGAGGCATTCCATCTTAGTCCTAACGGGTGACAACGCATCTCCATTTTGATTATTTATTGAAGATAGATGTAGACGTCTATGGGTCACAGCAATCACTTACCATCAGGTGGACTGTGTGCTCGTTTGTCACCCTATCCTATAAAAAAAAACACGATCACTAACAGTCGCACCCAGCATTCATAATAATAGGTATTTAAATAGATAAATAATTAAAATTAAAATATTTAATTGTTTTTCATCATCATCATCATCATTACAGCCCTTCACAAGTCCACTGCTGAACATAGGCGTCCCCCAAAGTATACCACAAAGCACGGTCCTGAGCCACCTGCAATTGTTTTTATCACGCTGAAAATAAGCAGAATACGCATCCAAGACAAATGCAATTCACACTTGCACAGCGCCATATAGTAAAAAAATAGAGTCGGCTTCTATCTAACGAGGCGATGTTAATAGGTTATGTTAATGTAACTTTTGTTTTTATTCTTATTTATCATAATTTTGATTGGAACGAATATTCATTTTGTTAAAATTCTCTTTACTTTTGTGATAATATTGTTCTGATTTATTTACAAGTGAAAAATAATATTTTTTGTCTCATTTGTAACGATATTATACACTTAAATCATTTTATACTCAGTTTAATACACTTATTTCCTCCACAATAACATAAACGGGAATCTTTGTGCCTTGTCACGTTTTCCATTTCTGTCCCTTGTACTCGTGACGTATAATATCTAATGGATTTAAAGATATTTTATACAAAAAATATTGTAAATATTTTTTGTATAAAATATTGTGTCATGAATTTAATTGCAAAACTTTTAAAAAGTCCTTCAATCTGTCAAGATAAGTACGGATGTTGCCCCTTTGTTATTGTGCACTTTGTTACTAATGTAGGCTTTGACGGAAAGCGCGCCTTGCTAGAAGAAATAAACGGAATAGTTATTGTATTCCCGGGAGGGACCGACCAACGCAAGGTGACTGGAGTTGGTAAGCGGTTTTGGGTGTGTGCGAAAGCGTTCCCTTCATATCCACATCATCAGAGCCTTCCTTGCCAACCGCCATTTTCGTTATCGAGTTGAGGGAAATCGGTCTTCGAAGAGCCTCCTCAGGGCTGGAGACCCACAGGGCTCCGTCCTCTCCCCATTGCTCTTCACACTCTACACGAGTGATATCCCGAAAGACCCAGTAGTTCATACTACTCTTTTCGCCAACGCCACGGCACTCTTCATCGCCCATTACAATAAGAAATTTCTCATCAAGATCCATAGAGCTGCCGATCACTTATGGAGGACCGAAGTGAATCCTGAGAAATGTGTAGCAATATACTTTCAAAGGAACCCCTCCCTCAATGAACGGAACCTAAATCCGAAAAAGTCACCCTATTCGACCGTCAGATCCCCTGGGATACGACGGCTAGATACCTAGGGGTCACATTCGACCACGGTATGACTTTTGCGAAACACATTCGCAATGTCCACAATCGAGCCAAATTCATTACTAGCCGCCTCCATCCACCAGTCAACAGCAAGAACAAACTGTGCTTAAGACACAAGCTCCATCTTTATAAATCTTGCCTAAGGCCTATCATATTATACGCAAGCGTAGCCTACGCCTACGCGCCCAAACATAGTTTGTACGACCTCCATGTCATCCAAAATAGTTCGCAAAGCTACCGCAGCCCAGTGGTATCAGCGAAACTCCGACCTGCACAGGGATTGCAAACTTCCGTTAATCTCTGAATACTTCAAGGAAATGTCTCAGCGCTAGCTAGAGTCACATCCCAACCCGCTACTCGTTGTGCTAAAAACAGCCACTTACGCTCCGACTCCAAACGTCACGGCCAGTATTCGGAGACCCCGTAACGTTTAAATGGAACTCCCAGTTCCGCTAGATTCCGACGACTCAAATGTCGTCGATCTGTCATACACAAACACTACACACCTAGTGTCACAAAGACAGTTAGGACAACGGATGGGACGCAGCGTGTCCGCAGACGGGTGCGCCGCACACCCCTCTAGGTACACCGCATACATACCATAAACCCGCGTGCCTGGGCGGTTTTCACCGTTCAGAACTTCGAAAGATACGAGTTAGCCGTCAAAGCCGGTGCCTGCCACCCCTGTTCGGACGTATTATAACTACAACCCACCCACCCCCTCTTTTTTTTCGGCCGCGAGCCCTGAGTCCGATGAAGCTATAAAAGCCAAAAGGCTAACAGCACTAATATCACAGAAACTAGATGATAGATATTACTTCAATGTATACAATTGGGTATTTGACACTTTAGTAAATTATTAAGTACTGTCAAAATAAACCTACATAAATTTTATGAAAATGAGTGTAATCACCTGCATTACTTATAGGTATAATCAAATAGTCATCCTATTAATATACATATATTTTAAGTACTAAAAATCTAATAAAACTTAAAATGCAACATTGACCAATTTTTAAGACATTCCTAAAAGCAGCAAAATTAAATTATATAATGTTGTAATTTACTAATGATGGTGTCGATTACACAATTATACTATATAAAACGAGCGCAGCGCCTTGCCCTTAAGTAGTGCTCGTTTAGTAGACTGTCACGGATATAAAATGATAAATTGCACTGATATATCAATGATATATTTCACGGTTCCCTTGTGGCGTTAACCGAATTTAAGAACCTATTTGAAAAAAAAATTTGTTTACTAAAAATAAATAATAGTAATAACAAGAACTCACTCCAACGCAAGAAGGTATTTATTTTCCAATTAAATCATAGATCTCAATTCAAATAGTCTTCTATTCGGTATACTTTAACTGTAAGACCTCTACTCACAAACAATTTCAACAAAGCTATAAAGACAATAGAGTAACACGTACTACATAAAAAGGAAGTAATTCGTAGACAAACAGACTTATCAATGTCCATTCTATTTATCTATCCATTACAGCCTATAAAAGTCCACTGCAGAACAAAGGCCTAACACATTGATATGAGGCAATCTCATGAGGAGAATTTTGCTATAGTTGCCACGCTTGGCAGGCAGGTTGGCAAGCTTTGAGCAGTTATCATGAAGATGCTACTGCCCATCTCCTGTTTCAGTTCCCCTATGTCGTCTCTTACGACACCCACGGGACGATAAGGGGTAGTGGATATTCTTACACCGCCACAACATGGCATTGTCAGTGCAATTAAGCAATGGGAATGTCAATTAGGCGGAATATTTAGAGACGATAGCAGGCAGCAGGCAGACAAAGCTCAAGATGTATGATGATAACTGATAAGACTTTGGCGAGAGGTATTTCGTTTATAGGCAGAACTGAACTGTACCGAGTAAATGGCGCAAACATTAGTCTCTGTGCGATAACTATATATTTTCGCCATTTGCTGTAAAGATTATCGTTTCGTGGAGTCCACAGGCGATGAAGTTTCTAAAGGAACTTTTCTTACTCAAAGGCTAAGTATAGCCATTAAGCGTGATAACACAGCCAGCGTACTTGGCACTATATCGCGGTGAGGTGTATCAATGTTAGTTTTTAGTTTTAGTTTTTTATTATTAGATAACGTTATATACATAAATAAAATTTTATAATTTAATAAAAAATTTATTCTTAAGCAAATATATTTAGTACTATTTACAAATTAATAAAATCACTTAACAATAGCTTTTTACAAACTTAAGAATACACTTACAAAAATTATATTAATGAAATTATTATCATTACTTTTATTATTTGAAATTATTAGGAGAAAGTTTAACTTATATTGATACATTTGAATTTAACATGATGAATAAACACATTATCAAATGTATGTCGTGTTTGTGGCAATAATTACTTATTAATTAGTAACAAGTAAATTTTAAGCAAGTAGAACATGAAATTCAGCTTTACAAAAGCAACGAAATATCTTGATATCACAAATATATGGTAAGAGTAAGTTCTTATTATTGCTCAATTCCTACATATTACTATTTCAACTATTTCTTATAAAGACCACTTGTGTCCTCCATAACGACAAGTCAATAAATGGCAGCTCGTCACATGGCACTAACTTGTTCCTGTTGACATAAAACAACATTTGATTATTATACTAGGATATATCACACTAGACTAGTAGTAACAACTTGAAAATTATCACCCCATGTCATTCCGTATGTGTCGTATGATACGATTATACGCAAAATGTTTTTCTAAGACCGGGGCATTTAAGAAAGACGGGGCAGGGGCTCGTATGCAATTATCTACTTTGCCTTTAGGTTTATGCTGCCTATGATGTTGATTTCATTAATTTTTATAGTTTTCTATTCCACCACCAGTCCACCTAATGGTAAGTGGATGCTGTGGCCCATAGACATCTACATTTATCTCCGATTAAGGATCAAAATGCAGATGAATTGTCACCCCTGGTTACTATGATGTAATGCCTCGTTTCCAGTAAAAAGGGGCTCGATTCTCTACACTCACCATACGAAACACAGCAGCAATAAGCTGCTATTTTACACTGGTTTCCTGCGAGAGTGTGGTCCTTCCCGGTCGAGCCGACCCATTCGTGCTACAACCATAATACAGCTGCAGCGTGGCTCTACCACGTATAATTAGCGTTAACAATTGTAGAAAGTCAACATGTCTAAACTAATGATGTAAAATACCGAGCGGTGACGGAGAGCAGCATCAAAGGTGAAAGACATCTAGTAATGTGAACCAAAAGATTTGTAGTTTTGACAATTATTCCTATTTTTGAGAAGCTCATTTCCAGCAGTGGACTGTTACGGGCTAGTGAAGAAGGAGATGAATATTATTATAGGTATTAATACATCTGTAGATATAAAAATCTTAATATAATGACTTCAATTTAAAAAAGGTAAGTTTGAAACTGTGTTGCCTATTATCAAATTATGTGCCAAGTAAACAAGTTACAAGTAAGTGTTACACTATCAAAGTAACAGCACAACAAGAATAAGATGATAAAGTAAAAATAATAAAAAATTTACTATAGAGGTACTATTTGATTATAAGGTGTGTGATATATATTAATTAATTAAGTTTTCGCTTGATTGTAAAAAAATAAAAAATCAATTACAAAAATATTAGAAACGGAATGCATGGCTTACAAGATACAAAATGTATGTTCTTTTTAATATCACAATTTATATATTGATAAAACTCTACGAGCTAGGCAAATGGCGATAGGGATTGCGAGCAAAGTCTTGCACTGTGCTCGATACCGTGTGTAACTTCTTCTTCTTCTTAACTACTTCTTGGTCTAGTGGCCGCAAACGCGATCCCTGATCATGTGGCCCCGCGTTCGAATCCCGGGTAGGGCCAAAATCAGTTATTTGGTTTTACTGTTAAAGTAGCAACCTCGAAAAACACATAAAGCCGTTAGTCCTGCGCGTGATCTATCTCCGGTCGTATCATATTTTTGTTCAGGAATAGAGAGTGAACCTGCGTTGCGCATACACTTGTGCACTATAATGATGAGTTATTTAATATAAGTTTTAAAGCGAGAGCTTACCCCTGATCTTCCACGGTTCTGCTAAATTTATTGAGATACATTTTACAAACAAAACTTACCGAACTGAAATTTGTTCAAAAGCTTTAGGCTGCATCAAATGTATGTGATCGGCATTGTCACAAAGCAATCGAGCCATCGATGATCCGTGTCGAATCGATTCAAGTTGACCTATAAAGCATAATCCAAAGTTTTTGTAAAGTTAACAACTTTATATCTGATTGTTGTCATTAAAATACTAAGTTTAATAGCATAATATATTTTGGTAGAGATAGATAGAAATTTCATTATTGCACTCAAAATAATTGGTACAAAGGCGAACTTAATGCCGAAAAGGCATTCTCTGCTACTACCTTTGTTGCTACACGATTGGTTTCTTTACAATTTACAAAATGATTCGCTAAAGTAAAAGTTGTTATTTATTAAATAGGGAAACAAAATGTAACCCTTACGGTAAGGCTTCAGTGGGGAGCTTACTCACCTATTACCCCTTTTCCACCTAGGGGTTCGGCAAGGCGTGCGACGTCGCTTCAAGATAGTAGTGTTACTTGAGGCTTGATTTATAAGACAAATCGCCGCCTTGCAGCCACATACTGCCGAACGCTTTTGACTGAGCCTTAGGCTACCAAAATGAGAAGCCTCAGGCCTCGGTGAAAAGATACAACAACATCATACAACACAGGATACTCTAATAGACCAGCACGTATTTGCTATGCCACGCTGCCCGCATCGCCCCGCTGCACGCTCTGGATCGGCAATTAAGTCTACACTAAACAAATTTGCCGTCACCACCACCAGCTGTCCCTACATTGTTGTCAACATATATCACGCATTCAAAATAAACGATTTGGTTTCGTAATGCGTACAACAAATAAGTTTCAAGCCCATTGCAAAGTGAGTGTTTTCAAGCAGTTCAAGAATAAATAGGCTTTTGTTAAGCTAAGCCTGTGTACTTTACTATCTTCGGTACATCACTACTAACTTGTTCTCAGGTGGAATAGTGGTCAAGCACTGACGAATAATACGAAATTTTTCTTGGACAGACTATTACTTACCAAGAGTAAAAGCCGACTCAGGATCTGCTCCGTTTTCATAGAAATACCGATCACCAGCACGCGTGCGGTAGAATTGTTCAGTGAGGATGCAAAGGAAAGTTGGTCCAGCTTGTGCTCCAGGGATATTATGCTCTAAGGACCCGGCTACCACCAGTTCAACGTCCTCAGGTGTCTCGTAAAGAGTTTCCAGTAATTGCACATTCTAGGAAACAAAAATTGATTTATTATTTTTTATATTTAATTCCGAAGCAAGGTGGCAGCGGCAAATGCATCACCCCATTTCCTCCCGTGGGTTAATCGTAAGAGACGACTTTAAAAACTGTATCGCAAAATTCAAAATCTGCCTGCCTATCGTGACAATGACGGCAAATCCTCTTAACAGTAGGAGACAATTTCCTAAAGAATACAATTTCCTAAAGAAACGTTCTCTCACGTTGAGCCCAGTTAATAAACATGAAAATCAACAACGGAGCGTTCCAACGAAAAACAATATAAAATATATTTGTTGGCATCAGTTGTTATCATTAGATTATAATTATAACAACTTTTGAATATACAATGTTCTATACAATTAAGCAGGCGGTTAAACACACAGTGGTTCTATGTAATTGTAAAATATATGAGGTTTTGTAATTTATTCCATCCTACGAATGTTATTACTTCTTTATTGCTTATCCGACCGTTAACACTGTTATTACTTCATAGTAAGTTAGTTAGTTATTAATACAAGCCTGCGGTTCGTACTTTTGACTTGTCTAAAATTTTAAATAATTTTTTTTTTAAATTTAATAAATAAACATGATCCTTTTAAATATTTCTTATATTTACGCGAATACTACACATTTAATAAAAACTATTTGTACGGATTTTATCCCGCTTATTTTTAATTCTTGGTCCTTTACAGCACCCATGGTTTCGGGAGGGGGGGAGACTAAGATGTTTGACGTACCAATGTCATAGTTAACCCAGCTACCTTCAGTTTTTGAACATTAATGTTTGGTCCGATCTACGCAGAACGAGCTCAGTATCTAGAAGTCTTGCAGTGGTATGCTTGTAGTGGTATTGGGCTTGAATTTAATTTTGTTAATCAGATGGCAGCACCTATCCATCTTCTCTATTGAAATTAGAATGGTTTTTTATTTCAATAGCCTCGAGTATCATTCTTGGAAGGAATCGGTGTTCTTTTGCGACGATTTGTGGTTTATCAAATCTGATGTATTGGCGGGGACGATCTTGAACATGTTCACAGACTGCAGACTTCCCAAGCATAGGTGATTCACGTCAGCTATATGTTCTTTCACGCGGATTTTTATAGATCTATAAAAGTGAAGGTAACTGGGTTAACTATGACATCGGGACGTCAAACATCTCAGTTTCAGGAATTATAAATAAGTAAATTGAGCGCGATAAAATCCGTAAAAATAGTTATATTCAAATTGATCTTTTTTTAAACTATAAACATTGAAGAATACCAACCACAAACTTTACTTGTACGTGGTGCATCCTGCTAGTTAACGGAGAAAGATCTGGCAACCTCAGTGACGTAAACTTCATCACAATTACACCAAACACGAATCACACAGAGTCATGATGAGGAGCAACGGTAACAATGCGAGGTATCGACACTGCCGTCAGCAACAAGCCAGACCAGCGTATGAGTACGGGTGAATCTTAGAGTAGTTACGGGAAGCCCAATTTAACCCAGTTGCCTCTGTTCGACTTTGGCCTTTCCCACTACTTTACCTTTCTTAACACCTGTTAAAGTTGTAAACTTTATCACAGTACCAAAATAGTACAAAATAACATACCTTTTTCGAAATATAATCAAGCATATCGTGGAAGGTCTTGGGCACTGGAAGGTTGCAGGCAGCTCGCGTAGATATATAGGTACCGAGACCGTGGTCACGCCCGCGTTGAATGTCAGTAGCTCTCAAATCAGCACCGAACGTGTTATACGTCTAAATAAAAGTTTATATAAATTAATTTTAAAATGGTTGGATAATTATTGACAGAAGACGCTGGTATTCTGTGAGCGTGGTCCTTCCGGTCGAGCCGATCTAATATAGCTGCAGCATGGCTCTACCACGTATACATACATATATTCGGACTCGGAAAAACAAACGCAATACAGAAAAATGAGTAGAGTTCAATCTGAAGTATAACACGTACCACAGGCGGTCTTATCAGTCAACCTTTCCTTAGAGGACTGAGGCAAACAATAGTTAAAGTAGAAGGGGGTGTGCAAAAAAAATGATGAAAATACATATAAATATAGATAAGTCCAGATGATATATAATATGATAAAGTAATTAAATGAAAAGAGAACGAAAAAGGAAAATTAATTTATCTAATAGCGTTCTAAGTAATACGATTGAGACGACAAGACTCTCAAGACAAGGTATTTTATTAATTTACGGTATAATGTTTCTATTAATTTACGGTATATTTGATTAATTTCGTTGGCCACATTTAATATTGATTGGCACCATAAAATAGATAATGATTTTTTTTTTCTTCGAGTAGACTTCAAAATCTTATAAATGTAATTGTGTGACAACATGTGTGAACGTGAGAAGAACTACACTCATGAATGAGAGTAGAATTATATTCCCTTTGTAGTGGTGGCAAAAGAGTATCAGCCACCCCATAATGTGACGTGGGTGTAGTAAGAGGCGACAGAGGGAAACTGAAACAGGAAATGGGCAGCAGCATCTTTGTGATAACAGATCAAAATAATAAAAGCTGCTGTTGAAAACTCGCCTGTCAAGCGTGGCAACTACGGAAAATATCCAGCCTATTTGGCAATCTATAGGAAATGCCTATGTTCAGTTAAGTGGAATTTTGATAGGCTATAATGATGACGATGATCTACTTAAATGAAACTAATTTTACGGATTCTATCGCGATTAATTTAACTTTTAAATTCCCGACACCCATGGTCACGGGGGACTGAGGTATTTGACGTCCCGATGTCATAATTAGCCCGGCTACCTTCAATTTTTGAATATTAATTTTTGGTCCGATATACGCAAAAAAAATTCAAAAACTGAAGGCCAGTTTGAGAATCAGCTTTGAAAACTGACTTTCAAAATTATATTAATCCTGTTCTACTTATATTTAAAATTAAAATAAAGTAAAGTCTGCTTTCTTTGATATTTAAAGTATACTAATCCTTTTTCATTTTAATACTTTTTCGCAAAAGCCTTTCTAATACTTTTTCGCAAGAGCCTTTTATCCTCATGTGAGCTATGAAACCAGGACTGAATATGTCTGAAAATATGAAAGCTATTCCAAAAAATTACAAACTGATTTAATAAGTCTAATTAAAAGTAAAAAGTAAAGTAGCAGCTTATACGTCTCACGACTGAGCACAGGGCTCCTAATTACATAAAGTGTTTTATGCCAGCAAAGAGTATACCGCAATGCTTCAATGTATTAATGTGTTTCACATTTCCACGATTTATTTTAAATACTACACATATAGGTTTCCCACAAAGTTATTTTTCTACGAGGAAAGTCAGCACATAAAGTTGCCTATAACAGTTTCATTCGTCCTCGCGGGAATCGTACACGTTTTGCTCCCGTGTCATTATGAAATCTTACGGCGAACTACACAGCTCCGTATTCGTATACATAAAACTCATAAAAACTGAATAAAAATAAGTATTCAGTACTATTCTATTATTTAAATTTATCAGTTACTTTGTTTTCACTTTGTTTAATTTATTGTTTGATATTATTAGATTATAATGAAGGCCAAAACTATGTTTTATAGTAATATCAGCGACAAAAGGTTGGGATGCAACTGGGGTGGCCCTTGAGCCACTCCAAGGCCGTGGATGTTGTGTGGATTCTATTAAAAATTAAGTTTCTGTTAAAAATGACTATCTGCGCTGCTAGCGGTGAATAATAAAAATATTTTACGATATGAAATAGCAATGTAGTGTTTAGTTATTAATATTGTCAAACGATCTCTATTTATCGATTTAGTCAAACAATATCATGACATGGTCAACAAACAGTGCTGAATATTATGAAATGCCACCATTTCACGAAATAAACAACAACTTTATGATATGATCAGATCTACAATCTGGCCACGACATCCTACTAATATTATAAACGTAAAGGTTTGTGAGGATGTATGGATGTTTGTTACTCTTCCACGCAAAAACTACTGAATGTATTTTAATGAAACTTTACAATAATATAACTCATACATCAGAACAACACATAGGCTATTACTAATAAAGATATTGTAATTAATAAAGACGTTGTGTAAATTGGTCAAAATATAACGATAAGTGTTAGTAAGTCGGAAAAATCTATCATCTGCGAACTATTTTGGCGTGCGGTGCAAAAACTGTAAGAGTTACACAGATATAATGTATAGTGGTTTCTCCTGAATAGTTCTACAAAAAGTCTGCGACAGTTTATATCTATCTTTTGTGTAAGCCATTATTACCAAAATAGTGAACCATAAATACAATAAAATTTCTTATTTTATTTCCAATGCATTTTGCAGTAACAAATTCATTTTATCAAAATAAATACTTTAATCGCTTCTAATATTCAAAGTAGATAAACTTTGTCTTTAAACTACGCCATTTGGTCAAATATTTTAAAAGTAACGATGGTATAAAATTGTGCGGTCCGGCGCGCGCAGGGCGGTCGGGCGTACTGCGGGTGAGGTGGGGAAAACATCGCTCATCGCCGCGTAAGCAAATGTACTTTACGCTGAAACCGCTGAACCGATTTAGATGAAATTTGGTATCTAGATAGTTTAAGTCCCGGGGAAGGAAATAGGATAGCTTTGATCACGGAAATCATCCCTAAAGAGGGTGACGGAATTTACTGTGAAAGTGCAATTATTGATGGATCACCTATGGTTTAAAATATAATATCTACGCGGACGAAGTCACGCGCAAAAGCTAGTATATATAAAACCTCTTTTACTAAACTATAAGGATAATGAGAGTTTTGCATTAATTGCAGGCAGGCCAGCTTTTATCAGTTTACTTAAAATTTAGTAATTGAACTAAAACCATCTCAATTTTAACCATCTTAATTTTTAGATGTTTATATATTTATTTATATATTTATTAGATATATTTGCTAAAACATGTACAGATAAGGATGGTACAATTTTAAAGCACGACATGTTTTGCTATGTGATTGTAAATAGCTTGCAAATTTACATAAATAGCACATACAAATGAAATTTTTCTAATCAAAACATAGAACAATTAGACTAAAAGAAATAAAATCATAAATAAATAAAGATAGTTAATTCATTAAAAAAATATTAATTACATTTAACAAATAGGTCTCTGATGTCATAAAATTGATTTTCATTGAGATAAGTCAAATTTTTTTTTCTAAATAAATTATTACTATGCGATTTGATGTCATTTGGTATTTTATTATAAATTCGAATACACATGGTTAAACAGCTTTTACTATATTTGTTTGATCGCATTTTTTTATTTATTTGCATTTTTTTTAGTCTTATGTACGAAAAGTTTAAGTACGAAATTATACACTTCGTAGATATAGAGAGATGGTAGTGGCAACAAATCTAGGCTCCTAAATATCGGTTTGCAGGACTTATCCGGTGCGATTCCACCAATAGCTCTAATGCATTTCTTTTGTGCAGTAAATAATCTTTGTTTATCTGTACCATTGCCCCATATTACGACACCATAACGTAGTAAAGATTCTATATAAGCGTGATACGTTACGACAGCAGTTTTTTTGTCTGTAACATTTTTTACTTTATTAAGTGTATAACATATGTGATGTATGCGACCTTTCCAGCTTCAATTTTGATCGATTATTACTCCTAGGAATTTACTTTGCGTTACTTCTTTTAATTTGTCGATGTTAAAATTAAAATTGTATTTTGTGTGTTTTGATTTATTAGATTGAATATAAGTTGATTTATTAAGAATAATTTTGAAATTATTTCTGTCTAACCATTTAATAATTTTATCAATTTTGTTGTTAATGTCAATTTCATGATTACGTATTTGAATTATTTTGTTTCTTATCAGTGCTTACAATTATTGAAATACCGTCCACGAATAAAATACATTTATAACTGGTGACTAGAGTTATATCATTTATATATAGAAGAAACAATATTGAGTCAACACGCTACCTTGAGAAATGCCGTGTTTGTTCTCTTTGTAAGAAGATGAGAAAGATTGTAGGAGATGAAATGTTGTCCACATTTCATCTCCTACAATTTTTTTATTACGACACATTGTCTACGGTTAGCTTAGTAGGAAGATATCCATTTAGTGGAAGTCCCTGACACCGACCATTTCCAGCTTTTTAATAATATGCGCTGAGCAACGAGATAGAAGGCTTTCGATAAATCAAGAAATAATCCTGTGGTTAATTTTTTTATTTATTTTTGTTCAAATTGAACTAATGAGCTGAAATGTGGCTAATGTTGTTGATTTTGTCTCTGAAGCCATATTGGTCATTTTTATTATATTGAATTTCTGCAAAATCCAGTAGTCTTTTATACATACATTGTTCTAATATTTTGACAATATTGGTATTAATGTAATTGGACGATAATTGGTAATATCATTTCTCTTGCCCTTTTTAAATAATGGCCTTACAATCGACAATTTTAATTTTTCGGGAAAAGTACCACATGAAAATGACAAGTTAAAATGAGACTAATTCATTGACCGAGAGTGTAGTATCAGCTAGCATGTGACTTGACTTACTCACCTTTTCTGTTCTTATTCATAAATAATCTTCCATATATGGTTCAAAAATGTCTGAGATAGCTCTTTTCGCTGATAGTACTTACTTCATTATTATTAAAAGCTTAACCTTAGGTAACAACTTCGCACTGAAACGACCTAACCAAATACTGGATATTATTTCCAAATGGTATGCAGCAAAATCTTGCTTGTAAATGCAGTTAAAACAAAATGTTTACAGTAAACACTGTCTCATTCGCCGCAGAATATATAAATTAATTAACAAGATATTATTTAGATTCCGAAACTTTGACTGTATTGCTCGGAATTTCTCGGAATTGCTCCATTGGGAGCACGTATTGAAATTAAGTTCTGCAATCTTCGCTTTTAGAAGGATTAGAAAGCTGACTAATGAAGCAACAGTTATCTTAGTCTGTTTTGCTTAATTCTACAGTATTACGACTTACAGTGAATTACTCTGGTGATTGCTGGATTTAATATAATATTAATTTTGCAAAAGCAAGCATGTATAAAACTTTAAGCATGTATAAGCAAGCATATTAAAAATATGGGATGTATAAAACTTGTCTCGCGAGTCGCTACGCTACCTTTTTCAAGGAGGATATTATGACACTTCCGTCGTTGTTTATCTTTGAGAGTGTCATGTACGTGAGGATAAATATATACTTATTAAATAAAAACAGTACTGTCTCCGGTATAACAGACCGCGGTAATACTTAGAGGTTTCTAAACTTAGATTAGCTAAAACCAAAAAGTATTTTAGAGAGTTATTCCGGCTTGCTTCTAGGACGGAATAATTATCTTCTCTTCTTCAGTATAAGTTTCTTTTTAGGTTAGTAATTTAACTAATACTCAAAATTATACATTTTTATTTTGTTCTAGACTTAGCAGTAATTATTATAAGGTATGATGATGGGATTGGCATGTCATTTTTACAAAAATCCAAAAAAAAAATTAAAGAAAAAAAGTCTTTCGAGAGTAAATCCATTAAATTTTACAGTAGAATTCTTAAAAATTTATTGCAACAATTATATATAATTTTAAAAACCTTATAAAAGAAATTTTGTTAAAAATCCTTCTATAAAATCGATCTTTTACTTTGTACTTTGTACTTGAAAGTCCTCTGGCTACTGATATTATTTATTGTTAAAACTGAGATTTAAAAAATATTTATTAATTGTAATTAGTAAACAGAATAGTAGTAGTAGCACGCCTTAAAAAGACCCCAGATATTTTTTCGGAAAGATCTGCGGGATTTTGACTTTGATTTTGACTAAGCTATGTATCACCAAATGCAAAAAAACGTCTAGTGACAATCAAGTTTTATATTTATATGACGATTCTCTACCCTTGCTAATGTACAACAAGTTTCATTAAGAAATCACTGTGGTTTTATATATTGTGAACATGAATCAATTTGGTCTATAAATATTAAAATGATTAATTACTTGAATACAGAGCTACTTATCGGAACTTAGCTTAGTTATAAAACATTGTCTAGACAAAACAAATATATCGTACAAATATGACTTCAATCAAACAAGTCGTTCAGAAGTTACACGTGTAAAGTTACACGCTCTACCACGTACGTTTTTATACGTGGTAGAGCCATGCTGCAGCTATATTAGTAGTATAGTTGTAGCACGAATGGTCGGCTCGACCGGGAAGGACCACGCTCTCACAGAATACCAGCGTAAAATAGCAGCTTAACACTGCTGTGTTTGTTATGGTGAGTATAGAGAACCGGAGACCTTTTACTGGAAAAGAGGCATTCCATCTTAGTCCTAACGGTGACAACGCATCTCCATTTTGATTCTTTATTGAAGATAGATGTAGACGTCTATGGGTCACAGCAATCACTTACCATCAGGTGGACTGTGTGCTCGTTTGTCACCCTATCCTATAAAAAAAAACACGATCACTAACAGTCGCACCCAGCATTTATAATAATAGGTATTTAAATAGATAAATAATTAAAATTAAAATATTTAATTGTTTTTCATCATCATCATCATCATTACAGCCCTTCACAAGTCCACTGCTGAACATAGGCGTCCCCCAAAGTATACCACAAAGCACGGTCCTGAGCCACCTGCAATTGTTTTTATCACGCTGAAAATAAGCAGAATACGCATCCAAGACAAATGCAATTCACACTTGCACAGCGCCATATAGTAAAAAAATAGAGTCGGCTTCTATCTAACGAGGCGATGTTAATAGGTTATGTTAATGTAACTTTTGTTTTTATTCTTATTTATCATAATTTTGATTGGAACGAATATTCATTTTGTTAAAATTCTCTTTACTTTTGTGATAATATTGTTCTGATTTATTTACAAGTGAAAAATAATATTTTTGTCTCATTTGTAACGATATTATACACTTAAATCATTTTATACTCAGTTTAATACACTTATTTCCTCCACAATAACATAAACGGAATCTTTGTGCCTTGTCACGTTTTCCATTTCTGTCCTTGTACTCGTGACGTATAATATCTAATGGATTTAAAGATATTTTATACAAAATGTTGTAAATATTTTTGTATAAAATATTGTGTCATGAATTTAATTGCAAAACTTTTAAAAGTCCTTTAATCTGTCAAGATAAGTACGGATGTTGCCCTTTGTTATTGTGCACTTTGTTACTAATGTAGGCTTTGACGGAAAGCGCCTTGCTAGAAGAAATAAGCGAAATAGTTATTGTATTCCTGGAGGGACCGACCAACGCAAGGTGACTGGTGTTGGTAAGCGGTTTTGTGTGTATGAAAGCGTTCCCTTCATATCCACATCATCAGAGCCTTCCTGCTAACCGCCATTTTCGTTATCGAGTTGAGGAAATCGGTCTCGAAGCGCCTCCTCAGGGCTGGAGACCCACAGGGCTCCGTCCTCTCCCATTCCTCTTCACACTCTACACGAGTGATATCCCGAAAGACCCAGTAGTTCATACTACTCTTTTCGCCAACGCCACGGCACTCTTCATCGCCCATTACAATAAGAAATTCTCATCAAGATCCATAGAGCTGCCGATCACTTATGGAGGACCGAAGTGAATCCTGAGAAATGTGTAGCAATATACTTTCAAAGGAACCTCCTCAATGAACGGAACCTAAACCGAAAAGTCACCTATTCGACCGTCAGATCCCTGGGATACGACGGCTAGGTACCTAGGGTCACATTCGACCACGGTATGACTTTCGCGAAACACATTCGCAATGTCCACAATCGAGCCAAATTCATTACTAACTGCTCCATCCACCAGTCAACAGCAAGAACAAACTGTGCTTAAGACACAAGCTCCATCTTTATAAATCTTGCCTAAGGCCCATCATATTATACGCAAGCGTAGCCTACGCCTACGCGCCCAAACATAGTTTGTACGACCTCCATGTCATCCAAAATAGTTCGCAAAGCTACCGCAGCCCAGTGGTATCAGCGAAACCCGACCTGCACAGGGATTGCAAACTTCCGTTAATCTCTGAATACTTCAAGGAAATGTCTCAGCGCTAGCTAGAGTCACATCCCAACCCGCTACTCGTTGTGCTAAAACAGCCACTTACGCTCTGACTCCAAACGTCACGGCCAGTATTCGGAGACCCGTAACGTTTAAATGGAACTCCCAGTTCCGCTAGATTCCGACGACTCAAATGTCGTCGATCTGTCATACACAAACACTACACACCTAGTGTCACAAAGAAAGTTAGGACAACGGATGGGACGCAGCGTGTCCGCAGACGGGTGCGCCGCACACCCCTCTAGGTACACCGCATACATACCATAAACCCGCGTGCCTGGGCGGTTTTCACCGTTCAGAACTTCGAAAGATACGAGTTAGCCGTCAAAGCCGGTGCCTGCCACCCTGTTCGGACGTATTATAACTACAACCCACCCACCCCTCTTTTTTCGGCCGCGAGCCCTGAGTCCGATGAAGCTATAAAAGCCAAAAGGCTAACAGCACTAATATCACAGAAACTAGATGATAGATATTACTTCAATGTATACAATTGGGTATTTGACACTTTAGTAAATTATTAAGTACTGTCAAAATAAACCTACATAAATTTTATGAAAATGAGTGTAATCACCTGCATTACTTATAGGTATAATCAAATAGTCATCCTATTAATATACATATATTTTAAGTACTAAAAATCTAATAAAACTTAAAATGCAACATTGACCAATTTTTAAGACATTCCTAAAAGCAGCAAAATTAAACTATATAATGTTCTAATTTACTAATGATGGTGTCGATTACACAATTATACTATATAAAACGAGCGCAGCGCCTGCCTTAAGTAGCTCGTTTAGTAGACTGTCACGGATATAAAATGATAAATTGCACTGATATATCAATGATATATTTCACGGTTCCTTGTGGCGTTAACCGAATTTAAGAACCTATTTGAAAAAAATTTGTTTACTAAAAATAAATAATAGTAATAACAAGAACTCACTCCAACGCAAGAAAGTATTTATTTTCCAATTAAATCATAGATCTCAATTCAAATAGTCTTCTATTCGGTACACTTTAACTGTAAGACGTCTACTCACAAACAATTTCAACAAAGCTATAAAGACAATAGAGTAACACGTACTACATAAAAGGAAGTAATTCGTAGACAAACAGACTTATCAATGTTAATTCTATCTATCTATCTATTACAGCCTATAAAGTCCACTGCAGAACATAGGCCCACATTGATATGAGGCAATCATGAGAATTTTGCTATAGTTGCCACGCTTGGCAGGCAGGTTGGCAAGCTTTGAGCAGTTATCATGAAGATGCTACTGCCCATCTCCTGTTTCAGTTCCCCATGTCGTCTCTTACGACACCCACGGGACGATAAGGGGTAGTGGATATTCTTACACCGCCACAACATGGCATTGTCAGTGCAATTAAGCAATGGGAATGTCAATTAGGCGGAATATTTAGAGACGATAGCAGGTGGCAATCAGGCAAAGCTCAAGATGGATGATGATAACTGATAAGAATTTGGCGAGAGGTATTTCGTTTATAGGCAGAACTGAACTGTACCGAGTAAATGGCGCAAACATTAGTCTCTGTGCGATAACTATATATTTTCGCCATTTGCTGTAAAGATTATCGTTTCGTGGAGTCCACAGGCGATGAAGTTTCTAGGAACTTTTCTTACTCAAAGGCTAAGTATAGCCATTAAGCGTGATAACACAGCCAGCGTACTTGGCACTATATCGCGGTGAGGTGTATCAATGTTAGTTTTTAGTTTTAGTTTTTTATTATTATATAACGTTATATACATAAATAAAATTTTATAATTTAATAAAAAATTTATTCTTAAGCAAATATATTTAGTACTATTTACAAATTAATAAAATCACTTAACAATAGCTTTTTACAAACTTAAGAATACACTTACAAAAATTATATTAATGAAATTATTATCATTACTTTTATTATTTGAAATTATTAGTAGAAAGTTTAACTTATATTGATACATTTGAATTTAACATGATGAATAAACACATTATCAAATGTATGTCGTGTTTTGTGGCAATAATTACTTATGAATTAGTAACCAAGTAAATTTTAAGCAAGTAGAACATGAAATTCAGCTTTACAAAAGCAACGAAATATCTTGATATCACAAATATATGGTAAGAGTACGTTCTTAATATTGCTTAATTCCCACATATTACTATTTCAACTATTTCTTATAAAGACCACTTGTGTCCTCCCATAACGACAAGTCAATAAATGGCAGCTCGTCACATGGCACTAACTTGTTCCTGTTGACATAAAACAACATTTCATTATTATACTAGGATATATCACACTAGACTAGTAGGAACAACTTAAGAAAATTATCACCCCATGTCATTCCGTATGTATCGTATGATACGATTATACGCAAAAATGTTTTTTTCTAAGACCGCGGGGCATTTAAGAAAGGCGGACGGGGCTCGTATGCAATTATCTACTTTGCCTTTAGGTTTATGCTGCCTATGATGTTGATTTCATTAATTTTTATAGTTTTCTATTCCACCACCAGTCCACTTATCAGTACATTTATCTCCGATTAAGGATCAAAATGCAGATGAATTGTCACCCCTGATTACTATGATGTAATGCCTCGTTTCCAGTAAAAAGGGGCTCCGATTCCCTACACTCACCATACGAAACACAGCAGCAATAAGCTGCTATTTTACACTGGTTTCCTGCGAGAGTGTGGTCTTTCCCCGGTTGAGCCGACCCATTCGTGCTACAACCATAATACAGCTGCAGCGTGGCTCTACCACGTATAATTAGCGTTAACAATTGTAGAAAGTCAACATGTCTAAACTAATTATGTAAAATACCGAGAGCGGTGACGGAGAGCAGCATCAAAGGTGAAAGACATCTAGTAATGTGAACCAAAAGATTTGTAGTTTTGACAATTATTCCTATTTTGGGAGAAGCTCATTTCCAGCTGTGGACAGTTACGGGCTAGTGAAGAAGGAGATGAATATTATTATAGGTATTAATACATCTGTAGATATAAAAATCTTAATATAATGACTTCAATTTAAAAAAGGTAAGTTTGAAACTGTGTTGCCTATTATCAAATTATGTGCCAAGTAAACAAGTTACAAGTAAGTGTTACACTATCAAAGTAACAGCACAACAAGAATAAGATGATAAAGTAAAAATAATAAAAAATTTACTATAGAGGTACTATTTGATTATAAGGTGTGTGATATATATTAATTAATTAAGTTTTCGCTTGATTGTAAAAAATTAAAAAATCAATTACAAAAATATTAGAAACGGAATGCATGGCTTACAAGATACAAAATGTATATTCTTTTAATATCACAATTTATATATTGATAAAACTCTACGAGCTAGGCAAATGGCGATAGGAATTGCGAGCAGTCTTGCACTGTGCTCGATACGATGATGTGTAACTTCTTCTTCTTAACTACTTGGTCTAGTGGCCGCAAACGCGATCCCTGATCATGTGGCCCCGCGTTCGAATCCCGGTAGGGCCAAAATCAGTTACTTGGTTTTACTTTAAAGTAGCAACCTCGAAAAGCGCATAAAGCCTTTAATCCTGCGTGATCTATCTCCGGTCGTATCATATTTTTGTTCAGGAATAGGAGTGAACCTGTGTTGCATACACTTGTGCACTATAATGATGAGTTATTTAATATAAGTTTTAAAGCGAGAGCTTACCCTGATCTTCCACCTTCTGCAATTTATTGAGACATTTTACAAACAAAACTTACCGAACTGAAATTTGTTCAAAAGCTTTAGGCTGCATCAAATGTATGTGATCGGCATTGTCACAAAGCAATCGAGCCATCGATGATCCGTGTCGAATCGATTCAAGTTGACCTATAAAGCATAATCCAAAGTTTTTGTAAAGTTAACAACTTTATATCTGATTGTTGTCATTAAAATACTAAGTTTAATAGCATAATATATTTTGGTAGAGAGATAGATAGAAATTTCATTATTGCACTCAAAATAATTGGTACAAAGGCGAACTTAATGTCGATAAGGCATTCTGCTAGCTAACTTTTGTTGCTACACGATTGGTTTCTTTACAATTTACAAAATGATTCGCTAAAGTAAAGTTGTTATTTGTTAAATATGGAAACAAAATGCCCTTACGGTAAGGCTTCAGGAGCTTACTCACCTATTACCCCTTTTCCACCTAGGGGTTCGTCAAGGCGTGCGACGTCGCTTCAAGATAGTAGTGTTACTTGAGGCTTGATTTATAAGACAAATCGCCGCCTTGCAGCCACATACTGCCGAACGCTTTTGACTGAGCCTTAGGCTACCAAAATGAGAAGCCTCAGGCCTCGGTGAAAAGATACAACAACATCATACAACTCAGGATACTCTAATAGACCAGCGCGTATTTGCTATGCCACGCTGCCCGCATCGCCCCGCTGCACGCTCTGGATCGGCAATTAAGTCTACACTAAACAAATTTGCCGTCACCACCACCAGCTGTCCCTACATTGTTGTCAACATATATCACGCATTCAAAATAAACGATTTGGTTTCGTAATGCGTACAACAAATAAGTCAAGCCCATTACAAAGTGAGTGTTTTCAAGCAGTTCAAGAATAAATAGGCTTTTGTTGCTAAGCCTGTGTACTTTACTATCTTCGGTACATCACTACTAACTTATTCTCAGGTGTCAAGCACTGACGAATAATACGAAATTTTCTTGGACAGACTATTACTTACCAAGAGTAAAAGCCGACTCAGGATCTGCTCCGTTTTCATAGAAATACCGATCACCAGCACGCGTGCGGTAGAATTGTTCAGTGAGGATGCAAAGGAAAGTTGGTCCAGCTTGTGCTCCAGGGACATTATGCTCTAAGGACCCGGCTACCACCAGTTCAACGTCCTCAGGTGTCTCGTAAAGAGTTTCCATTGCACATTCTAGGAAACAAAATTGATTTATTATTTTTATATTTAATTCCGAAGCAAGGTGGCAGCGGCAAATGCATCACCCATTTCCTGTGGGTTAATTGTAAGAGACGACTTTAAAACTGTATCGCAAAATTCAAAATCTGCCTGCCTACCGTGACAATGACGGCAAATCCTCTTAACAGTAGGAGAGGTCTACGTCCAGCAGTGGCTTATAAAACATTTAGTATACAATTTCCTAAAGAAACGTTCTCTCACGTTGAGCCCAGTTAATAAACATGAAAATCAACAACGGAGCGTTCCAACGAAAACAATATAAAATATATTTGTCAGCATCAATTGTTATCATTAGATTATAATTATAACGACTTTTGAATATACAATTTTCTATTCAATTAAGCAGGCGGTTAAATACACAGTGGTTCTATGTAATTGTAAAATATATGGGTTTTATAATTTATTCCATCCTACGAATGTTATTACTTTATTGCTTATCCGACTGTTAACACTGTTATTACATCATAGTAAGTTAGTTAGTTATTCACAAGCCTGCTGTTCTGTTCGTACTTTTGAGTTGTCTAAAATTTTAAATAATTTTTTTTTTAAATTTAATAAATAAACATGATCCTTTTAAATATTTCTTATATTTACGCGAATACTACACATTTAATAAAAACTATTTGTACGGATTTTATCCCGCTTATTTTTAATTCTTGGTCCTTTACAGCACCCATGGTTTCGAAGGGAGGGGGGACTAAGATGTTTGACGTACCAATGTCATAGTTAGCCCAGCTACCTTCAATTTTTGAACATTAATGTTTGGTCCGATCTACGCAGAACGAGCTCAGTATCTAGAAGTCTTGCAGTGGTATGCTTGTAGTGGTATTGGGCTTGAATTTAATTTTGCTAATCAGATGGCAGCACTATCCATCTTCTATTGAAATTAGGATGGTTTTTTATTTCAATAGCCTCGAGTATCATTCTTGGAAGGAATCGGTGTTCTTTTGCGACAATTTGTGGTCCATCAAATCTGATGTATTGGCGGGAACGATCTTGAACATGCTCACAGACTGCAGACTTTCCCAAGCGTCGGTAATTCACGTCAGCTATATGTTCTTTCACGCGGGTTTTTATAGATCTATAAAACTGAAGGTAACAAACTATGACATCGGGATGTCAAACATCCCCCGTGGGTGTTGTAAAGTCGGGGAATTAAAAATAAGTAAATTGAACGCGATAAAATCCGTAAAAATAGTTATATTTTTTATTTATTTTTTAATTAAGATAATGGAATCAGAAACATACGATTGCGATTCATTTCAACAACACGTGAAACATTTGACAGTAAACTTTAAACATTGAAGAATACCAACCACAAACTTTACTTGTACGTGGTGCATCCTGCTAGTTAACGGAGAAAGATCTGGCAACCTCAGTGACGTAAACTTCATCACAATTACACCAAACACGAATCACACAGAGTCATGATGAGGAGCAACGGTAACAATGCGAGGTATCGACACTGCCGTCAGCAACAAGCCAGACCAGCGTATGAGTACGGTGAATCTTAGAGTAGTCCAATGTAACCCAGTTGCCTCGGTTCGACTTTGGCCTTTTCCACTACTTTACCTTTCTTAACACCTGTTAAAATTGTAAACTTTATCACAGTACCAAAATAGTACAAAATAACATACCTCTTTCGAAATATAATCAAGCATATCGTGGAAGGTCTTGGGCACTGGAAGGTTGCAGGCAGCTCGCGTAGATATATAGGTACCGAGACCGTGGTCACGCCGCGTTGAATGTCAGTAGCTCTCAAATCAGCACCGTACGTGTTATTACGTCTAAATAAAATGTTTACTTATAAATTCATTTTAAAATGGTTGGATAATTATTGACAGAAGCAAAATGGTCACACATTAGGTTTTGCCAGAGCTAGGCTAATATTCAAAATAATATGTGATATAACTGTTTACTATATTTAGAAATTGAGAAAACTTCAAATAATTTATGCAGAAGCATAGAATTAATGATTGCTTAAAATTTGATGAATGCCTAAAAGTTGATGATTGCATATAATTTTTGTTGTTTGGTTGTTTTTTTTTTATCAAAATGTTACCACGGTGGGATTTTCTCCAGTATCTTAGAGGCAATTTACATACATTAATTGCACAGGAAAAAGGTCTGGGTATTTAAGTCTTCTTTCCATACAATAAGACTTAGCTCAAGCTCTCTTTACTTTGTATTAAGTCTTTTTTTTCGTAATTATGTTCTCTTTAATGCATGTTGCATTTTAGTATTTTTGTTTCTTCGAAAACATCAGAGTTATGTCAAGCAAATATTCTTATAAGAGTGCGGTTGCATATTTTTATTAACTTATTACTCTCCGGTATAAACAATCCGTCAAATTTTCAGATTTGATATGTTATTAGATCAACTTTTAAATAATACCAATTTTCTTTTCTTAGGTCTGAACCCTTAAATATATGAAACTGAATGTTTAAAAGTGCATTGGTCACTTTTAAAATATATTCGTATGTATCATTTGTTAATGTTAATGGTTATAACAATTTTCTGTCAACTAGATAATTAACAAACCAATCAAAAAGTAATTTCTATCACTCCGTTTCATCTTGTGCATGTGAAAAAGGCAGACAAATGTCAAGGTTGGGAGATAACAATTACCTACCAATCTGAATGCCGAGCGTTACGGTAATCCTTTAACAATATGAGAGATTTTGATTCTAAACAGCCTATCAACAGTTTACTGTTGAAAATAGACATCCCCATGAGATTGTCTCGTAGGTTGAATATAAGTAACTAATATTTAATCAGAAATAAATGTTTGTAACCCACATCAAAGATATTTTCTATACAAGCAGTACTAATTAAAAACGGTTAAAGTAGAAACTGATCAGAACAGTTTTCACTCAGCCCTTACACAAAAAGACAACAATCGCAAATAATATAATCTCAACAAAATTCTGCAGTTATATATTCTGACCGATTATAATTCTGTAATAATCGATAATTTTATGTTAAATACACTTCTAGTATTCTGGTAGTAAGGTCTAATATTCGTTATTCGCCGAAAGAACGTCGACGTTTACTTTTTTACCTAAAATATAAAAATGTAATTTGGTAAATAAACTTACTTAAAGAGAAATTGCGTCATTTCATTATCCCAGAACTGGTCACTGAAGTCTTGCGGCTGCACAGTGAGACCTCTTGTTAATTCATCAAATACGTTATTGGTTTCTAGCAGTAGAGGTCTGTTAAACCAGTCACTTATTCGTACAGCACTGGATAATTTACGATTCTCAGTGATCATTCTGAAAGTTAAAAATCGCATATTTCATACATGCGCATAATTCATACAAATTATTATTTTGAAGAATGTTTTATTTAATATTTTGATCGAATGTAACTGGGACAAAAAATATTAGTTTTTAAGATCTTAGAATGTGCTGGATTTACTTGGTTATAATGTGTATCACTCAAAGGAACATTCAATCAAAGCATTATAATAATTTACACAATAACCCCTAAATATCAAATATCAGCTGTTCCACGCGGGCGAGGTCGCGTGGAATTTATTGCGATTGGACTTCATGGGTTTTAATTTTTTTGCGCAGAACCCTAATACTTTTCCTAAAATAAAAGTAGCCTAGGTTACTTCTTATAACATCAGCTATTTGCCAGTGAAATTCCCATCCAAATCGGTTCACAGGTTTTTGCGTGATGCGTGTTCAGACAGACGTCGTGTTTTATTTTAGTATAGTATATAGATAGATATACATATACTTATATATAATAAAATTGTAAATTGCATTTTGTCTGTACATTATATATTTTTGTGACAAAAATTATTGAGAGAGACTAAAATTAAGTAATTAAATACATTTCTATCATTTTTAGAATTATATGTCTGTCTGCCTGTTTGTTTATGAACGTATCACGTCTAAAGTACTATTTTTTCAAATAATCATTAAGAAAATAATTAACGTATTTTCGAGTAACATTTAGTCTTAGTTTTATTAAAATCCTTTCATTCTATCAAAAGTAGTGATTAATCATTAATATATTGAAATATAGGTACAAATTTGTTTAATGGTGGCGTTGTGTCATCAAGTGCATTTTAATCTTATCTCAGAAATCGTAATAAAATCATGTAAAATAATGTTTTTATTAATATACTTATATACCTTAAACACATTATTCATAAAAGAATATGTTTTCTCACAAATATTAACGTGATACCATTTTAATTAGAAAAAGGAGAATAGTTAACCAATGCCATCGATAGATGGTGCTGTGCAAATGTAATGCAGTAGATATATTTACATAACTACTGCTCAACTTTATATGACTAATAGGCGAAATAACTCATATAATTATAGAAACTTTAATATGTACCTATTTCTTAAAATATTTTAATCGTAAAAAATGTTGTGTTGTGTTTGTGATTGTTTTTTTTAAATAACGCCTATCTATTACAAGGGCAAAAGTAAGATGTTCAATAGCATTTATACGTCCTACAGTGTGTTGACGAAATCATTTTTTTAAATGTAGGTTTGCTCACAATGTTTTTCTTCACAACCGAGTATGTGTGAAATCCAATTTTAAAAATGCTATTAACAACTTCGTTGCTTTCGGTTGGGATCGAACTTAGGTTCTTTGCCTGCTACGCTGGCACTTATTTCCTAAGCTACCGAGGATCTCAATTCGTTATTTATTTACAAATTCAATAGCTATGTTCTGGTATATTAGGAACCTGTGATTATCTTACTGATTTAAAGGTTTGTTTTTTTACATAATGTATCAAGCGCCACGAAAGTTTTGTCTTTTAATAATCTAATTTTTACTACGGTTATAGATATTTTTGTATAAATCGTCCTGTTTTCGAATATATAAAACTGACTGAATTGAACTGAACTCCTAGTTCGAATGATACTTTTATATTTCATAATATGCACAAATGAATCTCTATAAGAAATTTCTGATTTTGATTATTTAACCAAAAAAACATTTTTAATTGTATTCGGAAAGTTGGTAATACAAATAAAAATCTTTGTTCGATTTTTGTTACGGAATTGTACTTCATTAATGTAAATTGTTATTTGCTGAAGGAAATTATAAAAGAAGATAAAACTACGTTTTTTAACACAAGTCTTATATTTTTCTTTTAAAAATATCGCGTATGAAATTTTGTTTATATCGGACAGACGTAAATCTGTAAAAGTATCGAAAATTGTATGGTTACCATCGCAATGTTCAATTAAGTTAGCTGTAAGATAACTGGCCTTCCCCGAGGTGTGCTGACCCCCTTAATCATGTAATGGCGGTGTAAGAATATCCACTGCCTCATATAGTCCCGTGGGTGTCGTAAGAGGCGACAGAGGGAAAGTGATACAAGAAATGGGTGGCAGTATCTTCCTATTATCAACTCAAAATTATAAAAAGCGTGGGAATTATGGAAAAATTCCGCTATGAGGCAATTTATGGGGGAGGCCTTTTTTCAGCAGTGGACTTTTATTGGCTGCAATGAGATTTAGTATGTTTTGCTGCTTCTTCGCTTGGTTTCTTTTAACATTTACCGTTAGGTAAATATATTTCTATTCACTTTAAATATATATTCTCCACGGTACACGGCTAAAATTAGTTGTCTTTTAAAAGAAAGTGGTAGACACAGATATTGCCACCGGTTATAATGTTAGTGAGGGGATGTTTTATCCTACTAATTCGCTTAAAACGAAGCACCTACGACATTCCAATGGCAATTAACAACGCTACAATTTATGACGCAAACATGTCAAAATAATTATCTGTTCTTCTTTTCTGTCATCATCAGCCCGAAAGAGTCGACTGCAAGACATGGACCTCTCCCTCTGTAGAGTGATGTGCTATAATTGTCACGGTTGGCAGACAGGTTGACGATCGTAATACAAAACGTCTAGCACCTTTGATGTTGCTGTCCGTAGCCAATCTAGGTTTTTTATATCTGGCTCAGAAATAACCGATTTGGATAAAGCGCCTTATATCAAAAGCCATTAGGTTTTTCTGAAGTTTCCCATAATCGCCCACACCGCCGGGAAATAGAGGAGTGATTGATTCATTTACACGGCAAACTTTGAATTGTCGTTCCCTCCTTATGTTTTTTTTATAAATTAACTCTATTTTTATAAATAAGAGTAATTTTTAACCTCTTTTTTTTAGTTTCTTTTTTATATTATCTTAGTGCATATCTACGTTACTTAGTTTTATTTAAATATAATATTGAACGAATACGACATCCTCGGTGTTGAAATCATCCATGCACTGGATCGGTTTCATTATGAAATTACTCCTTATATATATATAAAAATACCCATAATATTACTGGTTAAGTTGAAAGAGTGGTGCGGTTTATGAAATATTATCAATAGTTTCAAGAAATTAAACTTCAAAATAAATAAGTTAATAACAAACATTCTATGTGAACAAAGTTGCGAGCACAGCTAGTTTTTAAATAAATGCATCTTACTGTAAATATCCACGAATTAATGTATGGAAATGTCTGAAAGCCGCTGTCGCGTGCTCATCGAGTACCGATGGGTCAACAGTAGGGTTGTAGTCATTAACATAGCCCTTGACGCCTGGGTAGATGAGTTTATTCTTGATCATATTTTGAAAACCTGTTAATAAATGAGAATTGTCATGAAAAATTCATCAACTAATATTTCGATCATATAACAAAATGTTTCATAATAAAATACAACCAATAATATATTTCAAACACAACATTAAGATTTTACAAACATTAAGACACTTGTCTGTTATTTCATTTGATTTAGCTACAATTCCCTACCTCTAATAAGGTTTAGTATTTCGTAAGTTATAGTAATAACGTAAATTATGGAAAAATAATAGATGATAAAATCCTTTAGATAACAAAATACCTCATAAAATTAATTATAAAGTATTTAAGATGTGAGAATATTTGGCGATGCTTTTAGTCTTGGCTTAATTCTTAAGTTTTTATAAAGGTCTCAATTTGATTAAGATGAAACGAATTATTTTAAAATTGGTAAATAACAATATTATAAATTTCTTTTCATGACGTGTTTATATATTAATATTTAAAATGCTGTTTTTCTTTATTAAAATAAATTAACTTACCAAGTAAAATAGGAAGATATTCATAGTAATTAATATGTTGTATTTCTGCTATGTGAATACGTCGCGCCTCCTGGTAAATCGTCTCATCATCCCAGAATGGATTGAGCTTAGCCAAAGTGTCAGCTATACGGTTGTGTTCGCGTAACAGAATAATCTGAAGTACCGTCAACTGAGGATTCTGGTTTACACGAATGTCACCTAAAGAGAAAAATTATGTTCATAGGAAATCTCAGCAGTAAGTTTTCGACTCGAGTCTATTTACTACTTGCGGGGAGGTATTCTTTTTATCGACTTGCCATAATCGTTATACTTGACAGGTTGCCCTCGTGATCTTATACAACATATCGAAATAATCCTCAAGACTTATTACATCGAAATAAATTTACAATTAAGTGTTAGAAACATGGCAACGTTTACAACAAATACAGTTTAGAAATCACAATAATATATAAATGTAAAGGTAAAACAATTTCTTCTAGACAACATTTAAAATAATTTAATAAGAGGGGAGAGAGATTAATGTGTACTATAATAACTAAATGTTATCAAATCATGATCATGATAGGAGTATATTAGTAGCCATAAATGAAATGAGAATTAGAAGAAAAGATAGAGAAATTAGAGAAACAAAATAATGTACCTTAACCAGTTGTTGAAGAAATCTAAGGACGTCGTTTATTCGACAGAGCTAAGGAGTTTCAAACCTTGACTTTGAACAGAGAAATATTTTTTTCAAAATGTAGAGGGGTATACAGGGCATTAGAAAAAAGGTATCCCTTGAACGACAGGGAAATAAAATAAGAGGAGCTAAGAAGCTTAAAACGATCTTTTAGATAGGGTGGAGTTAACACAGATAATAAGTCGCAGTAGAGAGCAGATGGAAAGTAATATTCTGATGAAGAAGGATTGGGAGCCACTTAAGCCTGGTGCAGTATTCTGAGGCATATATTTTCACGATGTACCACAGAAGTTAAAATAACATTGTTTAAAGCCTTCTGCCAAACAATGTACACGTGTAATCTGTGGGTTGATTATACGCGGGGGGCTTTCAGTGCACTCCGAGTACAGTATAATAATGCCTTCAGGGTGAAGTTGGGTCTGCCGCGATTTTGCAGCGCATCGGGCATGTATGCGCAAGCGCGCACTGATAGCTTCGAAACGGTGTTGCGCAAACGTGTAGCCTCGCTCATGCGCAGAATACGTGGTAGCTCCAACACCATACTGAGGGCTATTAGTGGCAAACCAGATTGTCCTATTATGGGACACTGGGTGAATATGCATGTGCATAAACCTAGTGCCTCGGGTAGGCCTGGTTTGTACTTAAACTAACTAACTAAAACTAATTATAACTAACTAATTATTCGTGTCTGCACTTAATTATTACTAACATAGCTATTACTTTCTTTGTACCTACTAACAATTATGGATGTTTGTCCGAAATAAAGAGATTTTATTTATTTTATTTATTACATTTACGAAGTTCAAATATAAACTGTACACAGTGATTTTGGAGTAGCTTAAGTTTGTTAAATTGTTCCGCAGTGCTATCAAGATAATAAACGTCAACGTAATCAAGGACAGAAAGTAGGAAGTACAAAGTTCAGTCTCCGGAGTTAATTGCATGCTACAAACATTCGGCTCAATGCTGTAATTTGCAAAGTTCAAGAAAGGCTGAAATCCAACAGGATATTGAAATGTTTAGCAACGTCATTAAAAAGTCGTTATTTTTAATTGACAATTTTTTAACTTGAATATCAATTTTTGTACGAGTTTTGTATTACAAAAAATATTTGATATTTTCAGAATTTTCATCACTGAAAACAGTTATACTTGATACACATTATCCTCTATAAGGTACATAATAATTTAGTGATATCATAAATAGTCCGGTGAAGTTAGCCCGAAAAATAGGGGTATAGTGTAAGGACAATTTTTGTGGATAACTGCAAGATCTACAATTTTTGTTTGAGCTATTTTTATCATAAAACTAACCGTTTCGCTAAAAAATAAAAGATAAACATTTTTGCGAACTTTGACCTTGCATAAAAAAATTTGCACACATGGGATCGATGGGGACTTTTCACATAATGGTATCCCTAACGTTCATGTAAATTTTCAGCTTCTTGGGAATTTATGCAAGGGTGAATGTCCATTTTGACCGGAATAAAAGTAGATTAGCACTAGTAATATGTTCAAATTACTTCTATTATAATTATATTTAGTTGTGCAAAAGCTTAGTCCTTACTTGATTTCGCTTGAGGGTTATTTACTTTTATAACAACACCACAATTTTAATGTACGGAATCAAATATAAATAATATATAGTATATCTTAAAATAAAATAGTAATAATAAATAATAATTAATTTCTAGATTATTTACAGAGTTTTAAAGACCTTTAAAAACAAATGAAATTTTAAAAATATTCACGATAAAAGCATATCGTCTTTGTTGAAAGAAAAAAGCAAGAAAAAATAATTACGATTTCATCGTTTTTACCAGTTAAATAGCAAGGTTCATTGGGCGATCGAACAGATTCACATGTCAAAGTAATGTTGGGATCCTGAGGTGGCCATTCACGACCTTTCCGCACTAGGGTTGTCAGGCGGCCTCCAGTAAAAGCACGAATAGCTGCTGCCTGCGATGCGCTACTGCCATACACCAATGATAGATCCATATAGGCCGTGACAGTTGAAAGCTATTTATGGAAATAATAAAAAACTTTAATCTTTTCAATGTCATAAGCAAATCAGACGGACTCTATTGTAAAAACAAAGCCTTTACACCCCACCCTCTTACCATTATATCACAAAACGACTATTCGCCCACTGTTTTACATTCCGGTTTGGAGGATTTGAATAGAGAACCGAGATTCACGGTGCAGCTACGTATTTTATTGTCGCAGCTCGAGTGGGTCGGTTCGACCGGGGAATGGCCACGCTCTCACAGAAAACCAGCCTTAAAAAGCAGTTTTATGTTTCTGTATCTCGTATGGTGCAGCATTCTATCTTTGTCATCAGGAGTGGCAACACATCTACAATTTGATTCATAATCGAAGATAGATGTAGGTATCTACAGGCCACTGCATTAATGCATCAACATACCCTGAGGTGGACTATGTACTCGTTTGTCATCCTTATTCAATAAGAAATAAAAAGAGTATATTATGTCTAATACATTTAAAAAGGGCTTTCAAATAGATTATACATTATATACTTACTCATATCTACAAGATCTTTTACTACCTTTATTAAGTCCATTAGATGAAATTGACTGATGCGATACTGTACAAATCATATTTTATCATATTTCGTATTTATCTCTTTCGTGTAGTTAACAAAATAAATAAAATGGATGTGACCCAGAGGGGACCTTACAACAAAATTCTCAGTAGAAAACGACAAAAATAAAAAATCTGGAATATGAAATAGGAAAAAATAAATACCCTTAAAATTTTACTTATTAAAAATCGTCTTACCATATTCAGAATCCATATAAGTAAATAATATGGATTTTAAATTACGAAATTCGGTTAGTATGCCATTTCTTTAGTTAATTTTTCATAAAAGAAAGATTCTGTGTTAACTGAAAACAATCCGACCTCATTATTTGTTCTCGATATATGCGAGGATAAAATTAATAACGAACACACACAGATATCCTCCTAAAAACCATAGCATACGAATCTAGAGACCTTGAAACGTGAATGATATTAAAATTTGGACTGGAAAATCAGACCCAATACTATCCACTTGGAAGTTAATAAATTACCGGTTGGGCGGGTGCATTTCGTGCTGTACATCCTCTGTCCCTCGTTGATATAGTTCTAACGAAGTTCATGCACTGTGTTCCTTGAGGACTATGAATGACATCATTGGGTGGTATGAGGATTGGGGCACACATTGGATTGGATGAAGCGACTGGTGATAACCGTCCATTGTCATCACAGCATGTTAATAAATCCTTATCTGTTGAGCAGAAAATAAAATAATCAATGCCGAGTCTGTTGTCTATTATTAAATTAACGATGAAAATTTATAAAACTGAACTGACAAACGAACTTACAGTCACAACACATGGTAAGTGGCTACTGCAGTTCATAGAAACCTGCAGGCAAATTGAAACCAAGAGGTGGTTGGTGGTCACCTCTGAGAACTAAGATGGAATCTCTCACAGCCTGTAATTATGCTGGCCCTCTGTACCCTTCATACAGAAACACAGCAGTGGAAGCACTGTTATTTGGCAGCAGAAATAGTTAAGGTTTAACCTAACCAGACGGACTCCAAGACAGAAAAGGAACCCTACCACCTTGTTAAACACAAAACATGTGCACAATATTTTAAAATAACTTAAAATAATCGCGACAAAATCCGTAAATATTAGTTTTGTTAACCCCCGACGCAAAAAGAGGCGTGTTATAAGTTTGACAGCTGTGTGTCTCTGTCTGTCTGTCTGTGTGTCTGTCTGTGACAACGTGAGCTACGTTAAACGGTTGAACCGATTTGGGTGCGTTTTTTTTTTATTTAAAAGCAGGTTTTCTAGCAGTGGTTCTTAGACATGTTTTATCAAAATCGATTCAGCCGGTTGAAGATCATCAGCTATTTTTATTTCGGGGATATTTTAAATTTTAAATTTAAGTTATTTATTCAAATTACAGTATCTATTCGTGTAAGTAAAAAAAAACATTACATACATCAACTAAATATTGTAAAAATAGCGTGCAATTTATATAAAAGTAATATGAATTTTTCTTTCTCTAAACCCTGAAAAGTTCAAAACACAGATTCTCGAAACTTTGTTTCGTAATGTGCTTGCTTTATTTGTTTTCAACATTTATTATTATATTTCATGTCAAGTTTTTTCATCTGTTAGGTACCGACTTTGTTTGTTTTGTAGTTCTTAAGTTAATTAATCTGTGAAAACTTTGTTGGTTTATGTTTTATTTATCTCTTTTTTAAACCCCGACGCTAAAAGAGGGGGCGTTATAAGTTTGACCGCTATGTGTGTGTGTCTATCTGTCTGTGGCACCGTAGCACATAAACGGGTGAAGCGTATGCAATGACAAATATACTAAGAAAAAGACAACACGTATAAACTCAAAAACTTAATATGTGTATTTTTACAAAAGACCATTTGAATTGGGATTTGAACCCAGAGCCATGTAGTTTTTTTTTTACTTATCATAAGACAGTGCTTGACCACAATACCAGTCCCACCTGGTGGTAAGTGGTGATGTAGCCCCAGATGATAAATCGCACTGTCTTAGCGTAACAAAAGCCTATTCACTCTTGCCTTGAAGACGCCCAGATTGTATTCGGACGGAAAGATAGTAGACGCTGGCAAGTTATTCCATTTATTTGCTGTACGCATTACAAAAGACGAAGCAAACCGTTTGTATAGTTGTCATAATATACAATTTTACCTTAATAGAAAATAATTTAATATAATGTTTTCTCGACAGATATAACAAATTAACATTTAATTTGTCATCATTAACGTAATAATGATATTAAATACAGATAAAAATATTTAAAATAATGTATGCATTGTATACAAAATTGTCGAACATACTATATAAAAATGTACGATAAAATTGTTAAATTTAGAAAAAATCTACATACGTGTCTGTGCCACGCCGGCAGTCATTGACATATCATGTGTTATAATTTGCCCCCACTGTTGCGCGTTTAGATTCCAAACGGGATCAATTAACTGTTTGTCTGGGAACAACCTTAAACTAATTTCACGAGGATTTGGTAATTGTCGCCTAGTCGAAGAAACGGGCATTGCACTGATACCTGAAACAATAAAGATAAAAATGTCATATTTCAATGCCTTTTCCTGTGTTAAATTACTCTTCATATTTTTTTTGTAAAATATACAATATTTTTACCATAGTAAAAAATTAAACCTAAAAAAAATTAAATTATCATACGGTTATACTTATACGTGCCACGCTGCAATACGTGGTAAAGTCACGTTGCAGCTGTATTACGGTTGTAGCACGAATGGGTCGGCTAGACAGGAAAGGAACACGCTCTCACAGAATACCAGCGTAAAATAGCAGCTTAAGGCTGCGTTGTTTCGTATGGTGAGTGTAGAGAACGGGAGACCTTTTTACTGGAAACGAGATGTTGATGTATATGGGCCACAGCATCCACTTACCATCAGATAGACTGCGTGCTTGTTTGTCACCCTTGTTCTATATATAACAAAAACAGTCCTACTCCCCGCGGTATCGTGCCAAGAATGCTGGCTGCGTTTCCTCGCTGAATGGCTATATTTAGCCTTTGAGCGAGAAAAGAGCCCTCTTATCACCAGCGATGACGAAAAGTCGCGAAAACTGTTTTTTTAGCAACTACTATAACTACTAACTATCGCACGTGAACACCACGGACCGATAGTCTCTACAGCAAATGGCACAAATATGTAGTCATCTCTCAAAGACTCATACTTGCGCCCCTTACTCAGTTCAACTGCCTCTGATGCCGCCTCAGCTTTAAACCAGGTACCCCTGAGATGATAGGTTGCCAAAGTGTCTATGCACGTAGCACCCCATTATTTTAAATTAAAATTAAGGTAGTCTTAAACATCTTTAAAAAACTTTTAAAAATTTTATAACTAATTAAAAATTTAATTAAAAAACAATGCTCACCGTCCCCATAGTTATACTTCGCTAAGCGGCCGTAAGGAGTCTGAGGTACACCCCATATAGGGTTTCGTAAGTTATTGCAAGTGCCATCAATAGTTCTGTATCGGGACTTAGTACAAGAGGGCGGAGTGAGACCACAAGTTTGTTCTGCTTGGTTAGGTCCAGAGTTCTGAGGAGGCGGTGGATTACTGAAACTATAATTGCAATGATCAACTTTTGTTTTTTAAATTTTGCGTAACTGATATAAAAAAAATTGCATACAACACATTTAAATAATTATTTATATTGTCTCATGTATATTTACACTATATTTACATAATATCATAAGTATTGTATAAAACACACAAAAGCTGTTAGAATAGTTTATAATAAGATAGTGTTGATTAAAGATTAAATTAAGATTATTAAGATTAAATTATAAAATAGTAACAATAACCTGGGGCTAGGGTACTCGTCATGTCCTTGATTGTTGAATGACTCGTGGCTGTTGAAAATAATCAGTACATGCAACATACAATTGTGAAATTAATACACACACATAAACCAACATAGAATTAGAACATTTCACGATATTTAATTTGCAAGCGATTATCACTTATAATAACGTTTGAAATATACGTTTGATTACTAGGAGTGCATAATACATCAAATGCTAAATGAAAGATAAAAAGAGATTTTTTAAACCAAAAATATTAAACATATTAAGAAAAGATTTTTTTATTTATACAGGTGCTTTCACATGAACTATTATTTAATAAAGCTAATGCGTGTACAGGCCAAGGGCGGATCGATGATTTCAATTTCAATTAAAAAAAAGCATTGTAGGTGGGGAGGGGTCTCAACTCAACACTTTCAGAGTAGATTAAAGTTTTCTTTTGCTCTTAGCATAACATCTATCCATAACGTTATACTTTAATGTTCAACGACGTATATATATTACATGTAAAAGCACAAGTGCGGTAAGTCGCTTTTCTGCAGTTCGCGTACTCGACCACGGTTTTGTTTTGCGCAGGGCAGAAAAATATTATAATTTTTCGTATTAATAGCCTAGTATGTATTACGACTATTCTGGATCAGTTTGATTATGTCATATCACAAACTATGCGTCCAGGTCTAAGACCAACAACACTTAATAGTCCAGGACGGGTGAGAGCATAACCCCGCAAGTCCTTCTTTGTATCCACTCTTAGTACAGGCAATGCAATAGTGACGTAATTTTTACATTCTTTAAAATTTGTATGTACACAAAAATAATAGTAGTATAAAACCATTTATTACATGTAATTATTTTACTTACCCAAACCCATTATCCAGAAATCTTCGACTTGGAGCACCAAATGAAAAAGGACTATTATAACTACTGGGGATTTGGAAATCAAAAGGTGATATTCTCTGAAGATATGAATGTCTGTGGTGGTTCAAAAAGCCACGATAGCCGGCGTTAGCTGCGGCACAGAATACCAACATTAACATATATAATGTTTTGGCCATCGTCTGTAACAAAGAAAACTTACATAAATACATAAATAAACACATACCTACATATTTTAAAAATAGGAAATAAATCAGGAGCCAATAGAAATATAATGCCCCTATCAATTTCAACGCAGGCTCATATTTGCCACTGAACATAAAAAAACCTAACCTAATCGATAATGATAATATTGTACACAATAATATAAATGTCTTCCGAGCCGATTTCCATCGTAACGACTCCCGTATGCACAGCCAATAGTTGCCAAATACTATGGTATAAAAGTTACTGCAAATACACTTCCCACATGTGAAAACCCCTAAAACACAAGGCTAACTCTCTTTCATTTCTGAGAGTATTTAGGTCATGAAGGTGTCTGCCGCGCTGCCCCTATGCGCGTTGGCGACTAACGGTGAGGTATAATTTAAAGGTAATAATGATGATGTCCTTTTGGCCGATTTCGACTATGGCGACAACTTCCAAGTAATCTAAAGTTGCGCAGGAAATAATAATGTGTCATCACAAGTGTACATTAGTACTCACTCGTCCTAACCCATTAGTGCCCAATTTAACGTCTATTATGCGTTAAGACCATGGGTACAAATACACAAACATTTGACATGTTGATATTTGCCATAGTTGCCACGCTTGGCAAGCGGGATAGCAACCGCAGTTTTATTTTTAGTCGTTTTTAGGATGACGCTGCTGCCCATTTCCTGATTTCTTTTCCTCTGTCGTCTCTTACGACAACCACAGGATAATATGTGCCACTACACGGTAATCTGATATTATGCATTATAAATTACGTTTATTATTGAATTATGAAATAATAAACGTAATTAGAGTGACAATTATCAAAAGTTTGTATGTGAAATAAGTTAAAAAATTAGTTTGCCATGTAATAATGGATGTAATTACTTGCATGTACATTTATTATTATTACAGCCAATCAAATTTTTATGCGTGGTATCAAATTTTTATACCAATATTTATACGTGGTAGAGCCATGCTGCAGCTATATTAGTAGTATAGTTGTAGCACGAATGGGTCGGCTCGACCGGGGTAGGACCACGCTCTCAGAGAATACCAACGTAAAATAGCAGCTTAATACTGCTGTGTTTCGTATGGTGAGTGTAGAGAACCGGAGACCCTTTTTACTGGAAAAGAGGCATTCCATCTTAGTCCTCACGGGTGACAACGCATCTGCATTTTGATTCTTTATTGAGGATAGATGTAGATGTCTATGGGCCACAGCATCCACTTACCATCACGTGGACTGTGTGCTCGTTTGTCACCCTATCCTATAAAAAAAAATCAAAAGTCCACTGCTGAACATAGGCTTTCCTCATAGATTGCCACATAGAGGGGATATTTGCCATAGCATCCACCCTTGGCATGCGGGTCGACAACCGCAGTTTTTAATTATTTGAGACGTTAACGGGAAGGAGCTGCTGCCCATCTCAGTTTCAGTTTCTCCATGTTGCCTCTTGCGACACCCACGGGATTATATAGGGTAGTGGATATTCTTACACCGCCACTATACGGTATATAAAAATTGAAAAAATTGCAAAGTAATTATGTTTAATAAATAGAACAGACTACGAAAATTTGTAGTACCTAGTACATAATTTAATTTGTATTCAAATGTTAAATGCTACATTAACTCTACAATAATCTAAAGCATTCATTTATTTTGAACTGGTAGTTCAATTACTGTCCCTAAATGGTTTAAGGTTTCTATTACTATCTTTAAGTTTTTTAAGAAGTATGTTCTAGTTAAACTTATGTAAAGAATTCTTAAGTCAAGTTTACGTTCCCGCATGTTAAGATTCCCACGACTTTTTATGATAAATAATTTCATCTTAAAATATTTTAATAACCTCAAATAAAATACCAGTCTCACTGAAACCAAAAAAATTGAACAGATATTTTACATGAGTAAAAGTGCTCGTCATTAAATAATTTAAATCAAAATTTACGTTTTCCACATAATGCGATATAAAAAGTATTATATATAATTATTTTCATTACAATCGCATCCTGAAGCGTGGGATTCGAGAGTAATATGAAACATAATCGAATGCTCTGATTTTAATAGGTAAGAATGATATTCTTATAATCAAATATTGATGGTGATATTCTTAAAAAAATCAACACTAGACCTCTTTGATTGAAATAGTAGAGTTAGGTTAAACAAGGTAAAACAGCTATACATAGTATAAAACAAAGTCGCGTCTCTACGCTTAGATCTTTTAAACTACGCAACGGATTTTGATGCAGTTTCCATCAATAGACAGAATGGTTCAAGAGAAAGAGTTTATATGTATAATACATGCATATTATATATTATATAATTCTTCTGTCCGTGTTTATGGGACTGATTTTCTCCTAAACGTTTTGACCGATTTTGAAGAAATTTTGTGTATGTGATTAAGTTGATTAGAAAATGGTTTAGATTCACAATTGGACCCGGTAGGTGGCGTTGTTGTTGAAATCCACAAATCAACCGTGATAAGTTAAACGCGATTAAACTCGTTAATTTAGTTTTATTCAATGTGTTATATTCGCGTAAATATAAGAAATCAATAGATAAAACAGTTCAAATCCTGGATCACATATCAATTTATTTTAATCAATTCATGCAAAAAACCATCATTTTAATCCCTTCGTCAAGTTTCGTACATGTAGACAAAATGAAACAAGGCAATAGAATAGTATTGAGATGATGATGGTGATGATCAATCCATAACCGCATGCTAAGTGATGGAAGAAAAACAATTAGATCGACTTTAGAAATGAACCTAAAGTATAACAATAGATGTCTACAAAATTTGATCAGTTTTTAAACCACGTTGATAAATCGTATATTTTAAACCCCCGCACTTGCTCTTACTATTTTAAAATATTGTCTTCTCGTTCCTAGAATTACGTGTTTACTCCGCTCGAGTCAAGTCTGGAAAAGTTCGAATATTTTGAAAGAAAATTATATTAATATTTAAATAACTTTAGAAAAAATTCTTAATTTATCTTTAAATAAAACCGTCTGGGCCCAAGCTGCTTTACTTATAAAATTTGGAGAAATTTTTGTATCTTTCTAGTATGTATGTAACTGTATCCACGACGAGTGTCGCCGCAGGTGATACGTGGGCTGGTTCTTTTTTTTTTTTATAGAATTAGGGTGACAAACGAGCACACAGTCCACCTGATGGTAAGTGGTTGCTATGGCCCATAGACATCTACATCTATCTTCGTTTGCGAATTAAAATGCAGATGCGTTGTCAGCCGTGAGGACTAAGATGGAATGCCTCTTTTCCAGTAAAAGGGTCTCGGTTCTCTACACTCACCATACGAAACACAGCAGCATTAAGCTGCTATTTTACGCTGGTATTCTGTGAGAGCGTGGTCCTTCCCGGTCGAGCCGACCCATTCGTGCTACAACTATACTATTAATATAGCTGCAGCATGACTCTACCACGTATGAATTTTCTTTCTTTTCTCGTTGTAAGGCTAAATATATTCATTCAGAAAGTAAGCGCAGCAAGTTTTTTGGGCACTATAGCGCGGGGAGTAGAACTGTATGATAATATACGTTTTATATATTTTATTGTTATGTAAATAAACTCAATTAATAATAAGTTTCTGTAAATATATAAGGCAAGTAATCTGAAATATTTGAGAAATCTAAAGCTATTATTCTTTTATGAACATTTCGCGCAACATTTTAAACTCGCATCAATAAAATTGAGCGTGTATAAAGTACGGTTGCGTAAACAGCAATTCCTCTTCCGACAGTACTGCCTGTATTATAGTGTTTATTCATTTAACATTATCAAATTATCTTGATACACTCGGTTGAGCACAGTCCGATAATTTGCAATTAGATCGTTGAAACTGCTCATAATGTATCTATTAATAACGCGTTAGACACAATAAAAAGTTAAGTAAATTTTACAATTTTTACTTTAAACATTTCCTACTACGTCACTATCGATTACTATTGCAATTTATCAGTGCCAGTCTATTTTACCTCTCTGTATCGGTAACAAAGTTTAGTCTCAGTGCGATGTGCGGTCGAGTGTGTTCAGTATCACAAAATCAATTTACACAAATTACTATCATAGGCACAGTTGAATAAATTCGGTTACAAAAGGCACAAAATTATAGTTTTTAACCAACTTCAAAAAAGGAGGAGGTTCTCAATTCGACTGTATTTTTTTAATGTATGTTACCTCCGAACTTTTTCTAGGTGAAGCGATTTTGATGATTATTTTTATTTGAAAGCTGGTACTTTTTATGTGGTCCCATATAAATTTGATCAAGATCTGACCAGTAGTTTTTGAGTTATCCTTAATAATGCGTAGTTAATTGATGTTCTCATTTTATTTATATTGAAGTCAGTTGTACAAATTTTTTAATTTTACCACTTTTTTATATTGAATTCGGTTGTACAAAATTTTTAATTTTACCACTTGCGTCATCATAAAATGTGTGACATCACAATCAAAAATTTGCAACCTAAAATAGTTAGAAATGTACCGTGTATGGTTATAATAATAATATAGTAATAATAGTTATAAGAAAGGAAATTATGTGTACATTCAGTTTTATATTCAAACTGAACATATTTATTATATTATAATAAGTTCGAATTCAATGACTGTGACATACATTTACAACCAATTAAAGTTAATGTTGATACAAGACATAATATGTCTTTTTTAACTTTCGCCTCTTATTTTGCTCGCGTAGTATTCGCCCAGAAAAGACAATCATGGGAATCTGACCTTTTTATATTATGTTTCATTCTCAGACCAACAAAAAAGATAGGCGGAGCGTTACGTACATTTCAAGTAATGCCGAAACCATACTAACTTCTTTTCTTCTTCTTCTTTTTCTTCTTTTTTCTTGTTAATTTTTCTTCTTCCTTTCTTTTTTCTTTTTTCTTCTTTTTTTACTCACGCATAAATTTAAATTTTTATTTTTTTAACAACCTATAAAATCTACTGTCGGATGCACAAATATAGATCAAAACAATATTATTGGTTACAAATGACTTTAGAGCGTGTCTTTAGTTGAGCATGGATATGGCTAGGTTTCGGCGTCACTTGAAATGTACACAGCGCTCCGTCTATCTTTCTTTATTGGACTGAGGTTCCACTATGATTATTTAGGCGCATAACACTTTAACGCCACACACAGTAAAATCCTAATGTGTTCTTTTTAAGTTTAAAACTGCCCTCAATTCCATTCCATGGCATATTTACCCCACTTCACCGCCAAATTTCATCTTAAATCTTTCAGTCATGTAAATAATCTAATTAACAAACTAGTTAAAACTACTAAACAAAATAGCGCAACAGATATGCAAACAGATAAACTTTTATATCTATACTAATATTATAAAGAGAGAGTGCGAATTTTGTGAGTTTGTATATAAGTGGAGGGTAATCTCCGGAACCACTGCACCTATTTGAATACTTTTTTCACCATTTAAAGGTACATTATTCCAGATGGACATAGGCTATATTATGTGTATATATATAAATAATCAAAAAGAAAAATAAATCGGCCACTAAGTCCAGGAGGAATCGGCGCATGAGTACCGATAACTATTCCACCTCAATGTTTTTATGTGATTCTCTTAAAATTGTCCTACTGATGATATAAATGCATGTTGCAATGGGGCAACTCGGTGCCACATCGTTTAAACAGATTTTTTTTCAATTGCAAGGAATTGTTATTTTCAAACGGGTCAATTTTTTATATTTTTTGATGAAATACAAATAAAAAAGGTTCTAAGTATGACTATTTACGATAAAGTTAATATTTTCGAAGTTATAAATTTTTAAAGATTTGAAAAATCCCGAATTCGGATACTTTTGACTCATTAGAAATAGCCATGCTGCAGCTATATTAATAGTATATTTGTAGCACGAATGGGTCAGCTCGACCAGGGAAGGACCGCGCTCTCACAGAATACCAGCGTAAAATAGCAGCTTAATGCTGCTGTGTTTCGTATGGTGAGTGTAGAGAACCGGAGACCCTTTTTACTGGAAAAGAGGCGTTCTATCTTAGTCCTCACGGCTGACAAAGCATCTGCATTTAAATTCGCAAACGAAGATAGATGTAGATGTCTATGGGCCACAGGAACCACTTACCATCAGGTGGACTGTGTGCTCGTTTGTCACCCTTATTCTATGAAAAAAATATATATAAAGAAATGTATAAAAAATATTTTTTTTAATTCTCGCTTGAGAAACTTATTAGATAACTATTGTCTAAAGAATATAAAAAATATGTATTTTTTATTTTATTCCTTTCTTTAATATTTTCAAGTCAAAAGTATCCGAATTCAGGATTTTTATAGACAAACTTACGGTGGTTTATTCCGGTATAGCCGCGACTTCTTTTAGTGACCCATTCATTTAAATGTAAACTGCTTTTGAGTGTCTCCATCCAGAAAGAATCCATATGATCGAGCAGTAAATAATCTGAACGTGCTATACAAAAATATAACTATTGAAAGGGCTGCCATGGTTTTATTTTCGGGTATAGTACTTAACGAGAACTTAAATTTCACTGGCCACATTGATAAAGTTTGTAATAAAATTAATAGGTTTGCTTTCGTCTTAAGGCGTTTAACTAAGATAACGACTCTCAGCGTAACCATGTCTGCTTATTATGGTTACGTCGCGTCTAATATTAATTATGGTCTGGTTCTGTGGGGCAACAGCATTGAATTAAATAGAGTTCTCATCGCACAAAAAAAAGTGTAAGAGCTATATGCGGTAAAGGTCCATTTGATACATGCAAGCCCCTATTCATTAAGCTGGGTATATTAACAGTCCCTGGCATGTACTCGTACATATTGCAAATATATAAATTTATCAAACAATACATACATACATAAACACTCACGCCTGTCAACCAGAGGTAGGCAGAGACTACGGACTTCCACTTGGCACGATCCTGGCACACCTCTCTCGCCTCCTTTACATCCATATATCTACGCATACACGCTCGTCGGTTAAGGTACTCTAATGGTAGAGCCATGCTGCAGCTATATTAGTAGTATAGTTGTAGCACGAATGGGTCGGCTCGACCAGGAAGGACCACGCTCTCACAGAATACCAGCGTAAAATAGCAGCTAACACTGCTGTGTTTCGTATGGTGAGTGTAGAGAACCGGAGACCCTTTTTAATGGAAAAGAGGCATTCCATCTTAGTCCTCACGGGTGACAACGCATCTGCATTTTGATTCTTTATTGAGGATAGATGTAGATGTCTATGGGTCACAGCAAACACTTACCATCAGGTGGACTGTGTGCTCGTTTGTCACCCTATCTTATAAAAAAAAAAAACTGGCCCATTTCAATATATCGCCAATTTGGTCGATAAACCTTCGTCTAGGGCGTGACTTTCCGACTCTGCCGTTCACTTCTGCAGCATAAATTTGCTTTGTCACTCTTTCTTCATTCATTCTTTCTACATGACCAAACCACCGAAGCATTCCTTTCTTAATCCTGGTCACAACGTCATCTTGCAAACCACACTTTTCTCTTATCACACTATTTCTCACCCTGTCATTCAGATTCAGCCCTAGCATACTCCTTAATGACCGCATTTCTACAGCATTTATTCTACTCTCATGCTTCTTCTGCCAGACCCAACTTTCACTACCATATATTAAAGTAGGACTAACATAGCATTGTGAATTGCCAAACGTGCCTTTTTTGACACATTCTGACTCTTCACAATAGCGTGTAGAGCTCCATTCACTCTATTTCCTGCGTTCACTCGTCGTTCTATATCCTTATCATATCTACCATCCCTACTAAATAAACATCCCAAATATACAAACTCATCCACTTGCTCAATCAACTCCTTCTATTCTTATTTCACATAACGTTTTACTTTCTTCTCTTTCAAAACCATCACTTTCGTCTTACTTGCGTTCACTTTCATACCTCTTTCTTTTAATGATCGGTTCATTAAAGTAACCATCATTGCAACTCGGCCGCCGACGATGCAAATATGACTTGATCATCGGCGTACAAAAGGCATTTGACGGTTAACTCACCCATTCTCAACCCACATTCTTCAACTTTCAAAGTTTGCAAACAACTGTCCATAAATAGGTTAAACAGCCAGGGGGAAGCTACACAGCCCTGTCTGACACCTTTTTGGATGCCAAACCAGTCGGAGTAGACCCCGTTGATCCTGACACAAGCACTAGAGTCCCTATAAAGAGACTTCAATGCCTGTATCAAATCAGCGCTCAAACCAAATGAGTTAAGTGTTTGCCATAACACATTTCTGTCCACTCTGTCATAAGCCTTTTCCAAGCCCATGAAAGCACAAAAACTTTCTGGTTTTGGCCAAAACTTCTCCGCAATCATGCGCATGGAAAATACTTGATCCGTCCACCCCATTCCCTTTCTAAATCCAGCTTGCACATCCCAAATTTTTCCATCAGTTTCTTCCATAACTCTATCAATTAACACCTTAGCATACAGTTTACCCACAATGCTAAGCAAGCTGATCTACAGTAGTTTTACAGTCCTGCTGTGACCCTTTTCCTTTATATATTGGGACTATAACGGCTTTGCACCAGTCTTCCGGTACCCGCTTCAGTTCCCAACATAAATTAAACAAGGTGTACAGCAGGCCTGCCACCACTCCCTCTCAGCCCTTAGCATTTCAGTGATACTCTATCATATCCGGCTGCCTTACCTGCTTTCATGCTTTTCATTGCTTTCATTATTTCATCTACACTTATCTCCTACCTCTCCACTTCTTTCAAATTTCTTTTCACTTAATTCAGACGACCTTCACTCATAAACACGCTTTCAAAGTATTCCTTCCATCTCTTTAAATTGAAACTTCATCATTCAGCATACAGCCATTCTCGTCTCGTATAGCATTCATTCTAGGCTGTTTTGAATTTCCCTAGCAGTTCTTACGAGTTTCCAGAACATTTTAATATTTGCCTGGAAGTTATCAGATATCCTTCTATCATTCTTATCCGTTCTTTCTTGCTTTTTCCTTTCAACAACTTCTTTTACTCTCTTATTTATAAGTCTAAAGTCTGCCTTTTTCTTTCAATCTCATCATTCATACCGCCAGAATTACCAGCTTTGGTTGCCAGTAAATCTCGCCATGCTCTCTTCTTTGCTTCAACTTCCATCCGAATCTCATCATCCCACCACTACGTATTATTTTCCTTTCATTCGTTCTCTTACTTACACCACATACTTCGGTGGCTGCATCCACCAAAACTTTCTTAACATAATTCCATACAGTCTTCAGGTCTAAATCATTCATACATATTTCATTCAAACCATTTATATTCTCCTCAGTCTACATTTATACTTCTCTTTCACACCTTCATCTTGTAACCTCTGTTCTTATACGCTGTAACGCAGTGGTAGACACAGATGTCCAATGCCGCCAACGCCTGAATAGACCATTAATTCGGCATAAGACCAGGTAATGATCCGTCCCTACGTTGGATCCCCGGTAAACTCTTGTATCTACCACTGCGCTCCGCATTTTTCATCCACAATTATGAAATCTATCATGCTTCTATCATTACCTCTTCCCATGTATACATGTGAATCCTCTTATGGCGAAAGAAAGTATTCGTCACAAAAGATTCTTTTTCCTCACATACGGCGAGGAGGTCTTCACCATTCTCATTTACACCTCATCGCCAAACATTCCTAATATCCTTTCATAACCAGACCTCTTCACCCCAACCCTTCCATTAAAATCTCCTAACATAATGATATTTTCATTTCCTTACATTTCATCAACACCATGTCCCAAAACTGCTCTCGGATATAAGTGGGCTTAGACATGTCTGGGGCGTACACCCTAGCACAAACAACTTTTAAGCCCACTTTCATTCGTATCCATAGCAGCCTTGGGCTTACATTCATACTCTTCACACATTGACTCATTCTTTCTGAAAGGATGACACCGACTCCTGGCATGCCCGCTCGGTCTCATCTACACCAGACCAGTAAGCGGTATACATGCCATGTGCAGTGGCATCCTTTCCTTTCGTTTCGTCTCATTTACACATAACACATCTATTCCTCTATCATTCATCATTTCGCATATTTCATCCATCTTATCATTCATTGCTCCACATACATTCAGCGTAGCCAGACGGGCCTCCGCAATCCACTTTTCGCCCCTCCGGGAGACAGAACGTGACGGTGGCGAACCTCGTCGCCGCAACTTACAAACAACATACAGATTTATTTAAGTCAGCTTGTGATATAAATCCACGAAGCACTAGAGATAGTGAACGGCTTGTCTTAGACCATAAAACAAAAACTTCTGTCTATCAGAAAGGTTGTTACTGCATGTGTGTAAAAATATTTAATAAAATTCCAAAGCTGTTCAACAAGGCTCTATGAGTCTCATGACCAAAAAGTTAGTGAATAGCTAATAAAAAAATGTTATTATAGTATTAAGGAATTTCAAAATGATAATAATATGCATGTTGACATATGATGGACGTAATTGCTGTGTATCACTGCGTATCACTATTTTATCTGACCTTTAGTTAATGATTGAATGTATTTAAATTTTAATTATGACATTGACATTGTAAATTATGACATTTTGAATTATATAAGTTACATTTAGTAAGTTGACATTTTAGAATATACTACCACCTATATTTGGTAATTTTAAAAAGTTTGCATGCCGTATGTCATGGCTAAATAGGTCTTTAAGCGACTAATTTTTATTGTAAAAACCTATCACTTACCCCATTTATGGCAAATAAAGAAATTTGAATTTGAATTTGAATTTTAATATGTTCCATACGAAAATACGTGCCACTGGGCAAACTTCTTCAATATGTCTGTCTCTAGAAGCTGTATACAGAACTCTAAAAGACCGAAGAAGTTCAGATAAAATTATGGGAGACGTCACCATCGTGTCTGCCTGTAACTTTCGTCAAACTCTTCCTGTTGTGCCTAGAGGAACATGTGCAGATATACTTAAAGCCTGCTTAAAGGCGTCTCCTTTATGGAGCTCTGTACAATCAACCACCTTAAGAACAAACATGTGAGCCCGTTTAGGAAAAGTTAATACGCATTTCGCGAGTTTTTTATTATGAGAAGGTGATGGGAAAATACCTGAAGAAGATGGCCTTATTAAAAAAGATGAGTTAGAAAAGTCTATCTCAAGTCTTAATGATTTGATTCTAAATGTTTACTCAGCAATTGAGAATATTTCTCAAAAAGATTACACATGGATATGCGAGAGGGTAATAGTTTCGCCAAGAAATTCTTCTGTTGATCAAATAATCAATAGTTTTCAAATATTAGAAAGAATACCAGATAATCAAAAATATATAAATCCGTTGATACCGTATTAGATACAGAGGACGCTGTGCATTACCCACAGGAATTCCTTAACTCCATTAACCTTTCAGGACTTCCCCCTCATACTCTAAAAATTAAAGTCGTTATTCCAATAACTTTATTGCGAAACCTGAATCCGCCTAATCTGTGCAAAGGAACTAGACTTCAAGTAAAATCGCTACATAATAATGTGATTGAGAGTATCATTCTTACAGGATCAGCGGCAGGTCAGTTGGCTCATATTCCTCGCATTCCCATGATCGCTACAGATTTAGCTTTCCAATTTAAGCGATTACAGTTTCCAATAAAAAATTTTTTCGCCTTCACTTCGAATTGACTTAAGGTAAGATTGTTTTACTCAAGACAATTATATATTGGTCTATCTAGGTCCGGAAATGCGGAGAATCAATTTATATTAAAACCGCAGAAAAATGGAACAAAAATGTGTTATACGAAGAAGTTTTAAAAATAACATAACATAAACACTCACGCCTGTCACCCAGAGGATAGGCAGATACCATGGACTTCCATTTGGCACGATCCTGACACACCTCTCGCCTCTTCACATCCATATACCTACGCATATAGACTCGTCGGTTAAAGGTACTCTTAATTTGTCCCATTTTCAATATATCGCCAATTTGGTCGATAAACTTTCGCCTAGGGCGTCCCTTCCTGATTCTGCCGTTCACCTCTGCAACATAAATTTCTTTGTCACTCTTTCCTCATTCATTCTTTCTACAAGACCAAACCACCGAAGCATTCCCTTCTTAATCCTGGTCACAACATCATCTTGCAAAGCACATTCTTCTCTTATCACACAATTTCTCACTCTCTTATTCAGATTTAGCCCTAACATACTCCTTAATGACCGCATTTCTACAGCATTTATTCTACTCTCGTGCTTCTTCTGCCACACCCAACTTTCACTACCATACATTAAAGTAGAGACTAACATAACATTGTGAATTGCCAAACGTGCCTTTTTGGACACATTCTGACTTTCCACAATAGAGTGTAGAGCCCCATTTACTCTATTTCCTGCGTTCACTCGTCGTTCTATATCCTATCATATCTACCACCCTGCTAAATACACATCCCAAATACAAACTCATCTACTTGCCCGACCAATTCCTTCTATTCTTATATCACATATCGTTTTACTTTCTTCTCTTTCAAAACATAAAAGTTATATCGTCTTACTTGCGTTCACTTTCATTCCCTTTCTTTTAATGACCTGTTCGTTAATGTAACCATCATTTGCAACTCGGCCTCCGACGATGCAAGTATGACTTGATCATCGGCGTACAAAAGGCATTTGACGGTTAACTCACCCATTGTTAACCCGCATTCTTCAACTTTCAAATTTTCCAAAAACTGTCCATAAATAGGTTGAACAGCCACGTGGAAGCCACACAGCCCTGTCTGACACCTTTATGGATGCAAAACCAGTTCGAGTAGGCCCGTTGATCATAACACAAGCACTGGAGATATATACAGAGACTTCAATGCCTGTATCAACCTAGCGCTCAACCCAAATGAGTTCAGTGTTTGCCATAACACATCCCTGTCCACTCTGTCATAAGCCTTTTCCAACGAACGCACCAAAATCCTTTTGGTTTTGGCCAAAACTTCTCCGCGATCATTCGCGTGGAAAGACCTGATCCGTACATCCTATCCCTTTCTAAATCCCGCTTGCACATCCCAAATTTTTCCATCAGTATCTTTCATAACTCTTTCAATTAGTACCTTAGCATACAGTTTTCCCACAATGCTAAGAAGGCTGATACCACGGTAGTTTTCCAGTCCTGCTGCGATCCTTTACCCTTATATATTGGGACTATCACGGCTTTGCACCAGTCTGCCGGTACCCGCTTAAGTTCCCAACATAAATTAAATAAGGTGTACAGTAGGTCCACCACCACTCCCTCTCCAGCCCTTGGCATTTCAGTGATACTCTATCATATCCGGCTGCCTTAACTGCTTTCATACTTTACATTGCTTTCATTATTTTATCTATACTTATCTCTATATCTTTCCTCTTCTTTCGAATTTCTATTCATTTAATTCAAACGTCTCGTTACTCATATACACGCTTTGAAAGTATTGCTTCCATCTCCTTAAACTCGAAACTTCGTCATTCAGAATACAGCCATTCTGGTCTCGTATAGCATTCACTATAGGCTGTTTTGATGTCCCTGGCAGTTCTTACGAGTTTCCAGAACATTTTAATATTTGCCTGGAAGTTAGCCGATATTCTTCTATCATTCTTTTCTGTTCTTTCTTCCTTCTTTCTTTCAACTACTTCTTTTACTCTCTTATTTAGATGTCTAAAGACTGCCTCTTTCAATATCATCATCCATACCGCTAGAATAACTAGCCTTGGTTGCTAGTAAATCTAGCCATGCTCTCTTCTTTGCTTCAACTTCCATCCGTACCTCATCATCCCACCACTACGTATTATTTTTCCTTTCATTCGTTCTCTTTCTTACACCACATACTTCGGTAGCTGTATCCACCAAACCTTTCTTGACATTACACCACAGTCTCCAAGTCTAAATCATTCATACACAATTCATCCATACCACTTATATTTTCTCTCAGTCTACCTTTGAACTTCTCTTTCACACCCTCATCTTGTAACCTCTCTGTTCTTATACGCTGTAACGCAGTAGTAGACACAGATGTCCGTTGCCGCCAACGTCTGAATAGACCATTAATTCGGCATAAGACCAAGTAATGATCCGTCCCTACGCTAGACCCCCGGTAAACCCTTGTATCTACCACTGCACTCCTCCTTCTTTCATCCACAATTATGAAATTTATCATACTTCTATCACCACCTCTTTCCCATGTATACATGTGAATCTTTTTATGACGAAAGAAAGTGTTCGTCACAAAAATATTCTTTTCCACACATACGGTGAGGAGGCTTTCACCATTCTCATTTATACTTTCATCACCAAACGTTCCCAATATCCTTTCATAACCAAGCCTCTTCACGCCAACCCTTCCATTAAAATCTCCTAATATAACAATATTTTCATTACCCTTGCATTTCATTAGCACCATCCTTACCATCTCCCAAAACTGCTCTCGGATATAAGTGGGCTTAGACATGTCTGGGGCGTAGACTCCTAGAACAAACAACTTCTTTAAGCCCACTTTCATTCGTATCCATAGCAGTCTCAGGCATACACATTCATACTCTTTCACACAATGACCCATTCTTTGTGAAAGGATGATACCGACTCCCTGGCATGCCCGCTCGATCTCGTCTACACCAGACCAGTACGCGGTATACATGCCATGTGTAGTGGCATCCTTTCCCTTCCGTTTCGTCTCATTTACACATAACACATCTATTCCTCTATCATACATCATATCGCATACTTCATCCATCTTATCATTCATTGCTCCACATACATTCAGCGTAGCCAGACGGGCTTCCGCAATCCACTTTTCGCCCCTCCGGGAGACAGAACGTGACGGGTGGCGAACCTCGTCGCCGGTTTTCCTCCCGGAGATTCTTCGCACCCCTGCCCTATTAAAGGGGCGCCGGGAACTCGGGCCATTTCTTTTCTTTTTTGCCTCATGGTGAGAAAGTAGGGGTGGTATTTTTTATGCTGCTACCACACGGCGAGGAGCCAAGTCTGTTCTTTCGGCTTTGTCGCTTGTTTAGCACCACCCGGTAGACACGTGTAGGGTGGGCCTAGGATTAGGTGGTCGAAGCCTACGGATGCGAGCGATTTTAAAATAAGTTATATCTATTAAGCTAAATCTGAAATATATTATACCTATATAGATAATTGTTCAACCCGGGCAAAGCCGGGGCGGGCTGCTAGTTTTTTTTATATAGATGTATGAATTTACCGTGTTTAGCATATGAAATCTTTTAAATAATCTCAACAATTCACTCATTCAGGTCCATCAAAAGTCCACGCAGAACAGTTATCTATATTTGCCACGCTCGGCGAGTGGATTGGCAGCCGCAGTTTATTATTATTATTATTATTTAGGCTGCCCAACTCCTGTATGTCATCACCTCTTACGACGCTCGCGGCATGACATGGGGTAGAGGATTTCTTACGTACTATATGGCAAATTATAATATTACGAGATGGTTATACCACCATCTCTCGAATATCACAAGATTTTATGGCATTTGGGCACTTCTCTGATACGCCTCTAACGACACCCACGCGATTACGGCTCAGTGGCGCAGTGGCTTAGCAATAAGCTGCAGCACTGGGGGCCGCGGGTTCGAATCCCACACGGAACAAGTATTTGTATGGCTTACAAATAATTGTTCCGGGTCTGGATGTTTGTCCTTCTGCAATTTATGTTTGTAAAGTGCCTCCACGATACAGGAGAAAATCCTAGTGTAGGGGTAACGTTTCTTTGAACAAAAAGAAAAAAAAGCAAAGATGAGAACGGCACCGACGAGATGGGATCGGTTAGTAGTTTTCTTTAGACGCCACCATGCATTTTCACGTATATTGTAAATAAAGGGACCTACTTTACACATTGAGCGATCCACCCAATAGTGTGATGTATAAGTAATATTATACCGTTCTTTAGTATAAGCTCCTTCAATACCTACTACTTTGGGAACCGAATATACTGTATTTATTAAACTTTTTAATTTTGAATCTATTGTCTCTATCTTTTCTAACACCTCTATTTAAAAATGATTGTGTAAAAATGAAAACTAGTGATGACAAAATTCCAAACAATAAATAAGGCAACTTTGCACAAATATTTAATTAAACGTAAAAGAATCCTTCCGATTGCTCAATATAGGTCAGATCTTATATTTCAATTATTTTATTAGAGAGCAACGTGGATCAGCTTCCACAAGCAATTGTACAGAGTTTTTACTTAAACGTGAAAAATATGCATATAACACTTTATTCAAGAAAAATTTAATTTGTAAACACTGAGTGGAATTAGCATAAATTACCTATAGTAATGGGCGATGAAACAATTAATAAAAATTAAATTTAAATTAAGTTATTATGAAAATATTATTATACTTTAAAAGTTGCTAAAGCCGATTTCAAAAAAGGAAGAGATTCTCAATCCGACAGTATGTTCTTTTTTGTATATATGATATGTTACTCGATGTCTTCGACTATTGTGAAACGGCTAAAATTATTTTTAACTGAATAGGTTCATAGGTCTTCAGTCAATCAATTTGAATAAAAAATTCCAAACCTAAAGGTGGGAAAATAGGGCATAAAGTTTTAATTAATAATTTTAAAGGTCTAATTAATTAGACGTCATTTGAGGCTTTACAATTTGTATTAGCACTGACTTTTATAATAATTATATTAAATATTGTTCAAATTCACTACAATCTGTAAATAAAGCCGTTAAAAGATTTTTGCAAAAATATGTATGTTATTACTCTAAGGACTACGCTAAATTACTGTCAAACTGAGTACAACATTAACTGTCAGGTTCAAATTGATGATGATCGATCTAAAAAATGTTTGTGATACTTAGGGATATTTCAAAGGTTTTTATATTGTGACAAACCTTTGATATATCTTCCACAAATAAACTGGAATGTTTATAACAGCTGTGCGAGGCAAGTCATTTTTGAAGTTTACAAGAATTTTAAGAGCGAAAGTTGTTTTACGGTCCAACGGCAAATATAACCGGTACGAATTGTATTGTGTACTTATTTAAATGTTTAACACAATATAGGAAAGGTAATATTTTGACAATCATTTGTAATAAGTAAATCTGTTTATAGAAATTTACCTACGTTTCATACTACGGGCAACGGTTTTGTTACTTCAACGTACACTCGAATTGAGATCCTCTTCCTTTTTTTGAAGTCGGCTAAAATGTAACCCAAAAAGTATTTTAATAAATACTTTATTAATATACTTTTTGAAGTATAGCGGTAATTTTAATCTTAGTAAATAAATCGGTGTAAAAAATTATAATGTATGTAGTAAATTATATTTTATTCCCTTCGGTTATAATTTAAACGAACACGGTTCATTAAACGGATATACTGAGACCCGAAATCTGAGCCGCGATTTCAGCGTAGTAAAGATTTCATTGCAAATATTTTCGTAAAGTTATTCATATCTTTAAATAATAAGTCACATAATGGCTTTTAAGCTAGCCACAATTTAAAAAATATGGTATCCGAGAACCTTCGTTTTCACTACATCATTTCGCATTACAGGTAATCATGCTTTGATAATTACATTAGTTTTAATTTTTTTCTGTTCTTCGATTTTTTATTATTACGTTGTATGATTATGAATCTCTAAGTAAAAAATCACAGAAAAAAGTGTGCGTCAGCTCCGACGCATGACTGGAGTTTACTTACTCCTTACGAACGAAGTTGACAGTTGCTTGACAGTTGACAGTTAATTTATTTATATAAAGTAGTTCAGCCGAGAGTACTCTGTGGTGGGGGCTGCGCAAGATAAGTTGCGCACGACATTACGTAGTCATGGAAACATGAATACATAACGTAACGCATGACGTAACGTTTGATTTCACTTTTCACTCCCCATAAATTTTCATACCCCGGGCTTATATATGAAAATCGATTCTTAAGGACTAAACTCCAGAAACAATTCTTATCTTTATTGAGATGTCGCAGATTTCTATTTTTCATAAATATATTGTTTGCTAGCTCATCATAGCGTTATAAAAGTATCGTATGTCCTTTATCATTATAAAATGTTCCCCCTGCCTTTCATTAAGATTTCTTCTTTCCGTTTAAACCTGATTAAATGACAAAGATCAAACAGATGAACATTCATATTTATAATATTATAGTGATATTGATAATGCAATACAGACATTGTATTTTAGACAAGAAAGGATGACAAACGGGCACTAGTCCACCCTGTGGTTAAAACATGCTGTGGCACATAGGTATGTACATATCTTCGATTATAAATCACAATGCCGGTGTGTTGTCACCACTTAGAACTAAGATAAAATGCCTCGTTACCAAGAAAAAGTACTTACACTAGCTACTTGAAATACAGCAGTAATATGTTGCTATTTCACGCTGTAATACATTGAGAGTCCCAGTATTGTATTTAATTAACTAGATTTGTTTAAGTTTGTCCTGTAATAGCAATGTAGTTAAGTAGATTTTGCAATTTCACTCCATCCAATGATGATTATAAATAAATTGTTATACTTACATTCTTTCACAACGAACAAGACAAACATGAAACGTAAAACGTTAGGCTACAAATTTCTATTCTAAAATTAAAAGGTAAATTTTGTCCTGCTAACCTAACTATAGGTAACCGCGACATGCATCTCAAACGAGCTAATTTTATTAATAGATGTTTTTAGCCGGTTAGGAGGAGTTCAGGGACAAACACACGTACAGAAAAATTATATATATAAAGACAAGCGATGCGCTCGATTGAAGATTTCTGGATATTGAAAATAGCTCCACCTACCGGGTACAATTGTGAAATTAAACCATTCAAGAACCCACACAATTACACACAAAAAATTTCATCGAAATGGGTCCAGCCGCTTAGGGGGAATTCAGTGACAAACACACGTACAGAAATTGCCAGTACTACTCTGGAGTTGCAGCCAAGTTAAGGAATTGTAGAAAAAGCCTGTGTTCAGCGCTTGGAGTTAAATGGTTATTAATACAATGTAAGACCCAATTTCACGTCTTTATAATCACTTTTACGGGTTTAATCAAATGCTTTTTATTTGAAATACCATTGTTGCTTTTGAAAGCGTAATAAGAAACAAATTAATTATTGAGCCAAAACAATTTTTATGATCGGCAATAACCTTATTATAGCTTTTGTTTATAGTGTTGCCATTCGTGCGTGGCATAGTATTATTATAAATTTAAGATTAATTAACTATGTACTTCTAAATTATAATTAAAGACAAAATGACAATCTTTTGTAAGGCCCTGTCCTCACTACGATATATCACTGCGCAATTTTTATTCTCGCGTATTATATTCCGTGATCGGAATTACACCTAGAACGCACTGCGAATAAAATTTCGTTCGATTTTTGTCAGTTCGATGCAGTTCCCGGTTGAGACGAACGTCTATAAATGAACAACAGAAAATTTTAAATTTACTTGATACTACGGCGGCGGCGTGACAGCCGTATCAAAAGATGTCATGAACATTAGATTCACCCATTTACGGCCTTGAGACCTATGAAAGGATTTTTCTACATAAAACAACAAGAGCTGCGAAAATACAGCAAAAAGTTTTTCGGATATTACATGCTCTATATTAATGTCGTCATTTTCTGATAACTCCTGTGCGAGCGCCGATCGGGCGGGAGACGAAGCACGCGACATCCTGTCAATAGTAAGAAATAAATCCGCACTGCATCGCGTTTAATTTGCATTGAATCACAGATATTTCTCCGCGTGAATTTTTAACCACCAGTGCGGCTACTCCTATAAGATTCAATGTGTTACAGAATTGCAAGGAAAAAAAGCGCGCGGTGAAATATCGCAGTGCGGACAGGGCCTAAATCATCGGTGACATATTATATAAATATATGTCGCAGCCAACTAGCTTAATTAGCCTTTCAGTTAAAAGTTTAGCCTTTTTACAACATTGCATATATCTTGTAATATCAGCGGCAATAAGTTAAGGTGCGGCTGGGGTGGAGCTTGGCACATAGCGCTAATTAGGCACAGACCACAGTCTCGTTGAATGAAATTAATAGTGTGACCATGCTATGTAATGTATATGCTGTTAACTGAAAGGCTAATTAAGCTTAGCCGCCTAGCTCGATATTCACATGAACCGTTTTGATACGATGGCATCTTTTGAAACGATATCATTGTACATTGTACAGCAGTACGCCGAGACACTCACGCGTCCTTACTCAACTCAGTGCAGTGACACGGGGATAATTACGTACATTCACATAGAAAAACTATAACGAAAAATATAATATTTTAAATAAATAAATTGTTTCTATTACATACTCGTATAACAAGTATTACATCGTATAGTTTCTGATGATTTAATATCAGAGCGTACCGTCTTGTGAGACAGCAAATTAATTACGTGATCTGTTCACGCTTCCGTGGGTAATAAGTAATAAACTCATACTTTGAACACAATTTTTAATATTCGCTTTTTACAACCTTGACATTTTCATACACTTTCCGATAAATTATTTATACATAGTGAATAAAGAGAAGTATCTTATATATTATATTGTGACGTAACAGTCGGTCAGATTTCGAAGCTTACTATTGCGATCTCATATACGCTGAATTACACAATCAATCAATACGAAAAATATAATTAAGAAACATATAGGTGCAGATGGTAGCTTAGAGCTCAGAGAGTCGTGATAACTCGTGATAATTTCACAGTACGCGAGCTAACTGGTTTGTACTCATATATCCGCCGGTACCAATGAAATTGTTAATTGCAATTATTGTAAATGCTTATTTACCACGTGCTCGACGTTAAAGGAAAACCTGTATGTATGTTATATTATATAATATTTCGAGGACAATTCAAGTCCGCCAACACGCATTGCAGCAGCGCGACAGATTAATCACTTCTTTACCTTTACAGAAATGAAAGAAAGCCTAGCCTGTGGCCAGCTGTGGGATGTATATAGGTTATATTTGACTGCCTCGTAGGTCTAGTGGTCGTAAACGCGATTGCTGATCATGAGGTCCCGGATTCGAATACCGAGTCGGGCCAAAATCAGTTATTGAGTTTTTCTGTAATAAATTCTCAGTAGCAGGCTAGAGTCAGGAAGTAGTCGATGTTTCACTCCCGTGCCTCAGAAAGCACGTAAAGTTGTTCGTTCTGCGCCTGATCTCTCTCCGGTGGCGTCTGATACACTTGGGCACTATAATCCTGCCCTGCACAGATGGCTAGTCTCCGGTGAGACCGGCCGCCGTAACCGAAATCGGTCTGGATTGGATCGGGACATTATTTATAGGCTATAATTCCACTTTACTTTACGTGCAGTCGGTACAATTATATACATACATTGGTACATTACAGCCTATAAGAGTCCACTCTACTCTGTAATCCGGCGGTTTTAATACAAAAGTATCGGAATAAAGAGCGCACGCATTGTTCGTTGTCGTACTGACGTTCTGCAGTCCAGTTCAGTCGCAAGAAGCATGCCAAAATTGATAAGTTTTGCGAAGAAGTTTTCAAAGTCGATACACAACTAATCATCAATATTGATTAAGTCAACTATGTTATTTAGCAATTTCTACGAGTAGGTCTTAGATTATGTAGGTATTATTACGTAAACTAATAAATATTTTTACTTTGCAAATCTCTGTTAAAATTATTTCTTACAAGCTAGCTGACATTTCCTATAGAAATCCACTAATCATGCGTTTCCGATAATCTGGCATTAGCGAAAAACAATGGGTGCCGGATTACCGAGCACCTACTGTAATTGAGATGAGTTCAAAACAATGAGAAGCTTCTATTTTGATGCGTATGTTTTTTTTAATTATTTTCACCGTTATCTTGGCAATGGCTGAACCGATTTAAATTATTCTTTTTTTTTATTAAAAAGGTTATTATTTGGGGGTAGTCCGATATTAACACAAAATCATATTATGACAATTTTTTATCATAATATGATTTTGTGTTAATTATTATAATTATGCGGATTTTTTTTAACTATTATAAGCCAGCGCTTAACCACAATCCCATCTGATGGTAAGTGGTGATGTAGATGATGAAGCGCACTGACTTAACAAAAGTCTATTCACTCTTGACACCCACATTGTAATCGGATGGAAAGACAGATGCTGGCAACTTATTCCACTCCTTTGCTGTACGCATGACGAACGATGTACCAAACCTTTTGGTTCGAATGCGTGGTACGTCAACAACGAAAGGGTGGGGACTGGCCGAACATCTGGTTGTCCGATGGTGGAAGGGAGAGGGAGGAATTAAATTATGCAATTCCTGCGCACACTCTCCGAAATGCATCCTGCAGAAAACCGAAAGGCTGGCTACTTTGCGCCCGTGTTCGAGGTTGCTAATTGGTTTTAACAAGATTCGGGTCACCAATAAGCCTCTTAACACGCCTTTCCATTGAGTCCAAAGCTGCTAGGTGGCATTTTGCAGCACCAGCCCATATATGGCAGCAATACTCCATGCACGACCGGACTTGCGCTTTTTAAAGAGTAAACAACTGTCCCGGCGTGCAGTACCGCCACACCTTTGCAAGAACTCCTAGCTTCCTTGCAGTTGCTTCGGCCTCAATGAACCGCCTGAAGTTCAGGTTTGAGGATATCTTAACCCCCAACAACTGAAGGCAGTCGGTGTATTCTAGTGATACATTTCGAAAAGAAGGAGCCGAGGTGGTGCATTTAAAAGACACGCTTGTGTTTTGGAGGCATTGAATTTCACAATCATCGCCCCATTTGGAGGCTGCCTGTAGTGTGAGATTCACACGCTCAACCATTGTTTCTTTTTCGGACTGGATTTGATCCCGACTGGCCCGAGTACTTGGTTGGTATCTCTCCACAACTATGCTGTAATCATTAATATGCAGCAGGAAGAGAGTTTTGGAGAGAACGTACCTGAGGAACACCGGCGTTAGTCGCCACAGGATTGGAAAAGCAGCCATCGACGACGAGCCGGAGAGACCGTTCACTTAGAAAGTTCTTTACCAGTCAATTAGGCCAGGGGATAAGCCGTACGCTGTAAGCTTACCCTAAAGGCTAGCGTGCCAAGCTCTGTCAAAGGCCTGCGAGGCATCAAGGGAAACAGCAAGTGCTTTTGCCTTTATTTGCTTGTGCCTTTATTTGGAACAGGCTGCCCGTTGGCCAGCTTCCAAGATTTTGGCACTTTTCCAGTCCTAAATGAGAGGGGGAACAAGCGTGTCAGCACAGGAAGCAACTCAGGTGCACAAGCCTTTAGAACTATAGCTGATATACCATCTGGTCCACTAGCTTTATTCACGTCTAGACACCGCAAAGTTTTAAGAACCTCCTTATTTGTGATAGAAACTCCTACATAGAGGTCCCACAGTAAGGTAATTCAGGTGGAACGTTATTGCCACTCAGTGCAGTGACACGGGGATGCGGAGGCAGTGTAGGCCGCCAGAATTGTATCTCGACCGCTTTGGCAAGAGACGAAAAAGCTCTAGTGCCGGATGGTCTGGCAGAGAGTTCTGCGCCAATATGTTTAATGCAATCGAAACAGGCTTTTTGTAGGACTTGGCGACCTGGTTGAAAGCTCTCTTCTTCTGATATTAGGAGCATTACGGTCTCGAACGTCAACACAGGACAGATACTCTAAATGCTTGCGCTTTTGAGTTTGGGCGAAAAGGGATAAAATACTCCATAGCTTGACGCAACACATCGGTTATCGCATCCGCGCAGCTCGACGTTTATTATAATACATTATATAAGTTTTATTAAAATTATATTAAAATTTATTATTTATAATTTAAGTAAATTTTTAACACAATAGCTTCTGAAGTCTGGGCTTTACTCGTAATTTTAGATACCCTATAACGTAGGACTATTTGACGGGACGTATAAATTATTTTATTTTATTTTCAGTACTGTCAGTTCAGTTTTACTTTTTACTAAAAGTATTAGTAGTACTCTATTCCCTCATTCACATTGTCATATGGGACGGTAATCCGTCACGATAGGAGAGAGATCAGGCGCAGGACCAACCGCTTTACGTGCTTTCAAAGGCACGCTTCGCCACGCACGATGCACACCAACTTCCTGACTCTGGGCTACTACTAAGATTTCATTTCTCGACAGAAATATCAAATAACAGATTTTGGCCCGACCATGGATTCAAACCCAAAACTCAGCGTTTACGACCACAAGACCAACGTATAATTATTTATCGACATTATGTTTATTAATCATTTACTTATTTCAAATAATATTTTAACAAATTGTTAACTTGTGGTATTCCTTAGGCCACTTAAAAAGGTAAAATAATTTTTAAAAAAAATAAAGAAAAAGTACAAACCGACTGAAAAATTAAAAAAAAATTCAATTATTTCCACATAATAGCGTCTAAAGTAGGGGCTCTAATTATTTGATACACTATGTAACTAACTATTGCTCTGAAAAACTAACTATACGAAATGAGTTTAAATTAAATTTCCTATTTATGAGTCAAAGATATATGTTATCAATACAATACAAGAATAATTATCTATACAAATAAATAAAATTGAAGTGTCTGTTTGTAATGTCAAAATAACAGCTTTTTACTAAATGTATACAAAGTATATACGGTACTTAGAACAAAAACACAATTTTTCAAATTTTTGTCTGTCTGTCTGTCTGTTTATTCCGGCTAATCTCCTAAACGGCTGGACCGATTTTGACGGGACTTTCACTGGCAGATAGCTAATGTTATAAGGAGTAACTTAGGCTACTTTTATTTTAGAAAAGGAATTAGGGTACCGCGCAAAAAAAAACCATAAAATCCAACGTAACAAATTCCACGTGGGCGAAGTCGCGGGGAACAGCTAGTTTTTAATAAATGTCATAACAAAATAAAAAGCTTACTAACCCACTTGTCAAGCGTCACCAGGCTAAGTAAAAATCTATATCAAGAAATGTATGCCAGCTGTATATTCTTGAAGGCCTATGTTAAAATACAAGTGGAAGAATATGAATATAATGTTGCATTTGTACAGCACTAAAAATTTGACCTACGTTTCAAAAATAAGAAATGGATTTTTTTAACACATCGACATTGAAAAATAATTTTATAAGGCAAGACGTGAATTGAAAACGCATGCAAAATAAGCACTGAATTAAAATTCGTAAGCTTTCTGATATCCAGAATATGCATAATACAAGGCCGAAATATTTCGTAACGTATTACGCAGTCATCATTTTGGCCAGAAATCCGGTGAATTTTTGTTATTACCTAAATGTGAAGGGGAAAAAACAACCGCGTCGACAAAATACTGTTAAAATGAACGAAAGTATCTTTTTAGGGAACCTCCAAAGAATTGCAAAAAAAAATAAAGGGGCTTAAATTGTCATAGACTTTTATGTCTCCCCATGGAATGAACCTATTACGTCCCATAGTTGTACATACTAAGAGTTGCCCGTGATAAACGCCATGTTCCCTTAATATCAGTTTCATCCCATATATCGAAATTAATACAGAAAGAAGAATGGGGTGTGAACTCATATTTAAGTGCGTTAAAAGTTATACTTTCGTAATTAAAAGCTACTTTTTTATTTACATGATTGCAGAATAAAAACCTTTCTATTCTAACCACTTGCACTAAAACTCACGATGATATTTTCTGTCCAAGCTCAACGTGTTTACAAAATTTCAACAGAATAGAAATAATATGAATACCAGCGTAAAATAGCAGCTCAATGCTACTGTGTTTCGTATGGTGAGTGTAGAGAACCGGAGAGCCGAGAGAGCCGTACGAGCGATTTATAACCTAAATTGTAAAGAGTCCCTTAGAGAAAAATTTAAAGAAATAAACATATTAACTTTGGCATCGCAATATATTTATGAAAATATAATTTATGTACATAAAAACATAAATAGCTTTAATAAGAATAAGGATGTTCATACTACAAACACTAGGAACAAACATAAGCTTGTAATGCCAGTTACTAGACTCCACAGAATCAGTAATTCATTTATGGGGCAATGTATACGGTTTTACAACAAAATCCCAGAACATGTTCAAAGTTTGTCAGTAAACAAGTTTAAAAGTTTTATTAAACAAAAACTGTACAAAAAGGGTTATTATAATATCAAGGAATACATGCATGAAAATAACCTCTGGGAATAGGGTGATCGCCACCATGCTGGTTCTATGAAAATTCATTTAAAAATTGTATAAACAAAATTATTGTTAAGTGAAATATGTTTTAAAAAAAATCCCGCTGGGTTTCTTGCTGGTTCTTCCCAGGACAGAGGTATTTTTCGAACCAGTGGTAAATAAAAAATGACTTTCAATAAGTATTATTATGTGATCAATATTGAATCAATCATTCATTCATTCATTCATTCATTCATTTTACTGTTTGTTGTGTCCAACTATTTGCGGGTTGATACAAGCCCTATGTTCGTTCGTGACTGTTGGTGACTGTCTTCATGTCTTCTCTTCAAATACTAAGAGGTGAGATGAAGTAAATGCCTATCTGCTAATAGTTCTACATAAGTAATGTGTAAGTAAGTTATTTCGTACAGATAGCAACATACTTTTTTAACAAAAGGTGTGAGGCATCTGGTGATGCCATCGTCAATCCGCCTGAAGCATGGCGATTAAGGCAAATCCTCAAAACAGGAGAAGCTCATGTCCAGCGGTGGTCTTGTGCCGGCACTTGAAGAATAAAAAGATGAAAATTTTTAAGTATATTTTAGAGAAAAATAAAAGGAAACTACATGACGCTCAAACAGTATGGTCGAAAGCACGAAAACATTTTAAAAGCTAAATTACCACAATATTGCTATTTTATAAAATAATATTAGTTTTCAGCAACGAAAATGTATCTGATGTTCTCCAGACCGTATTTCGTTACCTACGTTACCTAATCTCAACGGAGACTAGCCATCTGCGCAAGACAGGGTTATAGTGCAAGAGTGTGTACTATAATCCTGTCCAGAGCTGATAGCGCAAGCACAAATGCACTCTTTATTGCTTCATTCTTATATTCCGATGAGTCGGCAATCCGACAAGAGGAGAGAGATCGGGCACCAGGACCAATGGCTTTGCATGCTATCCAAAGCACGGGGGTGAAACACCGCCGACTTCTTAACTCCGGGCTGCTACTGGGATTTTTTGACAGGAAAAACCAATAAATGATTTTGACCCGACCCGGTACTCGATCCCGGGACCACATGATCGGCAGCGGTATTTGCGACCACTAAGCCAACGAGGTAGCGGAGAATGAGTGACTTCGTATAACGCTACAGCTATGATCTTATTATTTGAAGGGCGGGTCATCATTACCAACTGTAGCCTAAATCGTTAATTTTCGCTGTCTAACCCCTAAATAATTATGCTATACTGCTGATTATAATCACTTAATCGCCCATTACATTTACTTGAAGACACGCTTATGCGATAACATTGAACGTAATATTCAAAACGGGTATTACACTGTTATATCAAACTAATAATACGTAGTACTAATAATTTGTTCAAATAGAATTCGAACACCAGGACTAATTAATCAGCAAGTAGGTATGTCTCAGCGGAGTCACGCGATATGCGTTTAAATTATCGACTTATTGGAACAAAGTTCTTTATCGGACGGTACGAATTTGGCGGATGGGGGCTAGGCGAGAAAAAGTGTAAGATTTTTCCGTCACGACCCCTTCTGACGTAGTATAGACGGCCTTGGCGGTTATAAGGAAGCGAGATGGAATAATATCCATCTTCCTCACACTTTTTCTTATCTTGCCATAAAATAAATATTATTTTATTTTAAACGACGCTTCATTTTAATAGACGCTAGTAATTCATTTATTTGTGATTCTTAAGCAATAATATAATACGTTCTTCAATGATTATATATTAGAAGCGTTAGTAGCCTAATGGCAGGGCGCGGACCGCGAACTCGAAAGGTCGTGGGTTCGAATCCGCCATTCGACTACTGTCGTGAACCACTTCTAACACAAGCATTTTAAGCTTATCAGAAGTGGTTTAAGGGAATATTAGTAATTTTTAATAGCATTACTAGTATTTTAAAAAAATACTACGAAAGGAACTTCGTTCCAACCGAGTGTTCCACGACACTCACGGATGTTTTTTAATAATAATTCAGCACCCGAGAGTTCGAAGTCATAGAATTTCAACCTTTGCAACGCATCGGTGTCATTGACCAAAAAATCTGTGTCTTTTCTTTTTAATGTTTATTTATTTTTTAATTTATTCAACTGGCCGGTTAAGCCACCTTCACTTTTTAGATGATTGCTTCTAACTTTTTACAAACGCATGTTGAAGGCTGAATCAGATTATTACAACGAGAAAAAAGTCATATCTTATTATGGACTTACATCACGGTTGTGGGATAGAAAGTCACGTACACGTACGGCGTAATAATAAATAATAGAACTAGTATTTATTTGCGAAATTCGACCATTTAATTTTTTAAAGCGTTTTTATTGAAGGCATGTGTGTATGTTTACTGTTTTACTTGCTTTTACAGCAATCTTCAGACATAGTTTTATTTTCTGCACTTCTATGGTATAGTAATTTTCGAATTATAAGTTTAATTTCCTCTTTTCTTATAAAAGAAAAAAATATGAAAAACGGTTGACCCTGCAGGCCATCCCAGGAACTTCCCGCTTAGTTTCGGACGCAGCGCTCGAAAATCTATTTAATTTTTGTTTTTTAGGGTTTATTTTTTGAAAGTCTTTAAAACGGCTTGACCGATTTGACGATTCACTTGAAAATCTAATCAGCTCGAAGTCTCAATGAACACTTTCGAACGCCGTGTCGCCCATGTCGATCGGTTGGTTCGTTCTAAAGATATCGTACGACAAAATTTTATTTACATACATACATACATACATACATACATACACACACACACACACACACGGCCAGACATCCAGCCGGGAATAGTCGGAACGGATTCCTAGGACCTCAAAACGTGGAAATCTGATGAAAACTCGCATTCTCAAAATCGGACCGAAATCTATAACTTCCTACTTTTGAAAATTATTAAATTTCAAAGCGGGAAGTTAAAACAGATACTTTTCAAGATTCACGTAATAATGTAATAATATTGATTCAGTCTTCAAAGACAATTTATAAAAATATATTTAGTTAGTCATGTAAATAATCATCATCATTATTTTATCCTGTCACAAGTCCACTACTGAACATAGGCGTCTCCCATAGATTACCGCTAAGAATACCGAAAACGGTCCTGAGCCACCTCCATCCATAACTCCATCACTACCTGTTTACTCCAGTCTAGTCGAGGTTACCCGACACCACATGAGTAAAAAAACCGTACAGAGGCAAAGCTTCTAAGGAGCTGTCAAAATTGTTACCTATTTTGGTAGGGTTTTCACAATAGGTGAAGACAAATTAAACAAAACAATATCTATCATATTATTATTGCATTGTCACTGAAATTACAGTATACAAAATTTCAACTCAATCAGACATCGGGAAGTGGTTCAAATCTTACTTGCAATATGTGAACTTCACCCACACACCTACTACATACCAACGGTTACCAACCCACCCACATACCTACAAATGTTTAGTAAAAGCTTGTAATAACAATAAAAGGGTAAAAACACACCGTGTAGTACCCTCTTCTTATTTAAAATAGGATCCTACAATAAAATAAAGGTACTTACTTGAAAAAGTAATAATCAAATATTTACTTACCTACTACTCCTTGGGATATTTAAAGTATGATATATTTTTATTTTTTCCAGTATTATTCATACACACAGTATAATAAACAACCATTATTAATAATACCACGTTTTTACATTAAAATATTCAAACTTGCAACTAACAAAACAAACAACGTGCGTCGCACTGACCCTCAGATTGTTGTCCACTAGCTGTGCCAGCGAACCGGTTTTTTCCAGTCTCGCCGCGTACGCGACAAGCGGCCAGTGGTCACGCACACATGCCCCGCGTGCTTGTAGTTGTGCAACCGATTCGCGCGGTTGAATGAAGCTTTGCCTCTGTACGGTTTCTTTACTCATGTGCCCGACACTGCACTTGCCAGTACGAGGCAGCAACTCGAGAACCTTTCTTTCATATCTTGTCTCGGTTTTTTGAGCTATACATGGCCAAGTTATTTAAAGGTATTAAATATCAGTATTTAAAAACCACGAGAAGCAGAGATTAGTAAGCAATATCAGTCGTTCCACTGACATATATATGTCGATTATCTCTTTGTTGTGAATACACTCGGGTAAATAGTTATGAATTTCATGTGATGAATAATAATAATAAAATATAAATAAAATTCTGTCTGACTGATCTTATGTGAGAGACTGTTCCCTGAAATAGATTGCCATGTTTTTTCAAGGTTGCCCATAGTACATTGCACAACAAAACCTTGATAGATTTATGGAGCTCAAAGTGTGTAAGCAATAACTGGTGTCATTACATAGGCGCGTGAGATTAAAGATACATTACCATTATGAAGCATTAAGGTAAATTCACTGGGAATAAACATATTTCGAAAATTTTGATAGTATTATTAGAATAGGTCTCCAGGTCTCGATATTAATATGGTGTTTTATGCTTAAATAAAACCAAGTTTTTTTTAAATAATTACAACGTTAGGCAAACTGTAACTACTTTTCCGCCTACAATCCATCCATCATCCATCCATACAGTCCATCTGGGTAAGTAACACCCTCTTTCTTTTTTCTGCAGCCAAGCAGCAATGTGTGCAACTGCAATATTGCGTTTTTTCTTAAGAGAGCCAGTATAATTACAAACTGTGTGGCATTCCATCTTAGTCCTCGAAAATGACAACGTACATGTTGCAAGGGGGGGGGGGGCTGTAAGGTTAAGCTTGGGAGTAAAAGTTGATATAATTTTTCCTCTTCAGTAGATTCTAGTTTACTATAAGCAATTACAATATTACAGACTCTATCACACAGGGAAACTTCGAGCATAGTCTTCTCAATAAGCGACCTTAAGCTTCCTCATACAGCCAACAGTGGCGAACGTCTCAGATCTATATGTCAACAAAGACTTCAAGAGCTTTGACAGGTGACGCTATATAGGGTATATATAACTCAAATATGCCATGCTATGCCAGATGTGAATCCGCTTGATAAGCGTGACGATTTTAACAATTATTCCCTCCACCGAGAGAGGCCCTTTTCCAACATTGAACTAGTGGAAGAAGATTAATATTATCAAATTATATTAATAGTACTCTCAGTACTATGCTTTGATGCGAGAACCTTGCACCTTCGTACTGTAGCTATAGTAAACAATACACAAGTAAATACTAATTTAATTAAATAACGTAATTCATCTCTCGGTTCAAACAATATTTCAGTAAATAAAACCTTAACTGCGCTTGAAGTTGAGAGCCTGATATCTTACTGCATTTATTATCATCGAACAATAGTGATGTTTTTTTTTTACATTTTTATTAAATTTTTCCTTTCTAGGCACATTTTTATAAGGAAAAACCAAATAGCTGAAGACGTTACGAAATGAAATAGGATTTATGTTCCATTAAGTATATAAAAATAAGGAATATATTTTAAAATTGCCTATTTTAAAGGTCAACGATTTAGATTTAGTGTTTAGTGGTTTTGACCGACAGTTGCTGACATTTTGCCATAGCCAAAATATAACAATTTAACACGAATAGTACCTAAAACAATATATTTTTTTTAAACCTTACTCCCACATTAGGAATTTTCAGGCGCATGTTACTGACGTGTTTTTATGGTTGTAGAACGAATGGGTCGGCTCGACCGGGGTAGGACCACGCTCTCACAGAATACCAGCGTAAAATAGCAGCTTAATGCTGCTGTGTTTAATATAGTGAGTGTAGAGAACCGGAGACCCTTTTTACTGGAAACGAGGCATTCCATCTTAGTCCTCAGGGGTGACAACGCATGTCTATATGGCCACAGCATCCACTTACCATCAGGTGGACTATAAAAAAAAATTTGTAATATATAAATTACACAATTACCCTTGTCCTAGATCCGGACCTGGTAATACAAATACTTGTTTCGTTTGAGATTCGAGCCCGCGACCCGCAGCGCCACAACTTATTCAACGACATAGTTACTATAGTACACTCTCCACTCACACCTATGCTATTTACATCCATCCATCCATCCATCCGTCCATTACAGCCCATAAAAGTCCACTGATGAACATTATAGGCCTTCTGCATAGATTGCCACGCTTGGCAGGCGGTTTGGTCACCGTAGTTTTTTATCATTTTGAATTGTTATCAGGAAGGTGCTGCTGTCCTCTCCTGTTTCAGTTTCCCTCTGTCACCTCTTACAACACCCTCGGGATATGGGTGGGGTAGTGAATATTCGTATTCCTAGTGCTATTTCACGGTACTATTCACATACTAACGGAATATGGAAGTAAAATAACAGCATCTAAGCCGGCCCATAATTGGGCACAGATCTTCTGTCTTATAAGACGTCTTAGTGGTGCAATGGCTAAGCTTTGAGCTCACAATTAATTACTGCGGGTCTTGCAGTTTATCCCTGTGCAATTGTGCAGCTATAAAATGCATCTAGGCTACAACGAAGATTCCTAGTGTATGTGTTTTCACGTTTTTGGTACTTTTAAAAGAAAATACCAAGACGGCTTGCAGATCTCAATGTTTTTCGATATATTTTTAACAATTCCGCTGATGCCGGTATCAAGGATTGAACTTGTGTACGTACTATGCAATTAAACTTTTTAATTATAATTTTTCTCCCTTCTCTCAGTATCCACTGTTAAAGTAGTAATTACAAAATAAAGATCAGTTTTCAACACTAACTTTATAATAAAAAATACCTAATTTACAGTCTTCGGTGGAAAACACATTAGCTAAACGAAGCTTTGACTATTTATTTTGAAGACATTATATTCAAACTTGAAGACTGTTGCTGTTGTGGCAAATTATGTAATAATGTGTGAAACAAAAGGCTTCGTCCATTCGGATATGCTAAGTAAATCCTCATCAAAAGAATGAACAACCGCCTTGCGTCTTGTTGTTCGTAATAGAAAGGGGATGAAGTTTAAAGTAATGCACAATAATATTATAATTCTATTCCAAATCACACACCATATAAATTAGTAAACAAAAACATTCATAGCTTTAACCAAGCTTGGTTAAGGCTCTTATCAACGTCAAAATCTACATCAGTTCGGAAAACAAGATCTTCTCAGAGAAGAACGTATACAAACACGAAGAGATGTTGAAAACTGTTGCAATGGCACGATGTCATATTAACATGACGTAACCTGTAACGAGCTCCACATCGCTGATAATATCAACATTTCATCACAACGATACTACTGATCACACCGTATTCAGATCATTGACTGCAGGGCAGAATCAATTATTATATATTTGTGAACACTAAAACTTGCATAAGCGGTGGAATGTATTTTGTCATTAAACCGTTAAATATTATTTTAATTTTCATACCGCATTCATTTCTCATATCAGAATATTTTACACTAAGTATTTTGAGAAAGTATGCTTAAGTTAAAAGTAAAAACTAATTATACCGCAACAGTGTGTATAAAATTTAATATGTCGTATTTGTCATCTAAAAGTATAATTGTTATATTTTATATAATAAATGAAGGTACATCACCAACATATAATATTATATATCAACTGAGAGAGGGAATTAACCTTTGTGATCGTGACCGTTGCAAAAGGTTTAGATGTCTGTTGTTACTAAAAACGAATGCTTTATTTACTTAACATTTGATTTAAGTTTGTAAACGATATAGATATAAAAGAAAAATATCTTATATAAAACTTAAAATAAAATAACATTAAATGAATTAGCAAAATAAAACCTTAAGTTTTTCTTTGGGAAAATCATGTCCACTAGTAGAAACTTCGTTTCGGTAAACGTGGAGTAAAGAGCGACCTATCATTGGGTAGAGTGAGAACTTATCAGTTTGTTTAAAGAAACAAACTGATAAGTTCTCAACATGGGCCACCGGTGGACCGAAGGGGAATAGCCATACGCCGGCTTTCCCCTCCGTGAAAGTATAAGTCCTAGTGGTCACTAGACTAAATCTAGTTGCGCGGCTGAAATCGACGTCATACAAAAATGCCGAATTGTTCAGTTTTTTTGCTGCAAAAAGAGATCTGTCACCTCACATTTACAAAAAAGAAACATGTTTAAGTGTCGTGGAACACTCGGTTGGAACGAAGTTCCTTTCGTAGTATATTATTATTGATAAACGTATTATATTATTGATTAACAAATACAAATAAATGAATTACTAGCGTCTATTAAAATGAAGCGTCATTTAAAATAAAATAATATTTCTTTCATGGCAAGATAAGAAAAAGTGCGAGGGAGATGGATATTATTCCATCTCCCTTGCTTATAGCCGCCAAGGCCGTCTACACTACGTCAGAAGGGGTCATGACGGAAAAATCTTACACTTTTCTCGCCCAGCCCACATCCGCCAAATTCGTACCGTCCGATAAGGAACTTCGTTCCAAAAATGGCGTTACCTTAACTTTCATATATATATAAATATTTTTTAATCACATTATTCCTATTTACTTCTATTTAAACTTAAAAATTACATCAATACCGGTCGTGTTGTTTTGGATTTGCTTACCAACACAGGCCCCTCGCCTTCATACAATATGTAGATCGGTCGAACAACTGATCTGAGTTTGTATCCTAGTTGCCGCTGTCACCGAGCGATACTGTTATAACGTATATCTATGTGTGTGTGTGTGTGTTTGTTGTTGTAATTGTTATGTGAGAGTTTCGTACTAACAGACGATTGTTTGTGTGCGCAGATTTTCCCCCGCAAAAAATGACAGACAGTTCTGTCCGGTTCGCCGGTAGCCCGGCGGTGGTGGTGTTGCTCTATGTGTAAATCTAACGGAAATCGTGACCGAGTTCGTTTTGACGTTTGATGTTTGATTTCGTTGTAATATGTGTACTACTCTTTGATCAATAATTATTGTTCTCAGATACTAAATGTAGTATCGATGATAAGCCGATATGTTTTAATATAAATATTTTATTTTAGGTTATTAAATATTTTCAGGGTATAACATAAATAGAAAATTTAAAAAACCTCCGAAAATAAACCTGCTGCAGCTAACAAAACAGACGATGACCTTAAAACGGTTGACCCGATTTGGATAGAACATGTCTAAGAACCACCGCTAGAAAATGTGCTTTTAAATAAAAAACCATACCCAAATCGGTTCACCCGTTTAAGGTGCCACATAACACACACATAGCGGTCAAACTTATAACACCTCTCTTTTTGCGCCGGGGGTTAAAAATAAAACATATAATGCGGTTGCAAGATGATTCTAACCGGGAAACGATTCCCACTAGAATTACACAATCTCACTGCTGGTATGACATTCGTGTAGTGACTCAGGCTGTTTTTATGGCAGTGTTTGTTCAGTTTCCTATGTTCAGCGGTGTACTTGTGATATTCTATAATGATAATGATGTTTTAATATCATTTAAAACATTGAAGCTAGGAAAAAGTATTTACCCAGTATTACATCGAGATGAGTAAACTTAACGCTTTCAAGAAAAATTGACTCGCGGCTTTGAAATGCATTATATTCACCAATACGCCCAAAAGGCTGCCGACGAAATAATTCTAAATTTTAAATGTTTTTCCGTCATACGCCAAAACTCACGATATTTTACTACCATTACCTACAGTCATGGGCATGCAACTTAGAACATTATTTTTAGAACAAAATGATATTTTTTTGTGCCCATCTATATTCCGGGACACTAGGCTAGATTTAATTTTAATCTCACTAGAGGGCACGCTTATACATTAAGTCTATGCATACGCAATAATCCATGCGCACTACGCAGTTAGTGGCGGTTAGTTACTGGTAGCAAGTAGCAACTATTATTTATTTTGTTGATAGTTAACCTTAAATTGATATTAATATTTATTGAACATTATTCCGATTTCTCGCACGTTTTATGTGTTATGTGTTTTCTTTCATAATAATTAATATTTTGCGGCCCTGATTTGTTTTTGTTTATTCGATTTGCAAAACTGTGAGTGTAACGAAACCAATGTGTTTTAAATGTGATCAATTTGGTAAGTACTTATAAAGTATTCGCATAATTTTACGGTTTTATTCACTTGAAAACAGCCACAATCTAAAAATCGAAGGTTCAAGGCATGGGCTGTAATAATTAAAAGTCCACTGCTAGATTGTCTTATAGGTTATAAGTACTATTTGGCATAGCTGCCACGATTAGCAAGCGGGTTGTTGCTCATCTCCTGTTTCAGGTTCTTCCAGTAATTGTTCCAGTTATTATGACACTAGATAGTACTAAACTTATTGCATGATAATTTATATTATATTCTTTTATATTTTATCTTCCCATCAGCCCACATCTCTGTAACCTATTCTTGGTCTGTATATATACTTCTGGCAAGATGGGTTTTAATATAATCTATCAGGAAAGATATTCTTTCTGGCATTTACCATAATAGTCTGAATTCTGGACTAAGTTTGTCTTCAATTTCATTAAAAACAGCATCACATTTGTTACAACTTTGATAATTAACAAATGTGATAGGCTAAATATAATAACTTTTTTTGAGTTTATTTTTAAAAAATCCTAGTGTGGGGTACCCACACTAGGATTTTCTCCTGTATCGTGGAGGCAGTTTACAAACATAAATTGCACAAGGACAAACATCCAGACCCAGAACAATTATTTGCAGGCTATACAAATACTTTTCCGTGTGATTTGAACCCAGGCCCCCAGCGCAGCAACTCATTGCTAAGCCACTGCGCCACAGAGCCGTCATACAATACAATAACACAATACAATACAATAATTAATCTTTCAATAATGCAGTACAAATTCAACTGAATAGTGATATGGACCAGCATTATCAATTTAAGGTATGGGTTCTACCTCATGAAATCTGTTCCAGTGGCACGGGGACAATTTTTTATAATATTATGCATGTTAGTTGGTGTATCCTTAGAATAGAATAGAATATTTTGTTTAATACAAATTATTACGTAATACTTATTAAATTTAAGAAATAATATACAATTATTTATATAAATTATAATAAAAACATCATAGTAGGGATCACCTCATTTCCAGAGATTTTTAAATAGAATAAGGGTGACATCCGAGCACACAGCCTACCTAATGGTAAGTGAATACTGTAGCCCATAGGCATCTACATCTATCCTCAATTAAGAATCTAAATGCAGATGCATTGTCTCCTGAGGACTAAGATGGAATACCTTGTATCCAGTAAAAGAGCATTTGGTCTTCTACACTTACTGTATAAAATACAGCAGCATTAAGCTTCTCACTTATCTAAGTGAGAGTGAGGCCTCCTGGTCGAGCCGACCCATGACATTCCAATACAATCTGGTCTATGCTGTCATCATTTCATCTGGTCTCTTTATGCATACCTGATTGTCATATTTTTTCAGGTACAATTATTAAAAGATGAATGTAAAAATAAACAAAATAATGATTTTAAAAAATTCCCAAAATGAAGGTGAAACATGCAGCTCAAGTTTTTAGTCAACGAGTATAAGGAGCTCTACAATTTGTGCAAGTAGGTATATATATATACTTTGCTAAACAATATTCAGATGTTTGAATTAAATGAAATAGAAATCTCGAAAGAAGAGGAAAGAGATAGTAGAGATAAGTATAGATGAATTAATGGAAGCAGGTAAGGCAGCCGGATATGATAGAGTATCACTCGAAATGCCAAGGGCTGGAGAGGGAGTGGTGGCAGACCTGCTGTACACCTTGTTTAATTTGTGTTGGGAACTTAAGCAGGAACTGGGAGACTGGTGCAAAGCCATGATAATCCCAATATATAAGGGAAAAGGATCGCAGCAGGACTGTAAAAACTGCCATGGTATCAGCCTTCTTAGCATTGTGGGAAAACTGTATGCTAAGGTACTAATTGAAAGAGTTATGAAAGATACTGATGGAAAAGGTATTTGGGCGTTTGTGGACTTGGAAAAGGTTCATGACAGAGGACAGGGATGTGTTATGGCAAACACTGAACTCATTTGGGTTGAGCGCTGGGTTGATACAGGCATTGAAGGTATATTCTATATATATCTGTATAGGGATTCCAGTGCTTGTATCAGGATCAACGGGCCTACTCGGACTGGTTTGGCATCCATAAGGTGTCGGACGGGGCTGTGGCTTCCCGTGGCTGTTCAACCTATTTATGGACAGTTGTTTGGAAAATTGAAAGTTGAAAATGTGGGTTAAGAATGGGTGAGTTAACCGTCAAATGCCATTTGTAAGCCGATGATCAAGTCATACTTGCGTCGTCGGCGGCCGAGTTGCAATGATGGTTACATTAATGAACAGGTCATTAAAAGAAAGGGAATGAAAGTTAACGCAAGTAAGACGAAAGTTACTGTTTTTGAAGGAGAAGAAAGTAATACGATATGTGAAATAAGAATAGAAGGAATTGGTCGAGCAAGTAGATGAGTTTGTATTTGGGATGGATTTAGCAGGATGATAGATATGAATAAGGATATAGAACGACGAGTGAACGCAGGAAATAGAGTAAATGGGGCTCTACGCTCTATTGTGGAAAGTCAGAATGTCCAAAGCATGTATGGCAATTCACAATGCTGTGTTAGTCCTACTTTAATGTATGGTACTGAAAGTTGGGTGTGCAGAAGAAGCACGAGAGTAGAATAAATGCATATAGAAATGCGGTCATTAAGGAGTATGTTAGGGCTGAATCTGAATGACACAGAGAGAAATTGTAATAAGAGAAGAGTGTGGTTTGCAAGATGATGTTGTGATCAAAATTATATGAAGTTGACGCCTCCTCTGTGTTTGTATATTATGTAGTCATGAATTGACGGACCGAATCACACGAATTGTAACCTTTCGGGAAAAATAAGATTTTACTGGTATCCCAACCTATATCAGCTCCACTGGCAACACTAACTAATGTCATTGTGAATTTATATTATTGTTTGTTTATTTTATACTATTTCAAATGCGAATGCTAATATTAATCTTACATAATAATGTCCTATTACAAAAATGGCAAAAGTTTTTGAAAATATTAGTTTGTTGACTTTCTAAAATGTTCAATTCTTTTAGGACGAGAAGGGAATGAATGCTGGTGCTATGTATAGTAGAAATTAATGTATTCTCTTATTAAAATACTTTACCTATCTAGCTGTCTGACTTATTGCAGGAATATTATACGCTATTTTGCAAATTAACAACTAATTTACTGAATTTCATACAGTTTTAGTGACATACATGTGATATTGTGAGGTAACTGTTAATATATGTACTCATATTTTTTCTATAAAATGGTATAACTAGCAAAGATTGTTTTGTTTTGTGAAATTCAGCTGTGTAAACCAAATTGTATTTCAGCTTTGATTGTATTCTAGTAGATTTTTTTCATCCTATAAACACCAGAAAAGAACCCAAATCATAATAGGAAGAACAATAAGTAAATTTCTTACTTTTATGGTAGCACCCACCCCAATTTTTAGACAATAGACATACTAATTGTAGATAGTGATAAGGGCTTAATGACTATTTTCATGCTTTACATACATAAATACCTTCCTCACAGTACTGCGCAGCAAGGTAAGTTTTGATGTAACCTATGAACAGTCCTCAAATGAGATGTTACATAACAGTTGTTTATCAGGGTAAGAATTTTAATAAGTCGGTACTTTTTTTAACAAGGTAGTATCAGGCTTATGAAGATTGGAAGGTCCTTCTTCTTTATTCTGTGTTTTAAGATTGTGGAGAACAATGCATAAAGCTTAAGGATGGTCCATGAATTTTATGCATTTATATTTTTCTAATAGCAAATGCTTCATACTTTAGTTTATCTATTAACTTTAGATAACAAACTTAGAGACAATTTTCCTGTAGGTTTAGGAATTTAATTCCATTTTATTTCCTCATGAATTTTTCTTGATTTTTGCATACGAGAGAATTACCTTGAGATTTTATTTATAAGGTAAAAAGAAATACATATATTTTACAAGATTAATTTTACAAGCTATGTCACTTGATGTGGTTATTACACGCATATGGTTTATGTATGATATAGCTGTAGTGTTATAACTAATTACAGCTGTGGGATTTTAGCAAAACATTATAATTCAAAGTAAAGATTAAAGTAGTACCCGCCTATCTTGTGTTTAATATTTTATTGCTTCTTTATTACTTTAACGGTACTCATAACATTTTATTTCTTTGCAGAAAGAAGTTACTGCCACAAGAATGTGAAGATGCGGCAGATATACTTCCTGTTTGATCAATTGTTTGATTATTTTAAGGAGGTTCCTATAACAAAACGTACAAGATCTATAAAAATTGTGTAAAAACAAATTCAAGATTACGGCACTATGGACTTATAAAAGTAGATAACTAATCGCAAGATATTTTGATGTTATGGAAAAATTTTGCTTTTACAGATAACCATTTCTATTTTTGGTATTTTAAAATAATAATTTAGCCTTGATTTCAGGTTATTAAAACATTTTTAAATTATTTCTAAATTATTTTCTTTTAATAGTGCAAATAGTTAGAATACCTCCAATAATTTATCAAGGTACATAGTTTGTCATTATTGTGTTTTATTTTATCATTATTGATTCTAATATGTCTGCCTATTAATATTTTATTTATATTATTGCACCAGCTCTTAGCCATCTTTGAGGGTCTGAACTATGTACAATTATTTTGATCAACAAATTGATGATAAGGGTCCATACTATTTCATGTTTGTCATGTTAAGAATTAAAATTTGATATTTATTAACAATTTAATGATTTGAAATATCCCATTTTGGGGAATCATTGGTTAAATGTTTTTAATTATTTTGTTATATCTTCAATACATTATAAAAGTTTTTGAAAATCGCAAAAGTGTTTTTCTAGAAAAATTACAAAGTTTATGTATTTGCTTGGGGTGAGAGGATTACTCATTGTAATAGATAAAACTTTCTTCCACGGCATATATGTGCTGAATTATGTTTTAGAAACTTTTATAAAACTTACATTGTAGAAATTAAAGAAAATCAAACCAAATTGACTAACTTCACTAAGTCAGTAATATCTTCAGTATCTGTGCTCTCTAGGGGCAATTAATAATGTTTTGAAAATAAAATCAAAACAAAGTTGTTAAAGACAAGTATTTATTTAACATTAATCATTAACATGTTTCAGTTGTAAGACTTACTTGCACAAAATCTAAGAACACCTGATACATGTTGGTTAAAATTTGTGCTTAACTCTTTATTTTAGGTATTTTATCATGTAGCACCATAGGTTTCTGTCAGCTTACATATCCATCATTCAGTAGTTCATTTACTCCCGCATCAATATCTAAGAGTAATTATAAATGCTCCCATTTAGCTGTCTACTATGTCATGCTGTAAATCTTAATTCTTTTGAAAATAAAATTTCCCTTTCAATAACTAGGATCAAATAAAGAGAATTGCTTATTAATTTAAATTACAAAAGCATTATTGCTGCCATTGTCTTATTAACTTAATTATTGCTTACTTTGGTGTTAATTGTAAATTGATCATAGACACCATTTAATCATGTTTGTTATAAATCTCTTATTATATGTATTTTTTTTAATTACTGCCAGAGTAGCATTTTGCAAAATCTATAACAAATTGATAGCTTATTATGAGCTTTCACCTATATCATTAAACCAAAACATGTTCATCGTCATATTTTCACTCTTAACATCCCCAGTCTTAAAACCTATGACAGTTGCATTGTAATGTAGTGAGGGGAACACTAGCATCTCATCAAACATTAAACACAAGCACTCCGCTATGCTCAAGCTTTGTTTTTTCATTTACTTAAATATAATTGGGTTTATATCTGGTTTAATTAGTATTTATTTAAGGATGTCCATCTTGAGGACAAAGTGGACAGTTTCCTTAAGAATCTATATCTTTTAAGGCTTACATATTGAAAATGCCAACAATTTGTCTTTAAAATTGTATGATCTTCCACAACATTTATGTTATACTGTACTTACTAAACCATTAAGTAAGTAATTAACTGCATATTCAGGAATATGTGGGTGTGCATAGTCAAAGGTATCAAAGTTTTATTAAATATTTTTTTCTTGGTATTCTTTTTGATGCTTTATGTAGTCTCTTTTCCACAATTTTAAGATTGATAATAATTTCACAAATTGTTTGTAAAGTTGTATTATGTAAGTACGTTATAATATATAAAATGCTTATTTTGTAAAAGAAATATTATACAGATCACACATATAAACAATGATATAGTGGGCATAACAAAGTCACTTTTGTAAATTGTTTGTATTTTAAAAGTATACTTATTACACACATATTTAAAAATGTTATGTAACTAAAATATGATAACGTTATCAAGTACATATTTTAAAGATTAATAATGCTGCTCCAAAATGTATCTTTTATTTTAATTTAAAGATGCACCACTATAAACAATTATTTGATACTAATTCATGAAATTTTGGAAGAGGAGCAAAACTTTGAGTGATTGAAATACCAATGTAGAGCACATTGGTATTTGAATAATTATTATATATTAAATAGGAAGGAGTTGAGTCTTGTGGATACCACTGTTTTTCTTCGTATTACTATAATACTATTGGGGTCATGCGACTGACATTGAAGTTATATTTGTTTTATGATAGAGAGCCGTACAGGCGATTTATAACTTAAATTGTAAGGAGTACCTTCGAAAAAATTAAATAAATATACATATTAACTTTGACATCACAATATCTTTATAAAATGTGATGTATGTACATTAAAACATAAAGCTTTGATAAGAATAAAGATGTTCATACTTTAAACACTAGGAAAACATAAGTTTGTAATACCAGTTACTAGACTCAACAGAATTGGTAATTCATTTATGGGGCAATGTATACGCTTACAACAAAATCCCAGAAAATGTACAAAATTTGTCAATAAACAAGTTCAAATGTTTGATTAAAGGAAAAATGTACAAAAAGTGTTATTATAATGTCAAATAATACATCAATGAAAATAACCAATGGGAATGAGGTGATCGCCACCATGCTGGTACTATTAAAATTTATTTAAAGTGTACAAAGAAAATTATTGTAAAGTGAAATGTTTAAAGAAAGTCCCGCTGGTTCTTCCCAGGACAGGTATTTTCGAACCAGTGGTAAATAAAAATTACTCCATAAGTATTATGTAATAATCTATGTTGAATAAAATTATTCTATTCTATTCTTTGTAATATAAGATATTTACTAACCAGTAGGGACATTGTATAAAGAAGTTAATTTATATTGTGCAAATATTGTTAAATTTAACACATCTAATGTTAATCAATAACTACAAAGAATTTTTAAACAATAAACGTTTTAAAATAACCGGTTTTATTTTTGTAATAGAACTAAGAATTAGCACAAGAAACATAAACAAAGTTAGATACATTGCATCACTTGTGCATAAGTGCTGCAATGTAATTAATGGTTGTATATAAAACAAAATTTGTTATGCAAATGAAGGGCGAGCTTAAAGCACTTTTAATTTAGCGCCATCTGTTAACCAAGACAGCGCAATAACGAAAATTAAATTTGAGTTGCCCATCTATCTCTAGTATATATACAGTAATCTATGCCTACAGTTAACTTTTACAATACTCAGAATATGACATAAGGTAAAGCATTCTCTTACGCCGCCATCGCATATCGTATGATTATATTTTAATAAAATAATTCAAGGTGTACGAATAACGACATATAATTATGAACAAAATATGCTGCGAATATAAATATATCTAAAGTTATTATTGATAGCTTACTAAAAAAAATTCAACCGTTACAACAGTTTAACCGCGCCCATTATTGTGTAATACATTATGTTTACTGCACTAATTAAAATGTGAAATTGTGGTTAGATGAACATGTGATATTCATTAACATAGTGATACGCTTTAATTATTTTTATGAGTGTCAAATGCATTAAATACTATACAGGGTTATTTTGCAATAACCGGCCAAATTTGCAGAGAAGTTTCAGAATAAGTAATATTGCCAAACTGTGAAGAAAAATTAATTAAAAAAATTATCTTTTAAATTCAAAATGCGTGGTAATGCATTATTTTAACTGATTTTACTGTGCACACACACATTCGTAAGGGTCGATCGGTAGGCAATTACGTTGTTGCCCATAAATCACAATCAATTTGGGATAATCTATACAAATAAATAAAATTGAAGTGTCTGTTTGTAATGTTAAAATAACAGCTTTTTACTAAATGCAATTTTTTACAATTTTTAATTTTTGTTCATCTGTCTGTGTTTCTGTCTGTTTGTTCCGGCTAATTTCCGAAATGGTTATTATGACGGGACTTTTACTGGCAGATAGCTGATGTTATAAGGATTAACTTAGGCTACTTTTATTTTAGAAAAATATTTAGGGTTCCGCGAATAAAATTAAAACCCTAAATTACACGCGGGTGAAGTCGCGGGGAATAGCTAGTTTCAAATAAAAGTAGAAGCCTTATTTACTCGTATTTTCAAAAACTGAAATTACGCTATATCATTATTTATTTTATTTATTTATTCTTTATTGCATTCTTTATTACATAAGAAGAATACAAAGGGCGGACTTAATGCCTCGAGGCATTCTCTACCAGTCAACCCATGGAGTGGTGAGAATTTGACGTAGGTGTAGCAATATAGAATAACAACAAAATAAAAATGATAATTAACTACGTAATTACTTTTATACTTTTACTAATACATAAAATAAATAAACTATAGAAATATCTCCTATTTATACATATATACAAATATATACATACATACATATACATGTCAACATATTTATATACTAGCTGTTCCCCCCGACTTCGCCCGCGTGTTATTTAGGGTCTTTTTCTAAATTAAAAGTAGCCTAAGTTACTCCTTACGACATCAGCTATCTGCCAGTGAAAGTCCTGTCAAAATTGATCCAGCCGTTTCGGAGATTAGCCGGAACAAACAGACAGACAGACAGACAAAAATTAAAAAAAAATAGTTTTTTATAATGCCGTATATACTTTCATATGCAGTTAGTAAAAAGCTGTAATTTTGACATTACAAACAGACACTTCAATTTTATTTATTGTATAGATTTGAACTTAAGTTTAAAATTTGGCTACACTTTGATAAATAACCCTGTATAGGCTGTAGAAAATCTAATTTATTAATTAAAATACTTAGATACAATATTAGATATTTCTTACAATGTTTGTTTTTTATATAGAATGAGGTGACAAACGAGCACATAGTCCACCTGATGGTAAGTAGATGCTGTGGCCCATAGACATCTACAACTATCCTCGATTAAGAATCAAATGCAGATGCGTTGTCACCCTTGAGGACTAAGATGGAATGCCTCGTTTCCAGTAAAAAGGGTCTCCAGTTCTCTACACTCACCAGACGAAACACAGCAGCATTAAGCTGTTATTTTACGCTGGTATTCTGTGAGAGCGTGGTCCTACCCTGGTCGAGCAAACCCATTCGTGCTACAACCATAACATAGCTGCAGCGTGGCTCTACCACGTACATTGTCATTTGGAATATATGTCTATGTAATCATTCCAAAAGAAAATTTATTAATGATGAAATAAGTAACAAAGGAGTAATATCTTCGCTCTGTCTAAAACCACAAAAAATCATTTACTTTCTGTGTTTTTATTACTTACATATATATGTAATATTTGACAAATTAATGCAAAAGGCGGTAGTCCTCGGTACGTCCCGCATTATCCGCCGGTTTCTTTCCCTTTCCCCCTAACCCTGGGCTGTTTGGTTTCCCCTGCCTGAGGGCTTCCATCTTTGTTGGGTTTTATTTGTTTATGTATTTTTTATTTATTTATTTTACACACTTAATCAATTATTTTGTCACCGCATTAAATTGACAATCTCGGTTTTTGATAAAAATAGGCACAAAGTAATGTCAGAGACTAATGCTTAAACGAGGCAACACTAGGTAATATGTTTATCGTAATGAGAGCGCAATACACTAGATCATTTGTAACGTTGTGTGACTTATCGTGTAACGTGTTGAGGCTCATCTTACGCAACTGAGTGCATTATGGGCATTAGCCTCACCCATCACTCGCAAACGTACAACGTAAGGGAATGCACACATCACAATTCACAACCCAATCTTATCGCAGTTTCTATTCACATTCTACTGTTGCTAGATGAGTTGATGTGAAAGTATGATCCCTAAGCTTCGCTACTGCGTTAAAGCGGGCCAAATCATCTTCGTTCGTAATTTTCACGAGATTATAGAGCACAATCTTACACATTATGTCTTCCCAATCTCTCTAAGCATAAAATCATTCCCGAACATCTTGTTTTGGAAAGATTTTAAGCGCTTCTGATAGAAAGACGTCTGCAAATAGTGAGTCGATCAGCATAGAAAAAAATATACGTGTAACAAACCATTCACGTCACAGACAAACGCAAAAAAAAACCTTCAAGTCCAGTTTCACCTATTCACCGCTTAAGGCCATATTTTCGTATCTACAGAAACGCTTGACAGCATTTTCTATCATTCAGTTGATTTTTTAAATGTTTTAAAGTGTTGTCAAAAGAATTAACCTCAAATGGAAATTGCAAATTTGTAAAGTCCTTACTGAATACGTCATTCAAAATAGTACGAGAGACACAGATGGCGAATATTTTTAGAAAGATAAAAAAATAATTTAATTTGCTAGAGCCCGTGACCCGCATATAAAAATTAAATTCGTGCCATTTTAAGTTTTGCTTTAGAGCCTCCAAACTGAATCATGACACACATACGGTCTTCGTATTTTATATAGTAATAGGTACATTTTACGAAAATATAAATTATATGGGTACAAAAGGTGCTTAATGACAATTATATTATTTCTTTGCGATAATAGCGTTGTAGTCTCTTACATAAGATAAGATATCAGTAAAAAACATTAAGATCTTTTTTTTGCAGTCCAAATTTTCGTCGACGCCGAATAGCACATATTATGAGATTCCTGCTTTGTCCTGCTGTGATTTTTATTTTTATTTATTTTTTGCTTTTTATTATCATCTGCGATTTTTGCTCTTATGAAGGCAATTGTTTTGAGAAGGATTTTGGCGTATAATACTCCTTTTTAACCCCAGTTTGAGCAGTATCCTTTTTGCAATCCCACGTCTAATTATGATATTTGAGGTACACGTCTACCGGCTCGTAATGTGTTTATTTGTTTGGCGGCAAAATAGGTAATAGGGTGGAATCTACCCACACGCACTCCTTGGCAGAAAAGTAGTCCTATCACCAGTCACAGTGTGTACGAGATAAAATAGAAAGTACTGAAGAAGAACATATCGAGATTACTTGTTTGTTGATAGATAAAGAAAGAAATAAAGAAAACATGACATATTAAAGAAGTAAATATTATCATCATATCATGTATAACGTTCATGTCACACTTATGCTAGTAGTTGTTGGGAACACTGATCAAAATTCTTGACGAGTATGTTTACATAAGACAAATTGATCGATCAGGTAAGTCCAGCTCCGACCAAGAGGTTAGTTGACGGATGGATATTCATTCCTATTTCTTTAAAAGCTTAAAACAGATGTGTACAATCAGAGCGTGATGCCAGTGATGAAACTGAGACATGATCCTTCACTGCTGGCCGTATGAGAAAGCTTAATTGACAACCGATGGGAAAGAATGGTTCTAGAGTGACAGCGTCGTACCGGCAAGCGGAGTATAGGACGGCTCCTAGGAGTGGCACCCTAGGATTTCAACATGCAGGAAGTCGATGGATGCTGGTGGTTAAGGACCGTGCTTTGTTTGGAGCATTAATTAGGGGAGACCTAGGTTCAGAAGTTGACTTATGAAAAGTTTTAATAATGAAGATAATAATTTAAATTATTTGTAATGTCATAGGTACTATAACGATTATTTTGAAATTATAATTGGGATTAGGCGATATCGTAGGGCGATATGCGTGAGATTTCAAATAATCGACATCGTCGTCGTTATGTATATCGTAAAATATCTGTAATAAGGTCCCACTTGTTTAATAATACGTTTTACAGCACGTTATACATTCATAATCAACTTTGTTTCATAGCAAGTAATACATAATTACCCTTTATCTTCTGAGAAACAAACTCAGTATGTCCTCTGCATTTTAATGAGTAGATGTTTATTATAAATAGGATGAGAATTTCCCTTGAATACTTATTATTTATCTAAAGTCTGTTAATTTCAAGAACCTAGGGTAATCATCGGTTTCATTGTTTACACTACAATATTGTTTAATATTTTTTAAAGAATGTTAATAACGTTATTAATATAACTGTTAATAGCATCATTAGTATACTATGTTAGGAGTGATTTACAACAGTCGTCGGTCTGGATATTTTACATTGGATTGAAATCCACTTAATGGTTATACCGCTATCTATCAGAAGCCATGAGGTCTTTTCTTGCATTTCTTTCATTCTTACGAAAATCACTGGACGAAATAAGATGGTGGGATCGCGATGACCAAGTGAGAGAACCTAATGCTAATCCAACGACATTTTGGATAATTACTAATAAAAACACTTTTAACGAAAGATGTTGTAGTTTGTTTTAAGAAACATACTCTTCATCCGAAAAGATAAGACCGATTGAAGCGGTCCGAGTTGAAAACGAAAAATTCGGGAGGGAAGAATCGTTCTCGAGTGTCAGCCTCGTGCTTATATGTAAAGTGTAGGGCGGGGAGTGACGATCTGGTAAAACATGCAGGAGGTCGATGAATGCAGGTAGCTCGGGACAGTATTTTGTGGCATTCGTTGGGGGAGGCATGTGTTAAGCAGTGGATTTGTGAAGAGCTTTGATGAAGATAAAATGAAATGATTGTTAATTATCTAAATAGATTATGAAATTTTTGACAATAAAAATCTATCCATAACATTGAAATAACTGGCTTCTATAAAAGAAGCAATAGCATGCAAATAACCACTTGAGCAATTAAGCTCAAGTGGTTATTTGCATGCTATTAAGACATAAATATCCAATTTTTTTATATTTTTATGTCTTTCTGTCTGTCAGGGTTAATCTTCGAAATTGTGATAAAACATTACCAACAAACAGAGAGCAATTTTAGGAATCATTTAGGTTATATTTTATACGAAAAGCGTGAAGATTTTTTTGTAAAACAAAAAATATCAATTAAATAGACTTTTATTATCTTAAATCTAAATAACGCCACATTAATAGATCCTAAGCCGGGACGGGTCGCTAGTTATTAAAGAAAAGATGTCTATGAACGCGGTCCGTGCATCAATGTAATTATTGAAATCACCGCAAAAAGCATAAGTAAGCCGAGCAGTGCGAGCGTAAAATTACGGCGATGATTGATTACATAAATAAATTAGCAAAGTTCGTTCCTATATCATAATTTTGTAATGTTTAATGTTTAATCAACTGTTTTTTGTCAGCTCGTAAAAGTACATTGCTGGACATAACTCTCTCTTGTTGCAAAACCCTCTCAGAGATTAAAGGTTATTTTAGAGGTCTGTGCCCAGTGGGACGTATCTATATAGGCTGTAACATTACTTTACCTTTACTTTAGCGTCTTTAATATATAGTAGTATAGTAGGGATACGATGTCGGTCTATGTATTGCGTATCTAAGAGTAAAAGTAGACCAGTATTCAGTGTCTGAAATACGGTGACAATCAAACACAACTAGACCTGAACACAGAGTTTCCGTCTTATTACATTATAAACAAATTTATTAAAATTTGTTTACAATTGATTATTATCAGGTTTAGAGTCTGTGTTAATGAAAATTTCCATAAAAATAAGCGAACTAATATGTTGAGTATGGAATTTGACAGTAAATGTCAAATTTCGCAACATAAACAACATTTTATAATAAGACCGATAATGTTTTGTAACAAATGTTAGCTCCGGCTGGAATTCTAAGTATGTGCCTACAGTGCAATAGCTGGATAAATCGTACGTTAGGGACCTCTAGGCCACACAGCAACATTTATTTATATTATTTCAAATTATCAAAACAATCGAGCTAATCACCTAAGTCAATGAGAACGCGAAACGCAGCCTTGGTCTCAGAGCAATTACTACTTGATTTCCCCAAGCAGTTAACAGTGATGTTCCTGATTTTGTTTTATTATAAATTTTTCTACTTCTACTTTATAGAATGACACAAATGTAAAAACAAAGCAATAAAAATACTTTGACGAAAACCTTGAACGTACGTTCTTTGAAAGTCAGATAATTCCAACCTATTTAAATTACAATCTACCTACTTCAACATATTTTTAAAACAAAAACAAAGACATTTATTAGGTTTTAATTTAAATTTATTTCTACCTCTTATCTTCTTATCTCATTACCTGCTCTTAGTAAAGTGAGTTATGAATATCTTTTTATAGTTGAATAATATTAATTTGATCTCTAAAGCAGAAGTAAATCTTATAGCTCTACAAATGATAGATTTCTATTACTATGGAATCTCTAGTTAACTCTAATCTATTGAAATCTATCGCATCTATGCCAATGACGTCAGAAGGTTGTCTTTTATTATGTTCCTCTGTTCGTTTTCGACCACAGCCATAACGTTCCAAATCTTGATGTACATTCACACACTTGTCCCAATGTGATGATGAAGCGACAATATGATGAATAGGATAGAATGTGTTGAATAGGAAATACAAAATTAGAAACACTACAATATTCACAACATAATCAAGCTCAAAAACTAACAACCCGGGTTAATTTAATTCAAAAGTTACTTTTTAGTAAGACAAAATATTATTTTTAAGCCAGTGCTCGGCTACTATACCACTTAAAATATGCAATAATGTAAATAATTGAAAGTTAAAATCTTAAATGGAACAAGAAAATTAATTCTGTGCGAAGAACTTGCGCATCACGAGGATTTTATCATAGTGGACGCATCGTTTCCGAACGCAGTTCCGCATACAGAATCCTCATTACGTCCTGAACTTCAATGTTAAAATAATATTGCGCTAGCACCATCAAATGAAACTATATTTTCATAATAACGCGTATAGACGTTAACCTTTTTGTAATAGTTACCACATAGAGATATTTATTCGCAATCAACGTTACAGACGAATGGGCAAATTGACTTTGTTGTTACTGTATATTAAAAATTTTCGTTCATAGTTGCAATCGGTTTGATATTATTCATAATGCAACGACAACCGTATCGTTTAGTGACACAGGACACCTGACTGAATTCTCGGATCGAATCCAACGTAAGGAGTAGCTATAGTGTTTTTTTGGGATTCAGTTATGTTGAGTTTGTCGTCCCCCTGTCTCATTCATTCATTACAACACTTCGTAAATTCATTGTTGAACATGGCCTATGTTCAGGAATAAACTGGTTGCTAACTCACCTGCCAAGCGTGGCAACTATAGAAAGTAACATCAACATGGAGAATTCTTGTAACCTTGCATTACCGCGTACATAAGTGGGTGCTATAGTAGCTCCTGCGCAGAGTAAAGCTTACGGCGATATTTGGAAATTATCAAAAAATTATTATAAATTACTTGGGAAGATACAAATATACGATAATATAAGTGTCTAATGTTTGCCGTGTAGTGGCGGCGTAAGAGAAGAGGCCACACTACCGCTTATCATCCCGTGGGTGTTAGAGAAAGAGGTGATAGTCAGCAACATCTTCCAAATAAAAAATAAAAAATTTCAGATAAATCAAAAGTAATAAAAAGCTGCATTTGCCAAAGAGACACTGTGAGGCAATCTATGGAGCCTTTGCTCAGCAGTGGACTTATGATTGGCTTTAATGAGGGAATGAAAGTGTCTAATGAAAGTCTACTTGTTATTTTGGTTTGATTTATTATAATAATGTCCTCCAGGTTAAATTACGGTCACGGCGGCCACTCTCAATGGAGACTAGGCATCTGTGCAGGAAAGGATTAAAGTGTTTGAATGTATGCGTAAACACAGGGCCATACTCTATTCCCTCACTCTTATAGCTTAATGGGACGGTAATTCGACACCACCGGAAAAAGATCAGACGCAGGACTTTACATGGTTTCCAGGGAACGGGAGGGAAACACTACCAACTTCCTGACTCCGAGCTGCTACTGCGAATTGCTTGACGGAACAACCCAACAACTGATTTTGGCCCAACCCGGTATTTGAACCCGGGACATAGTCATACATTGGTCTAGTAGTCTTAAATGCGATTGTTGACCATGTCCCGGGTTCAAATACCGGGTTGGGCCAGTATGACTTGATTTATATTTATAAACTAGCGAACAGCGCCACCTACCGGGTCCAATTGTGAATCTAAACTATCCAGCGACCCATTATAACACACAAAAATATTCGTCAAAATTGATCGAGACATTTTCTGGTTTTTGCGAGACTAACGCACGGCAATTGTTTTTTGTTTATATAAATTATTTTAGATATGCATTAGATAGAACCATGGTAAGGTATTTTTACCTCACGATGGCGGGTTGGTCTTGCTTATGAGTAAGTAAACTTAGAAGTCAAAAATTACTAATATTATTTCGTTCAATTTCGATGAGCTGGCTGACGCTACCTGCAGTTATGTACACGAGTACGCGTGTTTCACACATCACAAATACAAGTACAAGCTAAGCGCTTGCTGTAAATTTCACAGTACGTGATTAACCCCGGTTCGTCACCCACCGGCACCATGAAATTGTTGAATGCAATTTTATGTTCTGATTTATCACGTGCTCATGCTCTGTGAAGGACAAAATCGTGAAAAAATCTGCATGCCTGAAAAATAAAAATATTTCGAAGACATACGAAGACAGCCAACACGTACTGGAGCAGTGCGACCTACTAATCAGTAGGTCACAATTAGCAATTGCTACATAACCGTGTCAGAAAATAGAGTGTATTTTATAACAATTTTCTATAGTATGATTGATGTGATTTTAAAGTTACAGAAAAACCCCTCTCCTTTTCCACCATTGGGCAATCAACCAGACCCACACATGCAAAGTATTTTAATTAAACGGTTTGCTTCATCTTTCGTAATGAATACAGCAAAGGTGTGGAACAATTTGTCAACGTCTGCCTTTCCGTCCAATTACACTGTGTCTTCTAAGCAAGAGTGAATAGACTTTTGTTTAGCTAAGTTGGTGCACTTTATCATGTTCGGCTACATCACCACTTAACATCAGTTGAAATAGTAGTCCAAGCACTGACTTATAATAGTAAAAAAAATTCAAATTAGGTATAACATGGCACCTATGACACATATGACACCTGCAATCAACCTAAAAAGAATGCTAGATGCTGTAAATTAGAACTGAAAAAAAGACTCCTCTAAAAAGTAAGAATTCCTCACGGCCTGTATATCAACTGTAAGTTTTTGTAGGAGTAAGGGTGACAAACGAGCATAAAGTCCACCCGATGGTAACTCAAAACTTAAATCTACTATCGATTAGGAATCAAAATGTAGATGCGTTTTCACCTCTGAAAACTAAGACGTAATGCCACGTTACTAGTAAAGAGGAAATTGAGTTCTCTACACTCACCATACGAAATACAGGAGCTTATGTGCTACTTTTCCGGTACTCTCACTCCCTAGACGAAGTTCCGAATTCATGAAAGACAGCTTTCGTGCACCCGATCCCTAAAAAAGGTAACCACTCTGATTCGTCCAACTACCGCCCTATCGCAACTGCCTACGCTAGTAATATATAAGTCAATGCCCTCATTGTTCTCTAAAATAATGGAGTCCATTATCAACTGCCAGCCGATGCGGTACCTTGAGGAGCACCAACTGATTAGTGACCGCCAGTACGGTTTCCTTCGGGGTCGCTCAACTGGTGATCTTCTTATTTACCTAACACCGATGTGCGCAGACGATCAAGTTTCGTATGGTGAGTCCAAGAGGGAGGCCTTAGCGGTTAATTTGGACATAGCGAAGGACTTCGATCGGGTTTGGCACAAAGCGATACGACTTCAATAAAAGAGCTTACTCTTTTTCAAAAGGCCTGCAATGCATCTGCAATTCTCCTGGTGTTGCAGTTGTTCATGGGTGGCAGTAGTCACTTACCATCAGGTGAGCCACATGCTGGTTTGCCCCTCTTATATAAAAAAATGTTGCTATTTCACGCTGGTATTGTTAATCGTCGCCATTCCACATAATATAGTAAAATTATATATATATATCTACATACATCATATATTAGTTTGATCACTGCAGTTGGTTTATTTCTTTTTAATAATATTTTAACGCTTTATAAATGTATATCTAGAATTCAAAAAGGTAAAAACGCAGGCAAATGTTAAGAAAAAGTTGGAACAATTAAGACTAAAGAGATTAAGACTGCATCAAAGTAATTACTTAATCCACATAAACTAAAACATAAGAATAAATCAAATATACATAGAGTATTTATTTAGTAGCAAATTATATTTCTAAAGCTGTATGAATATATTTAAAAAAAATATGTAAATGAAACGAATGGTCTCAAAACATTATGTAATAAAATAAATTAAATTAATTTTCAACAAACAAACTTTCTAAAACATAGATGTCATGCGATTTGTTTACTTAACTCTCACAACTCTCGCACAATTGTTTTAAAAAATGAATAATAATAAAAATAATAAAATTAAATACCTATGTTATTCAGCAGCGGCTTAATTTTTGTTGCGGCTTCATATTGCTATAAATCAATATTTTAATTTTGTGTAAATTTGTAGCTATACTATGACTGCAACAAGACCGATTGACCGAGGAAGGACCACATTCTTACAGATTACCAGCGTTAATGGCGATTTTCGTGCGGAAACGAAGACCTTTTTTATAGGTAACGAGGTATTTAATCTTAGTCCTCTCTAAGGTGACAACGCATGTGCTTTTTGATTGTTTAAGACAATAACTGTAGGTGTCTATAGGTTACTGACTGACTGGTTGTGTGTTTGTGTTTGTCCCTTACGTCTATAAAAAAGGTAAGGCTGACAGTAATACCAAGCAATGGGCATCAACGCATTCATGTATAAACTATAAAAGATGAGTTTCTTTCTTGGCTATATGAATAAACAAAGAGAACCTATTTTTAAAGATTAATGTTGATAGAAGGAACATTCAGCAGCTCCTAATAACATAGCTTTCAACTAACCGCTAGAAAGCAATTGCATAAATTAGTTTTTATTTTGATATTCTATACATATTCAGATTCTATATACATCATATATACGAGTGTACAGATTCTATTTGCATCACCGTTTTAATAACGTTGTTACGGGTTACGGGTATTACGAACATATGAATATTCTAATCTAATTATTTAAGATGGTAAGTATCACTTTATTGTTCATATGCTTAAAATTCATTTTATTCAATGCGTTTCGTAATGCAATCTGACGTAACATGGCATAGGTAAGAAAAAAACAAAAACATATTCGCATATTCACCTGTAAATGAAGAGAAAGTGTTGTTACCAGTACTTAGGGGATATTTAAGATAAGCGAACATCAAAAAGAAAAGTGGTAAATACCCTGCCATAAACATAAAAACCCTCGCTCAAGGCATTGATGAAATATTAATTTCTTCCATTGAGACTTTGATGGAATAATCTTTATGATATGGAATCAACAGTGTAATTTAATTTTTTACACTTACATACTGATTAAACGACTACCGTAGCTGGAATTATACTACAGATAAAAAACCTGATACAATAAGAAAAAAAACAACTAATAAATAATAGCTATTATAATACGATACTTTTATTTTCATTTCTTAACAATGTAAATTATTAATATCTACTGCGTGTTTAAAAACATCTCCATTAAAACAATTGGGATAATTTAAAATCTAGAATCGGTAACTACATAATTATATTACAATTTAGCACATCTATCTTTTCGGAATTTAATCAAAATTATTAATTGTAAAATTTATTTTAAATAAATTCTTTACTAAGAAATTATTTTGAAAAATTCCAGCATCGCTGCTTATAATAGAACAAATCGGTGTTTAACCTTGAGGAAATTTTTTTTAGTCTTTTGGAAGTAATTTATAAAATTCCTTTAAGTACTAAGATTTTTTTCTTTATTTTGGTTAAACAATGTAATTATATTTGAATAGAGAATTGGGGTATATAGGGAATACATTTTAGACCAAATGCCAAACTCATCTGTACACTGTACATGTAACATAACGATTTTTTTTTATAGAAGAGGGGTAAGTGACTACCGCCGCCCATGAACAACCGCAACACCAGGGGAATTGCAGGTGCGTTGCCGGCCTTTTAGAAAGGAGTAAGCTTTTTTTTTTTTGTACCCGAAGTCGTATTGGTCCGGAAAAATCACCGGTGGTAAACAATTCCACAGAGAAGTTGTACGAGGAAGAAAACTCCTAGTAAAACGCACAGTGGTGGACCAAGCATCCAGATGGTGTGGATGGTATCGTGAATTATGACGCGATGTGCGTTCGTGAAATTTGGCGGCTGGAATTAATCCGAACAATTCCTCAGAGCACTCCGCGTGGTAGATGCGATAGAAAATGCAAAAGGATGCAACATCCCTACGAAGCGCCAGTGAATCGCGCCGATCAGAAAGAACTCGGTCGTCAACGATTCAAACCGCTCTGTATTTTATTTCGATGAATAAAAATACTCGCGATCGACTGATGGCAAAAATAATAATCTTTTTTTTACTTTCTCGTTGGTCTAGTGCAACTGCTGATCATGTGGCCTCTGGTTCGAATCCCGAATCAGGCCAAAATCAATTATTGGGCTTTTTTGTCAAGAAATTCCAGCCTGGAGTCAGGAAGTTGGATTGTGCCAAACAGAAGTCCGTAGACACTGCCTACCCTTCTTGGTGACAGGCTTGAACGTTTTTGTTTATGTTATGTTATTATGTTATGAAGAGTTGTGAAATTAATGACCCTAGTACAATACAATCGATCTAACAGTCCACCTTTTTGTAAGTAGCTACTGCAGCCCATAGACACAATAGACAGAAAAAGGCTAGAAATGCGTTGTCACCTCTGAGAACTAAGCAGGAAACCTCGTGGCATGTAATTTTACTAGCTCTCTATACCCTTTAAAGCGGAACACAGTAGTGCACGTATTACCGCTTGACATATTAGGAATAGGTAAGTGTGCCTACCATAGACTTAGAATATACTGGCGTAAGTCTATGGGTACCTACCCAGACGGCCCCCTTGGCAGAATTCATTTACAGGAGAATATGACAAGACGTTAAGACAGAGAATACTGTCATTAACACAGAACACAATAATTACTCTATATGTCATTACTAAAGTAGATACTTTTCATTAAAAAAAAAAACATTTGCAATATGTTATAGGCATAGTACAATTAAATTACAGTAAGTGACACGCGTATCGTACTGACAAATTTATTTGAAAGTTATATATCATTCAACTTCAATGAATGTATTATCATTCCTAATTAAACAATATAATTCTTCCAAATATAAAACGATATTTCCACAATTATTTATTTTATGGCAGCAACACACCCGGTACCAGTTAGAATGTAAATATAACTGCCTTCGATTGTTCTCGATCCCAAAAAATGATATCCGATTAAATTATTCAATAGAGTAATTCACGATACGCTCCCAAGTTCTTTCACAACAATCAAACCTTGTTTCCTATCCACCCGTAACTGTGTCGAGGAAAAACGTGCGAGAAAGAAAAATAACACGGCATTGTGGCAAATTACGAGTATAATGAATTGCCAATTGACATTGTATCAGACAAGAGCTGGGCGATTATGGACAGTGATTGCATTAGTTAGTTCAATAGCAATAAAATCGTTTCAGATACATATAGTTTTATTGATCGTAAATATGTAGTATAATCTGGACTCAGCATACAGCGATTAAAATCATTCATCAAAAGTAAAGTCCTATAGGAAATGAGACGGTCAGTTGTATTCTGTTGTTAAGGTTTATTTCTTTCTACTTTTCTGTTCTAATTTTAGTTTTGATCGTTTTTTTTTTTTATAGAATAATATAGACATACACATTTTTTATCCTCAGTTAAGAAATAAAATTCAGATGCGTTGTCACCCCTGAGGACTGAGATGGAATGCCTCGCTTCCAGTAAAAAGGGTCTCCGGTTCTCTACACTCACCATTATTAAGCTGCTATTTTACGCTGGTGTTCTTTGAGAGCGTGCTCTTACCTCGGTCGAGCCGACCATTCGTGCTACAACAATATCTGCCTTCTTAGTTGTAAATTTTAACTTTCCGTCTATTTATCAAAATAGAGCAATAAACTAATTATTGATTGTAAGTTCAAGTAAGTATGCACTATCTCTGTATCTGTTATTAATAATTGTCCGTAACAAAGAAGTTTGAAGTCGCCGCAACAAAAACGGATACTGGGCTATTTATATAGACCCACCCAGTTTTCGCTATAATATTGCGTAACAAGTATGCACGCGAAAGGTAATTAATTAATCGCAATGTTACAATTTGTTTGCTATCTATTTCTTGTTAATGACTGTCTTATATTTATTTATAAGAGCTATGTAAATAATTTACAAAAGTCAAATTAGTAGTTCACTTATACTTTATGTGAGCAATTCATGTACATAATATGTATGTAATAGATTTCTCTTATACGACTTTAACAATTTGAATTAAATTTTGTATTTTGGGTAATGTTTTACTTTCCAAGTTTATCTAGAGATGTTATTTTTAACACGGATTAAATCTCTGGCGCTCATTAATTAAATATCCATAATTTGTATATATTCTATTATAGGACATAAATCTCTCCCAGTTACAGGTAAACAATTGCCACGGCAGAATGATCATTACGATCATTGCTTAAACCTTTCCCCTGTACATTGTAATCGTTATTTCAGTCAGCAAATTTTTCTAATAACCCCAATAATACAAAATATGTTTTTGATAAAATGTTATTAGAATGAAAACCTCGAAGCCAAACCGTTTTACATAGAGGTCCCAGGGTTGGGAATTATAGTCGGAGTTGACTTCCATATAAAATTACAAATTAATGAGTTTTGGAGATGATGTTTATAATTATTGAAATTACATTAATTAAATTTAGAATTTAAAAATTAAAATTATACGCGATAAAATCCGTAAAATTAATTTCATTCCATTGTTTTCTATTGCTATTCTCAAGCATTCCTAAAACACGCGTGTTCAAACATCCTTAAAGACTGGACAGCATGTTAACTAGCAACGGAAGCGGCTTGCTTTGAGATTGTTTTGATCTGTACATTAACATCGGAAGTCATGTTACGTGACTTGGAATCAACAACAAATTGTACAATAACAAAAGCAATAACTTTCTTACAAAAAATTTACACCCTTCTAAATATTAATGAAACTTTTTGTTGATGTACTCCAATTCAAAAATGTCTAAATAATCCATAATCCATCATCATAAGGGGGAGGATGTAGTAAGCCTTCTTAAATAGCAGTAAGTACGTATGTTTGTGCCCACCATGAATAGCAGTGGATTTCGCAAAACCGGCACCAGGGCGTGAATTTGAGAACTAGAATTCGAAGCGCTCACATGAGGAAGAAGTCTAACGTTTTGACTAGACAAATGTCACCCCCGTAATATGTTACGTGATTGTTACGGCTATAAGCTCAACCGCATAAGTAGGGTTAGAACTTTAGATTCTGTATGTTAAATAATATTACAGACTAAAACATTTTAATATGGACTTTCTTGAAAAATGCAGAGCTATTATCGCTCTTACTTTTATTTTTAAAATTTTTAGAAGTCAAATAGTCTGTCCCCAACTTATAAGCTACTTTAATTTGCCCCTCTATTTCGTAGGAATTTGCTTATTAACAACGCTCGTGTAGCTAGGTTAAGTAAACTTTATTACGGGGTCAGTAGCCAGTCTGATGTATATTTTGTTTTCTCGTAGATGTTTCGCAAGTACTTGTTAGATATAATTCCAAATTAAGTTTAATATTTTTTGTATACTTATTACACTTATCTAAATCACTATTTGTTTTGCTTTAATATATATATATATATATATATATATATATATATATATATATATATATATATATATATATATGTGTGTTTTTTTTTTACATATGTAAGTTAAGTTTTTTTTTATTATGGCTTAGGGGTATTTACCTGTAAGTAATTGTACAATTAGTATAAGACTGTATTATACTTTTAGATTTTGTATGTTAAATTGTAACCATTGTAGGTAGACCTTTGTTTAAATAAATAAAAATAAAATAAAATATTAATTTCACCGCCAACAACAAACATAAACACAAAGTAAGTTTATATTCCTTATCCGACTGCTGTTGGAAGCAACATTACCAGTGGGGGGAGGGGGGGGGGGTATGGAACCCACGCGTACAATTATAGTAGGTTTGGACATTTCAGGAAATCCACACCGGCTTCCAATCATGTATACTTGGACATAGGTATTTTCATGAATGCAAAGCAGCGTTAGTAGTAATTTAATTGTTATTTTTGATGGCTTATATTACTGTGAGTACCTGTCGTGACACTTTTATTAGTGTTCCACCCAAAAATTCAAAAGAATTAAGGAGATTTATCATTTCAACTGTTTTCTTAAACATTATAACTCAGAGATTCTTAGACATTTTAAAAGCTTTTATTTAACTTCACTTGTATGTATGTCCTGGAATTTTGCAATCAATATTTCACCCACTTCCACTGAAGCTATGGAGCTAATTTTTGTTTCGTCCATAATTTATACTTTCAGTCTTATATGTATTTCAATTAGACCCAATGATAATTTAAATCGGTTTATACTTTTTTTAATCGGCTAATTATTATATTATTTTGAAATTCAAAATTATTATATCCAATTTGCGCATTGTTATTATTTATTAGATCCAAAATATTTAGTGGTATACCTTCAAATAAGTATAAAGCTGACCATTTTCTCTTAAGGACTTTATTTTCTCTCCCAACTGAGAAAGCTTTTAACACAATACTACTATTCATCTTAACCATTCCAACTCAGCTCAAAAAACTGTGCTTTGACATGACAGTAGTCAAATAGCGGATCCGAACCCACGATTTTTTTTTCGCAGAACGTTACTTTTACCATTGCTGATTTATTATAAGATAATGTCGCTTTTTATACTAGAAACATTGAATTATTAAAATTTATCAGCACAATACCCTGGCGAATTGGTAACCACGTGTCAAATATTAATTTAAAAAAAAGGTATTCAACGGTTAATGTTTTATCATTTCCAGTATTTCAAATAATATCTGCGTTTCTTTATACAAATTAGTAAATACGCACGCTTAAAGTAAATATACAATAATTATTTAATTTAAAATTTATATAAATCTTCGTCATAAAAGAATACACAGGCGTGCCACTTATTACTTGCTAGATTTAACTACAGTCAACAAGCTGGGCAAACGATGAGTTGAAATATTTGAGGAGTGTAAAACCTCGCTCTGGTTGTACTGTTTTCTTGTTATTAGTCTGTAAAATTTGAATTCAGTCGTTTAAAATATTTTTGTCATCAGTTGGTTGCTCAACCCTTGTCCTATAATCATAAGGAAGTTCGGCATTTGGAGAAATGTTTTTATTCATTCTGGAATTTAACGAACGAATGAACAATTTCAGGAATTAAGTTTATTGTGGCTAAATTTTAAATTATATACCAAGCAACTAGTACAGTAAAAGAGGTCATGTAACATGAACGTCATAATATGTCGCGCGATCAGGTAAAATTGTAAGTCAAATCTTAACACAAGACAAGTTTTTTTTTTATAGGAGAAGGGGCAAACGAGCATACGGCTCACCTGATGGTAAGTGACTACCGCCGCCCATGAACAACGGCAACACCAAGGGAATTGTAGGCTCCATATCTGGAATCCGCGTAGGTATAGTAGTAACCAATTATGTCAGATGTTCTAATTTCAACACAAATGTAATATGCATCTTTACAAAAATATACGCCGGGGATAAAACTTACTGGGAACCAAGCGGGGCTATACTTGTGTAAGGAACCTTGAACATTTAACTGAAACATTTCCGATCCATTCCCAGAAAGTAACCTTACAAAGTTTCCTGCTGTATTTGTATGCTAAAATACAGATTATTCTGGTAGAATAATGGTAGAATAATGGTAATATAATCTTAACGTCGAAAAATTTATGAACAATATATTACCATAGGGAAATCAAAACGTGAAAGTAATTTAAATAACATAGTTTAAATAGTTACATATATCTAGTTTGGCAACAGATTGGTTGACAGAAAGTATTACGCTAATTCCCAAGCTGTAGGTATTGAGAGCTGATATTTTGTACTGCAGGTCGTTGTTCTGCTTTAACATTAACATTATAACAATAACTTTAACATTATTCCACGATACAGTTATTCGATTAATTTTATATTTTCAGTAGTAGTGTTAATGAAAATATGATATTTAAACAATCTCTCTCAGAAGTGAGAGGAGGCCTGTGCCCAGCAGTGGGACGTATATAGGCTGTAACTTTAAACAATATAGAATTTATGTACTTTTTAATAATTTTAATGTTCTAAATTCAAAATGAATTAATTTAACAACAGATATTAAAAATGTACCTTATTTATTTAGAAAATTCCAAATTGTTCATGAAAAATTATGATGACTGAAGTCTAATAACTATATTTTGTAATATTTCATTAGAGCCTGTCTGTAAAAGTGATATTTATTACGGATAACAACGGATGTAATTATAATTATACTTAATTGATTACTTTTAAGGTAAGACATACTTAAGTAAAGGATACTTAAGCAAAGCAATCGAAACGTCTGTAGATTATCTTATTAATTGCTAATAATTACAGAAATTTCCAATCCTAGATTCAACAGTCGAATTGTAATAGCCTGTAATGATGATGATGACAGAAATCTGGCCCTTGTAATCCTGCTTTCTGAAAATATATAAAAATGTAACGCTTTCCCAAGTAAAAATAATCTAAGATTTTTTAAATCATCAATTAAAATCGCCAAGGATCACGATCTCTGCGGATGGGACCTGTTGTAGCAAGGAATCTGTAGCCATTTGGACGTGGTCGATGAGCCGGTCAGTTTCGGCATTTTATCTTTCATTTTTATTTTATTGCCATTTTTCATTTCTTTGAATGCATTCAGTTAGATTTCAGCCAGGTTCAGAATTTCCGTCAGTTATTAATATGTATCTATAATTTCTCAGCCAAATATTTTTTATTATGTTTTATTTTTGTCGAACTATAAACGTACGTACATACGAGTACGTATAAAACAGTAAAGTAAAACAAGCGGCCGTTTCTTAGATGAATATGTATTTCAGTTTGAGAGAGAGTTAAGTATCAGTAGTTAAGACAGTAGAAAAAACATCAGGCAAACAAAATCCCAAACCGAAAAGTAGAGCTAAATTTTGACCATAAAGGAAACAATTTGTATTGAGAATGGGCCCACCACCGATCCGATCGATTTATTCCCTATAGCCAATAGATTACAATAGTAATATTAGTTTTACCGTATCTAACGGGAATACTGAGAAATTAACAATTAAAATACGAATATCATAATAACCTAAAAACAAACTAAAAGCGATTGTCTAGTACTTTTCACCAGTATTATAAGTTAAAATAGTACTCTGGTCAATAATTAATCGTATAAAAGAAAGTTGTAGGTACATTCAGCATTTATAGGTACTTTAAAGTTGATGGAATTTTTTTTTTTGTAGTTTGTTCTTCTTTATACGCTATTTTTTTTCATATTACATTAGCCAATTCACGAATATCAAAAGAACTTTTATTTTTCAGATTTTATGATTCCGGTTACATTTCCATAAAATCTTTAGGCCGTTTACTATAATAAATTGGTATCTTTTTTATGTGTAATAAAATTAAGTTACGTTAAAGTTTTTAGTAGGCCCAAAAACGATTGTCTACTTTTACATTCTTATTGAGTACTAGCTGGCCCGGCAAACGTTGTGCCCTTTGCGGCAGGTGGTGCGATGAGATTCACTACGATTGCTCCGCACTTTTTATGTTTTAAATTATTAATAACTTGACCACAGCGTTACGAAAATACTTATGATAGTAAATTGACTGCTACGCCCTCTATCTGATCCTAACTTTGCTATGAACAATCGTCTCCCCAAAACAAATACAACAAATATTGTGTAAACATGACCTCAATCGACTAAGTCGTTCAGAAGTTATTATTATATCATTACTAACTGGTTTTACAATTTATTAAATGTATAGTGGCTTACATATAAAATTAAATTAAAGGCCTTAAGGCAATCTAAATTATGGAATTTTTGGATAAAAATTAATTAAATATGAATTTTATTTAATTATTTAATTTTATCATATTAATTATCTACATTATAAATTTTATCTTACAATATACAGGTAATTTTTTTGATTTGTACATAACCTTTTTATTAAAGAGTACATAAAGATATTTGAAACAAAAGATATTAAAAACTTACTGTTTTTAAAAATGTAACGATGAAAATGGTAGTGATTCATGTGATTAATTTTAAATAACTTATACAGAACTTATCTCAACTGCATTATTTTATAAATTGACACATTATAATTATTAACGTAAATTAGATTTCAAAAGTAAAAAAAATATTCATAAAAATTATGAACTTACTTCCTTTTAGAATGTTAAATCTGTGATCACTCAATTACACCAACACTACTCGTATATTCGAAGAAGCGAATATACGCAAAAAAAAATCCAAATTCGAAATTCGCGCCAAAACTCTTGCGCCTGTGGTGGTCGATGCCTACTGCTTTATGCACCACACCGTATAAACTAAGCCGCGTGATGGAAGAACATGTAACTTTATAGATTTAAGTAGCGGGGATGAACTTCAATTTATTCCCCTCCTTCTACCAAAGTCATACCATTTATGATAGAGGAACTAAATAATGATAGAAGAACGATATAGAATTTGTGATAAGATTGATATTATTAACTTATTCTCCTATCTGACTTCATGTATAATAACTTCCGATATTCAAATAATAGACTTTGAACTGAATTACGAGATATTAAGCACGTCAAAGAAAATCAAATTTTCTCTTTTAACACACAATAATTCCTAAATTTGAAGTAAAGCTGTAGTAAAATGTAAAGCTGTAGTAAAAAGTAAAACCGAAGTTTTACTTTTATAACAAAATTTTAATTCAAAGAGTCCTTTCTTCTCATTTCAACTTATCTTCAGATATTCTAATTAATTCTTATAAAGATTAACCATTTGGTAGTTTAATAAGTTGAAAAACTTTACAATCACAAAATAGTTTTATAAAACAAAAAGTAGACTTTAGTTTTTGATTTTGTGAGTGCCATCGTGAAATCAAAGTGTTCACGATTACAAAATGGATTATTTCGTTTTATGAACTTCCAGCAAAAATTAAGACTCATACTTTTGAAGTATTTTATTATGTTTAGTAAGGGAACTCTTACAAAGAGAATCGTCAAGAAAAAGGAAGCTATAAACGGTGCACATTTTCCAACCCAACGACTAATTTTATTACAGTACTTTCTTTCAAAATAACTCTATTAGTTGGAAGCAATTTTATACTCAATAAAATGTATTCTATACGTTAAATAATTAGTACATTTACAAATCTTGAAAACACTAGCAAAATATTTTGGAAATTTTTAGTAATGTGCTCATGAGTAAATATTAAAATAAATTGCTTACAAGCAAAATATTTTTTTAATCTTTCAAAGATTTGACCTTATTAGGAAAAATATTCAAATATACCACAAAAACAATTGGCGGTACCGTATACATCGTAGATCTGTTTTAAATTAATCAATGATTTATTGATTAATTTAAAACGCATTAATGAATTTATTTTTTACGATTTATTAATTACGATTTCCGACCACTTTATACACTTCTGGCGGCTTAGAGACAAAATATCTGGAACTTTATTATTTTATTTTTTTGTTTAAAAACACCTTACACTAGTATTTTATGGTATACCATGAAAGTTATTTATAAATAAAATGCACAATTCACAAAAGGCCAGACAAGGAACAATTTAAGTTATTTGCAAGAATCGAACCCGCGGCCCGCAGCTCCGGTACAAATACCCAGCTGTTTAGCTATCGACTGTATTATATGTACAAAACCGCAAAATCTTGATTTTTGGTCGTGTCGAGAGTGTTTTGCGGTTAAAACCTCCTCAGGAATAGGCTAAACGAGTAGGTTAAAACAAAAAATCCGCCTTTATATAGTATAATATCTATTTTACAAGATTTTTTATTAACTTGCTTTCTTCGTATGTCTTCCCGGTTCAAAATTTGTAATCAATTGTTGAAGTACTTGCGGACATTAGATTAAGCTAAAATTTGGCATACTTATGTAACTTCAATAACAATGCAATAATGTTCATGGATCAGATCTGATGATCGACCCGGATGCTGTCTGCAAGACCTAAAATGCTAGTTTAAATCGGATTTTATATAATACAAGTATAAATCAAAAATAAGCACCTGATGGTAAGTGGACGCTGTGGATGATATTTATCGTCGATTAAGAATCAAAATGCAGATGTGTTGTCACTTCTGAGGAATATGATGAAATTTTTCGTTAGCAGTAAACCTTTTTAAACATGGAGAACCGCTCTGCAGTTATATTATAGTTGTAGAACGAATGAGTTGACTCGACCAGGAGGGACCACGCTCCCACAGAATAACAACGTAAAATATTAATCATAATGGTGATTTGTTTCGTATGGGGGGGACGAACGAGCCGGTGACTCTTTTTACTGGTGTAGTTATTCTATTTCACGATGAAGTTTTGACTTTGGTTGTTGTTAGCCATGCACATACACATTGTGTTAGTGTGCGTAGGCCGCGGGAGATTCCATTTAGTCCTCAGGTATACATCGCTTATACATTTTAATTGTAAATCGAGGAAAGATGTAGGTATCTATTGTTTACAGCATCTACTTACCATCACGTGGACCGTATGCTCGTTTGTCACCCATATTCTATAAAAAAAAGTGTCTCCGGTTCTCTTCACTCGCTATACAGCGGTAAAGTAACAGCAGCAAGTAATTTTTGAAAGTAATTTTGAGTGCTAATTTGACAAATGTTGCCCTAGCAAAAGTGAGAGTAAGGGAGAGTTAGTAAAAGATGTATTAAGACCAAATTAAGTAACACTGAAGCCGTGACATAGACATACCTACATCTTCGTTTAAAAATTAAAAATGCGAATGCGTTGTCACTCCTTAGGACTACGATTGAATGTCTCGTTACCAGTAAAAAGGGTCTCCGGTTGTCGTCATTTACTACAAGAAACACATCAGCATTATGCTGCTATTACACGCTAGTGTTCCTTGCAAGCGTGCTCCTTCCCCGATTGAACCGACCCATTCATGCTGCAGCCATAAAACACGTACAAAAATACATTATATTTCAATGTAATATCCTGCAACGTAGTTGTACCACGTAAAACAATCATTAAAAAGGCTCGTAATATTATGTATTATCTCAAACAACACTTAACTAAAGCAATAACATAACATAAAAAATTACAAAGGGAAACGCGTATTAAAACACACGAACAGTAGCAATTTAATTTAAATTGGATCGTAATTTTTAAATCAAAAATTTAATATCGCGAGTCTTAAGTATATGTGATAATAATCTAATTAGGTATTATATATATGGACCACAAATTTAATTATATCATTTTTCATTCTTACGGCAATCCTCCCGTTATAATAGCCGGTGTCGTAATCGAGGAGTTAGTATTTTTATCTCAGTAAATAAGTAGTATATTTTCATTTGCATTAAATATTGTGCGTGCATGAACCCAAAAACGCATTTGAAAATAAACATAGGAAATGAAATAGAATGAATTAAAAGTGTAATTATTGAATGATTCCTCTGTCCGGAGAAGAAACGGTGAGAGAAACTCTGCATTTATCCTCTTTTGTGTCATCGTATTTATAATATAATAAAATCACGATAAAACCAAAAAGATATACTTATATAATATTGCTATTCCTACGTGCAAATACTCTTAGCCTTGATAATGTGTACAAAGCTAAATATAATTATAGTTGCCCTACCACAAAACTCATTTTAAAATCATAATATGATATCATTCTTATTAAAAACTAGAATTTTATTCTGTATTAAGTAAATCAGCGCACAAACAACATAACAAATCCTATTTATATATAAATTCGCTTATGGAATTATTACGACCCATCTCGATAAAATGTATCTAAGACTTATATAAAAATATTATGTTTTTATCGCTGTTGTGAAAGTTATACGTTTGATCTTGCTTCAGTGAGAAGAATGTTTTTTTTTTTAATATACGGAAGCAAGATAAGATGATTAAGGAAAAAAGAAATTAAATAAAACTACTTTTACGGATTATATCGCGTTTAATAACTTATTTTTTTTAATTCCCGACGTTTCGGGTGCTTTACAGCACCCATGGTCACGGGGGACTGAGGTGATTGACGTCCCGATGTCAGAGTTTACCCGGAGTACCTTCAGCTTTTTTAATTATTAATTTTGGTCCGATCTACGCAGAAGGAACTTACTGTGTCTTGAAGTCTTGCAGTGGTATGCTTGGGTTTAGTTTTCCACCTGCTTGGGATCCTGTAATTAATAAAATTAAAACTAAACCCAAGCATACCACTGCAAGACTTCAAGACACAGTAAGTTCTTTCTGCGTAGATCGGACCAAAATTAATAATTAAAAAAGCTGAAGGTACTCCGGGTTAACTCTGACATCGGGACGTCAATCACCTCAGTCCCCCCCGAAACGTCGGGAATTAATAAAAATAAGTTATTAAACGCGAAATAAGCCGTAAAAGTAGTTTTATTCAATGTGTAGTGTTCGCGTAAATATAAGAAATCATTAAAAAGTCATTAGTTGGAATTTATTGGTTAATCTTTAAATGGCAGTCTTAGATAAGAAATAATAAATTGAAATGAATGTTTCTAAAGTATGATAACATTCACAAAATGTTAAAATATTATAGCTGTAAGAATGCATTGTAGCGCAGGGATAATCCTTGGTGCTAACACCCATGAAATTGCGTGCTTATTTTCCACACGTTCTTCGTTAAATTAAAGCACTATAAGTAAACCTACTTGTCCAATAAGTTAAATACATTTCCAAGAAATGTGATGTCCACCAATACTTTATAAGTAGTCTCTCCGGTTCAATACTCAATAATGAAAGAAAGGAGCCCAACAGTGATACGCATAAAGGTTGTGCATAATAATAATACCGTAAAGTTTTGACTGCCTCATTGGTCTAGTGGTTGTAAACGCGACTGCTGATCATGAGGTCCCGGGTTCGAAAAACGGGTCGGGTCAAAAAAGTTATTGAGTTTTTCCGTCAAGAAATTCTCAGTAGATACCCGGAATCAGGAAGTTGGCGGTGTCTAAACCCCGTGCCTCGGAAAGCACGTAAAGCCGTTGGTCCTACGCCTGATCTCTCTCTGGTGGTGACGGTTTACCGTCCCATCGGACTTTGTGAGTGAGGGAATAGAGAGTGGACCTGTGCTTTCGGATACACATGGGCACTGTAATCCTGGCCGCCGTAACCGAAATTCAGTCTGGAGGACATTATTATTATTAAAGTTTTGACTTAATCAGCAAGTATGAACAAGGACTGAGGACTGAGATGGTCTATGGCTCCGCCGCCAACCAAGATTCGGCTGTGGAGGGTAAGGACAGCGGCGCCTCGCAATACCGACACTCCTCTTCCTCCGCGACTCCATCTCGGCTGCAGCAATAGGGGGAGACTACACCCCTCACGCCGGAGCCCACCAACACACATCCGAAGTGGGTCCGCCAAGCCAACTCGGGCCAGCCATGTGGTTTCCTCTTTGTTCACCGCGCGTGACCAAGGCAGGGTTACTAAGCGCCTCACCACGACAAGGCAGGAACCCGTTCGGGGGTTAGGTGACTTGCCCTAGTGACGGATAAGGCTCTAGCTACAACTAACTTATGGTGAAAAGTTCGATAAAAAAAACGTTTAATCCCAATAACACCGACAGATGATGTAGATCAAGCGCCTGTCAAGCAGAATATTAATTTAAAAAAAACTCCCAATTAATGCATACCAGTTGGTGCATTTCAAGAGGCTTAAGACCAGCGGTAGATTTTAAAATCTAGCAGGCCATTTACAAAATTAAGATTATGCTAGCGGACTGGACGCAAAAATATATGTTAAAAACAATCTATTTTAGGAACTAAAGGTCAGCCAGCGTAAACTAAAACGCCCGCAGTTTATAATGTGTATATAGCGGCGCGGCAGCATCATGGAATTTACTGAATTTTGTCGTATGAGTAGGTAATAATAATTTAAAATTAAAAATTATACAACCGACTTCAATATAAATTATTAAGAATAACTCAAAAACTATTGGTCAGACCTAGATCAAATTTATATGGGACCACATCATGTGAAGGACAAGCTTTCAAATAAAAAAAGAATCATCGAAATCGGTTCACCCAGAAAAAAGTTATGAGGTAACACACATAAAAAAAACATACAGTCGAACTGAGCGGGCTGCTTAATAATAATCGTATGAGTGATATAGCTGCTTTAAAAGGTTATAATTTCTTCGCTGAGGATATTCTAGTGCTATGACGCAAATAATGCCTCTTACTTTTTCTTTTACGTCTGCATCAAAAACAACGCACATGCAAGGTTTGATTATTAACAGTTTCTCTGTCCGCGATATAGACACAATAGCTAAACAATCGAAATGTTCATATATGATTCATGGGACAGGGAAAGGGTTAAGGATTGGATATGTTGCAAATACAACTAACTACTAACTTTTAACGTGGTAGAACCATGCTCCAGCTATATTATGGTTGTAGCACGAATGGGTCGGCTCGACCGAGGTAGGACCACGCTCTCACAGAATACCAGCGTAAAATAGCAGCTTAATGCTGCTGTGTTTTGTATGGTGAGTATAGAGAACCGGAGACCCTTTTTACTGGAAAAGAGGCATTCCATCTCAATCCTTAGGGGTTGTCAGCATCTGCATTTTGATTCTTAATTGAGGATAAATATAGATGTCTCTGGACCACAGCATCCACTTACTATCAGGTGGACTTTGTGCTCGTTTGCCACCCATATTCTATAAAAAAGAATATTACCAACGATGCTCTAAATTTATTTCAGCAAACATTTTTATAGAATAAGGGTGATAAACGAGCACATAGTCTGCTGGAAACCTAATTGAAAGTGGATGCTGTTGCCGAAAATACGTACAATACAGATAGAATTGAATAGAATACTATTTATATAAAGTTATTTTTATTTACTACTGGTCCGGGAAATGTCTCTGTCCTGAAAAAAATCATCAAGAAATCCAATGGGATAACGTTTTTTTTAACCAATAGCTTAAAACATTTTTATTAATAAATGTCCATGTTATATTAAATTTAACATAACATAGATATTAGATTTTTCTGCACACCGAGCTTTTCGAGCGTAAGTTGTTTTAAAATTTTCTGCTCGCTTCTATACAAATAACATAAGGATGAGTTGTGAATGTTGCGATGCGATTGAAGATAGCATTAAAGGACGGGAATGAATTTTTCGCAATTATTTCTACTAGACCTACATATGTAATAAATATGATATACCAGCTATGGTGACTGTAGAGAACCATAAAGCATGGGCTTGTTTGTCACCCTTATTCCATAAAAGAAACCTCATTCCTATGGGGTAGATTTTACTTATGGATTTCTCAATATTAACGTAACTATTTTTATAAATTTCATAGCTGCTGTCATAGGGGCCACCGTCGGGCCAGAGGGAAGTTACCATAACGATATAAAACTCTCTGTCAATTTTTGCGGGGTAAATCTGCAAACACTAAAATAAAAATCTGTCACTACGAGCTCACACATAACAACTAAACAATAAGCTAACAATTTCACACAACAAAGATACGTTATAATAGAATCGCTCGGTGACAGTGACAATTCGGATACACACTCGGATCATTCGCTCGACTGATCTGCATATTGTATAAGGACGAACGGCCTGTGTTGGTAAACAAATCCTAAACAACACGACCGTTATTATTGTAATTTTTAAGTTTAACAAAAAGTAAATAGCAATAATGTGATTAAAAATTACTTATACATGAAAGGTAACGCCATATTTCAGTAAATTTGACGTAGAAGATCTCTATTTGATAAAATAAACCTCATGTAGAAGTAGTCCTTTGTTTTATTGTGTGCAATAAACAGAAAAAAATGGTCACCTTATGAATTTTATTTTGTACAATAATTGTGATAAATCTTATTGATGAGATTATCGCGCATACCATTTTTGAACTTACTTAAAAGTCATTTACCTGCACCATATTACATATTATGTATAAAATTTACGGTTTGCGAAATATAGAAATGAAAAAAAAAAATTACACTAGTATTTTTATGTTAATCTCAATTTCAACTGTTAAAGTTATTTTTCATTAAGTTACGTTTCCTTGTTTTAAAATACAGTGAAGCTGTCTGATTAATCATTTGTTGGTACTTCAACTGTATGGTCATTAGCTCAAATTATCTCACAACTATCATAAGATCATTGCTAGAGCTCATGTTAAATGACTAGGATTTTATATATTATTAGGACTAGGAATTGAAAATTCTGCAGTGTGCGAACAAGCTGATGAAGTTTGTTTCGACGATTATTTTGTTTCATAAAACAAAATAATCCTTATTAATATTAATATAATGCGAGTCGATGTAAGTTGAGGGCTAGACGCTCACTGTACATTTCACAGTACGCGAGCTACCCATGCTCAATTCCCGCCGAAATCGTAAGTAGGAAAACATCGTGAGGAAACCTACATGTCTAAAACGTTAAAAAAAATATTTCGAAGACGTGAAGCCCGTCGCGCATTGGGGCAGCGTGGTGGACACTTCCTTGCCCTAAATTCCTCTCAGAAATGAGGCACGTGCCCAGCAGTCTGACGTATTAAGGCTGTTAGTTTACTTTACTTTAACTTTAATTATTACTTTAATGTTAATTATTACTTATTAACTTTTATTATTAATATACCCTAAAGAAACTAGTTACCAATGAGTAGCTGGAACATCTACGCACTTTCATTTCAAAATCAATACCTAATTATACAACGTGATCAATTACAAATTAATTTATAATAACTATTTTCACTCGCGAAGAACTAATCGCCCTCTATTAGTTGGTTATTTAGTTCGTAACTTGTTGGTAGTTACGAATTAAATAACTACATAATATAAAGTAACATTAGCTCTACTTAAAAATAACGAATGATTTTTCTCTAAAGAAAAACACCTAAAAGTTAATGAGGCTGGACCCTAGAATGTGTAGATCTATGATGCAGATGTAAATTTTATGTATGAGTTAAAACTGCGCATATTGCTCAATAGTAATGGACAAAAGTTACGAAGTAAATATATAATATGTATAAATTGATTTGGTTGCTGTCGCTAGAGCTAAGGTAATTTCACGAATACGTCCAAAGTCCTAAGCGTTTTATATACATACTACAAGTATATGAGCTAAAAAAACTGAAGGACAAATTTATCTTTCTGATAAAATCTATCATCGAAAAGGATTGTATGAAATGGCAGTATATTACAAAGTACTCTGTGATGACAGTTCCAATTTTCACTGTTTTGATATTTTTGACGTATTGATATCGTACTACTCGAGTATTGTATTTGGGTAAAAAGGAAAAAACACACAATACCTAGACCATCTGACTAGTTTTACGGTAATGTCCAAAAAATATTAGAAGAGGACTTGAAGAGGAAAATTCCAATTTTTTCCTCGGCTTTCAACCCCATATTTGCGCGTTGCATCCATTAAAGGACGAGTCGGAAAATGCAAAAAACGCAACACCCAAATTTTACAGATTTTGATTATAAAAATAAGGGTGACTAACGGGCACAGAGTCTTACGTGGTAGAGCACGCTGCGGCTATATTATGGTTTCAGCACGACTGGGTCAACACGACAGAGGAAGGACCACGCTGTGTCAGAATACCAGCGTAAAATAGAAGCTTAATGCTGCAGTGTTTGGAATGGTGAATCTTTTACCGGTATTCTATTTTTATTCCCAGGGATGACAGCGAATCTACATTTTGGTTCTTAATGGAGAAGATATATGTGCCTATGGGCTACGGCATCCACTTAATATCAGGAGGACCTTTTTATGTTATAAAGGTGACAAATAAACACACAGTCCACCTGATGATAAGTGGTTGCTGAGGACATCTCATTACAAATTAAAACATAACATAACATCAACACTCACGCCTGTCAGACTACGGATTTCTATTTGGCACGATCCTGACACACATAATATCCAATTAAAAGTGATACGAACATTACTAGAGCGAAGATATCAAGTCCGCGTTTACCAACCCAAAATTTTTCTAGACGCATTTTAGGAAAGGCATGTCCATTAAAAAGGGTACTTATGTGTGTGACGTATGTGGAAATGCTTTGATAATTAGTATATATATATATATATAGCTAATTTGGAATCACTCTGCAACTGCGTTATGATTTCTAATTGTGATAACATTTTGTGACATCAAATACGATATGAACACAAAAAAACATGTAATCGATACTGATTAATTTACACATTTCGACGAAAGCAAACATCAACGCCAAAACGAAGCCAATCCCGATACCCACCAGAGTTACCTACAATCGCATTACAGTTCTATCTTTCAACGCATTTACGCAGTATACTCTAATCTATAAAATGGCGACTAAATAGTCTTAGTTAACTATACTTCACCAATACGACATGATGAAAATATTAAAAGGATTATAACCGCTATCTGGTTCATATTTTTAATATTTATAAATGAGTTACATTAAATACGAAATTTTGCGATAAATTGCGTTGCATTTTCATTCCTTTAAAAACTTCACGGTACTGTAATTTTTTTCGTTTTACATTTTTGATATGTATGAGTAACTAACGAGTATACCTGATGATAAATGGATGTTGTGGCCCATAGACACCAACATCTACCCTCGATTAAAACTTAATAGGCAGAGATTTTTACTTAGAGCATTGTTACTCTTGAGACATAAGATGAAATGCCTCGTTACCAGTAGAAAGAGTCTCCGGTTTTCATCAGTTAAAACTTACTCCAGTCAAACACACCCTTTCGTGTTACAGCCATAATATAATTGCAGTGTGCCTGCACTATACATAAATTATACAAGAATAAATAGCTTTCAAAACCTAGACATGCGAACTAAAAGCGATCGTACATTAAGGCGAAAAAAGGCATGCGAAAACCTTTCCGATATTGAAAAAAATACATTTTGAAGTAACCAAAAAAATATCTAAGTGAAATATCTAATATCTTAGAGTCGCGCCGCAACACTACAAAGTTCACTCAACTAATAACAGAAAAGCGAAGTAGTTAATCCGCCTGCAGGCGGTGAAGTAGATTGGAGCTTACTGGGAGAGGATAAACTTAGTTAACCTTCGACAGTAAAACATATACTCGTAAACCCAGCCTATTTTTCGAATCGCATTTACCTAATGAAATGATAAGTCACAATTTTAATCACGGGGTCTGACTAGCCTATTTTTTTGTTACGAGTATATTAGTTTTCATTAGCTAACGAACCTGTATATTTTAAATTTTAAATAAATATTATATAAAGTGGAAGCGTCAGCTAAACCAATACATAAAAGCTGAGTCTAAGCATAATTTCCATTTGTCTTTACAAGAGAGGGGCATCCATGTAGGATTTTTCGATGTCACAGGAAGCGAAGCTCTAGTATATACCGCAACTTACGTAAAAACAAAACTGAAGTTGGAGGCCTATTTTAGTATTTTCTACTGCAGTCAATGCTAACCTGCAGCCAACTTCAAACAAAGAGGGCTACAGGTGTGTTGTCACCTCTAAAGACTAGGATAAAATGCCCCACAGCCAGTAATTATACTGTCTCTATATACCCTTCACATCGGAACACAGCAGTGCCTACCTTGTTTCCATTTTTTTATAATTTATTTATTAGAGCCGAGAGTGATAGCTCAGGAGATATTAAGAACGCAAGTAAACTGAATTCCCCACCGGCTACACTGATATAGTTAATTTTACGGAGGATTTGCCTTAATCGTTTCGCTTCACTGACAGATTGACGATCGCATTTTTGGCGCCGGCCTGCCTATTTTACACCTGGCGAGAAAAGATAGTTATACCGCCATCTACCGGAAACTGCAAGCTCTTTTTGGTATTTTCTATAGTTATTTTATTTCCCATAGTCGCCTCTTACGACACCCATTGGATGAAATTTGGGTGATTGATTCTCTTAAACCGCCAACACACGGTAAATCAGAACACAGTGAATCAGAAACTACACGTTCTAGCTCTATTTGTTGATTTTTCTCGTGCCTTTGATACATTAGATCATAATATGCTGATTAGGAAGTTAGAAAATACAGGTATTCGTGGACCTCTTTTAAATTGGTGTAAAACTATCTGACTATTAGAAGCTACCGTGTTAAGATTTGTGAAAGCTACAGCACATCAGTCAAAGTAACCGAAGGCACAGCTCAAGGTTCCGTCCTTGGACCATTGCACTTTATAGCCTATGTCAATGACATGGATAAGATCTTTAGATATTGTACTAACTATCAATACGCTAATGATACGTGTATGCTTGTGGCTGCTAAGGATGTCAATGACGCCCTACTTTTGTTACAGGATGATTCTGATACATTAAATAAATGGTGCCATGACAGCGGTTTGATATTAAATTCTCAAAAGACGAAATTAGTCCATATACACTCACCAAACTAAAAGTCTCATAGTATTTTAAAACATAAAATCATTGCACATAATCATAATTGCGTTCACCAACCTCAACTTAATTGTAAGTGTTCCACGATTGAATTAGTTACATCGCATAAATATTTAGGCTTGATAGTAGACCATAAGTTCAATTGGCATGAGCATATAAAGCATGTATGTGGTAATGGTAAGCTTAGAGCATTTTTGGCGAATATGTTTATAATTAGAAAGCGATTAAACTTTCGAGTCAAAATGATGCTTTATAACGCTCTTGCTGATTCAGTCATAACTTATGGGCTAAGCAGCTACGGACGAACAAACAAATCACACCTGCAGTAAAAGTGATTGTACCTATAAAAATTAAACTTCAGGCAAAAACAAATGAAAACTTTATATTTAAACACTGCAAGGTACTCAATATCCATGATAAGGTCCAATATCAATTGTTAAAAGAACGATGAATGATGATGAAAGATGATAAATTTACAAGTGAACTTAATGAAGTTAACATAAAGTATAAATTAAAAATGTTATTTCACTAACAAATATTAGTTAACAACTAATATTTGTTAGTGTAGTGTGGTAGTTAATGTAGTGTAGTGTCCCCATTTTTGTAAATGTAGACGGAACGGCACGCAACACAAACCTGCGTGGTTTTTCGTTGTGCCGCATAGCAATATCGTAACAATTTTTATCTGATAATAATAAAAAGAAATCTTACCTCGCTAAGACAACTTATTTCTTAAGTTCTTGAACATGATACAAAACTTGTTTGTCGTGTTTATTTAATGGCAATTGCCTTATTTTTGAAAATCGAGTACGGCTACACCTTGAAGTGTCTTGAAGGGAAAGTACCTTGTAATTTATTTTGTTTATTTCAAATTTAAAACTCTATTCATTTAAATAATATGTTAAACATTCGGTACAATACTTTACATGAAGGGCATGTTAAATGACACTTCGCATGATCGTAGCGGGTAAGGAAGTATAAAATTTATTGCTTGACATTTTCATGTTTTCTTCAAGGTAACATTAATTTCGTTGTAACTGGAAATATAATAAAGCGCGAAAAATGTTTTATTAACGAATTATTACTTTTATTCGACTAACCATAGTATGCTTGGATTTTACATTTTTTTTAACCATACCTCTTTTTTTAACGTTTGGAATACCTAGAAAGCCTGTAGGTACGCTTGTAAAAGTGCAAATTGAAATATCATTACAATTTACAGTTGTGGTACTACAAAATCTAGTCTTTTTCTATAAAACAACAACACTGTTACAGTGCTAAATAGCATAGATATGAAACTGTATAACTAGAAGCAATAGAAAGGCTGCAACAGTTACGTAGTTGCTCTTAAACAGGAATTTTACCTATGTCACGTAAATTGAAAAAAATGCCCTGGCCTGTGCCAGGTGGTCTTAGGGCCAGGAAGACGAGTATTCGGAAGCACCAGCTTTCCTAACCCCAATGGTATGGTCTGGTCTGTGGCTCCACCGCCAAACAAGTTTCAGCCACGGAGGGTAGGGAGCGCGGCACCTCGCAATAGGTACCGACACTCCTCTCTCCCCGCGGCCCCTCCACCACTGCATCAATGGTGCGGCCCCGCCAGAGTCACGGAGGATAGGGCTAGTGGCGCATCGCCATACCAACAGTCCTCTTCCCCCACGACTCCACCTCGGCAGCAGCGATAGGATCAGAGAACATTCCTTTCGACGCAGCCCACCAACACACATCCGAAGTAGGCTTGCCATGCTACGACAAGGCGGGAACCCTTTCAGGGGTGGAAACCCGTGAAGACCTGGGGAACTTGAGGGAACTTCTATTCCTGGACTAACCATAGATTGCCTCATAGGGAGGATTTAGCCATAGTGGCCACGATTGTCAGGCGGGCTAGCAAACGCAGTTTTTTATTATTTTTTATTTGTAATTCAGGAAATGCTGCTGCACATCTTCTGTTTCAGTCTCCCTCTGTCGACGAGCGTGTGAAAATTGGGACATTTTTAAACACGTAATGCTTGTTTTATGGATGCGAAGTTTTGAACGGTGTGAAGTAGCTAATTCTAAAAAAAAATACTAGTATTTTCACCTTAGTCACGATTCTTTCTATAAGTTATTCACGAATCGATTCAATTTATACGTGGCTAAAGCGCAAAAAGCATTTTATTCTTTCAACGCGCAGTCACATAATGAAATTCTTTGCCATGTTAAATAAAATAAGTGCGAGGCTTAACTGAATTTTCTATATATAGGGATTATTTTTGTCTTGGGTATCGCTGCTTACTTAATATCCTTAATTTGAAAAAAAAAGACTCGAAATAAAATGTTAATGATATTCTAGAATTAGTTTTATTTTTTAAGAAGACCACCTTTATTTACCTTACTGATATTTTTTTACATAGCAACAATTTCAGATATTTTTTATAATTTTAACATAAATACGGATGCTAAGCCTGAAATAAACAACTGAATAAATGTTGTAGACATCATAATACAATTGAAAACAGAACCTCGTAATTACTGCTTATTGTTGTTTAACCCTTTATATTCAAAAATTAATTTATTATTCATTCCGTTCTCGAAATGAGTTTAGAATATATTTCAATTATAAGTTTAAGAACCATTAAATATAAATAGTAATTTAAGTTCTACTGATAACTTCCAAATATTATTAAAGATTTTATACAAATGATCATCCCTCAAGATGGCAGAAATGTACTAAAATGGGTAAATACTTCGATTATATAAACATATTCTTTCTTAGAAAAAAAAGGATCTTCTTCTGCTCTGCTTCTCTTCTGCTAGCTTTTCCCAGGACAGAAGTTTTTTCCGAACCAGTGGTAAAAACATAAATGACTTTAGAAATAAAAATTATTCTATTCTATTCTAGTCCATTCTTTCCTTTTTTTACATAGGGAAATGCCTACGCATATCCGCATCGCGGGGGCAAAGACAGGTTATGTCGGACTCGCAACGACTAAAACCCCGTGTAGTTCCACTTTTGCCGCATATTGGTAAGGCCACGGGAACGGTTTAGCACATATGTATGCATGGCAGCCGTTTCGAGGGAGAGAAACAATATTCAATAAAACTGGCTTCTATAATGCTCAGGGAGTTATTTACATTTTATTAAGACATTTTAAAAATCGTTGTCTATCTGTCGAGGATGGATTATATCCTAGATCCTCGACTGTGCTGACACACACACACACACATATATATATGTAATTTTAATCAATGGTCGATCGTGGTCCAGTCACGAGCAGATGAGTTTAGGATTGCCAGTTGAAAGGTTTAGAGCCGCTGACATAATATCATTACAATACTGAAAATGTTTGGATCACTCGATTGTTCACGTCGGTGGCTTCTTACTATTGATAACCATTTCCCAGTCAAAAGCGCCCCAGGGACTACTACGATAGAACTAATACGATCGACAATCCAAAGTTATGTCCTACATAAAAGGGAATGAAATCTATTTTTATAAATTACTTCTCCACATAAAGCAACAAACGCCTTATTGCAAATTGGGTCATGATTCAAAATAATATAATATTTAACATATTAAGTAAGTAGGTATTTTTTACATTTTCATTATTTTTATGTATTCACGATGTTAGTCCTAAGTATATTACTAAGGAAGAAAGCGACACTTGAAGGATAATCCGAGATCAAAATCTTATTTTAAATTAGAATTAGTAAAAATACCTATATTATAGTCCACAGATGAATAGGATTGTTATTTACATAGTGATTATTTCGCAACTAAGCAGAATAAAAACAAACATCACAAATCTAACTTTTCTATTAATAAACACAGCACGCGTCACAATATTATAGCTATCATAACTACGTTACCATACGTCCCGCTTTGAGCGGGATAGTCCTGTTTTTATGCTATGTATACCGCTAGCCCCGTACGTAAACATTATTCGTAAAAATGTCCTGCTGTGACAAACAACAGCGTAGCAGCATATTAGCCTTTTCACCCGTGCCAACATTGTAGGTCCACGACACGCGTATCAGTTTTGCTTGACTAAAAGTTACGTTGGCATATTTAAATAAATTACATTTTTAGATTAGGTTTAAATTTGGATTAGGTGAAAGTATAATGTATACGAATTTCCGTATAACAATCGTATAAATTTTATGTCTGCTTGGCGTTAAGAAAGATTAGTAATAAAGCTCCAGTCGAATCAGAGCTCCACTCGAAAGAGTGTTTTCCCGTATGAATAAAATATGGAGAAGAAACAAATTGAAGACGCAGCGTTTAAAGCCATTTTGATTTAAAAAGTTACGCTAAGGGTGCCATTCACATTTGAAAACAAAATCTGACATATCAAAGCAAATTTGCACTTCAGAAAATTATCTATCACTTTTTCACTTCTGAAAAATTACAAAACTGAGTTTGCTCGACATCGTTTAATAGACGAATCCGATTTCAATAAGGTCATTAAAAATAGGTTTAATTAAAAGTAAAAATGGTCAGATTTATATTTTCTTTGTCAGCCCGTAATTAATCAAATCAAATCAATCATTAATTCTACGTTGCAAAACGACATGATAAAAGGACTTCATGGCATCCGGCGGATTATTTTATTCACATCCCGTTTACAACAGACGGAAAATACTCTGACCGGCAACAGAGAGCAACGTCAACGAAATGTGTCTATCATAATATAATTTTATCAGCATATAATTTTTTTGCAATGTATATTACAAGAATACTTATTAAAAGTCATATTATATAGTCATATACAGTCAGTATTTCGTAGGGCAAATCCGTCCATTTTTTTTATAAAACTGAAGTGACAAACTTATAGTCCACCTAGTAAATAAGTGGCTACTGCAGTTCATGGAAACCTGCGGTCAACTTCAATCAAAGAAGGCTACAAATGCGTTGCCTCACAGCCTCTAATTGGCTCTCCATACCCTTCAGACCAAACGCAGCAGTGCAACATTTCAGCAATGGACTTAACGGGATGATGGAGAAAAAGAAAAATGCTATATTAAATGAGTTGTTCTAAACGGGCTAAACCTGTTTTTGAGTTTAATTTAATTACTTAATTAGTTTATAAAATACATCGTAGTACCCCTAAAAAACGTTCCACTGTCAAATTATGCCATAAAATAGCTTTTAATGTAGTAAATAGCTAACTAAAAAAGAATTCAGGAGTCAAATATGAAAATTTATTTGGTTGAAGCACAAAATTCAGTTCATATTTTTTTTATTAAAAAAATATTTTCATATTCTAAAGTCAATGCTAAGATAGTACATCGAAGAGGTTAAGCCCCGCCTTCCGAAGATTTGTATGTGGATATAATTTTTTATTTTTGTATGAGTAAGTTAGTTTTTTCATTTTAGGGACAGAATTTTTCCTTCAAATTTATATAGGTGACCCTTAAATATACAATATTTAATAAAAAAAATAATTTAATTCAGTTCACTATATTCCGGGTAATTGTGAAAATACATAAAAAAACATACGCATCGAATATAGAACCTCCACTTTTTTTAAACTCGGTTAAAAATACATATGATTTATATTTTATTGGATTTTCGGAAGGAAACGCAGAGATTGCTGATGCCCAAGCAATCATTAAATTTATGAAAAATTAAAATAAATTTTATAAAGCATTAAAATATATGGTTTCAGTTTGACCTTCTTACTATAAATATTGCTTTAACACTCTATATACCTAATCTTTTCAAGAAAAAAATTAAGAAAATGGCCTCTGACAATAAAGAATGAACTAATTTCTAAAGTAAATAATGAAAAATACCTTGATCTACTGTTGGATAATCGTATGATATTTAAGTCACATATAAGTAGATAATATGAAATTGATTAACTCTTTCTAACACACTGCGAAATATTATAGTAAAATGTTTCCCACGTAATTTGCATTACACTTTTTATAATTCGTTAGTCAAGCCTCATAATATTGAATACATCATAGAAGTCTGAAGAACAGCAGCAAAACCAATCTAGAAACAATACCTGCATTGTTTAAACACGGCACAGCAGCATAAACTGAATAAGCTACTATTTAAATACGATTTTCTTACTCCAACAGTCCAAGTTTATAAAGACACTTAAATCATGAATATATTAATATACTTACATTATATTATACTTACATTTTAGTACTTAAAATACCAAACAAAAGCAGTCATGGGGAAAAAAGTATTACAAAAACTAAACCAACAACAAAACTAAGACCAAGATTTTACCAAGACTTGAAACTACGTACAACATGTACTAACTACGGCAAAAGATGTTTTGTAAATGGAGGTGCCATAACCTACAACAAACTACCGAAAGATATTGGGGATGCCGAATCTGTGAAAGCATTTAAAAGATTCAATTTCACTTGCGTAAAAAGTAATCTCCGTGGTTAATCTTTTCTATTAAATTGTGCTTGAATAAACTACCATATAGTGGCGATGTAAGAATTTTCACTAACCCATATCTTCCACAAAGGGAAACTAAGGCAGGAGATGGGCAGCAGCATCTTTCTGATAACAGAAAAATTATAACAAAAAAACTGCGGTTGCCAACCCTCATAAACAATGACGCAAAGAAACAATCCCCAGTGGCCGACGGCCCCGCTATTCCCGGCTATGGTGGTGACCATGGTAACGGCGGGGCAAGGGGTGCTAAGAATCTCCAATGGAGGTTCGTTTGCCACTAAGACGACTTGACCTGGCAAAATTTAACGCACGCACCCTGAGGACTGACGAGAAGATCCTGGAGCAGAAAGAAGAGGTATACAAGTTGTGCTGGGATATTTTAGGATTATTTGAGATTCAACTTGTTCTATCACCGGGAGGATGACCGTCTGTCCCAAAGAAGTGTCGGATTTATCATCCACAAGGGTGGAGTCGACAAGGGTTGCATATCTTGTACTGAGAATCACCAAACGGTATTGAAGGTCACACAGGTTTACGCACTAACCTCGGCATATCCCAATGTAGGTAGAGGAAAGGTATGAGAATATATCTAAAGCCATGCATTCCTCCAAAACCACTACATGGTTTTAATGGAAGACTTCGACCCAAAACTGGGCCCAAGAGAGAACGGTGAGCTGAAGGTAGAGAAATTCGGGATAGGGCAACGGAACCTAAAGGGCCAGCAGCTGGCCGAAAGAGAATGGATGTGGATGGTGATGGAGAAAGAGGGACTCTTTATGAAGACTCAGAAGCGGCCGCACATAAAGTGTACCCGGTCGAGTCCCGACGGTTCAACAAAAAATGAGATTGACTTCATTATGACGACTAGAAGGAAGCTGTTCAGTGATGTCTGAGTGATCGTGAGGGTGAAAACTGGTAGCGATCACCGAATGGAGAGAAGCACACTTTGCCTAAACGTTAAGTTGAAGAGGTCACGTCTAATGAAGTCAACGCTCTGTCCCCCTCGTGCTCTAATCCTAAGTCCCGAAAACTTTTAGTTCGTGTTACAAAATTGTTTTCAGTGCCTAGAAGACTAATGCAGTGAACTATATGAATGACAAGCTCGTGGAAACTGACCACGAGATCAGAGCTAAGTTCTGCGAGACACATCGCAGAAGAACACAAATACGCTGCGTTGACACTCTTAATCGCATGGCTGTTAGACGGTACATGAAGCTGCAGTCTTCAGCAGATATGATAACATACAGACAACTGAACAGACAGATCTCCAAATGCATGCGCAACATCAATACAGGTCGTATTGAAGAAGTGATCGAGCGAAACCAGGACTCCAAAATCTTTCTCAAGATCCAGAGATCTGTCTGCCCGAAAGAGCTAACTGTCGAAGCTGAAGATCGAATGTAGTAGCATCGTTTCCGGGACACCTGAGATTTTGAGTGAGATTGAAAGGTTCTACGGGCAGTTGTACACGTCATCGTTGGTGCTAAACGCAAGTGTGAGTAACGATCTAAGAGCAAGTCTTATCCGACACTTTCCGATCATAACCTAGACGTCAGTCTGAGCGAGATTAGAATGGCTCTCCAGCACCTTAAAAACGGCATGGCCCTGAACAAATACGGAATTACAGTGGAGCTTCTGAAAGCGGGTGGAAAAGTAGTACTTGCGGTTTTAATTTCCCTTTGTTGCCTCTTATGACACCTACGGGACGATAATATAGGGTAGTGGATATTCTTACAACGTCACTGCACGGTTTAGACATAATGCATTGACAAGTAATGTAGTTTTTTTTTCTATAATACGTAAAAAGTAAATGGTTCGTTACTATAAACTTACGTGTGTACCAGTACAGTGGGCTATGAGAAAGCCTTTGATTCCATCGAAATTTGGGCGATGCTAGAGTCCCTTCAGCGGTGCTAAGGTGACTGTCGGTACATTGAAGTGTTGAAGTGTTTATACAGTAGGGCTACGATGGCTATTTCTGAGTACAGAACCAGAGTACGAAACCTATCCAACTGCAACAGAGAGGTGTAAGACAGGGCGATTTTAATTCCCCGAAACTCTTCACCGCTGTATTGGAAGACTTTTTCAAGCTACTGGAGTGGATACGGTATTAACTTCAATGGCGGGTAAATCACTCACCTTCGATTTGCCGACGATATAGTCCTAATGGCAGAATCACTGGAGGACCTAAGCACTATGCTTAATGACCTAAATAGTGTCTCCCAACGGATAAGTCTTAAGATGAACATGAAGAAAACAAAGATCATGTGTAACGTCCATGTCATACCTATGCCTGTAGTTGTTGAGATCACTACGCTCGAAGTTGTTGACGAGTATATTTACCTGGGACAAATAGTCCAATTAGGTGTCCAACTTCGCCCCCCGAACGGGTTCTCGCCTTGTCATGGCGGGGAAACTTAATAGCCATGGCTTGTTCACCCGCGGTAAACGAAGAGGGACCCACATGGTTGGCCGGAGGTGTAGGGCCAGCCCGCCGAGTGGGCTTGGCGAGCCCACTTCGGATGTGTGTTGGTGGGCTGCGACGAGAGGGGTGCTCTCTCTCCCTACTCCTGCAGCCGAAGTGGAGTCGCGGAGGAAGAGGAGTGTTGGTATGGCGATGCGCCACTCGCCCTATCCTCCGCGACTCTGATGGAGCCGCACCGTTGATGCGGTGGTGGTGGGGCTGCGAGGGCAGAGGAGTGTCAGTATTGCGAGGCGCCGCTCTCCCTACCCTCCGTAGCCGAATCTTGGTTGGCGGCGGAGCCATAGACCAGATCCGCCGCTGGGGTCAGAAAGGCTAGTGCTTTTGAGTGCTCGTTTTTCCTGGCCCCATGGCCTTCTTGCATCGGGCACTGAGGCGTCCGTTACGCAGGTGAATTTGGAGGCCGCGGAGGAGGGCGCGCCACGTGTTCTGGTGCGCCTTACCTAAGAAGGAGATGGGAGAGAAGTAGTCCTCTCCCAAGGAGGGGCCACCATGGGGCAGCGCTGGTGGAGCCGCGGATGTGTGCGAAAGTGTTTCTGTCGTCTTGCCAATATGCGATGAAGGTAGAACACCATGTGGTTTTAGTCGGTGCGAGTCCGATATAACCCGTCCTTGCCCCCGCGATGCGGGTAGCGTAGGCATTTCCCTATGTAAAACAAAAAAAAAGGTACCCAACTTCGACCGAGAGGTCAATCGACGGATTCAACTCGGTTGGGCAGCGTTCGAGAGATTACGACGCAGGTCTTCTCGTCAGGTACACCTCAAAACTTGAAAACAAGATTGTACAACCAGTGCGTGTTGCCAGTGATGGCTATATCTGAGACGTGGTCTTACACTGCTGTCAGCGAGCTATGGAGAAAGCTATGCTTACGTTTTCTCTGCGTGATAAATTTGGAAATGAGGATATCCGCAGTAGAACCAGAGTAACCGACATAGCCCAACGGATTAGTAAGCTGAAGTGGCAATGGGCCGGTCATATAGCTCGAATAGAATAGAATAGAATAGAAAAGAATAGAATAGAATAGAATAGAATAGAATAATTTTTTATTCAATATAGATTACATGTGTAATTCTTATTGAAAGTCATTTTTTACTTTACCACTGGTTCGAAAAAAAACCTCTGACATGGGAAAAACCAGCAAGAAACCCAGCGGGACTTTTTTTGTTGTACAAACTATTTAAGTACAAAATTTATTTTAGAAACTGCTTGGTAGCGACCACCTCATTCCCAGGGGTTATTATCAATTATATATTCATTTATACTATAATAACCCTTTTATACAGTTTCAACAACAAAACATTTAAACTTGGTAATAGAGAGCCTGTACACTTTCCGGGACCTTGTTGTAATAGCGTATACATTGCCCCAAGAATGAATTACTGACTCTGTGGAGTCGAGAAACTGGTATCACTAGCTTGTGCTTGTTCTAGTGTTTACAGAATGTATATCACTTTTTATTCTAAAACTACCTTTGTTTTTGTGAACATACATTAAATTTTCGTAAATATACTGAGAGGCCAAAGTTAATATATTTATTTCTTTAAATTTATCTCTAAGAGACTCTCTCGGTTTTAGGTTGTAAATAGCTCTAATGGCCTTCTTCTGTAAAACAAAAATAGTTTCTGAATCAGCCGCATTTCCCCATAGCAAAATCCCATAAGACATTATGCTATGGAAATAACTGAAATAAACTAGTCTAGCTGTCTCGACACTAGTGAGACCTCTAATCTTTTTTACAGCATAGGCTGCAGAACTTAGTCTGCTTGCTAGTTTGGATATTTGGGAGCCCCACTGAAGCTTTGCGTCGAGAGTGATGCCAAGAAAAACAGTGGATTCAACAGGGCTCAGTTCTTCCCCATTTAAAAACACATTGGTACCCAGATTTTTAACATTTGTTGTTGTAAATTTAATACATTTAGTTTTATTTCCGTTTAAATGTAGATTATTAACGTTAAACCAATGCACTAATTTTGATATTATTCACTTCGTCACATTTAAATAATTGACGTTTAAGTTGAAAAATCAAGGAAGTATAATCAACAAATAATACTATATCATGATTATCCCCTACAAGGGAAGGCAAGTCATTAATATATACCAGAAATAGAAATGGGCCGAGAATCGAGCCCTAAGGGACACCCATTAGTACAGGTGACCCGGAAGAACTTTTACCATTGATAATAACTTTCTGCATTCTATTACTTAAATATGAAATAATAAGTTTAAGCGCTGTGTTCTTGACACCATAGTACTGTAGCTTCTGATTAATGTCTCATGGTGAACACAGTCGAAGGCCTTGGAAAGGTCACAAAATATACCAAAGCATCCTCCGTATTCTCCCATGCACAAAAATATGTTTAATAAGCTCAACTCCAGCGTCAGTTGTCGAGCGACCCTGTAAAACCGAATTGATTTTATGTAGCAATTTATTAATATTAAAGAAACTTAAGATCTGATCTAAAATTATTTTTCAAAATTTTACTAAATGTTGGTAGTACAGAAATCGGTCTAAAATTGGCGGGGTCTAATGTACTACCAGATTTAAATAAAGGTATGACTTCACTATGTTTCATTAAATCAGAAACACACCAGATTCGACGCTTGTATTAAATATAGTGGCTAGATAAGGTGCTATTATATCTATTATAGATAAAATAACTTTAACGGAAATCCCCCATAAATCTACCGTTTTCTTAACATCAATTGTTTTAAAATATTTAACGATATCTTTTGGCAATACTCTATGGAATTTCAAAGTATTTGAACAAGCCTTTACATTTTGTTTAAGCAATGATTCGGCGACAGTAGGAGAAGAATTTAATGATTTTGTTGTCAAAAAAGGAACATCAGTAAAATGTTTCTCAAAAGCCATAGCAACTTCTTGATCAGATCGAGTTAAACTGTTGTTAATATTCAATTGAAAATCCGAGTTGTGCGGTTTGACCTTGCCCGTTTCACTATTTATTATTCTCCAGGTCATTTTAATTTTGTTAGATGCAGTTTTAATTTTGTTACTTAAATGTAAAGCCTTAGCTGTGTAGCACACTTTTTTAAATATTTTAGAATATGTTTTTACATAATCTCTAGATTACATAATCGAAGAACCGACAACCGATGGGGAAGAAAGGTTCTCAAGTGGCAGCCTCGTACTGGTAAGTGAAGTGTAAGGGTAGCTCCCTACTAAATGGCATGACGGGTATGAGATGCAGCAAGTTGATATATGCAGGTGGCTCATGACTGTGCTTTTTGACATACCTTAGGGGAACCTTATTTTCAGTTGAGGACTTGTGATGGGCTATAATGATGACGACGAGAATGAATGGTTACTAAATTGGTAAATACAATTATATTAAACTAGCTTTTTTATAATAATAAGAACCAAAAAAGTTAAAGCAAAAGATTAAACCATGAATTATTATTTAAATTAAATAAATTAAAAATAACATAAATAAAACTAATCGATATATCGTTGACACTTCCAGTCTCGTTAGTTCAATGTGCATTCGAACGAAGCGAAGATAATGGGAACATTTTGTACTTATTGTTCGAATCGATTCAACCCTCAGGCATGTTAAATTTTTCTTTGTGCTCCATTTATTTTATATTTTAACTAGCTGTGCCCCGCGGTTTTACCCGTGTAAATCAAGCCTCTGAGCCGCGCGACATGACACCTCGCTTAAAGTTAAAGTTAAAGTTACAGCCTATAGTAAGGTCCAAAAATTTTTGGCCTGAACTATAAAATAAAGGATAAATCTCAAACCACTATATAATATATATAATCTCCCTTTATTTCTGTCTGTGGTCTGAATTTTTGCCCTCAAAATGTGACTAAACTGCTGACTTCACCTCATCATCAGAGTTAAATTTTTTTCTCCGTAAGTCGAATTTCAATTTTAAGAATAAATAATATGATAAGGGGCCAAGTCGGAGCTATAATAGTGGATGGTCGAGCTCAGGGAAACCGCATTCCTTAATGGCAGCCTTGGAAACACCCAATGTGTGGACCGGAGCGTTGTCATGAAGCAACAACCCTCCTCGCGACAATTTCTCCTGATGTTTTTTTTAATAGCATCTCGCAATACATGTATCAAGGAAGCGTAGTAGTCGCCTGTTACTGTTGTGTTGTGTTCTTTAAAATCCACCAGTAAAATTACTTCGGAATCCAAAAAGATTGTATTCATAATCTTATTCTGAGATTGAGTCACCGTTGAGCTCGGACGACGCCACTCCATCGGTCCCTTTTTTGACAGAGAATCATGATAAAGAAACATGGTTTTATCATCCGTTACAATTGAATCGTCTGCTTTGTTCTGTCGGCTTTCACAAAGGGATAAAAACTGAGTACAGCACTTCACTCGTTCTTGTTTTAGAATAGCGGAAAGAGGTTTTGGGACTCACCTAGCCCTGACCTTATTCATACCCAAATGTTCAAGTAGGATTCTAAGCACTTGTTTTTGAAAGTCCCGTCATAACTGCTAATTCTTTAGTCTTTAGCCGTCTGTCTTCCCGTACTGTCTTCTCCACAAAAAGTCAAGCTGTTTCAAAGATTTTCAAAAAATAAAAACCAAAAAAAAACAAACATTAAATAGATTTTCGAGCGTTGCGCTCGAAAATAAGCAGGAAGTTCAAGAGATGGCCTGCAGGGTCAACAGTTTTTCAGATTTTTCTAAACGAAATTGTTTCGCCCATTCTTTTACGGTTGAGTACGAAGGGGAAGAATGCCCGTACGTTGTTTGATTTCCGCCGGTCTTTCCCTCTTTTCTCAAAAATTTTATCACAGATTGATACTCGATTTTACGCATTACGAAAATTTTTATCGACAGTCTGACTTTATTAGGCTACATCACTGTAACAAAATGAAATAAATTTATAAATTTTTTGTGGGTAGGTAACGAAAAGTCTTGTAATTTAATAACATGAAAGTTTTGTATCTTTGATTAATCTAATGCTAGGCCAGAAACTTTTGGAGTTTACCTAATACGTCCCACTGCTGGGCACAGGCATCCTCTCACTTCTGAGAGGGTTTTAGGGCAAGAAAGTGTATGCCGGGCTGCCCCAATGCATGTTGGCGGACTTCACATGTCTTCGAAATCTTTATTTTTATTTTTCAGACATGCAGATTTCCTCAACATGTTTTCCTTCACCGCCGAGCACGTGGTAAATGTAATGGCACGTGGACACCTCACTCACGCCTATATGTTATGTCACCTCGCGCTCCGGCGTTCACAGATGGTTTCTCTCGGTTCTCATCAGTTGGCTACGCTTATGCTTCATTCGCGCGCCGAGTCAAGTGTTAAATTATTTTGATTTTTCATTATCTCTTAAACTACGCGTCCAAATAACATGCTATAATGAAAAGTTTATATCTATAAAATTATCTTGATGATGTAGGAATTTTCGTTCGTAAGGATTAATATACATGGCTAACAATAACGCTCATAAATCACCTTTTAATTTTCAATTTTTGGCACAAAATACGTTATTGTGGCTTATGTATAAGAGATAGCATAGAGCCGCGGATTTTTTTTAAATGAAGTAAAGGTCTATACTTTTGTAGAACATTGTATTCACGTATTACCAATTATTACGCCAGCGCACGCAGATAAAGCAGTTCGAGGGTGCTTTTTCTTCTGACTTGCTAAACAAAATCAAAATTTAAGGCTCACTGTGAGGTGTAGCCTAATGCTAGATAGCCTATACTATTCCTCATAAATCTGGTTATAATATACTTGGTAGTTTGAGAGATTAGCGTGTTTAAACAAACAAAAAAAAACAAAAAAAACTCTTCCGCTAGACTTATATTAGTATAGATGATATTACTAGGTACTTATTGTTGTTTTGCGATTACTTTGCTTAGACTAAGAAAAGTTTGTCATTTAAATTAAGCTAACATTGTTGTTCGCGCCACTTTGCAACTACCGCCTAACGAATGATCTCTCCCATCTTTTTGTGGTTTAGATATTTAACTATACAAGAAAACAGCAAAGTGTATAGACATTTGCAATAACGCTATATTTCGCGAAAATCTGTGAAAGTTATATGTGTGAAGACAGCCGTCATCCAACCAACGTGCAAAGTAGCCCTTGGAGACACGAGGCAGCTCAGCGGAAGTCCAGGTGAGTGCACATGCCTTCCCACTTTCACTTCACAGCCATTGCTGTAGCCCGAATTAAGGGACATTTGCAGTATCGCGAAATAGTATATTTTCACCGCCATACAGTCCATAACCTATGTAAAATCATACTTTTAATAACTCTGAACCAGCAGTTGGTCATTTAAACCAACAAACCATATTTACCGCATTATAATAAATTCGCTCTGCCTCCTCCAGGCCGGGACAATTAATTTTCTCCATAAATTGTAAACAATTCTAATGTAAGATTTTATTAAGATTATATCTCTTCTGAGACAAAAATGCTTCCGCTTACTTTTGGTGAACTATCTTTCATAAAACCTGCAAAATTCAATTCAAATGTATTTACGGCTGGTGACTGAGTCTGTAAAAATCCACTTCTAGACATGGTCCTTCCCCGATGTAGGATTTGCCTTAATCGTCATGGCTGGCAGGCGCAGTGACGTTTGCACACAGCAGTATCTTAAATGAGATGGTATATCGGTTACTGATGGGTAATCTGTAATTATGGCTTGTTTCATTATTTTCTAAAACGGAGAACAACAATAAATATACTGCCGATTATCAGCGGAATAATGTAAGAATGATACCATCACAAACGGGCTACTAAGTAGAAAAATGAGGCTACCACTCAAATATTCTTTTAAAGTTTTCCCTCCTGCCTAGTACCTAATAGTTATTCTAGACCAAAATTAGGTTAGAGTAGACGAGTACCTAAAAAATACACGCGGGCAAAGCCACGGACAAAAGCTGGTTTAGTAATAAATAGGACACAACGTGCACACTAATCCACTGTACAAATACGATCTCAATTTACATGTTTAATTATAAGCAGTAATGACTTAATTCGAACTGACTGTTAAGACTACATCCGGTTCAATTTCTACTTTAGCCTTCTGACAAAAAAGATTGAAGATGCGTTTTCATCTATAGAAACTAGCATATCCTTCAATCTCGAACACAGCAGATAGTACATTGTTGTTTGGTAGCAGAAATAGTTAGACGATAATAGCTAGCTAGCCAAAAATATATATACAAACAAACATTAAAAAAAAAGATTGAAGATGCATTTTCATCTATAGGAACTAGCATGTCCTTCAATCCCGAACACAGCAGATAGTGCATTGTTGTTTGGTAGCAGAAATAGGTTGTTTGGTAGCAGAAATAGTTACACGATAATAGCTAGCTAGCCAAAAATGTATATACAAACAAACATAAATAATAACAGATAAACGTCTAGCACATGGGCAGAAAAGGAACCCTAAAATCTTAACTGATTTAAGGTTAAATCTTAGAGTATTCATTGAATACTCTAAGGGCTAAATAAAAAATAAACTTAATAAAAAGTGAAAGCCAACATCTTTCACGTTTTTTTATAAATTATGTGTTTATTACGCACTTAGCTAATACGTAATTTTTACGTTTGCGTTGCCAACCCGCATATAAAGCATGGCAACTATAGCAAATATCCGTATGAGACAATCTATGGGGGAGGCCTATGTTCAGCAGTGGACTTTGATAGGCTATAACAGTAACGGTAACGTATTACAATTAAAAAAAAGCACTGAATTATTATTGTTTGTTTTAACAAGTAACTCATTTAATGCAATCGTTGTTTTCTTTATTCGATCATTTTTTATATATTTATATTTTTTAACTAGATTCAATTTAGTTTTTGTTTTTTATTATATCTTTATATATAGAAATTACGTGTGACATTGTTTGCGCGCGATGAACTCCTGAACTACTGAACTGATTTCAATTAAATTTTGCACACTGTGTGCAGTTTGGTCTAACTTAAGAGATAGGATAGTTTTTATCCCGATAAGTGACCCTTAATATTTTTATTACGAATTTAAGGATATTTTTACGTGGTAGAGCCATGCTGCAGGTATATTAGTAGTATAGTTGTAGCACGAATGGGTCGGCTCGACCGGGGAAGGACCACGCTCTCACAGAATACCAGCGTAAAATAGCAGCTTAACACTGCTGTGTTTCGTATGGCGAGTGTAAAGAACCGGAGACCCTTTTTACTGGAAAAGAGGCATTCCATCTTAGTCCTCACGAGTGACAACGCACTGCATTTTGATTCTTTATTGAGGATAGATGTAGATGTCTATGGGTCACAGCAACCACTTACCATGAGGTGGACTGTGTGCTCGTTTGTCAACCTATTCTATAAAAAAAGATTTTTCAAAGTTTAAATTTAAATTTTCTTTGAAATCTTTTTGTCAACTGCTATCGTTTTAATAATTTTGATTTGTGTATTTGATTTTGTTTGTGAAATTTTAAATGTGTTTTATTCATTTACTTTTAGGCGAAAGTTTTTGCAACATTTAGGAATGCGATTGGAAGCCGCTCGCTCACATGCAGTTTTACAGTGCCCTTCAATTTTTCTTTCAATTAAATTCACTAAGCATTTCTAAAGGTGCTTCTGAAAAATAATAAATTTTACTTTATATTAATGATTGCTCAGGTATTCTAATAATAGGATTTGACTAATCCAGTATAGAGATTTTTATACCGTAAAACGTTATTTCAAATGCGATTACTTAGCAGAAATTCAAAAAATTTAAAGAAAGATGTTATGTTAGAGCCCGGGCTACAGATGCGGTTACTTTATATTAACATATGTGTAGTTCCGGTAACATGCCTCATCACATGATTACTGATGTAAAAGAGTTTTCAGTCTGTCAAGCATGGCAACTATGGCTATTTTGATAGGCGGCAATGATGATGATGAAAGAGGTATTAGTCGAGAGAAATATCATAGAACACTATATTTTTTGCAATATAAATATTATTTCATGAAGTGTTACGGAAAATAAGTATAGATTTTTAGTTAAGCACATTAATTACATTTATTCAAATCTTGGCAGTCACTGCACCTGCGGTATTTCCAACATTTCCAACATGTCACAATGATTACATACAAGAACACCAGTGCAACTAATAAAGATAAGACGTTGAGCAAAGTGACATCCTTTTACTCCACATGCCTTTGCGTCCCAGTAACGCTGAATTAGCTCACTTCAACTGTTTTCATTTTTGAATAACGTCCAACAGCCTATAAGCTTTTTATTTTTAAATATGTGTGTGACGCATGTAATAATATTTTTGCAAATGTAGTACCAGATTTTTATATCATTTAAGGCCTTAAAATTTTGTGATGGTGGTTGTCCATCTACCAATATTTTCAACATGTTGTAAAATTTTATGCAAAACAAAGAGGAGGGAGTGCTGCGTTAATTTCAAGTGACACCGAAACCAAGCGAAAACCATGTTCAATTTATTGTAAGAACATGTACTCACGTACACCGTTTTAGGTGCATACGTGTGCATCTTGCAGTGGACTTCTAAATTTATTTATTTATTTATTTCATTTCATTTCATCTTACAAGCTAACAGATGACACATCCAAAACGCTTATAAGATTAACAATTCGGTATTACACATCCTCGTCATTATATAGGTAATAGCAAAATTATTTTACAATATCCTAATTAACAATACATCAATAATATCATAGAAAAAAAAATCATAAAAAATACAATCCGAGTCCATGAATAACATTAATATTAAAATAAAATAGCAATAATAATAATAAAAAAAATAAGAAAAACAATACGCAACTAGCAATTATAATAATTAATTATGAAAACAATATATGTAAGTTTGATGGCTAGAATTTATTTAAAATTATTTGAATTTCTTTATACAAATGTCCTAATCCATCGGCAAATAAGTCTAGCTCGTGGTGCTGTGCAAGTATGTTCCCAATAATGCGGAGTGCGCGGTTGGTGGGCGTTGACGAGCGCGCTCGGTACGTGCGCGGGGCTCCAGCAGTCGCGGGCGGCGCCGCGAGCGCCACCTGTCCCTGCGAGTTTGCTGACACGTTCCCAGGGACCAAGATGGACACGCTCTAGTATTTGGGGACTATCAATCCTATTGTGAATTATGGACAGATATTGCATGACTTGAGACATTGCCCTTCTAAATTTCATCGTTTCAATGTCCACCATACCAGACACGAATAAAGAAGGGTATAAGTAGGGATAGTATCCGTACTGTTTCTTATATATCCATCGAGCAAATTTACGTTGTATTTTTTCAATCATTAGAACGTATTTCTCTTCGTAAGGATTCCAGATAACAGCACCGTACTCGAGTTTACTGCGCACATAAGCATTGTATAATACTTTTGCGACCCGTGTATTATCAAACTGTGACGCGGTCCTTATGACAAACCCTAACATTTTGTGCGCTGACTTACAAAATTTTGTTGATGTGCGTGTGAAAATCTAATTTGCAATCTAATAGTAATCCTAAGTCCCTAATCTCTTTAACTCTTTCCAAAGGAGCGTCAGTCAACTTATAATTAACAATAATGGGCTGTGATTTTCGCGTGAAAGTTATTATTTTACATTTGAGATTATTGAACGGAAGGTGGTTTTCTTGACTCCATATAGACACAGCATCAATATCTCTCTGTAATGTCACGGCATCAGCCTCAGTTTCAATACCCAGAGTTAGTTTCAGGTCATCCGCAAATAGGAGACACTCTGAAGTCAAAACAACATCTGGCAAATCGTTGATAAATATCACGAATAGCAAAGGTCCTAACGTACTACCTTGACTCACTCCTGACCTAGTAAAGTAGTCTCCAGAGTTATATCCACTGAGCCTCACATATTGACGTCGATTATTAAGGCAACAAGAAAAAAATTGAGGAGCTTTGGTACGAATCCAACATAAAGGTTGCTGAAGAAAGAAAGAAGAAAGATGTGTGCGTGAGTACGTTTCAAGAAGTTTAGAACGGTTTCGATTTCGGCGTCATCTGATAACTTAACATGTATGTGGTATTCTTTATTGTCATGAGCATAAATAACTAATAAATCATATTATTTTATATGCAGTTTCAAAACCTAAGTGCTTATATACATTTTTGGTTTTATTTCTTTATCTAAATCTATAGGAGATATTCTCTAGGCGGATTTCAATCATGGCTACAACTTCCGAATATATCGTACATAATTCGCAAATATAGCGGAACTCGCTCATTAGTCTTTCTCTATCTATTGGTAATATCTCTAACTAATGATAAGTTCGTAGGTAAAATTGGACGCAGTGGTAAAGACAACGTATAAGTTACTCTACTAGGTGACAGGTTTATTTTATTTTATTTGTTTGTTTTCTTATTTTATTTTATTTGTTTGTTTATTCGGACACAAACCGAACCAATCCGAAAACAAGCCGAGTGGGCAGTACACATGCAGCTGCAACTAGCCGACCCAACCGCCCCGAGGGACATCGTTCTGCGCAAGGATGACGGCTCCCTCGCCAGTATTACTGACAAATACCGGTTTAACGATGCTCTTCAGTATCCGATTACGAAGATTATGAAAGAGTAAGGTGTCACATTACTTAGTATCCTTCAAACTAACCCGTCTACCGGGCGACCAAAAGGGGAAAAGTTTCTTCCTATTTTATATACAAATTCAAGACTTTTTTTTAAAGTTTAATTACATTTAACTATAATATATATGTGTCATTTTGTTCGCTAACTTGTTGCCATCTTGTAGGTAGTGATATAATCCCGTTGCTGTAGAAACCTTGGGATTTTTGATCAAAACATGCGATGGCCCCGGCGGTAAAAGCTCATAATAAACGACGCCCTTCCACCATACACACAGCATCACCTTATTGCGTGTTAATCCGGGTTTCACTACAGTCACAGTGGAGCTTGACTACCCTTTGACCATGTTTTTTTTCGCACGTTCTTGTCGTAGGTGATCCATTTTTCATCACTAGTGATCAATTTTTTCAAAAGTGGTTTGGTTTCATTACGTTTCAATATAGAATCTCAAAAGAGTCTGGACTCGTCGCTCAATAAAACTGATGTTCCGCTCACCAGATGACGTTAGTAAGGACTGAGATGAAGTTTCACAATATCATTATAATTGAGAAGTTGTGTTTTAAATTAAAGTTTTTAATTCTTCTACTTTTTGGAATATTCGCAGTTAGTTTTATCCATTTCTAATCAAATTAATATAAAACTTAAAGATAGCTACTGGCCAATTAGATTTCACGTCGAGCGACGTGGATCAACATAATATATATATATATATATATACGTGGTGGTCGTATAATAAAAAAACGTGGAAGGTGGTCGTAAAATATAATATATACATAAAATACGTGATATTGTTGATTATACCTACCTATAATATTCACGTCAAACCTAAGGGGCCAGCAGCTGGCTGACTTCATGGAGAAAGAGGACTCTTTATGATGAACTCTTTCTTCCAGAAGCGGCTCCACAGAAGTGGACCTGGTCAAGCCCCGACGGTTCGACGAAATGAGATTGACTTCATTATGACGACTAGATGGCAACTGTTCAGTGATGTCCAGTGATCGCGAGGGTGAAAACTGGTAGCAATCACCGAATGGTTAGAGGCACACTGAACCTAAACGTTAAGTTGGAGGTGTCTAATGAAGTCAACGTTCCGTCCCTCGTGCTCTAATCCAAAGTCCCAAACCTTTAAGCTCGAGTTACAAAATCGTTTTCAGTGCCTAGAAGATTGCATGTAGTGGACGATATGAATGACAAGCTCGTTGAAACTGTCCATGCGGTCGGAGCTAAGTTTTGCAAGACCCGCCGCAGAAGAACACAAAACTCTCCGATCACACTCTTAATCCATCTTTTAGACGGAAATCAAGCTGCAGTCTTCAGTAGATTTGATGCATACATGCAACTGAACAGACAGATCTCCAAATGCATGTGGCGGACTTACGCAACTTTAATACTGCTCGTATTGAAGAAGCGATCGAGCAAACCAGGGCTCCAAAGTTTGCCAGATATCTGTCTGGCAGAAAGAGCCAACTGTCAGCTGAAGACCGAATGGCAGTATCGTTTCCGGACACCTGAAATTTTGAGTGAGATTGAGAGATTCTATGGGCAGCTGTACACGTCATCGTTGGACACACGCAAGTGTGAGTAACGATCCAAGAGCAAGTCTTATCCGACACTATTCCGATGATATCCGGACATCAGTCTGAGCGAGATTAGAATGGCTCTCCAGCACCTTAAAACGGCAAGTCCTCAAGGAGGATGGAATTACAGCGGAGCTTCTGAAAACGGGTGGAAAACCGGTACTTGAAGTCCTTCAGAAGCTCTTTAATTCCGTCCTCCATGGTGGTACTACTCCGGAGGCGTGGAGCAGAAGTGGTGGTCTTATTCTTCAAGAAAGGCGACAACGCTCTCTTGAAGAACTACAGACCGATTTCCTTCTGAGCCGCGTCTACGTGCTGTTTTCGAACACATGAATCGTCTCGCACGCAGACTCGACGACTTCCGCCCTGAATAAGCTTTCCGAAAAGGCTTTAGCACCATAGACCACATATATACCCTTCGGCAAATTGTACAGAAAACCGAAGAGTGCAATCTGCCACTTTGTCTTGCGTATGTGGACTATGAAAAGCCTTTGATTCCGTCTAAATTTGGGCGGTGCTGCAGTCCCTTCAGCGGTGCCAAGTTGACTGTCGGTATATCAAAGTGCTGAAGTGTTTGTACAGGAGGCTACGATGGCTATCCGAGTACAGAACCAGAGTACGAAACACATCGAACTGCAGAGAGGTGTAAGACAGGGTGACGTAATATCCCCGAAAATCTTCACCGCTGCGTTGGAAGACGTATTCAAGCTACTGGACTGGAAAGGATACGGTATTAACGTCAATGGCGAGACCATCACTCACCTTCGATTTTCCGACGTTATAGTCCTTATGGCAGAATCGCTGGAGGACCTAAGCACTATGCTCAATGACCTCAATAATGTCTCCCAACGGATAGGTCTTAAGATGAACATGGACAAAACAAAATCATGTTTAACGTCCATGTCACACCTATGCCGGTAGTTGTTGGGAGCACTAAACTGAAGTTGTTGACGAATATGTTTACCTGGGACAACTAGTCCGACTAAGTAAATCCAACTTTGACCGAGAGGTCAATCGACGGATTCAACTCGGCTGGGCAGCGTTCGGGAGATTACAACACATCTTTCGTCAGACATACCTCAAAACATTAAAACTAGATTATACAACCAGTGCGTGTTGCCAGTGATGACCTATGGATCTGAGACGTGGTCCTTCACTGCTGGCCGTATGAGGAAGCTCAAAGTCGCTCAGCGAGCTATGGAGAGGCTATGCTCGGCGTCTCTGCGTGATAGACTTAAAACGAGTATGTCCGCAGTAGAACCAGAGTGACCGACATACCCCAAAGAATTAGTATCATCAACCTATTGCGACTCACTGCTGCGTATGGGCCTCTTTTCCCTTGTGCTATTTTTTCGCTGTCTCAGGCTAATCTTGCCTGTGTATGATGACCTTTAACTAAAGGAACAATAAACATTTTCATCAAAATCGTTTCAGAAGTTAAAAGATTAGGACCAAGCTGTTTAATTGTTTATTATAGTCAATCGGTTCATATGTATTTAAGTTAAGGTTCAGATAGATAGATACTACGTAGTAAATTCACACGCGCGCTTTAATATTTATATGATTAATCTGCCCACTAAAATCACGTCACTTTTAAATTTAAGAATAGAACCAACTTGTATACAGAACATTTTACTAGGAGTCTTCTAAATAAGTAATGGAAAAATAGTACAATCTTTTGTTATGTATGATATTTAAGGATTCCCTAAAATGTCACGTTGTACGAATGTAGCTAAAGGTATTCCTCCGAAAGTTTGAGGAAATCGCCATCAAACATAAACAAACAGAAAGGGTTGCCAGTTCATAATATGTAAAATCGGCAGAAAATTCGGATGATTTTTTTTGGATTCTAGTTTCTAAGTTCTAGTCTAGTTGGTTCCTTATTTCCTATTTAGGTATTTCTTCTTCTTAGTGTTCCACAAAATTTCAAAAGTATCGATACTTTACTCGATACCAGTATCGTATCAGATTTATCGATACCGAGAAAAGTATCGAAACAAAATTATCGATATTGTTAGGTATCGAGTACTTTTCAATTTATTTTTAAAACTTCCGATTGAGTAATATCCGTAATATCAAATATTATCCGAGAAATTTCGGAACTTGGAGTTCTATCTAATGATGTGACTCAAATTTTGTTAAAAGTATCGAGTACTTATAAAAGTATCGATACCTCAAAAATATCGGAACAAAAGAATCGTGTCCAAATATACTTAGTATCGAAATGAAAGTATCGATACTACTCAAGTATCGGTACTATTTGCGGAACCCTACTTCTTCTCTCTTTCTTTCGAACTAAAATAATTCAGTTAAGTAAAATACTTAAATATTTCCACTATCCAACCTGAAGTAGGTAAGGTGGTACATAAAATTCTCAACCTGCCAACTTGGGTGGTGGATGGCTAATGGCTAGGTTGGAAGATAGGAATAAGTCAATTTTGCCGCCCCTCATTTTTTGCCGCTCTGGGCAAATGCCCGGCTTGCCCCCCTTAGATCGGGCCCTGCTTGACATCGTTTTTATTTTGAAATTAAACAATAAATAGGATAACAATATGTTCAACGATTTATCATTTATTAGAAAAACAATATAAATCCCATTACACAAGTGCAGTTTCAATATTACATTACGGACAAACATTTAAATCAGTTTTAAGGTATGAACAATAATTGTCAACTAATTAGAAACAACAACAAAAAAGTATAAAAAACAATATTTTTTTAAGTATTAGTAATTAGTATTGTTATTTACGAAATAGCTACTATCCACAGCCTACCAATAGTTATAATTAATATTTAGTGGCGTATCCCTTATTTTCAATAACAGCACTGCAACGACGTGGCATTGATTCAATCAATTTCATACATTTTTTTCTAGGGGGATTGAATTCCATGCTTCAACAAATACTTCATATAGTTCGTTTTGACTGGTGTTACGTTTTGAATAAAACTATTTTTACGCATATTAAAAAACTGAAGGTAGCCGGGCTAACTATGACATCGGGACGTTAAACATCTCAGTCCCCCCGTGACCATGGGTTACAGCAGTAAAGCACCCGAAACGTCGGGAATCAAAATAGTAAAATTAAACACGATAAAATCCGTAAAAATAGTTTTATTCAATGTGTAGTGTTCGCGTAAATATAAGAAATCATGGTGTTACGTTTGTTTGAGACTTTCTTTTTAACAATATATCTGAGATTTTCTATCGGGTTTAAATCCGGACTATTTGCTGGCCAGTCTAAAACGGATATACGCTGTTCGCTAAGGAAACATTTGACGCTATTGGCCGTGTGTTTAGGGTCATTGTCATGCTGAAAGATCCAGGTTACAGGCAAATGATCGTCCGAGTAGGGAATCATTATGTGCTCTAAGATATTTTTGTATTGCCATTGATCCATTGTACCTTCAATCTTCCGAAAGGGTCCATTTCCTAACTTTAATGTTTAAAACACCCTCAAACTTTAATGTTACCGCCACCGTGCTTGACTATACTTCTTGTGTATTTATAATTAAAAGCATTGTTTACAGGACGTCTAACATAGCGCTTTCCATCGGAATTTACCATATTTATTTTTGTTTCATCTGAAAATAACACTTTTTTCCATTCTCGTACCGTCCAATTAACATATTTTTAGCGAATAATAATCGCTTCTCTCGGTTGTTAGTGGAAGCTAAATTCTTCCAAACAATTTAGCTTCCACTAACCTTCGGCTTATCAGTCTTGACGAGATGTTTCTCGGGTCATCAGGCGAAAAAACTTCATTTTTAATCTGGTTGGAGCCTTTACTTGGGTCTTTTTTAGCAACACGAACGATTAGCGTATCTTCTCTGGGAGAGGTTTTTCTTGGCTAAGCCTTTCTAAGAACATTTTCAACAGTTCCATGTGTTTTATAATGATCAATTGCATTAAAAACTTTCTTAACAGAACAATTTAAATGCTCAGCTATTCTTCGGTACGCCCACTTATGATCTATACGTAAATTAACAATTATTTGCCTAGTTGACGCGTCACAACTTTTATTTTGCCCATTATGAACCTTCTATCACTGTCTATTGATCGCCCCAATTTAGTACGTTGTACTTATCTTGTTTACGGCATGACGGGCCGAGCGTATTCTCGTTTGTTACGTTTAAGATCAAATCAGCGTTATTTGATCATGTATTTCAATTATCTATCCTGTTTTAAATAAGGAGGAAATCAAGAAGTATCTTGCAAAAAGATCGAGATTGAAGCTTTAAAATTTCATTAAAAACGGTTTTTTATTCAAACGCTTTTTAACTATCTGCGCCCTGTGGTTTTACCAGTGGTTTAACAGCTTAATAATCTGTAAAAAATAAAAACATCGCCTACCTATAACGCTTCAAAAGATATAGGCCATTAATGGGTAGGACGGACGGACAGCGTAGGTTTAGTTAAACACAAAGGGTTCCACACCACCACCACCACCACATTATGCAACGCTTCAGATGCGTTATCACCACTGAGGACTAAGATGGATTGCCTCACAACCTCTAATCACGCGGTCTCTTTATCTCCTTCAGACAGAGGCTTCAGACTACACATGATAATAAAATGGATGTAAAATAGTCTTATTTCTCTTGTATATGATCATAATCTATTATCTTATCGCATATGGCTTTTAAATATTACATATTATCTGCCTCTTAGCCTAAATTATGTCTTTAACATACTTGCAATACCTATTTTTTAATCGACTCCGAAAAGGAGGAGGTTCTCAATTGAACTGTGTTTTTGTTATGTATGCTACGCGATATCTTCGCAGATTGTGAATTTAATGATTCTTATTTTATTAAATAAGCTATACCTTAAGGGTGGTCCCATTAAATGTCAAAGAAAAAATCCGAAAGGGTGGGAAATAGGGGAAGAAGTTTTATATTGGACTCTTGTTTAAGTAATTTTTGATTTTAACCAACCGTTAACCGATTCTAATGAAAGGCACATAGATGTTTACATGACTTAACAATATAATGGTAGCCTTAAGCTAATCTAGTAATGGAAACTGAAGGGTAATTCATCTTATTGTTAGACTTAATCAAAGTTAATACTGTAATTCTGTATTGCATTTCGTCAATTTATAGTTTAAACATTAACATTTCGAAACCTTGTATTGTAGTATAGTGCCATCTTTAAATTTCATCCGTATAAATAATTTGAGGTTCTTTAAAAAGGCTTCATTCACAATACAAATCAGCGCTTCGTAGCTTAATTTTTTTTATTTCATCGAGTGGAACTCCTCAAATGATTAATAGCAGTTTTTTGTAGAGTGTTCCGGCTTTTATTATAAAAAATATATTTCCGGCTGTAATTTAAAAGGGTTTGTTAAAGATTTAAAATATAGATGCGTTGTCAACCCTTAGAACTAAGATGGAATGCCTCGTTTCCAGTGAAAAGGATCCTCGACTCAACAAAAACAATTACAAAAGCATTAAGCTGCTATTGTACGCTGATATTCTGTGAGAGCCATATCATGTTCATGTCAAAAACTACATTAAAATATTTAAAAAAAATTGCTCCTAAAAGTCCTTGACATTGATTTAAGCAACACAGGTAACATACGTAGAGTACGAAAATTTGAAGTGTTATTGTAGACTAGAGCTACGATGGCTTTCCGTACACGGAACCAGAGTACGAAACCTATCCAACTGCAGAGAGTAGGTATCAATAACAATAGTGAGTACATAACTCATCTTCGATTTACCAACGATATAGTCGTTGTGGCAGAATCACTGAAGAATACTGTACTTAATGACCTCAATAATGCCTCCCAATGGGTATATTTTAAGATGAACATGAACAAGACAAAGTTACCATGAGTAATGTCATCACATGTCACACATATACCGGTAGTTCTTGAAAAAACTACGCTCGAAGTTATTGACAAGAGTATGCTTCTTACCTAGGGCAAATTGTAGGTAAGTCCAACTACGGCCGAGAGATAAATCGATGGATTCAACTCGGCTGGGCAGCGTTCAAGAAATAACAACACATCTTTCCGTCACGTATTTCTCAAAACCTGAAACAAGAGTTTAAACTTTAAAAGGATCGGCACGAAAAGCACCATCTTCCAATTTAAATGTTTTCGGCAAAATTATTTAATTGGTTGTTATAAATGTCATCGTTTCAAATCTTGTTAAAATAATAAACAACATACAAAAATAAATATTTTATTTATAACAGCCTTGTTATAAGTTCTAGCTCACCATCTTTGTCAATTAGCAACTTTTATTGTTAACGGCATGTTTCGATCGTACTGCAGTGCAGTTTCCAATTAACGAATTAAATGTTTAGTATCAACTACTAGTTTATTTCGTAAGAAATTCTTGTTTTCGAACAGACTGTCGAACTTGACTGTTAGTTAACTTAGACTTCTAAATTCAAATTAAAATCAAATTTGGCGGGTACTGGCGCTGTAAAAGAATTCGTCACCATATCCCTATAAAACTGACTGCCTCTTTGGTCTAGTGGTTGCAAACGTGACTGCTGATCATGAGGTCCCGGGTTCGAAACCCGGGTCGGGCCAAAAAATCAGTTATTGAGTTTTTCCGTCAAGAAATTCTCAGCAGATGCCCGAAGTCAGGAAGTTGGCGGTGTCTCACCCCCGTGCCTCGCAAAGCACGTAAAGCCGTTGGTCCTGCGCCTGATCTCTCTCCGGTCGTGTCGGTTTACCGTCCCATCGGACTATGTGAGTGAGGGAATAGAAAGTGCACCTGTGCTTGTGCATAAACTTGGGCACTACAATCCTGTCCTGGGCCGATGGCTAGTCTCCGCTGAGGCTGGCCGCCGTGACCGAATTTCGGTCTAGAGGACATTATTACCCTAAATAGCGAGTGTTGTAAATGCCAGAAATATTTCATAGGCTCCAAAAGATGACAGCTTACCATTTCGTATATACCAGGTGTAAAGAATACCTAGACTGATGACGGGGAAAAGCGACAAAGGTGCGTGAAATCGAGTACCTACTGCGTCATATTGTCGTTAGCATATCACCATTTGAAGGACCCTGCCGAGTTCTTCGCAACTACGTGATTTCCATTTAATTTTTTGATGAGACCATTTATCACCTAAGGTCCAGAAGATAGGTGATAAAATCCCTCTTAGTGGGCAACCTTTCATATTTGGACTTCTTGTGTCTCTCAACGTTAATTTACCACATTTTTCTATTTTCTGCAGCTTTAATAATAATATAAATTGATTCTCCGCATTTCCTGACCTATAGAGACCAACATATAATCGTCCCTGAGTAAAACAATCTTCCCTTAAGTCCAATATATTTGTATGTTTGGGCTTGGGTTTTGTTGATGGTGATGGCGAAAGAAATTTATATTGGAAACTGTAATCGCTTAAATTGGAAAGGTAAATCTTTAAAGATCATGGGAATGCAGGGAATATGAGATAACTGACATGTCGCTGGTCCTGTAAGAATAATACTCTCAATCACATTATTTTTACTTGAAGTCTTTTGCACATATTAGGCGGATTCAGATTTCGCAAAAAAATAATGGAATACCGACTTTAAATTTTAGGGTATGAGGGGAAGTCCTAAAGGGTTAAGGAGTTAAGGAATTCCTGTGTGTAATGCACAGTGTCCTCTGTATCTAAGGCCCGGCACATACATACGGAATTCCATTCCGGGACATACATACGGAACACATACATACGGAATTCGAACGGATCGGCCACACACATACGGAATTCGTTTTGCCCAAAATTTCAATTTTAATTTTAAGTTAAATTTCAATTTTAAAAGATAGAAATATGCTGTCGTGAACTTTTTTAGAACTTTTCAAGAGGAACAATTCAGCTATACATTATTTTCATGCAACTTTACCTATTGATGCAGCGCACGCTGTGAAAGCTTTCCGATTTAGTTGACAAATATCATCATAACTTTTAGCCATAATATGTATATATATATATATATATATATATATATATATATATATATATATATATATATATATATGCTATGTCCATCTGGAATAATGTACCTTCCAAAAGTTGAAAGAAATTTTCAAATAGGTACAGTGGTTCCGGAGATTACCCTCCACATATATACAAACTCTTGAAATTCGCACTCTCTCTTTATAATATTAGTATAGATTGTGAGTTATCCTTAGAAGATAGACATATGTTGTTGGAGATTTTATTTTAGAACTTTTTAAGAGGAACCATTCAGCTGTACATTATTTTCGTACAACTTTAACCGTTGATGCAGCGCACGCTGTGGAAGCTCTCAAGAGGCACGACTTATTCCGACTTAGTTGACAAATATCATCAAAACTTTTAGCCATAATATAAATATATACTCATAATATATATATTTATATTATGCCTATGTCCATCTGGAATAATGTACCTTTCAAAAGATGAAAGAAATATTCAAATAGGTGCAGTGGTTCCGGAGATTACCCTCCACATATATACAAACTCACAAAATTCGCACTCTCTTTTTATAATATTAGTATAGATGTGACCTTAAACTTTCAACCTCGTAAAAACCGGGTACACTTGAAACCATAAATTCAAATTACAGTAAATCGATTGTTTACGGAAGGAGAACTAATTGGAATTTATTACTTATAAATAACGAACAAATTTTGTAACAGCCAATTTAAAAAAATTATATTTTATCAGCCATGCATACTACTCATTTGTTTGACACTGGCAAGCAAGTTATATATGTATAATCATAAAGGCTGGTATAATCATATTTACTGATAAGCCCGAAAATGGATATATATATATATAAACAAAATTATATATCTTTGAACTAGTGATGAAACGTGAGTATGTAACTATGATCCCGAAACAAAGCGACAGTCGTGCACAAACCACACAGAAACAAATTAAGGTCACCTCATTTTTCTGAATGACGGATCACTTTGCTACAGTGGAGCTAAGGATCAAAGAACGTTTAACTCTAAGTGGTATGTGACAAGCAATCAATGTCAGGAATCCAGCACCTTCACTGGCACTACGACAACGCACCGCAAACTTCTGCCAGAACACTCAAATTTTCTAATTTGTCTATCCTACCTCACTTGCCATAGTCGATTGGTATTAGCAATAAATAATAAAAAATGTATTTTAATTTTTCAGTAGGTATCTAGTTTATCTTGGCATTGTCCTTGTACTTTGGATAAGGGTGTTACTACACCAATCGATCGATCGTCGATCGATGCCATTTATCGACGTTGATCGATGTCGATAGATCGGTGTGGTAGCTTTAGCTGATCAACAGATACTGATCGATAAAACGTTGTTCAATCATCGATCGACAATTAATCGATGTGGTTGTGGGCTCATAATCAATATTGTTCAAAATGTATTCAGAACAGGACACGTTATTGTTGGCCAGTACGCTCTTGCCCGTATTATTATTATGGAGACGCAAACGCAGAATACTCCGAATGCGACCGTTTTCTTAGGCCATATATTACTTATTTCATCTAGACGATATTTTAGATAGCAGTCGGTGGAGTGGGTGGGTTCTTGAATAATCAAGCAGCTCGATCAACGTCGACTAATCCATTCCACTATCGATCAACGATCGATCGCTTGGTGTGGTAACACCTTAAAATCTAACTTCAATTCAATTGGGTGATAAAATCATGCATATCTAAAATTTTCAATATAGCGTATAAAATGTTCATTTTTAATATAAAAGATAATAATACATTCATATATGTATATTTAACAGCGAGTCAAATATTTATGCAAATGCGCGAAATATAAACGACCGAAAGTAAAGAGTTCGTATCTACTATAAAAGAAGATACGTATGGCGATAATAGGAAGTGTAGGATGGCCTCCCACTAGATAAAGTGACGACCTTGTAAGAGATGCAGATGGTTTCGGAACATGCTTTGTGGCATTCGTTGGGGGAAGCCTATATTCAGCATTGGGCTTGTGAGGGGCTGTAGAGATGATGATGATGGCCATAATTTCTGTTACACAATTAAAAGCATATATTTTTTTACAACAGTGTGTTTATATAAAAACTTATAAGTGCATAACATGTATCGATCTAAGCAATTTATTAAAAATAGTTTTATTGAAAAAAACGCCTTCGGCTTTGAGACCTTTTATCTCTTTAGTCACGAATCTATAGATTTACGCAGTCTCCTTTTGAAATTCAGCAACTGCTAGCTTTTAAGAATTCTTGAGAGACTTGGTCCAGTCCTCGTTGTTCTAGTGGTCGTAAATGCGATTGCTGATCATGAGGTCCCGGGTTCGAATCCCGGGTCGGGCCAAAATCAGTTATTGAGTTTTTCTGTCAAGAAATTCTTAGTTGCAGCCCGGAGTTAGGAAGTTTGCGGTGTTTCCCCCCCAGTGCCTCGGAAAGCACGTACAGCCGATGGTCCTGCGCCTGATCTCTCTCCGGTCGTGTCGAATTACCGTCCCATCGGACTATGAGAGTGAGGGAATAGGGAGTGCACCTATGCTTGAACCCTACCTTACCTTACCTTCTACGCAATGAATTAACTGTCTACCAGAAGACCGTGCTCCTGTCCATATCAGTACAATCACTGCTTATCTCAATAACAATTTCAATGTCTGGATAAGTTCAATTGTAACAATTAATTGGCCTGCAAGATCTCCAGGTCGAGGTACTCTTATTGAGGTGTTTTTTGAAAATGTTAAAAGGTATTTTACTTTTAATAAATGGTATATGGTATGATGTAAGTTCGAGTCGATATGTACTAATTGTTAGATTTCATGGTCTTCTTTAATTGTTAGATACAATGTTTATTCGAGAGATTTTATCCTTATCATAGACTCTATCGATTGGACAATAAAATAGCGACAATCTATTTTTTGCATTTTTAGTTGATACGATTCCCAACTCTGGTAAGCTTTTTAAAATAGTTTGCAAAATCCAAAAGTGTACGCCTCATGAGCGTTTTATTAGTAGTATTAAATGAAAATTTGATGAAAAAAAAAATATCTATGAAGCGTCTATGAATCTGATAACAACCAGCAAGCAGTAGGGAAACTTATTCAGAAAGATTTATTTCATTTCTTTGCATATATTTTTCTGAAACGTGAAGACAAACAAGTGCATAGACTAACTGACAGCTGTACTAATAATTTTTAACTACATTTTTTGTAAATACATAACTAAACAAATTTACGTGGTAGAGCCATGCTGCAGCTATATTAGTAGTATAGTTGTAGCACGAATGGTTCGGCTCGACCGGGGAAGGACCACGCTCTCACAGAATACCAGCGTAAAATAGCAGCTTAACGCTGCTGTGTTTAGTATGGTGAGTGTAGAGAACCGGAGACCCTTTTTATTGGAAATGAGGCATTCCATCTTAGTCCTTACGGGTGACAATGCATCTGCATTTTGATTTGTAATCGAGGATAGATGTAGATGTCTATGGGCCGCAGCAACCACTTACCATCAGGTGGACTGTGTGCTCGTTTGTCACCCTTATCCTATAAAAAAAAAGAATAAAAAAATACGCTGACTTTATAATTTAATATATCTAGTTTTCAAAACATCCCTTTTTTATTGATTTAGAGTCTAAATTGAGACATACTAACAATTTTATATTGCAAAATCGTCACATAGCGGCATGTCGAGAGTAGAGCACTCCCACACTGTGAGGTGTGCAAAATGTTTGAATGTGGTTATTCTTATTCTGAAAAATAAAGAAATGTTTCCTTTGAGTGATATTTGATATCTTCAATATTAAATATACTTTCCCTCCATGTCCCGTCCGTTTTCTCCAACCTGTATACCTGATACCTGATACGTCGTGTCCCATCTCTAGTCAGTTTTTCTTCGATCATGAAAGGGGACATTACTCGCCGCTACACGATCTTGACAAGTTTGGACGCAAAATACATTTAATTGCTCTTCCGAAATGTTGGATTCTGTTTATTAACACTCCCCGTGTAGTGGCGGTGTAAGAATATCCACTACCCCATAATATCATCCCGTGGGTATCGTAAAAGGCGGCAGAGGGAAACAAATCAGGAGATGGGCAGCAGCGTCTTCCTAATAACGACTAAAAATAAAAAACTGCGGTTGCCAACAAGCGTGGCAACTGTAGCAAATACCTCCCTCTATAAGGCAAGCTATGGGGGGAGGCCTATGTACAGCAGTGGACTTTAACATGCTGTAACGGTAACGGTTTATTAACACAATTAGTTTCCATCAACGCCGCTTTATTCGTGTGTTTTTATCACGTTTTTATTAAGTCACTTTCTCGTTTGTCTGTCTGTCTGTCGTTCCGGTTGGAATCTTGCAACTCAAATTTCGAGCACTTGCCGATGAGCTAGAGACTTGAAATTTTGAACATAACTCAGAATCGGATGACAATGTAGGAATATGAAAAAACGTAGTATATAAATTAGTTACAGGTTTTAGTACAAAATTAAAAAAAAATCACTTGTTATGTTTACTCCCTTCGATAGAATACCAATTCTTATAACGTGGCCTAATGTGCTAGCGTCCATTCACCTGGGTCCAGTCACTATGCCCAGAAGAGAAGAAGTAAAAGACCTCACAGTTATTCAAATCCTGGAGTTCATTGATAGTGTAGGGCTTAGCGGAGAAATTTTCAATAAAAACTCGAAGTAACTTTTTTTGTAATTCATTAAAAACCAGAGCAAAACAAATAATAAATTAGTGAAACGATTTTTTCTGCTGCTTGCTAAACGAATCAACAGCCTCGTACCAGTAAGTCAAGTGTAGGGCGGCCTCCTAGTAGATAGAGTGACAACCTGGAAAAACATGCAGAAAGTCGATGAATGCAGGTTGCTCAGGATCGTGTTTTGTAGCATTCCTTAGTGGAGCCCTATGTTCCGAAGCGAACTGCTGTGAAGGGCTGTTTTGATGATGACGATTTTGAATTTACTATAAAATATTGTACAAACGTAAATAATCAATCTAGGCGCTAGTTATTCTCTTGGAGCGAGTTGATAACATTCCACACAAACGTAGAAGTCGAAATGCAATGGTTTTACAACAATCTGTTTCTCTTATCGCAAGTTGACAATCGTTACGAAACCGTGCTTGAGACTGCGTGTGACTTGTCTAAGACTAATGCAATCCTATAGAGCAAACTGATTTCACTTTTATATACTGGTTTGTTAAAAACTATAGTACAATTACACCCAGTATGTTTGAACCCCAACTAGACTTAATATTTGTATAAAAGCACAAATAACACCCTTAAGAAGATATGTGGGCTGCAAGAACTTGAAGGAAAGCTTTTTATGGATCTAAATCAGAATCTGGATGCTGTTGCGATATGCCCAAATGACCGAGCTAACCAGCTAAAGCTCGGGCTAGTAAATACCTATGAAAAATTATCGAAACCATCACCTTTATCTAGATTCTAGAAGGATTGTGGCTATGCCTGTATATTTTTGTTTTATTTATTATGCTCGTGATATTGGTTTACTAGATGTCAATTAATGGCGATATAACTGGGCAGGTATAGTAATTTTAGAAGTTTCCTGGATTTTAAGAAGACTAATATATGAAAAAAAAAATTACGGTACTTCGCAGTCGCAGTGGCAGATATAGATTGTATCGTAATATTTGCTCTTCATTGTAATATAAAACTTTACTCATATAAGCCCCTTATCTTTTTCTTCTGCTTCTGCACCAGCCCGTAAAAGTACACAACAAGAATGGCAAATACTTAAAACAAAAAGTTCACTGCTGGATAATGGACCTCCTGTTGTAGGGATGATTTGCTTTAGTTGCCAGTCGCCACGCTTTGGACGGCGGATTGGCAATCACAGTACCAGATATTTTGCTCCTTTAATGCTGTTCCCCGTCGCCGGTCTGTGTATTTTACGTCTGGTGTGAGCAAGATTGTTATACCGCCATCTATCGGAAGCCATAAGAACTATCTAGCATATTCCCTAGCCTAGCGATCGCAGCACCAGATGTTTCGCTTTTAAGCGCCCCCGAGACGATCAAACGGTTTGACTCAAACCTCACGTGTTTGATGAAACCGTTTGATGCCGGTTTGAAGGTTCGTCAAACGCCACTTTTTTTTGTTTCTGTACGCCGCCGTAATCAGACTTGTGACGCAGATAAATTGTAAAGTGACCTTGAACAAGAATCACGATTTCGTCGTGTTTATTACATTAATGTCCTGCTTAAACAGTACATACATCAATTTCACAGGGACAGACATCTAGACCCAGAACAATTATTTTTCTTAGGCCATACAAATACTTGTTCCGTGCGAGATTCGAACCTGCGGCCCTTAGCACTGTGACTCATTGCTAAGCCACTGCGCCAATATATGTTCCAATGATAATAGCAACGAAGTAAATTCACGGTTAGAATGATACTCTGACACAATATCTTCGTTCTCTCCTCTTCGTCCGACATCTTCGCCGCACACAACCTCATGCTACAAAATCCAACGCAAGCTGAGCCATTTTTCTTCAAACGCATCGAAAAACGACGCGTCAAACACAACAAAATATGAAATTTCATCAAACAAGCTCCTGAATGTTTGACAAACCTTTCAAACTAGCTGTGTAAATGATCAAAACGATTTAAGTCAAACCAAAATCTACGTGTTTGAATCCAACCGATTGACCGTCTCGGGGGCGCTTTACTGTTCCTCATTGACGTCTGTGTAATTACACGTATTGTGTAAGCGAGATGGTAATACTGCCATCTATCAGAAGCCATAAGAATCTTCTGGCATATCCCGAAGCCTAGCGATTGCAGCACCAGACGTCACGCTGCTATGCTGTTCCTTATTTCCGGTCCGTGTAATTTACGTATGGAGTAAACGAGATGTTTATACCGCCATGTATCGATAGACATTAGAACCTTTTGGTGTATCCCCTAGTCTAGCGATCGCGACACGAGACATATCGCTCCTTTAATGTCGTTTTTCATTGCCGGTCTGTGTAGGCTTGGGCAAAAAATATCAATATATCGATATTTTTAAAAGCGATATATCGATATTCGATATTTATATTAGAGTATCGAATTCGTAACAATTTCGATATATTTAAAATTTTTGTATTAATCGACAAAACATTAAGCAACTACAAAAGTATTCAAGTGCTGTTGTCCAACCGTCCAGTAATAAAATCTTTGCAAGACATGACAATATATCGATATTTATCTCGCGGTATATATCGACAGTTTAAAAATATTGATACGATATATATCGATATCTTTTTTTCACTTGCCCATCCCTAGGTCTGTGTATTTTACATATTATATGGTCTAAGCGAGATGGTTATACCGCCATCTATTTAAAGACATCAGAACCTTCTGGTATATTCCCTAGTCTAGCGATCATAGACACGCCAGGCGTCTCGCTTCTCCTCGTTGCCGGTCTGTGTATATTAGTATTAAACAAGATGGTTATTTCGCCATCTATCGGAAGTCATGAGAACTCCTGGCACATCCTCTAGCATAGTCGCCTTTTACTACACCCAGTATTGTTTCTTAAACATCTAATAAATAAATAGTTATCAGTGCATGATATAATATAATAAACATTTGATGTCCTCATAGGCAATTAGACCAGTGCGTTACATTAATTGGTTTTTCATACCATTTACCATCATCATTACAACCAATTTACAAGTCCACTGCTAAATATAGGCCTTCCCCAAGGAATGCCACAAAGCACGGCCTTGAGCCACCTACATCTATAGAACTCGATTCTCGACAGACTTCGTTCTAATCACACGATCGAATATTGGCAATCGAATAGCTCATTCGAAATCAAATATCAAATTACACGATTTTTTATAGTAAATAAATGCTGCGGTCCATAGACATCTACATCTATCCTCGATTAGGAATCAAAATGCAGATGCCTTGTCACCCCTAAGGACTAAGATGCCCCGTTACCAGTAAAATTATCTCCGGTTCTCTACACTCACCATACGAAACACATCAGCATTAAGCTGTTATTTTACGCTGGTATACTGTGAGAGAATGGTTCTTCCCCGTTCGAATCGACGCATTCGTGCTGCAGCAATAATATAGCTGGAGCGTGACTATCTGACTGAATGTGCTGTCTCTATCACTTTAAGTCAAAGTGACTAAAAGTGATACCACGAGTCTTAACGTCTGAAAATTTAGTAGCGTTTGAGTATTTGGCCATTAATCCAGTAGAAAGAAGTAAAAGACCTCACAGATAACCAAATCCAGCAATTCATTAAAAGTGTAGGGCTAGCGGAGAACAATAGCCAAAACAATGATCGTAATAGATCACACTGGTCGCAGTGATACTGGTCTTGTAAGACCTGAATAGGTACGTGAACGCACTTAAAAAATTATGTTAATCACGACAAAACAGGCAAATGAATAGAAACAGACGGGTGGTTAGCGCTGTGGCTAAGCATTTGACCACGGTAGTTTATTAAAATGGTAGATTTATACCTAGGTATATGCTAAAAATTTCCTTTCATCTTTTTTTTTTAATATTTTACCATCCACCATCCTCTCGTCATTCCTTCAGTTAAGTTAAAAATAAAGAATGACGTTTGAATGTTTATCACAACTCAGCCAACCGTCTAACTGACAGCAAGTGGTTGCTGCAGCCTGTTAATCACTATTAGGTGGATTGTCACCTGCAGTCAACTTCTGTCACAGAAGAAAAAAGAAGCGTTGCCACCTCCGAGGACATAGATGCTACGCCTAAGTATAAAGGCTATCTAACTCTTCAAACCGGATTTAGAAACCTGCATGGTTTCTTCACGATGGTTTATTTCACCACAAGTAAATGTAAATCTAAAATCTATGTATCGTTAATAGTTTGAAGTAACAGTTCATGACTTACTCGACTTAATCACGGGTCCTAGGTTCAAAGCCTAGCCAAAGCGATAATCTGTCCTAATACACAATTAATATTGATTTCATGACTGGTTGTATTATGTAGATGGTTATACGTTTCATTTACTACTGGTAAGTGTTTGTGACATTGTTAGCTATTTTTATCTGATGATATTAATTATTCAGAATTTGGCAGCCTTGTCGAGTCGAATTTAAACGAAAAACAGTACGCGTGTACTTACCGGCTTCACCCACTATTGGCTGCAGAGGAAATTCCTATTTACCTGTGCACCCACTGTATTACACTTTCTGCTTAACTGCATAACTAATTTATATATTTTTAACTTTTATAGCTGCACCTCAACCTACTGTCGCTGGTATTTTTAGATGGGTAGTTTTGTATTTTTGACGCAGTTGGTGCACATTTAAATAGGAACTCCCCCGCACCCACTGGTGGTTGAAGCCGGTGGATACACAAGTAGCGGCCTTTTTAAACTGGATCCGGACTCGAATTTTTACGGTGGCTTAACTTTGAAATTACACACAACAGGATTTTTAATATAAAACGGATAACAAAAATTGAATTGATAAATAAATTTATTGAGGAGTAAAAAAGAAACTTAATTAAACATAACATTACCCTCATAATAGTCAGCATAAAGATTTCAATGCCAAAGATAAAATATTATTTTTATTACAGAACACATTAATTGGTGATTGACGGTACCAATAAATTTTGGGTTTTTTAATTGTAATTACATATAAATTGATGAACAGATTTAAAATATTTCTGACTTAAATACACTATTGTATTAATAAACGATTTTTAAAGTGGAATCAAGTATTTAAACCAGCAATTCTATCTAAAAATAATAATTAATTATATAATATTATGTTTTTTTTTATTATACACACTCAGGCTTATGAAATATGGCTAGTTAGATTTAAAACATATAATTTCGATTTGTTCTCAAAACCAATTTAAAAAGAATGAACAATTAATCAGCGGCATTGGTACATAAATGCTTTGTAATGAACACAAATCAATTGACCTGTGCGTTAAAGTTATATATTAATAATAAATTATGTTGTAAGAAAAAAAAATACGCAAGAACATTTAAAGAAATGGAAAGACTTAAATATTTGTTGGAAAAATCAATTTTGCGCTTTAGTCCCAACTCTACTGTAAAGAAAATAAATTATTGTTTTCATAATTTAGCTCCGCCATTTAAAGCTTGGTGGTGGCCAATTATTTCAACTTCTCTTCAATATATACAGCTTGAATTAAAGTATAAAATAACTGATCGGTGATCGCGTATAATACGCTTTCAACTTATTTTATAAGACTATGTATTGTAGAAGCAGATTTAATTAATTTTTGTTTAATATTGCATCTCAATCACATAAGCTAGCTCAAAACAAAGTAAATGCAAACGGCTACAATTTGCAATTCAGTCTTTGGTATTGATAGCACACACCCGCGATTTCACAAAACCGTTATTGAAAAAGGTGTCGACATCATTAAACGTGTGCCCATTTCTTAACTATCAGACCTAAGAAGAAATTCGATAGTTTTCGTATAAAAAAAACAGTGGTCATAAAAAAAGTTAATAAGCCATGTGAGTTAAAATTAGTGAATGTTTTAGGCAAATACCTTAAACCCTCTTCGTAGTTGTAAAACATTGTAATTATATTTCACTACCGAAATGTTACCAATTAATAATTACTAATATGCACATGCCCTTATAACATTTTGATGTCAATATAATTATAGTACATGAGTACATTATGCTTTAAGTTAAGATTGACAATTTTATTGTTATTACACTTTTACAATTGTAACAATTTTACTGTTATTTAATCAAGTATATTCTTATAAGGAAGTACTCAGGGTAATCAAAGAAAATACAGAACTGCGTAGCTTTAGATTGCAATGAAATTCCTTAAATTCAGAATTCACATCGCCTTATCTGAATATAAATGTGAATAAACGGTGGATGAATTCTTGATAAAAACGTTGATAAATTCATTGAGATGACAACATTTACAAATTTTAAAACTACTGAATACTTTAAGCACAATCTCTTCTTTCTCACTTACAATTATCAGTTTCATTTCAGTTGTACAGATAATCAAAATATTCGGTCCCTGGATCTTTTAACATATGGATCTTTGGAACCAAAACAAAAAATAATTACGTGAAAAGTGTGAACTTGGGCTCCACTTTGACATATCACAGCCACTGTACACGATGCTATTGTCGCACGGACAGAAGCTACCATAGACTCCGTTCGAACAACATTGTTAAAACTTACGACTAAATTTTATAAAATCAAACGCAATACTGAATCACTCAAACGTAGTCCATAATGCAAACCGGAATAAATTATTATTTTTATTTCTTCGATTTGTTAAGTGTATATTTTTATCATCACACACTTATCATAATCCCACTTATGTTTTTATTCTAAATTTAAAATAATTAAAGCCTACGCACGATTAGGAATCACAATGCTTCAAACTAAATTTGTGCAAGTTCATACCTATGCGAAACTTTTAAAATGTAATTTGCATGATGGGCTACTCGAAAACAGTTCTTAGATATCAAACATAAATATAGAACTTAAGCACAATGAGAAATTACGTTATTTGGTGGAGTTACCGACACTCCCCACTTTGTTCTTAATCCACATATTGGTGCGTGTCAAAATATCCGGCAGCTGGGAAGGGTTCTGCCATGCTTCCAAATTCACCTTCTTTATTACCTCGCAGGATACGATTGGATTACTATAAATAAATAAAAAACAATATTAACCAAAAAAATAACCGAGCAAACCGAGTAAGTACCAATGAAATTGTTAATTGCAATTTAAAGATGCCGTGTAGTGGCGTCGTAGGAGAATCCCTACCCATATCATTCCGTGGGTGTCGTAAGAGGCGACAGAGGGACAAACCAGGAGATGTCAGGGTCTTCCTTACTTCAAATGCAAATTAAAAACTGCAGTTGCCAACTCGCCTGCCAAGCGTGGCAACTATGGTATATATCCAATGTTAAGCATTGGACTTTTATAGAGTGTAATGAATGAATGAATTTGACGGTTCCGTCAGCAATGAGTTGCAGTGCTGAGGGCGACGGGTTCGAATCCCGCACGGAACAAGTATTTGTATGGCCTACAAATAATAATTGTTCCGGGTCTGGATGTTTGTCCTTGTGAAATTTATGTACGTAAACTGCCTCCACAATGCAGGAGAAAATCCTAGTTCGGGGGTAGTTTTTAAAAAAAATTAACATAGACAAACTCCTAGTCAAAGGATGCCTATTAACTAGTATAGTGAAAAAGTTTTTTACTAGGCGAGTTTATTTTTTATTTTTTAGTTGTTATTAGGGACTACCCATCTCCTAGTTTGTTTCCCTCTGTCGCCATTTACAACACCTACGGGTCGCAATGGGGTAGTGGATATTCTTACACCGTCACTACACGGATAAATTAATAATAATATTTGTCATCATAGCGAAACAAAAATATATGTGTAATAAGGATACCTTTCAGAAGGCAGTTGGAAGACATCTTTCTGCACTTGCTTGATACCAACGTTGTCGCACAGCAGCCTAGCGAGAGAAGCGCGTCTCAACTCGGCTAATTGTCGCTTGCTGAAGCGGCCCGCTTCATCAGTGTGCGTGTAGAAGTAACGATCACCAGAACGAGTACGCCATAGTTGTTCCTCTGTTGAATAACAAATAATTACATGTTCATGTTGTTTAATAAAAATCGGGCGAGTGATTTTTTTCTTTCATTGGACAATTAGTGTATCAGCTTATCCTTTAAACGATTATGTCTAATAATCGTGCTAGAATATTCCAAGCCTGATCATTTTTTATACTTAAAATTATACTAATGATACAATAAACTTTCATCCGACTCTCTACATATCCTTGATTATTTGTCACATCACTTTTCCCTCTCCTCAATTACCACCTTCACTTGTTATATTTTCTTCTATATTTAAGTTAACATATTCTCCATGTAAAGTTTCAGATGACTACGTCAAGTAGTTTTAAGGAAAACCGTCTGCGACAGACAGACGGAGACCGGAGTGGTACCTTTTGTGTATATTTTGCCACGGTACACTGCAATGCAAAACCTAAGTATATAAAAATATATTCACGATCAAGTTAGACCGTACTTAGTGGCATTCCTTTTGGTTTTATGTATGAATAATAGCTACTGCGTTAAAATAACTTGAATTAAAATAAAATAAAACCCCGAAACAAGAAGAACTGATAATCTTCAAACGGCTGAAAAGATTTTCTTGAATCATAGCTAAGAACACTCTCGATCAAGTCACCTTTTAAACAAAAAAAAACTATATCTAAATCACCCCTCTTTTTCGTCGGGGGTTAAAAAACACCTCGGAGTCACTTGCCGGTTCTTTTCTGAGGTCTTATTTTCCGAACCGGTGTAGATTTTGGTGTGCAAAAGAGCTTTAAATAAGCCTATATTGAATTAAAAGTTTTGACTTTGACTTCGAAATGTATATTAAATACTTACTGAGTAAGCAAGTTGCAGTAGGTCCTAACAGCGATCCAGGTAGTGGTCGTTCAGCCATCATGCCCACAACCAGGTCTACGTCGTTAATATGATCATACAAGGTCGACAGCTTATCTACAGTCTGGAAACAAAATAAATTCGCTTTTTACACTGTATTTAAAAATGTACCTAATAGGCTATTAGTATTCTCCTCTTCCTGCACCATATGAGTCCGTTAATATTCCTATACTGAATGAATATGGTATTTATATGTTTATAAATCAATTCCAAAAGACGGACGGCGGGACGGCTCCATGGCGCTCAGAATACAGAAAGAACCAGAAGCCGCGTTCAACTGTATTTACATGCCGCGCACTGTGTCCAAAAACAAAACGAACGTCCCGCGCCCGTCCCACTTCCCACCCGCGTAATATTGCTAGCTCAGAAAGTATTTATAATATTTACCACTTTTTGGGGTAAACGTTAGAGGTAAATTAATAATGATAAAATTATTATTATCCATTCCATATTGTATTAATATTATATACATAATAATCTCAAGAAATAAAAGTAACTACATTAAATAAAACAAGGTTTGAGAAAGGAACCAAAACATTTAATTTCCTTTTTGATGAGTAAGCTTTTTAAAATATTGTCGTCTAGAATTAGAACTAATCAGGAGAGATTTACATTTAGATAAATAATGAAATCTTATATCTAGATATTTTTCAATCACAGCCCTTATGAGATTGTTTCTGTGGCTTAGACCATTTATATGACTATCCTCAATCGGAAAAATGCTATTTTTTCCAATGAAGTCCTTGTAAATTGAAATGACGATAGCTAAACGTTGAAAGTTTGAACTTATTACGATATCTTCGTTTGAAATTCTCCGGACATGCGCTTCACAAATACAACATATGTCATAAATACTCTGGGAAGGGAAGCAAAGACCACCTCTATTTTTTAAACCGATCAGTTTGTGAAACCATTGGACATCAGATGCTAACATTGCTTCTATACAAAATTGACATTTTATGTGCTTTATTAGATAATGAGCTACACAACCCGATATATAACCTACGATATATTTTGACAAATCTTGTAGCTGAGGCAAATCAGAAGACAATAATTTTGCGATACTGCCCCCATTTTCTTCAATAGGTGATGTTGAATTTTGATTAAATAGCTGATCGTTATCTTCGTATCTTTATGAGTGTGCTGAGAAGTTAATTGCTTTAGTAGACGATGAACAACTTAATATGCCTATGTTTTCAAGGGGTATACAATTGCCGCTATCGGAGGCTTTAAGTTCTAGATGACATAATATTTTTCGATAAATACCTTTAAATTGTTTTGCATTAGGGTTGTCATTGTGGCCCCCGTGCATTCGTATCATTCCAAAGAGTAGTTCTAAATGGTCCTGGCTGCATTTATATGTTGGTATAAATACAAGCATATTGTTGGTCTCGACTAAACTCTCATATAGTGATTGCAGACTCTCAATACATATTAGAATACCAAGAAAACCAGTTTTGCACGCACATTCTAACACCGGTTTATAACTTTTTATTATAACTTCCACGTGTCTTTCATCTTTCTTAATTTTTCTTTTAGTAGTATTTTTAATTTTTAACCCACGAATATACGTTTTCATTAAATCTAGAAAATTAAATATCATTTCTTTATTGCGTTTGTTCAATGGTTGCTTATAATCAAATTGTTTCATATTACGGGAGTTAAATATATCAAAGAGGTCATTCATGTTTTGTACAAACGTTTCAGTTGCTTTTGAATTTTAAATGCAAACAATTTTGCATCCTCTCGACAAAATTTTAACGCTGTTGCGACACTTTTACTTAAAACTTGACTAGCAAGTTTAACTTTCATAATATTGTTACGGAACATAATATGCCTACGTGTAAGCTTATTTGCAATATGAAGTCCTTCATTTTCTTGGAGTTTGTTTAATTCACATAACAGATTCCAATTGATTTCTTCATCGTTTTATCTTGGATATATTTTTAGATTCAAGTGGTTTCTTATAAGTTTAAACATGTGAACGGGGTCTAAGAAAACAGCTATATTAGACTTGTCTACAGGGTGTTTAAAAGTGGTCCTCAATTCATTTTAATGTCTATTTTACACCTAGTAATTTCATTGCCGTTATGTTTGTTGCATGCCCATCAAACGTTAAAGATACTACTTTAACCCCAGCATCATGGCATTTGATGAGGCATAATTTAATTAAATTAACTTTTTGTTCTGCATTTAAACCATGCACCAAAAAATATCCCAGAGGCAATTTAAAATTGTCATTAATTCCATTTAATAATAGAACGTACGCCTCAGATGCTAAGGTTTTGCACTCTTCAGAATTAGCGGTCCCCATATCGACATATCCACAATTTTTTTTCCCATCCCACAAACTTTGTTGTCTGATGGACATCTCATCAACAATTAGCGAACAGATAATGTTACGCATGGAAGAAGAAGCTTTCTCCTTTAAAGCTATAAACGATTCATCTGAGAATCCAGGCTCTCCGCTTACATTGGAGTACCATTTAGACAACGTTTTCGGGTGTGGAAGGCACGTGTCAAAAGTAGCCCTTACATACCTATAGGCAGTCGGTGAAAGAAAATTTAATGTCAGACAAAACTTTTTTATGGTGGCATTGTACTTTGGTTTCTTTTTCTCAGGACGCATTTTATAAAGATTATTAAAATATCAGCTGCTACAATATTTGACGAAAGTAGGTCATAAATATCATCGTTGACATAGCGATTATTTTCAAATTCGTTAGGACACTTTTTAAAGATTCGTTCTTTTTACAAGACGTTTATTTTTGTTGTAATGTTTTAATTCGCCGGACATGTGTCTTACAAATTAATTTTTGCTGCGTAATTGGGATCTTAGTTTCGCTTTTTCGGCGTATCAAATATATAGTCTAAATCAGAAATATTCACATCACCAATCTCTGAGTTTGATTGAACAGGCGAAGCCTGAAATCAAAAATCTTAGTTTATTATTCATATCATGTAATATTAGAAGGTCCAGCAATAAAGAAGGACAAAGAACGCATTCACTCGAAATATTAATAAATGTAAATAAATCGGTAATGGTGTTATACTAAAACTAACTCCATCCAAAGCTTGTAAAAATAGGTAATGATAATATACGTACATTTTAGATGTTTCAATGCATAACTCTGACGCTGTTGTTGCCATGGCCAAATGCTGAAATATTATATTATTATTATTTCATTTAAATTACTCATAATATTGTACGAGTTTTCCGCCCGTGGCTGCCAAGTGAGATAAAATATAATTAATGTAAATATAATGAAACTATAATTATCTACCTTATTTGGAAAAGCTCCTTCCTAAGCCTTCTGAAACCTCGCTTTGTTTCATAAAATATTTGTCATCAAAATGCATTGAGCAAACTACGCTTCGCTTTGACGGTTTCAAAACTCTTCTAGCCGTGCTCTTTGTATAATTTTAGTCCACTCCGTTTTCCTTTTTCATCAGCAGGAAACTAAAATTTATCAAATATCTATAATATTATAACAATATGGAATTAATTGCAAAATAAACAGTATTCTCATGAGGAATGTCCGTATATTATTTTGTTGAAAAGTTCACTTTAAGCGATTTTAAAAAATAATAATACTAAATACCTATCAAGATACTATCTACACATATATGTGTGTATGTAGACTGTATAATATATATATATATATATATATATATATATATATATATATATATATATATATATATATATATATATATATATATACACTGTCTTTATCTATATATCTATTGTCTACATATATAAACTTATATTAAAGCTCAGTTAGATATTAGAATTACCAACGCTAGTAATAAAATATTAACGCCAACATAACAAAGTAGTTAAATTATTTCTAGTAAATTATATTAATACTGTTTAATATCACAACTATATGGCCTTTAATAATTAAAAGTAGGGAAAAACAAAACTGTTATACTGGCAACACTTACAAGATTGACGCATCATTCTCTAATACAATTACGAACAAAATAAATAATTCAATTCATAAATAAAACGTTATCTGAATGAGCTACTTACACATGAAATGTGATCCCATCCTTTTTCTTCTGGAGCCCAACAACATTTTACAGGTAGGAATGGCACAAGACGGCATAATTTAATTAAATTTCACACTTGCAAAACACGTCACACCATACGACGTTCACAGAGTGACTATTCGCCTGAACGTGAAAGTACACCATTTTGGAGTAGTTTTCGTTGCCTCAGTTTTAAGCGCGTTTGCGGCTTCTGGTTCTTTCTGTATTCTGAGCCATGGCGCAGTGGCTTAAGGTGAAATTACACGGTTCACTTTTGTCTTTCAATTTGGATGAAGCAACCAAATTGATCCATGTAAACTTATAAGTGAATCATTCAATGTCATTGAATGTTGTCGTTCTACGGCGTTGAAAGAATTGAACATGCTCAATATTTTCACCTTTAGCGTTCAATCTTCAACGCGGATGAATGAGAAATGAATGTGTAAACACAAGAATTGAACGATTCACTTTTACAGTCAGTCGTGCGCGCCACAGTGTCGAGGAAGGGCGTATTTTTGGACAATACGTACCTACCTACTACATACCTACGAAATGGTTTTCAAATGGAAGGAAGAACACACGCCTCTGTTCTTGGAACATTTTAAAAGTATACGTGTCTATGGAATTATAAAACGGAGGGTTATAAAAACCGAGATTGTCGTGGAAATGCTATTAAATCGCTAATTGAAGATTTGAACGGTTTGACGCTCCTAAGGCTTGCCTTCTTAATACCCATGATCGCACCCACCAACGACGGCGTTTCCTTAGCTTCTTTTTTGATAATTCTTTTATTAAATGATCACATATTATTGCAACTCCTAAACGTACGACCTCATTCGACGACATCTTTCGGAGAATATGTGTTGAACAGTTCATTTTCCAGATACCGTGTAAACAGTATTCCTTTCATTTCTGCTCCATTCAACCAAAGTGATTCAATTTGATTGAACCGTGTAATTTCACCTTTAGCAACGAGTTGCGGCACAGAAGGCCGCGCGTTCGAATCCCGCACGAAACAAGTATTTGTATGGCCTACAAATAATTGTTCCTGGTCTGGATGTTTGTCCTTGTGAAATTTATGTATCTAAACTTCCTCTACGATACGGGAGAAAATCCTAATGTATATAGGTATATCATATGCGTATAACGTGTGTCTTTTAAACTAAAAAGAAAACAATTTGTAAAAGACAACTATGAGAAATACATGTCGATATAACAGTGTTATAGATACTAGATATAAAATACCCAAACTGGCAACGACTTGTCTAACCGCCTGCCAAGCGTTGCAACTATGGCAAATATCCCGCCTATGTGGCAATCTATGGGGAGGCCTATGTTCAGCAGTGGACTTTTTATGGGCTGTAATGAATAAATGATGAATTAATACGGTTAAAACGAAGTAATCTCTGCCAAAAAAAGTATTCTATTATAAAATAAATTTTTGACATACCTCCTGTGGAATGACATCAGTCAGCTGCTGGAAGGTGGTTGCTGGGGAAAGACCGCACAAGCCTCTGTACTGCACGTATCCAGGCAGCCCATGGTCTCTGCCTCGTTGTATGTCAACTGCCAGTACATCCAAACCACCCAGCCAATTTTGGCGGAGCTGAAAGAAAAACGTCTTTTTTACTTTCTGAACAATGATTAGATAAATAAAATAGTTTTGTATGTGATATGCAGCGCCGGATTTAACTTTTTGTATGTAATATATAATAATAATCTCGCGACAAGCTTTAATATTATATAAATTGTACAATGTAATACATTTATGAGTTTAATTTAATTTAAAAATGTGTTTCTTTTTTTAGAGCATTTAAAAAAGCTTCATTGTAAAAATGTTATTTTACTATAAATTTATTGTTTAGTTTTCGCTGGACATGTTTCTAAGTCTGTTCATTTCATTTGATGCGTCTTGTTGCATGGTCGTTTGCCCGTTGATTTAGTACAGTTTAGTTCTTTAATAAGGATAGACCTTGTTGACCTTGAGACGCTGCTTGGCCAGCAGCGAAGAGCTTTGAGCTTATTTTTCGTATTCTTCTCAGCAAGCTCTTTCATTTAATACCAATTTCAAATAATAAAGTTGTGTAGATAAGAACATTTTAAAATGTTGGTAGATAAGAAAATTTTGTCCGATATCTTGATCAAAATTATAATTAGAAACAGTATTAGTGACAAACGTAAGTGAAAGGTGCAATAGGGTAATTTTACAACATGTTTACAACTAGTATTGCCAGGTGTCCCGATTTCGATCGATAATTTTGACTGTAATTGTGGCTGTTACTACATTAAAATATTTTGCTTTGACATTAAAATATTTTCTTACCAAACTCGAATAAATAGTCAACATAAAAGTTTTAAACTCATGCTTTCTCGTTTTTTTTTTCTCTCGTCTGATTCCGCCCGCCCCGGCGCGCTGTCATTTATTATTTCATTATTTTATAAGTAATTAATACAGTACCTAAATTACACGCTACGGTTAAGATAAGTACATTAGAAAAATGTAACAGTCTTGTTGGTAAGTTCTTCCAGTAGTTAATTTCTTCAAGCGGTTGTACTGTTATTTTCAATAAATAAAGTGACATTATGCATGCGACGCAAGGCGTTTGAGGTAAAACTTTGATTATAAATGAATTTCTGCTTTTTATTTAGGGTTTTTTAAGTGCAAAAAACAAATCGTTCAACAAGTCCTGATTCTCCGGGAAAATAAAACGCACACAGACAAATGTGCAGTTTTTCCGATAGTTAGACGAAAAATTATTTGGTCATTAGATCAGTCTGAATTTCGGTCACGGCGTTCAGCCTCAACGTAGACTAGCCATCGGCGCAGGACAGGATTATAGTGCCCAAGTGTATGCTCACTCTCTATTCCTTCATAATCATAATCATACGGTACTTATAGCAAAAACACAATTTTAAAATTTTTGTCTGTCTGTCAGTTTGTTACGGCTAATCTCCAAAACGGCTGGAACGATTTCGACGGTACTTTCAAAAGAATTAGGGTTCCACGCAACATAATTAAAACCCTAAATTACATGCGGGCGAAGTCGCGGGGAACAGCTAGTAAAAGAATATTTCGCGTGGTGTACCTTATTTCCCACCTATAGTCAAATTAAAGAATCGATGTACCCAAATATTGTTAAAATTTGGGATATTTTCATTAATAACTTTTTAAAATATTTATATATTAAAAAACATTTATAATGTTCTAATAGATGACTAAATTACCAATCTAGCCATGTATAATACATTAGCATAAGAATTAATCGTATATAGAAAAAAATTTAAATTATGATAATTGTATAGTGAAAATAGTAAACAATAAAGAGGCAAATACAGGCAATGGCAAGCGGCTCACTTTACGGTAATCTCCGGTCTACTTAAGCGACTCGGGGCCCGGTTAAATTGTAGAAAGTTACTACCGAACAACTGGAAGAAATAGTCAACTGAAGAAATTATCTGAAGAATATAGTGGACAACCAACGGTGAACAACTTAGGGAACAACCAATAGTGAACAACCGTAGTGAACAACCATAGTTGACCAACCGTAGTCAACAACCGTAGTCGACCACCGATTGTCAGAAGATTTCCGCCGAACAGTTGAGCAGTCGAAGCGCTGGCCACTGCCTTGACATTCGTATTCTACAGTTCGTGCATTTTGATTGAACGTTCGTCCTTTAACATTAACCCAGTCGCACCTACAAAAAACGGCAGCAGTAGACCACCACCGGAACCGGAACCTATATGTGTACGACGTGAGCGACTCGCGGAGTATCTTTGACAACATTTACTCCCGAGTTTCACCCGTCCGGCACACATTGCAAGTTAAATAAAAGCTTGTAATAATAAAACAGCTTGTAAAAAGGTTGGGGAAATCCTGCACTAGAGAATTATAAGTAACAATAATATAGATATTTGAGACAAACATAGATATTTACTATGCCTTAATTCATTACAACAACAGACAGACAATGAAGAACATCAGACATCACCAGTTGCGTAAGTGATCGATATCCTTAATTGCTTTGAAACTCAATATGTGCCCTTATCGTGGACATAAAATTTACGATGCAAATATATTACAAAGATGTCGGTACTGTAAACAAACAATATAAACATACATAGTAGAAGTAGTAACTTTAGACTTAACGTGACATCAGACGCGTGATATAGAAGAAGCTGTTTACTTGGGTATGCACTATAAATCAACCACGTACTTTAAATATAAAACGCAGATCAATTATCGAGAAAATTCCATAATAAAAACCATTTTGCATAAAAGCAATAAAACAGAGGCGGAGGTCGAAAGTACGCAGTCACCTTGTCTGGATTACATTAATTGACAGTGAGTAATGCAAGTTCAGCTATAAATGTTGGAAATAAATAGATAGTGGAATAACAAATGAAAAACAATGGCGAAAAAAACATTTAAATACGTTTGTATAACACAGAATAATAGAATGAACAAACAAAACTAAAAAGAATAGCAAGAGTAAACAAATTAACTACACGACAGTGCAGTCGTGTTATTATTAAACGATTCAACCGTCTATATTTCATACACTTGGATCAACAATATTTAATACATACATATAACATTATTGATTAAAGTTCATACATCTATACAAATAAATAAAATTGAAGTGTCTGTTTGTAATGTCAATATTACAGCTTTTTACTAAATGCATATGAAAGTATATACGGTACTTATAACAAAAATACAATTATTTAAATTTTTGTCTGTCTTTCTGTCTGTCTGTCTGTTTGTTCCGGCTAATCTCCGAAACGGCTGGACCGATTTTGGCGGCACTTTCACTGGCAGATAGCTGATGTCATAAGGAGTAACTTAGGCTACTTTTATTTTAGAAAAAGAATTAGGGTTCCGCGCAAAAAAATTAAAACCCTAAATTACACGCGAGCGAAGTCGCGGGGAACAGCTAGTCTAAAATATAAAAATTTATTTTTGTTTGTTCGTATTTTATACGCAGCCATACCGTTCATCAGATTGCGGTAAAGCTTTGTCAACTTATTTATTGCTTGTACTTGTGCGAAGGTTATAGGGATAATACAATTAACTTACAGTAGGTGGCGCGCGTATCGTACCGACAAATTTATTTGAAAATTATAATATATTATTCAATTTCAAATTAATGTATTATCATTCCTAACTAAACATTATAACTCTTCCAAATTTAAAACGATATTTGCACAATTGTATCTTCTGCGGCAGCAACGAGCCGGGTACCAGCTAGTATAATGAAAGAAAACGATAAAATACAAGGTATACAATAATTAATTATCAACTTACATCATCATCATAATTCAAGTCGAGGTTCTGGCTTTTCTGGCTGACCATTCCCCGCAGAATTTTTTCAAGGCCACCCTTTTCCGTAACGATCTCTGGCTTGAAGTAGTTGTGCTTTAGTCTCTCTGAAGACGACACATTGTTATCCTCGTCCACCAATTCAATGTCTTGATCAAGAATACTGTTGACGAAGTGGAAAACAGCCGTTGCAAAGGAGTTGGTGACAGTAGGGTCGATGTCCGAGTTGTAGGCAGTGTCGTACCCGTCATACAGTTCATTAAAAGCTTTGCCTAAAAGACAAAAGCAACATTACTAAATAGTACTAAATTAATGTATATACAGGGTTATTTTTCAAAGGTAGCCAAATTTTAAACTTAAGTTCATGATATACCGTTACTGCAGTTTTTGAAAATACGAGTTAATAAGGCTTCTACTTTTATTTGAAATTATACTAAATTGAATGTGAGTTATGGGCAACAACGTTTTTCCCTACCGATCGACAATTGCGAATGTGTGCGTGCGCAGTAAAATCAGTTAAAATAATGCAGTACCACGCATTTTGAATTTAAAATGTAAAAAGGACAGAATGTTTGAGATTTTTTTTAATTAACTTTTCTTCACCATTTGCCTATATTACTTGTTCTGAACCTTCTTAGCCGGCTATTGCAAAATAACCCTGTATAATAGTACTAAATTAATGTATATTATTTATACTAAATATAGTGAAACAGAGTCTATAACCTCCATTGCGTAGAAGGGTAAAATACCTGTAGGCAACCGACGAACATCAAATCAAAGTTATGTAAAATATTTAGACCGGAGACAGGGAGCATCATCAAAATGTTAGCGTCAAGCGTAGCGATGGAGGCAAATTATTCCTACAATGGGAGAGGCCAATGTCCAGCTGTGACTTTATGGGCTGACGTAAAAGAAGAGCAGACAGAGACTATTTCGTATACTCGTACACGAGGCTAGACTACTACGAGGTGATGATTTCATATATTTACGCGAATACCACACATGGAAGAAAACAAATATTACGGAATATATCGCGTTTAATTTTAACTTTTTAATTCCCGACGCTTCGGACACTTCACAGCACCCATGGTCACGGGGGGGACTGAGGTGTTTGACTTCCTGATGTCATAGGTAAGGCTACCGTCAACTTTTAATTATTAATTTTTGGTCCAATCTACGCAGAATTAGCTTACGGTATCTTGAAGTGTTGCAGTAATATGCTTGGGTTTGGATTTAATTTTATTAATTATGGGATCCTAATCAGATGGAAGCACCCAGCTACCTTATCTATTGAAATTAGGATGTTTTTTAATTTAATAGCCTCGCGAATCATCTTGTGTTCAATCAAATCTGACATAATGGTTGGGACTATCCTGAACATGTTGACATACTGCTGACTTCCTAGGGCGTCGGTGCTTCATATATCGCTGCTGTGTGCTCCTAATGACTATTCTTAAATTATATTATTTAAAAATCGCTTAATTACGCACAAAATATTGTGAGTAATTAAGCGATTAACGTGCCACCATTTTACGTCGTAAAACTAATTAAATAAAGAAATAAATACAACTAGCCACGGATCGACAGAAACATTAAGGTCCTTACATATGAATAAGAATAGGGTTGTGTATTTGTGTTTCGAATTTAGTGTTTCATTTGTTTTTGCGCCATATGGAAAACATAAAATATCGCGTTATTTACGAATACGAGTTCCACCGTGGCACCAGCGTTGCGGAAAAAGTTCGAAAGATTAATTATGTGTATGGGGCTAAGCTACTGTAAAACAAAACATGGTACGTTTTTGGTTATAACGTTTTCGTTCTGGAAATTTTAACCTACATAGCAAACCCCGTGGACGGCCGGAGACCCTAGTTGACAATGGTCATGCAAAAAGCGAAAAACCCAGAAGAACCGGCCAAATCCTGCCCCAAGCGGAAGTTGACTCAGAAAAAGGTATCGGTAAGTATCTGGTGGACCAGTGATGGTTTCATCCACTACAGATTCCTAAGATCTGGCCAGACGATTACGGCAGATCTGTATTGTCAACAATTGCAAACCATGATAAAAAGCTAGCCGTTAAATAAACGAGATTGGTCAATTGCCGTAGCCCACTGTTGCTTCAGGACAAGGCTATACCACACACTGCACAACAGACGGTCGCTAAATTGGAGGAGCAGTGATTGGAATGTCTCCGACACCACCATACTCCCCAGACCTTGCTCCAACCGATTACCACTTTTTCCGGAATTTGGACAATTTCTCACAAGGAAAAAATTCAATTCCGATGAGGCAGTCAAAACCGCCTTCAAAGATTTTATTGATTTTAGCTCCCACAATTTTTTCAGCAAAGGATCAATGAACTACCTATAAAATGGCAAAAGTGCATAGATAACAATGGTATAAAATATGTATATATGTATAAAAAATATAAAATAGTGGTATAAGGACTTAATATTACATACTTAAAGCAAAACGACTAAACAATTTACTTATTTCAAATTTTTACTAATAGATATTAAAAATTACCAGTGAGAGCAGGCAGCCACTGTTTGTAAGTGATATGTTGCAGTTCAGCGACCACAATCTTCCTAGCCTCGTGATACACGCGATCGGAGTTCCACTCTGGGTTGAGAGCAGAAAGGGCTCGCGCGACTCGGTTGTGTTCCCTCAGCCATAGTGAGTGGAGACTGGTAAGCCATGGATGCATGTTTGATCGAACATCGCCTGTAAAACAATAAAATACGTTTGAAGTTTCTCCACCTGAAACTTTATTTTAAAAATACACAAAAAACATCAATCTCTCGTTAAAATATTATCGCCTTAAAGCCGATTTTCCAATAGTCATAAAAGTTATCTATCAATTAAATTATAAACTGCCTGAATATAAAAGTGAAACAATTGAACTATTTTATTCATACAACTGTTATTTTAAATTTGTATATGTTATATTTTATCCTATGAATAATGATTGAAAATTTAATTTCAAGAAAAATGTTTCAGAAAATATAATTTTTTTATTGTGTTTTTCTATAAGTTTGAAATTACACATATTATGAACAAAATTTTAAGAGACCAACGCCTAAGATACGCCATGTTTTCCATTATATTAATCTAACATTATAAAGAGAACGAAACTTACCAGTGTTAAAGCAAGTGTCTGAATTGCTCTCCACTAAGCATTTTTCTAAAGGAGAAGCAGAGAGGGGCAAAAATTCTTCATTGTCAATGTATGAGGTCTTAAGAAGACCGCCGGTCTTCTCTCGTAACGCTGCCGCGTCTCGGCTGTTTGTTCCGTAGATAAGAGATCCGTCAAGAAAATGTGTTGCCTGGTTCATCTAAAACAAAAATTCACTTTATAGCAACGAACTTCATTTTAGAATAATGAAGGGGAAAGGTACCAAAAGACCGAGAGAGAGAGAGAGAGAAAAGAAGAAACTCTCGCATAGATCTGCTTTTTTATTACATCTTATAATTACTTGATATTGTAAACCTTATTAATAAAAATATTCCACGCCATAAATTGTTTCCCAATAGATTTTCCAATAATATAATATTTATCTAATATATTAAGCATTCTTTCATCATCATCAACGTGTTATATCTCCTTTATCCTTTTAAAATAAGCGGAGGCGTCTGCTCTGCGTTTACCAGGGTGGTCTGAAAAGATTCCAATCTCAACGTGAAGATGGCAGCACGTCAATAAAAGCTAGTGAATGTAGTTGTGCATCTTTAGACAGTTACGCACCAAAATTTCAGCCATTTGGACGCGTAGTTGTTATTTGACAGTCGTTTGAGTGAGTTGATGTGAGTGTTTTTGTGAAAATGGAAAAAAAATAGTATCGAGCTGTCATAAAATTTTTGTTTTTGAAAGGCCTACGCAAATCAAAGACGAGTTGGACTCTGTGTATGGGGACTCTGCACCATCATTTACCACAGTGAAATTTTGGGCAGCTGATTTTAAACGTGGTCGTGAGAGCTTGGGAGACGATGAACATTCGGGACGTCCAAAAACTACAACTACTGACGAATAACATCGCTAAGCACTAAATGGTGCTAGACGACCGCCGAATTAAAGTGAAAGAGATAGCAGAGGCTATTAAAATGTCCAAAGAACGTGTTTGTTACATATTAATTTAGGCATGAGAAAGCTGTCATCGAGTTGTGTGGCGCGTTTGCTCACGTTAGACGAAAAACGTGATCGAATGAACATTTCCAACGCTCTGTTGGCGCAGTTTAGGCGCAATAAATCCGAGTTTTGGCACCGATTAATTACTGTAGATGAAACTTGGATACACCATTATACCAAAAATACAGTCAATCAGTGGACTGAAAAACCATTACAGGAGCATACTACGCATCATTAATTGTCAAACTGAAGGAAAAACGGCCACATTTGCAGAAAAAGAAAATCCTGTTTCACCATAACAACGCGCCGTCTCACACCTCATCGGTTGCCATGGCGAAAATCCACGACTTACGGTTTGAACTGCTTGACCATCCGCCTTACTCACCAGATCGAGCCCCAAGCGACTTCTTTTTGTTCCCTCATCTAAAAATTGCGCTCAGAGGACAGAGATTTTCGTCAAATGAGAAGGCAATCACCTTCGTGAACAATTATTTTGCAGAGAAAAACGCCGAGTACTATTCGGACGGGTTAGAGAGATGGGAGCATCGCTAGTAGAAGTGTGTAGAGTTACAAAAAGACTATGTAGAAAAATAAAAATAAATTTTAAGAAAAACTGTCTTGTATCTTTGTTAGGTCGGATACTTTTCAGACCACCCACGTATATGTTTGTCCACTGTTTTATTTACTTATTTACTGTTGAAAAAATGTTCATTCTGTTAGTCTGTCCTAATTTTTGTTTGTTTGTTCAGTCTGTGTCTGTGTTTCTTACTGTAATTGTAGGGAACCGGAAACCCCTTTTACTAGTAATTAAGCATGACACCCTTATTCTATACCTAAAAAATAGCTTAGAAATATCAAGCTTGAAAAGCCTGCAAAATGTCGGTAACTATTTAAAAATGCAACCAAAAATCTGTAAAATACCTCTTACACTAATCTACCGCATTATTGAGTCATCCCCATATGAAGGTCATAATATGGAGGTCTATGTTTAGCTGTGGACTTTTATAGGCTGTAATGGAGGGATGAACGGATTGCGTTATACCTATTATTTATTCTGTGGTTATACGAATGATATATACCTATTATGGCCTAAAGGTCTAGATACCAGGCCATAAACTCCAAAAAAAATATATATACCTATTATGTGATTTCATGCGGATATTTAACTGAATAAGAATCAATCCTAATAACTTGTACAAGTTATGACATTGTGCATAAATAAATTGTACACTGACATCAAAATATATCTAGCTGAGCACTTTTTTTAAACGTGCGGCGAAGGTCCTAAGGGAACTGTATCCGCAACTTGTCGTCGCTGCTGGTGATAAGAGGGCTAGTTCTTTCCTCGCTCAAAATCTCAAATGGCAAGTATAGCCCATTCAGCGAGGGAACGCAGCCAAAGTTCTTGGCACTATTATACCACGGAGCAGGACTATAATAAGATGATTTAAGGTTTTAGTTTTAGTTTTTTTTTTATTTTATTATGGTGTCTAAATAGTCTTTAATTGAATTTATAAATGACATTAGCACTTTTCTAAACAAAAAGATACCGATCAAATTCTCACTTGTTGGATATCAAATATCTGTTATCTATGCATATTAATTTAGGTTGTTTACGACATAATATTATGTTTATCAACTTTTCCACTAATAGAGTAGACTTTATCTGTATTTTGTTAATTTGCTACCATATTAAAATACAAGGATATTTTTTTTTAAATATCACACTTGGTTAACCGAATAGAATAATCCTATATTTTAATCAATGACATCAACATCTCTAGTCTCTACCAATTATTTACCCCGTTCAGGCCTATAAGCGTGATATAGGGACAAATATCTAAACGTACCTAACTTTCACATTTAGGTATATCATTATCCTAAAAAACTTCCATAGCAAAACTGTATTTTGTTTTGTACTAGGTTTTTTTAACTGCCTCGTTGATCTAATGGTCGTAAACGCGGATCCTGATTATGATATCCTGGGTTGGATTCCTGGGTTGGGCCAAAAAAATCAGATTGAGTTTTTCTTTCAAGAAATTCTCAGTAGCAGCCCGGAGTCAGGAAGTTGACGGTGATTCACCTCTGTGCCTCGGAACGCACGTAAAGTCGATGGTCCTGCGCCTGATCTTTCTCCGGTCGTGTCGGATTACCGTCTCCTCGGACTTTGATGATATTGTGCATAAATAAATTGTACACTGACATCAAAATATATCCCTAGAAAATTATTTAATTCTAATAGAAATTTCTTTATATTAGTTTAGATATACTTACGTCCTTGGAACAGAGGACTATGATCAGGTCCTGACCGACCGAGATTATATCTGGAGGATATTATTATTTAGTTTTGTGTTTACGTTGTATCTTTTTTTGAAGCATTTCTGCTACCCAATATAAATAATAAATAATAAATAATTCTTTATTGAACACAGATATAATATACAATTCATTGGTGCCCTGACTCCTAAACTAGGTTACCCTGTATGTTAGGAGGCAGTTTCCCTCCCATTAAGTGATCTTATTTTCCGTGTACAATACAGACTTTAAAATATAAAACAAACAAAAAGTGTGTGTGTGTGTGTGTGTGTGTGTGTGTGTGTGTGCGTCTGTTTTATTAAAATATGTGTACATGACTTAAAGTAGGTTTTCACAATTTTCATAGTCGTATTCTTTTAACCAATTTAAAATAATTACTTTAACTTGGTGACTTTTTAAGTTATTTAACTTAATAATATCATCCCGTGTTTGTCGTAAGATGCGACAGAGGGAAATGAAACAGGAGATGGGCAGCAGCATCTGTCTAATTATACACAAAATAACAAAGGATTGGAGTTGCTGACCCGCTTGGCAAGCGGGGCAACATTGACAAATAATTCCCCCTGTAAGGGAATCTATAGAGGAGGCCTATGTTCAGCTGTGAACTTATGAAAGGCAGTAATGATGATGATGATGAAGAATGCGGTAGTCACGAAGTATTAGCGTTTTTTATTGCGCAATATGTAAAGTAATATGTTTTCTAACGTTCTCAAATTACAAACATGAACTTTTACCCAAAAAAAATATTTTAAATGTCATTCGCAACGTTGCAGTATAAACGATTTATGCAAATATAGAGCTGCGATCAAAACAACGTATGCCATTGCGATTGTCCATTTAAAATAATTTATTATGATGGTAATATAAATATTAACAAGCTATTATTGTACAAAGTACATACGCACGCGTTGGTTAATTGATGTGTTTGATGAACCCGCACTAAATATATACAAAATAGAATATATAATCAAGTGTTAACAAATGGGTTATCTAATTCAATAGATATTAACTCAATGCTCTTTTAATAATCTATATCTATACTTAATATTATAAAGAGGTAAAGTTTGTAAGTTTGCGAGTTTGTTTGTAGGAAGTAGGTAATCTCTGGAACTACTGAACCGATTTTAAAAAAAATTACCAGAAGAAAGCTACATTATTCCTGAGTGACATAGGCTATATTTGATTGTGATTAATAATATTTTTTAATGTGAAATAAGCTAGCTGACCCATGCCCAACAAAGTGGGCATGGGTCAGCTAGTAATATTTACTATTACAACTTTCTAAGTGATAGTACTCATTTTCTATCCAGAAGTCTGTCTGGCCAGGTATCACACTCTCACCTATTGCTGCCGCCAAATAACAGTGCGTGCACTGCTGTGTTCCGGTCTGAATTTTATAGAGAGCCAGTATAATTACAGGCTATAAGATATTCCATTATAGTCCTCAAAAGTGACATCGCATCTGTAGTCTTCTTTATTTAAAGTTGATTGCAGGTGTCCATGGCTGCAGTAGCCACTGACCATTAGGTGAACCGTAACCTCGTTTGCCACTTTAATTTTATTCTTTTATCTATATAAATAAAATGATAGAGGTTCGCAGTTGTGCGCGCGTCACGGAAAAACTACTGGATAGATTTCAATTAGGTTTTCTAAGTTTTATTTCTTAGACACTTGGCCCTTATCTAAAAATAAAATTATTTCGATATCTTCATTTAACATAAAGTTATTAAAGTTTTAAGAAATAACGATTTTTATACGGGGTTTTTCACACGGTCAATTGTACGTCGCTTGCTCTCGCGTCACTAACCCAGATAATTAATATATTTTAGCTACAAACGGAGCAAGGAATAACAATGTTTACAAAGAAATTTTGTCTTTTTGATGTTTTTTCCTTCGCACATACGAAAACTTTGTTAATATATCAAGCAACGCGGACGAAGTCGCGGGTATCAGCTTGTTATTAATATGTGGGGTATCAATATAGTTTTTTCATCTGGTTGGGCTGTATAAATATATAATTGTAAATGAAAATGATAAACATACATAAATATCAATAAAATAAAATAAATACATAACAAATTACATAAATAAATAAAAACCCAACCAGATGGAAGCCCTCGGCAGGGGAGACCAAACGGCTGAGGGTTAGGGGGAAAGGGAAAGAAACCGGCGGACGATGCGGGCGGTATCGAGGAGCACCGCCTTCTGCATTTGAGCTTGGAGCGGTCCGTCACGGAGTCCCAGTCGCTTCAGATCGTCATACGGAATGGTAATGTCGACCAAAAATATCCTTGACTGTGCCCGGTCCATCAGCACAATATCAGGCTTATTCGCAAGAATGGTCCTGTCTGTGATGATGGCCCGGTCCCAGTAGAGCCTGGAGCGGTCATTTTCGAGCACGGCTTCCGGCATGTACTTATAATAAGGCAGTTTCCGATCCACGAGACCGTATTTCAGAGCGAGCTCCTGGTGGTAGAATCCTGGCTACTAGGTTGTGCCTATGCAAGTACTCAGAGTTAGAAAGCGCCGAACAACCAGAGATGACATGCCTAAGTGATTCACCGGGATGGCGACAAGCTCGGCAAATGTCGACGGTGCCATCCTTTAGGATGTATCTCCGATAGTTGTTGGTCTTAATAACCTGATCCTGTATTGCACAGACAAAACCCTCGGTTTCCCCGAAGAGGTCACCAAAACGTAGCCAGTGGAGGGAGGCAACTGTGTCTACAAAAGGCTCATGTAGAGCCTTGTAGAACCTCCCGTGGAGCTCCTTCTCCTTCCATACGGTCTCCCGGTCGGAAATGCTCTGTACTGGCGGGTCTTGCCATTGCTCGTTGGCTAAGGGGTAAGTCCTTTATCACAAAAAATAACGTCCCTATAGAATGGATCATCCGCTTTCGTCATAAAGTAATTACGAAGGCTGCACACTTCGCGATTATGCATGGTAAGCGCGCTTAAAAAGCCGCGCCCACCATGTTTCCGCGGCAAGTACAGCCTCATTACTGACGATCTCGGATGATGCATCCTATGGAACGTCATAATAGTACGGACTTTTATATCCAGAGCGTTCAGTTCGGTCTGAGTCCACCTGAGTATGCCAAATGTATACATGAGAACAGGCATGACCCAACCGTTATATGCATGTGTCTTATTAACGCCCGACAAAAGGCTGTTAAGCACTTTTGTCAAGCGTGCATAAAACACATCGCAAACTGACTGCCTCATGCCCGCCTCATCGATACCTATGTTCTGTGACATACCCAGGTATCGGTATGTTTCAGCCTCGGATAGGGTCTTTATGTGGATGGGCATAGACAAGTCTATACCCTCAGATTTAGTAACCCTTCCCCTTTCGACATAGAGGACCGCACACTTATCCGTCCCCAGCTCCATTCTAATAGAATTGCTAAAATCACAAGTGATGTTTAGCAATTCCACAAGATGAGAGCGACTGGAGGCGAATAATTTGAGATCATCCATATAGAAAAGGTGGGTCACTTTTGTACCACCTTTCCGAAGCTGAAATCCCCTCCCGGAACCCTCCAGTAAGGTACTGAGAGGGTTAAGAGAGAGGCAGAACCAGATTGGACTCAAACAGTCGCCCTGGAAGATACTCCTTCTTATCCTTATGTGGTTCTCCGCAGCCGTCATCCGCTCGCCTAGATGACAAAGGATCGTCCTCCACTGCCCCATACACTGCCCGAGGAAGTCTCGAACTGTACAGTCAACCTTGTACAGCTCGAGGACCCTCTTAAGGCATGTATGAGGCACCGAGTCGAATGCCTTTTTGTAGTCTATCCAGGCGGCGGAGAGGTTCCGACGGTTGCGTTTAACCACCTTGCCAATGACCGCGTCAATGAGGAGTGGTTCCTTGGTTCCACGACCACCGCTCCGACATCCATTTTGAGCGCGCGACATCACCTGATTTGCGTTCAGGTGGCGAGTGATTCTCGCGCTCAAAATGGATGTTAGTGTCTTGTATATGGTGGGTAGACACGTTATGGGGCGGTATTTGCTCGGGTCTGTGAAATCCTGGTCTTTAGGAACTAAATGAGTGATCCCAGTAGTGAAGAGGCTCGGGAGTGACTTTTGGTCGAGAGCCTCTTGAAACTGTCGGGCGAGCACAGCGTGACACACCACGAACTCCTTCAGCCAGTAGTGATGCAGTCCGTCAAGTCCCGGACTTTTCCAGTTCGGGGCCCTACGGACCGCCTCAGTTACGTCATCCGGCGTTATGATGACGGGGTCCATGGGCGTAACATTCGCACACTGACTCGCCACAACTTCCGTCCAAGCGCTCATGCTGTGGTTTACGGGCTCTGACCACAGGCCGCGCTAGAATGCGATAGTGTCGGCCTGATTCGGTGCTGAGCCCGTTCCACGTACCATTGGCCGCTCCAATGATTCATAGAGCCTTTTCTGATCACTCTGGAAGAGACGATTCTGGTTGAACCGTGTCGACCTCTCGGTATATCGCCGAATCCGCTTCCCCCAAGCAGCGATTCTCTGCTTCAGGTCGTCTATGCGCTCCGTCAGTTTTTGCGTTATATCCGGCTGGGACAAACTGATATTTGTCCCAGCAAACGCCATCCTGACGGTGCGCACAATTCTCGGCCTATTATTGCCCGACCTGAAGCTTATCAGTCTGCCGATGAGGGCTCTTGCCTTTGCGATACGGTCCTCAATCCTTCTTCTTCAGGCTGGGATAGCACTACTTTGCCCAGTAGCACGTCCAGACGTGGAAAGTTTGGCACCAACAATACGGCAAACTGCCAAAGCGGCGCCAAAGAGTATTGAGTCCGTATCGCAAAGGTCCCGACTGGTTTCCAAAAAGGATGCCAGCAATGGGTTCAGGGCCGTCACGACATCCCGATTCCGCTTGCTTAGGGTTATGCGTGGGAGTCGCGGTCGATTTTCGAGAGGCGTACAGCGCGTTTCCACAATCGCCTCCTCCAATTTACTCGTCATCTGCTCTAGTTCTTGGGTGACCATTCCATCATCGCCTGAATCAACCAAAGCGGGAAGATCCATGGCGGCTTCCACATATGGCTGCTGGTCTATGGCCTTAGGAGCCGCATCCCCAGCTATAGCTGGTTCATTCGATGAGGGAATAGCCTCACGTCGTAGTCGTTAAAGTTCGGCATCATCAAATATTTTCGAGCGTATGATGTACCGAACTCGGTCTGCCAGGTTTTGCTCTGTGACGGGAACAGACGGCTCCAGCTCAGCAAAAAAGCGGTGCATCCGAGTCCGATACGCTATCCCTCCAGTTTCTTCCCCTTTCGCCCTATAGTACGCCCGCAATGCGTTTATGTTCATATCTTTTGTCCAACGCATGCGGCGTACTCCACCAGCGGCGGGTGCCGCTTGCCGAGTCCGAGAGGACCCTGCCGACACCAAGCCATCTGGTGGGGATGATGGATGCGAGGGGCTGCTAGGTGGTCGTGCAGCACCTCGCGCTCGGCTGGCGGCCCACATGCTGTCGCGTCCAGCGCCAGCTCCAGACGCGCCTCGGCGACCCCCAGGCAACGGCCCTATGCGCGTTCTATTTTTGTCCATCATCCATAAAAATAGGCGTCTTATATTATTATTATCTAATCAATAAACATTAACACACGCGCTTTTGTAACATGCCTGGACTTGAAGAAAAAAAATTACTTCGATATTTTTAGAGCCGTGACAGCTCAGTACGCTAGCACGTACTGTGACATTTACGGCGACCCAAGTTTAATCCCCGCCGGCACGAATAAAATTGTTGATTACAATTTTAAATTCTGATTTACTACGTGCTAAACGGTGAAGGAAAACATCAAGAGGAAACCTGCATGTCTGAAAAAAATCACGGGGAATCATCATGTCTCCTGTTAAACATCATGAGAAAACCTTTGTACATTGGAATAAAAATATTTCGAAGTCATGTGAAGTCTACCAATATGCACTGGAACAGCGCGGTAGACTAATTGTTTCAGATTCATCTCAGAAATGAGGGTAGGCTGTAACTTTTCATTTTACTTTTTTGATATTTTTGGACCACTTATAAAATATAGATACATGCTGAAAGAATAAACAAGATAGCAAAAAAAGAAGATGTTCATAAATATTTTTTCTATCTTTTTAATTATTTTATAATACAGCTTTTTATTTAAATTATTAATGCTGCGTTCATAAAACTGCATGACATTGTACCGATTGCACCGGCCACCAAAATAGAAGGGAATTACGTTATTACGAGAACCAAGAATATTATTAAAACGGAATGTTTATGCATTACCTTTGAAAAAGAACTTTTTACGTAAGCGTTACCGTTACTGTTACAGCCTATTAAAAGTCCACTGCTGAACACAGGCCTCCCCCAGAGATAGCCTCATAGGGGGGGATATTTGACATAGTTGAGACGCTTGGCAGACGGCTTAGCAACGTAGTTTTTTATTTATTAATTGTTATTGAATGATTAATACATTCATTGAAGTTGAATGACACATAACTTTCAAATAAATTTGTCGGTACGATACGCGCGCCACCTATTGATAGTTAATTGTACTATGCCTATAACTTTCGCGGAAGTGCTAGCAATATTTTGACAAAGTTTTACCGCAATCTGATGAACGGTACGGGAGCGCATAAAATACGAACAAACAAAAATTATTTTTTATATATTAGTCTAGCTGCTCCCCGCGACTTCGCCCGCGTGTAATTTAGGGTTTTAATTATGTTGCGCGGAACCCTAACTATTTTTCTAAAATATAAGCAGCCTAAGTTACTCCTTATAACATCAGCTATCTGCCAGTGAAAGTCCCATCGAAATCGGTTCAGCCGTACCATCGTAATACACGTTTCTAGTAGGGGAGCCCCTTTTAATTTTTAATTTATTTTAATCTTTATTATTTGTTGTTATAGCGGCAACAGAAATACACATTCTGTGAAAATTTCAACTGTCTACCTATTACGGATCATGAGATACAGCCCGCTGACAGACAGACGGACGGACGGACAGCGGAGGCTTAGTAATAGGGTCCCGTTGGTTACCGTTTGGGTACGGAACCCTAAAAAGTTTCATCAATTGCTTTTAAAATTTATTAAGTAGAACTTTTATAGATTTTTGTACAAAGAACGTGCGAACATTTTTACAATAAACTGCAATTCACTTTTATGGTTTCCTTTCCTAACCAAATAATTGGGCATATAAATATTTTTTAAATGGAAAACATATTTACGAAAGGCATGAACAAAGAACGTGCGAAAATTTTTATAATAAACTGCAATTCACTTTTATGGTTTCCTTTCCTAACCAAATAATTGGACATATAAATATTTTTTAAATGGAAACATATTTACGAAAGGCATGAACAAAGAACGTGCGAAATTTTTTATAATAAACTGCAATTCACTTTTTGGTTTCCTTTCCTAACCAAATAATTGGGCATATAAATATTTTTTAAATGGAAAACATATTTACGAAAGGCATGAACAAAGAACGTGCGAAAATTTTTATAATAAACTGCAATTCACTTTTATGGTTTCCTTTCCTAACCAAATAATTGGGCATATAAATATTTTTTAAATGGAAAACTTATTTACGAAAGGCATGAACAAAGAAAGTGCGAAAATTTTTACAATAAACTGCAATTCACTTTTATAATTTCCTTTCCTAACCAAATAATTGGGCATATAAATATTTTTTAAATGGAAAACATATTTACGAAAGGCATGAACAAAGAACGTGCGAAATTTTTTTACAATAAACTGCAATTCACTTTTATGATTTCCTTTCCTAACCAAATAATTGGGCATATAAATATTTTTTAAATGGAAAACATATTTACGAAAGGCATGAACTATTGTCAGTGCGCGGTCAATACAATAATAATTAAACTTTTTAATAACAAGAACATTTTTTATTAAACTCAAGTCCCTCTTAAAGTAAATTTATTATTCATTGTAAGTTCAAATGATTCGTACATTGGAGTCAATAAGAACGATAAAGATTTCAAGAACAAACCAATAGGTCAAATCTATTTGCGCTCGCATAAAATCATCGGGAAACAATATTTAGCAGTAGCAGTTACATGCTATGTTTACGTATTTATACCGCGAAAAATGATTTTAATCTGTTAAGAACGGTAAAAGGGAGAAGTCAAAGGTACAGATCATCTATATATATATAAATAAAATTGAAGCGTCTGTCTGGTCTGTAATATCGAAATAACTGCCTTATATTGAGCTGAGGGGAAAAAAAATATTTGAAAACAAGATTTGCAAAATTGAGAGCAAATTTGAGAGCACTGCCAGGAGGGATCTAGGCTATATTTTATCCGAAAAACTTAATTAAAAAAATATGATCAAATAAATGCTCTTTTATTATCTTAAATCTAACACCCTCCGGACACCGAACAATTAATCATCATCATCATCATTACAGCCCTTCACAAGTCCACTGCTGAACATAGGCCTCCCCCAGGAATGCCACAAAGCACGGTCCTGAGCTACCTGCATCCATCGACTTCCTCCATGTCTTACCAGGTCGTCGCTCCATCTAGTGGGGGGTCGCCCTAAACTTCGCCTACCGGCACGCAGCTGCCACTCGAGAACCTTTTTTCCCCATCGGTTGTTGGTTCTTAGAGCTATATGGCCGGCCCATTGCCACTTCAGCTTACTAATCCGCTGGGCTATGTCGATCACTCTGGTTCTACTGCGAATATCCTCATTTCTAAGTTTATCACGCAGAGAAACCCCGAGCATAGCCCTCTCCAAGGCTCGCTGAGCGACCTTGAGCTACCTCATACGGCCAGCAGTGAAGGACCACGTCTCAGTTCCATAAGTCAATTAATGTGGCCTACAAATAACTATTTCAGGTCTAGTGTGTAGTATTGTTTGTCCATGTGCGACTTATATACTTAAACGTCTCTATGATAAAGGACGAACGTTTTTTAGTAAACAAAAAAAACTATTTTTAGACCGTCATAAAACGAACACAAACATCTCTGAAAATTCCGGTTTAATTGATTTTGGAACGATCATCAACGTGATATACGTGAGTTTTAAAGGTTGAACTTAAGAACAGATAAATAATAAAATACAAATATATTTCATTTAGTACTGAAACATTGTCGTATATAGATATTTGTCGCGTTATGTGGGGGGGAAAATCTCATGAGTCAACAAACATTGACAGCACATACGATACACGCATAATAAGTTAAATCAGTTTTAAAAAACCACAAGTACTTTTAATGATTTACCAAGGCGCACTCGGCTCGCACGCATCGTTCACGTGTTAAAAACAATAAGGAAAACATCCCCACTCCGCCTTAAGGTTGATAATGTCATGAGTATGCTATGTAGAAAAATATTATATTATGACTAATTTAAAGTTCGTTATGTAGGTACTGTTGACATAATTGATAGAATGTTTCATTGAATTAAAACTTGACAAAGACATTCACAGCAGTGGATTTGGGACTTGTATGCCCAAGCCTAAAGAGGTTTGGGCCTAAGGCAGCAGAATCTGGAAACGTTGTCTGTATGTGTGTCTGTCTGAATGGGCATCACAAAAACCTGTCGACGAATTTGGATAGGAATTTCGATCCATTTCAATCTCGAATCTCGATCCCTTCGAATTATTATCCATATTGATTCACTATCGCTACATAACATCTTTACTTTAATATTGTTAGATTTAGGCGTATTGTAAGATTTATCATATTTACTAAATCTCCAAGTTTTATGGCTCACTCTGTTCAAGTTAATTGCTTCTTAAAAGAACATGATAGATGCTGAGATTGCCGATTGTTGCGAATGAAAGGAGTTTTTATTCCACAAAAATACCATTAATTTTTAATAATCAGGTTTTGGTTAAAACGAATTCAGGTACTGGTAAGTATTTGCTTTGCAATGACAATAAACAACGCTCAAGGCGTGGACCTCCCTAGTAGTTGCCTTTCACTTGACCAACTCTCCGTGTGCCAGCGATACTGCCTAATTTTTTTAACAACCTAAAATGAAATGTTCTACATTGTTCTACATTGAAGAGGCACTTTGGTGCAACAACATGGGTTTATTTTTAGGGTACCGTTAAAAAGGCGGAACCGACACTTTTTGACATGTTTGTCCTGGCAGATCAGTAACTAAGCGCTCGCCGTGATTTTTATGTATGCGAGCAACCCGTGTTCAATTTACACGTGTTCGGTGGTGAAACATTATAAGGAAACTGCATTACTGAGGAATGAGGAATATTTCAAACACGCACTGGAGCAGCGCGGCAGACTTATTACTCCATAGCCAACTCAGAAATAAGAGGAGGCCAGTGCACAGCAGTGGGACGTACTGTAACTTTACTTTTTACTTTTGTCCATCTGGTGGTCTACATACATATGTTATGTGGTCATTTTCAGACGAGCCGTGGTAGCTCAGATCATTAGCGCTCGCTGTAAATTTCAAGTGCGCGAGCGAACCCGGTTTCGATCCCCGCCGGACCAATGAAATTGTTAATTGCAATTTTAAGCGCTGATTTACCACATGCTAGGCGGTGAAGAAAAACATCGTGAGAAAACCTACATGTCTGAGAAATAAGAAAAAAATATTTCGAAGACTTGTGAAGGTTCGCCAATACGCATTGGGGCAGCACGGCGGACAATTCCTTGCCCTAAAACCCTCTCAGAAATGAGAGAATTCCTGTGCCCAGCAGTGGGATGTATATAGGCTGTAATTTTAACTTTTTTTAACTTTAAGTAACTATTGGCACCTTTTCCTCGTTCCCTCCATATCATTGAAGTTTACAGTCTTTATAAATCAGAGTACCTAAACGTTAACAATTTTCCAAGTGCCTTTTTCGTATTTAATTTGTGCATATCTACGTTACTAAGTTTAAAAAAAAATCTATGCTAGTAAACAAGTTTATAAATAAATTGTAGAAAGCATTCAAAACTTGGTTTCAAGTCCCCGGTAAAGCTAATACTTAGTGCCTACGATTGCAATAAAATTGGCCAAGTGCAAGTCGCGCCTTGCTCTATTGGGGTTCCGTACAATTTATGAATTAACACTTTTAAGATATATAATAAGGTAATGCTTTTTTCTATCTCAGTTTAAGTCGATGGGGTCCGACATAATCCGCTCATACCCCCGTGAAGCAATATACATAGGCATTTCCCCGTAAACAAAAAGCCGATGAAAAAGATACTGCATAATATATTCGTTTATTTACCTGTTCCGCAGCTCCGAAGGTGCAGTCACTTCTGTACGTGGTGACAGATCGAGTGTACTCCATACAAGTGACCCGCTTATTCTTGAGGAATGGGTCATCGTTGGGCACCGATATTGGCATGCAACTCGGATGGATGTAGCGTGGAGTAATATCGTAGCCGGACTCGTCACAACAGCGAATCTGTTGATTCGTGTGAACTGTAGGCGAGACGTTCGCTTTAGAACCACGTTTTGTCATATTTCCTTAATTACACTTTACAAGACAATTACACATTACAAGATTAAAAAATCCGATTGACAAGTTGAAACAAAATTAAGATAAATTACCATGCGTGCACTATAAACTGCAAAACGAACATGTATAAAGCCCTTATTTCAAGAGTATTTTAAAAATGTAAGAATCATACTAAGTAATATTGTAATACACCACATTTGTACTTTATAGATTCACAAGTATTCATCTGTATCAATCACAATGATTCGTTACTATTCATTTAACGATCCAAAATATTAAAAAAGTTAAGTCTTTTTTTTATATAGGATAGGGTTTTTATAGGATATACGTCCCAATGCTGGGCACAGGCCTTCCCTCATTTCTGAGAGGGTTATAAGGCAAGGAAATGTCGCCGAGCACGTGGTAAATCAGCACTTAAAATTGCAATTAACAATTTCATTGGTGCCGGCGGAGATTGAACCCGGGTTGCTCGCATATTGTGAAATTCACAACGAGCGCTAACCATCTGAGCTACCACGGCTCAGATGGTTAGCGCTCAGCGTCAGATGGCAATCCAAGATATACTTTATTATAACTTACTCGTCTTTCTGACAGGAATATGGACTAAATCATGGTGCACGAACTGACTCCAAACAGCTAGAGCAATGGTTTTCCTATCATCCGGCTTGTCTATATTGCCAGCTAGCTTGGTACTGACCAGCCGTGCTGAGGGTAACGGCTTGGGGTTTACTGCTCGGCGTGGCTGTAGAAAGGAACGTGTTATCACTTATCAATTTAAAAATAATTTTAGTATATATGACATATTGTAGTAATAAAGAAAACAAATACAGAAGCGTCGAAAGTTCATCATCATCATCATTACAGCCCTTCACAAGTCCACTGCTGAACATAGGCCTCCCCCAAGGAACGCCACAAAGTACGTTCCTGAGCCACCTGCATCAATTGACTTAATGGGTGAACGCCCTACACTTCGCTTGCCGGCACGCGCCTGCCATTCGAGAACCTTTCTTCCCTATCGGTTGTCGGTTCTTCGAGTTATATGGCCGGCCCATTGCCACTTCAGCTTACTAATCCGTTGGGCTATGTCGGTTACTCTGGTCCTACTACGGATATCCTCGTTTTCAAGTGTATCACGCAGAGAAACCTCGAGCATAGCCCTCTCCATAGCTCGCTAAGCGACTTTGAACTTCCTCATACGGCCAGCAGTCGAAAGTTATCTGATTTGAATATTTGATTGTAGTTCTTACGTGAACGGGTTCAATTAAATTTCCTTAACAATTTAACAAAATAATAAATCCGTTATTTTGTTAAATTGTTATTGAACTTGATAGTAAAAAGAGATAATTACTGTGACGCAAATAAACATCCGGCTCACAGCACTAGACACAATTATACGAGTACATATAATTACGACAGGAGCGTATAAAATGTAGAGCTAATAAAAATGATATGCTGCAAGACATTAATCAATAATATTTTCTTAATGATATTAATAGTTTAGCAATATAGACTGTGGACTCATTCATTTATTCTTTCATTGCAGCCTATCAAGTCCAGTGCAGAACATAGGCCTCCCCATAGATTGCCTTAAAAGGGGGATATTTTCCATAGTTGCCACGCTTAGCAGGCGGGTTGGCAACCGCAGTTTTTTTTAGTTATTATTAAGAAGACGCTGCTGCCCACCTCCTGGTTTGTTTCCCTCAGTTGCCTCTTGCGATACACACGGGACGATATGGGGTAGAGTGTATTTCTCACAACGCCACTACACGGTCATCAGTTTGGACTACAACAATATGATTATTAATAACAAAAATCTGCTTTTTCTGAACCCTGTTCCAATTCCATTACAGCTTATAAAATGTCTACTGCTGAACATAGGTCTCTATAGATTGCCGCATAGGGGGGATTTTACTACAGTTGCTATTATTTGTTGCATTTATTATTATTTTGAATTGTTGTCAGGAAGATGCTGCTGCCCATCTCCTATTTAAGTTTCCCTCTGTCGCTTCTCGCGACACCTACGAAACGATATGGGGTAGTGGATATTCTTACACCACCACTACACGGTAACTATTTCTTAATCAACGTTTATTTATATATTTTTTAAAGTAAGGTAAAGACATTCTATTATTGAACCATATTTAAAAACAAGCATTTTGTCTAACCAACCTCTTCTATGCCGTCAGCGTATCTCGGGTGCAAAAGTCGTTTGAAGCCTGTTAACGCTTGACCCCAAGAGGAGCGCACGGGATTGTTACACGAGCCGTCGAATGTGCGATACTTTGACGACATCTTGTTCGTGCGACATGTGAAGCGCTCTAACGCCGCGCATTCCGGCCCATATTCACTATCACGAAGGTTCAACGTGCTTATAAAACTTGCGCACTCGTCCGTAGCCAAACCATACCTAAAATTTCAATGACAGGATAAAGGAAAACATTCAATATCAATCAAAAACAATGAATGTATTACAAAATCTCTCTTTGGAACTTGTGTTCAATATAGTGTTTGTTTTTGACCTACTTTGCGCATTTTGTCCACACTAGATTCTGGGAAGCCTTAGTAATAATCATCGACGATTTCTCATAGCGCATCGCATCGCTGGAAGGAAGTCCTTGTATCGCAAATCCCTGAGCAGCTGTTCCTGGTTTCGGTGTAATATTGGCCCCCTGAAGATTGTTCTCAAAGCGCTCAAGCAACTCTACCGTCATCTTACTGAAGGCTATCGACTTGTTGGTATGGGCATGAGTCACAGGCGGTAACGTTTTCAATACCTCGGCACTTGGGAACGGGAAGTCATACATCGGCGGTGGGTGTATTATATCTAAAACAAATGAATTCTTCACAACTATCGATTGGTATATTAGAATTCTGATTCAGAAACGAAATATACCTGTCGTCACTATCAAATTGAGCGGGTAAGGTGCAACGTGGCTTCCGAAACTTACGCCTGCCCACAGTACGAAACCGAGAAGCACCATCTTCGTCATTTCTTCCAAAATACTGTAAAAACACAAATATGTCAGTTATGCTAACAACACCAATTATATTACTGAACACAGCAGTACAGAACACCTAACCGTCGTAAAAATTTTAGAACCAACATGTATGTTTCTACTCGTGTCACGTATGAAGTCAAACTGGTTAAGATTGTTTGAACTGGCGATATATAAAAGACCCACATAACATTAGGTTATCACTTGGACCCATGATAATGTGACCCTAAGAATCTCACAAATACGTTTTGTTGTTGGTTTCGTCACGAATGCCACAATATTAGACTCGTGATACAAAAGCCGGGGCAAGCCCCTCAATGTTAACAGGAATACATGTTTACAATAACAAACATGACGTAATTACAGTACCTACATAACCTTAATTTAGATTAGCGTTAAAATCAATGACATTTTCCATTAAAATTAATGCATTGGATATAGTGATAACGTCTAACACGATCGGGATAACTGGTCTTCCTTCAAAACTAGTTATTAGTTTTTGATTGTTTTTATGACCTGAGTTAGAGAAACAAGGGGTTTTAAAGGATGTTGTATTTAGATCATTTAGATTTTTGTTTTAGATATCAATAAAAGGGTAATTTATTACCTATTCATTTAATTGATTAATTTAATAAAAGGCATGTTGCTAAAACTAAAATTAAAAATTATAAGAAGATGTAACACAAGTGAAGATATTAAAATTAACATTCCTAAATTTTTTTTTAAATCTGTTGGACCTCCCACACTCCCTCGGCATGAGCAACGGCTCTACACCAGCTTGGCATACCGTGTAGATATTAGATTATAAATTGTCACCTGGTAAATAAGACTTGGGAAGATTACTGAAACCTTTTCTCCCGATCAAATCCCACGCATGCCCAAATATAATTGAGATGGCGGACTGAACAGGCCCCTCTCACACCGTAATATTGTACTCGCTGAACATATTCATCAGCAGCCTTTCGGTGTGTGCATGTACATATACCCGAAATATTGGCTGACAGGCCGTCGGTGAGAGATGACCATGGGTTGCACAACCTCGTCACTGTATTGCTATGCACTTAAATTGCATCGTCTCCAAACTAGATCTGTTTTTCCACCAAAGCGAACTCCAACCTACACCGTGATCGTTCCATGTTAGTAAGAATAAACTTCCTCAGGATTCTTAAGTCGATTCTGGCGACCGGAACATGCCAAACACTCACTCTCCTTGAATCGAGATGAAATAACAAGCGTCACTCATCGGAAAACAGAACACTTGCCCACTGAGTGTCGCTTCAGCGTGAATGTGCGATAGTCTACAATAACAAACGTCATCCTCGATTTCCACGTCGTCGAGTTACTCTACTCTGTCGATTAACTGATAAGCTGGGATTGGAGTCTTCCTACCAGCTGGCGAGCTGTGGTCTTACAAGAAACGGTCTTGTCTGTGAGTAGTGACCCTTATTCTTCCTTAGTGACGTTCCCACGGACGTACCCAGTAGCTCTGTAGCGCCCGCAATTTCGCGTTGACTGCACCCAGCTTCCAACGTGCCCACAGCCTCTCTTCCAGCATTAAATGACGACGTGACTTTAAAAAAAACGAGAAAGTAACGACAATTGTTTTTCATAAGAAAAATGCGAAATCTAAATAATATCTAAATAAGTAATAATTTTAGTGCCTAGTAATTTTACTAGCGCTTTTTTAGTAGGTTTATTTACAGTTCGCTAGTTACTCCGTATCTTCGTAAATTTGAAGAAAAAATTCGACCTCTAAATGTGGAAAAATAGGTATTGAAGTTTTTAATGTGATTATTTAGACGACGTTCGAGCTTTAATAAACCTTGGTACTCAAATGGGTCAAAAAATTCGGCTTTTAATAAAAAAAAAAATTAACTTCAAGGAATTATACATTGGGCTGCGGGCTGTTCGAAAGAGATACCGCGGCTCCGGAACGTAAGGGCACTGAAGGAACACGGATGGTTTTAGTCAGTAAAGTCTAACACTCCCTTCCGCTCCACCCACAGCGAAAGGCGTCATTAGATGATTTTCCATCCGCAAAAAAAAAAAAGGAATTATACATAGTGTATATACGAGTAGAACAATTAAAGCCCCGACTTATAAAGCTATTATGCGAAAATTATTTTATTCTTTTTAGTTCCTTGAAGTCGGCTTTTACTGTTTCTTGTCTAATTCTAACTTTGTGATTTGTTGCTGTACGTAGCTTACATTTTATTTTATTTTTTGATGTACTTTCGATTTACAACTTACCTACCACAACCGAGGAGAACAAACGTTGGTTTAACATGAGAAGATTGCTTATTTCAATTTTATATGTTTACACTCAGGTACTTTATGTAGGTACGTCGTGTCGGTGGTGTTAACATAGTATGGTACTTCTTTGAAGGTCATTGACTCTTAAACAAAAACGTGTATGCAATCAAGTCATTGGACATTTTTGTTTTGTTGTCATCATTACATCCCTTCACAAGTCCAGCGCTATATACAGATCCGTACCAAAAAACCAACGGATTCTGGTATGAAATAACAATATTACAATAACAAAAATTAAATCGAGTTAAAATGCAGCAATTCAGTTATTTTAAGCCTTCATAAAAAGGAATACCCAATACAGCTATATTTATTATTTGGGCTCGAGATAAACTCAATTCAAAATGATAATAGAGTGGTTTAGTGTGAATTGTGTTCTAACATCTAAACATAAATACATTGTATGATATATTTAAGTACATATAATAAATCACAATATCTCAATAGATTTGAATTCTATAGTTTCCATATTTTTGTATTTCATACAATTGGACGCGGACACAGCTCTTAATAGTAAAAAGTTAGATTAGATTCCAAAATGAATTTTGAGCAGAATAGCTTAAGATTCGATTAATTTGTGACATAAAAGCATGAAACCATAGTATGAAATTTTCTTCATATATTTTATAGGAAGAAAAAATGTAATGTGTATTTATTATATTAATGTACACGAGTAGACTTGAACACATAAAAGATAATTAATTTAACGTTTAACGTTTTCCTCTTCCTTTTGAAAAAAGACCAAATAAAACAAGATTTGAAAACATAAATTTTTTAGAAACCGGAAACTACATTTTTTTAAAGCCGTACGTAAGTCCAAAATTCTACATAAAGACAAAAACTTGCAATGTTATAACACAAGTACCGAGAACATTCTCTCTGGTTTAACATTGGATCAATCCTTCTACCGTCGAAATGTGGGCAGTGCTACAGTCGTTTCAGTCGGTGCCAAGTTGATTGTCGGCATATAGATGTGCTGAAGTGTTTGTACAGAAGGGCTACGATCGGCTATCTGAGTACAGAACCAGAGTAAGAAACCTATGTAACTTTCATTTAATCTAACTGCAGAAAGGTATATGGTAGGGCGACGTTTTATGCCAAAAACTCTTTACCGCTGCATTGGAAAACGTTGGGAAGCTACTGGACTGGAAAGGATACGGTATTCACATTAATGACGAGTATAGCTCTCACCTTCGATTTGACGACAATATAGTCCTTATAGCAGAATCGTTGGAGGACCTAAGCATTACGCTAAAATAAAAAATATTAAAAATGCTCAATGACCTCAATAAATGACCTCAGTAGTATACCTACGAATAGCTCTTTAAACGAACTTGAACAAGACAAAGGGTAACGTCCATGTCACACCTTTGCCGGTAGTTGTTGGGAGCACTACGCTCGAAGTTGTCGACGACAATGTTTACCTGTTACCTAGGACAAATTGTCCGATTAGGTAAGTTCAATTTCGACCGAGTGGTTCTTTACTGCTGGCCGTATGAGGAAACTCAAAGTCGTTCAACGAGCTATGAAGAGGACTATGCTTGGAGTATCTCTGCATTTCTGTTATTATGTTATGTAGACTTAGAAATGAGGATACCACAATAGCCACAGTAATCTGTATAGTGATGGGCGCCCCCTCACTAGATGAAGTGACGACCTGATAAGAGATGCAGAAAGTTAATGGCTGCAGGTAGCTCAGTGGTATCCTGAGAATCGAGAACGAGTTGACCAACTGGAGTTATATTCAAATAATACCTATATTTGTTTTGTGATACGACAATGGTGCATAAAGCTATGTTAGGATCCGAAAAGTGGCACTGTAGTCAAGTTATTAACAAATACATAATTATATCTATATTGGACCAAATGGACCATGAGTAAGGACCAAAATTACTCACAATATTTACAATATATGCTGGTTTAGTTCCAAAAAAGGAAATCACAAAATTTGACCTGATTTTATCACCTAATTAAGTTAGTAAATCTTATATTTCCACTGTAGTAGAAGGTCCGGAGTGCGGAATGATTCCAAGCGCCGCTATACATTAGATTGCATGAAAAAACGATACACGACTTCACTCATGATTTAAATTATCCCCGGTATAGTGAATCGTGTATAAAATGAGCTTTGGTCGAATCCAGTCAGCTTTGGTCCAGGCTTGGCTATGACAGTCTGACACTGCATCCAAATTTTCGTTAGATTTTATTGCATTATCGTTGCCTTCGGCTAGGTAGGTTCTCTAGGGATTCGCCGGATCGGGAAAAGTTCAGATAGGGATCTAGGATTTTTAATTTAGTGCTTAAAAGTTTAATTTAGCTCCAAAACTGCCTTCAATAGTTCAAATATTACCTTGTTTGCTTAAATTTTGTATTCTATGTTTGGACCTGTATTGCGCGATACTATTTTTTTAAATATATTAAGTGTAGTTTTAAATTTTTTCTAATATGCTTTAAACCCCAAAAATACAATACAGAAGATCCAAAACAGAAGAAATTGTTATGTTAGATATTGATAGGAATGTGCAGAACAAAATTAATTCAAACCTGAGTAAGGTTTACGTATTCACATATTATGGCATTGGCTTTAGTCTCCCTCATAGTTGATAGTTTCCAACAGTATTCAGATATTGTCATAGTGTTCAAAATCAGTACATTATCATCACCATCGTCAACATACAGTCATTATTGACTTTATCAACTGAACGGTAAATTAAATAATTCAGCCATTTTAAAACATGTTTTTTTAGTTAAAGTATTTTTCATACTTCATGTTAAGATTTAAGATACTTTCTTTAGTTTAAGTTTTGAATGGATACTGTGTTCTTGAAAAGTATTGTTTTAGTAACAGTTCTTGTACTATTATTTATTCTGTGGTAATAGGAAAGCAATTAAAGATCGATACGATGACCGAAAGGCATAGATAACCAATGCGGATGTATCATAATATTATCTGTCTGTGTCTCGTCTCCTTTAGTTCGATCCATAGTATTAGTAATATTGTCCTTGAACTGCGTTTTGACAAGTTGTTAGACCCATTTCTACCTACGAGTCGCTTACTTATTTCTTGTAAATAGCAATTCATCCACTACTGTGTTCCAGTTTTCTGCTATTTCAAATTTAAACCCCTACCCTTCCCCCCTTGCAGAAAAGTATAGTTTATGAGTAATGATTTTTTTGTAAAATTATAACCTCACTTTTATTACACAGGAATATTGACCCAAAGTTACTTCTGCAACGGCTTCGGCGCTGCGGGAAGTGCAGCCCCTTCGCCCTTGCGTAGCAAATCGTAGGCGTATGTGCGAGCCGTAGCGGCAGAAGCTGGACCAGCTTCTGCCGCTACGGCTGCCACAGCTGCCACACTACGGCAGCCAAAGCTGCGGAGGTGAGCATGGGTGCCTGCGACTTGCGGGCGAAGGCTGCTCTCCCTCCGCGCCTACGGCTTTACAAAAACACTCTAGGGGTAGGGCAGACAAAATTACGTGGAGTCGGGGCGTGCTGATTCGGTTTTAGTATAGATTCGACCTATCTTATCTATAAAGTCAGGTTGCCCTAAACTCTGCTATGATAGTGGTAAATGAAACAATGTACCTAATGTGAATTGATATAATTTTGTTTTCTTAAAAAAAATTGACTGCTCTCCACTGCGACTCGATTCATTATGTATGAGTCCCATCTTTAACCACAAATGAATTAATCGTCTGGGTCCGAGTGATTATATTCTTATGGGTGAATTCGTGTTAAAAAAAAAGAAACAAACAGTTTCGTTAGTATATGCAATTTTTAGTGAAATTTATTTTTGTCGTTATTAATTCAAAACGCATTTCCGACATCCAAAAACAGTGTAAAAGGTTCAATCTTAACTCTGGCAAGCCTCCTAAACTGAAAACATAATTAAAATTAAGTACCGGACGTCTACTTCATAATACTAGACCAAATTGACATACTTGCGTTTCGTTATACGCAATTTTTAGTGATATTTATTTTTATCGTAATTAATTCAAGACTCACTTTCAATTTACAAAAACAATGTTAAAGCTTAACCCTGATAAGCCTCATAAATTGAAAACATAATTAAAATCAAGTACCGGACGTCTATAGTCAACCCCTGGGGTATTTATCAAAATTTGCCATTGCAATTAAACATAAAAAACTCATTTTACTCATTTTATCAGTGACCTATAAAGTGATAGATAGGTAATTGTGTAATTTTACTCATAAAATCATTGACAATGTTACGAGTTATAAAAATAGTACAAGGCCGATGACCATACATAAGGTCAAAGGCTTATTATGAAGTTATACCTACATAGTAAGAGCCATATATGTCACATATTATGACTCTTTCTAAACTGTCGTAAGGTCGATATTCGCATAACATTCTGCAGATTCTACCGTTTGTGACTTTCAAATAACTCAGTAACTGGCTCGAAATCAAATATAACAGCGGTTATCATAATATAGGTCAAGGAATACTTTATTTCGGTTAATTGAAGGGGATTACTCAAATAAAAGTTTTAGAATATATTTCAAGTAGGTACGTGTTTTTACCAATATTTAGGTATCAAGAACAGAACGTATTTGTTTACTTTAAACATAATGAAGTGCTGAATCCCAATAAATAAAATCACGTACATTTTTCAGTACGGTGAGTTTAAAAAAAAACTTAAATAAAAGGGTTATAGACCTTTAGAAAATATAGGTACCTAAGTGCTTTGTTTATTATTTTTGTCAACATACTGGTATGTTCATAACAAATCCACAAGTCCACAACCCAAACAATACGGCATACGTTATCATTGGCTAATAATTTGCGCTGCAATGTGTTAGTAACATTCAGACGCGATGCTTTGTTTGTTGACTTACATGGAATGTTCGCCACAGCCGTCGCATTCCGACTTCCTTCTAGAACATTTCTCAGGAGACTTATCCTTGACATCGGAGTTCAACATCGACTTTCCTTCAATGATCCGTTTAAACAACATAATAGCAGCAACAGAATTTGTTGCTTTCTGCAATTGTCGCGTATATGACGTATGTTTGATATGTTTAGTACGTTCGCTGGTGGTACCTCGTAGGAACGATGTTCCATTAGATTGGCAGAGGAGCCAATTTCACCTCTACTGCCAAACTTACACTGCACTAGTACGTAACGTAACACACCGACGTACGTAAAATTGTCTCAACGAACGATCGAATAGTCGAAACCCTGCCCCACTTCAATCCCCCCCGTGAATAATACCACAGACTAAATAAAATAACATTGCAGTACCACAATAGAATCTAAAAAATGCACATCATGTTCAAGTTAAGTGAATTGATACAAATTAAACATTCCATTTATATCATATAACGAAGACAAAACCAAAATTCATTTACAATTGCCTAAATAAAAAATGTTTATTAGTTTAGGAATACTGACTTGGGATTAGTCTGTGACATTCCGACTTTATTAGTGTGCACTAAAGAATATCATAACAAATATTGTGGGTAGATTAATTTTAAGATCATCTTGTAATTTTAGAAGCAAATTTCATAGTTTAGGTAGAAATTGTTGTCATATCAAATTGTTGATGTCAAATTTAAGAACATGTTTTAAATTAAAATAATTTACTGCTATATTTTCACACGATTTCATAAAAATATTATTTTTTAATTTAAATTATTTTATAACTACTTTAATTTTATAAACTTATCTGATTTATTTGACGTGACCAAAACTGAAACAATTATAAGTCATTTTTTTATTTGTTAAAATTATTTTCATCAATTGAAATTGCACAGCAATAAAGTCTCACGAGCACGTGGAGAGCGCATGCTCACCGCATGTACAATTCTTGCCCCGCGCGTCTCCCTCGACTGCCGCCGTGTCCATACGATCACGAGCTCTTGGCGTGCACAAAAAGCCGGTTCGTGCACCATTCGCTAAATTATCGCTCTGCTGCACATGCATTGGTGCAATTTGTATGGTAGGGATCATCCATAAATCACATAACGTTTCTTTTTAATGGCCAACCTCCATTACACATTACAAGCATTCAGCGTGTTCCTTCTTCATAAGTCGTAACTTCGTAACGTTGCGTGGAATATCCATAGTCCAAATATCTTAAAAGAGAAGTGTTATCTGATATACTTACACCTCATCCTCCTTATAATAATGCCCTTAAGAAATTAATAGTACCTACATTCCTACAACAGTATTTCTTATTATGGAAGACCCTTACGCAAATTATTGTGTTTATTCGTAATTAAAAAGATGATATAGTATAGTATTTAGATAATCTAAATTCTGTTACCACAAATCATCTTAAAGTTAAAACATTATCAAAGTATTATGATTTATATTAAAAAGATTGTCATCAGACGCTGTCGCTACAAAATCCGCGCCATAGATTATTATATATATATTTATTCGCGCAATACCATTTGATGATCATAAACAGAGAGTATGTAATCTCTACGTTTTAATCATAAATAATCAAAGCATAATAAATAAAGAAAATTATATTGCCATTGGTATTTCAAACTAGCATTCAAAAGTATACAACAATACGCTTTAAAATTTGTTACTGTGTTATCTCTAATAATAACATTTATTCACATTTAAGTTAAAAAATTCACACATGATCTACATCTGGTTTATCATTAATTAAAAAGGTTCTGAAAGCCATAACTGCAAATTGTGGGTTATGTAAAACGCAATTGTTTGAAGTAACTTAACATAACAGTCAATACGTAAGAATTATTTGTTTAAACTATTAACGACTACTTGAAATACAAAAAGTACATAAGTACATATTCAGAAACAGAAACTATATATGTTGTCTCTTAACCTTATATCTGATTATGTACTCGTATTATGCAATGTACTTTATGTCAATTTATGTCCTCATAAGATGACAGGAGACGGGCAGCACGCAGCAGCATTATTCTTATAATTAAAATTAAAATAATAAAAAACTGCGTTTGCCAACCCTACAAAATCTGGACAGTATGTCTTAAAAATGATGAGGAAAAATTCTACTCTGAATGGAACTATAGGAGATGAAATTTTTAACTATTTAAACGACATTCTAGGTGGTACCTTGTTCTTGTGATATTCCTTGGTCTACTCAAAAGGGTTAAAATATTAAATTTTGAATTAAAAGTAAAAGCCGACGGACTACAAGGAACTTCACATACTGAAGTCGGGGCTTTAATTCTTATTATTATATTTCTTAGATACAAAACACTATGTTAAAATACAATAATATGTCTATTACCGACTTTAATGTATGATATGATAGTGGCTTTTGCTTTGAACCATGATAGAGCCATGAGTACCTCAGTGGATAAGCGCTCACTCTAAATTTCACAGTACGCAAGCAACCTGAACTCGATCCCCACCGGCACCAGTACAAATATTTATTGATTGCGAATTTAAATCATTTCAAAGTATTCACGTTTATAAACCACTTTTATAAATTAACTCTGACTTACACACCTCAGAAACCTCTCTCTCGAAATTACAATCAGTCTCCTTTGCTTTCAAACCTCTCGTCTTTTAATTTTTATTTATAGAAGTAAGAGGGACTAGGATTTTCTTCTGTATCGTGGAGGCAGTTTACAAAAATAATTGCACAGGGACAAACATCCAGACCCGAAACAATTATTTGTAGGACATACAAATACTTGTTCCGTGCGGGATTCGAACGAGCGCCACGTAGCCATCAAATACGAAGTTGATGGTAAGTGGATGATGTGGCCCTTTAACACCTACATCTTTCATCGCTTAAGAATCGCACTGTACGAAATACGGCAGCATTGTACTTTTATTTCACGCTGGTATTCTGTGAGATGATTTCTGGAAACAAGTTAAAATTACAAGATGCTAGGTCAGTGTGTGGCGCTGCGTTGTCGTGGTGCCAGAGAAGGTGCCGAATTTTGGATTTTGCGCACTTGTCACTTCAAGCGGATAATACTTTTAAGGTATACACTGTCAAATACAGCTCACATCGTTCTTAGATCCTCTAGCACCACAGTAGCAATACGACCCGTCTTGCAGAAAATCGAGGTGTCCAATTGTTTCTTAATGTGCTTCGTAGACAGCGAAGTTTTGTTAGAGTTGATGCAACTTTAAAGCACCATACACAGTCACCTGTCGCTTTGTTTCAGGATTATTGTTATATTATAGCCATGTTACATCGTCAGTCGTAAATCTTTAAGTTTTTTCTCGCCGGCGTAGAATTTCTCCATCGTGAATTGGCACCAATCAACCTGAAGATCTTTTTTCTCATATGTGAATTTGTGCGGCACTTATGTTGAACAATGCTTACGGAGAGAAAGTTGTTCGTAAGTGGTGGTTTGCATTATTGCCGATATAATACCCAGTTCTCGCTCAGGCTCTACATAATAATTTATGTTATTCGTCGGTTTATTGGAATAAGTTTTTCGACGGCTTATACATTTTGAGTGACTGCCGTTGGCAGCCGACCTATCTTCATTCATCTTCATAGTTTCTTCGATTGAATTCAGAAAATCAATTAAAACATGTTGCTCCTGAACAAGCAGAATCGCCAAAAGTACAGTCAAAAGATTAAAAACTTATTAGAGATTTAAACCTTTTCTTAAAGCTTTAGTAAATCATAACGCGAAAATCATAGAATAATATTATATAAATATTTGGCTAAAATCACGTCGACTAAGGTGCACTATTACGCGAATCCCCGCGGAGTTTGGTTAATATAATAATAAATGTTCCATATTTAAATTTATCAGTAAATAGTCTTTACGATGAAGTATAATTAATCAGTATCAAACAAAAGAGCAAGAAGTTTATCATTTCTTTTGGCATGCCCCTTGTATTCCTCGATATGCCCCCACTTTAATGTTGTATTACTCAAACAATACAACAGGACAATATAAGTATATGATACCAGACTAGCAGTGCCTATAGTCAATATTTTTTCTATTTGGAAATTATATAATTAGTCACTGTGAAAGAAGCTCCTATATTAGGTTAAAACGGTTATTACTTATAATAATATTATGGTAAAACATTTACATCAATGATATCTATTTGTCAAATTTTATTTGACAACCAGCGATAGTCTCTATTACTATTTACTATATATAATATATTGTATTATATTATATTACTAGATATAATAAAACTCTAATACGAAGATTTCTTTACATTGATTTTTTTTTAGAAATGTTAATTGGAGTTATACTATACTATACTATCGAGATGACAAAACAAAATTTTTTGGAAACGTCTGTCTGTCTGTCTGAACACGCATCACACAAAAACGACATAATGGCTTTTGATGGGACTTTCATTATAGTGTTACGTAGGGGTCGTCGAACCGTAGGAATAAATATACATCACGCTATCTACTATAGGAGTTGGGCAGTACCTAGGCATAATCTTCCCTTTTGCAGTGACAAAAAGTTTTAAAATTTACATTGTCGTGAGATTGATAAATTACATTATCCGATTTTGAGTTCTTCTTATAATATTACTACTCGTAATTTTTGAAATATCATAAATTTTATTTAAGTGTAATAATCAAGTAATTACCATACTTTTTCCCAAATGGCGCTATAGGTATTTTAAGGCATCGTATTATTTTAAGGGCGCGTTTGCAAATCGGGCAAAATTATGCTATTTTTCGGTACATTTTGTTACAAAACTAAACCAAATGAAATATAACTAATAACTACCACGTATAGACTGGTTCTTCATATTCAAATGACAAAACGATCTTCCCTAGCCATTTTCTACAAAATTAACGATACCGGCTCGAGTTTAGGTATATTCATAGAATTATTACGTAATAATTCTATGGGTATATTTTTTTGTTCTATTATCAACATATATTAAGATTTCTAAAAATACTATAAGTAGGCAGACATATTCAATAAACAGTAGTAAATAGTAGTATTTACTTTTTACCAAAATATCACAAATAGTAAAAAAAAATAAAAACTGATGCTTATTTTTTCAGATATTTTGCTAATACGGGTGAATCATAACCGATTGCAATAAGGGTTATTTTATTTTTGGTGCCTGTTTTGATTTATTGTATATGGGCGCAAATCGCCATCTGTCGGCAATAATTGGCAAATATTGATATTTATGTTTTAGTTTATCGTTTAAGTGAATATATTATTATAGGAATATCTGAAATATATAAGATTTAAATTTAAATAGTTATTTATAAACATAAATCCGTTATTTATTAAGGTCTGATATTTAGTAGACACTGTTTTGACTGTTTGAAAGTTTTGAAGACGTTTGATGTTTAATTTATTGTTAAAATATTCATTTTACTGTGTAAATGTTCAAATTAATATCTATTAGAATTAATATCATTATTTTGTATCAAATTTTATTATTTTATGCAATAAGTCTTGTTTAATTTAATTCAAATCTTGCTTGCAGCGCCACCTTTTGACAGTTTGTTCAAATTAACTGAACAAACATTTATATAATATAAATCGTTTGTAGTTATTTAAATTCATTAAAATATTTATTATGAATATTGAGCTCTATTTTAAGAATTATTTTGTAGTACTTAATTTTATTTGTTTGATTTAAAAGAAGTTGTATTTGCTATATCCATTTTTGTAAGGAAACTATAAAAGCGGTTGATTTATGTAAAGACTGTTCTGTCTTCTGTTCCATACTAGTAATTGTGCGAAAATAAACTACGTAATATTTGGTGTGCTATTTCATTGTGATGGACCCTGAGCGTGAAAACCCTGGCGTATCGCCGACATGTACAAAAATTTCGATGAAACCCAGCGTTGCCACTTTAGTGATTTTGTCACTAGATTTAGTGAATTTTTGGAGATAGTGATATTCTGAGAAAATCACTAAAAAATTATTTGATGAATTTTAGTGATATTTATCAAATCTTGAAGAATTTAGAAAAAATATATTAGCAACCCTCTTCACCTGTCGGTAAATTCCCCAGTTTATGTCAAAATAGCACTACTTTTTCTCGCATTTCAAAAACGTAATTAGACATCTTTGTTTGGTTATGCTAAACCTACCTTGGGGATTTCCCGACTATAGTAAAATTATTTTGTCCGTGCAGTTGGGGTCATAAATCACAGCTCGGCCTCAGCCCGGCTAGGGCGGTGAGCAAGTTGCGCGGGGGCAACGCCATTATCCATAATAACAAATGAATCATCGAAGGCAGGTGAATACTGCGGCGGTGCGCTATACAAAGGTTGGTGCGACATTGTTATGTTATGAGTCATTTGTTTTCTTATTACCTCCGCCTAATACCTGCAAATTAGTGCAATGATAACTTAGTACATATATCGAAGATAAATTTGTACCAGATGGGTATTCCGTGCTGTGAAGTCTCATAACGGGGACTACCATTCAAAAATGAATGCCGAAGGCTTCACAGACTGGTTTACAAAGCTGCTGCAGAGTCTTGAAGAACCATCAGTCATCATAATGGACAACGCACCCTACCACTCCCAGCAAATAAATCGGGCACCGACATCAGCTAACAAAAAGAGTGAAATTCAGGAGTGACTCCGCCAACACGGGATTGAGTTTAGTGATAGTGAGCTCAAGCCGGAACTATTACAAAAAGTATTTCAAATTTTATTATTTAAAGTTTGCAATACATTTGTTTTCTTTTAAGTATTTAGTTGAATATACAAACAAAATTATATTTACAGGTGCAACGGAACCGACCAGAAAAAATACACTAATTGGAACAGTTAGCTTTGGAGTCAGGACACACACGTCAGCGCACGCAAGTGATTCGCTTACCACCTTACCATTGCCAATATAACCCAATTGAGTTGGTATGGGCTCAAGCAAAAAATGAAGTTGCCACCAAAAACAGCACTTTTAAAATTGCAGACGTCGAAGTGTTACTGCATGAAGCAATTTCAAACGTTTCGCAAAAGAACTGGGAAGATTGTGTGAAGCATGCAGAAAAACCTCCAAGAGGAAGACTTGAAGAAATCTCATCTGACAGAAGATATCGTAATTCAAGTCGATGACGATGACTCTGATGATTCTGATGTAGAATTTTAATTTAAATAGTTTTAGATTTAATTTTAGATATAAGTTATTATCTTTATTTTTAATATAACTTGTTACATTCCAAACATTTGTACTTATAGTTTTTTAATACATAGATACCTAATTAATAATTTATTTTAAATCATTATTATTCTTATTTTAATAAATACGTTGTTTTATCTATTTTTTTTCATTTTTATCACTAACCCACATAATGACAAAACTAAATACACTATCGATAACGCTTATCGACAACAATAATGCGCATCACTATGCTCGCCCCTAAGGCCCGTGAGTGGGAGAGAGAGCGAAATACTCCGATGATTTATGACCCAAACTGCACGGATAAAATAATTCTAGTATAATAATGAGGACCTCATACGCATGTAAAGTTGGTTTCGGTGAGTGCTGAATACTGAAAGGTTGATATATGAATACTGAAATATAAGATGGTCTTCTAATAAAAAAACTTAATTGGAATCGTGTTGGATAATACGAGTACCTCTGTCATGACTGAAATCAATAATGGCGTACGCGTACCTAATTAAATTCTAGTCAGATCTGTTTGCCAATCATTCACTCATTCATACTGTTTCACATGCGTCAGAGCAAACGTTACCGCGAAATATAGAGTTTCTCATTAGAGAAACCTATAATTACTTCTCACATTCACCCAAACGCTGTGATGAGTACAAAGATATTATATGTGAGACAATAAATTGTGGCGAGAATACTTTAAAAATATTGCTTTTGTGATACTCGTTGGCTGTCTGTTGAAGAAACTGTGACCAGGATGCCGTCTCAATTTTATATGTTATGTTTATTCTCTTTATTTTCACAATTAAAATAGTATTTATATTACCTACCTTGTGATTTAATTTTAAATAATTTGGTGAATTCTAGGGATTTTTTTAAGTAAAAATATCCCAAAATCTGGGAAAATTTCAGACCATAACTAGTGATAAATTTTACTGCAAGGTGGCAACACTGTGAAACCACAGTCCGCGCTCAACCGCCGTCGTGAGCGGATACTGTATCGCCTGATTGCAGCGGCTCATGCTGAAAAAGATCGCTGTACAAACACAAAATATTCGAATAAGATACATAGGTACTTGACAAGCTAAGATAATATTATTATTTTTGTAATCACACATTTTTATTCGCTAAAAATAAGTGGGATTTATATATAAATACATATATAAATGCCTATTCGTCTTGGACTTTATGGAGTGATCTGTGTACTTCGGTGACTGCTACTGGAACTCCTCGACGAGTAGAACTAGGTGTACCGAGTTTGAGCTCATTATGTTAGTTATGATGGACCTTACCTCCGGACTTGATGGAGAGACCTGAAGGTGTACTTCGGTGACAGCTAATGGAACTCCTCGACGAGTAGTACTAGGTGTACCAAGTTTAGGCTCGTTTTGTTAGTTATGATGAGACCTTACCTCCGGGCTTGATGGAGAGACCTGAAGGTGTACTTCGGTGACTGCTACTGGAACTCCTCGACGAGTAGTACTAAGTGTACCTAGTTTGGGCTCGTTTTATTAGTTATGATGAGACCTTACCTTCGGACTTGATGAAGTGACCTGAAGGTGTACTTCGGTGACTGCTACTGGAACTCCTCGACGAGTTGAACTAGGTGTGCCGAGTTTAAATACGTGAGTTATGATATAGGAATAGGACACATCTGTAAAGGAATGGTTACCACACAATGTTTTTAGTAGATCAGTAAATATAATTTTCTTACTTATATCCGACTAAGGCGATAAAAAGAAGCGAGTTGTTTCCTGTTCTTCAGAGCTTATACAAGCGAAATAGCTTGTATACCAATGTTAACTTTCTTAAAATATATTTACTGTTAAAGCGTTTGTGATATAGAGTTTTTTTAATAGCACCTATCTGGTAAAAATTAAAAAAGAATAAAGAGTTCAATTAAAAAGTGAAGTAACAGCCTATATTATAAATGGGCCACGGCTGGGTATAGGCATTCTCATTTCTAAGAGTTTTCTTGGAGCGGAGAAGATTATAGCGTGCCTTTGATGCACTGTCCTGACACATTTGTTCTCTTTACTTAAATTTATAATTTGAATTTAGTAATAAAGTGCGTGTTATGTTAGGTTATGTTATTCATTTATAATATTACTTGCTAAGGAAATTCTTAAAATTAGACAAAATCCTTATTTTATAACGGAAATCTTTTTTCGTTCACAAATAGAGTAAATGAAATTGCACACATCCACTAAGAAAGGATTTAGGAAAATTCGATTGCTAAAGTGTGAAATAGTGTGTTACACTTTGTATAAAATTATTTATTTTACGGGGGATTGAAATCGAGTCAATCCCCAAACATAATACTTACTGAAAATACTGTATACATAAATAAATGAATACGTGTCTTGCGATTTTGAAAGCAACCCCTTACAGGTGGCAGCGGATGTTCAATTTTGTATGGAGAAAAAATATTTAATGCTTTAATATAATAGAATTTAAGTCACGGTTTTAAAACAAAGGTGCAAATATTGTATAAAAATTTAGACGTGGAAGCGTGAAATTGGGACAATAACTTCCTTTTATTACCGGACATCCAATAAGAAAGGATTAAGGAAAATTTAAACCCTTATAGGATGGAATATGATGTTCCAGTTTTCCAAAAACTTTTTTTTATTATGTGATTCATATTTGTGAGGAAAAAATTTGATGACGAAATGATTTTTGTATGAAATGAGTTTTATGAAAAAAATGGTTTTTAATTGCATGGTGGTGGGAAAATTCATAAAACAAAATTATGATAATTATGAATAATACATATTTTAGAACTTTACAAAAATTTACCCCTTACCCTTTAAAAGGTGGAAAATTGTAATACAAAACATTAAAGTTGTATTTTTATCGTTGTATTTATGCATTAGCATAATTGGAATTGGCAATTAGATGGCGTTAGCACTGAATTAAAATAAGGTTATGTTACCACCGTTGGTTTTAAATTTCGGCCATGGCGGCCTGTCTCAACGGAGACTATATAGTCATTTATGCAAGACACTGAGATATTATGTACGAACGTTTGGGTAAAGAGTAGTAGTGTTCTATAATACGTACGTAAGTACCAAGTGAGTACATTTTACATTAATGACATAGGGCAAGATTATGAATCACGAGTGTGTCGCAAGTACATGTGCACTTTTCTATTCCCTCGCTCTCATAGTCCGATGAGACGGTAATCCGACACAAATACAGAGAGATCAGACGCAGAACTAACGGCTTAACGAGGCATAGGGATGAAACCCCGCTAAAATCCCGACTCCGGGCTGCTTCTGGAAAATTTCTTGATAGAAAACTCAACTTATTGTGGTCTCCATCACACTCATTACCTAAAGGTCAAAAGACTTTCCTAAGTTAAGTTTAGTTTTAGTTTTCTTTTGTTTGCAGGATGAGACATAATATAGATACCTGATTTAATTTTATCTAGGCAATGGATTGTAGTTTTCATTTCAAATATTTTTAATATTAATGGCAATATGGTAACCTCATACCATAGTACCAATAAAATTGGGGAAGGAGCTTGCTTATTTAGGGCAATCTCAATCATATCAATAGTATAAACTCAATCAATAGTAATATAATATTATGAAAAAGTAAAGTACCTACTTTAGCTTATTTTACCAAAAATAACTACTTTTATTTTTTTACGAGATTTCCAAAGTATTAGTTTATTGAGATGATGTTTGATGACTTTAGTAATATTACGAGAGGCTAAGTAGGTACTACATTCCTGTTTAAGAAAAATGTAAACAAATATTATAAAAAGCAAAGATTTTTTTTTGTGATTTTGTTTGTAATGGATAAACTCTATAACGACTGGACTGATTTTAAAAATTCGTTCATATATAGAAAGTTACATTATTAGTGACTAGCAAAGGCTATATTTAATTTAAAAATAGAGATCCTAAAGAAATGCCAATATTGTAAAAGGTACCAAAACTTGCCTACAAAAGTCATTACTTGCTGTGCACTGCGAAAACTATATATGGTAGAATAAAATAATGTACTAGGCGTTTAAAGAACTTATCAATATCTACAAAACACGTTTGTGTATTAAAATTTAATTAATACACCAGTAGAAAAGAAAGATGATTACATTCGCATCATGGTATTAACCCTTATAATTTTATAATCAAGGTTTTTGTGTAGATATTCTCATAAAATTATTTGAATCGGACCTTTAAAAGGAATATATGGACGGAAGTTAAAACGATATATTCGTTTTAACTATATAATATTTTAAGTGCCACATCTAACCACCTAACAAAAACTAACACCACTCACCTAGGTTTTTGTGGTTGAGGAATCAAAAAAGACAACATCAAAGACAAACAGCCAAATCTTAATCCCAAGAAACAAGCTGTAAATGTCTTTTTAAACAGTATAATTGATTTCGTTCAATTTTCTATGCTTAATTAAATATTTTGATATAAAATTACGTTAAAGTTACCGTTACAGCCTATTAAAGTCCACTGCTGAACTCCCCCATAGATTGCCTCATAGGTAGGATATTTGCCATAGTTGCCACGCTTGACAAGCGGGTTGGCAACCGCAGTTTTTTTATTTTTAGTCGTTATTAGGAAGACGCTGCCCATCTTCTGGTTTTGTTTCCTCTGTCGCCTTTTACGACACCACGGAATGATATGCAGTAGTGGATATTCTTACACCGCCACTACACGGGAACGTTTAAATGTTATAAAAAAAACGTTTAATTGTTCCTAAATTGTTCACGGATGTTAAAGTTCATATTATAAAATTATTCCTTCATAAATAATATGTAGGCACGACTATAAAATACTGGCCAGTTCAAGAGTAAGGTTTTACTCTAGCAAAGCGTCGAACCTGTGCTATCGTGCTAGTATATATATAGAGTAATCTATGGTGGCAACCGTTTTTTTTTTTTTATAGGAGAGGGGGCAAACGAGCATGCGGCTCACCTGATGGTAAGTGACTACCGCCACCCATGAACAACTGCAACACCAGGGGAACCAGAGGAATTGCAGATGCGTTGCCGGCCTTTTAAAAGGTAGGCTCTTTTCTTGAAGGTCCCTAAGTCGTATCGGTCCGGAAAAATCGCTGGTGGTAAACTATTCCACAAGGAAGTTGTGCGAGGAAGAAAACATCTTCTAAATCGCACAGTGGTGGACCGCCAATCATCCAGATGGTGTGGATGGTATCGGGAGTTCTGCCGCGATGTGCGTTCGTGAAATTTGGCGGCTGGGATTAATCCGAACAATTCCTCAGAGCACTCCCGTTGTAAATGCGAAGAAAATGCAAAGAGATGCAACATCTCTTCGCAGCGCCAATGAATCGAGCCGATCGGAAGGACTCGGTCGTCGACGATTCGAGCCGCTCTGCGCTGGATGCGGTCAAGTGGAAGGAGCTGGCACTGGGGAGCCCCAGCCAGAGATGGGAACAGTATTCCATGTGAGGCCGAACCTGCGCCTTGTAAAGTTGCAGGCGTTGTGCCGGCATGAAATACTGTCCCGCTCTGCTGAGCACGCCAAGCTTTTAGAGGCCAATTTGGCCTTCTCCAAGTGACCGCGGAACTGCACGCCACTCGATATGTCGACGCCGAGGATTCCGATACTGGCTGCGGCAACAAGGGAGTGCTGAAACTGAGGAGATACGACAAAGGGTTCTTTTTAGCGGTAAACGCAAACTTGTGTATTCTGAGGATTAAACTGGACTAGATTTAGTCGCCCCAATCCGAGACTTTGTTCAGCAAAGACTCGACTTCAGACACAAGTTTGTTCCGGTACTCGCGACGTTTTCCCGAGAAATATTCGCACGGCCGGCGTATAGAGCATCACCAGTGCTATCATCCGCATAGCAATGAATGCTACCGGTTTGCAACATATCATTGATATGCAGAAGAAACAGCGTTGGTGATAGCACGCAGCCTTGTGGAACACCAGCGTTAATCGAGTTTGTAGTCGGAGCATGCACCGTCTACAACGACCTTGATGCTCCGATCTGCAAGAAAGCTGGTGATCCAATTGCACAATTTCTCGGAAGCCCATAGGAAGGAGCTTGAAAGAAGCGCTTTGTGCCAAACCCGATCGAAAGCCTTCGCAATGTCCAAACTAACGGCCAATGCCTCCCTTGACTCTACTGCTCCGCCCATCTATGAGTCAGGTAGACCAGAAGATCACCAGCCGACCGACCCCGACGAAAACCGTATTGGCGGTCACTAATCAGCTGGTGATCCTCAAGGTACCGCATGAGCTGGCAGTTTATAATGGACTCCATTATTTTGGAGAACAAGGGGGTGATGGCGATAGGCCTGTAGTTGGACGGGACTGAGCGGTCGCCTTTTTTAGGGATCGGTTGGACAAAAGTTGTCTTCCATGATTTCGGGACTACGCCTAGGGAGTAGGAGTACCGGAAAAGATGCGTTAGAACCGGTGCCAACCTGAGCACACGTCCTCAGCACAATTGGGGAATTCCGTCAGGCCCACTCGACTTGTGAACGTCCAGGGAGAGGAGTGCTTTGCGAACCGAGCGCTGTGAGAACCGCACATCCGGCATGGAGCACTCACACCGCGGGATGGTCGGCGGTGTGTTCCCCCCGTCATCAAGAGTCGAGTTGGACGCAAAAAGTGAGCCTAAAAGGTCGGCTTTTTCTTTTGCGGCGTGGGCCAGTGAGTCGTCCTCCCTGTGCAGAGATGGTAGTGATGGCTTACAGAAATTCCCTTGGACAGCCTTGGCGAGAGACCAGAATGCACGGGTTCCCGAAGGAAGGCGAACTAGTTTCTCGCCAATTCTGCCTATGTGCTCAGACTTTGCCTTGGCAATAACACTTTTGAAGGACCTGGATGCGAAGTTATACTTTTTAAGCATGCTGGTGTTTACATCCCGAGCCGCCGAAGCCTCAGCCCAGGCCTGATAGCACTCCTGATTACTGCGTAATGCAGTCTTACAGGAGCGACCAAACCAAGGCTGCGATCTGCCTCCGATGGGTACCACAGATGATGGAATAAATAGTTCCATTCCTGTAGCACCACGTCAGTGACAGAGTCAGCAACAGCGCTGGGATCATCCGGCGAGAAGCAAACCCGCCCCATGGGTAGGATGCAAAGAAAGACCGCATTCCGTCCCAATCCGCCGACCTGTAATGCCAAACACGGCGGCAACCTGCAAAACGCAACCGCGAGGGTGCGTGAGTAGCACCACACCCGGATCAGACAATGGTCCGAAGAGCCGAGAGGGCATCGACGGAAACCTGATATCCGTCCGGATGAGAGGTCAGCAGAAGGTCCAACAGGAAGGTGTATGATCCTTCACATCTGGAATCCGCGTAGGCGAAGTAACCAGCTGTGTCAGACCATATGCCAAGGCAAAGTCATAAACAGATCTCCCGCATGATCGGTTAAACGTGAACCGAGCCATTCGGCGTGGTGGGCGTTAAAATCGCCAAGGACCACGATCTCTGCGGATGGGACCTGTTGTAGCAAGGAATCTGTAGCCATTTGAACGTGGTCGATGTGTTGGCCTGTTTCGGCATTACCGCTAAGGGACCTATAGAGGCACCCGTAGACGCGCGGATGGTTGTCGCTATCTACGCGTAGCCTAAGGATGGACAGATCCGAACCTTCAAGACTGCCGAGGCGTCGAGAACAGATGTCCTCTCTGACGTATACGTAAACTCCAGTCCGAGGCACGAAGGAGTGTTCCAATTTGTACCCCGTGTAGGAGAGATACGAAGTATCAGCCGGAGAGGACATCTGCGTCTCGGTCAGAAAGAGCAAGGCCGGCTTCGCTGTCTCGAGATGGTAATGGACGGCGTTTAGGTTCGAGTGAAGTCCCTGATGTTGCAGAAATCCACGGATAGCGTGGCAGGGGTCGCCATGGTCTTGTTGCTCAGTTTGCCCCGAGCAGTTATTGTTTTGAGCGGAATTTTGCCCCCAGAATATGTGGGGCAGCCTGAGCACCCACGCTCAGGAGTGGAGTAGCATGGTCGGATGCTCAGCGAGGGATTCTCCAGGGTGCTGGTACCTCCTGGGGTAGTCTAAGATTTAATTCCGCTACCATGTTGATGGGGGTATTGGGCCTGGTCACCTGCACTCACCAGACGAAACGCAAAGCAGAGCTTCCACTTCACGCCGGTATTCTGTGAGGTCGTGGTACCAACCCGGCTCGAGCCGGCCCATACGTGCAACAGCAAAAGCTGCTGCGTGGCTCTACCACCGTTGACCGTTGTTGTTATATAGATTTTGAAATTAACATAATCGGAAAATCGTACCATATATTTGCGACGAATTGCTAACGATCTGTTTATTATATTTTCTGGTACTTTATGTTGTAACGCACGTATATTTGCGCCATCCATCATGAGTGCATCTGGGATAATCCTCTTTCAACTACATCAGAAGTGGTATAGTTATCGCCCACATATAATCTTCGAATAATGTGATGAAGGCGTGGTGCCGTGCGGATCGCTTTTGAATGGAAGTATACTGTCGGCATGGAACGCCGCGGGCGGATTATTTAACGCTGCTGCCGGCCGACATTTGTGATGTGAGGGAAGTATATTTGTCTTAAACATTGCTTTGAAAAAATATTTTGTAGTAACAAGTGGTTAACGTTTTAATTGGTTGAGAGAAATGCCTGAAAGCCAAGCTTATTTCAATTGACTTACCTGAGTCTATTTGGGTGTTCAATGACCCTGTTAAATTGTAGAGTTGCTTACTTCATTATATTTTGTGTTAAGCCCGCCATATACGATCAAGTTTACCGTCAAGTTTGCAGCGCGCTTGAAGCGGCGTTCGGTAAACTTAACGGTGTACGGCTATCAGTGTGCATGACAAGACTACTTGAAGCAAAATTGAATTTCGATTCTGCCGACTTGATCAAGCTTGCAGCGTCATGCAAACTTGAACGTGTGTATGAGCGGTCAAGTATGCATGACGGTAGTCGGAGCAAATAATCGAGAGACGCCATGGTTTCAACTGATGCGGCATCATGCAAACTTGACGGCGAACTTGAACGTAAGTGGTCTATATGGATGCACTGCAAACTTGACGCCGCTTCAAGCGCGCTGCAAACTTGACGGTAAACTGGATCGTGTATGGCATCCATTATGACTATGTCAACAGCCATATCGTAGCCGTAGCTCAAAGAGTGGGTGCGGTGCGCGTGGTATTGATAGAGGTATATTTTAGTGGTCGTTGAGATGTAACGGGATGACTGAACATAGAGATGATTGCTCGTAAAATAAAATGAAGTGTAGTATACATTTGTTGCGTAACGAACGACTAAAAAGGTTTAACGGCTCTTGGACATTTTATTTTGTGATGTAAAGCCTTTGAATTGATCTAGTTGAAGTAGAATTAAGTATTGAAGAACTTGCCGGAGGTATTTTCAAGCGTTCATACTTAGTCACTTGTTATTACTATTTGGTCGCATTGCACGAATTGGTGCGTAGTTGTCACTACGATTTACTTGTGAGTCATTCAGGAGCGATGAACATCTAATAGTGTGGTGGAAGGTCTTTGTCTCGTAGAGACTACTGTTGGTTGACTTGGAACGACGAAAAGACTTTCCTAAGTTAAGTTTAGTTTTAGTTTTCTTTTGTTTGCAGGATGAGACATAATATAGATACCTGATTTAATTTTATCTAGGCAATGGATTGTAGTTTCATTTCAAATATTTTAATATTAATGGCAATATGGTAACCTCATACCATAGTACCAATAAAATTGGGGAAGGAGCTTGCTTATTTAGGGCAATCTCAATCATATCAATAGTATAAACTCAATCAATAGTAATATAATATTATGAAAAGTAAAGTACCTACTTTAGCTTATTTTACCAAAAATAACTACTTTTATTTTTTTACGAGATTTCCAAAGTATTAGTTTATTGAGATGATGTTTGATGACTTTAGTAATATTACGAGAGGCTAAGTAGGTACTACATTCCTGTTTAAGAAAAATGTAAACAAATATTATAAAAAGCAAAGATTTTTTTTTGTGATTTTGTTTGTAATGGATAAACTCTATAACGACTGGACTGATTTTAAAAATTCGTTCATATATAGAAAGTTACATTATTAGTGACTAGCAAAGGCTATATTTAATTAAAAAAATAGAGATCCCTAAAGAAATGCCAATATTGTAACCCAAGGTACCAAAAACTTGCCTACAGAAGTCATTACTTGCTGTGCACTGCGAAAACTATATATGGTAGAATAAAATAATGTACTAGGCGTTTAAAGAACTTATCAATATCCACAAAAAACACGTTTGTGTATTAAAATTTAATTAATACACCAGTAGAAAAGAAAGATGATTACATTCGCATCATGGTATTAACCCTTATAATTTTATAATCAAGGTTTTTTTGTGTAGATATTTTCATAAAATTATTTGAATCGGACCTTTAAAACGAATATACGGACCGGAAGTTAAAACGATATATTCGTTTTAACTATACTTAATATTTTAAGTGCCACATCTAACCACCTAACAAAAACTAACACCACTCACCTATATTTTTGTGGTTGAGGAATCAAAAAAGACAACATCAAAGACAAACAGCCAAATCTTAATCCCAAGAAACAAGCTGTAAATGTCTTTTTAAACAGTATAATTGATTTCGTTCAATTTTCTATGCTTAATTAAATATTTTGATATAAAAATTACGTTAAAGTTACCGTTACAGCCTATTAAAGTCCACTGCTGAACTCCCCCATAGATTGCCTCATAGGTAGGATATTTGCCATAGTTGCCACGCTTGACAAGCGGGTTGGCAACCGCAGTTTTTTTATTTTTAGTCGTTATTAGGAAGACGCTGCTGCCCATCTTCTGGTTTTGTTTCCCTCTGTTGCCTTTTACGACACCCACGGAATGATATGCAGTAGTGGATATTCTTACACCGCCACTACACGGGGAACGTTTAAATGTTATAAAAAAAAACGTTTAATTGTTCCTAAATTGTTCACGGATGTTAAAGTTCATGTTATAAAAATTATTCCTTCATAAATAATATGTAGGCACGACTATAAAATACTGGCCAGTTCAAGAGTAAGGTTTTACTCTAGCAAAGCGTCGAACCTGTGCTATCGTGCTAGTATATGTATAGAGTAATCAATGGTGGCAACCGGTGTTGTTATATAGGATTTTTGAAATTAACTTAATCGGAAAATCGTACCATATATTTGCGACGAATTGCTAACGATCTGTTTATTAATTTTCTGGTACTTTATGTTGTAACGCACGTATATTTGCGCCATCCATCATGAGTGCATCTGGGATAATCCTCTTTCAACTACATCAGAAGTGGTATAAAGTTATCGCCCACATATAATCTTCGAATAATGTGATGAAGGCGTGGTGCCGTGCGGATCGCTTTTGAATGGAAGTATGCTGTCGACGTGGAACGCCGCGGGCGGATTATTTAACGCTGCTGCCGGCCGACATTTGTGATGCGTGAGGGAAGTAAATTTGTCTTAAACATTGCTTTGAAAAAAATACTTTGTAGTAACAAGTGGTTAACGTTTTAATTGGTTGAGAGAAATGCCTGAAAGCCAAGCTTATTTCAATTAACTTACCTGAGTCTATTTGGGTGTTCAATGACCCTGTTAAATTGTAGAGTTGCTTACTTCATTATATTTTGTGTTAAGCCCGCCATACACGATCAAGTTTACCGTCAAGTTTGCAGCGCGCTTGAAGCGGCGTTCGGTAAACTTGACGGTGTATGGCTATCAGTGTGCATGACAAGACTACTTGAAGCAAAAATTTAATTTCGATTCTGCCGAATTGATCAAGCTTGCAGCGTCATGCAAACTTGAACGTGTGTATGAGCGGTCAAGTATGCATGACGGTAGTCGGAGCAAATAATCGAGAGACGCCATGGTTTCAACTGATGCGGCATCATGCAAACTTGACGGCGAACTTGAACGTAAGTGGTCTATATGGATGCACTGCAAACTTGACGCCGCTTCAAGCGCGCTGCAAACTTGACGGTAAACTGGATCGTGTATGGCATCCATTATGACTATGTCAACAGCCATATCGTAGCCGTAGCTCAAAGAGTGGGTGCGGTGCGCGTGTGGCATTGATAGAGGTATATTTTAGTGGTCATTGAGATGTAACGGGGATGACTGAACATAGAGATGATTGCTCGTAAAAATAAAATTAAGTGTAGTATACATTTGTTGCGTAACGAACGACTAAAAAGGTTTAACGGCTCTTGGACATTTTATTTTGTGATGTAAAGTTTCCTTTGAATTGATCTTGTTGAAGTAGAATTAAGTATTGAAGAACTTGCCGGAGGTATTTTCAAGCGTTCATACTCTTAGTCACTTGTTATTACTATTTGGTCGCATTGCACGAATTGGTGCGTAGTTGTCACTACGATTTACTTGTGAGTCATTCAGGAGCGATGAACATCTAATAGTGTGGTGGAAGGTCTTTGTATCGTAGAGACTACTGTTGGTTGACTTGGAACGACGAATGTCTCTACAGTAGATCGTATCACAAGAATTGATGAAGATAGGGTAACAGTTTGTTGCTAGTCATTGCGGCATTGTGATCACTGTGTGTAATCAAATCATAGATATAGTCTACATTCGATTGGCGATGGAGTGATTGGGGTGAGACCAAAATCGAAATGTACCGATGTGAGTGAAATGTGCATGTGTGCAAGACGAATAGTGCTGCGACTTGCATAAATCAACTTCAATTATCGATACAGAGCGCTGTGTCCGTGTCATAAAATGAATATTTTTATGTTTGAGAGCATAAAAATAAAACTACAAACAAAAAGTTTGTGATTTTTATTTTCCACAAAGATAATTAATTTATTGTAAAAATGTCGTAAGCTCTCCTTAGAGGTATTTTGAAATTTTGCTTCAATCTATTCAATCTAATAATCAAATAAGTTTCGATTATTAATTTAATAATTAAGTGTTTAAGCTAAAAATTAAGGGCTGGCGAATCATACATATGTATGTCAAGTATGTTAATAAAAAATTTGCAGGACACAAGGCATTAGTTTACTAATTTCGAAACATATTTTCGTTTACAATTTTTCCTTTCATATGTTTTCGGAAAATTCGTTCAGAATGAATGCTTATCTCATAAACGTCTTGAGAGGGATAAACAAAAATAAACAGCAGTGCTTACACTGCCGCGTTCCGGCCTCTTGTGTACAGAAAGGCTGCATAATTATAAGCTGTAAGGCATTTTATCTTAGTCCTCAGGGGTGAAAACACATTTGTAGCTTTCTTTGTTTGAAGCTGACTGTAGGTGACCATGTACTGCAGTAGCCGTTTACCATCAAGTGATACTGTAAGTTCCTTTGTTACATTCGTTTTATAAAAAATATACATCATAAGGATGACGAAAAGTTGTACACATTTGAACATGCGCAAACGAAATGAACATATTATTATGTACAGTGAAATATATAATAAGGAACTACGCACGGGCATAAATAATTAGAGATGGGCCGAATATGGATTTCACCGAATACGAATATATGGCCGAAAGTTCGGTAAATCTTTTACCGAACCGAATATTCGGCCGAACATTATTCGGTAGGATCATCTCGGTACCTAACCAATTCATGTCGAAACTTGTTTACGTAAAGCGCGCGGGATTAGCGCCGGACCCTGCCCCTCGCTCCCCCGCCACACCTGATATGTTATTGCATCATCTAGTACTGAGCAAATTGCCGACACGTGCTTATGTTTCGACTGTTTTTGTGAGAAAAAAAGTGTTTCGTTGTGTTATTCTTAGTGAAAATTGATAATTATATGACAAAAATGAGTGGCAGGAGGAGGTCTGGCCAAATGTCTACAAATGTGACAAACATGTTCGTACATTTCAATACAGTGGACACTTTGAGTACCACTTTAACGAATTTTCGGTGATTTAGCCGAATATTCGGGCGAATACGAATGTTCGGTAAATCTATAAATAATGTGGGTATTGAACACAGACTTAGAATATACTGGCGTATAGACCAACATAGTGTGCAAGGGAGAAGAAAATTCCTTATGGCAAAAATGCAAGATAGAAAAGGATACCAAATCTCATGACTCTGTAACCGATTTTGAATGACAGGTCGGCACAATTCGGCACGCAAGAAATAGCTCCTAGATATTTTGTAATTTTTCAGAGTGTAATAGTGGTTATTTTTAGTAAGTAACTTTTTTCCAAAATAGTTACTTGTTATGTGAGTGATTGTGGTGTTAATAATAGTAATAATCCTGATAATTGCACATTTCACACGTAAATTCTCAAGACGTCGTCAATGTTATGAAGCATTTATTTTTGTTTAAAATTTATATTATATACTGCTTAAAATATAAAATGTTTTCAATTACTTTGTTAATTTTGATATTTTGCAAGGAAGAAAGTCACGTAGTTGATAATTTGAATGAATTTGGTAAATACATTTTTATACAAAATATTTTACATGTACGCTAGGGATTGACTCCACTATATCAAAATTAACGTCGATATTTATCTTGAATGTTTATAATGAATCGATAGACTTGCCCACACAACAAGAAAATAAATCCTCTGTTTGCGTTCTAAAATGTAATTTTATTTTACCGTTTGTCAAACAGATTCCCTCCGGATTCTATAATTAGAAAAAATGGTTAAGATTAATTGGACGGATTGGTTGGAATGTAAAGAAGAACTCAACAATTTGCAGCAAACATTTTCTTGAGAAGTATAAAAGAAACAGAAGAATAAAAACAATTTCATTAAAAGGAGTCATTTCTACATTATTTGTACCAGTAAGTAAAATATTGTTATAATAAGACTTCAAAAATTCAACTTTCAAAACTTTAGATAAATATAGAGACAGATTTTTATACGTAGGTCACTATAAGTTTTGATATATACAAAAAGTATTCTAGATACTATTAATATTTATTTTACATCTTTTCAAAATATTCTCCATCATGCTCTATACAAAGTTTAATTCGCCTAAACCAACTCTGAAAACACTTTTGCCAGTCTTGATCTGACAAGTCGCTAATCGCTTCTTCGTAGGCAGCCACGGCTTCTTTGGCGCTTGAAAAAAACTTGCCTTTTATTTTTTCTGTGACTTTTGGGAACAAAAATAAATCACAAAGAGCTAAGTTAGGGCTGTAGGGTCGGTGACTTACAGTTTCAACACCAGATTCCTCAATAAATGCTTTTGTTCTAAGGGAGGTATCTGAAGAGGCGTTATCGTGATGCAGCATGATTCCGCGAAGCCCGGTCTTTGGTCTTCTCTCCTGCACAGCTAAAAAGCTTTGGGTAATGAAACTGTAGTATACCATTCAGAATTGACTGACCTACAATTTTCCAGCATTGACGTCGACAAATGTCCGCTCCGCGAAAAAAAACTAGCCACCATTTTTTTGCCGATGTTGCGAGGTCTTTGCAGTTTTGTCGGTAACTGTCCTTCTGAGTAGACCCATACCGATAATTGCCTTTTATTTTCCGGATCATATTGATAAATCCATGTCACGTCACCAGTAGCGATTTCTGAAACACGCCTAGATGCCCCGTTTTCAAAACGTAGACACATTTCATGGCACCAATCCGCACGAGTCTGTTTTTCGCTTTCGGAGAACAAACGAGGGATCCATCGACAACAAAGCTTCCTCACTCCAAAATGTTCATGTAGGATGGTATGATAGCTCCCCGAACTAATGCCTACAATCTTTTGATGATGTCCGTATATGTGATTCGTGGGTCTTCTGGCATCTCGCAACATTTCAGTAGTCCATACATTTTCTGCTGTTACTGCTGTTTGCGGGGCCCCGATTATTTGGTCATCTTTAAGATTAATTTTACCCCTTTTGAATTCAGCAAACCACCTAAAAATTGTTGCGCGTGATGGAGCTGAGTCCCTTAATGCTGATTGTAACCGTTGTAAACTTAATTGTTCGGTTAAACCAAATTTAAAATCATAATGTAGCATAGCGCGCAAATGTTCACGGTTAAGATCCATCGTTTTAAATGAAAAGCGCGGGAAGCGTTGCAGGAAAATTAATAGAACTTTGTTTTTTTTTAAATATTGAGCAATTGGCATAAGAAGTCCTATTTTTAAATAAATTTGCTTTTTAGAAACATATAACAGGGGTGCGTTCCATTTTTAAATTTCGAGCATCTCAAAACTTATTGAGTGACCTACGTACATTATAAAACTGTAGTACATTAAAGATAAAAAAATCTTGAGACTATCCTCTTTAAGCCATTATGAACACAACTTAATTAAAAGTCAATTTTATTAAAAGGAGTCATTTCTACATTATTTGTACCAGTAAGTATAATATTGTTATAATAAGACTTCAAAAATTTAACTTTCAAAACTTTAGATAAATATAGAGACAGATTTTCATACATTATAAAACAGTAGTACATTAAAGACAAAAAAAATCTTGAGACTATCCTCTTTAAGCCATTATGAAACCAACTAAGTATCTATTTATCAACCAAAATAAATGTATAACCTTACTTTACCAACCGCAGAGCCTCACGGTCACACTAGTACAATATTCATAGCATCATGCTATTTTCCCCAAGGGGTTGAGCGGAGCTAAAACTTTTAGCGTAGTTAGGTATAGATATTTAGTAATGGTACTGAAGCACCACTAGACGCCCGCGCATGAGACGCGATAAATTCTATAGTATTTGATACAACGCTCGATGCCCCATTCATGCTTGATGGCCGACGACATTGTGCCGACGGCTTAAATAGCGTGGTTCATCCCCTACAGCGTTAGTCGTAGAGAAGAGGAACTCGTGGTTAAGTAATAACTGCGCGGATCAATAGATCTGCGAGATTAAGTTGCACTTACCGCAGTCAGTCCATGAATGAGTGACCATTTTCTTAACATACCGAGATTGAGAAAATAGATAGTGCATCTGTATCCTCAGACACTTGGTGCACTTTACTTCGTTAAGATCATTATGTTTTTAAAATTCATACAGCTAAAATGATAATAAATTTATTATTACTTTATACTTTTCAGGGACAGATGAACGAATATAAACATGAAGCATAATGAAGCGTCATAAACATATTGGCCTTTAAACAGAGCAATATTATTTAACTGATAGTTTCCTTACAAGTTTCCTTACTTAAATTATTATGTTTATATTCATATTTAAGTCAAATGTTAAAATAAACTTCTAGAATGTATTTAATTATTAATTATTAAATGTTTGTAATTATCAAAACTAATACTTATATGAAAAATAAAGCAGCACTTATGTACTCCGTGTCCCCGTGTTTTATTTCCCCATCAAAACATTTTATAAAATATATAAAATATAAATAGGTATATAATTAGTTAAGTATCTACCTATTTATAATAACAATATGTTAAAAAAGAGATTCTCGGGAAACTGCTCACGGCAGTAAATATTTTTCTCCAAAGATCATAGCTCGAAAATACAACTTTCCGATCTGATTCTTGAGGAGTTTTTTAAGTTTATCGGTAAAATCACCTGGGATTTTATACATTTGAATTAAAATCCAACAAAAGGCAGGTAGGTTCAGCTTTTCGTGCACTTAACAATTTTTTTAAATGTTTTTACCGCTTCCTTAACAATCATTTTTCGACAGTTCTTGTAAGTAAAATGTACATCACTAGCTAACGCACACAATGACAAATCAAAATTGGTCACGCGTTTTCGGGCTGTCAGGTTGTCTATACGCCAGTATATTCTAAGTCTATGGTGGCAACCGTTGTTGTTATATAGGATTTTTGAAATTGACATCTTATTATCATCGGAAAAGCGTACCGTAGTGATTATATTCTCTTTGAAGAGTACCATATATTTGCGACGAATTGCTAACGATCTATTTGCGCCATTCGTCATGAGTGCATCTGGGATGATCCTCTTTCGCCTACATATATATATAAACTTTTATTTTCTCACAATTGCTAAATTTACATAATTTTTTCCATTCGTTAGTAGCACAAATACATTATTAATATGTCAAACTTTAATAAAAAGACTAATATAATATTTATGTACACATAAGAACGTTTTTTTCATAGAACTTATAATACCTACCTACTTAATTTGTGAACTGTTACAATATTATTTTTGGTTTACAAACGAAGTTTTCAACAACACTTTACAATTTACTTAAATTATATTTTTATAACAATATAACTGCTCTAAAATTACCGTTACAATATATAGGCCTACCCCGAAGATTTTCTCATAGGGTGCCATCCATCATTCATCTATCTCCTGGTTTGTATATCTCTGTCGCCTTTTGCGAGACCTACGGAAAGCTATGGGGTAGGGGATATTCTTACACCGCCGAGTATATATAACTATATTATATTTAAATATAACATAGTTAAATGAACTCTACGTTTGTGTATTATGACAATAAACCAAAAAAAAAGCTGTTCCAAACGAATAGCAGTCATACTAAGAATTGGATTTCTCGCAAAATAAATTGTGTCGATACACTGTAGGCACTGATTAATTATTTACTTTCATAATTATGATTTTACTGTTGCCATCATATGCTTTTACCTGGCTTTTACATAGAAACCGCTCAATTTTTAACCGAGTTCAAAAAACTATATTTGACGACGAATGTTTTCAAATGTGTTTTGTGATTGCTCCGAAACGGCTGAACTGATTTAAATTATTCTTTTGTATTAAATAGGTTATATTTCAGGGGATCCTTTATAAATTTAAAGAATTAAACTAAAATCAAAAAAAAAATTTTTTGTAAAATGTACCTATTTAAACGACGATCTAGTTACCGCCTTGAACTTGCGATGTATGTATCTTACACGACAAAAAAGGGTAAAATAAATAAATATTAAATAAAAAGCCCAAATCGACTTCAAAACTAAAACAATAGAAAAATTTCCATATAATAGTTTCTGTAGTCGTCACTTTCATTCTTCGATACAAAATGTCTTAGCACTGACTTCAGAAGCTAGTACCTATATGGAATTTGTTTTTGTAGTTATGTACTTTTTTTAAAAGTTTAATTGAATTAAATTTAATTCTTTCTTCACTTTTATTTATCGTATTAGAGTGTTACTCAAATAGTTAATTTCATTTTTAAGCCCTAATTCAGTGAAGGAAAATAACACGAGGAAACCTATTGCTTTAAGACATGTTGTAAATAAAGTTCATGTTTTTTTAACCATAGAGCAACACGGGCCACCGGCGGTACGGAGGCGTGTAGCCATACGCAGGCGTTCCCCTCTGTCAAATTATAAGTCCACGCGGTCCTATGCGTACAATAAAATTAGATGCAGCCGCATTGCTCACTGGACTATATCTAATTGTGCGGCTGAATCGACGTCCTACAAAAATGTTCAGTCTTCCGCTACAAAAAGAGATCTGCCACGTCCAATTTTCAAAAAGATGGCGTTACCTTTCATATATAAGTTATTTTTAATCACATTATTGCTATTTACTTTTTCTAAAGTTAAAAATTATGTTAACGGTAGTTTCGGATTTGTTTACCAACACAGGCAGCTTGCCCTCAAACAATATTTATGCAAATCGGTCGAGCGACTGGTTTGAGTCTGTATCCGAGTTGTCACTGTCATCGAACTAAACAAACAGTATCGACTGTTATAATGTATCTATGTATGTGTAAAAAATTTAGTTATTGTTTGGATTGTTATATGTGTGAGTTTCGTAGTGACAGACGATTGTTTTCGTGTGCACCGATTTCCCCCCGTAAAATATGACAGACAGTCCTGTATGGGGAAAAATCGCCGGTGGCCCGTGTTGTTCTATGTTTTCAACTCATTGCTTGTATGACATGTCGAAATGCTATCCGCTCCATAAATCTATAATCCTTTCAGAATTGAAAGATGTGGGAGCTTCTTAATTACCCTTGATTTATAAATACGGTTTTCTCCATTACCAGTCTTTAACAGACCACTGCTAGATATGGACCCTCTCATTAGAGCAAGGATTTGCCATAATCGCCTGTTAGAGAATTTTAATACGTAAAAGTATAATTTGTACGCGAAATCTATGGCGGCCCACCATTACATGGAGTAACGACCTGGTAAGAGATGCAGGAAGTCAATGGATGTAGGTAGCTCAGGATCATGCTTTGTGGCATTCTTATGAAGAGGTCTATGTCCAGCACGGCTAGTATGGGTTGGGGACAAAAAAATTATCTCTCGATTATATCCACTGACAAGAGATAAAATTATCTTGTCCTTATGCCAAAGCACGGCAACGGAGACAAGTATATCCCCGTATGACATAACGAGTAGACATATATCCCCCGTCCGTAGCATAAAGCCAAATGAAAGATAAAAAATTATGATTTTTTGACATTTGAAAGGGACAATTTTATCCTAGTTCATTGGACGTGGGTTTAAGTTTATATTTATACAAGAAAATCTATCTAAGTCTATCTCCCATTTTATCTACTTTGGAGTGGATATTATATTCACTGGTGTGCCCACGCTCGAAGGGTGGATAAAACTAAGCGAGGAGATAAACATTTTCTCCTTTCCCCGGGGATAAAATTGTCTCCTGCCCATACTAGCCCTGCAGGGGGGTCCAGCACAGGACTTGTGAAGTGCTGTAATGATAACGACCTTGCGTATCTACATATGTAAACTATCTATTTTTTGACTTCCTGCTGCTACATTAAGTAGTCGTCAAAATATCTCAAAAAATTTGCAATGTTATGCACCCACCGGAATTATAAAAATGTGTTATTTTGATGAATTTTGTAAACAAAATACACATCAAATTGTAGCTGTATGGGCATAGATCCCTTTGCCTTTACATAATTTAATTTTTTTTGTGTCTAATGTCAATGTCAAGTCTTTCAACTTTCAAATCAAAGCAAAAGCCATGGAAGATATTTATATGAATTAGAGGAAAGAAAACTAATTTCTAATAAATTATCAAAGGTTTGAAGGTTTTGTATGTCAGTGTAAAATTAAATATAGGAAGAGATTTTTGTCACCAATTATGGCGTCTCATTTAAGCACTAAGGATAGGTTGTTGTCGATAATAGATGATATGGAACTAATTGCTAAGTAAGGAATTTTATACAATTAAAATAATATTGCTAATCTAGTGCAGTACTTTAGCTCGTTTTCTGATTTACAGAGAAATTATTGAGGTTTCTATAGCACCGAAAGCGCAAAAGTTGTCAGCCGCTGACCATGCACAACTGACAGACTTACTCCTTGCGAAAGACGCAGAGTTAAAAAATACTTTAGAATTAGCTGACGAACAAGCAAAGATTCAGCAAAAAATGAATGAACTAAAAGCTGAAGTAGATAATAAGGTAATTTATTAAGAAGTTACAAGTATAATACAGTTTGAGGGTAGCAGTACAGAAACATTTTTTTATTTATTTAAACATTCATAAAAAAATTCCAGGATCAGGATATTCATCACTTACAAAGACAGCTTAAAGATGCTGAACAGATTTTAGCCACATCATTATATCAAGCAAGGCAAAAACTTGCTTCAATTGTAAAGTCAAGGAAGAGGCCAGTTCCATCAGAAGAATTGATAAAATTTGCTCATAGGTATGCATGCTACTTATATATAGTATGCTACTTATATATATAGTGAAGAAAAAATTTGTTTAAATGTCTATTCTTACTCCTAAGATTTAAGCTTTTAATACATCTCTTATTAGTTACTTATTTTTTCAATTATACAATTGAAGTGACAAATGAACTTTAAAAGAAAATTTTTAAAAAATGTTACCCCCACACTAGGATTTTCTCCTGTATCGTGGGGGCAGTTTATAAACATAAATTGCACGAGGACAAACATCCAGACCCGGAACAATTATTTGTAGGCCATACAAATACTTGTTCCGTCGGGATTCGAACCCTCGGCCCCCAGCGCAACAACTCATTGCTAAGCCACTGCGCCACGGAGCCGTCTACTTAAAGCCCAACTGATAGGTAAACGGCTACTGCATTGCAATTAATACTTGTAACCAACTTCAAACAAAGTAGGCTACAGATGCAATGTCATCTCTGAACACTAAGATGGAATACTTCACAGCTTGTTATTTACGGTTCTCTATAATAAGTGACACCGCTGAGTTCCTAGGGGTAAATATAGAAATATCTTGAAAAAAAAAAATTGTTTGCAAGATTTTGGATTTAATTTTTTTTTAATGTGGCTAAAAATATTTAATATGTCCATTAGAATTTAATTTCTATAAAAAAAATAATGTAATTGATATGAAATTCTCATATAAGTAATTCTAAATACTAATATAAATAATATTATTATTACCTGAAATAGTATAGTTGTATATTCTATGAGACAAAAGTTGTAGGCTCCATTTATATAAAATAAAATTATGTACTATATCATGGTGTAAATAATATAATTTACACTACACCATAGTACATAATCAACTCAGTTTTATTTATTAGCTGTGGTAGCTTAGGCTTATAGCTTGCAGTAAATTTTGTGATATGATATGAAATACCTTTTGCACAAATTTAAGTGGTGATTTCTCATGTGGTTGGCAGTAAAGGAAAGCATCTGAGAAAAACTGCATGTCATTTATACGTGGTAGAGCCATGCTGCAGCTATATTAGTACTGTAGTTGAAGCAAGAATGGGTCGGCTCGACCGGGGAAGGACCACGCTCTCACAGGATACCAGCGTAAAATAGCAGCTTGACACTGCTGTGTTTCGTATTATGAGTGTAGAGAACCAGACCCTTTTTACTGGAAAAGAGGCATTCCATCTTAGTCCTCACGGGTGACAATGCATCTGCATTTTGATTCGCAATCGAGGATAGATGTAGATGTCTATGGGCCACAGCAACCACTTACCATCAGGTGAACTGTGTGCTCGTTTGTCACCCTATCCTATAAAAAAAATGTCTAAGAAATACAAATATTTGGAGGACATTCCAAAGTCTGCCAACACACACTGGTGTAGCGCAGCAAAGTAATTGCTCCAAAACACTCCCAGGAATGAGAGGAGGTGCCCAGCAGCTAGGCCGACTAACTTTTATGTTTATTGATTATTACCTTTTTACTGTAAGTGTATTATGCTTCTTACCAATATAAACAGAATTTCTGTTTTACATGCAGAATTAGTGCATCAAACGCAGTCAGCGCACCATTATCTTGGCAGCCTGGTGATCCAAGGCGGCCTTATCCAACAGATCTCGAAATGCGATTAGGGATGCTTGGTAGACTTTGTGATTTGCCACTGAACGGCCACACACCATCCACTCTTAATGAACTACACAGAATAACTACTGGAGGAGGTAATTTGTGTCACTTAATTCATACCAAGTTTTATCTTTATTTCCAAGTAAACAAACTCTGTGATAACATGGTCAATATCAATGTTTGTGTTTATCCTTGCTTTAGTTTATTTATTAATGTGTTGTGGATACCTTCTGGGTTGGCTTTAGTATCCTGCGGCACAATTGTATTGGTGATTTTGGTTCTCATCAAAGCACTATAATGCTCTGAAGCATTACACAACATATGTAGTTTTCGAATTTTAAATGTGTAGTTGTGGTGGAAAATATCCACTATCCCATATTGTCCCATGGGTGTCTTAAAAAAGGGGCCGAGGGAGGATTCTAGGAGATAGACAGCAGAGTCTTGTTAACAATTAGAAATAAAAAACTGCAGTTGCCGACCTGCCAGCCAAGCATTATAACTATGGCAATGCATAAAAATTCACTGCTGAACATAGGCCTCCTCTATAGATTGCATCATAGGGGGAATTTAGTCTTAGTAATTATGCTGGGGGGAGGTCAGGTTGGCTACTGCAGTTATTCATAATTTTGAGTTATCAGAAAGATGCTGCTGCCTATCTCCTGTTTCAGTTTTCCACTGTCGCCTGTTACGACGCCCACGAGACAATATCGGGTAGTAATATACTTACACTGACACTACATGGTTAAGAAACCATATAAACATTTATATGGAAATATAAATTTTATGATGTTAAGCTAAGTGAATATGCTTTACCATCTTCGGTTGCATCATCAGGTGGGATAGTATTCAAGCAATGGCTAATAATAGTAATTTTTTTTAATTAAAAATTAGTTATCCACTGTGGTGGGTGAGATTATATCAATAACACACACACACATCCACTTACCATCAGGTGTACTGTGTGCTTATTTGTCTTTTGTTATTCTATAGAAAAGAAAACCATGCCTTTCCAATAAATCTGTTTGCATTTACAATAGGTAAAACTTGTTGAACTTATGTGTGGTTGTGTGCTGAACAAGTGAGGGGAAATATGCAGTCAAGAACTCAGCAAACTGCATCCTAAATCTCATTCAATACCTAGTTTTATGTGTATGATTTAATATGTGTTGCTAGGAAAAAATAATAGGTATTAATTTTATAAATACAGTTAGAATTTAAAATGATTGGAATTCAAAATTCTAATTGGACATGTGCAATAATGTGATTATAATTGAGCCCATTCTTCCTTAGTTTGGCCATATCCCATTAACGTCGACGTCTGGTACTGCAATCATTAATGCGCCTGCCAAGCGCGACGATTAAGGTATATCTCTCCTACAACGAAAGAAGACAATGTCCAGGTGTGGACTTTGGTGAGCTGATGAAAACGAAGATGTTCCTTGAACGGGATACCTTGCCTACCACCAGTGGCGTACTATTATTCCGCACGAAAATTTACACTGGAATTTCTTGAACACTACTCTATTAATAAAAAAGAACCTGTTTTTTTAGTGCCAGCGTCAGCAACCAATCAATTCACTTGGCACTCGTCTGGAGAACTTCACATGTCAGTTGGCGGAGGAAACTCTGTAGCAATAGATGGACGAGGAAAAGATGCCCCCAATCAAGAAGATGTAGAAGTTATGTCGACTGATTCTAGTTCAAGTTCTAGTAGTGACTCACAGTAAACACTTATTATGATAAGCAGTAAATTAGGTCCAGTTTACTTAAGTAAAATATTTCCACTGTACATAATAATAATGTTCGTACATTTAATGTCTAGTTAATATAAAATAAAGTTGATAATTATGTCCATTTTTATTTTTTTATCTCTTCAAAATCAGTGTGCTTGATAAAAATGCTCTTTTATTGCTGATTTCAACTGGTAGAATTCTTCCAAACCCTATTAAGTAAAATGATGTGTCATCTTGTGCCCTCAAGTGCGTGCACTATCCCCGTTGCCACTAATCACAGTACCACTACACTAGAAAAGACACACCAGCGTCGATAATACTATGTGTTTCGACTCTACAGGAGGTATCCTCAGGTGAAGTAGACTGCGGTGGCTAATCGGTCATCACCGGTCATTTCCCCAAATTAACGTCTGATTCTGTTAATTATCTTCCAAATCCTTTCTGAAACTATTCAATGTGACAAGTATATGCGAATTACGAGAGATGTTGCATCTCTTTGCATATTCTATCGCATCTATCACGGGGAGTACTCAGATGAATTGTTCGGACTAATTCCCGCCGCTCAATTTAACCATCGCACAAATACCGATACGACTGAGGCACCTTCAAGAAAAGAGGCTACCCTTTTTAAAAGGCCGGCAACGCATCTGCAAATCCCAACATAGCAACACTGCTGCTGTTCATGGGCGACGGTAGTCACTTACCATCAGGTGAGACGCATGTCGTTGCAAGTCGTATCAGTCAGAAAAAATCGGTAATGGTAGTCGATTCTACAAGGAAGTTGTGCGAGGAAGATAACTTCTTGTAAATCGCACAGAGCTGGACCGCCAATCATCAAGCAACATCTCTTCGCAGCGCCATTGATTCAAGCCGATCCGAAAGAGCTCGGTCGCCGAAGATTCAAACCGCCCTGCGCTGGATCTGGATCAAGTGGGAGATGAGAACAGTATTCCATGTGAGGCCGAACTAGTGCCTTGGTAAAGTTGCAAGAGGTGTGCCGGCATAAAATACTGTCCCGCTCTACAAAGCAAATTTGGCCTTCCCTTCCAAATGACCGCGGAACTGAACGTCATTCGATATGTCGACGCTGAAGATTCCGATGTTAGATGAGGCAACGAGCCTTGAAACGGAGGAGATACGACAAAGGGGTTCTCTGGATTAGGTTGGTCAGAGCTAACATTTCAAGCATGTCACTCTAATTGTGGTTATCGTACATTAATAGGTTAGAACGAGCTAGTAGGTAGGTACTTAAGTGTTTCCTTATGTTATATGCAACCGTTCTGTGATTTAAAATGGTAGGGTGAAAACAAATTTTTATCCGACGAAAGAAGAAACTATGCATATTATTCGAACCCTTAAAGTAGGTATGAGAGGCCCTTCACTAAATGAAGTGACGATCTGGTAAAAGATGCAGGTGCCTATGGACCGTGCTTATGTGGAATTCTTAGAGAAGACCTATGTTCGGCAGTGGACTTGTGAAGAGCTGTCATGACTAAAATGATGACAGTACTTACGTTATCATCATCTCAGTGTCAAAACAATAATAAGTTTTGCGTTAAATTTACAAATTATCAATGAACTTATTGAAGGACAACAGCGAACTGTCGTCGAAGATAAACTTAGTTTGTTGAAGCACAAACACTTGATTCCGAATCGATTCGTCATCTGTAATAAAAAGTGGATATATTATAATTGAAAACCTTCGTTGCAATGACTGGACCTAGTGGAGGTAGCTAACACTCCCAACCCTCTTTGTTTTTATTTCTTTAGAATTTATATCTTTAATATATATAAAATTTACGTGACCAGTATATTAACCATATATTGATCTTTCTAAGGTTTAAATATAGGCCGTTTAACAAATTTATGGCGTGATCGTCTTAGTTAGGACCAAAGACATTTAAGTAGTAGTAGTATACCCATATTTAAATCGCTTTGGTTAGGACCCTTACTTACGTTGTGTTTGTTTAGTAACTTAGTTCTTTTAGGTGTCTTTTGGAAGAATGAATATTCACTAGAGCAGCCGAAAGCTGTTGGTAGTGCCTTATAAGCTAAAGAACCCCGTTCACGAAGACAGAGCTCAAAAAAGGTTAAGAACATTAAATCGTCCCTAATCCTCTTGTATCAGGTTCACATCAATCAATTCCTTATTAAACAATGCTGCCAGACCGCCGTTCCTGCAGACGTGATGTAAGTGTAATACAAGAACACCCTCATTAATTAGAAAATTTTTGACCCATTTTTATCAATTATATTACAAATGTTATTTATCTTTATTATTGCAATATAAACGACTTGTACTTGTATTAAGTATATAATATATTTTGAATATTTTAAGCAGAATTTTAATAAATTTAGAGATTTAAACGACAATTTTATGCGTTTACTGTATTATAATATTCAATATTCGAAATGAATATATTTGAACTTTATGCTTATTAATGCATTTTAATTGTTTAAAATATAATTTCTGACATTTTCAAATGTCTTTATATTGAATTTAATTATTATTTATTAATAATAATTATGAGGCGTCAGACCATGTTACGAATACAAATTGAGGCGCAATTGGTTGTACTTCATTGATAGAAAAGATTAAGCTGCTCATAACTCTCATATTGTATTTTTCATTACTGCTTCTTAAAATATGGTACAACAATTACTGCTAAGGGACTGTGAATTTCATGTGATTTGGCAACTATTCTAGTTATCATTGTAGATAATTGTACTACTTAACCACGATAAATAACTGACTGACTCAGAATTACAAGAGTCGAACGGAAACTGATACAAATTTCCTTTTTTACAAATTTAAAGACTTACAGACCAAAATGCATCGATTACCGTCTCAGCGATTTTTATAGCTGAGGCATTATTGAAGAACCTTCTTCTTCATCAGCCAATAAAGTCCACTGCAGAAGATGGACCTCTCTCCTCGTATACTGGGGTATTTGCCTTGAAGAAGCAGAACCTATTGGGAACGTTAATTCAAAAGAAAGTTTCAGATCGAATTCCGGCTGGAGCCAATATTTACGATGGCATTAGTAATAAGATCTGGTTTTTACGATTTCAAGATTGTCCACGAGTCTCTGTCGTAGTGACAAAATCTTAATCCAACACAGATGTAATATCTAGATCCAACATAGATGTAATATCGCAGTAGTATGCAATAGACTTGTTTAATTTTATTTATTTTTAATTCCCGACGTTTCGGTTGCTTTGCAGCACCCATGGTCACGGGAGGACTCAGGTGATTGACGTCCCTTCAAAACGAAGCTTCAAAGCTGAAAGTACCAACAGAACATTGGTTGCAGTTCGAATGTTTGACGCATTTATGCGATTATCATCATAACAACATGACACTGAAGAACAAATTTTTATCCGACTAAGACAAAAAGGAAGAAAGAAGAAACTAAGTGCATATTATTCGAACCCTTAAAGTAGGTATGAGAGGCCCTTCACTAAATGAAGTGACGACCTGGTAAAAGATGCAGGTGCCTATGGACCGTGCTTAGGTATGTGGTATTCCTTAGAAGACCTATGTTCGGCAGTGGACTTGTGAAGAGCTGTCATGACTATAATGATGATAGTACCTACGTATATCATCATGTCAGTGTCAAAACAATAATAATAAGTTTTGCGTTAAATTTACAAATTATCAATGAACTTATTGAAGGACAACAGCGAACTGTCGTCGAAGATAAACTTAGTTTGTTGAAACACAAACACGTGATTCCGAATCGATTCGTTATCTGTAATAAAAAGTGGATATATTATAATTGAAAACTTTCGTTGCAATGACTGGACCTAGTGGAGGTAGCTAAGCCATTGTAACACTCCCACCCCCCTCTTTGTTTCTTTCTTTTGAATTTATATCTTTAAGATATATAAAATTTACGTGACCAGTATATTAACCATATATTGATCTTTCTAAGGTTCAAATAAAGGCCGTTTAATAAATTTATGGTGTGATCGTCTTAGTTAGGACCAAAGATATTTAAGTAGTGGTAGTATACCTATATATTTAAATTGCTTTGGTTAGGACCCTAATTTACGTTGTGTTTGTTTAGTAACTTAGTTCTTTAGGTGTCTTTTGGAAGAATGAATATTCACTAGAGCAGCCGAAAGCTGTTGGTAGTGCCTTATAAGCTAAAGAACCGTGTTCACGAATACAGAGCTCAAAAAAAAGTTAAGAACATTAAATCGTCCCTATTCCACTTGTTATCAGGTTCACATCAATCAATTCCTTATTAAATAATCCCTTCTCGCTTGGAAAAGGCTCACAATATTTATATCAAATACCAGATACAAGGGCTTCGCTCTATAATTTAAAAATGGGTAGAAATACACGGCTCCACACACGCCGTGTGCGGTGAGCGCCAACCAACCAACGCGCTCCCCCCGAAGGGGACGTTAAGTTGGGAACTGGACCGTAGTCCACAGCAAAATAACTGGCGTACCAGTAAAAAGAGGGCTTGGACCCTTGGTAGTCGACCGAAGTCGCGCATGTCAATGCGTGTAAACGCCATACAGAATACGATCAAATCCAGCCACAGTGAATGTACGTCACACGGATTAGGCAACAATAGCACAGTGACCATAAAAAGCCCTCCGTGAGCGCCACCACCTGCCAGACCGCCGTTCCTGCAGACGTGATGTAAGTGTAATACAAGAACACCCTCATTAATTAGAAAATTTTGACGCATTTATGCGATTATCATCATAACAACATGACACTGAAGATCACATCCTCCGAAAGGTTCTAGGAAAATACTTTCTACATATTATTCTTCTATAGGTATTATAAAATCCTAACAACATTGATTTATCAGTTAGTATTTTTATTTGATTTATTTCACAATTTTGAGATCCTCTCCATCATTTCGTTTTGAACCCTTTCAAACAAAATATATAGGTACTTGTGACGTTATAAAGCGGTATTGTAAGGCTTTTAGACTTTTGTAACGGATAGTGATTCTGTCATTCAAAAAGTAGGAAGTTATAGATTTCGGTCCGATTTTGAGAATGCTAGTTTTCATCAGATCTCCACGTTTTGATGTCCTAGGAAGCCGTTCCGACTATTCCCGGCTGACGTCCGCCGTGTGTGTGTGTATGTGCGCGCGTGTGTGTATGTATGTATGTAAATAAAATTTTGTCGTACGATATATTTAGAACGAATCAACTGATCGAGATGGGCGACACGTTGTTCGAAAGTGTTCCTTGAGACTTCGTGCTGATTAGATTTTCAAGTCAATCGGTCGAGCTGTTTCAAAGATTTTCAAAAATAAAACCAAAAATATTGTTTTAAGTTTTTCTAAATAACTATCATAATATTTGATTAATCAACTCCAGACATCAGAAACACTTTTTGTACTTATAAAACTGCGTCGAATGCCACCTAATTGGCTGGTGGGTTAGGCATCAAAATCGAACGAAGCGTTAAAATTATTGCCATTTAAAAATTTCTAAAAACGTTAAAAATCCTGTGAAAAATTCCAGAAGGTAAGAAATTTAGGATGGCCTGCAGGGTCAATCGTTTTTCAAATTTTTCATTATAATATTATTTTAGATATTGTTTCTCTTCGTACTACCTAATAATATGAGTTTAAAAAAAACTAACAACAAGCATTGATCATGAGCTGTGATGATGCTGATATTTTTATTTTATCCTGGTGATCCTGATCAGGATACCAGGATAAAGTTATTAAATTATTGTATTGTCATCGGTCCTGATACGAGTGCAAATTTTCTAATCAATCGGCCGTCTACAAGGTGGTGAAAATAACATTAAAAGATTCCGTTACATAGATAGATATACGCGAAGCTAATAAAAACGTGTTAATAAAAGGATTGAGCATGGCGAATATGTATGAGGAAAGGAGTTCCACGTACTCTGTAACAATAGTACAGTTGTAACAGAAGATTATTTATTGAAGAAGGAGGATGAATGTAGAAACAATATGAGAGCGGTTATCACTATTCGCAAGATCTAAGTCTAACTTAAAATCTGCGACCATTATCATAATTATCATTACGAAATATGAGAAAGTTTTCATGTGATTGCTTGAGCTTTCCGTATTATGCAATCTCATAATAAGCGTGGGTCATGACTGTCTTGTCTTGTTACTACTTGGACGCAGGTAGATAACACCGCGGGGTGAAAAGTTAGTATTGGATATATGTTAATGTATTATTAAAGTATGATGAATTTACCACCCGATAGCAAAGTTATTGGAATATGACATTTCTTACCTGCTTTTATTGAAACTTCCTTTTTGGAGTGCTCGCTTTGGTCTCCCTTCCGCTACTCTTCTTAGTCTTTTTTATATAATGTCTTTTTTATAATATCTTTCTTTTCTTACAAAATAGTATCAATATAAGTATAATATAATAATAAAAATAACGTAGTTGCAGTGATTTCCATCTAAGTTACACAATCGCACTGTTATTTTAAACAATAATTTATCATAGTGATAGTCAGCTTAGTTACAAAGAGTAGGTATAGTCAATTAACGGTATGTATAGGATATTCTAAAACGCAGTGATTATATTACTATAATTCTCTTTGGTTAAATTATCTGAAGTTTTTAAATATATAGTAATCTATGTTTTTAACATGCTGTCTCAGAATACAGCATAGATTATTGTATGTATATGAATACAGCAAGAGTCTGTATTCTGAGCATGCTGTGTAGAATACAAATGACCGTTAGTTACCATTTGCGCCTCGTTACTGAAATTGCTTTAATGGTGAAATAACAAGAAAATAAATACCATTTTGTGTTTATGACATCTTATTTAAACACACAGCCAAATGCATATCTAATGATATCTGAATAATGCATCTAATAACCCTTAATAACAGTTGCTATAGTAACACTTATCTCTATTGTTACCGTCAATATTTTGAAGTTTCATCTTGTAACGAATAACCACAAATAACACTAGAATTCTGCAAATAAGAAGTAATTGATATCTTGGAAAAATGGGCGAGAGGACAGCGATTTCAGCGGAAGACACGCTAGTTCGTTATGATAATCCAGTTTTAGTTACTAAGAAGGCGGAAGCTATTGTAAGTTGATTTCATTCCTGAATCTCTATAACTAACAAAACAAGATTCATTGCCTGATTTATAATTTAAAAAAGTTATATCCACAATTCATCGTCATTATCCATAGGTATCGGTAAAGAACCTGCTAATGTTTTTTCACAGCCTTCACCCCGTGGCGCTGCAGCAACTCAGCCATGCATCCCTACTGAAGCTAAACGTGAAACAGAGGAAATTCTTAACGCTATTTTACCTCCTAAGGAATGGGAGGAAGACGGTCAGATATGGACACAAAAAGTACGTCAAACGTCTCTGATAAATGTTTCATTATTGTATTTTATTATAACCAACGTTCTTATGTCAACGTCATTCTACGTTCTACATTCAACGTCATTGCATAAACGGGTATATTTTATACCCGTACTAGCGATCCGCCCCGGCTTCGCAGGAGTGATTTCTGGATCTCGACAACAGCGCCGCCTACCGGGTCTAATTGTGAATCTATACCATCTAGGGACCCACTCAAACACACACAAACATTTCATCAAAATCAGTCCAGCCGTTTTGAAGGAGTTCAGTGACAAACACATTAAAACACATTAGAATTATATATATAGAGTTATGCTATAGCGTAGGAAGTTGGCGAATCTGAAGTCAACATCTTATGATGATAATAACGCTATGTATAATGGATAACAACAAATCAAACTCCTAAACAATTACTGTTTTTACATTTGTACAAAATACAAGTATTTAACCAATATTCGAACCCAATATGCGGCTTAGAGAATAGAGATGGAGGTTTCTCAAATCACTAAGAGATCCTATTTATGAGTTTTTTTTTTTAGGATAACTTGTAATTTTTTTATTATAATGGGTAGGTATGTATAATATGCACGTTGTGTACTTCAACTACAGGTAGTCAATTATTAAATGTTTAATAAAAAACTATAATTTTTTTAGATATCATCCACTCCTGCTACGAGATTGGACGTAATAAATCTCCAAGAGATGTTAGATACTCGCTTACAGCAGCGGCAAGCCCGCGAGACCGGCATTTGCCCGGTCCGCAGGCAGCTTTATACACAATGTTTTGATGAGTTAATAAGACAGGTAAATTTAAGAATTTTTCATATTATGCCGCACATAATTAACGAAACTTTTATAGAATTGAAGAAAAATTTGCAGAATTTTTATAGTTGTCTGTTTAAATTTAATGATAATTTTGCATATTCTGATGTTACTGCAGGCGCCAGAGAATCCATCACATGATATCAATCCGTGGCTGTTGAATTACTTGACTGAGGAAAATATAGTAAAATCTAAGTATTAGAATCGTGGAATTTAAAACATGGCTTAGTAGCCATTACACAAACGAAATGTTTATCTCAACTCGCCTGCCAAGTAGGGTAATTATCTACAGCAACTAAGTAGGTACGTCAAGGGCTAATGAGCAGTAGTTGAATATTCATAGGCTGTTTACGAATAGGTCAAGAATATTGCCATTTTAATATTGACTTAACAAGTGCACGTCGGTGAATAGAATATCGCGATGAAACCTGCAGACTTCATCGCAACACGAGACACAAGATGCATCAAATTGCAGACTAAGAAATTAAAAAAAAATCAAAAGACATGATGTGTAATCCGCCAACATGTCTTGGGGCAGCATGGCCGTTTCCTTGTTCCGAAAACACTCTCGGAAACAAACGGAGGCTTGGCCTTACTTTTATTGTGTAATTATTGTATTAGAATTACAAACAAACAGCACTATAATAAAAATATTGTAGGTTACGATAAATTGTGGAGAAAGAGGTCTGCTATTGTTGAGAGTTCGCGATGAAGCGAGGATCACGATGGAGGCGTATCAAACTCTATACTGCAGTTCCATCGCGTTTGGAATGAGGAAAGCTTTACAGGTAGAGTAGCTTATCTTTGTTTTCATTCTTTAAATCGCTAAACAGCTTAAATGATTAAACTTACCGTACGTTTAATCATTTAAGCCTTATTTTCGTTCAATGGATCTCATAAAGAGTCAACGTAGAGCAGTTCCACGAAACTCATTTAACATCCAATCCGACTTAATATGATGTTAACCTTTGAAAGTACCTACGCAAAGGAAAAAAATATTTTTAAGGTAATAGCTACAATAATGTAACTATCTACTCAACCCAACATGGCGTTTGGGAAATTCTTTAAAATTTAAGAAGCCGCAGAGAGCTTTCACAGTTACTAGGTACGCGTTCATTTCGAGTTGCCGTCGTCGACCGTTATGATGTCACAGCTGACGGTACCGTTTACAAAACTATTACTGTAAGTATTTAATTGTAAGAAGTTCGATTTTACTTTGTTGCTCTGTACAGAGAAATGGAAGGCAAGCAAGTTGATGAAATGCATATTATTGAATAATTTATTTAGTTAGTAAAGTAAAATAATAACACTAAATAGAAACGTGTCCGATAAAATAAAATATTTTATTATAGTAATTAATATTTCATTTAAAATGTATAATCTTAAATGAATTATTTACAAAGCGCGAACCAAACTGGTAGGTAGATATTTACGCATCCATAACTTCGATACCAGTTATTTTATCGCAATCGTTCGTTTCTGTATCACTGCCATCACCCCATTCTGTGTTTATCACAAATTAACGAACGTAAAAGTCAACTGAAACAAAAATCAACACTAACAAAAACAACAACAAAAATAGTAACAAACTAGAGATCGCACGGGAGCACAAACAATGGACGTAGTAGCTATGTTTCAGAGTTGCTATCGGTACTATAAGGGCGACGCTTTAGGCGCGGTATGAGGAGCGCGGCGGGAGGTAACGGCATTCATGAAGTGAACACGTAGTAATAGGATGGATATGCCGGCGGCGTTTAGTGTATACCGTTTCGTTTAACCTATACCGCGCTTGCACAGGATACTTGCGTGAAATGGCAGCATGACTTTGCTGTGTTTTGTATGCGACCAGAAACCGATCAGAAGATCTCCGATCTAGAGTCGAGACTCACAGCAGTGTGCCAGCCATGACCGGAAAGGTATACCATTGCACAAACCTTCGGTCGTAAACGATTCAATTCGTATAGCTTAAATAAATAAATAAAACAGTGTAGCGCAAACGCGAGAAAAATCGTTGAAGGTTTTTTATTTAGATAAATAAACTTTTTTCAAAATTAATGACATTCCACCATAAAGAAAAGGGAGCCAGATCCTATAATTAAAGCAACTCTTATCACATTTAAGTCTTTAGTGGGATACAAAAAGCCATTTCATCTTAGTCTTCAAGGATCTCTGCAATGGTTGCTATGAATGTAGTATCGGATGACGGCGTTTCCAACCTATCCTTTTATTAATTTATGTTTTTTACTATTTATGTAATCAATTTACTAAAGCAATTAAAACAAAAATAATAACTGTATTTTGCTTTGTTATTATATATTTTCTAGTCTGAACAAGGAAAATCGGACCTTATGGAACAAGTCGCAAAGCTGGAAGCAGAACGAGCAAGTCTGGAGAAACAGTGCACGGAGCTAAAACAGAAAACCGAGCAATTGGAACGCAGAGCTGCAGAATTGCGCGCTGCAGAAGAGAAGCGTCATCAAGAGGAGTTACTTGCATTAAAAAAGACAAATGCGCAGCTCAAGGTCAGTTACGATATCAAGGATATTTTAATTTCGGGCTGGCCTTATAACTCAGGACCGTGGTTTGAAATGAAAGTATATGTTCAGCAGTGGAATAATGACTGCCCATAATGATGATAATTTGCAAATTATTGTGCTGTTTAGAATAATTTGCTATGATATATACCTTTTACATAATATTGTTGTTGATGTTATGTAACGACGGCGACATAGAATCCCAGCTATTGGGTTAATGGTTCTCAACACATTGTAGCAGAGCCTTTTTTGCCGACTTCAAACAGGAGGAGGTATACTCAATTCGACTGTATGTTTTTTTAATGTGTGTTACCTCATAACTTCTTTCTAGGTGAACCGATTTCGATTATTCTTCTTTTGTTTGAAAGCTGGTGCTTCACATGTAGCACCATATGAATTTTATCAAGGTCTGACTGATAGATTTTGAGTTATTCGTAATAATTTATATTGAAGTCGGTTGTACAATTTTTTTTATTTTAAATTATGTATCAGAAATTTCTTCTTAATAATCGACCATGCCGATTTCACGGGTGGAAAGATGGCGACCCGTTCCGCTTAGTACCATATTAGGTATTCGGGTGCAAGTGATGTACAACTTACGTAGCGTTGCAACCATGCAAGCAGGATAGGGGCGCGGGGAGCATGGCTCCTCCTCATATAAAATCTAGTACCCGTCCTGAAAACGGTCACTGTTGACTTTTTAGATTGTTTACCTATGTTGTCAGATATTTCATGACATTTCGTGTCTCAGACTTTTTTCAGGGTTCTAGATAATAATATCTGATAACATGGTTATGTTAGGTATAGTAGGTATGGTTGGACGATTGTAAATATTACCTACCTACTTTCAATGGGGCTTTCCTATTAACACAACTTTAAGTCAAAATTGATCCAGTTTTTTTACAATCGGTTTGGATTTTGAAATAATATTTGTTTTAAAGGTTTTCAGTATATTTTTAATAACTTACATATATAGACTGTGATATTTTAAATAGCTTAATCTAATAATATTTATCTTTCCATAATATTTTTCTGATTCCTTAATATACGTGAATTTTTATTATCTATTGCAGTGCAATTACTAATACAAAATTTGTAACCTTTTTCAGGCACAATTGGAAGGTATCATTGCACCCAAGAAGTAAGAAGAAGGTTTATACAAAATGTAAGATAGTATGTTAGTGGCATTTATTTCACAAAAGTTAATTAGTATTTGCAAAGGTAATAATATGTTAATTTCAAGTTTATTAAAGTTTATATGTTGTAAAAATAATATTTTTTCAAACTCGCTCAGCTTACTCTTTTTTAAAAGGCCGGCAACGCACCTGCAATTCCCTGGTGTTGCAGTTGTTTATGGGCGGTGGTAGTCACTTAACCATTAGGTGAGCCGTATGCACGTTTGCACCCTCTCCTATAAAAAAAAACAATTTACTTTTAGGACACACATTTAAAGATTCTTTTTTAATTTCAATGTCTTTAATGGTCGGTAATGGTAAGACATGCAGGAAGTCGATGAATGCAGGTGGCTCAGGACCGTGCTTTGTGGCATTCCTTGGGGGAGGCCTATGTTCAGCAGTGGACTTGTGAGGGACTGTAATGTTGATGATGATGATGATGAATGGCCGGTTACTACCTATAATCAAGGAACCTTGTGTTTTCGTACGGTCCAAGAATAAGATACGAAGTTCGTGTGAAAATAGTTACTAGATAGGTATATAACAAGCTACCCGTTAGACGACAAACGAAAACGAAGACTTAATAACGTACGGGTACGTAGTACTATTATTTATTCGGTAGTACGGGTGGGAGGGCTAGGAACGGACTGTGAAGCAAATGTATGAAAATAATATTTTGAGGTGTTTCTATAAGGTCATAAATTGTCAAAAAGGTGTTAAAGTTACGGCGCGTTTTTTTATTTCCTAAACCGCCATTTTCGATACTTTACATTAATAGTTCATTGATTTGAATATAAAAATTGTTACCTTCATACATATTTTATTAAAATTGTAGTGTCATTATTTAAATGAAGACTTCAGATAGTGATAAGCGTGATCTTGAAGTATTCTTAGTATTGATTTAATTTGCTCTCTGCTTCAAATGCGTCGGAATAGTCACGAATTAATCATAATTTTTTTTCTTGTATCAAAAATTAAAACAACGAGTGCGTATGGCTACTCTCCTTCGGTCTGCCGGTGGCCCGGTTTGTTCTATATACTTGGGCAAACGTCTGTGATATTACAAAAAAAATATCTTCTGGTTTATGTTTATAGTTTATACAATACGTATATGAATATATGCGTATAAACATAAACCAGAATTTTTACATTCATTTAGTATATAATAAAATAAAAGATAGAAAACGGTTAATTTTTATTTTTATTTCTTCAAGCTCTAAGGAACTATATTTTATTTTCTAAGGAACTCCTATGTGACATTAATATTAATGAAATTGTCTACATGGTATAAATGCATTAGCCTTTATTTACTTACTTTATACCATGCTTTCCTGACATTTTTTCTCCTCTCTTCACATCTATTTTATTTGTATCATTTTAAATGCGGGACAAAGTTTGTGTATAGGCGAAATTTTAAGTCTTTATTATATTATCATATAAACTTTAGCGCTTCTATAGGTAATGTAATATTTTTATTTGTAAATTTATTCTAACCTTCACACAATAGCACCCAATTTATGATTTGCTTACAAAAATATCTTAAACTAAAAAGTTTTGTTGAGATAGGATCACCTACAATATCCAGACAGATCATGTTGAAGTATCCAAGGATGGAATGAAGAAGTGTTATAATCACCATTTCAATGTTATATTACAACTACAATAAAACAACCACATTGTTTTATTAAAATATATATTAAACCATTTTATTTAGGGCAAACGTACAATATTTTCATTAGTTTACAATCCACATATTTAGAACCTTAAAAAGATATAAAGAACACACAAAACCATTATATCATCCATTCAATCCATTAATTACAAAAGTTCCATTTTAAATATTATTGAAATATTCAAGTACAAATTCAACTAAAATTTATACATTTTCCTGAGAATTTCCTTGTCAGGATACATTTAATGAATATTTAATAGAGCTTTATTTAAGTAAATCAATAAAATGTATAAAAGGCATATTGAAGTGATAAAACTGTGAAAACTATTGAAATTGGTAAAACTTACAGTATCGTAAATAAATTGAGGAATTAAGGCACCACATACATTCAGTAAAATTAAAAATATTAAATAAAAAAAATTCTAGGTACATCAATAAAAAACAAATACTGCACAATAATTATTAATGACGACAATGATATTACTATCGTTATTATACTAAAATGTAATTTCTATATTTATTTATAGATAAAAATAAGTTTAAATTAGATGAAATACATAAACAGTCGCCGTGTGATGCCAACCATTGGTACCTATATTAGTACGCGACAGACAACCTGTGTATATGGATGGTATGTACACTTAACAATAGAATCTTACTCTATAACATCCAATCAAATTTCCCACAAAAATTCACTTAGCAGGTACAGCGACAACATTCAGTCAAAACACCATAAACTTGCACGGAATGAAAATTATTAATATTAACATACGTAAAGTACTCGAAGAACAATATCAATGTATCAAAATAGACAGATACCGTATAATCTAAAATCTCCGTCGCAAAATTACAATAAAAAAATATAAATTATGATCGAAATAAAATGCCATTGAAATAGTTTTAGGGTGACTCGTTAGTGGATTTCTTCAATTTGATGCCATTAAGTTTAAAAACACATAAGTTCGGTGGAGTTCTAAACAATATTATCACAGTTATAATACAAAGTAATGTTAGCTCGTTTCATTGTCGTTCGTTTCGTTGAAGAAATCTACAATCGAGTTCGAACACATTAGGTCCAATACTGATTTTAGCCGATACGTTGTCATGGGTAAAAAGACGTGGCGATTATGAACGACTTATTAAATCGAAAAACACACAAAAGTAAATTATTTTAACATTGAAGTCATTAAAATAGAATGAATGGGTTGTAAAAACATTGCATGATCTACAATTTGTTATGAAACTTCGGACGGAAAGTTTCTTATGAAATAGAAATGGGTAAAACTAATTGATAAGATCAAATTAAATACTAGTTTATAAATCATCACTCATAATCGCCTGATTTTTTCTGTCAAAAAATGAGGACAGTACGGAGAATTCGCTGTATATACTTCAAAAATAAAGTGACGTTTTAAGACATTGTTTGAAGTAAACTCTTGGCAGGTTCAATTTCACGGCATCTGAGGGTATGTTATTGTGGTTTTTCTGTGTAGGCAGTGACTCGATGTGCCGGTCCCACTGGTATAGCGGTGACTCTTCCAACGCCACCGTCTAGTAGTGGATTCACGACTTGTACAATATCAGGCTGTAGGGAATCCTCCCCTACTTCGCCCTCGCCCAGACTGATTGCGTTACCTTCGAGATCAGAGGGTGCAGTTTCACTGCTTGGACTCATTGTTAGTTCCAATGATAAAATTTTCTCTTGAGTCGTCTCCACCTATATAAAAATAATTTTTGTTGCAAAATATAAAGATGGCATGTGTCCTTGGGATATTTTTAATGATACCAAAAAATACTAATTATGCTTTGTATGACGGGGTAGATTACTGTAAGAACTGAAATATTTATAACAAAGAGGATTTATTTAAAATAGAAATTAATAAGGAAAATTAAGTATAATAATAATTTACAATGTTACTAGTCTAGTCTATTTACAGAAAAAATTAACATGCAATATTGAAAATTTAAACTATACGTCGAGTGATGTTAGGCTCTAAGCATTATAAACTATTAAAAATAGAAATGCAACAAACCATTTCTTTCGGTGAAGTTTCCGTGTCTAGAATCCAGGTATAGTCTGACAAATGATACACAAATATGTTAGCATGCCATGCCGAAATATCATGCAACACTCATATATAAATAAAAATAAACATAGATCTCAAAAAACCCTTTCTAAAACGATTAAACAAGACATTTACAAACATTTATCAAGTGTTTATGGAAATAAAAACTTTTTAATAAACTTAAAACAGCCATTAGTTTAAAAATCATATGCACAAAAAATAACCACCACATCAAAGAATTAGTTGTGAGACGAAAACATATCTACATATTTAATAACTAACTACTCAGCGCAAATTTAAACTCTGTGTGGTGTTGTTCGAACGAGCCATGTGATTAATATTCGTTATAATGTGCGTTGCCCCTTTTACATTGTGTACGAATCGGAAATTTGTCACTAACGTCATGTCTTTGGTTATTCGGTATTCGTTAACATGTATTAAATTGACTTTTACCATTTAACAATCTCATTTTTAAATGGTAAAAGTAAATTTAATAAAAGGAGTAAGTTTTATCAGTCTGTTCAGTCGTTCCATACGCGGTCACGTCATCGTTTGTAGCACGTAAAAAGCTAAAGCGTTGTTTTTAAAATACACATAATGTAAATAATAATAAAACCACACACGTTACGGCATTGCTTTGTATACAGCTTCCTATATACTAAGGCGTAATTTACATTCGCGTTGGTACGCGTACCTCTTTCTCAATCACTTTCTCAATGTACTCCACGGTTCGCACTTTGGTCTCGCCAGTCGTCGGGCATATGTATTCCTCCGTGCGTAGCGTTATTCTCTCGTCTAACAATTTTTCCTTCTCCTTCACGGCAAGTATCGGGCCCGGTTTTGTACGTAACGCGATACGTGGCAGGGGCCATTTCTATAATTTGTAAAGCCAATTTTTGACAATCACAAAACCCAGCGATGGACAATACAATGCCTGCCAAGCGACATTGAACCCAAACACAGACGAGCAATACACATTTTTATATGCACATTTAGTATAGTTACTGTCACACACATTTAGGGAGTTCAGCCGCGATAACATTTTACAAATGTCAACGAGGGTTTTTAAATAATAGAAATTTAGTGAATTCAATTGTTATTATATCAAGTAGTAATTTAAGTGTTATTATATCAAGTCTCATTATGTGTGCCGTGTGAATGGTAACTAATGAGGCAGTATCAATTTAAAAAAAAAATTACGTTCGAAACACCAACTATGTGTATGACAATAGGTTAATCATTCAATGTTAACGGTTATGGACAAACATATTATAAGGAATATCCTAGATTATGAGTTTTTAAACATTCAATTAGTTGTGAAGAAACGACTAGATGTTAATCATAATAAATTATCAACAATATAAAGTATCTTGGTCGTTTTTAAGTCCAAGATATATTAATGGTTTTAATTTCATAACCCATACATTGCCTTAAAAATTAAATCGACATACCTCTGAAGGAGATTTTTCTCGCAATGGCACTTCTCCTATGATGTCATTCGCTGGGCCAACCATACTTTTAATAACTTTCTGTGATTCAATGGCCTCCTACAGGATGAAAATTATAAAAATACATCGGTTCCACGCATAAAATTATAAAACTAATAATACTTATATGATGTTCCGTCGATATTCGCAGTAAGAGAATAACGCATTCAGAAAACTGTAACATGCTCATGCGATAGCGACGGTCATCATGAACGAGATATAACGTGTATTGTAGAAACACGATAAGTGCATTTTTTTAAACAAGTAAAGATCACATGCAAAGACAAATGAGCACATAGTTCACCAATTATTAGTTTATTTATTTAAACTTTTATTCACAAAAACAGTACATATAGCGACCTTAATAATCAAAGGCATTCTCTCCCAGTAAATCATTTAGTTAAGCAGAGTATTATTATCGATTAAGAATAAAAAAATGCAGGTGCATTGTCACCCGTAATGGCTAAACAATGCTTCGTTACTAGTAAAAGGGTCTCCTCATACAAAATACAGCAGCATTATGCAATTTTATACTTGTATTTCTACGAGATCGTTGCCTTTCCCGTTCGATCAGCCATTCATGCTACGTTTGCAGTGAAATGTGTGCGTTTAACGACTGTGTGAAAACAAGATTAGAGTAATTTTAATATTTGTCGATATACCGTTACCGTTACGGCTCATCAAAAGTCCACTGCTTAACATAGGGCTCCCTCTTAGATTGCCTCATAGTCCAATTCTTAACATAGGGCTCCCTAATATATTGCCTCATATTCCACTGCTTAACATAGGTCTCCTTCATAGATTGCCTCATACTCCACTGCTTAACATAGGCCTCCCTCATAGATTGCCTCATAGTCCACTGCTTAACATAGGCCTCTCTCATAGATTGCCTCATAGTCCACTGCTTAACATAGGGCTCCCTCATAGATTGCCTCATAGTCCACTGCTTAACATAGGCCTCTCTCATAGATTGCCTCATAGTCCACTGCTTAACATAGGCCTCCCTCATAGTCCACTGTTTAACATAGGGCTCCCTCATAGATTGCCTCTCATAGTCTACTGCTTAACATAGGGCTCCCTCATAGATTGCCTCTCATAGTCCACTGCTAACATAGGCCTCCCTAATAGATTGCCTCATAGTCCACTGCTTAACATATGCCTCCCTCATAGATTGCCTCATAGTCCACTGCTTAACATAGGCCTCCCTCATAGATTGCCTCATAGTCCACTGCTTAACATAGGTCTCCTTCATAGATTGCCTCATACTCCACTGCTTAACATAGGCCTCCCTCATAGATTGCCTCATAGTCCACTGCTTAACATAGGCCTCCCTCATAGATTGCCTCATAGTCCACTGCTTAACATAGGGCCCTCATAGATTGCCTCTCAGTCCACTGCTTAACATAGGCCTCTCATAGATTGCCTCATACCCACTGCTTAACATAGGTCTCCTTCATAGATTGCCTCATAGTCCTCTGCTTAACATAGGCCTCCTCATAGATTGCCTCATACTCCACTGCTTAACATAGGCCTCCCTCATAGATTGCCTCATAGTCCACTGCTTAACATAGGCTTCCCTAATAGATTGCCTCATAGTCCACTGCTCAACATAGGCCTCCCTCATAGGTTGGATATTTGCCATAGTAGACACGCTTGGCAGGCGGGTTGTGGTAACTGCAGTTTTTATTTTTAGTTGTTTTAGGAAGACTCTACTACTCAAACTAACGATGGAGCGCAGCGTAAAAAGAATGAAACATTGCTATTGTGATTGCCATTCTACCCCAAGCGTTGTGATTACAATAAAGCCTCACTTCTATAAGAGAAGCACGTTCAGCAGTGGGCTGATGAAGTAAGAACAACATAGTTAACTGCAAGAAATACTCTTTTTGGTTTTAGATCGGGTTAATCGCGGGTACAGTAACGATGATAACTAGAACATCATACATACATAGAACCATTACCACATTCCCATATCTCCCTTTGGAGGCAAATATGGGAAATATCAGAAAAAAATTGTTGCGTCTTCTGTAACGATCTTGTAATTATGCTGTGTCTAAAATACTCACCAACAAAGTACAACACATGGAATTGCAACACTATTTACCTATCAAACGTGGAGATAATGGTTAATCATTCCTACTGTGAAGAAATGAAAGTGGACCAAACTCAGTACAAGACTGTTATCAAGCTCATGACGGTGAGGATAGGGATGGCAGCATCGGCGTTGACGCTACCGTCAAAGGTGCGAGACGTCTGGCACTACGATCGTCAATTGACCTGCCAAGAATGACGATTAAAGCAAATCCTCGGGAGAGGTCCATGTAGACTTTCGGGGGTTGACAAATGATAAGCGTACCTGTTCCAAGGATCGTAAACGCGCTGCCCTCCAGGCCGCCCGCCTAGCGGCCCTCGTCTCCGAGTCCTCGCCCTCGCCGCCCTCACGCGCCGCTCGCCGTCGCTGTGACTTCGCCGACGGACTCACGCCACCCATTGACACACTGCGAGGAAACTTAACGCGTTAGATGCAACCGTGCAGCAAAATGCTGCGTCGAAGTCTTAATTCATCATTACGGATCACAGTTTTTTTTTTAAATTCTTTAATAAGACACAAAATTTCATTTACACTATTCTTTTAGAGCGAGTGACAATGCTAACCAAACAAGTCTAGGTCTATGTCTAGATTTTCTTATAGAATAAGGGTGACAGACGAGCTCACAGTGCACCTGATGGTTAGTGAATGCTGATGCTGTGTGGTTAGTCGAGGATAGATGTAGATGTCTATGGAACATCTACATCTATCCTCAATTAAAAATCAAAATGCAGGATGCGTTCTCACCCGTAAGGAGTAAGACCAAAGTAACTAGTTCTGCTGACTTTACTTGCCAACTTTCACGGATTAACGGAATGTATGAATGATGACAACGGAAAGGGAATGTTTAAGCTAAAATTTACTAGTCCAGTGGTAGCATTCTGTTTCTCAAATTACCTATGGCCATTCTCGTAAGGTTCGTCATCTGAATGCGAGCTGTCTCCGCTCTGCCGGTCCTCCCCTTGTGACCACGAGCCGAGCTCTGCGCGTGAAAGAGACGCCATTTTTCTCTCCTCTTCTTGCTTCATTTTCTCCACCTCATCCGCAGACAGGAACGTGAAAACTTTTTCTAAAACAGTTCAAAATTAATTTTATCAAATGTATAAATCTATAATTGTTCAAATTAAATATGAACGGTATCGACTGTTGCAGCCGATAGTTCAATCAGCTGATTAATTGGTTAACTCTTTAGTAAAATGCTTGCATACGACTGAACGCCTATAGAAAACGTAGATTGCTTAACAAAATGGATGGCCAATGTTAAGGCATCTAAGTAAATGAAGTTATTAACAGATTGCGTGGGTAATTTTTAAAGTGTCAAGTTTAAAGTAAAATTATATTATAAAATACATAAAAATAAATTTATTTTGAAAAGTTTACCTGGTCTAGGCGATGATTTGTGACTTTCTTCCATTGCATTTTCGAAGAACTTTTTCTTATCGCTGACAGAAGCTTTCACGAAATTGCCAGAATGAGGTGGGGAAGCCTGGAAAACAGGTCGATCGAGTCAATAAATGAATTTCATTGCTAAAACCTTTAAATGTTAATGACACTGACATTTAATAATGAAATAAGAAGCGCGGTATATTTACAAGCAATGAAAAATCATTTTTCCAGAAATTTTTATAAAACACCCATGCAGTCAGTTTAGTCATTTATGCAGAGAAATAAATAATAATGCAAATGTAAGTGAGTAAATTAAATAGAACATGCAAAATATAAGAATCGCAAGTTAAAAACAATGAACTGATTTTGTAACAAAATGGGATATGAGGAATGAAGTTTGACACGTGGTTTTTAGTCAAGAACTCGGATCTGTTGGTCGACGAACACAATCAAAATAAGCTGAGTGTATGTGTGGGTAAGATGCCGTACATTGATGTTTACCTCGCCGATGGCGAAGGATTTGATTTTGCTGCTCCATGCGGGTTTCAGGGTGGATGCGGGCGAGGAACTCCCTTCCCTCACAGGCTCCGAACTGTTCGACAATCTATCAGATTCAGGCGCAGTCGTCACATCGCCGAAATGGACTCTTCTCTCTGATTGCACAACTTTAGGCGTGTCGCCAATATGCATGGGGATTGCTTGTGTGAGATTTGCATTTATATCTTTTTCTAATGGGGAGATAGTTAAATGGGTTACTTTTGGACTGTACGTAGCCGCATCTGTTTGATTAGAGACACGTACCGGCAGAGGCTGGGTGTAAGGATTATATGTACCAGCGACTGTCGTCAGCGACGGGTACGGATTAATGGGCGGATAGGTTGTGGAATGCGCCATATTCGATGGCATATTTTTAATTCTTAGATCTCTAAGCGAGGCATGTTGTGTTTGAGTAGCGTTCTGAACATCTTCGTAATAGCACAAATTGGGATGTAAATTGCAAGGGGAATGAGGTATATGTGAAACTGTTGGAAGCGTTTTTAACTGTACATGTAATAATTCAGGCGGTTCGGGCTCCCCATCGGGACTGGCCGACAATTCATTATAATACTCATCAGTGTCTATTGAAGGAAAATCAGTGTTACGGAAGACTTGATAGGAAGGCACTTCAGAAATTATTACTGAACGTGGTCGCTCATCAGCGGACGGCACTAGCGCTGGAAATGCGGCGTAGTTTACAGGTGGAGGGAATTCAGATTCGGGGGAATTGGTCGAATTCGACGACTGCATGGTTGTTTCAGCCACAACCGGCTCGGGTAACACAAGTCGCTCGGGTATCACAGAGATGAGTGGTACATCGACTTCACACTCGTCCCGCTCTATTAACTGACTTTGACTTACGTTGGTATCGAACAGAGGCGGAGGAGGGATGACAAAGTCCTCGGGGAGCACCAAAGCCACCTTCGGGACCGGTTTCGTGACCGCCACCTCGGTTTGCAGCGGTCGATTTTGTATTAGTATAGAGCTACGCATCCCCGAGCATGCATCGTTAGTCGTATCGATCGGTTTCTCCGGAAGATTGTCATGCATTTCCACATGCGATGGGGTTCGGGTGAAATCTGTTTCGTCCGTCGACAACGAGTGCCGTTCGTGTTCGTCGGTGTAGTGGTCGCTGGTGAAACTAACTCGCTTCGTGTTCGGTTTCCGCGGCACTTGCGGTTTCTGTTTGGTGGGGGGAGGCGGCGGCGGGTGGGACGGTCGGGAGATTTGTTGCGAAACTTCTGGCGCGTCCACTGACGTGCCGTCGTTGGATTTGGTGAACGTTGTGGGCGTTGTGGGCGTTGCGGGCGGAATGGGCGCGGAGGGCGTGGCTTGTGCGGGCGGCGCGTCGAGCGAAGTGGGCGTGGCCGGAGGGGGCGGCGTCTTCACTTTCTGCTGTGTGAACACACCCAGCGCCCCTTGTGAACTAGGCGTCTAACCAAACCAACAAAATACTTCACCATTCTCGTTTACAACTCTATTATTTCATCTAGATACGGGCTGAACTCAAGAAAAAAACAAGTTGCGAAGTAATAGATATCGCAAAAAAAACTTAAGTATTTAAATAGTATTCATACATTTATATAAAATGGGAAAGAAACAACTTGCACGAAAACTTATTTAAATAATTTGAAAAAGAAAAACAAAATGCTAATAAAAATACAGCGGACGAACCAATTGAAGAACAGAAATCTTCCAAAATAAATGTTTTTAAAATTTGCTAACTTAAAAGGTTGAGTTGTTTTTAAATAAGAAAAAAAACGATTACTTTTGAAACATTGTGTATTTAAATGTAACACTAAAATATAACTCCAGTAGAATAATTTCGTGTATAAAAAGTAATGACTTGACACTGAATGAACGGACACAAAGTTATTATCAAACGTTAAAATAATTGGCAGTTACAGATTTGGCAAAATGTAATGCAAAAACTACATTCAATTTAAAAGGACATTATTTCAACGTTTGAAAAGCGTACAAAATAATGGAGAAAATATATTTTTCTCACTACATTATAAATGCTTAATTAACATAATAATAATTCATTCAAATGATATGTCGTTAGCAATTAAAGCGTAATGTACATTTATAGCGACATAATTGCGTTAACACAATTAATAAATACTAAACCAATAATTATTAACATCACAAACATTAAAATATTTAAATTTCATTTCATTTTATCAAAATTATAAAACAATTAAGTGGTAAATTACTCCAATATTATGAAAACAGGTGATACAGAATTGCAACAAATTTGTAATTGTTTAAAATGGACTTAAAATACATTATAAATAGAAACTTACGTATAATTTAGCATGCATTTGATTTTTATACAGATTATAAAATAACTACTATGTTACTATTATATTGAAGTATAAAACAGTTAAAAAAGGTTTTATTACATAAGTACAAGATAGTACGAGGTATATAGTAAATATGAATACTGAGTATTAAACAAGATTGGTCATTTTGATAATAGGAATTACATGTAAGATATAATAATTAAAGTATGCTAGGAAACCGGTGTAATCATTATAGAGCAAGCGCACGATAATTGTAGTTTTTGTAGTAAAATGTGGTTGCAGGATGATGCTAGCTCATTACGTCAACTGCAATTGAATTATCTCAGGAACTGTATTATTTGTTAAATTGTGATACTTATTTTAAAGAAAAATAACAACGAAAACCATTGTTCCTAAAATAGGTCGGTATTAAAAGGCTTGACAACACAAATGATGTTTGGAAAATATACTTTTTCATTTTGCGGTAGCGATCTATACTTCTTTCCTTAATAACTGTTTCATTTCCCTCTGTCTCCTCCTACGACACCCACGGGATGTTATGAGGTAGTAGATTCTCTGACGCCGCCACTACACGCCAACCGGTATCTAGACTAAATATATTTAGCAAACTAACCCTGTTTAAGAATAAGTTACATTAAAATAACAGCCACAAATCTTCAAATATATTCCATTTCACTGAAATAAAGGAGCTCAAAGCTTTTATGACAGTGTAATAATTTTTCAAGCAAAATTATATAACATTATATAAATATTAATAAAAACTTCACATCGGTAAACCCTCCACCATACAAAGGACCACTAACAATACATTTCACCAATATGTACAAAATATTTTGACAAAATGTCAAAGTTTTCACGAGTAAAATATCTGACATATTCAAAATTTGCGTAAAACATTAGATCTTTAAGTTTATCGGTAGGTATATATTATGATAGTTAATTTTATGGGCGTTGCTTACACATTTTTATATATGAATAATTAGGAAGTGAATTAAATTTTATCATTAATAAGTTAGTAAATCAGTCAGATTGATGTCAAGTGTAATGTCATAATATGATAAAAAGGAACTGTTACTTATTGTTGCCGTGTTATTAAAATGTTAAAGGGTCAATATGTCAAATATTTGTTTTCATTGATCAATTTATCACACAGTATTTATTTACATTAAATTGGACAGATGTATTTAATTGGTGTACTATGTGTTTCCCTCCTTTTCCTCTGGGTTTGCATTCTGCAATGGATGTAATATGGGTTGTCAGTATAACTGTCACTTCTCTATTTTATGTAAATTTCTTCTATCACACAACAACAATAAACTAATCTACCATCGATAAAAAGTTTCTACCACCTGGGACTAAGCCAATAGCAAGGTACAATGAAGTGGTCCATCACAAATTTATTTTTCACGTCTTATATACCACAGATGGAGAAAATACAAATAAATTGAGGTCACATGCAAACCATATTCTTCAGTTAGATAACACATATTTAATACAAGATGAAATCTAGAATAGGTTCAGAGTTAAGAGCTTTAAATGTTTTAAAATTAAATATTATATCACCCTTCCCCCTCAGATAAGTCGTCTACATAATAAAAATAATTTAGTAAAATACACTAAAACGACATTTATTTTGGAAGATATTAACGATATAGCATACGTAGATTACTTGATATAGATAGTTAAAATATTTTCATGCAAGCGATATACTACAAGGTGCATGCTAAAGACAAATTAAAAAAAAAACTGACCGTGCAAGAATACAACTTTTAATCGGCCTTTCAATATAAAATACAAGCTATACTATAGTCATGCCATTTTAAGTTTATTTTGAATATACGATTTAAAATTAAGGCACATTTTTAATACTATTTCAGTGATAAATTATCTGTGCAAGTCTTAATAATATTATTTATCTGTCTCTAAATAGTTCAGTGATATTAGCGTATTTATTTTTAGATGCGTTAGCTTATCGTTAAAGATATTTATAAGAGTTAGAAAATGTTACAGAGCTTATTAATAGATTAAGAGCATTAATGTTTGTATATTGTTGTGCGAGATCTAACCTGAGGTTGTAGCGTGTGTTTGGACATGACGACTGTGGTGGTCTTATGTTGTGGCTCCGGCGATGTAGGCGGTGCCGGTTCCAAGCCGATACTTTCCACCGCGTGAACAATGTCCATTACCTAATAAATAAACAATGTATTTCAGTCGTAATATTTATGTGTTACAGATCACAAGCTATTAAAAAAAAAGCATTAACTCTCGTTTTGCAGAGTGAACTGTTTAGTTTAGTTTTATTCAATTTTACATTCTAATTTATTCGCTAATTTAGGGTGTGATATTGATCTTCAGTCAGGTCAAGTTGCAAATTTTTTTTTGTGTAAATGTAATGATTTGACATACCTTTTCAGGTGTAGATTTTTCCCTCTCTACTGCGACTTGTTTCTCTTGTTCATACTCAACTAGATCCTTATGGAATTGTTGCTCCTGAAACGTTATGGACAAGATTTATTATTATCAACTTTTTTTTTAAATGGACCAGCTGTAAGTGTGGAAATATAATAAAAGTATATTATGTTAAAACAGTGTAAAAAAGGCGACTAAAAAGAAAAAAAAGAGAAAGAAAAGTGCGCAACAGAGGAATAGGAAGCACGAAACCAATAATTACAATATAATACAATATTGTGAGTGGTCAAAAGTACTATTACTATTATTATGTGGCAGGGGTACTTTGTGAACATAGATTTTGTGTAAAATGGTCGCCCTTACCTACTTGTGTCGCCAAGAAACTGTGCACTCTCTCTCTGCTGCATTCTAATTCGAAAGGTTACGAAAGGCAGTATAATTATTACGGGCTGTGAGACATTTCATCTCGATCTTCAGAGGTGACAACGCATCTGTCTGCTTCTTTTTTTAAAGTCAGTTCGAAGTGAACTGTGAACCAAGTGTAGTGTTCAAAGTGTGACTGGAATAACCACTTACCATCAGATTAACTTTTTTTGTTAGTTTGTAACTTCTGTAATGTAAAGAGTTAATAAAGTTTAAATTTTGACAATAACCTGTTGTTGTTGGTGCAAGGTTTCATCCCTGTCCAGGCTCGATGTGGAGTGAGAAAGAGAGCCGCCAGTGTCTGCCGTTCCGCTCTCGCTACCAGTCTGTGTATATTGCGGGTGCATTACTAACTACTATGAACTCGAGCATCAGTTGTACGCAAAACATTCAATATAGTTAAACGAGGTGTTTTTTAAATTATGTAACATACATATTTCTTTTAAACTTTATTAATAAATCTAGTAAATTTTCTAAGCAGCATTAACAATAAAAATTATGCTGTGCTATTTGCGACTTTCATACATATAAGTTATTATTGTGTGCGATAAGAAATTGAAACTGAACACTTGAAACTAATGCAAGTGTTTATTCAAATCACAAAAATGAATAGTTTTAAGTACTTTACAGTAATATCGTTTTAAACGTGTGCACTCGGGAGGTTCCGTGAAAAGATAAAAATCTTAATCGTAAGGGAAGCTTTAACCTAAACGTAGGCTGTGAGTCTATATCGAGAGGCGTTAGTTATATCTAGACATGATACATTAGTTCCTTGAGTTGAAAGTAACTTTTATTGAAATTGGACCCTTTTTCGCTACTTGCTTGTTTGTAATTTGTAGTCCAAATTACAAACAAGCAAGTAGCGAAAAAGTCACGTATTTTTAGTTCAGCAGTATATTAGTTTATACACTTATACAAAATAACTTAATAACCATAATATAGTCCAATGTTCACTTAGTTGGGATTCCAATTAAAACTTGAACTTTAATCAACAGTTAAGTGTCTCTTCTGTGAGTCTTTTTTCTTCTCACAAGAAATGTCAAAAGTGGCTGTCGCAGATTACTGAAAATGCCTGCCGTAAGTGCGACAGAGAGCGCAACAGGCGGCATTTTTAACAAACTTCAAAAAAAGGAGAAGGTTCTCAATTCGACTGTATTTTTATGTTACCTCAGAACTTTTTTCTAGGTGAACCGATTTTGATGATTTTATTTGAAAGCTGGTGCTTCTCATGTGGTCCCATATAAATTTGATCAAGATCTGACCAGTAGTTTTTGAGTTATCCTTAATAATGCGTATTTAATTGACTTGGAGTACAATGATGATGTTCTCATTTTATTTACATATATCGAAGTCGGTTGTACTTGTACACAATGTTTAACTAGAGCAGTCGTGTCGCATACGTACGGCGCACTTGTCGGGGCGCGAGTAGCCGTGGCACACGACGAGGTGCAGCGGCGCGAGCGTGGCGGCGCGCAGCGCGTTCACCGCCTCGCCGTGCGTCGCGCCCAGCAGCGACGCGCCGTTCACCTCCAGCAGCCGCATGCCCACCTGGTACCCAGTACCCACACAACCTTGTATATCGAGCGCACATCAACAATGGGATTATAAATCGCGTCGCCTCTATTCACCTCTCGCTTGCACACTGTCTCTGTTTATACTCAAACCCGCCGGTAACGATAACAAAAAAATAACGTTATTCATGTGTTGCAATAAACGTTTCTTGCCTTTTATTGGTTTTAACTTCCGCCCCAAGTAACAGAACGGAACCGTTCAATATACTTTTATTTTTAGTATTAAATTGTTTAATTGAGTAGTCTGTATGATTACATTACTTAATTATTTGTAAATTTATTTACCTCCAACCTCTCTATTATAATATTGTTAATAATTTTATTTTATTACAAAATTAAAACGATTTAATATACTAATCAGTTAATTTTCAAAAAAAAAGAACATAATATGTTAATTAATATAATATCGTTATTTGTAATATAACGATATAAAGTTATAACTTATAAGCGTTATTTTCGACTTCGGTACCGTGTATGCTGACAGTACAAGCTCGATCAGCCACCATTTCTAATCCCATCCTTTATCCGCACAGGCAGTACAAGGTCACCGAAGCTACTGCTGAGTTAGCCAAAATGACTTTCTACGATCGTTAACACTAGAAAACTATAAAATTAATGAAATCACCGCTAAGTCACGTGACCAGACGTGTCAGATATGTCATGCCCATTTGTGTTTATAGTCTTCTTATAGTTTTTACAGTCATCTTGGCTAACTCCGCTCTTTTTGTTCTTAAAAATATCCTTCTTCTTCAACAGCCACTATAAATTTGACCACTAGTTGCAGGTTATTTTAAGAATATGCCTATTGGCATGCATTTTAGCTCCGCCCTGCAGAGCTAAAACGGTAACACAAGCAACGCTGCTTTCCATCAGCAGTCATTAAGATGTGTTCGACATTTTAGGATAGACATTCCGCCATCAGCCAGTCATCAAAGCCTAATCCATCAGTCAGCAGGGTGCACTGCATGCAGATTGACAAAACATAAACATTTGAAGAATCCTTACATCCTAAACGTTTTTGAAAATATTCTTTTTCTTTTTTATTAAAAGAAGTTACCTCTACACTAGGATTTTCTCCTGTATTGTGGGGGCAGTTTACATACATAAATTTCACAAACATCCAAAACCCGGAACAATTATTTGTGCGGGATTCGAATCCACGGCCCTTAGCGCAATATTTCATATTCTGCGTTAATATTACATAATATTCTTTATAGTAGTAACATTTCATATGATCGGGTGGTAAGGTTTGAAAATTTTGTAAAGGATCATCCGAACTATGGGTAAAACCTAAGACCAGCAGCGAACTATTTGCGAGCTGATGATGAAGAGGAATATTTTGGCCACGCTATGTAATATGATCGGCCAGCAGCTGTTGAACAATAATGATTGTGGTGCAAAATGAGTCCTTAAAAAACTAAAAGGCCAGACTAACAGGCTGACGATAGAACAGTTGATTCGTTACCTTGAGTCGACCGTCTCTTCTCGCCGCTCCACCACTGTTAATTTTGGATATGAAGACGCCTTCATCGTTCGGATCGTTCGGATTGCCGCGTTGTCCGTTTAGACCTCCCTTTATGTGCATTCCTAACTTTTCTCCTTCTTGCTTTATTATCGTTAACTCCTGCAAAAATGTGCGTTTAAAAATATTGTGTTCGAAGAAATGCTACTGAATTTAATTTTCAAATATCACAACATGAAATACACAATATCACACACACATACACAATAATATCATCAAAATCATAAAGCTCTGGGTTCATAAAAAAAAATTATCATGCAAAGCGATACAAATCATGCATTTTGAGAAACTAATTATTGGCCAAAACATATTCTATAAAACAATAGCTAACGTGGATAAAAATGAAATCAAAAAAATTCTTTAAAAAGCTGTAACGGAATGGCTATAGTTCCCAAGGGCATATCGGGGATGGTCATTTCCCCCAAGATCAAAGATCGTTTGGTAACTCCTGTATGTAAAAAGAATAAAGCCTAAAGAAAAAAATAACCATTCATACGACGTTAGCTGAGCACAGTGAGTGGAATAGGGTTGTAATCTGACATATATTTGGTAAACACACAGAGGTTTGAGAGATCGCCGGGTGACTTTCACACTTACAGTTGCGTCAACAATCTCAACTTGAATGAGACCCTGAATTCGTGTCGCAGATGCCATCGTGCGCACGTGTGGAACAAAACAACGATTTTGCTTTTTATAACATCACATACAATATTAAAGTAATTTTTTCGACGTGCAATTGGTCAATTTATTGTTTAAAATAGAAAAACATCAAAATACTTTTAATTCAAAGACTGCAAGCGTCAGACATATTTACTTTGCAAGTGTCTTTAGTATAAGCATGATGCACATATCATTTCTGTATCGCCAAATGCTACTTAAGCGACAAACTCTTAAGCAACATTCCATATTAATTACAATAATTGTGTTATGCTTTATTGTCATTTCACATGTATCCAATGTTTGGCATTCATGCATACATTGCCCTACTTTATGTGTACACAAAAGATATCATGAGAATTATTACTCAAACAGAGGTATTTTCTAATGAAGAGTAAGCGATTCGATTTTAATTTCGCAATCATTATTACTACACTTACTGTATGATACAGGTTCGCCAAATCAAAAGATAAATATTGTATTAACTTTGAAATAATTTAATTCAAAAGCTTACAAAGCCTTTAAACGTACCTACAACAGTTAAAGTACACAATGCAAAATAGTATTAGTAAATTTGTTAATGGCGTTTATTTACACAACTAGATATATGTACCTATTCAAATATGTTCATTTAAAAAAATAGCTTTGTATTAGTATACATGCAGTATTATTGTTTCCCGAGTTTTTTATCAACCTATTTGGATATCGAAAATTACACAACTATCCAACAATATTTTTTACATTTATAAAGAACTTTTATTTAATTTTTATCATCAATTTTAGATATGTACACTAAATGTAATCACGACAAATACCCAACCTGTAAAATTGATCAAGTATAAATAATAAAATGTTTATATATATAATTTATACTATATAAACATTTATTATTTACTACATTTAACTGCAACGTATTCGAGTTTATCTCGTGTAAATTATAAGAGAGCTTTTGTTCCGGAGCAAGTTTGCTACGTACCTGGAAGCCTGGCGGCAGTGGGTCGTGTCGCACTGTGAGTGTTAAGGTGGGTCCAGGCTGCAGTAGAAGTTGTACAGCTTCGCGATGGGTCGCGCCAGACAACTCCGTGCCGTTCACTTTCAGCAAACGATCACCCATGCGGAGTTTGCCCGATCGTGCGGCAACACCGCCGGGGACAACCTGTTTTAATTAAAATTAAAAGAATTAAAAAAATATTTTAAAACTTAACTTAAATTATCTTCGGATCTTAGCATAGTAACCACGCTTGACAGGCGGATTGGCATCGCAGGTTTTTTATATTTTGCTGCTGCTGCCCATCTTCTGTTTTAGTTTCCCTCTGTCGCCTCTTACGACACCCACGGGACAATATGGGGTAGTGAATATTCTTACACCGCGACCACACGGACAACCCGCCTGTCAAGCGTGGCAACTATGGCAAATCCTCCCTATGAGGCAATAGGAATTATAGGCTGTTATGGATCTTCGGATCTGGTTGTTTGTACAGAACCTCCGTGAAAGAAAATTGTAGAATTAGTCGAATAATGTCAGCGACATTTATTTTAAATGTAAACGGCATCTTAAAATTGAGCAGCGTTTCGAGTATTTGGTCATAACACGCACTAACATCAAGGCACTTGCACGTCTTAATCTACCAAATGCGTCCTTTTTCTTGCAGTAGTTGTACTTTTTTCTTATATACTAGAATGAAAAACCGGCCAAGTGCGATTGGGTCACGCACAATGTAGAGGTAGGGTATCGTTGTTGCACATCACAATACGTGAACTTAGAAGGGACTTTCTTAATACTATGTGCATATTAAGTGAGTTCGCGGTTTGACAACTATAACGACTAAAAATGGGCGTAAATATGACGATGGTTACTGAAGGACTTATTTTCAAAGCACACTTATAAGGGAGTGGGGTATTCAGAAAAAGATTAAAAAACTTTTTGATTTTGAAAATAGTAATATAATCTACATCAAATCATTCTCATGCCAAGGCCGTACAAAAATGGTCATAGTTCCCTATCCATCTATTAGTTCCCGGCAGTACAATCCTAAGATATACATGATCGTGACGAACCTTCCCGTAAACCACTACTGCCCCAAAACTATCCTGAGGTTCGCCCACGTAAACCAACGTACCACGAATGAAACTGTAGACCTACAATAACTACTAACTAAAAAATAAGCTAAAGTGGCAGAATCTGTCTCTTGGTGATCGATCCGATCGTTTAAAGTTTATTTTTTACAGTTTACAATAACATTAAAATTTAAAATGCAGCTAGGTCCTTTACTATGTAATTGTAACGAAATTTTTACTAATCAAAAACTAAGAAAATGCACTTGGCATTTTCTACCGACTTCAAAAAGGAGGAGGTACTCAATTCGACTGTATGTTTTTTTTTTTATGTGTGTTACCTAACTTTTTTCTGGGTAAACCGATTTCGATGATTGTCTTTTTATTTGAAAGCTGGTTCTTCTTATGTGGTCCCATATAAATTTGATCAAGGTCTGACCAATAGTTTTTGAGTTATTCTTAAAAATTTATATTGAAGTCGGTTGTACAAAATTTTAATTATAAATGATATAAGTTGGTCGACTATTACTCGTTAACTTGTTAAACCTACTTCAAAACCTCGTGCATACTTTTCACATTTCCAAAAACAGCGGTTTAGTTGGTAGGGGGACATCATAATCATCATCATCATCATCGTCATCATTATCAACAACATTACAGCCCTTCAAAAGTAAACTGCTGAACATAGGCCTCCCCAAGGAATGCCACAAAGCACGGTCCGAAGTTACCTGCATCCATCGACTTCCTGCATATCTTACCAGATCGTCACTCCATCTAGTGGGGGGCCGCCCCGCACTTCGCCTACCGGTACGAGGCTGCCACTCGAAAACCTTTCTTTCCCATCGGTTGTCGGTTCTTCGAGCTATATGGCCGGCTCATTGCCACTTCAGCTTACTAATCCGTTGAGCTATGTCGGTTACTCTGGTTCTACAGCGAATATCCTCATTTTTAAGTTTATCACACAGTGAAACCCCGAGCAAAGCCCTCTCCATAGCATATAGCATGAGGAACATTAAGCTTCCTCATACGGCCAGCAGTGAAGGACCACGTCTCAAATCCATAAGTCATCACTGCCAACACACTCTGGTTGTACAATCTTGTTTTTAAGTTTTGAGGTATACCTGACAACAACAACAACTTCGAGCTTAGTGCTCCCAACAACTACCGGCAAAGGTGTGATATGGACGTTACGCATGATCTTTAGTTTGTCCATGTTCAACTTAAGACATATCCGTTGGGAGGCACTATAGAGGTCATTACACTAAGCATAGTGCTTAGGTCCTCCATCGACATCTGCCTTAAGGACTATAATATGTCAGTAAATCGAAGGTGAGTGATGTACTCGTCATTGATGTTAATACCGTATCCTTTTGGTTGACCCTTCTATTGAAAAAATATGTTCTTCCATACCACCAATATTTTTGAAAAACCTATCGAACGATACCCTACACGATGGATTAGACGCGTAAAAAAAACAACTGTATGGGTACCCAAAATAAAAATGTTTTTCAAGTTTTTATTTTGGGTACCTCTTTTGGTTTTGGTTTGGCAAATCTATAACTACGCCAAATTACAGCTTTGTAGCACCTAGGGTCTCTCGAGTAAAACCGCGGACGGTCGGACGGACGGACTTGGCGAAATATAAGGGTTCCTTGTTGTTTTAACTACGGAACCCTAAAAATAGGCTAACAATTTACCTCATGGTAAGTGGCTACTGCAGGCTTTGTATGCCTCACAATTACTAAGAAAGATTACCCATGACGACTAAGATGAAATACGTTAGTCTGAAGCTTTACTGACTTTTTTGTTTTAAGCCGGAACGCAGCAGAGGATAGACGGCTCTTGGTACTACTACCCTCTTACTTATTTCTGTTCACTATGCAGAAAAAGGTATGTGGGTGGTGGAATTGGAAGGGAAGAAGGAGATATTACTTATGATTTATAAAATTTATAACAATATTTACAGACATTTCGATTGCCAAGAAGGGAAGAAATAACTATTCATTTGTATTACAATCAAAATATTTTAAGTTACATAATATTCTCTGATACTAACATGTGAAACGAAAATTCCTGGTTCTTTGCCTCCAAAGGGTACACAGGAATGATCAGTACCGCCAATAATACTGAACCCAAGCGAACCGCCTTCTTTCAACAATGTCACGTCCTGAAACAAGTTTTTTTTTTATTGTATAGCAGTTATCTATTTATAAATAATATTTGTACATAAAATAGCAAAATAATAAAGCAAAAAGCAAAATAGCTAGCATTTCAATAACGACCTAGAAGAAAGTATAATGATAGCTAAATGATTAAACTGGTATGACAAATAATAATGACTAACAGTTTAAATCATTTAAAAATATAAAGTGTAGCTAAATAATGTAAAATCTGGATGTAATATTTTTTGATAAATAAATATACTAAATTGGCTTTTAAAATTATACAATTTATACATCAATATACTATTTAATTTAAATATAAATAAATTAAAAATGCTAATGAACGATATTATATAAATCATAGTAAAACTGTCAATAAACGAACTTCATCGGAAAGTAGCTCGCTTTTCGAGAAGTTGCGTTTATTTAAAAGGACAACAAAAATAGAGAAGTACATGTACAAATCGAAAAAATATTTTTATAATAATCACGGTTATCCGGAAAGATCTGGAACATAAGACAAATTGTAAAAAAATAAATTACCCTTTCGAAACAAACCTGTAATAATATTTCACTAAGTTTCAAAGGAGTATCAGGTTTAATTAATTTTTAAGGGACTTTTAAAACATTTATTTTTGGAGAACTTCGCCTGAAATATTTTGGTGGAAAGTTTCGGAAGGACTAGAAGAGATTCTACATGGCTTATCCACAAGTAAAACGTTACTTGTGGATAAGCCATGTGGAATCTCTTATATCTTATATATTTTACCCAATTATAATTTCTTTTATGTATTTATAACGATAAATACATAAAAAAAATATAATTGGCCAAAATATTATCAGCGACACTATTATTGAGCGCGTATTTATCCCACAGCTGCAATTTCAACATATTATGACAAAATATGCTACGAATATTTCCTGTAATATTTGAGATTTTACGGAAGCCAAAATAATTCAAGTGAATACTGGGATGTATAAATATTTCTTTAGTATATGTGACATTAGATTAGTACTAGTATTTTGTCCTTAATCACCAATATTTTATAATGAAATCCCATTTCAGAATAAGAATCGTTAAGCCTATATTTAAACAATAATCACCTTGTAAATTACCTAACTGAAATACTCGTATTCAAATATTCATTACAAAGAATAAGACAATGCCTAATTTGATAAACTTACAATAAACTGCGCTAGTTTATGTACATGATAAAACTACGATATATTACGTGGATTTGGGTATTGGTTAAGCGAAACAGCGGATATACTTACAGTGCTTGTAGTTGAACAGCAATAAAGATTTACATTGTTGGCAGTAGGGTACAAAAATAATTATACTTGTAACAATCAACATTTGTAATAAAGTAGCTACCTACATATACAAATTGTATTAATTCTGGTACAATTTAAAAACTAATAAATTAAAAACGTGTCGGATTTGTTGCAAGTAATGAAAGTACCCCACTGCCCGTACTGTGTGCAGGGTTGCCAACCATATTATAAAATTTTAAATATTTTGTACCCTATGGCAACTTAATCATATTTTCGTTATTAAATATATTATATTATGAATTCATATTTCGCGTGTTTCCTGTAAGGCCCTTCATACATTACGATACTTACCGGTGACTAGTATGTTACACGAGTCTCGAGAGTGAGTCGCCAATGAGTATCGCACATACATTTGATCGGTCACTCCCACACTTCGCTTACGATATCCTACGCATTCGCAACTATACAGGCTGTCCCAAAAGTCGACGTCAAGCCGGAATCGAGTGATAGGACAAATCATAATAGTTACCAGAAAAATCTAAAAAAAATATCTTAGTCATGTATTTTTTAAATTAAAGTAATTTTTTTTTTGAAAAATGTACACCTGTGATGGTTTTTTAGCTACAAATCTTTACTATTTTTCGATTTTATTTTTTGTGTAATCTTGGGTAGTGTTTGTGTAACCTATTGTTTTTAATTCTTAGCTAACTGCTCCAACTTAGAAGAAAATGTCACATTTATCCGAACCAAGAATGAAAAATTAATACTTCGCCCAACTTTAACTGACAGTACTGAAAAAAAATGTACTACGCCAGTTTAGCAAGTAACCTTAAAAGTTGACGCATTTAATAAGGATTCTAAAATGGTATAGGACTTGCTACATTATTTCTTATATTACAGGGGAAAAAAATTTTCTTCAAGAACCCCAGTTTAAAAAAAATCTTTTAATCTACTAAAAATGATTTTAGTGTAACCAAAGCTTGCCTCGACCGTAACTAAGATTCCAGTTTTAGCGAGAGGAAGTATCATTCCATGAAGTGTGAGTGAGACAGATAGTGACGCTTTCGATTCAGATGCTAATGGGTGAGTGACATAGATAGTGATGCTAATGTGTCAAATACCAAGAAAGTCATTTTATGGGGTGCGAGCGAGACAGATAGTGACGCCACTTTTTCAGATTTTTTTTTACTGGGGAGCAGCGAAAGAGAAAGTTTATTTAAAGCCAATTGAAAATTTAGCTGAGCTTCGGCAAAGAATTACGGAAGCAGCTGAATTTGTCAACAACGGAAGATTTGGCCGTCTAATAACCCGGTCTTTTTTAAGAAGATGTCGAGCTTGTATTGCAGCTGAAGGAAAGCAATTTGAACACCTTTTGTAAAAAAATCTCAGCATCCAAATGATTGTTGTTTAATTTTAAACTTAAGAAAAATTTATCCTAAATTTAAGAAAAAGTATGACTCGAATGCGTCAGTATCTGTCTCACTCACACTTCATGGATTGATTCTTCCTCTCACTCAAACTAGAATCTTAGTTATTCTCATGGCAAGCTTTGGTTACACAAAAATCATTTTTAGTAGTTAAATAGAATTTTATCAAAACTGGGATTCTTGAAGGAAATACTGGGATAATCTAAGAAATAATGTAGCAAGTGCTATACCAATTTAGAATCCTTGATTATGCGTCAACTTTTAAGGTTACTTGCTAAACTGGCGTAGTACATTTTTTTTCAGCACAGTACAGCTAAAAAACCATCACAGATGTACATTTTCAAAAAAAAAATTACTGTAATTTAAGAAATACATGACTAAGATTTTTTTTTAGATTTTTCTGGTAACTATTATGATTTGTCCTTTCACCCGATTCCGGCTTGACGTCGACTTTTGGGACAACCTGTATAGTCTCATGATAACCGCTATATCAGTCGCGAGTGCGTTGCGTCTCCAACAGCGAAGAAACAATTTAATACAAGTAGTTGAAAATTATCCATGTTTAAATGTAGTATTTTTTGATGAATAGCTGCCCATAAGAATCTTTTGACATTTGGGTAATATAATAAAAAAAATCTGTTCTCTTGTAGTTACTCTGCAGCATTAGTTGCTGCACGATTTCTAGAGTTTGTTTTGACCAATGAATGGATGAATTCAGTTTTTTTTTTGCTAACGTCATCTGTTTATATACAAGAGGAAAACTACAAGTACTTCTTTATTACTAGAATTATTCGTCATAGTGACCGAATTAAAAACGTTCTATTTTCAGTACTGTCTTAGGAAATGATGAACTTTTGATTATTTTAAGTAGCATATTGTACCAACCTGGAGAAGTGAACAAGTATTCTACTGGTATTCGATCAAAGTATCGTATCTTGTTAGTATCATAATGTATGAAGGGCCTAATACTTGCCAAATGGCGAGTAAGACACTGTTGTACAGCTTTTAAAAGTCGAGTTATTATTGGTCGGACTTCCGTAGATCTTCTTTTAAATAAATGTAAATCAAGTTATAAGTTTAGTTTAAACAACCCAACATTCTTAACAAGTAATTTTTTGAAATTTGAAAAAATCCGGTTTTGTGTACTGAACTCGAAAATATATTTGATCCGATAAGTTGGCAACCCTAGGTGGTCGTGGCATGCGTCGCGTGGCGTGACTTACTTCGGCGATGAGCGGCGCGACGAGGTGGTTGTCGGTGACGCGCGTGACCGTGGTCTCGGTGAAGGTGGACTTGGTGATGGTCTCGGTGACGCGGCCGAGCGCGGTGGGCGGCGGCGGCAGCGCGGGGCGCGGCGCGCGCTGCACGGTGACGCGCACGCCGCGCTCGGGCGGCTGCTCGGCGGCGCGCGGCGCGCCCAGGAAGTGCGCCGGGATCATCGCTTGGAACTCCTCGCTCGTCATCGGCCGCGACGGCTGCGCGGTCAACACGTTCACATCGCATCAGTGCACCCAGGCGCCCACCCACGCTTTCACTACTCATTGCGACAGGGCGCATATGTATGTGGGGTGGATCAATTTAGTCGTAAAAGCTGCCTTTACGACGACCAAAATCTACTTTTGAACAGTACTTGTTTCATATATAACAATAATAAATATTCTTAATCCAGATATCAAATATTAAAAGAATACATACATACGAGTACGTATGCCAATTAATATAAATCAATAGTGTGTAAGTACATTATATTAGGTCCTTACATATGAAATTAGCGTTTTGTCGTACTGACCACTTTGATCTGAAATATCTCCTCTTTGGTTAAGAATTCCAAATTCAAATTTATAAATTAATTTAGCTGGTACATTTGAGTTTTGAAAACAGCCATTCATTTGCTTTTTCCTCATTATTTTATTCTTTGGCGTCACTTATTACCGCACAATGGAAAACATGAAATATCGGTATATTTACGAGTACGAGTTCTACCGTGGCACCAGTGCTGCAGAAACAGCTCGAAGGATTAATGATGTGTACGGCGCTGGTGTCGCAAAAGAAAGCACAGTACGTTTTTGGTTTCAACGTTTTCGTTCTGGAAATTTCGACCTTCAGTACCAACCCCGTGGACGGCCGGAGACCAAAGTGGAAAATGAAGAATTAAAGGCTATTGTGGAAGCGGATGCATCACAAAGCACTTCAGAGATAGCTGCAGGCTTCGGGGTAAGTGATAAAACTGTATTAATCCACTTGAAGCAAATCGGGAAAGTAAAAAAACTTGATCGATGGGTACCTCAAGAATTGAGTGAATCGAACTTGCAAACACGCGTCGACTGCTGTGTTATTTTGCTCAACCGACACAACAATGAAGGGATTTTAAATCGAATCATTACTTGTGATGAAAAATGGATACTGTACGATAATCGGAAACGCTCGTCGCAATGGCTGAACCCTGGAGACCCAGCCAAATCCTGCCCTAAACGAATATTGACTCAGAAAAAGTTACTTGTGAGTGTTTGGTGGACTAGCGCCGGTGTCGTTCACTACAGCTTTCTAAAATCTAGCCAAACGATTACGACAGATATCTATTGTCAGCAACTGCAAACCATGAAGGAAGAACTAGCTGCTAAACAACCGAGATTGGTCAATCGCTCTAGGCCACTGCTGCTTCACGACAACCACACACTGCACAACAAACAACCACTAAGTTAGATGAGCTACAATTGGAATGTCTGCGACATCCACCGTACTCCCCGGACCTTGCTCCAACAGATTACCATTTTTTCCGGAAGAAACTCCGATGCGGCAGTCCAAACCGCCTTCAAAGAATTTATTGATTCTCGCCCCCATGGTTTTTTTTTAGTAAAGGGATCAATGAACTACCTATGAGATGGCAAAAGTGCATAGATAACAACGGTGCATACTTTGATTAATTAAATATATTTTACAAAAAAAAATGACTTTATATTCCTCCCGTACAAAACGCCAATTTCATATGTAAGGACCTAATATGTAGTTTTGAAAACATTAAAAAAGCAATTTCGAAATATATCTAGAAATATGATGAGAAAATACTTCATTAATATTTGTTGTATGTTTAAAAGCTTCTGATTAAGAATCATCGTTTTACAGTTATTTGCATCCTGTACCATAACTAAAGCTTTCTTCTTTTATAAATTTAAAAAACATGCGATAATCCTAAAAAAGTTTTACCAAACCATACAAAAGAATCCAAACAAACAAACAATACCCAAGACGATAAACAAACCTTGCCTTTTTAAATAAATCAAAATAAAACTAAAATTCTATAAATATATTTTTTAACGTAAAAATCTACCACCGATATAACTACAAAAACAATTTCAAACATTGTAAATATTGTATTATCTTTATTAACTCATAAATTGTTCGTAGTTATTGATGTATATTGATCTAAAATATCGTGTAAATAAAAAGTTAAAATTAAAATAACAGCTATGTCCAACAGGCAGCAAGAAAAAGTTGTAATCAAATTTTAAACTATTGAAAATATAATTTTTTTAAGTAAATTGGTCTTTGTGCAATCATTTATTGCTATTTGCCATGTCTCACGTCGTCGTTTCTTTTTCGAGCATTCTATATTTCTGTTCATCGCGAAAATGGGCATAATATTCACTACATATTACAATTTGTCTAGTTGACTAGCATAACAGGGTAATCGATCAACAGAACTACTGTGCTTACCAGGGGGACGTATATGTTTAAAATATATTATTTCGCAAAAAGCAGTGCGTGCACTGCTGTGGTCCAGTCGGAAGGGTATGAGCGCCAGTATAATACAGGTCCTTTTTATTTGTCAAAGGTGGCAACGCATCTGCAACCTTCTTTTTTTGAAGTTAGCTGCAGGTGTTCATGGACTGCAAGAGCCACTTAGCGTCAGTTGGAGTGAAGCTCGTTTGTAACTTCAGTTTTATAAAATAAATTATACTACGACTATAAAGTGCAACTGTCTGCATCTGATTTTTCGAAATTATGATCACTTGCTTAGTCAAATCCATTCTATAGCTTGCCAAGGTCAACGAATAAATAAGAATCAGTCAAAAAAAGTAATAAGAACATAGTGTCGTCAAGGCACGAGCATTTTTTTTATTTACGCAGTTTTATGCTTACCGCTAACCGCACCACCGGTTGACTTCAGACAATTACATAAGCCTTTTTTATATAAAATGAAGTGACAAACGAACTTCTAGTCCACTTGGTGGTAAGTGGTCACTGCAGCCCATGGACACCTGTAACCAACTTAAATAAAGAAGGCTACAGATCCGTTGTCACCTCTGTGGACTGAGATGGAATACCTCATAGCCTGTAGTCATACTGGATCTCTATACCAGGGGTTCCTAAACTTTTAAGATAACGGAACACCCACCAAATACCTTTTATTTTATGGAACCCCATATCAAATGATTTCAAATCGAAGACACTATAATTTAAATAAGAACAACTTTTATTAAAATATTTTAAAAATAAACACTTTATTCTTTACTTTAACTTTTAATGTGAAGAATGAAATTGTTTCACTGTTTTATCAATAATTGCTTTATAGTCGGTTTATGTCCGAGAGTTGTATGCGCAATAAAAATAAATTTCGCGGAACCCTGATGACTCTTCTACGGAACCCCTAGGTTCCCGGAACCCACTTTAGGAATCGCTGCTCTATACACTTCAGACCAAAAAAAGTACTACAGGCACTGCTATATATCAGAGCAGAAACGGAAAAGAAGTCCTACCACTTAGCAAGGAAATTCATAAAAGTTTGTATTCGAATCACCCTGGTCAGTTAAAATTAGGCGGAGAATTGGTCGAGCATTATTACACGAATTATTTAAGAAGAAAGTGTATAATATAGTATGCAAAACATAACTAATTTATCCGTAAGAGAAAATTTTCTTGCACGATATTTACAACTCTCTGTAAAAGGAATAAAGATGATGATTAATTATTTATACGAAAATGTTGAGGCAAAATTTCAAACTGCTTCTAATGCAACAAACATTTTAGATGAACAAAAGAGGCTTTTAGCGCTATCTATATGTACGTGTAATATTTAACATCGATTCTTCATATCGGGTAAATGTGGATGACAAGCGGTTACGAATGAAATAGAATTTCTAGTATATGACCTACATTTACTTATAAAAAGAAAGAAATAAGGGAATTCACGCATAACTACAAGTATTAAATACAATATTACCACAACAATGCTGTTTTGATACTAGTAATAGTTATTTCACAAAATGGGATGATAACAGATATAACTGGAGAGTTAAATTAGTAAATTTTGGTAATGATTATGTCTTGTGGAATAATGAAACGAAACCTTAAGGCTCCCGAGAGTTTTAAGTGAAATTTATTATTTAATTAAAACTCCCGAAAGTATAATCATATTTCATGAAATAATATTAAAAGGAGCTTTATTTAGTATAATATAGTTTTCAAAATTTTATAAGAAAGTGAGTATGAAGAAAGCATCAAGTTTAAAAAAAAATACTGAAATTATCTTTGTTCGTCCTCATACATGGGGATTACTTCCCGTCTTCTCCATAGCATAGGGCATTCAATAAGAATCATTATTTTTATCACCATTGCTAACTATCCCAAGTGCACTGCTAAATATCATCATCACCATCATCATCATTACAACTTATCAAATTCAACTGAAGAATGATTAATATTATCATCACTGCAGCCTATCACATGTCCACTGCTAAATATCATCATCATCATCATAATCGTTACAGTCTATCAAAGTCTACTGCTGAACCTTCATAGGGCTCCCTCATAGATTGGCTCATCATTTATCATCGTTACTGCCCTTCACAAGTCCACTGCTACACATAGGCCTCAGCAAGGAATGCCACAAAGCAAGGTCCTAAGCCACCTGCATCCATCGACTTCCAGCTTATCTTACTAGGTAGGCTACCACTCGAGACCGTTCTTCAAGCTATATGGCCGGCCCATTTTCACCCCGGCTTACTAATCCATTGGGCTATGTCGGTTACTCTGGTTCTACTGCGGATATCCTCATTTCGAAGTCTATCACGAAGAGAAACCTCGAGCATAGCCCTCTCCATAGCTCGCTGAGCGACCTTGGGTTTTCTCATACGGCCAGCCGTGAAGGACCAAATCACAGATCCATATGGCATTGATCATTGGCAACACGCAGTAATTGTACAATCTTGGTTTCAAGATTGTTTTCAGATTTAATTTTTAAGATATTTTTATTATACAAATTCGGCGTTCGCGCGTACATTGACCCCTAGTCAGCTGATTGTAATTCAGTAATTCCACTGCTGGTTTTATGTTTCAGTATTTTCATGATTTTTTTTAGTGAAATATCGTTTCAATTAACTGTACTAATATGATGGAGCGTGAATAAAGTTAATAAAACGTTGTGAAAAGATGATTGTTTTTCCTCGGGATCGAATTTCTTTGTGACCCATCATCATAGGTATCCTTAGTACTATCATCTGTCTTCGTTTTCGGGAGCGTTTCATAAATACCCTGTATTAGATTGCCCCAGCAGAGAAATATTTGCGATAATTGCCGGCTTGGCAGGCGGGTTGGCAACCGCAGTTTTTTTTTATTATTCCTAGCTGTTAGCAGCAAGATGCTGTTTCTCATCTTCTGTTTCAGTTTCTCTGTGTCACCCATTTCTTACGACAACCACGAAATGATATGGAGTAGTGAATTCTCTTACACCGCCACTAGAATTCTCTTACACCGCCACTAGAATTCTCTTTCTCTCCCAAAGAACAAAGTAAAGCAGACCATGCTTTGTGGCAAATAAGGCTCTTTGCTGAACCACCAACCAGGTCATCAATCCACCTAGTGAGTACAAGTGGTACGAGACTGCCACTCGAAAACCTTCTGGAGCTAGCTGGTCGGGCCATTGCCACTTTAACTAACTAATCCGTTGGGCCGTCGGTGGTTCTACAGCAGAGCAGAATCAGAAACAGAAACTTTTTTATTCAATATAGATTATAAATAATACTTAGTGAAAGTCACTCTTTTGTTTAATTACCAGCAGATATCTTCGTTTGAAATCCTAACCATGTATGGAAATTCTAAGCATATTCCTTTCCATAGCTCGCCGAGTAATTTTCAGCTTCCCCATACGGCCTGCAGTGAAGGACCACGTTTCGGTTCTGTAGTTCATCACTGACAACATGAATAATTTTGTACGTGTTTGTTTTAAGATTTTGATAAATATAGAATTCAATTAGAATGCCTTAAGAAGATAAACAGTAGGTACATTAAAAATAATCCTTTTTACAATACCTGACTAAAATACTTAACTGAAAAAATTCTCAAAAAACTTTATTCTAACATCATAACTTAAAATATAATAAAATTTGATATCTGGATTAGAAATTATGTTCTATTAAATTTTATTTATATTATTAAACCAACATTTCAAACAAATTCTAACTAACCAGTTTTAAAAGCGCCTACAGTTTAAAAAAAAACATATCCGCCATGTTTAGCTCCGAGTATGAAAGCAACATTCAGTTCCGTTAAATCAGCGCCGAAAGATACCGTGCCTTATCATCACGAAATATGAGCTCTATATTTCAAGACGTAGAGGTTGCGATATCTTCGGAGACTGAGACGGACTGAATGTCTATAGTGTAAAATTAGTCTACACTAATGCGATACGTACACAAAGTGGCGTGAAGCGATAATAGAAAAGCATGGATGTGAACGTGTTAAACCTTTTAAAACCATCACCTGAATAAATCGTGACTAGAATTGGCTGAAGGCGTGTTCTTACCTGTATATCGTCGAAAACATCGTCGTTAGAGCCGTGCAATTTATTGGCGCCGGGAGTTAAAGGCGTGCTCGTACTGTTAGTTGTCGATTTCGTTCCCGCCTGTAGTAACAATAACATTCTGAAACTTTGCTCTCTTTAAGTTCTAATAAGCGCTGGGTAAAAGGCTGAAGATTATGTAGTAAGGTATGCAAATCATGTTAAAATATACGTTTATATAATAATTAAAATAATTATCTGAAAAATAATATCTGCGTCAACATTTTAGGATAATAAATAAAGAAAATAAATGTTGATTGAATTAAACTATCTGTAATATTATTATACAATTTAAAATCTACAGCGTTGGAAGTACAATTGCGTTATTTTATTGTATGTTCACAAAAGGAAGGCAGAATAGCGTTAAAAGGTCATGGGAATAATCAACAGCGCATTAAAAGCGTTGTAATGCCACTACTAAATCTTTTCAAAATCATACAAATAAACGTTAGGTCGTATCCATATTACGCCGTTCGAGGTCTAGCTTTCATTTAAAATACATAGTTTTTTAGATTGTTTGCGGATTTTATGTTTTTTTATAGAATAAGGGTGACAAACGAGCACACAGTCCACCTGATGGTAAGTGGTTGCTGTGGCCCATAGACATCTACATCTATCTTCGTTTGCGAATTTAAATGCAGATGCGTTGTCAGCCGTGAGTACTAAGATAGAATGCCTCTTTTCCAGTAAAAAGGGTCTCCGGTTCTCTAGACGATACGAAACACAGCAGCATTAAGCTGCTATTTTACGCTGGTATTCTGTGAGAGCGTGGTCCTTCCCCGGTCGAGCCGACCCATTCGTGCTACAACTATACTATTAATATAGCTGCAGTATGGCTCTACCACGTATTTTAATTTTTGTTGTTGATCAAATTCAAAATCTAAATTAATAATATCATTTTGATATTGCATTCCAAGTACTTTGATCGAATTGAAAACAAGCAGATAACAAAGTAAAAACATATTTGTTTTCTGTTCATTCTTGTTTATTTCAAAATCTTACCTGTCCATTAGTTTGAGTTTGGCTAAGTCTCCTGGGAGCTGGCTGGGGAGGAACAGCGTGCGTGAAAGTTTGTGTCGCCGGTGCGGGCGCGTTTACGGGCACTTGTGGTGGTACTTGTGCGGACGTTTGTACGGGCACATTCGTTGGTGCATGTGCGATGACCGTGGGCTTTGCTGTCGTGATGTTTGCTGGCTTCGGTGCTGTATGGTTTCCGATCAGCGGCACGGTCACGTGGTTGTTGGGCTTCGGTGCTGGAGCAACGTTGACGTTCGTCAAGCTCGTTTTATGCTCTCTCATTTCTTCCGAAATAGATTTCCTCGAGATTGTGTCGGCTGTATGCAACAAGTTAATTCATAATTAATTCACAGAAAGGGCAATGAAATGAGAATGATCTATAAAATTTGATTTGATAACTGATAAGATATTATGAAAAATGTGACATTATTTTTTTTAATTACAAAAAGGCAGTTTTTTATTTTATTTATAAAAATAAAACATTAGAATACAAACTTAATAATTCAAATTACAACGGTTTCTTATAAGACAGCGAAACCCTTAAAATAAATAGGAAAAATATATACATATTTTGTCAACTAAAAAGGAATGAAATGTAATCATACTAAAACAGTTTATTACAAAGGTAGTTTATTGACTCGGGTATAAAGTAGTCTTAGTCACGAAAGAAGTTCCTTGACCGCGGCGCCATAATTTTGATATTTGCTGTCAAATTCTGCACTGTTCTTTATTGAAACAGACTCTTGTTTAAACCTGAGTTGGAAACTGCTTTTTTCAATAAGACGGATAATATTTACGGCTTGAAAACGAAGTGGTTAAGTGTTTAACTGGATTATGTCTGGGTGTTTGTCTTTATGTCATTCATGTACGCCTCCACGATACAATAGAAATTTCTAGATTAGAGGTTACGTTTTTATAAACAAAAAGGATTACCTTGTTCGGATGTGATAGTCCGCTGCAGGACTAGTCTTACGAAGCGCTCGTGGCCTGTAAGTACGGCGACGGCCGCTTCGTGTGGCGCGTTTTCCATGTCCACGCCATTAATCTACGAATGTTCCTTTGATTAAGTAAGAATTTATTGAACAATTCACAAAATGTAACTTTGTTTTACTCCATTGATATTAATTCTTGATATAGAATTTTCTTACATAAAATTTTCATTAACAAATTACTATATAATATATAATAGGTTATGAGTTTTGAAAATTGTAATGTGACAAACTTCAGTTATCATAAGATGTTCCCAACTCATGAACCTTCAAAATGTACATTAAATGTAGGGGCAATATGACTGTCAATTACAGCTCTGTACCGCAGTGACTAAGCCCTTGTTTTTGCTTAACGTTTTTTACGAAAGAAAGACTTTGTCTTTACCTTACTTTCAACTTCACGAATAAAATATGCTTAGTTTAGCCGTGTAGTGGCAACGTAAAAACATCTACATCATCATCAAACATTTATGTTGTAAGGGCAACTATGGAAAATTCCAGAAAGACCTCAATAGCCTGCGATAATTGGTCTTATATGACGTTGTATATGCAAAATGTAACATATCCATACCGGCTACGGAGTAGCAGTATTAAAGTTACTGCGGCTAAACCGCTTTACAAAATGAGACTCCAATGTCCAGCCGTGGACTGATCCGGGCTCATAAAAATAGCTTGTACAGACCTTCGTACATAAATTTGTTTACTTACTACAGTTAACATGTCCCAGAATATTGTTGATTAAATTTTTAACGATGAAGACATTATTCGAATATAATATATTATAAAATAAATTTACCCAAACTATTCTACCCAAGTATATAAACTAAAATGCGTTGCCACCTCTCACTGTTGAGAACTTAGATTGAATGAGATGTTCCCTTGTTCTCATGACTCACAGCAGCATTATATCCTATGAGAGAGTGATCGTTCTACAGACGAGCTGACGCATTGGTGCTGCAGCCATTATACAGCAAGAGTGATATTCTACTAAGAAGGTCAGTTATTACGCGAAGACACAAGATTTAAATATAGCACTGAATATTTTTCCACAATTGTAATACAAATTCGTCAGTACATTATTTCTAAACGATATTTAAATTATAAATCTAAAAAATAATGACAATACTCACGGATACGACTTTATCCCCGACTTGCATCTTGCCATCTTTCGCGGCGGCGCCTTGTGGCGATATACGCGAGATATAGATGGCGTCACTGTCCTCCCTGTACGGCGGGGAGCCCTTTCCGCCCGCTATGCTGAAGCCGAGGCCCGCTCCGTCGCGGATTAGCGTCGTGTGGACAAGTACCTTTTGTTGATACACTGGAAAAGATATTGATATATTTTTTAAATAACAAAATAAAATTGTAATAAAGTTTGTGTGGAATATTAATTTAGAATAAACTTTCAACGCGACGATTACAGGTAAGTAATATCTAAGAAAAACGAGCTCGCAGTCCACCTGAATTCAGGTGGCCATTTCAGCCGAAGCATACTTAGCTATCTCCAAGAGTCATCCCTAAGAACTAGGACGGAATGGAATAATTTCGATATCTTTAACTACAATATTGTTTGACAAGTTTACTAAACATAAACGCGCTTATAATATGAATAAAAGGTACTTCCTTCCTAAGGTGACAAAATATAAAAAGGATTTAATAATACTATTAGCGGTACGACTTTCCATTGACGTCCGTCGAGTTGGAGGTTGATATTTTTTTTACAGAAAGGTTACATTATTATAACCACACAAAAAGTTTCAACATTCGGAGACGCGTACATTTTGAGAAAAAAAATTATTGAAAATCAATTATTTTTGCAATATTTATGCCAATCCCCATTGACGTCCGTCATGTTGGGGGTTGATATTTTACAGAAAGGTTACATTATTATAAGCATACGCAAAGTTTAAACATTTGGAGACGCGTATTTTTGAGAAAAAATTATTGAAAATCAATTATTTTTGCAATATTTATGCTAATCCCCATTGACGTCCGTCATGTTGGGGTTGATATTTTTTACAGAAAGGTTACATTATTATAAGCATACACAAAGTTTAAACATTTGGAGACGCGTACTTTTGAGAAAAAATTATTGAAAATCAATTATTTTTGCAATATTTATGCCAATCCCCATTGACGTCCGTCATGTTGGGGGTTGATATTTTTTTTACAGAAAGGTTACATTATTATAAGCATACACGCAAAGTTTAAACATTTGGAGACGCGTACTTTTTGAGAAAAAAAATTATTGAAAATCAATTATTTTTGCAATATTTATGTCAATCCCTACCACAGATTATATCGAATTTTCGAATTGTATTTAAATTACAGAATTATTTTATTACGAATTTCCATTGACATTCGTCAAATTGAGGAGGGGTGGGGGTGCAGGGGAAGGTGTACTACCCCCCTTAAAAGGAAAGTTTCGGAGCCCCCCCTTTTCTAGTTTTTTCATTTTTAATTCTGAGGAAATTTTCCTCATTTTATGGATTAATATTAAGTGTAAAAAACCAAGGAGACCACTTGGGGAAGGGGGTTCCCCCCTACGGAAGGGGGAACCCCCTTCATCAGAAAAAAATAGGGGGACTGATTCAGAGGGATTTCTGTATCTATTTTGAGACTGCAACGTCTCCGGCGCTGCGGGAAGAGCAGCCTCTACGCCTTTGCGTAACAAATCGTAGGCATCGGACGAGCCGGAGCGGCTGAGGCCGGTCGCCGAAGGCGACCAACAAGCCGAAGCTACGGAGGCGAGGCTGCTCCCCCTACGCGCCTCCGACTCTATAAAAACACTCTGGGGGTAGGACAGACTCGTACCAGGTGGAGTCGGGGTCAATCAATTCGGTTCTTTGACATAAGTTGAACCTAACCTATTTTATTTGTTATCTGCCCTAATAGATACTGTTAAAATAAAACAAATCAAATATGATTAATAATTTATTAATCAATTTTATACACATATTGTATTGCTTTAATTAATTCTTCGAAAACATCTTTATGCGCTATTTTTATTTTTCTTCGCCAAGAATATTCAATGAGCCAGTCTGTGAAGTTTTCTTTATAACCATCTCTACTGAACATCACATCAACACACATCAGCTTACGATTCGAATCGACTTAAAAATCGATCTTTTTCGGAAATAATCGACATCCCTACTGACGATGACAATGACAATACAAAATAGCGTCAGTTTTACGGTAGGAATTGACTGACATAAATATTGCAAAAATAATTGATTTTCAATAATTTTTTTCTCAAAAAGTAGGCATTTCCGCATGTTGAAACTTTACGTGTGTGCTTACCTTTCTGTAAAAAAAATATCAACCCCCAACTCGACGGACGTCAATGGAAAGCTAAGCCCTATTAGCTATCATTACGGTACATTTTTTAAGTTTGTAAATTATATAATATGTAACACACAAAAGTAAATTGTCGGAAATCAATATGATGCTTTTATGCAGTGTTATTATATTCCGCTTTTAAGAGATCTATCCTCTGTGAATACAATAAATTGAGTTCATCGCTCTCAAAGGAATCCGATTGCGGGTCAAAAACTATTCAAATCAATTGAATACAAATCGCGAACACTGCGAGCATAGACAAATACATTTTTTAAATCATTATCTGTATCATCAATATCTGTCAGAGCGATCAGTTGAATTGTACGAGTTAGGTACTCGTTTAGTGACTATAAAAAGCTTTATGACGATCATCTGTCCCTTTCTAATGGGTTATTGTTATAATGTATGTACGACAAAGGCTTTGACAAGAATAAATTGTGTGTTAGAAATTTACGCCTACCTGGTGGAACATAAGGTTGAGTTTGCGGTGGCGGTGGTGACACTTGTAACCGTTGGTACGTATTTGACGTCACCTGGCCGGTTGGCGAGGGGCTGAAGTTCGAAGTTGGAGAGACCACAGTCTTTTGGTGGTTAGGCGCGGGATCTTTTTGATCGGGTTCAAACTCTTGCGCGTATTGGTTCCTGATGATGAGAGGCTTCGCCATGATTCCTCGACCAGTGGGTACCTGATAAATAAATAAAAAAGTACTTAACCAATTTCGTCTTAAAAAACACATGCGGACTCACTGTCCTGTACAGTGTAATAGGTAATGATTTCAAATCAGATGTAGGGGAAAAAACATTACTAGGATTTAAGGAACCAGTACAGATTTGTCGCAAAGAAATAACTATAGCCGTAAATAACTTAATCAGATAACATCGATTCAAAAAACAAACATATCGTAGAGTGTAATTCGAACTGGTGTAAAATTTGTGGAACTGAAGCATAGAAGATAGAAAGTGTAGATTAATCTGAAACATAAATCACCTGTCCATTTTCTAAAGTGGATACGGTGTCAGTCGTACTGGACACAGAATGATGGCTTGCTCCACTTGGCGCCCGACTGTGACTTCTGGAAAAATGCAAAATGTAGATTTTAAATATGTATTTAAAATAAAGTAGTTGACCCCCATGATGATGAAATACTTTTAATAAGCTGTCAAAACGAAATTTTTCATAGTTTTTTGTAGTGAAATAAACATCTTTATTATATATTTTTAATTAACAAAGTTTATAATTTAACTGACTATGGAAAATCGATCAAGTTTTATGACACTTCTAAAACTAGTTAAATTCAAATTATATGATGTAGTATAATTATAGATACGTATAGTGGCGGCATATAAGAATCCACCAAGCAAATATGAAGCAATCTATGCCTATGTTTAGTATTAGACACTTATTATACCATTACCATTACAGCCTATAAAAGTCCACTGCTGAACATAGGCCTCCCCCATTAATTGCCACACGGGGGATTTTGCCATAGTTGACACGCTTGGCGAGCGGGTTGTCAAACGCAGTTTTTATTATTTTGAGTTGTTATCGGGAAGATGCTGCTGCCCATCGCCTGTTTCAATTTCCCTCTGTCGCTTCTTACGACAAGCACGGGACAATTTGGGATAGTGGATATTCTTACACCGCCACTACACGGTATCATTAGACATTTGCTAGGCTAAAATTATTAAAAAATTAATGACGTGGTAATTTAATAATTATGATATCAACTACCCAATTAAGTAACAATAAATTTGTATTGTACAATGCTCAGTGACTTAATAAATGTAATATGTTATGTAGCTACATGGAGACTATAATAAGTCATGTATATTACTCAAAATAAAAAATGATGAGACGCGATGTACGTCCTGAGGGCTAAAATTTTCTCAATTTTTTTTAAAAACGTTACCTCCACACTAGGATTTTCTCCTGTATTGTGGGGGCAGTTTACATACATAAAATTTACAAGGACAAACATCCAGACCCGGAACAATTATTTGTAGGCCATACAAATACTTGTTCCGTGCGGGATTCGAACCCACGGCCTTTAGTGCAGCAACTCATTGCTAAGCCACTGCGCCACGGAGCCGTCAAATAAACTACATAAAATGACTATTTCATTTCATTTTATTTTCTACGCTTTATATAGTATGTAAAATGATTTCATTTTACATACTATATAAAATGAAATAGCCAAGAAGACAAGAATAGATGCGCTGCTGCTTAGCGGCAGAAATATTTAGGCAACAGGACGGTATATACTTAGACGGACTATCCCGTCACACTGCGTATATACGCAGACGCACTAGAACAATGAACTCACCTGGTCGAATTAGGCGAGTCTCTAGTTACGACTAGCGTAAGAACAGGTCCGCTCGCTTTTAGTACTTCCACAGCGTAGTAATGGTCGACGTCTACCACGGAAGTACCATTCACTGAAAGCACTTTGTCGCCCACCTACAATAATAGATACATTTGTAAGATATTATTCACATTAAACTAATTTATCTTGCTATTATATAATTATGCAGTTTTATTCTTAGGGATTTGTTAAATCATCAACAACTAAATAAAGTAGGTGATTTCAAATATCAATGATTTATTAATTTTGCTTACTTTGGTGATTGGTTTATGTAAAAATCTTTACAAAAACAAACTAACTTCTTACTATTGTTATAGTATAATATAAAAACATATAAACATGAAAATTATTATTATTATACCTCATAACCTAAACTTCTTCGAATTTGGGTATTAATAGCAATTTGTTCTCTAAATCGTCCATCACAATTCACGATACCTGTTTAGTCAATGCTTTTTTAACTATTTTAAGGCAGTGCTTAACTACTATCTCACCGGATGGTAAGTGGTAAAGTAGCCGTAGATGGTATACCGCACTGACTTAACATACACTTGTATAGAAGACATTCTAATCGCATAGAAAGACATTCTGATAAATTATTCCGTTCCATTGCTGTACGCATTTCAAACGATGTCGATGACAAAGTTGTGGGGATTGGTCGAGCGTCTGGTTGTCCGACAGTGAAAGGGAGAAGGAGTAATTATGTCACGCAATTCCTGTGAATCTGAGTAAAAGCCCGACTCGGCTGATATCTCTTTACAGCTGAGCTGTCTTATCTGTATATCTTTAGATACCGGGCAAAAGCAGAATTTATCAAGTGTTTCTTTCATCCACCCTTTCTAAACGCCTAAACCATCTCAATATACGTTTCTCGATGCTTGTCACTACATTTCCTTCACTTATTCAAATGTGATGAATAACGTCAATTTACCCTTAGTCCGGCCATGTATGCAGGCCCGTTGGGAGTGACGCGTGATATGAAGATGCCGTCGTCATCGCCGACATATGGCGTGGAGCCGCGGCCGCCCGCGATGCTGAGGCCGAGGCCGCCAGCGGCGCGCGCTATGCGCACTTCTATGCAGCGATGCTCGCTCACTACTCGAGCTTCGCTGTCAGCGCGTTCAGACACTGATTCACCTAAAATTGAAAAAAAACTTAACAAATTCCTCTTTAAATAAAAATGGTTTTGACTGTGCCTATATGTCCGGATACACTAAATAAACAAATATTGATTTGTTATAATACTTTCGCGACTGCCTCGTTGGTTTAGTGGTCGTAAACACGGTTGCTGATCATGAGGTCTAGAGTTCAAATCCCGGGTCGGGCTAAAATTGGTTATTGGGTTTATCTGTCAAGAAATTGACTAGTATTGTAGACTCGGCGTCAGTGTCGAGGCTCAAATACGTGTAAGTTAGGGCGAGTGGGTAACTCTGTGCCGATATAACGCTTCTCTGACAAGACCTGAAGTAGACTCGACGGCACTGTCAGCAACACAAATATCGTGTAAGTTAGGGCGAGTGGGTGTCTCTGTGCCGATATAACGCTTATCTGACAAGACCTGAAGTAGACTCGACGGCACTGTCAGCAACACAAACAACATGTAAGTTAGGGCGAGTGGGTGTCTCTGTGCCGATATAACGCTTATCTGACAAGACCTGAAGTAGACTCGACGGCACTGTCAGCAACACAAATAACGTGTAAGTTAGGGCGAGTGGGTGTCTCTGTGCCGATATAACGCTTATCTGACAAGACCTGAAGTAGACTCGACGGCACTGTCAGCAACACAAATAACGTGTAAGTTAGGCGAGTGGGTGTCTCTGTGCCGACATAACGCTTATCTGACAAGACCTGAAGTAGACTCGACGGCACTGTCAGCAACATAAATAACATGTGTTAGGGCGAGGGTGTCTCTGTGCCGATATTACGCTTATCTGACAAGACCTGAAGTAGACTCGACGGCACTGTCAGCAACACAAATAACGTGTAAGTTAGGGCGAGTGGGTGTCTCTGTGCCGATATAACGCTTATCTGACAAGACCTGAAGTAGCCTCGACGGCACTGTCAGCAACACAAATAACGTGTAAGTTAGGGCGAGTGGGTGTCTCTGTGCCGATATAACGCTTATCTGACAAGACCTGAAGTAGACTCGACGGCACTGTCAGCAACACAAATAATGTGTAAATTAGCGCGAGTGGGTGTCTCTGTGCCGATATAACGCTTATCTATAGATGTTAAAAATCAATTAGTTAAGATCCGCGTTTAAAATAAAATGATGTCTTACCTAGTTTGAAGAGCACCTCCCACTCTCCCTCAGTTGCGTGCACTGACACGTCACCACTACTCCCAGCACCACTACACTATTGTAGTGGTGCTGGGATTAGTTGTGACGGGAACATACACACATAGACTATTGAAAAGGAACGTTTAAGTTAAACAAAATTAAGTACCTAGTAATCATTTGTTGGCAACATTTCAAGTTTTTGGCGACAATATCTTATTTGTGCAACTACGAGGGTGACACTGAAAGTTCTTAGAAAATCAAAAGCTGAACAAAATAGCAAGTTATTAGTTTTATTATATCTTTTCAAAATAGTGTCTATTTACATCAATACATCGCTGCATCCGATGGAACCACTGAGAAAAGCACTTTGCCCACTCGTCCTTAGGGGTCTCTTCGACGGCATTTTGAAACGCAGCCACTGCTTCCTCGGCGTCCATAAAACGTTTTCCTCGTTTTCTTTTATTTTCGGAAATAAATAAAAATCGCAAGGTGCGAGGTCGGGGCTATAGGGCGGGTGACCCAGTAATTGCACGTCTGACGTTGCCAAGTAGTCGATTGTTTGCGACGGTTGGTGTTGTGCGTCGAGGCGTTGTCGTGGTGAAGGAGGATTCTACTGCGAGGTCGTTTCTTCCGAACTTTTTCCAAGACAAGTGGCAAACAATTGTTAGTGTACCACTCTGCAGTAACTGTTTTTCGATCCTCTAAAACAATTGTTGCGCAATGACATGTCCTTCCGAAGAACGAGGCCACCATCTTTTTTCCCATGCTTCGACCTCTCTTCACTTTAGCTGGCAACTCCTCGGAAGGAAACCCTAACAGCAGACTGTCTCTTAGTTTCAGGATCATAACAATAAATCCAGCTTTCGTCACCCGTAAGTATGTCAAACACAGCATTTGAGTCACCTCCGTTAAATGTTTGAACCATTTCACGACACCAATCAACACGACGGAGTTTTTGGGCCTCTGTCAAATTATGAGGTATCCACCGGGCACAAAGCTTCCTGACCGCTAAATGTTCATGGAGGATTTTGTGCACTTGACTCATACCGATGCCTAAGCTTGTCCGAATCTGCTGTTAAGTCACTCTTTTGTCAGTCTCTATCATACACCGCACAACACTAATGTTATCTTCAGTCGTCGCCGTAGAAGGCCGTCTCTCACGCAGATCATCGGTGAGATTAGTGCGACTACGTTTAAACTCATTAAAACAGTTGTAAACAGTAGCACGAGATGGGGCTTCATCGTGAAAGGACAATCGAAGTCTATCATAACTTTATTGTTGACTTAAATGACACCGAAATTCATAAAAAATCATTGTACGAAAATTTTCTCGCGTTAAATTCATGCTGACGTGACACCGACAATTTTCAATTTGCCGCCAAATTGTAAACAAATTAAAAAAATACATATACAATAATATTGGCAGAGTTCCATTATCAAAATTTGAACTTATTTTTTTATTATATCGTTTACAAGTAGCCAGTTCTAAAAACTTTCAGTGTCGCCCTCGTATTGTATGTTTGACATTGGCAGTTAACAATTAATGTTTATTTTTAATTTAATTTAATGTATTTGTAGTACATAATATTATATATAAATTTTAGCTTGCTGTCTTTCTCCACATAAACTTTAACTATGCCAAATCTCACACACTATACTTAAAAAGGGGTAGGTACATAGCTTTTTCTTCACGCATTAATATACAGATAAGTGGAATTGATTTGATTGTTTCTCTATAAATTTAAAATGCACTTATTAGGCAAAGAACGCAATTACGACATCAAGGGAGTTGTAAGCAAACTGGACACATCCGCAACTTACGAGTATAAAACTAGGTTTCATTAAGTGACTCGTTAAATTATTGCCTTCAATGGCCCTAAACGTTTAATTAAAGTTTAAGGTATATCTTAATGTAATTTCAGTAATGGCAAACACTCAAGAACGGTATAATGTTCTATGAATATCAAATGTAGAAATAATGGCGTTTCAAGAAACTCTGCGATCGTAAGAGCTTTTGTGAAAGTAGTATAAATGGTTTTCTATAAATCGGAAATGGTTCGTGTCACTGTTAAAAGTCTGGTACATAAAACAACTTAACGACACACAAATGGCGCGCGATATCTGATCTGATAAGACCCCGTCCCATTGGATTTCTCTATCCGCCAGTCCTCTTTGCGAACTGCGACGACTTGAACAATCAACAAGCGGTCTGTATAGAACGCGTTCACACGCCAATCAGCATGTCAAGACGAATGTATGGACCTCAAAGAAATCTCACTCCAGAACAGTCTTCGTTGTTACATCCTGTGTTGCGTATACAATGGCCAATCATGCGATTTACTTTCACCCTTACACGAACCTAAATGGAATAACAACGCGACCATTGTATCCCAGAATGCGTCGTGACGAGTTTTTAAGAGAGGGATTCGTGACTCTAGTTTATCGGTCGGAGTTTCGTCTCGTGCTTTAAGAATACTCCATTTCAGGAACAACGGTAATTTACTTCCAATCGTAATGTAATTGTCGAGAGAAAGTAAGCTTAAATGATTACATTTATTGCACGTATAATAAGTTGATGAATTATCGGATATTACCTGACAGCATTAACGACGCGAAAGTATTGTACTATTATAGACTAGCTGTTCCCCGCGACTTCGCCCGCGTGAAATTTTTTTGGGCGGAACCCTAAAATAAAAGAAGCCTAAGTTACTCCTTATAACATCACACAAAATTGCTTGACCTTGACGTGTCGAGAGTAATGCACTACCTAATAACGCTTTGCGTTATAGGTAGTGCATTACTCTATATTGCAATAGTATCGAAATGGGCGGCCAGCATTATAATATGTACTTACCCTCTTTACGCAACAATTAGGGACATAACATGTACTTTTAGTAGGTTATTGTATCATTATTCTATTACATTTTTAAGAAAATAAATAGTTTAATTGTGCTAGATCTACGCAATAGCATCTTTTTAATAGCAAAACAAGCTCATACATAAAATTTAATAATGAACATTAAACACCATTTTTAATCGACTTCAAAAAGGAGGAGGTACTCTATTCGACTGTATTTTTTTATGTGTGTTACTTCTGAACTTTTTTCTAGGTGAACCGATTTTGATGATTCTTTTTTTTATTTGAAAGCTGACGCTTCTCATGTGGTCCCATATAAATTTGATCAAGTTCTGATTAGCAGTTTTTGAGTTATCCTTAATAATGCGTATTTAATTGACTTTGACTACATTGATGATGAGTTCTCATTTTATTTATATTGAAGTCGGTTGTAAAAAAAAAATTACCAATTGTTAAGTAGCTTAATCGTGATGTAAATTATTTTAAGCGTATAATAATGAAAACGGCACAGAATGATTATGGCTCTCATAACCCTTAACCGAAACACAATATAATATGATCTAACCTGCGTAGAAGGACATCTAGGCAAAAAAAAACTCTAGCATCTAGTAAATCATTACTGGTAATCTCGTAACGCCTACAACAATAAAGTGAAAACGGCTGTGTTTTTGATTTCCGACCGTAGTAGAATGGCGGATTAGAACCCACGACTTTTGCAGTAGAAGTTTTTAGAAGTTTTGCAGTAGGTACCTACCCTTAACCGTTGGGATACTGTCTAATGTCGTCTGGATGGCATTGTAGATAAACAGAGTGAGATGTAAATGTACGTTTGCGCGTCCGAGAAGCAACTGTGTTACATATGACTAGTGACATCCCTAATAATACAATTGCAAAATGATAAAAACATACGAATTCACAATTAATCATTTAGTCTAAAAATAACATGATATATATTTTGGTACACCTACTGTTGTTGTAAGTAATCGTCGCATGACGAGAATACGAAATAAATTTAATACACAACTTTTATATAAAGACCAAAGCGCAAAGGTACGATTAATAACAAGTTATAATTAGTTACAGCCTAAATACGTCCCTGGGCACAGGCCTCTCGACTGCGCAGAGTCAGTAATTCATTATTGGGGCAATGTATACGCTGTTACAACAAAATCCCAGAAAATATACAAGGTATCTTTATTATAAAAAATTTAATATTTTATTAAACAAAAACTGTAAAAAGGGTTATTATAATATAAATGAATACATGGTTGATATTAACCCCTGGGAATGCTTCCAAGCTGTTTTTAAAATAAATTTTGTAAATAGTTTGTACAACCTTTCATATTGTGAAATTTACTTAAAAAACAAGTCCCGCTGGGTTGCTTGCTGGTTCTTCCCAGGACAGAGGTTTTTTTCCGATCCAGTGGTAAAGTAAAAATTGTCTTTCAATAAGAATTACATGTGATCTATATTGAATAAAAAATTATTCTATTATATTCTCATTTCTGAGAGGGTTTTAGGGCAAGGAATGTCTGCCGCCCTGCCCGAATGCGTGTTGGTGAACTTCTCGTCTTCGAAATATAATTTTTTTCTTATTTCTGAGACATGCAGGTTTCCCCACGATGTTTTCCTTTACCGCCGAACACGTAGTAAATCAGCACTTAAAATTGCAATTAACAATTTCTTTGGTGGAGACGGGGATCGAACCTGGCTTGCTCGCGTAGTGTGAAAATTTACAGCGACCGCTTAGGGACTAGCTCAAGGCGCTACAACGGCTTGTTATATCTAAATTTAATATAATTAATAATTATATACTTATCATATCAGAAACAATTGAAATAACACTCAAATTTAATTCATCAAACAATCAAACAATAATAATAATTATATTTTGCTATAACTCAGTGTTTCTTGATAAACAGTTACGAAATACGAGTGGCCCATTACCTCAAGACGCGCCCAGATACGTGAACGATGACCGCATCACAACAAACTTTGGCTGCTACTGTTTCACCTTCACACTGTCAAGTACTATTGAGCTATTATTCTTGACGTTATCCATGAAACGTTTTAACCTATTAAAGAGTGTCGAGGTAATAGCCGCATTAGTGCGCAATTTAAAACAATTGGTGTATTTTGGTTATGTTTGAAGAACGAAGTATGTACTTTATTCGAAGTATGTGATAATTTAATTTTTGTATTATATGATTACTTAGATTATGATGAAATTGGTGCAAAGTTTGAAGCGTAAAAAAAATTAAATTTACATCATACATACATAAGTCTCACTGCTGGATACAGACCTCCGCTTATCTCTGAAAGGGTTTTAGAAATAGGAAGGCACCATGCTACCCCAATAAAAAAAAATTAAATTTCCCAGACATGCAAGTTTCCTCACGATTTTTTCCTTCACCGCAGAGCATATGTTAAATCAACACATAAAATTGTAATTAATCATGTTATTGGTGACTGCAGAGATCGAACCTTGGTTGCTCACGTACACGCGCTTAACCTCTGACCTCTGAGCTACCACGGCTCTATTTAAAATTTATTATGTTATAAACTCAATGGCTTGGATTGGACATATGTACGTACTTACATTAAGGTAATGGGATATTTTTTTCTAACCTGTTTAATACTCCCCAGAAACTAAACTAAGGTGTTCGCGAGTACAAAATAAACAATACAAAACGCGCGCACCGCATGCGTTATTCACTCGCCGATAGGCACTTACGCTCGGAAACGGGTCCAAAATGAATATCCAACTTTAAGTTCAAAAACTCTAAGAATTCTCATTTCCTTTATAACATCTTATTTATATGTGAAACCGGTTTTTCAGCTTTAGCTGTAATAAAGAGCAAATATCGCTCAAAGATCAATGTGGAGCAAGAAATTAGAGTAGCGGTGTCAAGCCTTATATCCCACGCTTTGAAGAAAATGTGTGGAGATCACCAAACTCACACGTCATAATGACTAAATTGCCATTGTATTTAATTTTCTATTTTTCTAAAATAATAAATGTATTCTTGTGTCAAAATGTCTAAATATAAAAACTCAGCTCCATATTGTGGATGTTTTAATTTTTATTTTAAAATGTGGAGCGCTGAGACAAAATAATAAACCTAAGCACACCGTGAATGAAAAGTGATAAGTTTGGGAATCCTTAGCGTATACGCTCATACCAAATCAAATGTTCAGAAAACTGAAGGTCAATATAAACCGGTATTGATGGCGCGAGAATGTTTGCATAAAGTTTTAGCAATAATGGTATAACTGCAAATAAAAATATCGTTTCTCAATAAAATTAAAATGATTACAAGTGTCAAAATTAACGACAGAGAGACTGAAAGTTAAAACGTCCTTAATTCTAGATATTAGCGATAACTAAATAAAAGTATCTATTATGTACTCGTAATATAAGCAACAGAAGGTAAGATCTATGCAAAATACCAAATTAAATATTTTGGTGACTTTTTATTTTGATTTTTTAAAACCCTTATTCCCTAATCCTATTTAATCCTATTTAACCCTATTTAACGTTCGTTACAACCTATCAAAACAAAAGTGCACTGCTGAACGTAGGCCACAGCCAAAGATTGGCTCTCATAGGGGGAACATTTGCCATAGATGCCACGTTTGACAAACGCGTTGGCAAACGAAGTTTTTTATTACTTTGAGCTCTTAACAAGAAGACGCTGCTGCCCATCCCCTGTTATAGTTTCCATCTATCGCCTTTTACGACACCCCCAGAGACTGATATGGGGTAGTGGGTTCCCGGTGTCACCAATGCACGGCAACGGTTCTACAACAAATTTCAAACACTATCGGCAATGGTAAACAGCACAGGAAGCTGGAAGTGTAAGTATTAATAGCAATAAGTAGTAAGCAAACAGCGTCACTCACTTGTTCTGGCGTATCCAATGTAAAATTTATACAAAAGGCTATGAAGACAAAAATATGGAACTCATATATATTCGGATCCTCATAATTTGTAATCTCGAACTTTGACATGGCTGGTATTCGAATACTGTACATGCGACCAGGATAATCAGATACTGAACACAAAAGTTTTCCTTTCCTTCCTAACCTATATCCTATATTAAAAAAAACATCAGCTTTATATATTTATTCCATTTGAAAGCTAAACGATCCGCTAAACTAACGCAACGCTCAAATCGCCGAGATAAAAAATCTGACAGCCTCGCTTTATTCGGCGCAGCGGAAATCACAGTGCGATACAATCTCTGACATAATAAGTACGTAAATGAAAATCTAAAACCAGATCTTAATCGATTACAGTGATTTGAAATGACTGGCAAACTGGAGCAGCGTATTGAAGCTAGCTGATGTCTTGTTGTTTCATTTAGATTTATGAGTTCTGGGCGACAGGTCATAAGTGAAGGTTGACCTACGGCATCGTATTAGTTATACTAAATTGTTATTGGTATAAAGCTTGTACTCATGATTTAACTTATTATTCACAAAACTAATTATTTGCTTGAATTTGAAATATGTAACCTAATCGATTTAGTTTCCTGCTTGAGATGATTAGACCTAGCTCGTCTTCTTCATATTATTTTACCTTCTCGTATGAGATAATGACCTTTATTAATCCGTTTCAAATAAAAAATGGCTTTTCTTCACTTTTCTCCTTGGCAGCAGTATGTATCTTGTATGAATTTTGCTAGCAAATACATTTCCTTATACGTAGGTCACTCAATAAGTTTTGAGATGCTCAAATTTAATTAATTATTTTATATAATTAATTAAATTTCGAGCATCTCAATAAATAATTAATAATAAAAATTAAATTAATTATTTTTAATTTAATTAATTTAATATTTTCAAAATACTAAAGACCTACAAGTGACATACTTCCGCAGTAGACTGTTACGTCTTAACTTATAATGTAATAAATAAATCAGACAACTCCGGGTTACAAAAAAATATTAAATAGAATAGTCATACGCGACATTATCTTACTTAAAATAAAAAAGAACAAGAAAAATAAGTTAAATGAAAGAGGAAGATTAGCATATAACGATCAGACATATTATCTGATTTTGTAGTTAGATAAAATGCGATAGACGACTTCGAATACTATGAATAAGAAAAACCCAGTGTAAGATTCTTAACGATGCAAATTGAAGCTGTTGAATTATGAAAAAGTAGAGAGAAGATGATAAAAAACATTCAATTAGGTAACCTAGTAATACCACAGAATAAATAATAGTACAATTGAACGCGACAAACTTAATTTTCATAAAAAATGGGATCGTACAACAGATTATATTCCGGAATAAAAAACATTTAAGAGAAGGCTTACTTATCACCTATTTTACAACGAAAGTGAACTTACGTTTTTTCCTTCTAAGTACACCCATTTCCTCCCTAATATGCAGTAGTTATCTAGTTCCTGATCGATTATAGCTGATACTGGAACAGCCGGCTTTCTGTAATATATCTAGTGTAGTTCCTCAATCAACCTGCTGCACCGGCCGGCTGTTCTGGCTAGCACATTCCTGGTCGGTCATTGTCCAATATCCAGGATCAAAACAAACGCACTTGTACTATTAAAAAATTAAAAGGCAAAATCAGCTATTTTACTAGAAGAGCTTTAATAAACTTGTAACTATTTTATACCAATTGTAAAGTTTATTTATAAACGAAATGTGTTAGAGCGGAATTGTTTTTTTAACGCTAGCACGCGCGCAGCCTAAGGCGTATACGTCGACGGAATGCGCGCGCATCGCACAGTAACCACCACACGAGATGCAGAGCAAGAGGCTGTAGCGCCGGCGCCCGCGCCCGCGACCTCTCTTTTCCATTAAAAAATAGAAAGTCACAACCTAACACTACACCGACTCCTTTTATTTTTACCCTCGCATTTCCTATTTCATTATCTGGACCAATAGATCCCATCAATATTATAAAGCAAGGCGGATACTTTCGTTTAGTTACACGTATTTGACGGGTAGATTATAATAGAATCATTATTCTTATCTTTCAAAGTGATTAATTTGGGAAAGTAGAACCAATTCGCTACCGAAAACTTTATTTATATCTGTGTATTTTGTCACACACAAAATATAAAGTTATTAATCAAATGTATATCAAAATGTTTAACATAAATAACCAACGTATTTAAAAATGGATATTAAAATACGTAGGTAATGAGTCTTAATAAACATAACATTATGTAAAAACATTGATTATTTTTTGTTAATAATAATAATACCTAATAATAGTCATTTATTTCAGGCTTTTTTCATCCATTTCAAATAAATGTTAAAAATAAAATAAAAATATACATAATTATAAAAGTACAATAAATAAAATACAATTCAACTGAAATCATAAGTTAATAAATCGTTGCGTTAAAATTGCCGAACTATGGCAACTTTAACTCGTAATTTTAATTCGTACCTATCTATTTACAGTTACTGTCGCGATGCACGGCATGTTAAGTCGAGAGATTTGCAAAATAGTTTATTAAAAGTATTTAAATTCAAAATGCAAATGCTTGGTTATTTGCAAAATGCAAAATAAAAATAGGTATTCTACATTTTGTGTTTGCATTATAAATATGTACATATATATATTTCAAATAATTCACATCTTTGGTTTAGTCTAGTCATCCATCCACTTTATTTAATGCAATCCTATATAGTGAATAGAATGTTGAAAATATCAAGTAATCAATAGGGTTCCGTTTAATTAAGCAAAGTTCACCATCTTCGGCTACATCACCAATTACCATCAGATGGAATAATAGTCAAGCATTGGCTTATAAATAGTTAAAAAAATTAAAACGTATCCCAGACAATATAAAAAAAGATTTAACAGTTTGTTACGTGTGTCATTATCAGAGAAAATTAGAAATTGCCATTGCCAGCCCCTGTCGGGATGTAGCTTTCAGTTTAATAGCGCTTTATTAATACAGGACTTGTTTTCGTTTAAGCTTTCGAAAAGCCGTATCACTATTCTATAAAGAGCACTGCACGCCTTGCATCTGATTTTATACAAGCGTGCCAATTATATACCATAAAAGTCAAAAGTCAGATGAATATATTATTTCGAACTACTTAGTGATACTAAAACTATTAAACTTGTTCGTGAAAGGACATTTTCTCGCTGTTTTGGTTATTTGTGACTCGTATAACGGTAAGGATGATGTAGCTCTTGGAGAATTCACCGCAAAACATTTGAATGTCTTTTTCTTGTAGGTGGTTGACACAAAAAATTTGAATTTTTCCGATTGTCAATTTCAATATTTATATAAATTAATTTTTAAAAATACGATCGTTGTTGGTCTACATTATAAAAATCAGCAGTTAGTTTCTATTGTATAAATAGAAATAAATCATACTATACGGTATTTTAAATTGGTTAACGCATTCACGGAGTATCGAGTAGTGATTGCGCTTCATTAATTAATCTTCGAAGTTCATTTTCTAATCCCTAAACCCGAAGAACAAAGCAATTTTTTTCTAATTGGGTAGCCTAATACATTTAAGTCCTATGGTCCTAATGATCCTCTTTAATAAATGTAAAATTATAAACGAACATACAATCTACCTGACGGTAGGTGGCTACTGCAGTCCATAGACAATTGCAGCCAATTTTAAACAAAGAAGACTACAGATGCGTTGTCACCTCTGCGGGGTATTCCAACTCAGTACGATGGAATACCTCACTATCTGTAAATATACTCTCTCTATATTCCTGAGGGTAGTTAGTACCTATCAAGACACAGAATACCAACGAAAATGGCAGCTTAACGCTGCTGTGTTTTGTATGGTGAGTGTAGAGAACCGGAGACCCTTTTTACTGGAAACGAGGCATTCCATCTTAGTCCTCACGGGTAACAATGCATCTGCATTTTGGTTCGTAATCGTGGATAGATGTAGATGTCTATGGGCCGCAGTAACCACTTACCATCAGGTGGTGTGTGCTCGTTTGTCGCCCTTAAAAAGAAGACAACTCTTACGCAGAAAAGAAGTCCTAAGTATCAGACACTTGCGATCATTAGTGTGATTAATTTAAATAGACGAAATGAATTAGAAAGGCTTAGAGACACAAATCCGCCATACCTGCTCGAGACAAAGTTCAAACGCGAAAACTATGTATATTGCACATTCGTATTTCGACTTTCAATTTAATTACAGTAATCGCGAAGGTAATTTGTAAATAAAAATAATAGCCCGGCGCAACGTTCATGACAGAGAATAATACTCTGATATGTACACGGGTTAAAAGAGTGAACGCATTACCACAATTACGACGCAGAGAAAGGTGTTTTTGTGCAAAAGATTAATATGTTCAAAACATAAACTGCTAACTATAGGGTATGATCTATGATAATATTTAGTTTTGAAGGAATTTTTTAATATCATGCAAGATAATTTTATTGCAGGTTGTTTTATCTATATAAATAAAATGATAGAGGTTTGTAGTTGTGCGCGCATCACGAAAAAACTACTGGATAGATATCAATTAGGTTTTCTAAGTTTTATTTCTTAGACACTTGGCCCTTATCTAAAAAAAAATTGCGATATCTTCATTTAATATAAAGTTATTAAAGTTTTAAGAAACAACGATTTTTATACGGGGTTTTTCACACGGTCAACTGTACGTCGCTTGCTCTCGCGTTACTAACCCAGATAATAATTTATATATTTTAGCTACAAACGGAGCAACGAATAACATTGTTTACAAAGAAATTTTGTAAGCAAAGTATATTTTTGCTTGCGATCTTTTTGATGTTTTTTCCTTCGCACATACGAAAACTTTGTTAATATATCAAGTAACGCGGACGAAGCTAGTGTTCAATAAAACGAAATTCACATTCGATAAGAACTTTTATGCGACTAGCAACAGAATTTAAAGGTCCGGGCACATGAGTAGCCGGGTGTCCTTATTGCATTAATAAATAAATTATGCTAAGCATGTCCCGCAGTCTGAATAACAAAAATTGCGTATGTAATAAACTACGTAGAGTACCGAAAACCTGCCTGATACTTTGATGGATTTGAAAAAAAGAAAATATATAAATCGCTACCTCTATGTATCAGAAAATTATAATTGCTTTAACGCAATCGTCACATATTATGGTACGAAAAGGCGCAGGTGACTAGAATACCTTCTGCACAGGTAACAATTTCCAGTAGCAATTCAACGATGGCAAATTGATTGCCTTTGACAATTTTCTTTTATAAGGGGTTATAGAATATAGTGGATGTATTATTATGAAATTGTGGAAAAACTCTCATCAAAAATAGTAGCGGCATTTTTACGTACATATAATTCACAGAAAATTAAAGCTATGAAAGCTGTTAGCTTAGAGGTATTTATACAATAATAAAAATCAGGCGGACTTTTTACAAAACTTGGTTTAATGATAGTGTCAGGTTTAAACTAAATTTTAAATCTCAGACTAACAATAGAACACGTTTTGTAATTATACTGAGTGTGTTTTCCCTTAAATATTAAATGCTGATAAAATCCAAATCTTGATATTGATTAATTGATAGTGATGAGAATCTGATTTGTATATTTTTATTTTAAAAAAAAACAGATGTTTTAAGTTTTGCTTACTGAATAAGTAAATTACCTTTTCCTAATTTTGATAAATAATGAATCTAGATCAAAGGTAACGTGTACCGTAACTTAAAATGCAACATGTAATTTTTTAATGATTTTGAAAATCGTCGAATCTTCAGACAATAGTAATGGCAAAAAGAACACCTAGCAAGCCAGTATTCGCCTTGTCAGCTATCAGCCATCGTCATTTGTTGCACGATGTAGAACGTTCGCACAACCCCGCCGAGCTTCGCTCCGCAGAGGCAGAGCACATCCGTAATCCGTTACATTTGTTATAATCCAGCCGGGTTAAACAACCTCAAATACAGCTCTTATACTTTCTATCTGATAACCGCAAAAGGACGTTATATTATGCCGGAATAATTTTAACTTCATAAAACGTAATTACGTTATGTAATGTTTTGAAGCTTGAGTCTAAGCTTTCGAAAACAAATATTAAAGTTGCCGTATGTAGCTGTAAGTCTATCTGATGAAAGTGATCAATGTATTTTACTCGTTTCTAGTTTTCAAATATAAACAGAATAAGTAAGCCGTGAGATAATGTGAAGTAAAAATTTAACAAAATCACAATAGCCGTCTCTACTTCCGAAAGAAATAAAAATAAAGATGATAATATTTACTTCGCAGTTAACCTTTGAAAACCGGTATTTTAAAATGTATACAAGCAAAATAAAGTATAGACGACATCTATTATGGGCAGTAGCGATGCACTTTATTGTCGAATTAGATACGACTTACATTATATACAATATGTAAAAAGCCTGCCGATCCGTGAGGGTGCTTTTAGGTGTCGTGATATGATTCTGTTCATCTAATTATTTTCAGAGAATAAATAAAAAAATCACCCCGCAAAAATAAAATTTAAGTAAAATGATAATATTTACATGGCAGTACCTACATACGGCGTGGGCGGCCGTCGGGTAACAAACAATACCGTTATACCGTACTGGCGATATTAGACATGGGCGTTTTCGGATTTTTTACACCACAAAATAACGTGGCCGTTAAACGTTTAAAGATACCGTCGCCAACGGCGGTGTTTGCAGAATTTTTAAATTGAATTTTAAGCAAATTTGAGTAAAAATACGGTTAAAAGCCTAAGTGGGAATAGGTTTAGCCGGCTAAAACTAGGTGAAGCCGAATGCGGTTGGATAAACTTAGGTGTACTTCTGATAAATTTGTCAAAAATACGAAAGCACGTATCAAGTAAAATATTCTACATTCTATAATATCAGCGACAGTAGGTCAAGACGCGGCAAAGCCATTTATATAATTTATAAATTATATAAGATACACGGTACACCTAAGTTTAACCAACCTCGAAATTGGCTGCCCTTAGGCCTAGCCGGTTAAGTCTAGGGGTATCCATACTTCGGCTTTTAACCGCAACATTATTTTATATTCAAGATATGTATAAGATACGTACTCGTATATACTCCACATAATATACACTGATAAATGTATGGCAAGTATTTGGCAAAGCGACACTGTTAATTTTCGGCTAAAAGTCCGAATTAAAAACCATACTTGTTAAAATTTAGTTCATACAACTTACTCGCTTTAAATGTAAACTCCATTAGCGAACACATAATTCCGCGAACAGCTGACTTAGTAACCGCCATTACGCGAACACGCGGCTTATAATTTTTTTGTCATAATAAGTTTAGGACTTCAAACGTGTTATGTGTATGTGGAGGCGTAATAAGAACTGCGTCCAGGGACGTGCACCTGACGCAGGTCTGGCTCATTAGAGCGCACCAGTTAACACGGGGTGAGTGCCTTGCTGCTGCTATTGTTGTCGTGTCCCCAGGGAGGGTCGGCCCAGATCTCGTCCTACATGTGCACACACGCATTAACAGTATATATACCATGTGTATGAAAATATATAACATTTCCACGTTCCTATGTACTATATTGTAATATTTTTATATAACTAAACTACTACTAACTATAACGACACATTTTTACTGGATTTTGCTAGTAGTTTTAGATATTTTAAACTAAAAAGAAAACGATTACGTTTCGAATTTAATTACAAATTTAACCATTTTAATTTCGAACAATTTATTACGCAAGCGATGCTAAGATAATATAATTCCGCATGAGTAACATCGCAAGGTTATCATTCAAAACACGGATTCAAAACGTTTATGTATTACTATGAACGCATATAGTATATGACTTACTCGTAATAGGGAATACATGTGAAGTTTAGTTTTATAAAAGGTTTTATAAAAAATTGTTATCCCTCCTACTCTAGGATTTTCTTCTATATCGTGGAGGCGTTTTAGGTACAGCAATTGTGAATATCTATAATACTAAACAATTATTTGTAGGTCATACAAACACTTGTTACGTGCGGGATTCGCACCCGCGACCCCGCAGCGCCGCAACGAAATGGTTAGCCAGTGTGCTTCAGAGTCGAAGTTGAAATAATCAATAAATGTAAACGAACAATTTATACCTGCAATTTGGTCACGCATAAAATGTTATGACTACTTTAAATATTATATCCTCCTTGGTATTAGGGATGAAACCTTTTTAAAAAACATATTTGGAGGATCTTTACAGTGCTTTTTAGGTGAACAGTTTTATTGTTAATTAGCTTTTTACCCTTTTTAATACTATTTCGTACCAAAATTAGCAAAGTTGGATCACTTGTGGAGATACCTCGATATCTGTGTCTATATTGGACGTAAAGTATTTAAATTTGGCAATATAATATGCTACAGAAAGACATAAGTGTGTTTATCAGAATTACATTAATATCATACGTCTAGCAACACCTTTTTATATGGGGCATGTCTTCCGATGTGTCTTTATGAAGGGAAAATTGCCCTCGAATCAGAAATGCGTTATTTACATAATATTCATAATTGAAGTTAATATAGTCTTGACAAAATAATGTAGAATTTCTTGGTCTTTATTACTTTAGTAGTGTTTATTTGGGTTATTTGATTCCAATTATTGGCCCCATTGAATATTGATGGGCATCATAAAATACATGCCAGTGTTTTTTTACGTTCAAGTAGATTTTTAGATTTCATAAATGTAGTTCTATTCACGGTGAACGTGTGAGAAGATCTATATTCATGAATGTAGAAAGATACAGAAGATGGGCAGCACAGTCTTCCTGATCACATCTCAAAATAATAAAAATATGGAGTTGGCAACTCACATGCAATTACGGCAAATATCCAACTTATTTGGCAATCTATGGAGGGAATCGAATTGATGAAAAGGAGTAGAAATATATTAGCCATGTAGAGGCGGCAAAAGAGAAACCACCACCCCATTTCGTCTCGTGGGTGTCTTAAGAGGCGACAGAGGGAAACTGACACAGGAAAGTGTTGGCAGCATCTGCCTGATAACAGCACAAAGTAATAAAAAAGCTGCGGTTGCCAACCCGCTTGCCAAGCTCGAATACTACTGCAAATATCTGGCCTATTTGACAAACAATGGGCGAATCCTATGATCAGCAGTGGATAGCGCTCTTAAATGTAAAAAGTAGCAGCTTACATACATCCCACTACTGGGCACAGGCCGCAGCGAGTTTTAAGACAAAAAAGAGTTGATTGAATTGACTCCAGTGCGGGATGACCGATTTCACATATACCTAAAAATTATTTCCGAAATATTTCTTTAACTTCTCCGATCTGCAGGTTTCCTCGCGATGATTTCCTTCACCACCGAGAATGTGGTAATTCAAAACTTGAAATTTCAATTAAACTATGAATGCAGTCGGCGCGGATCGAATTTGGGTTGCTTACGTATTTACATTTGGATCGGTTCGATTACCGGCTTTGATAGTTGACTGTCAAGATTCTATCAATGCAGTTCTACTCATATACTTAAAATTAAAATAAACCTGTGTCTAATATACTTCCTTTGATATTTATAGTACTTTTTCACAAGAGCCTGTTCATTTACTCACTTGAGCTATGAAACCGCGACTGTCACCAAAATTTTAATGAAAATATGAAAGCTATCTTAATATATGACAAACTGTTATAAAAGTTACATTAAAATTAAAAAAAAAACTAAAGAAGCAGCTTACATACGTCTTACGACTGTGCACAGGACTTCACATGTCTATAGGTTTCCCCACGAAGTTATTTTTCACCACTTCACTGAGCATGTGGAAAATAAGCAAATAAAATTTCCTTAACAGTTTCATTGTTACTCGCGGGAATCGTACGCTTTTTGTGACTGTGCTATGAAAACTTAGTACGGCGAGCTACACGGCTCTCGCATTTATTTAAATAAAACTCATAAAAACTGAAAAGAAACTTTTGCACGATTGTGGACCACATTTAACTAGTAATTAGTTCATTCAACGGTATCACGAACTATTCCATCAATTATGGATAAAAATCTCACAGTGCACTTAATTTTCAATTACTTATATCGGACTTGATACAAAAAGAAATTGGTGAAATATTGCTATGCCAATGGACACACAACATATTCAACTAAAGACCTTCTCTCTTAATCACAGTTTTGTGTACACAGTTTTGTTAGTAATTTTGCTAAAAGTAACAATTGTGATAAATCATTCGGACAGTGGCCACCGGTCTGGATATTTTAAGGCTGACAATTTTTGATGCTGCAACAATAAGTTTAATAGAATTATGTTTAATTTGATCAGTTACTTATTATTAGTTTATTTAGCAGTAAGTAGATGGCGCTATTATTAGATTTAACTATAAAAACCAAATCTATACCCTCTAGTACTCAGCTACAATAAGTTGGGGTGTGACTGGGGTGGCTGACTGGCTGAATCGCACAACAAAATCGCGAAAATTTATTGATATAAAAATTAGGCATAGAGTGATGTAGATTCTATTAAAAATTTTGCTTCTGTCAAAAATACGCTATCAGCGCTGCTAGCAGTGTATAATGAAATTATTTTACGATATAAAAATATCTAGAAATAGCAATGTTGTTAATATCGCCAAACGATCTCTATTCATTGATTTGGTCAAACTATATCATTATAGTCAACAAACACTGTTAAATTTTCTGACCAATACATATATAAAAATCTCTTTATTTAAGCTCTAAGGATAATAAGAGTTTTGTAAAAATTGCAGTTTTATCAGTTTATTTATAGATAAAAAAACCTAATACCTACTAAAAACTTTTTTATGATTAGAAATTAAACGTAGAAACATCTCAAATTTTCTTATTTTCGATAGATGTCACTATTATCTATTTAAATAGTAATTAGTTAGAGTAAAAAGAACTAAAAAATTAACGTTAGAATTTTCAAATCAATTATGAATTTACTTATTTAAACATATAAATGTAAGTTATTTATATTATTTAATTTATTAGTAACTGGAGGCAAAATGTTACTGCTTTTTGTATTTTACGTTAGATGGCACATATTTATTATGCAAAGGTTAAAACTAATTTTAGCCTTTATTTATAAATATTTAATTTATTTAAAAAAAAAAACCACATCAATCATATAAAATAGAAATTAACATCTAAAGGAAGGAAAATAGTTAACCCTCCTTTTTTGAAGTTTCGTAATCGGATAAAAAGTAGCCTATAAGTTGCCCCGGGTCCCTAATTACCTACACACAAAATTTCATGAAAATCTGTTCAGTAGTTTTTGCGTGAATCGGGAATACACGATCGGGAAGACAGACAAAAACTCTAAAAGCCACTAATTTGGCTTCAGTGCCCTTTATTTAGTCTCCTGGGCTTGTTTATTCCAAAAAATATTAGAATTACAGACACGACCTTTCTACAGATTTATTATATGTATAGATTATTATGAATATAATATTATTTAAAACAACTCAAATATAATTGAAATAGTATATAAATATATTATCATAAATAACAGTGTACCACTATAAAGAAAACAATGCATTTTGTCTAAAACAATAATTTAATCGTAATTTAATTTTATTGTATTAAGCTACAAGTCATAAGCAAAAAGCATCGTTAGCAGTTGCTGCAAGTGAAACCTTATAGAATTATAATACACTCATTTTGTATCGATTACCAGCTTAGTTTCTATGCAAATCCGCTTTCCGAGCGATTTCTCCTTACAGTAAACAGGAACTTGCTAGTTATTGATTCATATTAATGATAAACTTACTATTAATATTATATTATACTTTTTTTATATAATATAAGGGTGACAAAAGTTCACCTGAAGGTAAGTGGATGCTGTAGCCCATAGACATCTACTTATCATCGATTAAGAATTAAAATGCAGATGATTTGTCACCCCTGAGTACTAAGATGGTATGACTCGTTACCAGTGAAAAGTGTGTCCGTTTCTCTACACTCGCCATACGAACCCTCAACATTATTCTGCTGTTTTACGCTGGTATTCTGTGAGAACTTGGTCCTACGCCGATTGAGCCGAACCATTCGTGATAGAGCCAGGTTGTAGTTCCAGTGACATCAACCAACCAACCAACCATGGCAAAGTAAACTATCTTTATATCCATCGTGTCCAAAACTTCTAGCAAATATTGGAATTTATCAAAACTTGTCAATCGAAAACGTTTAACGCCGCGTAAAGGTTTTGATTAACATATTTTAATAGTGCACAATATTTCTTAAAACCCAGGACGTTATAATTAATAGAATCAGGCGTTACTTTGCGGAAATCCATTATATTAAAGTTGGTAAAAATTACCTTGCGTACATCCGCTCGATAAAATAAAATAATGTGTCTTACCTAGTTTGAAGACCGCTTAGCGGTCAGCCACCGCAGAGTCTACATCACCTGAAATGCCTCGTGTAGAGGCGACACACGTGTCGTATTGTCGTCAGTGGTGTGTCTTTCCTAGTGTAGTGGTGTTGGGAGTTGTGGTGCTGGGATTAGTGGTGACGGAGATAGTGCATGCAATTGAGGGAGGACGGGAGGTGCTCTTCAAACTATGTAAGACACATCATTTTATTTTATCGAGCGGATGTAAGCAAGGTAATTTTTACCAACTTTAATTCCAGGACGTTATTTCAAAATCCAGGCTTGGCACAGCAGCCGGCAAGTATTTTTCGCAAGTTGGTGATATAAAGTTATTTTTTTTTATTTAATGCTATTATTATGGATATTGGAGTCCTACGTTATCCTAAACGACGTGTAAACTTTGCTATTAAAATAATTTTTTGATGTTTTATAATAAACATATAAGTCAAATTGAACATACCGTATCCGTAAACAATAGGCTGGTGTTCACTGATGCGCACCCGTCTTGGAGCTGGTAGGGTGTAATGTCCGGAATATCCATTATTTTCATATGGATAGTCTTGTGTAGAACGTGGCAATGAATTATAGTACTGTATATTGTTTGTCTGTTCACGTTGCATCATGGATCTTGGAAAACTACCATATGGATGAATGTAAGTTTGATCGCGCTGCAGTATCGACTGTGGCGATGGGTTGTAGTTTTGTATTTCTTCCTGTATTCGTACATCACGACGAGGAAATGTTCCATGTATGCGACTGTGTCGATCATTGTATACTGATTGATGCTGTAGATTCGGCGGATATGACGGGACTTTATCGGCATGATGTCTTGGTTCCGTGTAGTCTACGTAAGGATTGTGCCGGTTGCGACCGTCTTCTCTATATTGCCTAGATTGTTCGTAATGATTTAAAGTTTGCAAACTTTGCGCCGGGTATCCACATTCAATCGGCTGAACGTGATACTTTCTTTGAATGTCGAACGGCCGATGTTGCGGAGCTGAGAATCGATCTGTGGCAAATATTTCACTCAATGGCAAACCGGAACTGTTATTGCTGATATTACTGCGGTTGCTTCTGGTACTGCTCCTGGTGCTGTCTCTACTCAATGAACCATCTCCACGGACACTCAACTTCAATTCCAATCTTTTGTCTTTCATGATTCCAGCACTAAGTTATACTTTTCTCATTTACTGTTATCGAAAATGAATTAGATCTAATTTGTTATCACATAATTAAACTTTTCATAAAAATTAGAATAGACTTCAAAAATTGAAATTAAAATTATTTCCACATAAGACTTCAGAAGCTAATATGTGGAAATTATTTTTGTTTTTATATTTTGAAGTCGGTTTTACTTGTAATTAAAAGTTGAATTATTGTACCTTTTGGGGTTGTCTAATGAATAACTATCACAATTTCAAGGTAAAAACTAGAACGTTGTTTAAATAGGTACATTAAAATCACCATAACCTATTTTTTCACCCTTGGAGATTGATTTTTTTATTTATACAGGACAACCCCTGATGTATGAACTATTTAATTTAAAAAAAAAACTTTTAAATCGGTGTATCCGTTTCCGAGAAATCAATGAACATACAAAAAACATACACGTCGAATATATATATATTATAACCTTCTCGTTTTTTTAAAGTCGGTTAAAACAATTTTATAATAAACATAATTTCTCTATATTATTAGTTATGTTCAAAAGAAGAAAAGACATTATCATTAACATAATACTTTGTATTTAATAATGATAAATGGTATTTTGTGTATTCGTAAATGACCACAAGACCGCGAACAAGCGGAGTGTTGTCGGAGTTAATTGAAGTAAAAAATTTGATCGTACAGAGTACAGACCATATCTCAGACGAAAGGTTCCGTCCAGCGTCAATATGTTCGGGCGGAAGAGGAACGAGAACAAAGAGATTGATTGACATGGAAATTGATAGATGCTTAATCGTGGGATCTATGTCGTGGTTTAAAACGTGTTAATAACAGCTTAATATATTTATCATATTTTTTACACCGATGCGATGTGTGCCTAGTAAAGACCACCAAATGTTTTTTACACTATTTTTACATATGTATATTGCGTATTAAATTATTTATTGTGCTTGAAATATATCGTGCTGTCAAAAAAAAAGAAACTTGTAGGATAATTACGCGCGGCAACGAAAACCGAATCTATCGAGAGCACTACGATCACTGTTGGAATGGAATGGAACACGTCTTCAAACTTTCAAACAAATCGTAGGTATTTACTGGAACTGATAAGATAGTGTCAACAGTTCAATAACATGCATCTATTATGCACTTTACTGTTATAATTATTAATTACTGGCAATCGCTTTTGGTTTGTCCATTCAATGTTTTTATGTATTAATGAACCGACAGTAGTCTATACTTAAGTCAGTGAAACTTAAAAAAGCCATGAACCAATCCTTGCACTAGCTTCTTAAGCTTTGGAGTGTTTAAGCGGACTATTGGTAACCTACCTACTATACTGTATAAAAGAATCCATCATTACATTTAGTCCGACTGCGGGAAATGCCTGAAACCTCATATAGATAGTTGGCGGTATACCACCTCGAACATGTCAGATGTAAAATACCCAGATCAGTAACAGGGAACGGCATAAAATGGAGCCAGATTACCATTCCACCTTTTTGAGTGGCAATTTAGGCAAATCCTTCCTACAATGAAAGAGGCCCAAGATTGTACGGGACTGATAAATAAAAAGATAAAAATTCACAAAGTATTTGTAAAGAATAAACTAATTTAATACTGAATACATACGAGTTGTAAAAATTATTATGGTAAACTAGCAATCCTATCCTACTACCTACCTATGAAAACTGAACTAGCAACAGTTTGAATGTGCATCATTGATTCCAAATATTTTTATATTAAGAAAATAAGTAAAACACTGCTATAAATATTTCTGACTAGCGATTCGCCCTGGCTTAGCACGGATGATTTCTGGATCTCGACAACAGCGCCACCTACCGGATGTTCGAATCCCACAAAAAATGCCAGTTGTCAATAAGTGTTGTCAATTATCATTCATTCGCATTCGTATTGCAGTCTCGATAAGATATAGGTCCATAATGTACCTAAAAATTAAAACTTTAGCTATTGTGTAAAGATGTTGTAATATTTTATTGTGGAATAAACAGTCCAATATATTTTAATGTACTGTATTATTTTAACCAGAAACAGCTAGACCGGGTCCAGATGTGAATCCAAACCATCCAGGGACCCACGAAACACACACAAAAAATTCATCAAAATCGATCCAACTGTTTACGAGTTCAGTGACAAACACACGCACTCGACTAAATTTCATCAAAACATACCAGTAACTTCACTCTAAACCAAATAACAGACATTTACAAATAGTTGAGCCTAATTGTTAATAATTTGTGATAAGCTAAAAACCTACTAAACACTGTATCAACAGCCTTGCTATCTTTCATTTACATTGGTTATGTTGACATTGTTATAGCCTTTATATTTCTTTGTACTACGGGAAAAATTGTGTGTCAAGGATATCTAGGAACATGTGCGTATAACAACACATTTGTATGCATTAACTGATTGGCTTGTAAACAACAGGTGTTAGCGGGTTAACATGTATGTTGTCCGCTCATATAAAACTTATAATATCCTTTACAAGTTTTGTTAGCACTGCCAGGAATTTAGAACTTGCCTGTTGCCTGCCGTAAATAATTTAAAATTCTAAGGAGTGTTTTAAAACAACCTGGTTTTATTGTAATGGTCTCAAACGATTTATTTGTGGAGGTTTATAAAATTACATCATGGCCTACATCACTTCATCAAACTCTATTGTAGGTAAAAAAATATATTTATTTCGCATACATGACATTAGGATATTTCTTGTGACAAATTTTTTTTGCAAAAAAAACTTTTATATAAGTCGGAAACTACTAAGCGATAGCTAATATACAATAAACGAAATATATATATATCAATTTATCATTTATAAATTACACCTGTTATCAAAAGGGTGTGGTATAGTTACAGAAATTGCATTTCCAGTGACGCGTAAGATTTTTTTACTTACTAAGAATTTTTAACGCACTTGATTAAATCAAAACCGGATTGTTTATTAAATACTCTATTCGTAAAGCAACTAGAAGGGAATACGTCGCTTCCTTACAATTGCGAGAAAGTAAAGCACCTTGTTATACAACACCTCTAATAAACTTTAAGCTATATAAGTATTTATTGTAAGTACGGACAAGATGGAGGTGTTTATGCTTCGAGCATAGAGAAAGTACGGACAGGAAGATAACTGGGTACTACCCACAATTGCTGGATTAATAGAGCAAATCAGGGCTTCCGGCTGTGACGGCAAAGTAACAATATACAAGACATTGCTATGTCTACCGATCACATGATATTGCTTACAAGTAACTATGACAATAACTTGTGACCTTCGAATCGACAATGCTTGAACAAATGCGAAGTTTCGAACAATTTATACTAATGAGTTCATGTTTATTGTAAAGAGTTATGACGGTGTGTTTAGTCTTGGTTCGTGGTTAGCAATTCCGTAATAACAAAAACAAAAACTAATATATATACGCATAAAAATTTTAAAATTTAAGTTTGGCAAACACGAAACTTCACTTGCTTTCAAATAAGTAGCAAGCCAAATTTCCGAAAACAATTATTATTTCTTAATAACAAACTAATATTTCACAAACACAATAGCAAAAACACAAGGCAATCCAATAGCACTTCTAGAATTTTGTATCGATTATTAATATTATATGCACTCAATCGATAAAAAGTCACAACACTTCGATGCTCTTGAGCATACTATTTTGGAGAATGCAATCATATCAAGGAGTACCGCCTACGTATACGTATCCTTCAATGAACACAGATAATGTAATTTCTAATGCATAATTCGTGTCGTGTGACGCGGCACGGACAGTTCTTCAGTTTCACTCAATGTAATTATTTCGTACGAACGTTATTAACAGTTGAGGAGCACTGGCACATCCAACACGGCAGAAATAGCCCGCATACGAGATAAGCTGATAAAGCCGCGATACGGATTTGATATTGCCGACGCAAACATTGCTTATGCGCTCATTGCTTCATTGTAGCTAGTGCTGATAGTTAAATTAAAAGTATTATGGAACGTATCGCGATCGCGATGATAATACCGTACGTAAAATGTGAACATATTTAATTTTGCCATTACATTAAAAGGAAAAGAATATCAAATATTTTTACAATAATTTAAATTTTGTCTTTAATTTCAAAACATGGTTGAAAAAAAATTTGGATTTGTAATCATGTCACAAACACTTAAAACTTTTATAGCATTGCGTTCTACAAACTTAGCAGTGAGGATAGTATACATTGAGGGAGCAGTCAAAATATCTTACAAATGTTAATATTTATTCAACACTATCCGTTTATTTAGAAAGAAACTTCCACGAGAGTATACTACATAAAAATACCACAAATAATTTGCCTTTATTTTTTAATATTTTTATTCACTTTTCAAATTCTACAATCAAATATGACAATAAGAACGCTCTTTTCTGTGTAAGTTTCATTGTACATTTTGCTTCATTATTTTTAAATGAAAATGAAAGTTTATAATCATCAACCGTACCGTGTTAATGTGGTCAGTAACAATACAGTACAGTGCTGCCTTTGTAATATCAATGTTTATGAAAAAATTGATGACTTTGAAGCCTTCACGTTCGAAAGTTATGAGCTCCCATAGAATAAATTAAGATTGTACATTGTTGAGTGTACTTTAAGAGTGCCATGTTTCGTGTGCGCGAGTGAAACTTGATCACGATCGCTAAAATATTAACGCAATGTAGCTATTTGCTAACTACCGAGTATATAACGGAGGCAAGTCGTGGTACAGATGTCACCATACTTTGCGAAACTGTAGTGGTATATTTAAAGGCTAAGTCGTGCAACGTATCTTCTCTATAACTTTCAACTTTAATCTGTTATATATATAGGTTTGAATAATTTTAATAGACAAACTATCAGCACATAATTAGCCTGATGATTTTTTTGTGTTATAATTGCGTCGCATGACATAATATAAATTTTAAAGAATCAAATTGTTCAGAGTTCGTTTATGAACTTACCATCGAGCACGTCGTCCACGGCCTCCTCTTCATCAGTCTTATGTTCCTCTTGTTGCTCGCGTTTTTTGATCGCCTGCAAGAAATATCCACATTAAACGAAGCAACGTAAAATTCACTAATACATTTAAAGCAGGCACTCTGGGTAAGCTATTTAATGACATCACGCTAAAGATATGAAAATTCGTAAAGTTCATATCTAAATGCCGGTAATACATAACAAAACTTATAATGGAATAATAAAATGAAAGCCAAGCAAGCCAAATAAAACGCAAACGGATTTAAATTTAAATCACACGCGGAACGTGACTCTATCGTGAATATCTCGACATCTCACCCGCGCGAGCCATCCTCCTGCAGCTTTCAAACACCTCATTTTAAATAGCGATAGTTGGCACTTGGGAAAAGGAACTTTATTGCGGTCCCGTACTATTTTATTTAACACCGGTATTGAGAAAACGGCACTTCACTTATCGATTAATCGCGCCACACGGAACATTGTTGGGAGCGGCTCGTCGCGATTCGTTCATTTCTGCGAACCTCTCCGAGGGTCTACGGTGAGCGATGTGGTCGAGGGCCCACGCTCATCAGCCCGTAACAGACTCCGTACGCTAACAATTACTCACGGTTCAGTCGCCTTCACAGAAACGGAGCGATTCCTGTACATAGTGATCGTTCACTTGTTCACTTGTTGCGTTTTAACACAATTCAGTTTGTAAAAAATGAGACAAAGAAATATCTGGGTCTAACGCAAACGCTACCGTTTTTAGTTACGTGCCAAATAACGCGCATTTTGAGATGAAGTGTGGACAATCGCCGCGGTGAACGCTGTGCGATGATATTATACCCGCACACTAAAAGTACTGCCACGATTTAGATCTCACGAATCTATTGTTTATAGTGTTTAACAGTGAATAAGAAATTTCGTTGCGGCTCGCGCGTCTGCTTTTACTCTTTCTCGAGGTTATATACTCATATGTATTATATTATTCTTCTTAGTACATAAGAAAAGCAACGATATTTCACGATCACGCCGATATTGTTTAATATAATATGTAAAAATCTACTCAACTGTAACGGTTTTTAAGGATAATTCTTAGCATTCCTTCAAAAAATATAACTCTCAAATCCTCTGAAAAAATTAAAACAAAAAACATGAGACGAAAATAAAAACAACACATTTGTCAATAATGATACCCACTTCCATTTTTTAGTTTTAAAATTTAGTATTGAATGCCCTATTGATTATAACACATGCAAGCCCACTCACCAATAATTATTGTTCAATACATGCAAACGTTATACCTAATGCAATAATATGTACAAAATTAAAGCGCATTCTCATATCAAAATACATGTAACATTGAGACGCCTATTACATTATGTCGACTTCATCAGTAAAAAATGCGATCTCTTTCAAGTTGGCGACTTTCATAAAAAAAAAATATTTAAAATAAGATAACGTGTATTTATACTACATCAAGTTTATCTGGCCAACATCTATTAGTTAATTACAATATGTTAGTAAATAATAAATATTCTAGTGCCTATTGAAATAAAGCCTTAATCTCGTTTGCACTTTCCCATTTCATTATAACGTTTATGGAATAACGATGCCAGAGTTAAAATCCAATCAGGTGACATCTAAAATGTCTTACAAATGGCTGTAACACAAGAAAAGACTCGCATTCACTGTGACGGTGACACTGAGTTTTTTCAACTAGCCAAAGTAGTAATGCTATTAAAAATCTATAAAATTTTGAATAAACTTAATGGAAAATGAAATAGAATATACTTCTTGATAACTATTTATTTGTTTTCAAGAGTGGACAAAATTTATTTAAAAAGGGTGTGTGTGCTACAATATGAATTTAAGCTGAGAAAATTAAGATTTTTCAACTAGTTTCACATCGTTCTTCAATGATAACAATTGAAGAAAACTTCAGCACAATACAAGCTGATAAGAGAGTTCCCACTAATAGATTCGAGAAGTCGTTACGAAATACAAAAAAATAAATATGAACATTTAGGTGTCGGGAAGCTTTGAATTAGATTGCTTTGAATTAGGATGCACCCATTATTTAACTCATGGTTAATTCATTACAATATAAGTCGCAGGCTGATGGTTTGATCTGATACTAAAATCGTTGAACGCAATGTTTAGCGAAGGGACAGGGAAATTTTTAACCATTTGCATTTGCAACGCATTATAGCATATACTTTCTGTTCTTAAATTGTTAAGAAAGCAACACTTGCATTGGTACAATTATTCCAGTTCCAGACGTTATCTTGTGAATGACAGTAAGCGCTGCAGTGGCAGAAAAACTAAATTTAAACAGTTTTTCGGCTCTTGTTTTATCAAAAAGAATACTACTTTTTGTTCATTTTATGTAGCTGTATATTGTTATTAAGTATAAAGAGAGAGAAAGAGAGAGAGAGAGAGAGAGAGAGAGAGAGAGAGAGAGAGAAACTTTGAATATTTCGTAAATTGACGTTGATTTTTATGAGTAGTTATTATTGTCATCGGCATTTCTAATAAAAAGCTAGATATTTAACTCACTACCCTCCGAACGACTTACTGACAAAACATAAAACAAATGCATGCTGTTGAAATGCTATACCGACCGTTCATTTTCAAGAATGGTAATAATTTAATATATTAGAGCTTATTTCGCTGGCCGAGGGTTTGTTTTAAAACGTGTAGGTGTTGACATAATGTAAGAGGCGGCGCGGCTCGCGACACGGTACACCAGTGATGCAGGGCACCTGCGCGATGAGGTCCTGCGCGCGGGCCGCGTCGATGTGGCTGACGCGCTTGTTCTTGAGGTGGTGCGGCGTGTCGCGGCGGTGCAGGCGGCCCGCGCGCGCGCCGCCCGCCGCCACGCCGGCGCGCCACGCCACGCGCCGCCCGCCGCGCTGCCCGCCACACACACACACACGCCCGTATCACATCACACTCTTTTTAATCCAACACTCATACGCCACTACGCCCTCAAGACTGTACTAACTCGCACGCGTGACGAGAAATTCATCCACTTAGTTACCACGCTGGACAGACGAGTTGGAGTACGAATCGTTCCTCGCACAGGTAATGCTACTTCCAGTTGCTATTGCCAGTTTGTGGGATTAGGGTTTGTAATTTTAAACGGATATGACACGCGACCCGTGCATGTGAGGATGGCATTTGGAGCAGAAATTACATCCCCTTACAAACCATAGCACCTGTTTCATTAATGATGTTTAAAACCATCGATACTTATTGCAAGATCACAGTTAAAGTTGTTCCTAATGCGCCACGTTGACACACAGTTATAATAAAATAGTATTTTATGTATAGATGTACTAGGAATATAGTAGACAATAAAATCATATAAAAACAGAGATACATTTGATATTTACGCGTCCACATACATAGGTAAGTAATCTACTAAGCCCGCCACATCAACAAACGCATAACTATCACAGATTAAATACTTTTTTAGAAACATCTGTGAACATGTAGGTATTATATATTATTTAGAATTGAAAATGTTATTTCAATAATTGTTATATAGTCACATAGAATTATCTAGGTACTATCTATAATATTAAACATATGCAGCGTACTGCATGACGCAATTGCACATTGGACTCAACTTTGGGCTTCAGCTTGGCTACGAAATTAAATTGTGTAGCACGGCATGCAAAATTACAGCCAATTCGTTTTATTCTAAAAAGTAGTTCATAGTTAGTCTCAGGTTTAAACAAGAGTCTGTTTCAATAAAGAAGTCCCGCGAAACATATACGAACTAAAATATAAAATATGGAATTTGACAGCAAATGTCAAATTTCGAGAAAACTGTGGCTCCGCGGCTATGGGACTTCTGCAGTGAAGAAAAATCTTCTTGAACTATAGTTTAAGACCTAGACTTTCAATAAATCACGTTTTGCAAAAAAATGGAACATGTTCGCTTCGCCCGCACAATTCACTCATTCTTCTGATCTTGTCAAAAACCACACCGAACGACACATTGGTGTATTGTTTTTAAATAATTACCACCACTGACAAATATGGTCATTGTGTGACCTCGGCTTCACAATTCGCACGCTTGCCTGTGAAAGTTTTTCCTTTGGTTCATGTGAAAATTCCCATATTACCTCATAAATTAATATTTTTACGGCTTAGCGCTGAGATGTAACCATATTTTAATGTTTATGTAAACTTAAAACCTTGCGGTGTCTAGACGGGAATAAAGCTAGTGGACCAGATGGTATACAAGCTATAGTTCTAAAGGCTTGTGCACCTGAGTTGTCTCCTGTACTGACACGCTTGTTCCGCCTCTCATTTAGGACTGGAATAGTGCTGTAAAATCCTGGAAGCTGGCCAACGTGCAGCCTGTTCTAAAAATAGGCAGCCGTGCTGACCGTGCCAATTATCGGCTAATCTCAATTACCTCCATACTCTGCAAGATTATGGAGCGTATATTGAACGCCCGCTTAATGGCATACCTAGAACAGAATGACCTCCTTAGTGACCGCCAATACGGGTTTCGCCGAAATCGGTCAGCTGGGGACCTTCTAGCGTATGCCACACACGTATGGGGCGAGGCACTCGAGAACAGTGGGGAAGCACTTGCAGTTTTCCTTGATGTCACGAAGGCCTTTGACAGAGTTTGGCACACTAGCCTTTTGGGTTAGGTTTCCAGCGTACGGCTTATCCCCTGGTCTGATTGACTGGGTAAAGGACTTTCTGAGTGAACGGTCTCTCCGGGTCGTCGTCGATGGCTGCTCATCCGATCCTGTTGCGACTAACGCCGGTGTTCCTCAGGGGTCCGTTCTCTCCGCAACTCTCTTCCTGCTGCATATTAATGATCTGCTTATGCCCGGTATCTATGGGTATGCAGACGATAGCACAGTTGTGGTGAGATACCAACCAAGTCCCCGGGCCAGTCAGGCTCAAATCCAGTCCGAAAGAGAAACTATGGTAGAGCGTGTGAATCTCACACTACAGGCAGTCTCCGAATGGGGCGATGCCAATCTTGTGAAATTCAACGCCTCCAAAACACAAGCGTGTTTTCGGTTTTCTACAGGATGCATTTCGGAGAGTTTGCGCAGGAATTGCATAATTTAATTCCTCCCTCTCCCTTCCACCATCGGTCAACCAGACGTTCGGCCAGTCTCCACCCCTTCGTTGTTGACTTACCACGCATTCGAACAAAACGGTTCGCTACGTCGTTCATCATGCGTACAGCAAAGGAGTGGAATAAGTTGCCAGCATCTGTGTTTCCATCCGTTACAATGTGGGTGTCTTCAAGGCAAGAGTGAATAGGCTTTTGTTAAGTCAGTGCGCTTCACCATCTTAGGCTACATCACCACTTACCATCAGGTGGGATTGTAGTTAAGCGCTGGTTTAGAATAATAAAAAAAAATATTTATATGAAAAGGAATAGATCATCACTCACCAGCCTACACAACCGCGCTCACCGAATATTATTAGAAATCCTGACTGTCCGAATGCTATTAGAAATCCCGAATAAAATAACGATGACAACTGTGATCTATTATACGGTATAGATAGTTATTTTTTTCAGATTAAGCATACGTTTTAAGTTCATTAAAAGTATATAACTAGATGGGACAAAAGTTACAATGTGTTGTATGTGTAGGATTTTAACTTTCTTTTAAGTTCCCTTTTTTTAAGATCTACAATAACGTTCATCTCTCGATTTTACTGAATACGCAAGAAATGTCTAAAATATGTTCAGCCTACTATATACATTTAATATAGTACAGATCCTACAACTAAATTTAAAAAGTAACTGTAACTATGTATAGGAGCAGAGTTCGCAACCTTAACTGAGTAGTACTCATTCTATATAGATGAAATGATAGAGGTTTGCAGTTGTGCGCGCATCACGGAAAAACTACTGGATAGATTTCAATTAGGTTTTCAAAGTTTTATTTCTTAGATACTTTGCCCTTATCTAAAAAATATCTTAAAAATGATAGCGATATCTTCATTTAATATTTTAAGAAACAACGATTTTTATAAGCACTACGTTTTCAGTGATGAGTGTTTTCTTGCCGCGGAGAAGTAGGGTAAGCCGTGTAGCGCGCATGCGTAGGAGAGGGGAAGTCTCTTCTACTTCTGCCTCATGATAAAGTTAGGGCCAGCCGCACATTATTTGCGCGAGCGACCTGATGCTGTTCAGTTATACCTTGATCAATTGCTCCCCGTAGTTTCCTATAGTTTTCTCAGTAATTTTTCACCGTTAAATAACAAATTTTCATATAATTCGTTTTCTTACAGACGTATTTATTTATTATTATTATTACCGCGCACGAAGTCGCGGGTATCAGCTAGTATACCATAAACTCGGGCACTCATACCCTCAGCATTCTATTTCTATGTATGTGTATGCGATATAACACTTACGCCATTAAATCGGAGGTAAGTTTACAGTATTAGCGATTTAAAAGCGGGATTCCACAGCTCCCGACAGTTTGTAGAATTATGAAGATATGAATATGGCATATGAAATATTGAAAAAATAACGAAAACTCTGAGAATGTATAAACTCTATTAAACGCTTTGGTATATTTTACCACACTAGAAATCTAAAGATATTCACACTAACCAATTTACAGATAAAAATGTGTTTAGGTTCACAATTTATTTTCCCCAGAATATTGCCACAAAGCAAGCTGATTTCATAAATAATGTTTGTTTGGTTATCATCATATTATAATTTACAGTAATCCACGTTACGTGTTAAATTGTTCCAACTACCATTAAACTATACAAGAGTCCAGTGCCAAGTTTCTACCATGTTGCCACAATCACACCAACTTCAAACTGCATATTGATATTTTAGGACTGCCTATTTTAAGCCGTTCATTGGCCGACGACACAAATCTGGTAGATGATGGACTCTTTTACATTATCACCATAACACGTGGTATTATTTGCTAATAATACCACGTGTTATGGTGTAATGGCAAATGTTTATAACTGTAAAATAATAACAATATCCTGGTAAAACATTTAACATTTCAAAACCTCTGTTCGACGCTGCTCTATATTTCTATGATACTACTTATTCCCAGTTCCCACATCTCATATTACGTCAAAGATTACCATGTGAATAAGCAGACAACACTAATAAAATTTTAAAGTAGCGCACAGGGCCATCGCAGAATTGAAATTAATTGCATTAATGTTTATTAACGCTGTGAAAAAATGTTCAACTATCATGGACTAATTCAACACACTAAAAATATTATTTTAAATAGTATAATTATATTTATCGTAGTATTGTACCTTTTGGCAGCAAATTACAATGTTTTAGTATCTGAGGTAAATTTTCCTTACATTCTTTAGAAGTAGGTATCTATGTATCATAATATACTCGTAGTAATTTAATAATTTTTTTCTTTATTTTATTTTTTTGTTTGCTTTGGTTCACGTGTACTTTATTATTTCGGATCTTTTTAAGGAATTAATATAATGAAATAAACCACGAAAGTTACTAACGTTACTTTGAATACTAAAGTTAAGTAAACGGATAAATTTAAGGTAAAAGAAAAACATTAGATAAAAGGAACCATTTAAAATTTAGATTGGAGACAGCTATTTGATATATATGTTTTATCCTGTACATGTTTGATAAGGTTCAGCTCCTTTATATCCTCATAAATAATCCCATGAAAGATAATACCTACGTCTAAATCTAATATGTAACCGTAACGAAATTATCTAACGTTGCTCCTGAATAATAACTGTCATAATAACGCAAGCGTACTTAGATCCTATTAGCTTAACTATTACTTAAGCTAGAAAGGGAAATAGGCTTACAGCAAAACCTACCATAAAATTGTAGACTATACATTTCAACGGACAAAATATTGTTTATAACTGCGATTACCAACCAAGCATAATTTGTCATTTGTGATTAATAAGTGATCTCTCAAAAATATTTTTGTAGAGATCACTTATTAATCTCTATTTTACTTCCCCTTTGTGTTAATTATGTCACTAGCAATTTGGTTAATCAGTTAAGATATAAATATATATGAAGATTTCCAAAAGGTTAGTAACCCAAATAATGCGAATACTTTGTTATAGACTGGCGCCAAAATATCTTATACAACTAAACTTTTTTTCAAGCTTTAATTACCTATTGTGTCAAAAAAATATTAGTTTACCTTCAAATAGCAAACCTTTGCCAGTGTAACAATAAAAATTTGCCATACCTCTAGTTCGTCAGAGTCCTCATTTTCATCATTTTCGCCCTCCGATGATTCTCTTTCTTGCGCCTGATGATCGCTCTCTTCATCTTTTGTTACTTCGGGTTGTGATTGAGTTTCAACAGGCTGTATAATAATTACAACTTTTAACAAAAAGTAAAAACCAACTTCAAATTGCTAAAAAAGAAGTTATTTATTTGCTACCCTTAGGGGTGTAATTTTTTCTTCAAATTTATATGGGACCCTACCCTTGAAGTATAGCCTATTTAATAAAAAAAGAATCATCAAAATTGGTTCACAATCTGCAAAGATATCGCGTAACATACGTACAAAAAAAACATACACTCGAATTGAGAACCTCCTCCTTTTAAAAGACGGTTAAAAAGAAAATATATAAGCGAATTAATTTAGTATGTAGGTTATTGATTGGCGGATTGTAGCACGGGTCTTAGATTTAACATTCAATCACTTTAGATCAAATGAATTTTGATTTACATTAACCTTATTAGTAATTACATACCCCAGAACCTACCCAAAAATTGAATAAGCTATTTTTTAAGTTTCTCGTCAATGCAAAATCATTATCAAATTTGCGAATTGTATTAATTCTCACAAATTAAGATCTTACATTCGTGTTAAATACTTATAAATTATATTATGAAGCTACTAATGGTACGTCCAGCAATTAACTCAAAAAGCATAATACATATTCTTGTTAGTGACTACAATAAAGAGAACACATATATAGTTTTTATCTTTATTTACTCTTACAAAATATAAATGAAAAGAACGTTATTTCTTTTAATTAAATCGTAAATGCCACAATTATCGTGATAAAAATTTGAGTATACATTATTTTACTTGTTACAAATTAATACACATGCTTATCTGATACTCGTTACCTTAAAGAACTTATACAAAGCGAGATCTATTCGTATCAGTTTGAACCATAATTTATACGATGATGTATGACAGCAGAACTATAATATTATGTACATATATATATTAGTGTAAGATATTTACTATATCTTCCACCCGAAAGCCAATCATTTGTTCGTTACAAATCATATAAGACATAGGCAGATTTGAGAGCACCGTTTCAATATTCTGAATAACATGTGTATGTCAAATGCTAGCAGAACATGTTGTGGCAAGCAACAAGCTTTACGTGGTGGCGATTTAAAATAACATATATCCTACTTCTATCCAGGAACACCACAATGGATCGCAAGCTCGGAAAGTCGTGAGAATCCGCCATTCCGACTACTGTCGGAAACTAATCCTAACACAAACTTGCTTAGAGTGATTAGCCCTAAACATTAAGGGAGGAAGCATTGTGTCACATAATACCTTTGCTTTATTTTTACAATATTCCAAATCGACATTGAAGATAGTTTGGACGGTCGTCACTGCAAGTGATGTCTCACATCATTGATCGCTCGTTTTATCTCTTTATCATAGTTGCGATAAGAATACTCACTTCGAGTGTTTCTGTGGTAGGCGCAGCTTCGAGTGGCGATGTGACCATTCCATTCGTTGTAGGCGCTTCATGTGTAGCAGATTGCTGATTCTGTTCCGGCGATCGTCCCGCGAGCAACTTGTGAGCTTTAAGTTTCAGCTCTTTCGGGTGAGGCGTGTTTTGTCGCACAAATGGAGTCTGTGAAAATAAGATATAATTAATTTTTGTTGTACAAACAAAACAGAAATTTTATATAATTAAATACATGCACATGCATATCTAAATTATAATGCGAAACGTAATGAGCTTTAAACGAAAATGAAATATTTCAAATAAGAAAAATGTACATAATGTTGTCTAGTTTCATAGACAATTTTCTTCTTCCAACTAATGTCCATTATTGTAACCATTTAAAGTATATTTGGTACTTTAAAAGTTTGAATTATGAAAGAGTAAAGATCTAACGTAACTTATGAGCAATGATACTAGACATATTCTGAGGAAGGGCTTCGTGCATTTTTTAAACTTTATGATTATAAGAAGATTTCATGTAATAATTAATGCATCCTTTAATTAGGTACGTTATAATACTTTTATTGAAGACCAACTACTATAAACTAAAACAGATAATACTAACAGCTACAGTAAGCCAATTAATCGTCCTCACTAGTAGATACAAAGTTGGAAGATACAACAGTGCTAAACGCGACTCAACACTAAAGTATCTAACACTAACAGTACTGTACAGCCAAATGAAAGCTTAACTGATATACTTTATTATTCATGTCATGATTCTATTTATTATAATTTCTATGAACTTTATAACGGCTGTAATAAAAGAATACTTATACAAAAAAGAGACCTAAAAAAAGCGAGACGTAGAAAATATGATTATTTAGTGTTTCCATGACATAAAAATACAACATATATTTTTAATACAGACTATATAGTCATAAAAACACTTAATAATCTAGCTTTGCCTTCTAAATAAATTTAAATGATAGAACTATATAATTTAAGAAAAAAAGATTATTATGTAATATTATAAAAGCTTCTATAAATGAATTACCATCTGAAGACAATAACTAACAACATTTTATTATAATATTCAACTTAAATAAAAGAAAAAAAGAGCAAAACCTTTATACTAGGTCAGTAGATCAGGTAATAAGTCACAAAATATTTTTAACACTAAAGATTCAGAGCCGCTAAGGAACACTATAAATGTCATACTCGGAAAATAATTCTCATTAAGCCAATTAAACGTAATATGTTATAATGTAGAGGCGTAACGATTCACAGGATATGATATCACACGCAACCTCACCTCTGCAGAGCGACGACGCGACGTGCGCTGATAGTCAACTAATCTACTGTAAGTGCAGTTCAAACAGTGATGTGAGCTCTTAAATATTTCTAGAATGTGCGATAATAAACTAAAAAATAGTTAAAAAATTATAAACGGACTAGAGAAAAACTATGTGAAAATATTAGATATATTTTAACCATAGTGATGGTAGTTTTTAAGGCAAACGATACAAAAGTAAAGCCTATAGTGTAAACTGTTATATTTTAGTGTTTTGCATTTTCATTAATACTATTAAATGCATTACTACAACTACAATAATTGCAATATGCAAATGATATGCTTCTATCCAGCTCCAAATAAAACTGGATAAAAGCATTTCCTATGTAAAATTAAGTATTTTTCGGGAAAGGTGTAGTGAAAAATGAACAACGGCTTCAATAATTAAAACGTAACAGTTTCAATCATTACTTATTCATAAGCACTATCGCTACATGAAACTAACTTCATCGTCTTGGACATATTATCTTGAATGTTAAAATGCGAATGTCTCCGTATTATATAATAAATATAATATTGTAAATATTGTGTGAAAACGTTTCCAGTTATTTTTAAAATATCGATATCACAGGCACGCGGTGAACTCCACAGTTCTATAATAACTCTGAACGAGGCTGTAGCGATTAACTGATGGCGAAAAATCTTTCAAAAAAACGCGGAACCCAAATTTCACAGGCTGATGTAGATCAGCATCACCGGTGCGAGTTTATCGATTCTATGCACGAGCTCGCCTGATCAGCGTGGTAATATAGGCAAACATTTGAAGGCATGCTTGCTATCCGACACATAATTTTTATTCATTACAGCCTGTTTATTGTCTACTGCTGAACATTGACCTCCGCTATAAATTGCCTCATAGGGGGATATTTGCCATAGTCAACCCGCTAGTTAGGCGGGTTGACTGACAACCGCAGTACGTTTTTGGAATCAGAAAGATGCTGCAGACAATTCGAAAACAATTGCAAAATTATTATATATAAAAGTTTAAGCAAGGAATAAAGAAAGAATAACAGCAAATATTATTACAATAAAATATTAAATACAATAAAAATTTAATCCGAGAATTAAATAAATATGACTAAGATCGCTTAAGTCTACTTTCAGCAACAACACAGCAGTTCTAAGGTATTGAAGATAACATTCAGGACCGAAGAGGCATGATTCGAGAGTAGTGGTAAATTGGAGTGCATTCACAAGATTAATTCGTATTAGGCTTATGTATATATTATAATTATGTTTAGCTAATGTGAATGATTTGAAAATTGCAACGGTAGATATGCGTATTATTATAACAAAAAAATCGTACATTACCGCACGTACGCATACATTTACGAACGCACAAACATACATGTAAGTACATATTATGCACAAATGCTGGCATATATACGTGGTAGAGCCATGCTGCAGCTATATTACTGGTATAGTTGTGGCACGAATGGGTCGGCTCGACCGAGGAAGAACCACGCTCTCACAGAATATCAGCGTAAAATAGCAGCCTAATGCCGCTGTGTTTCGTATGGTGAGTGTAGAAAACCGGAGACCCTTTTTACTGGATACGAGGCATTCCATCTTAGTCCTCAGGGTGACAACGCATCTGCATTTTGATTCGTAATCGAGGATAGATGTAGATGTCCATGGGCCACAAAAACCACTTACCATCAGGTTGATTGTGTACTCGTTTGTCACCCTTATTCTATAAAAAAACGTAATATCGCACATGCGTATTTGTCGCTCATTAGCTTTACAACGTTCATAAAAATAAGCAGGCATAGTGTAATTTAAAACTTGATGTAACACTCTACACAGTTGTTTTCATGTAACAATGAACATAGCCTGTAACAAAACGAAGTATAATATTGCGAATGCACCCCACGTTTTTCCGTGTACCTCTGTGAGGTTTGTTATAGAGGAGGAGAGGCGTTGCAAGGAGCTTCTCCGTTGTGTTCCAACCAGTTTACGGACCACGTTGAGCGGCCGTCGGAACCCTAGCATCGACTGCGGCATGAAGAAAGAATCCGAAGTTGTGGTATCTTCACTGTCCTCCGGAATCGATGGCACCTTGAAATTAAATGCAATCTGTCGAGGAAGCGATGTCCTTTGTGATACCGAAATTTAAGACGACTGCAGTAACCAAAACTATAAAAAGTTAAACAAAATGTAGTTTTATTTCTTCTGTCCCAAAAATGCATTTAAACAATGAAATAAATGGTAAGTAATATTTCTCAATCTAAACATTTTGTCATAATTATTAATGATTTAAAACGATAATAATAATTTTAAAAAGGTTTGAATAAAAAAAATATATGAAGTATGGGACCAGAATGACAACATAACATCGTCGTATTAAAATATTATGATAATATTTTTGTTAGTGTTAAAATCTTCGAATTCTTTCAAAGAGCAATAAAGTTTAAAACTCAATGGTTTAACTTTAATTCGTTATTCATTATATTATACGTGATTTATGGACGTTGATAGTTTATATTCTTATTAATTAAAAAATATATTATTTTACTTAGATTTATAGACTACAGCATTATGAAATTTAACGGCACTATACAAAATAAAAGGAGAATTATAGTACCTATAGATAATTTGTATTAAAAGTGTCTAATGTTTTTAATAAAATTATTATTATTCACATATATGGTACATAGTGTACCTATATCCATTTTTACATAAAATTTCACACTGAATAAATAAATGCAAAAAATATACTTATGTAAAACGAACGCTTTAAAGTAATTATTGATTTAATTAACAAATGTTTAGTATTTATTTACATAATCTTAATATTTGAAATGCAATTTACTAGTTAATAATGAATACAAAAATAAATTATTAATTGAAAAAAATAATTGTGTAATAATTTATGAAAACTCTACTATTCAAAATCATCGTGGTCTTAATTTTGTTACGCCGTTATTGAAATTTTTTGAAATTAAAATTATTTTTTACGCAGATTTGGGTTGGTGTTATTGGTTTAACCCTTTCACTGTCCCGTGTACTACATATAGACACAGAATAAATAATAGTAGGTCATTGCTATTGTCTTATTATTGTGTCTGAAACTCGGACAGTGAAAGTGTTAAGTTTGTCCTGCAGACAACTTACATGCATCATAAGGATGCACATTACATTACACACACAAGAGAACGTGTACACACACAAAAATACACAAACAACTCACGACAAACGTAAACGTACAGTTATTTTAAAGGACAACATACACACGTCACAGATACACCTGCTTACACGAGCATTTATTTGGTGTTAATTCCTTTTTTAAACAGCGCACACACTGAAACTATCAATATTTACGTGCAGTTTAAGTAATACGTTCACCAAATTATAATTTTATTTAGCAAAATTCATGGCTTACTACTTTTTGACAACATAAAGATAGTAAGGTGGAAAATTTATGTTTGTACCCCTACTTGTTTATGCTAACGTACAAATGTACTAATAATTGAATAAGGAATGCAAACAGTAACGAATGGCATAAAAGAATGATAAAACTCTATAAAAACAAAAAATGTTGAAACTTATTTTGTCTATTTATATAATAACAAACATCCTGCCTGCTTTTCATTAATTCTAGATCAATCAAAGAGTAATTAATTTATTCGTCACTTGTAAAATAAAAAACCGACCAAGTGCGTGTCGGGCCACGCACAGTGTAAAGGTAGGGTTCCCTAGTTGCCCGTCATAACAAGGGTCTTCTTAATAATAAAAAATACCCCCAACATTTTTAAAAGACCTATCAAACGGCACCCCACAAGTTGGAATAGACGGGTAAAAGAAATCAACTGTATGGGAGGTACCCAAAATAAAAACGTTTTACAAGCTTTTATTATTTCGCAACTTTGTAGGCGTGATTAATATCTACAACTATGCCAAATTACAGCTTTGTAGCACCTATGATATGTTGTTTAACTACGGAACCCTAAAAACTCCTAGACTTCTTTTAATACGTGTTATCATTTATAAAGCTACTTATGATACTGTTAAATTACTAAACCGATTTTGAATACTGTTAAATTACTAAACCGATTTTGACGTCGAAGTAGAAGATAAATTCTTCTATATATTACGAATGATCTCTGTACGCCTACATGTCACACAGACGTTTTGTATGTTATTTTCATGTAAAAATCAAGTTTGGATTTTAAGGTAATATATCTGTCATGGACCAAGTGATTAATTGGGCATTATTAATAAGGCCATTTTTATTTCATATACAGATTATATTAACAAATTATAAATAATAAGAAACACATTTATTAAATTTCTACGAAAGACTCAAAAATCTTTCAAATTACTAATCGAAATAGTAAATCTTTATTCAAATAATGAATTCGAATATGTCGCAGCCCGTTAATTTAATCAGATAGTTAAGTTGATGGCTAGCCCTTTAGTTCAAGGCTGGCACGCAATTAAAAATCTAAAAAAAAATGCAAAATCGCTAAACGAAACGTTTAACGAGCGGGCAGCGTAAGATTTAAACATCAAGATAGACAATAATGTGCTTTGAGGATTCAATTTAAAACCTAATGGAAAACAATTTTAAACTTTGATTCGTTATTAGATAATCCAATGTTATCTGTTGAAAAGTTCTTACAAAGCATCACGTGTAACAGTAAAAATAGCCTGCTGTTGACACTATCTTTTGTTGTTGATTAAAATCATCGAGCTGCGAAGTCCGGCCCTGGTAACCTTCAGATGAAGATGTTTGCAATAAAGAATAAATAAATAGAATATATAATTATTTGTATAACATACAATGACAACATAAATGCAACACTCCGATTGATTTTGAAAAATGTCTCATAAAAATAATACTAGTTTAAAAGAGATGCTGTACTTTTTTATTCATATAAAAATTATTCATGCTATTTTAAAAGCATCATTCCAGAACTTTGGTATCAAAACGATTCGGAACTTTTGTGAAGCATAATAAAACAGTTAAAAGTTCATAACAACTAAGTTCTAGCTAAAAATATTTACTCCGATATACTCTTTTACATTTCATGATGAAGAGAGATAGAATAGTGTGTGCGCTTACGACATTTTTAAATTACAAATTAAAGGTTAACAAAAAATTACTTAATAAATTATTTATTTATTAATTTGCAAAACTATGAAACAATTAGTAAAGCGTAAACCATTAAAAATAACAATATTAAAGTGAACTGTAACAAAACATAAAATAAAACAAGAACAATTTAATATATTTTATTAAATTAACAAATTATAAAATAAATAATACTGTTCAAAAAAACATTTACAGAATATAAGTAATAGAATCCATCACTGAACAATTTAAAAAAAATTCTATAAATAATATATTGCATTGAATTACAATGTTACTTTGCAATTGCGTAGAAAATCTTACTCTAATGCATCAAGAATAGAGCTCATAGCTAAATAAGCTCGGTGCCTCGAACATATGCCGCATACATTGCGTCTAAACCAAGATCTTGCCCTTCGACATCTATCCCTTACACGAATACTAAAATTGTGTAAACCTACAGGCATGTCGTATCGCATAGCATTATACGTATTTTGTGTAAAGCCACAATTTACAGCCGGCTGCTTTGAAAGTTTAAACAAGTTACAACAGCATAGCCTCACCTCTCTAGCTTCTGATACGTCTTCTGTGAACTTGACTGAATGCGTTCGCGACGCTTCTTTCTCTTCCCAATCGTCGTCAGAATCTCGGTCACGAGATACGCTTGATTCTGTTGAAGAGCAAAGACGTTATACTACAATATAACAACGTGCTGCATATGAGAACTGTAATACCTAACCGTGTAATGTCGGTGGTAACCGATATCAGCCCGTGGGTGTCGTAAGAGGCGACAGACGGAAGAAAATAATAAACTGTGGTTGCCAACCCCAGGCGTAGCACCTGTGGCAAATATCCTAATATATGGGGGCAATCTATGGGGAGGCGTATATTCAGCAGTGGACTTTTATACGCTGTAATAAATGAAAGAATTAGTACCTACGTTTCATCAACTTTAAGGGAATTGCAACTTAGATAGGCTTAAGTAAATTATACTATATAGAATAATCCACCTTACAAGCGTAGCAATTTTGTACTACTGACTGTAATAACTGTGAGACTGTATAAAAATGTTAATGACGAAAAGATAAAGAGCAAAAAGTAACCTTTAATATTTTTATAGATGTAATATACAGTGAGTAATAACAAATATTAAATAATTTACTCCGTGTGAGAACGACATAAGAGATACCATCACCTCATTTTCTGATCCCGTGCGTGTCGTAAGAGATACGATTTAGGGAATATTCCAGAAGATCTTATGGCCTTCAATGGATGGCGGTGGTATCGTAATCTCGTTCACAGAAAAAATCTCTAGAATAGAAACAGGAAGCAGTATCAAAGACTCAGTGTCACGTAATCTCAAGTCCCGCTAAAGTCTTCCCGTGAATGTCGTAAGACGCGACAGATGAAAACTGAAACAAAATGAGCAGCAGCATCTTCTTGATAGCAGCTTAATTATATCGCATCTTCCTGTTAACAGCTCAAAATAATAATAAAACTGCGATGCCAACCCGCCCGCCAAGCGTAGCAGCGACGAACATTGCGATGTGAATGAAATGAAATTGAGATGCCGGCCTTATGACCTATGAGCCAATCCATGGAAGAGGTCTGTGTTTAGCGGTGGACTGTAATAGGCAGTTATGGACGGATTATGAAATCTACCGCTATCGATACTTTGCCTGCCAAGCGTAGGAGAGGCCCATGTTGGTCAATACACTATTTATAGCCTAGAGAAGAGAAAGATATTAATACACATTCTAAATAATAAATACGTAGAGACATCGTAACAATGCTGACAAAGCAGACAAAACACAAGCATTAAACAATGTTTACCCTGTAAACAACAAGTCTTACATTTATAAAATTGACATCACTTTAAGCCTGCAGAAACCAGAAACTGCATCTTATTTTTAGTAACTTCCAACCGATTTAGCAGCTTAAATAGTTCCCATGAAGCGATTTCACAAATATAAAATAAGAGATTTCCAAGAGATTCTAGCGGCAGTAGCTTATCGGTTGAGAGTTTAGTGTAAGTTAACACATAGCAAGTTATTATCGGCCATTTTGTTTGTTATTTCAAAACAGGTAATAAAATATAATGCTTGATCATATATGTTTATATTATATGATCATAATCCGGATACCGTTTATACAGAGAAATTGATTGAAAATGCTTGAGATAATATAGCTAAATAAATGAAGGGAATTTTAATTAGCAGCGACTTTTTATAGGTAACTTTTTGATTGATATGTTTGCAAAGAATATTCAAAATGCATAACTTATTCATGAGCTTTTAAATTGAGACTTAAATGTATTTGCTACTTTGTGATTTGATTTGCACACTAACTGACTAACAATTTAAATAACTACTACATTTAAGAAACACCGAATTGTTGCACAGTAATTTTATATCTAGATACTCACCTAAGGAAACCACTCCAAAAAGTTTAAAATGCATCAATGTGCTCAATATAAAACAAGTGCAATAAATAATGTGCTCTATAAAGTAATTTTAAAGTAATTTTTAAAGTAATTGCTAGCTCTATAATCTAAATAAAAACTAAATGATTACTAAGCATATAATAGCAGCTAGTGCATTTATGTGCAACGCGGTAAATCGCGTGTGTTATACGAGTCTTATCATAAACAAGATGTATTATTTATACCATACTTTACATAACTAACGTCTAATGTACTGTTTGATGATTTTAATACCGAATACTAGTTTTCGTTTGTCGTTATATTACATATAAGTACGTGAAACTTACCTCTTATCCTATCTAGCTCTTGTGACTGTGAATTAAATCTGTGATCCCTGAACCAGGTTACACTGCCGACCTCTGATGTGTGATCCAACTCTATTTGTGGTGTGACATGTTTGGAAAGTATTTTTAGTATATTTACATGGCAAAAACAAAAACAAATTTAGTCATGGCTGCTTGCGAAATGTACTTTGTATTGTATACTTTAGTTCTAATAAATATTTAGTTAGAAAAAAAAACTTTATAATTATATACGTCTCATAAACAGCCATCGGCACACGCATAATAAAACAGAAGCAAATAAGCTTAATGGACATAATATACAATCATAACAAAATGTAACATGTACAAAATAAACAACATTCAGCATACTGTATTCAGTTACAGATTTTATCACTGTTGTGCGGTGTCTCTGTATTTATTATTTGAAGATATTTTTAAGTCTAGGCTTACTGACTTACTGTGTATATAAATAAAATGCATTTTAAGTTAAAATAGGGTTGAATTTTCGACATAAGGTTGAAATTTTACTTAGTTAAGACGTAACTTTTGAATGTTACTTGGTTGATCGGTATAATGCGATGCGACATAAGACCGCCATACTGGGCTTATGCAGGTCATATATCAAACAAGAGAGTACTAATTAATATAGTTACTAATTAATATCGTTTATTATTATATTTTTTTTATAAAATATAGCTAGTATTGTAAAAGATATCTGCGGTGTCTATTCCAGTTTCTTCCCCGATCAGAGGAACCTCTAATTTAAAAACGGTAGTAAAGTAAAACAAATACGTTTGACAAACGAAATTTTTCCAATAATGTAGGTAATAGTATTTACAATAAAATTTTATAATTACTTAACAATGATAATATTTATTTAAAAATAAGCAAGATGATAAATATTGCTTAAAAATTATTATTCATAGATTGATTGTGTGCCAAGTGGTACTTTAAATTAAAAAATCAAATAAAAAATATTGAAATTTGTTGGTATTCTTGAACAAAATATTTAAATATAATTTTCCTACATTGTTATGTTTAATTTGTTCTAATAAATGTTTAACGCCAGTCACCAAATACAAAACGTGAATGTTTATAGTGCCCAAGTGGAAGCAAATCTTATCAGTATGCTAAATGGAGTCTTTGTAACTTCTTGACGATTTTGTTTGTAAATTTGTAAAGTTGGTTAATCTGTTCTTTTGCACAAACAGAAGTACTTATGCACATAATATAAAAATATTAATAGATTTCAATTACAAAACGTTATATTATATATTATATAAAAGAAACAAAATCGTTATGTGAAAAACTTGAGACACCAACAGCAAACAATAAACAGAAAGCCTTAAACATAATTTTTCTTGTGTGCGTACCCGGCTGCTGCGTGTAACTAAGCTGCGGCAAGAGGAAGCAAGTGAGAACATTCTCCCCCGTCGTTTCGTCTCTGTCGGTTTGAAAGGTCAATAGAGGTTGCGCTTGGTTTTCTGACAGCCACACCGCTTTGAGTTCCAAGTTGACGAGTGTGTATGGCAGATACTGTAACCTAGAATTATTTTTTAGTTGTTACTATGTTTTAATGGAACTTCAAGGATCTATGTAAGGTAAATGGTAATAAGGTAAATGTCTGGAAGTTCGATATTGTAAGTATCAAAAATGTCTTAACCAGTAACATATACATACTAAGGCGTCAAATGTGGGATTAAGGACACGTCTTTCCTCGATGACTCTTCTTGAGAGAAGCCTATATCCAGCAATGGACATACGGAGCCAAATATGACGAATCATAATGTTGAACCATAAAAAGCAACTAAAAGTAATTCAATCAAAACCCAGCAAATAAATTAATTCATAGGCTACCGTGGTATAGTAATATTGGCAAAAAATAATACAAATACATAGAAACAATTAAAATATAAATAATAAATTTTAATGAGGCTGCCACAGCTGTGTTCAGGAAGGTTGGATTTTTTTAGGCTTACCAGTAATTACTAATAAATGTAACAAATATCGTACATTTGAAACATAAAAGGCCATGTTTTTTGAAAATGTTTATTTCATAATGAATCATTGACTCCAAAAACGAGATAATAGTTGCTACTCATATCATTCGCAATATTTTTACAAGCTGTTTAAAGAATTCTATTAATGGAAATTTTATGAATATAAATGCTAAACATGTAATTAAACTTAAAACAGAAAAACCAATAAAGTTTTGAGACACTATTCAAAGTAGCAAATTATTGGTTAAAATATAAATGAGTGAATTGTGGGTTGAAGTGCTTGTCCTTAAGTTTCCGATACAGCAGCATTCTGGTACACGAAGTTTCTGTTTTAGTGCGTTCACTTGTGGCAACATAATATTTCCTTTGCAATTGATGATTCCGACATTATTCAGAAGTTGTATATATTATAGTCGAAATCGGCAAGAAGAACATCAACGTAATTATCCCGAAAATCGATAATTGGTTATTTTTACACAGACAACGGCCCCTCAGCATTTTACATTACAAAATAAACAAAGTTTAAAAAACGTACCTGTTACCGCTTACATCTAGAACGTGCAGTGATTTACAGTTGCCCAGTTCATTTGGCAGCTTGGTCAACTTGTTGTCTCTCAAGCTCAGGACACCAAGCAATGTCATATTGCCTATCTCTACAGGTATTTCGGCTAAAGAATTCCTGTCCACATTCAATACAGTCAGCTCGCTGAGATTCCCTATCGACTTTGGTAGTTCCATTAAAAAATTCTCCGTTAATACAAGCTCTTGTAGGTTTGTGCATCTGTAAACACAATTAATAAAATTAGACCGGGTGGTTTTCTTTGAAAAATAAAAAATATATAATTAGATTTAGTAGATTCTGTTGTAATATTTAAGCGATAAAAGAGCTCACAATCAAACTGATATTGGCTACAGCACCACATGGGATAACTAAAAACAACTTCATACAAAGAAGGCTACATATGAGTTGTCGCCCCTGAGGATTAAAATGAAATGCCTCACAGCTTGTAATAATATAGCAGTGGTTGCACTGCTGCTTGGCAGCAGAAATAGGTAATAAGATAGGAGAAAGGAGCTTGCCAAGTGTGGCTTGTATCCCAATAAGCCACGCAAGCAGCAACAAGCAGATTAGCAACCGCAGTTTTTTTTATTATTCAGCTGTTATCAGGAAGATGCTGCCCATGTCCTGGTTCATTCCTTCTGTCGCCTCTTACGATACCCACGGGCTGATATGGGGTAATGGATATTCTTTTGCAGACATTAAACGGTGGCGTAGTGTTGAACAACCACCCATTAGATGAAGTGACGACGTGATTAAACATGGTCGTGCTCAGGACCGTACTTTGTGGCAACCTATGGGGAAGGCCTATATTCAGTAGTGGACTTGAGATGGGCTGTAGTGTGATAGTGAGGTAAAAATTAAAAAAAGAATCACATTTGAACTAAGAATATATGCTACATTTTTGACTTTGTATAAGAGAGCATTATACTAAAATTGTGAGAGTTTTAACCATTTGGTTCTTAATTTAAATTTTTGTAGAAATAGAATAAATTATACTTTTTGAATTAACAATTTTTGTTCTTTTTTAACATGAAATAGAAATTACAAAATAGTCCAGGAGGAAAAAAGAATAAAATATAAAAGATATTTTTTTTATATTATTTAGACAATATTTAATAATATCCTTAGGCGAGAATAAAAAAATATTATACATTTCTTTATATATTTTTAATGAGTCAAAAGTATCTGAATTTGGGATTTCAAACATTTAAAAATTCATAACTCCGAAAATACTAACTTTATCGTAAAAAGTCATAGGACCTTTTTTATTTGTATTTTATCAAAGAATATAAAAAAATCTTTTATATTTTGTTCTTTTTCTTTATGTATTTTTAATGGGTCAAAAGTATCTAATCTAATAACTCCGAAAATCATGGCAACATGCATTTATATCATCAGTAGGACAATTTGAAAAAAATTGAGGTGGAATAGTTTTCGGTACTCATGCGCCGATTCCTCCTGGACTAAAAACTTTATTGCCTTATATTTGTTCCCAACATATACATACTCAAAAAACTGTGTGTACAGAAAAAATACCAACCTCCCAACATTTTCGTTTAACGTATGCAATCGATTCTGGTCCAACTTAAGTATAGTCAACTTAGACAGATCTCCGATACCGTCCGGTACAGTTTCGAGCATGTTCTGCGACAGATGCAAATCGGTCAAAGAGCAAAGGCCTCCGATTTTCTCCGGAAGTTTCTCTAACTTGTTTTCACTGACGTCCAAACAAATGAGCGCCTTCAAGTTGCCTATCTCCGGAGGTAAATATTGCAGTTTATTATGGTCCAACCAAAGCTCCTCAAGGGCGGGCAATTCGCCGATGAATCCTGGCTGAAAAGCAAACATATCTTTATTGATATCGACATAAGTTTTGAATTCTGTCTCGTAAATCGCAACCAAAGATAATTGAATATGATTTAAAACTTTCAATAACCATTCTTATTGTTATATCGTGGTGAGAATGAAGGAAATAAATAGCTGTCTTTATGGTGGCATCACCGGATTTCAATTTGCAGCATTCTTACGTAAGGTAGTTCTATGAAAAGGCTATATATTATGTTGATTGTAGTATCTTTGTGCTAATCGTTACGTTACGTAGTAGGGCCACGCTGCAGCTATATTATGGTTGTAGCATGAATGGGTCGGCTCGACCGGGGCAGGACCACGCTCTCACAGAATACCAGTGTAAAATAGCAGCTTAATGCTGCAGTGTTTCGTATGGTGAGTGTAGAGAACCGGAGACCCTTTCTACTGGAAACGAGGCATACCATCTTAGTCCTCAGGGGTGACAACTGACAACGCATCGCAACGCATGCATTTTGATTCTTAATCGAGAATAAATGTAGATGTCTATGGGCCACAGCATCCAATTACCATCAGTTGGACTGTGTGCTCGTTTGTCACCCTTATTCTGTAAAAAAAATCCATACTATGTCATTATTCCTTATCATGATCTCTACATAGTATAAAACAAAGTCGCTTCCCGCCGTCTGTTCGCTTAGATCTTTTAAACTAATTTTGGATTTTGATACGGTTTTCATCAATAGACTGAATGATTCAAGAGGAAGGTTTGTATGTATAATACATGCATATTATATATTATATAATTCTGCTGTCCATGTGTATGTGACTGGACTCCTCCTAAACGGCTGGACCGATTTTGATGAAGATTTGTGTGTGTGATTAAGTTGATTAGAGAATGGTTTAGATTCACAATTTGTTGAACGTTGTTGTCGAGATCCAGAAGTCAACCGTGCGAAGCCGAGACGGATTGCTAGTTTTGTATAAACTGATTATGAAAACGAGTTTTATAGTCCACAGCTTAGGCTTAAATGCATTACTTATACGACGAGACACCGTTTATCTACTTAGGTTTAACTACAGCGCCTTAAGCACTAATATCTTAAGGTTTTACGGTTTCCACCACTTTGTTATTACTGATGCTACTCTGCCAGAGCTCAGTACCCACAGTAAGCTTGCCAACTCAAAGTAGCCACGACAAGGCGGGAATTCGTTGGGATGGAAAAAGCCACACATAAGCCAGACTTATAAAGCCAAACATGTCTGGCTTTAAACGAACATTTGGAAACTGGATTCGATTTCAAATGAAACCGAGATTTATACAACCAATACAAGTGAATGTTGTAGCTTTATTTGATATTAGTTGTGCCCTGCGAATTCGCCCGCGTGGAATTTATTGCGATTGGATTTCATGGGTTTTAATTTTTTTGCGCGGAACCCTAATTCTTTTCCTAAAATAAAAGTAGCCAAGTTACTCCTTATAACATCAGCTTTCTGCCAGTGGAAGTCCCATCCAAATCGGTTCACGGGTTTTTGCGTGATGCGTGTTCAGACAGACGTCGTGTTAGAGTTTTATATTATAGTATTCAATTCAATTAAGCCTATTCTTTCATTCAATTCTTTCTAAATTAAATACGCGATTGTAACAAGTGGAATTAATGAATAATTTAATATTTGTAGCTGTTGTTCTTCTAGATAACACCGGTAATGAGTGTGTGAGCTACCATTAAGTGATATTCCGCTGCGACTCAACCTAGATAATCGTGAAGGATACAAGTCATCTGTAATTATCTTATTACAAGCAAGTCCTTGCCGTTTATGTTTATGATTATCGTGAACTCGTGATTGTCATAAGTATTGATTATGGGGAAGCCGAGAAACACCTTTGCCATCTAGAATATGCCAGACGACAAGTACCCAGTTCGGCGAGGATCAAAGTCAAAAGACTTCAGGTACAGCGATCGCCAATACTAGCGAACGTAACGAGTACGGTAAATCCTACTTACAATGTAGGAGGACGATGGCCCAGCAGTGGAGTGTTACGGGCTGAAAAATGGAAAGTTATAATCTGCATAACGCAATTTCGCGTATCACATATCCCTAAAGTACTATAGGGCAAGTTTCATTCAACATGCAGACATGAAAACATAAACTTACCAGCTCCTCTATCTCGTTGTCGCCCAAATCTAGTCTCTCTAACTTTATTAGGTTTTTTAGCGATTCCGGCAGTGATTTGAGTAAGTTTTCTCTCAGCTCGAGGGACTGCAATGACATCAGGCTGAAAATAAAAATAAGTCCATATATCAAACTGGTCATTAAATAGAAAAGTAACTTTGATAATGTCTCCGACGATATTATATAAATCGATTTCAATGTAATAAATCTAATGCATATTATAAACCTTCAGACCGTATTTTATACTAAAAATGGATGCTGTGGACCATAGACATCCACATTTATCCTCGATCCCCAAAATTATGATGACGCCTAATAGAATGTTCGTATCTCTTCGTCTATTTCGCGCAAGAATTACTCGCAAGTAAGATACGCGGACGGATTTACCATAGAGACTGGTAGAACGAATTCCATTCAAAACGAAACCTAGCAGACCTAGATTATAATAAGCAGATATATCAGCTTTGAATACACATGTACAAAAGGTTTTAGGAAGGTTTATTATTTTTCATTAAATTTAGACGCTACACATCTGTTTTCTTTCTGTGTTTTTATCACCGTTATCTTTAAGAAATTACAAGTTTCCCCAGACAAAGGATTTTGTTTGTTTAAATGTAAACTATACTTGTAATTTTGAAACTGAAGCTTGTAGTTGAAGTACCTTCATTGCAAAGGCATCAACGGTTATGTGAATGTAAATATATTCCTTTTCCTATTCCTTTGTTTTGATTAATTAGTTCAATTTCTGTTATAGCAGCAATTGCATTATTAAAGCAACTTGTTAACTAACACTGTAACAAGGGCAAGTTAAAATCATATCGTTACATGAATAAAGTCTAGTTAGAAACGGCGAAACCTTACAGTTCTCTTAGTCGGGATAAACGAGGCCAAGAAAATGGATATGTATTTAATTTTATAGTAATGTTTTCAAACACAAAGAAAAACAATTTGAAATTCTATAAACTTCAATTCAATGTTTGAAAGTTCAATCTAAATTAATAAGATAACCAACAAGTGGTAGAATTAAAAATGTTGTACCACCGACTTCAATATAAATTATTAAGGATAACTCAAAAAATGCTGGTCAGACCTTGATCAAATCACCAGCACCGAGAATCACCAGCTTTAAAAAAAGAATCATCAAAATCGGTTCACCTAGAAAAAAGTTATGAGGTAAGACATAAAAAAATACAGTCGAATTGAGTACCTCCTCCTTTTTGAAGTCGGTTAAAAAATGGTGTGATGCTTTTAGATAACGACCAAATATATCAAAGGTACTTGTGAGGATTCTCAAAACTTTTTTAATGACAGACGTATTACTTATAAAAATATTTTATTCAAAAGATATACTCGAAATCAGATGCCGAGTTCTTGCCCACGTAGAACTAAATTATGAGACCGTATTTTCAAAAACCTAGGATTGAGAATTAAAAACAAAAATTTTGTTCCTCGACTCCTAAATGAAGACGGTAATTTAAACATTTATAGGCAAAATTTTACTCAGGTCACTGAATAGATGATATCGGTAGTACAGTAGCTCCGGGAGTGCGGTGGATGAGACAGTACTTCAAAATCCAACGACAACGTTTCAAGGCATGTCTCTTTTGCCATATAAGGGACCATCATTGTCATTTAATAATATAACTCGGTCCAGCGATGGCCTTTGAGCTAAGGTGCCAAATTTACCGTAGCTGAGTGAGATCCACGCCGGGTAATGTAGTATACTTTTACCAATTTTTGTACTTTGACTAGTGTCAGTTGTCTAAAGACGACACGAACCTGTCCACAGCTGAGGTTAATTACACGCAATCGACCAAGATACAGATCAGTGGGTGTAACCGATCTCAGCTTATCCTCTATGCCGTATTTCGCTTTGAGATTAACTATATTTTACTAAAGTTTGTCCATTATATACCCTTTTTCCACCACTATGAAAAAAATTCTAGAAAAGTTAAAAGGTTTTGAAGAAAAGAAGAAAAGGGCTTAAAAGTTTTTAATCAAGAAAATATATCCACGTAATATTTGCCACAATACGAGGGGTGATCCAAAAGTAAAGATAATGAAAATAAAACACGGTAATTAGAGTTAAAATAATAATTTATTTTTCTACATAGTCTCCTAACAAATCAATACATTTAGTCCATCTTTTTTCTAAATCCAGGATTCCTTTGAAAAAATTATTTGTCTTGACCTCCCAAAACGCTTCAACAGCGGCCATTACTTCGCTATCGTCTTCGAATTTCTTGCCTCAGGCGTTCCTTGAGCCGAGGAAAGAGGTAGAAATCACTAGGAGCTAGATCTGGCGAATAGGAGGTGTTCGAGCAGTTCGAATCCCGTTTCTGAATGGCAGCCATCGCAACGGCGGCTTTGTGAGCCGGTGCGTTGTCTTGGTGAAACAGCACTCCAGCTCGCAGTTTGCCGCGTCTTTTTTCCTTAATGGCCTCCCGTAATCTTCTTATTTGGTCTGCGTAGTAAGAGCCCGTAATAGTGGCTCCTTTTCCAAATATTCCACCATAATTATGCCTTGAGCGTCCCAAAAACAGATGCTTTCCCGCCGAACTTGAAACTTTGAATTTCTTTGGCGCCGGTGAGGAGGCTCGCTTCAAGTCATCGATTGTTGTTTCGTTTCAGGATCAAAATGGTGGATCCAGGTCTCGTCCATAGTCACAAAACGGAACAAAAATTTTCTTGATCTGCTTGGAACTTTTCGAGATTGACCTCGAAATGTCAACTCGATTTTTCTTTGCTCGTCGGTTAACATTCTGGGTAACCAACGCGCAGACCTTTTCATATGCAACTCGTTCGCAAGGATTCTTTGAACGCTGCCATGAGATCCCTGTGACTTCAGCTACATGCCTGATAGTCACTCTTCGATCTGCCAACACAACATCTTCGACTTTTCACGTTGCTTCAGTGAGGGACGTGGATGGGCGTCCTTCGCGATGTTCATCTTCAGTGGATGTTCTGCCCAGTTTAAACTCCTTGGCCCAGCGTGCAACTGTAGAATATGGAGGAGCAGAGTCCCCCAATGTTTCCACTAAGTCAATGTGTATGTCTTTTGAAGACATTTTTTTCAAACAGAGGTACTTGATGACAGCTCTAATTTCGTTTTTCTCCATGTTGATGTTATCTCTTTGACAGTTCGTATTCAAATGAATGTATCTCCCGGAAATCGTGATCTATTTATATGATTTTTTAGGCTGACGTAGTGAGTATATAAGCAAGGAAAAAAATTTTTTTTTTGGATTTTTATGCGGACCTGAAGTAACCGATTATCATTACTTTTGGATCACCCCTCGTAGTAACTACTAAGTAATATATTTCAAAGATTGCTTAAAAACACCATGTTTTTAAAACTAACACAATATGCAGTCTGACGAAATATCTGCGAAACGTGCTTATTGACTTGAAGTACTTGCTGTTCATCAATAAAATAATCACTAATTACTTAACCATTTCTAGTTAATTATACACTTTATGAATTAATAACTTAGACATAAGAGACAAATTTAAATCAGATAAATGTGACAAAAGATATAAATTTCGCGGATGCAGGTGATGTCTTCGTCATTCTATTGTGTTTCCAACTTGTTTGAATGTCTTTTAAAAGAATTGTCACGTTATAATGAACCTTCAGTATGAGGCCAAGGCGTGCGGCGCAAAAAGTTTGTTGATATATGATTCTTTCCATTTACGTAGGCGTTAGTCATGAAGGTGCCCAATACTAATACATTATAAATAATGCAGGTCGTGTGCGACGTGTGTTAAACGAAATAGATTTTAATGAGAATACATAGGCATAAAATAGTTTTTTTCTATGTTTAAGAGAACAGTAAAGTGTTCATCAGTTTAGCTGAGCCTTATAGAAGAACCTTTGTAGCTCAGCGGATAACAACTCGCATTAAATTTTATATCATGTGAGCAACCTGGGAGCTCGATCCCGCTAGCATCAATAAAATGGTTTTAAGTGCTGATTTACTGCGTGCGAAAGTTTTTTTTCGCCAAAGGAAATAAGAAAACCTTCGCCAATGAAGGAAAGCTGCACGTCTAAGTAAAGTACAAAATTTTCGATATATTGTTTCACATAAAATAATCGTTACAAAAAGCTAAGAAAACATGCTTATAATAAATTAGCATAAAATCGTAATTCTCATCAGATTTGTGATGAGTCTTGTCTTGAAGTGTTCAAGACAAGACTGATTTGATGACATCACAATGAGCAGCATCGCCGCCGAGGGGCGTGTAAGCTCATTCTGGATGGTAAGTGGTAGTACGGACAAAAAAAAAACAAAAATAGAAAAACTAATAATTCAAAGCTAAAAGTAGTCCGGGTTAGCAATGACATCAGGACGTCAAACACTTCAGTCCCTCCATGACCATAGGAGCTGTAAAGCACCAGCAACTAAGTTATAATAAATAATTAAAATATGTAAATTTCAACGTAATATATCCCGTTTAATTAGTTTCATTAAATGTGTAGTATTCGCGTAAATATAAAAAAAATTGTTGCATCAATGTTGCGTTACAAAAGAAAACTATTTTATATACATAATAAATAGCTGTATGATTACTGACTAACCACTCTTATAAAGTCAAAAGAGTTTTCCAACACTCTTATCTTATTCTTATCATACGTCTCCAAAGCAGTTTATTTTTTAATTAGCTGAGCAAATTGAAGAGAGAACGCGAACCTGATAAATTAAATAACATTATTTTATAAGGAATAATAAAAACCTTCAGTTATATTCAAAACCAATTGTTCACGAAATGACTTCCAAAAATTCATTCCATACGGTTGCGTAACTAATAGCATTAGCATAATACACTATATTTACCGATAGTACGCAAGGAGCACGTTTGTTGCACGGGGCCTTGAGGCCGCATTCCTAAGCAGATGTCAAAGTACGGGTACTTAACACTCTTCGTTCACTTAGCACAATCGTTGCGTTGAATCATCATCATGTTAACTCATACCTGTGGGTTCGAGTTAAATCCTTACAGATTTCATACACAGCAATAATACGAAAACCGCTTATCGGATTTCATTGTAGTATTAAGTATCGAGTATACCTAATCTTTATGCAGATCTATTTAATGCATTAATGTCATAAACCTACATAAGTAATTTAAGAAATGGAAAGTAAGTGATTTTTTTCAGAGCCGTGCTAAGTCAGGTTAAGCGGTCGCCGTTAATTTAACAGTACTCGAGGAACCGCGTTCGATCCTCGCCGGCACTAATGAAATTTTTAATAAAAAATTTAAGTGCTGATTTACCACGTGCTCGGCGGTGAAAGATAGCACCGTTACGCACCTGCATGTGTAAGGAATAAAATGTTTTTAGTACAAGTGAAGTCCGCCAACACGCACCGGAGCATCGTGATTCCATATCTCTCTCCAAAATTAGAGGACGTTCGTGCCCGGCTATAGAACGTATTACAACAGTCTGTGACTGGACCCAAAAAATATTTTATGAATTAGTTGCTAAAATCTTGGTAGGTGGTTGGGTTGGGCTATATTTTTGCATAAGAGTCCGTTCGTCTATAGATAACCGACGTTTTACAAATTATTAACGCTAGATATAAAGGCAAATTTCACTTTTAGACGTTAGGGCTGTCACCGCAGATAACGTAACCTATTTATCTGTACTTTGGTTGCATGTGCTTATGGGCCCAACTATTCACATATCAGGTGGACTGCGTTAGAATAGAATAGAATCATTTTTATTCAATATAGATTACAATACATAATACTTATTGAAAGTCATTTTTTACTTTTACCACTGGTTCGCAAAAAAACCTCTGTCCTGGGAAGAACCAACAAGAAACCCACCGGGACTTTTTTTTTAAAAAAAGCACAGTTTACACTATAATATTTTATACAATTGTTATGAAAACATTTAGAAACAGCATGGTAGCGATCACCTCACTCCCAGGGGTTATTATCAGTCATGTACTGTTTAGTAGTATAATAACCCTTACTTAACAATTTTTGCTTAATAAATAATTTAAACCTTGTGATAGAAAAAGGTCTGCATATTTTCTGGGACTTTGTTGTAAAAGCGTATACATTGCCCCATGAAGGAGTTACTGACTCTTTGGAGTCGAGTAACTGGTATAACTAACTTGTGCTTGTTCCTAGTAATTACAGAATGTACATCACTATTTTTAATAAAACTATTTTTGTTTTTGTGTACATACATCAAATTCTCGTAAATATATTGAGAGGCCAAAGTTAATATATATTTATTTCTTTAAATTTTTCTCAAAGGGATTCCTTCGGACCTAGGTTATAAATTGCTCTTATGGCTCTCTTTTGCAAAACAAAGATAGTTTCAATGTCAGTCGCATTACCCCATAGCAAGATTCCATATGACATTATGCTATGGAAATAACTAAAATAAACTAATCTAGCTGTTTCAACACATGTAAGGCATCTAATCTTTTTTACAGCATATGCTGCAGAACTAAGTTTGCTAGCTAGTTTATATATGAGGTATATATGAGGGCCCCATTGAAGCTTCGCGTCAACTGTAATTCCGCGAAAAACAGTGGATTCAACAAGGCCCAGCTCCTTGTAAAAGCACATTGGTATTCACCTGTTTAACATTAAGTGTAGTGAATTGTATACATTTCGTTTTATTACCGTTCAAAAGCAAATTATTAATGTTAAACCAGTGTACTACTTTTGATATAGCATTATTCACTTCGTCATATTTCAATAATTGCCTTTTTAGACGGAAAATCAACGAAGTATCATCAGCAAATAATACTATAACATGGTTATTCCCTACCAAGTAAGGTAAGTCATTAATATACACTAAGAACAGAAAGGGACCAAGAACTGAGCCCTGAGGAACACCCATAGATACTACCGATCCGGAAGAACTGCATCCATTAATAACAACTGTTTGCGTTCTACTATTTAGATATGACATAATAAGTTTAAGCGCTATGTTTTTTACACCATAATGATGTAGACTCATGGTGAACACAGTCGAAAGCCTTGGAAAGATCACAAAATATACCCAAAGCATCCTCTGAATTTTCCCATGCACAGAAAATATGTTTGATTAGCTCAACACCGGCATTAGTTGTCGAGCGACCCCTTGTAAATCCAAACTGATTGTTATGGAGTAATTTATTTACATTAAAAAAACTTAACATTTGATCTAGAATAATTTTTTCAAAAATTTTTACTGAGCGTTGGCAGTACAGAAATAGGTCTAAAATTAGTGGGGTCCAATGTACTTCCAGATTTAAATAAAGGTATAACTTTACTATGTTTCATTAAATCAGGAAACACACCAGATTCGATGATAGCATTGAAAATAATAGCAAGTTGGGGTGCGATCGCATCTTAATAGATGCAATAACTTTAACAGAAATCCCCCATAGATCTGCTGTTTTCTTAATATCAATAGTTTTGAAATATTTTACAATATCACCTGATAATATTCTATGAAACGCAAATTCTTTTTTACAGACATTTTTTGTTTGAGTAATGAGTCGGCGACAGCAGGGGAGGAATCGAGTGACTTTGTAGTCAAGATCGGAATGTCGGTAAAATATTGTTCAAAAGCCGTTGCAACGTCAATCTGATTTTGTCAAATAATTGTTAAAATTTAATTGAAAGTTTGATTTGTGAAGTTTCATCTTGCCAGTTTCACTATTGATTTATACTCCAAGTCATTTTAATTTTAAAGAGATTCAGGTAATTATGTATGTCATACTCTCAAAATTTCCAAATGTTTTATGGGTGGTATCCATTTATAAATAAAACGAGAGCAATGTTTTTTCGCCGGACATAATATTATATTTAACCACAAGTTTCAATAAAAAAGCTTCATTTGCATCCCGAAATGAGGTTAATAGTGGCTGTTAAAAAGCCCGTTTCGTTGTAAAACCACGAGGTTTGTTACTGCTACTAGTGTAGCAGTCCTTAGGTAGTCCTAATGCCCAAATAATCAAACGCTACTCAATTTTAAGATACTCAAAATTAAGTCTCGTGCTGTCTTAATTTTGTTTTAATTATGGCGAAATACTCAAACGCTGCTCAATTTTAAGATACTCAAAATTAAGTCTCGTGCTGTCTTAATTTTGTTGTAATTATGGCCAAATACTCAAACGCTACTCAATTTTAAGATACTCAAAATTAAGTCTCGTGCTGTCTTAATTTTGTTGTAATTATGGCCAAATACTCAAACGCTACTCATTTTTAAGATGTCGTTAAGTCTCATGGTGTCACAGTCACTTTGACTTAAAGTGACAAAGACAGTACGAGACTTAACGGCATCTTAAAATAAAATTGAGTAGCGTTTGAATATTTGGCCATAAGTGCATTAAAATTAAGTTAAAAACTTGTTTTAATTCTTTTAATACTTCAAATTTATTTTTAAAGCTTTAGTAATTTATGTTCGCATCCAATATTTTATATATATTGACGGCGTAAGAAAATTCGTAACCCCTTTTTGTCTTGTGTTAAAAGATAATTATAGGAAAAGACAGACAAGGAGACGGCAGTATACCATCTAAATGAATTTAGAAATATCCAGATCGACGACGGAGAGAAGTGTCAAAGGGCCGCGACATCTATGGTCTTATAATACTTCAAGTCCTTCCTATTAACACATCATCTCCAGTTGTGGACTCGTAACATATTTTTCATGTTACGATATGAAAAATATGCAATGTTGCGCGGTAATCATGGTTGGATTGATATCACGATCTTTTTTCAATTAGCTTTGCTTTTTAAAAGAAAATTACGTTAATTTACATGATTCTAAAATGAATAATGTCGAAAGTTTTTGTAAACAAAAACATTTACAACACAGGATGCTCCTTCAGTTTTTAAATAATTTTTGCCATCATTTTTCTTTTAATTACATTTAGGGTCGACTGAAAGAAAATGTCACAAAGCCATAAATTAATAAATAAATTTACTAGTTTATCAAACGCTCTAAAGCAGTGAGCATCTACCTACACCTTTTATGGATGTGTCAAGTGGCAAGTTGCTCGGTACGTGCTAAAGTTTACCATAAAAGTTTAGCACGTACCGAGCAAGCTGGGCCGATGTGTTGATGAGCGCATAACTGATATGCGATACCATCGCACTGGTAATGCTACTCCTAGTCACCGTTGGGCATATTTAAACTGAAATGGGTGATTTCTTTTTACAATTTTTACAACTTAATTACAAACAACACATCATCATAGTTTTTTTTAAATTAATTAAAACTCCGTATGTAATCAACTGTATCCGTGCATTAGTGTAACGGGAACGTTATAGAAGAAATTAATTTGTATCGTAGACTGCAAGCGACGTACAAAAAAACGCAGTCAACGCACCGTACTAACGGACCTGTTGCTATGAGGTCGCTATTAAAGACAATTATTTTCAATATACCTTTGGAACCTATCAACTGTAATTACATTTGCATGAGTGATTGATAAAAGATGATAAAGTTTCCGTATATATTATGAAGAGAGGAGGAAAATAACTAGAGATGGGCCGAATATGGATTTTACCGAATACGAATATTCGGCCGAAAGTTCGGTAAAACTTTTACAGAACCGAATATTCGGCCGAACATTATTTGGTAGGATTATCTCGGTACCCAACTAGAGATGGGCCGAATATTCGGTCCATATTCGGTATTCGGCATATTCGGCAGCTTTACCGAACATTCGTATTCGGCCGAATATTCGGGTAAATCACCGAAAATTCGTTAAAGTGGTACTCAGTGTCCACTGTATTGAAATGTACGAACATGTTTGTCCACATGTCAGATGTAGCCGATAGACATTTGGCCTTTGATAGCTCACCTTGACTAGTGCTTTTCAATTTTTCATACAGTTGTGAAATCACTGTTTCACCTATATATTTTCGGCTCGGTATTTGGTATTTGGGCTTTGCAAACTGCATGAGCCGATTGAAGCCTTTATCTTTATCAGAAATTGGCTGGTTATCTATTGCTATCATTTCAACAATTGAATTCGTAATTGGAAGTGATCTGGGGCCTTTGATTCGCCATTTGGAAATAAATGAATCTTCTAGTATAGTTTGAGTAGTTGGGACAGGTTTTAGTATTTGTAGATTAAGCATGCTCTGACGGTGCATGCTCCGATTACAAGCCTATTAACGCTGGTGTTCCACAAGGCTGCGTGCTATCACCAACGCTGTTTCTTCTGCATATCAATGATATGTTGCAAACCGGTAACATTCATTGCTATGCGGATGACAGCACTGGTGATGCTCTATACACCGGCCGTGTCAGTATTTCTCGGGAAAACGTCGCCGAGTACCGGAACAAACTTGTGTCTGAAGTCGAGACTTTGTTAAACAAAGTCTCGGATTGGGGGCGACTAAATCTAGTCCAGTTCAATCCCCAGAAGACACAAGTTTGCGCGTTTACTGCTAAAAGGAACCCCTTTGTCGTATCTCCTCAGTTTCAAGGTACTCCCCTTGTTGCCTCAGTCAGTATCGGAATCCTCGGCGTCGACATATCGAGTGACGTGCAGTTTCGTAGTAACTTAGAAGAGAAGGCCAAAAAAGCTTGGCGTGCTCAGCAGAGCGGGACAGTATTTCATGCCGGCACACCGCCTGCAACTTTACAAGGCGCAGATTCGGCCTCACATGGAATACTGTTCCCATCTCTGGGCAGGGGCTCCCCAATGCCAGCTCCTTCCACTTGACCGCATCCAGCGCAGAGTGGTTCGAATCGTCGACGACCGAGTTCTTTCCGATCGGCTTGACTCACTGGCACTGCGTAGAGATGTTGCATCTCTTTGCGTATATTATCGCATGTACCACGGGGAGTGCTCTGAGGAATTGTTTGGACTAATTCCAGCCGCTCAATTTCACCATCGCACATCGCGACAAAACTCGCGATACCATCCATACCACCTGGATGACCACTGTCCACCACTGTGCGATTTAGAAGATGTTTTATTCCTCGCACAACTTCCTTGTGGAATGGATTACCACCAGCGATTTTTCCGGACCGAAACGACTTAGGGACCTTCAAGAAAAGAGCCAACTCCTTTTAAAAGGACGACAACAATTCCCTGGTGTTGCAGTTGTTCATGGGCGGCGGTAGTCACTTACCATCAGGTGAATCGCATGCTCGTTTGCCCCCTCTCCTATAAAAAAAGAAACTTCCTCTGGCACTCTGCCGACACGTGCTTATGTTTTGACTGTTTCTGTGAGAAAAAAAGTGTTTCGTTGTGTTATTCTTAGTGAAAATTGATAATTATATGACAAAAATGACTGGCAGGACGAGATCTATTATTTGGACTTATTTTAGAGAAACTGACGACCAAAGTAAAGTGAAATGTACGATTTGCGAAAAATACTTTCGCGGGGTGGCAGCGGCAGGAAAGCTTAATCCTCGGCTTTGAGCAATTATTTAAAATTGAAACACACTGCGGAATTTTCTGGTCTGGAAAAACCTGTGCATCAGGTAGGCTCAAATATACAAAATATTGAAACGACACAGCATGAATCTGAAGTTGCACAAGTCACCCAACCCTCTACCACTGGTGCTCAATCTACAAATACCAAAACCTGTCCTGGTTGGACAGGTTTTGGTATTTGTAGATTCAAACTCAAACTACACTAGAAAATTCATTTATCTACCAACTTCAAAAAGGAGGAGGTATATATTCAATTTCACTGTATGTTCTTTTTTTTATGTGTTACCTCATAACTTTTTTCTAGGTGAACCGATTTCGATGATTCTTTTTTTTATTTGAAAGCTGGTGCTTCTCATGCGGTCCCATATAAATCTCTAATGATCTCAAGGTCTGACCAATAGTTTTTGAGTTATCCTTAATAATTTATATTGATGTCGGTTGTACAAAATTTTTAATTTTAAATTATTTCCAAATGGCGAATCGACGACCCCAGATCACATCCAACTAATTCAATTGCTGAAATGATAGCAATAGATAACCAGCCAATTTCTATAGTCGAAGATAAAGGCTTTAATCGGCTCATGCAGTTTGTAAAGCCCAAATACCAAATACCGAGCCGAAAATATATAGGTGAAACAGTGATTCCACAACTGTATGAAAAATTAAAAAGCACTTTTCAAGGTGAGCTATCTAAATCCAAACATGTTCGTACATTTCAATACAGTGGACACTTTGAGTACCACTTTAACGAATGTTCGGTGATTTAGCCGAATATTCGGCCGAATACGAATATTCGGTAAAGCAGCCGAATATGCCGAATACCGAATATGAAACGAATATTCGGCCCATCTCTAAAAAGAACATATTATTACTCACAGGAAAATGTTTAAACGCTAACGACTACAGAAAGCATACAAATGGGAACCTTTAGGGTAACCTCACATGCTAAAACGTTACAAAATCACGCCACAATGGTAACATACGAAAAAAATGCCTCATACATAGAATACAATATGAATCTCACAGAATGCCAGCGTAAAATAGCAGATTAATGCTTAGTTGCTTAGTGTTTCCTTTGCTGAGTGGAGAGAACCGGAGACCCTTTTTACTGGAAAAGAGGCATTCCATCTTAGTCCTCACGGCTGACAACGCATCTGCATTTTATTCGCAAACGAGGATAGATGAAGATTCCTATGGGCCACAGCAACCACTTACCATCAGGTGAACTGTGTGCTTGCTTGTCACCCTTATCCTATAAAAAAAAATACATGTAGCTTATTTCTCGTACTCTCAAAAAAGACTTAAAGTTGTCTTCTTTTATATTTAACTATATACACCGGCGACTTCAACAACATAACTTGTAAAGTGAAGAGACGTTTGAGGTAAACACAACATGCCGTCTTATTACAAATCGTGGTGTTATTTTTGCAAAAAATATAAAATATAATATAATATAAAAGTCTCGCGGAAAGATGTGATCTAAAATAAATGCATGGATTTTAACAGCAAATGTCAAATATCGCGAAGACTGCAGGAGATCGTGGCGCCGCGGCTAAGGGAACAGCTTTTGTAATAAGTCGGTAATAAACTAAGCTTAAACCAAGGTATATAAATATGTAGTTATTCTTTATCAACCTTAAATAGTGAAAAGGGTTATTTTACGATAGGGAAGAATTATTGGCATTAAACGGGGAGCTCGGCAGGCGGATTGGCGATGGTGTGAAACGTCTGGTACTGCGACGTTTTGCACGCTTGACGCTGCCCAGATCGCCGATCTAGGTATTTTTATTTTAGATTGTTACACTGCCATCATTTTTTTATATAGAATAAGGATGACAAGCGAGCACGCAGTCCACCTGATGGTAAGTGGATAATGCGGCCCATAGATATCTACATATTATATCCACGATTAAGAATCAAATTGCAGATGCGTTGTCAGTTGTCACCCCTAAGGACTAAGATATGGGATAAGCGAAAAGGATGTCTGGTTCTCTACACTCACGATCATACAGGGTTATTTTGCTGTGTGCTGGTATTCTGTGAAAGCGTGGTCCTACCCCGGACGAGCCGACACATTCGTGCTGCACATGTCTTATATAACCCCTCAGGTTACTAAAAAATATTTTTTTTAAATATGCCAATTAAAATGATGAAAATAAATGAGTGCTTCTGACTTACAACATCCAAAACAGTTAGATAATGTTGGAAAGATGCTAATGCTTTTTAAAACAAAGAACTCGGCGGCAATTCTAGAACATAGGTACCTAACAGGTAACACGTTTGGCGAATGAATTTCAAGCAATCGCCATTTGGTTTTTGAGTCGTATTGGTAATTTGTATTATTGCCATAAAACTTAGTTATTGACATTCCGGATATAAAAATTAATTTTAAAACTAATTGAGCGCGTCACCGATCCATAAAAATTTGCAAATAGGAAAATAAATTGTGAGGCATTGCTTTTTAAAAGTATGAAACAGTTAGGTGGCTTTTACATCTCAGGAATCGCTACAACAGTTATTGAAATGGCCTTGAAGTGCGAAAAAACTCAGACAATTGATAGTAAAGCAAAATGCTTAACAATAAAAAAAATAAGTAAAATAAAAGTATTTTCATATTTAAATTTAAATAAAAACTAAATTAAAAGAAAAAATCATATTGTTTGCGCCACTATTAATGTCTTTACATGGCAACACTAGCCACTAGCGCCCTCTAGTATCAGTAGCAGAACTAGGAGAGTCAAGATCTTTCTAGAAATTTCGGGACCGATATGTACTCGAACATTCTAGATGTTTCCACAGTAGAAGGTTCTGGAAAGTATCGAGGCGCTATACCGGGCACCACGAGACGCTTAAGGACGCGTTAGCCCATGCACTGGAGGTGGAAGCCGTACGGCAGGATCATCGATCCCATCGCGTCAGGAGGTTGCAGCAGCTGCAGTTCGCGACTGCAATAAAGGATACAGCCCTAGGTGCTACGGCTGTGGGGAAAGGGCCATCTTCGATCCAGCTGCCCTAAGCGAACTGTAGAAAGGGAGGTGATCGATCTCGAGAGGTAGTGCGGCTAACAGCACCGCCCAGCAGCAGCAGGAAACGAGTAAAGCCAGGACTGTGGGGCGGGTGCTGGCTGATGTTAAAGAGCCCCAAGGATTTCGATCTCACAAACCCATGATGGGAACAGCCTAATCATCAAAGGCGAGGTCAACGGAACGCCGTGTAAACTGACCATAGACACTGAGCCTCTCGCACGGTTGTCAGTTCCCAACTTATAAGTCAGTTCCTTGGGGACCTGCATACAACCGAGAGCGCATTAATTTGGTAACAGCCACCGGTCAGCGCATACCCGTCCGTGGAGAGAAGGAGATGGAGTTGAAGCTAGGCAACATGATCTACCTGCATAATGTCATCGTGGCTGATATAATGGACGACTGCATCCTGGGCCTAGACTTCATGAGGAAGAATTGTTGTGAGATCGATGTTAAGCAAGGTGTTTTGAAATGTGGACATGAAGAACTTTTCGTGGAAGGGGCGATACCGGGAATGTGTACAGCCTTAAGAAGATTGTTCTGCCGCCGAGATCGGAAACGATTGTGCCGGTTAGTCTTCCTCGGAATCCTGGGCAAGCTCATCGTTGTGTACTCGTGGAAAGGGTGGACAATGACCTTCCGTGAAAGTGGCTCGAACCTTGGTCAGAACCACCGACATCTCAAGAGTACGTGTGCTGAACCTTTGTGATCAGGAACAGATTATGGAAAAGGCACACTGGTTGGTACTTGTGAGGAAGTGGATTGGTTGCGTAGGTGCCAATATCCATCGACTGGGACCCCCAGCAAGGATGCACAAACGAGGGTGACCACACTTTTAGAAGACTGTCGCAGCGTTCTCTCCCCGAATGAAGTGGTCAAGGCGAAGAAGTTGTTACTCAAGTACGCCGATGTTTTCTCGTCAAACGATGCTGACATAGGAAAGACTGGCTTAGTTCAACACAAAATAAACACAGGAGAAGAATTGCCTATCCGTCAGCGCCCAAGAAGATTGCCGGTAGCACGTGAAAGGAAGTGGAAACCATGATTGAGGGAATGGTGAAGGATGGTGTTATTGAACCTTCATCTAGTCCATGGTGTTCACCTGTGGTGCTGGTAAAGAAGAAGGATGGCAGCATGCGGTTTTGTGTTGACTACCGCCGTCTGAACGACGTTACAAGAAGGACAGCTATCCCTTGCCAGAATTGATGACACGCTGGACATGCTTACAGGCGTAAAGTGGTTTAGCACACTGGACCTGAAAAGTGGCTACTGGCAGGTTGAAATTGACCCTAAGGACAGGGAGAAAACTGCATTCTCGACAGGAAAGGGTCTGTGGCAATTTAAAGTTATGCCGTTTGGATTGTGCAATGCTCCAGCAACGTTTGAAAGGTTGATGGAGCTTGTACTCCAGGTTAATTAGCGATGCCTGTCTGGTCTACTTGGATGACATCATCATCGTAGGCCGTACGTTTGAGAACACCTTCAAAACCTGGAACGCGTGCTCATGAAGATTCAGAGTGCCAACCTCAAGTTGAGTCCGAAGAAATGTTCACTATTCAAACGGCAAGTTAGCTTTTGGGGTATGTAGTGTCGGAAGAAGGTATCCGCACGGATCCGAGAAAATTGCCGCTGTCAAGGATTGGCCGGTCCCAAAAGACAAGACGCAGGTTAGAGCATTTTTGGGATTGTGCTCTATTATCGGCGATTTGAAGAACTTTGCAGATATAGCCAAACCTCTGCACAAGCTAACCGAGGAGAAGCGACATTTCTGCTGGGATGAAAGTTGTGATATCGCATTCCAGGAGCTCAAGGACCGTCTGTGCAAAACACCTATTTTAGGGTACCCTGATGCGGGCAAGGAATTTATAGTTGACACAGACGCAAGTGATATAGGACTTGGCGGTGTGTTGTCTCAAAGGAATGGTGATCAAGAGGTTGTGATAGCATACTTCAGCAAGTCGTTGTCAAAGCCGGAAGGGAACTATTGTGTCACAAGGCGAGAAATGCTTGCTGTAGTAAAGTCGTTGCAGCATTGCAAATATCTTCTGGGGCGGAAATTTCACTTACGAACTGACCATGCTGCACTGAAATGGCTATTGCAGTTCAAAAATCTAGAAGGACAAGCTGCGAGATAGGTTGAATTACTGCAGGAATACGACTTAGTGATCGAACATCGCAGCGGGAAATCTCATGGCAATGCAGATGCATTGTCAAGAAGACCTTGTCCTGAAGATTGCAAGCATTGTACTAGGCAAGAGGGTAAGGAAGTGGTATCTATGAGGATGCTCAGGACAAACCAGCTCAGCAATGAGTGGAAGGACAGCCTACAACATGCACAGCAGGAAGATTCCGACATCAAGCCGATTCTGGAATGGATGAAGGCCAGTGCTCCTAAGCCCAAGTGGAGCGACGTCTCAGCGATGAGTTCGACCACGAAAAGCTATTGGGCCCAATGGGACAGCTTGGTGATTCAGGATGGAGTCCTGTGCCGTAAATGGGAAAATGGCGGGGAGACAGTTGTCATTTGCAAATGGTTGTCCCAAAGCTAAAGTACCGGATGTTCTACAGCTGTACCATAATGGTTGTTCAGGAGGTCACCTGGGAGTTAAACGAACTCTACTGAAGATCCGAGAACGGTTTTACTGGGTCCACTGTCGTAACGATGTCGAGGACTGGTGTCGCAAATGTACAAGTTGTGCGGCTGTAAGGGACCTCAAACTCGTAGTAGAGGTGCATTGAAATTGTACAATGTTGGTGCACCATGGGAGAGGATAGCCGTTGACGTTGCGGGGCCGTTTCCGGAAAGTGAAAGTGGTAACAAGTATTTCATGGTTGTGATGGATTACTTCACTATGGCCAGAAGTCTTCGCCATTCCAAATCAAGAAGCTTCAACAGTTGCAGATAAACTAGTTCATGAAGTCTTCTGTCGTTTTGAGTACCTTTAGAGATTCACAGCGATCAAGGAAGGAATTTTGAGTCTCAAATATTCCAGGAAACTTGCCGAGTTATGGGTACTCATAAAACAAGAACAACTTCTTACCACCCACAATCTGATGGAATGGTAGAACGATTTAATCAGACATTGGAGAGGTACCTAGCAAAAGTTGTGGAAAAACGGCAACGAGACTGGGACAGGCACATACAACCGTTTTGTTGTCATATCGAAGCGCTGTTCACGAAAGTACATTAGTGACACCAGCTTTAGCAAATTTTGGAGAGAATTACGGCCGCCTGCAGACCTGATCACCGGAATACCACCTGATGCCCCACGCAGTATAACCGATTATGCAAATGACTTGCGGAACAAAATGAATGACATTTATGAGCACGTCAGACAATCGGGACAGCAAACGTCTGAAAAGATGAAAACACGGTATGACCGCAAAATGAACAACAAAGGGTTTGACGAAGGTTCAATAGTGTGGTTACACAATCCAGTTCGCAGCAAAGGAAATCTCCTAAGCTTCAAGCTAAATGGGACGGACCGTACCGGATTGTGACAAGGATCAATGACGTAACCTACCGGATACAGAAAGGTGCAAGAGGTACCCTAAGATCGTCCATGTGGATCGACTGGCGCGTTATTATGGGGCCAATAATGCTCGGGACGAGCATGTCTTAGAGGGGCAGTGTTGCGCGCCACTATTAATGTCTTTACATGGCAACACTAGCCACTAGCGCCCTCTAGTATCGAGTAGCAGAACTAGGAGAGTCAAGATCTTTCTAGAAATTCGGGACCGATATGTACTGAACATTCTAGATGTTTCCACAGTAGAAGGTTCTGGAAAGTATCGGAGGCGCTATATAAGGCCGGTATAGACCACGACCGAGGCAGTATTGAATTGGCGATACACGCGAAGACTTCGAAGGATACAACTACGAACTTAAGCGATCTGTAGTAAAATTGTGTTTTGTTATTAGTGTGGTTTTAAGTTGTAATTAGTGTTGTGTAATTAAAGTGTCAATTTTGGTAATTCACTGGCAGTTTTAATTGTCTCGAACCCTAAGCTCGTAACAATATTATAGCCTTCGTAAAGATACGGTATACGGTACAAATTACGGTAGATACATTCGTCATTCGTATAGGTATCGTAATAGGCGTGTCGTTTGCTTTTCTAAGAAAAATAATGTCGAAATAATGTAATCATAACACATTTCAACAATCAATACTCTCCTATTCAAGTTGAGCCTCAGTCAACTTATCAAAGATCCGACCGAAACTTTCCAGCTAACTTTCGGTTTCGCCTGTAAATATCTATAGGAACTTTTGCTAAATAACAATGTGATGGTTTATTTCTGTTATTAATAAATCAATTTTTATATACAATATTATTCTATTCAATATTCTTTATTTTCTTTGAACCTACACAAAGTACTTTTACAAAATGATTATTAATTGACCAGCAACAAACAAGTCGAGGGAACGGTTAACCATTAAAGCTAAGTCCTGGCACTAAACAGGGACATTGTCGGCAAAGTTTATTATTTATTTAATTACTCATGTTATGTTAATTACAAATATGTTTATGACGAGGCAGCGTAGTAAGCCTCAATAAGCAAGCCCGTGCTGATTCCGGTTACTTTGTTAAAAAGAAATATAATTTGTAGTATGGTTAGGAAGTTTTGTGAAACAGTAACTCAAATTAGGATTTTCTCCTATATCGTGGAGGCATTTCACATACCTACCAAAAATTTCACAAAGACAAACATCCAGCTCCGGATCAATTATCTATTCTATAGGCTATACAGACACTTGTTTTGTTCTTGTTGACAAAATATGATAGCCAGTGCGCTACTGAGCCGTCAATGCAGTCAGTAATATTTGAAATTTGTTAATGGGTAGTATGAAGTATTACCGTTAAACATTATACCTAATGGGTATTAATATTATTTACACTTATGCACAGTATATATTTGGATGTTGATCATAAATATTAGAGTTTACATTTAAATAACAAAGATCTGTACAATAGAAATTTGAAATTTACTTCAAGTTTTCTTTAAATTATTTTCGTTTTAATGGCCTTAGCTATCATTAGTAGACCCAATACCTGTTTGTAATTAAAGTTCCTTTAACCCACCTCTTATATTTCTCTTATTTCTTAATTTAGAGTTACCTAAAAGTTTGTGGAAATTTATTGTATATCCAGCCCGGGTCCGCGCCAGAAATGAATGTGCTTACAAAAAGTTGTACTCACTCTTGGTATTTGTAGTTTTTTTGTGGTAGCTCTAATAAGATGGCGCAGGGAAAGGATGTGAAACTCAGGATGGGGGTTGTAAAATGAAATAAGTCGATATAACTATTGTGAACTAAAGTTTAAAATACCCGTATCGCTGTATGAGTCGATATTATGGTATCTTTGTGGCTTGCATATAATTACATCTTTGAGCTATAGAACATAGAAATAAGTGACTTAACTGCTCCACCCCAAGGTATTCCGTAGGTAATAATATAATATGCTCCAGACACTCCATTGAACGATCCTGTGCTTAGATATTATTGTATTTCTTCATAAAATAACTTTAAAGTTCCTATTCAAGTCATGTCTGCCACTGTGAGCTGCGGCAGTACGACTCTAACTCTTTCTACCTATAAACTTTTTTTATTTTTGCTGGCATAAAATAGAAATTTCTTGCGCATTGATCGCAAAGCAATTTATGAGGATAATAAGGGTCTCACCTTCCAAAGTCGCTCGGTAGGCTGGTGAGCGACATGTCGTTAAGTCCGAGCACGGTGAGGGCTCGCAGCTGGCTGAAGCCGGCCGGCAGCCGCGGGATCGGGTTGCTGCTGAAGTCCGCGATCTGCAGCGCACGCAGTTTTTTGATGTCCTCAGGGATGTCGGGAATGTCTATGGTAAATATTTAATGTATCGTTAGGAGGAACTGGAATTGAATGTGTTGGCTTACTATACAAATTTAAAAATATTTAAATACAGATACATACATGTTTTTTATTATAATTTACGCCAGAAATGTGCTATGAAATTTACGTAAATTGCACAAGTTTCGCATTATGAGGATGAAGATTATTAAACATGTAAAGTATCGGTCAACACTCAACATGCACTAAGCGTGTGTGCGCGTACCTACTCCTTTTAATAATATGTAATGAAAAATGAAATTGTGAGACGTTTATGAGACCTATTGAGACCGATACTTTAACCTTTAGAACGTAAAAACAAAGTTGTTTATATCATTGAATTTTTAATGTATTAATGGACGTTTAGGTGACTTTAAATTTGTGGTCATCAGCTTCAGCCTACGTTACAGCGGTCAAAAACTGTATTTTTATCTATTATATTAAACTGGATAAAAAGTTTTTGATTCAATTGTATTATTTTACAGCTTATGCAGCTTACAAATTCGTTATAAGTTCTATAACAACAATACTTAGGTATGTTTACAAACGACATACTGTGACAAAGAGTTATTATAAAAGTAAATTGCATAAATAATATCTGGATACATTTATCCTTCACAACCATCCTGCATAGTATTTAAAAATTAAATTAAGATCACACGTTAACTTTAAGTATTAAAACAATGTAAGACCGCTGCATGAAGTGAATTTCCCACGAAAAATTCCAATTCTCATTAAGTAACAACTGTTTCACACCTGTGAGTGATCCAGATGTGAGCCTGACTCCACGAAACGCAACAGCTATTGCGAAATATTTCATGTTATAACATACCAACGTATTCTCCATCTAATTTTATCGTTGCTAAAATTTTATTAATGTTACCACGAATTAAATTACACAACGATTTCGTACAATTTTCCTGTTTATAAGCTTAATTTTTATCACCATAACTTTAATACGGTTATATTATTTAAAGCTTATTTAAGAATAGAGTTTTTAAAATTACAAAGACGATATCAATTTATGATATCGGCCAATATTAATCCTTTTTTTAAACATGATGATGAAATTAAAAATAACGTCATCAATTCGTAACATAGCCAAAAATGGTATCGCTGACCTACGAATTGTGACAGTACGAAAGGGCTTATAACGTATATTCCAGCTCTATCGAAGGTGAACGAGTTAAACTCTTGACATGGTCGCAAGAACGATATAAGTAAAATTATTTACCGTTGCACCATGATTGAAATTATAAACAATGTAGACGTTCGGGCACAAGGTCGGACTAACCATAATTTTCAATAAACAAATCCTGAAATACGTGTTCGTAATTATTTTATAGAAGATTCGTGTTCGTACCGTCGTTGAATTCAAGTACGAATACAAGCTATAAAAATTGTTACTACCTTGGCTTTTAAATATTAATATGATACTAAAACAAAAACCTGCAATTACTTGTATAGTGACAGTGAAATTATTAATTTATTAAAGACTACATATTCTAAATGTTGTATTTTATTATTTGATTTTTCCTATCTGAAATAAATAGGGCGATAGGGATTAAACATGAATTATGCTAACGTAATCCAAGAAAAGCTGACTTTTCTAACAAATGCAAGCAGCACCTTAATGCTGACCCTGCCGATTGATAATTTATAATTAAATAATTTGTAAAAGAAATTGTAAGATGGTATTAAAAAAATACCCCAGTTTTTTGTCGGTTTATAACTAAGGGCTTGTATTTGCGAACCGGTAGTATAGTTTTGGAAGTTCATAAGTGCAATAAACAAGTCTAAATTGAATAAGAAAGTGATGACTTTGACTTTGATCGATGAGGAGTTTCTGGCGACTGACTCATGGTGAAAATCCATAAAGTAATTTGGTTTCAAGTTTAACAGACTGGTTATGGGTAGCAGCATTGTCAAAGCGAGAATGTAAGTTCTGTGATCACAAACCCGTCTGCCCACCAATTTTTAGTATGGAAAATCTTCTAATAAAAACGTAAAGATGGCGAAATGTTGATTATACGTGAAATATGGTGGTTATGTGATGGAAAATAAACAGAATATAAAACAATTTTTTTTAAATACCTGAGGAGAGTCGTGTCTAAGTAACAAAATGAAATATCGTGGACAACTTAAAAGCCCATTTCATGGAGCATATTACTTCGAAACGGATCATACTTATTATTATTTAAAATGTTATTTTCATTAAAAGGAATCGTCATTGGGATAAAAGGATCTTTAAATATTCAAGTTCATTCCTTGAATTCGTGTAAAAACACACAGAATAAATCGAAATTTAAAGCTAGATTGCAAATATACGCTAAAAGCTATGAGTGAATGATAATAATATCGGGTATGTCTAGTATAACATTAGTAATATACACATATAATTATAATATTAGCTATAAAGTAAAGAAAACTAATCTATAGAATTAATAAAAAACTGATTCAATATTTATTTTTTCATTTTAGTTGACTCAAAATTAATATTCTAAGAGAAAACTATATACAAATATGTAAAATTAACAAGTAAGAAGTACAAAACTATCTAGATGAAAAATTAATTGCGGAACCAATCGTACCGAATTCCACAAACTGCTCATCAGTTTCGCATTATATTCCAAACAATCGTCTGGAATTCGAAGCAAAAAATTGTTTCATCCAAACTCACGTTCGATTCTAAAATATGGCGTTTGATATGAAATACTAAAGTTTATACACAATGCACTTGTATGTGGAGTTGTTTTGAGTACACGCTGTGCGTGTTAGCAGTTCAAAGAGAATCAATAAGTATAATTATATTATATTATATCAGAATGTGACCTAGTTGCACGCTAGAGGAGTTGGAATGTATGGAATTAATTCAAATATTAGATACGTTTTAATAATATTGATGGTTTTTCTACCGTATTATTTTAAAAGAGATATGCATATAAAGCTATGGTTTTAAAATAAAGTCTAAAAAAAAGGAAGGAGTAATTCTCAAAAGTGTGTGAATTCGCCTTTAAGGCACCTTGTTAAGCATAGAAAAATTGTAGGAAACTTAGAAACGAGACACTTTAAAAAGATCTTCTAATCTTACAGATTTCTAAAGGGCAGGTTTTCTAATCTAATTCTTTCAAAGGCAAAAACGAAGGGGCATTTGCATAGTCCAAATTTAGGGGTTTAAAAAATCTACATTATATTTACGTAATGCTGAAAACCAACAGCGAATTATTATTGAATAAAGCTAATTTTACGGATTTTATCGCCTTTAATTTGACTTATTTTTAATTTCCGATGTTCTATTCAATGTGTTGTATTTTTTGCGTAATATAAAATAAAAAATTAATAAGCAAATTATTTCTCAACAACAAAATAGAAAACTACAAGATGTATAATAGTATAAATCCCAGAAATAGCTTTGACGATATTTCTATGATGTATGGTACGATATTGGGTCCAATTATTTATTTTATGCCGCAATCCTCGCCGTCCGTAGCCGTTTCTAATTATTGTTAGTTCGAAGTAACATAATATTACGAGTATGTTGTATATTCGAATTTTTGTTATTTTACTTCTTGGCACAATGTCACCAAAATCGGCGGTTCTACGAAATTAAATGGTACCTAACAGTAGTTTTATCAGAGACATTTTAAGCTGCTTTTCTAATTTCGCGTCGTTAACGGTAGCGCGACCCGGTTTCCGGTTCGCGGGCAGGCATTCCGCCGGCCGTGTCGTCATCAATTATTGTTTGTGCTACAGGGACCGACGCTTAATCTATGAGCGTTTAGCAAACAAGACTCATAAATAGGTCAAATTAAGCAACGATTCACTTAAAAGCGGCGAAATAAGTAAGTCAAGCGTGTACACGCTATGTTACTGACTAGTGGGCGGTTGCTCAGAGTGAGAAAAGTGACCTATTTTATCGCAGAGAAAATTTTTCGATAGCACTGAAATAACAGCTATTCGTTTTAATTCCTCTCTTATTATTACAGCCTATAAAAAGTCTACTGCTGAACATATGCCTCCCCATAGATTGCCTCATATGGGATATTTGGCATAGTTGCCACGCTTGGTAGGCGGTGTTGGCAACCGCAGTTTTTATTTTATCTTCTAGTTATTATTAGGAAAACTCTGCTGACCTTCTTCTAGTTTATATCCCTCTGTCGCCTTTTACGACACCCACGGGACGATATGGGGTAGTGAATATTCTTTCACCGCCACTACATAGTAATTGTATAATAAGACATTACATAAATTGCTAACTGCAACTGCACATGTATTTAAAAAAAAAGGTAAGTAATATTGTAAGTTCGCATAGGACAAATGTATTTAATAGCAAAAATTGACCGTAGTCGCGTAAAATTGATTTAACCCACAAGTTTCACCAAACATTCTGAGTCGATAAAAAACAGAACTTTACAAACAAACCGAACCAAGCTAATGGTTCACAGACAGAATACCCAGTCAACGGAAATAAAACATGGAAGTATTACTTCAAGGGAATCAATATATAAAATCACAACATGTATGTGCAGTTGCGTCGGGTAGACGCTGTGCATGTTAGTGGTTTAATGTGAAACCATAAACTGTTATACAGTCGATAACCAGCATACCAACCACTTTAAAAGTTACATCTCTAAAGTATAACATTTTATGACTTGCACTTCTTTTGCATAACGACGTCCAAATTAAACACGCGGCATTATAATATCAAATTAACTGTAAATACGTAAGGTAATTATAGTATAATAATGACTTTATCATTATAATTGTTACCAATTAATTTCTTTGTTTCATATTTCATACAGATTTAGTTTTAACTGTGTTTGTTAATCGAGTGCTGTAGGTAGAGAGAATTTTCTGCACAGAATACTGTTCCCTCTAACGTGACGTTTTGTGATCGAGTGGTATCAAAATCGACATTACTCTTACAAAAAGAAATGAAAACTCTTTTTTTCGACGTTATAAATTAAAATTTCATTCGCTAAATGCCAACATGTTTTTATCTACTACAGTTTCAAAATGAGGTTCGTCTACCTGAAAAACAAATGACCAAAGAAGCACTGAGGAGTTTTGGCGGGAATTTGATCGGCGGCGGTTTGCTGCTCCTGTATTATTGTTTGAATAATGGTTTGAAGTGGATTTTGATATGTAAAAGTGGTGCGATTTTATGTATTAAGTGTCTGCGCATGTGAACTATTAATGGAAACGGTGATACAAGTGCTCTGATGGTGATGTGATTCTCAAGATAAGGTGTCTATCTGCTTAGGCGCCTTGAGATACCATCGCCAACTGTCAGCTGTGTGCTGACGCAAGTTGCCGTCAAAATCTCCCAAGGGCTGCACAATGTGACGCATCAATATATTGTGAAGCAGTGTACTATGAAGAAAATTATAATAAACTGAATAAAAATACCTAAGACTTGGCCTAAAGGTCTAGATACCAGGCCATAAACTCCAAAAAAAACAACAAAGAAGCACTTTTTTTGACATTTTAAAGGCCATTCATACAATTTTCCATATCAAAATAAAAAGAAACAGATTCATAGGTAATTGAAGCATGTTTGATAATAAGATTATACAAAGTTAAACTTTATAAGCAGACCAACTCCCCACAAGAAGCAACCTTACGCATTCGGCTGCAATGGTCCTTCTCGCCCCTTTTTATTTTACCAATATAATTTAATTTTTAATTGAGACATCAGGAAATAAAGAACTTGACTTTGCTACTAGTAAGAGTAGTGCAGGCTGACCTCACGCTAGACTAGACGAAATCACAGCTTGATCTAACGCATCAACAAAAGTAGGTTGCTCGACACGAGCAGCCGCAGTTCATGATGAGAACATATTTAAGTCTTTAAGTTCAGAGGTGACAAGGCATTCAGCAACCTTCCCTTGTTTGAAGTTGGTTACAGACGTATTCGGGCTGCACTTACACTCTGTGCTCATTTTAATATTAAAAGGGCAAAGAAGCAAAGGAAACCTCGAGTACAAACAATTTATATAAAGTGATATACAAAAACCCGAAACGTGAACATTATAAAAATCAATCTTAGCTAGTGGAGACTATTTTAAGATAGGTATGCGGCTATACACAAACTGTCTCTAAGTGCATCGTGTGTTTATAAGGAGGGGTGAATGGCTATTCAGAGACTTAAACCTGCGGCAATCCTTTCCGTGCTGTTGAGAGTTGTTTCTTTTAATGTTTACACGGAAGATCCGCTTGAAGTTTAAAATGTGCTGGCGATACAATCACATCCGTTCCTAAATTCGGTGTTTGCTTTACACTGAACAGCTTATACTTATAGTGCTGAAGAATTGTATGCCCTATTAATAACAAACAATAAAGAATGGAGCGGAACAATTTGCAGCCGTTTATGATGGAAGCAATTCAGAGAAAGTAGGTCAGATCACGGAACGATATTTAATAAAAACTAATGAACTTTCCGCACTGGCTAACTGTATTTTGAGATAACATGGGTATGAACTTGTTAAGATATCAGAATGTGATAATGTTAAGTATAATTAACGTGCTTAAAACAAAACTAGCTTATTAAAATAGTTTGACATGTTTTACACGATGAGTATAAAAAGTGATCTCAATCTATCAGTTTTCACTTAATAAGTTGATGTTCCAGTTTCACCAGCGAATATAAAATGGTAAAACCTAAGCTCTATATCTAATTTTATATCATTACTTTTTGGTAAAATTATACACAATTAAAAACCGAAAATAAAATATTTAAAATTAACAAATATTTCTCGGCAGTTTTAGGAAGACAGAAAGAGAAAAACTATTCATTTTATCATCACAATATGAGTACATGGAAAAATAACAAAAATTAAATTCTACATAATAACTCCTAAAGTCAGTGCTTAGAATTCGAAGAATTAAGGTGAACGCATATTTATCAGCACCGTACACGCCGCATTTACTGATGACCTCGCACATTAGCACGTATGCGCCGCACGCAAATCTTTAGTATTGCCAACAACTTCTGCGGTTTTTTCCAACCACTGATGTGAAATGGTACAGTGACATTGATCGCTCGGATCGCTGTGGAAAAAATCTTGTAATAGCCTGTTTATTTGCAGAGGAAGAAGAAAATAAAATTCGAAGAAAAAGAAGATTCTCGATTCACAATATTAATTTAAAAAGGCAGTTGTATGGAGAATATTATACGTTATATAAAGACATATGATGATGATGAACGACTTCTCAGATATTTGCATTTGATGGATGGATCGTCTTACACTTGTCTTGTCTGGCGACTCATTGTTGCCTAAATAGTATAAGTAAACACTACTGAAATGAAATAAAATATATTTCGAAACGTGTAAGTGGGTTAATGGTGGAGTGATCATCTTGCCACTAATTGAAATCTTATTCTACTGAATCACTAGAAAAACACTAGCCACCGTAAACAATGTTTCTCTATTAGGTTAGACGAAACCACCAGTTTTAGTGGAAAGTCCACTAAGTCAGCAACATTAGGCAACACTGAGTATCAGCACGCGCCGAACGCGCCGCATTATATTATGTCATCAGCATACATTACATGCCTCCTTCAATATTCGGATACCTACCGCATTTTATAAAATACGGCGCGTACGGTGCGGGTGAAATGTGCGAGGTTTCATATGATTTCATACAACAAATTCTAAAATGCGGCGCGTACGGCGCGTGCTGCACGTACGGTGCTGACAAATGTGCGTTCACCTTTAAAGTCCCGACTTCGGAAGAGTGATGGTATGCGAAAATGATTTTATTATTTTTAATTTTTCAAGTCGGTCTTAACTTTTTATTATAAGTTAATCGATTGTGACTTGACTGAAGTGTTCAAGAACCTTAAGTATGTAGATGAGTCTTTCTACTCATCGCAGCGTTCAGACTTCGAAGACTGGCAGGATTACTCCAATGACGCGATTGGATTCATAGCTCCCTCTTGGAGTAGTGTGCGTTTAATTGCCTCGAGCGCCTCATCTAGCTCAGTCACCACCGCACTGACGGAGGACGCGGATCAGGTCATACACGCTTACATCTATGTCCGCCAATATATCCAGATGTGAAAAACGAGCCAGGGCTGTTGCTGCCACAAAGGATATCGTGCGTTATCCTTGCACGATCCGTATAGCCATCCTCCGTTTGTCAATATCCATTTAAAATTAACAGCGTTGAATGGCTAGCCTTTTCGCCCATACGAGCGCCCCGTATTAGGGTACGAACTGCACTACTCTCGCAAAGAGGCGGCGCACTTCCTCCCTCGGTCCTCCTAGACGGGGCGGCAGTCTGTGCATACCTCCTACAATCTGGGAGACTCGAAGTGCTCTTCGAAGCTCTTGCGACTGTCTGCGGTGGAGTTCCTGTGGTAATTTATAGACCCATAGTTCCTCGGTCTTGTGAGGCGCTATTTCAAGTATCATATCCTCAAAATGTGAAAAAGACCCGTAGTCAATACTTTCAAAAATATTATAACGAACGCTGTAGCTGTTTTAAGCATTGGAAAATATTAGAGATAATTCGCACAGCCGAATCTTAACTTGAGCGTGCCGCGTGAACACGTACTAGGCCAATTGATTTTATTCCGTATTATCATCAGCCCATAAACATTCCACTGCTTTAGGAAGAGAGGATGAATTAACTGCCTTTATCCCAAGCTAGCAACCTAGCTGTATGCTATAAAGGCAGCTAGCTAGACGGATTTGTTTTCAAAATTACAAGCGTTTCGCACTTTTGATCGCATTCTCTTCGTCGGTCCGGATATAGACTAATAAGATATAGTCCACTATCTGTCGGTGGCCTGATAAGACCTTTTAGTATATCATCAAAGCAGCGTCTTTATGTCTTGATTGGTCCATACAAAAACGATTCAAGGTAGAGTACCATCCAAACTTCATGGCTGTGAAGTTAGGTGCAAGGCGTTGTGCTATATAATATTTACACGTTCGCGATCGCGTACTTCTGCTCAAGTACAGTCGACTTCATTGTTACTATTGTTCGTCATTATTTTGTTATTAATATTTGTTGTCGATTGTTACACATACTCTTTATATATATATATATATATATATATATATATATATATATATATATATATATATATATATTGCAAAAAATCGTACGTACCTTTCAATTAAAAATTGCTGTGATCAATTTTCAAATTCGAATAATTCTTTTTACTTCTTTGTTCTTCTAAGACACATTTTAATTTTAAAAACAAATCTATCTTGTTAATATTGTAATGTAAAATGGTAGGTAAATGAATTACATTGTTTAGATAAACTTATGTAATTCAAGTGTAGTTCAAAAACCTTCCCAAAATAAAACATACAAAAGTAACCAAAAACGCTCGTGTACAACAATACAGTTCTTTTCACTTTAACACAAATGTGAGAGGTCAAAAGTTGCATAAACAAAAGGCCGCGCAAAAAATAAACACAAAAAAAGTTTGCCAGCGGTCGGCCGGTTTCGGCTGGTTTACTCCGCCCTGATGGAATCCCATTATAGTTTTATTGAGTTGTGAGTACAAAGCAAGGGTGGACGGTGTCAATCTGTTGATCCGCCGCCCGCGGTAATGGAAACCGGTAATTCCGCCGAGCTGCCACACAATAACTACTCTACGTATAGTTTAATAACTGAACTTTTCTACTGCAATATCCGTGCTCTCTTGCATGTTTAAGTGAGAAGTTTGAACGTTTTTCAACACTCAGAGTTCTCGATAAAGGGTCTTTCATCTTTTTACTGTAAAGTGTTATATCGATTATATAGTTATATCGCTGCAAACATTAACTTTTTTGCGCTACAAATATCAATTAAAATGACTTCGTAATTTAAAATAATATTAATAGCATAACGTTTAATCGCCACACATTAACACTTTCTTATCTTCAATTATATATAATCTTTTAATTTACAGAGTAAGAGACTAATGAAATTGCTAATTTAAATTTTAAGTGCTAATTTACAACGTGTTTGGCGGAGAAGGGAAACAACTTGAGGAAACCTACATGTCTGAGGAATTAAATATTTCGAGACTTCGCCAACACGCACTGGAACAGCGCGGCGGACTTACGCTCTGTAAGCATATCAGAAATGAGGAAGGCTTGTGCTCTGCTTAAGGTCGTATGAAGACTGTAACAATTTTAGGCTTTTCTATGAATGTTAAAAATGTTTACCTGCGCTTCATCATCATCATCATTACAGCCCTTCACAAGTCCAATGCTGAACCTAGGTCTCCTCCAAGGAATGCCACAAAGCACGGTTCTGAGCCACCTGCATCCATCGACTTCCTGCATGTTTTACCAGGTCGTCACTCCATCTAGTAGGGGGGTCGCCCTACACTTCGCCTACCGGTACGAGGCTGCCACTCGAGAACCTTTTTTCCTTTTTACCTGCACTTATTAAGAATATTTTCACAATTATACACAATTATTTGAATACATAATCCCTCAAAAGGACAAACTGTATAAAGTAAATGCCTATAGCACCAAAGTAACCGACATAGCGCAATGGATCAGAAAGCTGAAGCGGCAATGAGCCGGCCATACGAGTACAGCTCGAAGAACTGACAACCGATGGGGAAGAAAGGTTCTCGAATTACAAACTACATAATAAAAATATAATGTAATAAATATTGCATAATACATTTAGCATAAACTTATTAACTAATTTAAAATTATTAATTATATTTTTGTAAGATATACAAACAGAACGGATTATAAAAAAAATTAATATGAGTAATCCTAATCCTATACTTACTTATTATAAGAGCAGTATATAAAATATTTATTTGTAATTGCGTTCTCGAAAACGGCTCAAACGCTTCGGATGAAATTTTGTACTTAGATAATGTTTTACTTTACAAGTTTTTCTAGAAAAGTGTAATCCCTGAGAAAATTTAATTTTTTCTAGCGCCGAGCAAAGCTTCTTAAATATTAGCCAAGGCACTTAAATATTAATAGGATAAATGCTTATGAGCGCAAAGAAAACTTTTGTTTAAAATTTCAAATTATTATCTTTAAGTAAGCGTGTCTGTGTTTTATTTTTAATTAAATATTATTACAAAGACTTAAGTTTGTAACGGTTACAAAATATTATTAAGCTTTATCTTATAAGAAGCAGCAATAAATAATATCCACGCGGACGGAGTGCTGCTATGATAAGAACATGATTTATTACGTCACGTTATTGGCATGTATTTTAATAAGCCAAATTGCATTCAGCCAGGCACTCGTCTACAAACAAGAGTCCTTGACTATACTTAAATGAATTTTTTATTTATCTTCAATGCACATGAAACATTTTTTCTTGTACATCCAGATTTGCTTCATGAAGATGAAAATTTCTCATACGACAAACCCATACTACTAAATAAAAATATACTATGTATATCGAAACTGGTTGTGCAACAGGAACTTTCATTATTTTTTTGCAAAAGCATATGATTTTTCAAGAAATTATCAGAATGTTGGTAATATGGGCAATAATAGTTTTGTAATTAACAAAGCCGTGTGGTGGCGCGTTCGTCACCCCATCCGTCATCCTATTTTGTGGGTGTCGTAATAGGCGACTATGGAAAATGCTGGAAGAATCAAATGGCCTCTGACAGATAGACGTCTTGTACTTCAATTGTCAATCCGCCTGCCAAGGGTGATGATTAAAACATTTCTTACCAACAACGGACTTTTAAGGGCCAATGGAGGAGAAGAAGTAAAAGAAGTAGAATTATCAAAAAGAACCAGTATACTGGTTTCTATAGAAACTTTTGAACTTTTGTCGTGCGTGTCAGGAGACGAAGGCTTCTTTCCCCACTATTCATTTCCTAATGGTTAATTTTTAGGGTCCCGTACGTGAGGTAAAGAAGAGACGGTACCCATATAGGAACACTTTGTTGTCCGTCCGTCTGTCCATGTGCCAAGACTCCTTTTCTCAGAAACAGGTATAGATAATATCAAATACCAAGGGCAAAGAACCATTCGGATCAATTTAAAAAATTTAAGCTTCTAAATCTAGCAAAGGAAAGATACGGTCACTATTGTCACATATTTTCATACTCGCAAACTCACTCATCAAAACCACTAAGGTACTTCCCATTGATTTAGAATCACGAAATTTGGGCAGAAGCAGTGTCGCAGCACATGGAAGGGAAAATATCCGAAAATCGTTAGTTGCAGTTGCAACTTGGAACATCGACCGTAATGTAGAACGATGTACGAGAGTACATTTTTTTCTACTACAAAGTTAAGTTTTTCCTTTAATCTGACTTACCTTTTCATTAGAGCAATGTTGAGTGCTTATCTTACCTAAATACTAGATAAACTACCAACATACATAATTAAGTTTATACGGAACCCGCAGGGCGCGAATCCTGCTCGCAATTATTCTGGTAAAAAAAAATTTTACTCCGCAAAACACAGTTTTGTAAAAAAGGATTTCAAAGGTTTGGTTTATTATGAGTAAACGGAGTAGGGTGTGATCTAAGAGTTTGTAAAAAAATATACACATAATAAATTATGTTGTAAATTATGTATTATGAAGGGTTTTTTTTTATAGAATAAAGGTGACAGACGTGCACACATCCCACCTGATGACAAGTGGATGCTGTGGTCTATAGATATCTAAATCTACATCACCCCTGAGGACTATGACGAAATGCCTCGCACAGCAGCATTGTGCTGCTATTTCACGCTGGTATTCTGTGATCGTGGTCCTCCCCGGTTGCGGCGACCCATTCGTGCCACAACCATAATATAGCTGCAGCATGGCTCTACCACGTAAAACATATTGTTTGTTGTCCTTTTTTACCTATAAACTGCTAAAGGTAGTTCTCAGACATATTGACCATCACTCATAATAAAAATATAATGTAATAAATATTGCATAATACATTTAGCATAAACTTATTAACTAATTTAAAATTATTAATTATATTTTTGTAAGATATACAAACAGAACGGATTATAAAAAAAAAAAATATGAGTAATCCTAATCCTATACTTACTTATTATAAGAGCAGTATATAAAATATTTATTTGTAATTGCGTTCTCGAAAACGGCTCAAACGCTTCGGATGAAATTTTGTACTTAGATAATGTTTTACTTTACAAGTTTTTCTAGAAAAGTGTAATCCCTGAGAAAATTTAATTTTTTCTAGCGCCGAGCAAAGCTTCTTAAATATTAGCCAAGGCACTTAAATATTAATAGGATAAATTCTTATGAGCGCAAAGAAAACTTTTGTTTAAAATTTCAAATTATTATCTTTAAGTAAGCGTGTCTTTGTTTTATTTTTAATTACATATTATTCCCGGTTACAAAATATTATTAAGCTTTATCTTATAAGAAGCAGCAATAAATAATATCCACGCGGACGGAGTGCTGCTATGATAAGAACATGATTTATTACGTCACGTTATTGGCATGTATTTTAATAAGCCAGATTGCATTCAGCCAGGCACTCGTCTACAAACAAGAGTCCTTGACTATACTTAAATGAATTTTTTATTTATCTTCAATGCACATGAAACATTTTTTCTTGTACATCCAGATTTGCTTCATGAAGATGAAAATTTCTCATACGACAAACCCATACTACTAAATAAAAATATACTATGTATATCGAAACTGGTTGTGCAACAGGAACTTTCATTATTTTTTTGCAAAAGCATATGATTTTTCAAGAAATGATCAGAATGTTGGTAATATGGGCAATAATAGTTTTGTAATTAACAAAGCCGTGTGGTGGCGCGTTCGTCACCCCATCCGTCATCCTATTTTGTGGGTGTCGTAATAGGCGACTATGGAAAATGCTGGAAGAATCAAATGGCTTCTGACAGATAGACGTCTTGCACTTCAATTGTCAATCCACCTGCAGGGTGACGATTAAAACATTTCTTACCTACAACGGACTTATAAGGGCCAATGGAGGAGAAGAAGTAGAAGAAGAAAAATTATCAAAAGAACCAGTATACTGGTTTCTATAGAAACTTTGAACTTTTGTCGTGTCAAGAGGCGAAGGCTTCTTTCTCCACTATTCATTTATTTAATATTAACTCCGTTATTTTCGTCTCCATCCATACATCCATTACAGCCTATAAAAGTCCACTACTGAACACAGGCCTCCTCATAGTTTGCCTCATGGGGATTTTGCCATAGTTGCCACGCTTGGCAAGCGGGTGACAACCGCAGTTTTATTATTTAAGTTGTAATCAGGAATATGCTGCCCATCTCCTGTTTCATTTTCCTCTATCGCCTCTTACGACATCCTCGGGATTATATGGGGTAGTGGATATTATTCTTACACCGCCACTACGGCTATTTTCGTCTAATAGGTACTAGTAAATCCGATGATGTTTAAGAAGACACTGTTTTCTTGCTATTGCCTACAAAATATGCAAGTACGCAAACAACCTTTTATAAGAAGAAAACCTCGCTTTGAACGGCAATTCATAGGTATGTTTTGTATGGAAAAATTAAAATATTTTCACAAAGAAAACTTTAAATTATCAAAATATATTTCATTTGAGATGGATCCGCTTCCACTAGCTTTAGTTTGTTATTATCAACCTTCTTCAGGAGGCCACGAAGTTCACTGTGAGATCAAACTTTCCCGAACGTAATATCCAAAGTAAATGAACCACTGAGGATTTTTCTGAGTTCTGTAGATTGAACCGATATAACAAAACGATCAATATATAAAAACGCACAGTTCGTTCGTTATTAGATCCGTACATTCAATAATATTGCGCGCGGATTGCACATGAGTAGACATGTGCCGATTGTTTCCACTTCGGAACTCATATAATACGAATTTTCTTAGTCCATGATTATAAATATAGCGATATTGCAGAAAAAACAAAACCCAAAGAAACAAATAAATAACGGCAATAATTTTTAAATGAATAAGATGAATCCTATACAAGCAGGTGGAACTAAGGGTTAAAAATCAGTATTTTACTCAATCACCACTGATGGAAGCGACACACCGATCCACACTACAGAATTGTAAATGCATTCATGTAGCTCTGGTGGGGATCCTTAGCTAAAATGTTTATTTTATAATGATATATTTGGATTAATTAAAAAGATACTGTTCCCATAGATATAAATACGGTTGCATATTCAACCGTATCTAATGTTTTATTACAATCACTCATTCAAAACATTTATAAATACAAAGAAAATAGAATTGTCGGTGATTTATTAGAGTACTGTTAATTTTAGGGTCCCGTACTTGAGGTAAGAAAGAGACGGTACCCATATAGAACACTTTGTTGTCCGTCCGTCTGTCCATGTGCCAAGACTCCTTTTCTCAGAAACAGGTATGGATAATATCAAATACCAAGGGCAAAGAACCATTCGGATCAATTTAATTATTATTTTTAATTTAATCGTAAGTGTTTAAAAGATTTTGTAGGTACACGCTAACCGACTGGTAAAGTTTGCCAAGAATAACGTTAATTTAGGAAAATTTACTTTAAAATACACTAAGAACCGGGAAGAACCGGGTATCCCGGTTCCCAACCTATTTTCGAACCAGGTATAAAAATGAGGAACCGGATCAGATTCTGCAAGCCCTATCCGGCAGGTTGATAATATTCATACTCTCATAGATGATTGCCATATGGTTAGCATTTACGGTAAATTCTCACATCTAGCTCAAGTCTCATGCCGGCCTCACTTGGCCGGTTACGGGATCATAACCATGGCCAATATCAATCCCTAAAGAATTAATAATTAACGTCAAGATAGTCTCGTATATTACACAAAATGAAAAGTTAAAAACTTAACACGAGGAAAAAACACACAGTTAATAATTATTATCAACAGTTAATATTTTTTTACTTTTAACATATTATCATTTTAAATATACTACTATGCAATATTAGCGCACGTCATGATTAGTCACACACGAAACTATAAACGTGCCGTTGCTCTCAATTTGGTTTCTACTTTATTTTCAACCGACTCCAAGAAAAATGGGAGGTTCTCAATTCGTCGGAATACTTTTTATACGTATGTTCACTGATAATTCTTTACCACGTTTTTGCGATTTTAATGATTATTTCTGGTAGAGAAGTACTTTAGGGGTGGTCTATCAATTTGGTCAAGATTTAGTGATGGGATCTACGAGAAAATCAATTTGCAAAGGTATCTGCACAAATGGGCGGGTAATACATTACAGCGGTTAACCGATTCCTATTTTCCGTTATGAATCTAATATTAGATCAACGTTTTATAATAGTTCTGTCGGTTACCTAAAATATCCATTGTTTTGTATAAATTATCAGAGCAAAACATCGGTAGGTACGAAAAGTAACCGGTTTTGAAAAGTGACCTCACTGTTCGATGATTCGATGGCAAAATAAGCGGAGGTAAGTATAAAGTATAAACGCTTAGATGGTCATAGTTACGCAACTTTCTTATGGGTCATGAGCTTTCTTATGATTCGTGAACTATAATCTAACGGAAACAATATTAATATAAAATATTGTAAAATTAAAAAATACTTCGCAATGACTATAACGACAGCGACGTTGGCGTGAGAGCGGTGGTAGCGGGGTGCACAAAACCGCGTTGTTGAGGTTCAACAGCCGAATAACCCAAGAAGGCGTCGGATCACGCCACACTCTCCGCTTTCGATTATACTATGCTCTACATTATAATTATATTATACTATGTTTATCACATTTATTATATTACATAAAAAAAACTTAGATATTTAGTTGTTTCCAGGCCCGTTATTTTAAACCTATTTACATTATGTTTGCAACTATTTAAAAAAACAGACGAGGTTTGTCTTAACTTTGCTTTAGGTCGTGATAGCAATAAAATAGTCCATTTTTAAAGCCATCTGAGCAAAAAAACTATACCTCAGTATAATGAGCGGTAACCGTTAACCATGAAATGCAGTACATTTAAACTTAAACGTTTATTTTAACTGGTCTGTTACAACGAACAACATTGTTTCGCTATTAACTTTTTTTTTTCTTTGCACAAACATGTCTTTTTTGCATATTCTTAGCTCATTCTCTTCTTCCCTATATTGGAATCACAGGCAGCAAGTACATACTTTTCAATAGAGAGGAAGTTGCGTCTTGTGGATACCACTTTATTTTTATTTTAAAGCTACACACCTGTTTTTGGCGCCCCCATACATCTGATAACCACGTAGCTTGATGTTTGTAGCACCTGATAACTGAATCGTTCGTACACAGATGGTATTCAGAAATTATGGTCGTGGTCGAATCAGCCAGAATAACATCGTCATTGTTTTTTAAGTATTAGTCTCGAAGTGGAGTAGTTTAGTTTGTAGTCGTAGAGTAGTAAAAAAATTAGAACTTATTCATATACGAATCCTATACGTGAAATACTTAATAATATATTTTAAGTTTTAACCAGACTAAAATATTTACTAATTACCTAAATTAAACATAGATAATAAAATAATAATGCACCAACTTAGGACATTTATCCCTGTAGAGATTGCCAACATACTTGTAAGCTGGAGAATAAGTATTTCAATTTCCTTAATCGAACAGACGCTGTTGTTGAAGTACGAATTACTTAAATAACATATTTATTATGTAACACTTAAATAAATAAAATAAAAAAATGCATTTAATTCTCAATAATACTTTTTCATAAATTTGTGGTGAAACAACACCACCCCATAGAGTAATTTAATATACTCGTGTTGGGGTGTTTCGCTCTTACCCTGGTACTCTAACACTTAAATCTGTTTCTCTGTATACAAACAAATACAATTGAAGCGCCTGCAGTTTATTACTTTATAAATACCTATAGCTTGAATGCCTAAAGGGATCTCACGCGATCAAACGTTCATTAGTGTTTCTGAATATAGACACTAAACACGCAAAGTTAAGCTTTAAAGAAGGCGACTTTTATTCATCAGTACCTAACAGAGCTTCGCTAACGTACCCAATAAGACGCCGTTACTTCTGAATACGTCAGTACCAGGTACTAAGGAAGCTACACACTAGCAGATAATATTATCATTTATCGTGCGTCATTCCATCACTCTTATCTATTTCGTAACAGTACCGAAAGCGGCAGCCTCGCCATAACGCGGTGCCTGCACAACATTTCAAAAGTATGTTAGATAACTAACAATTGAATAAGAGAAAGCTTAAGACAGTTCTAATACCTTTTCCACTTTTTACATGATATTTATTTAATTTAGCACAAAATTGAATGACAAATATACAGTATAGAAGAATGGCAGTTTATATACCCAAATTGAATTGTTTGAAAGAGTTTTAGAGTTTTCACTGATTTTAAGTTCACTGGTAGATCTTATATATAAGAATTATAACAATTTATATATGTAGGTCTACCCAAGAACGTTTTTTAATGTTACCCATAGCCATATAGATACAATACTCTGAACAGACAGACGGGTTGGTGCGCGCCAATCCGATTACCCTCCAACTTATAATGCTGCTTTTCCATCATTAGTCTATGGAATTTGGAATTGGCATTTTTGGATAGATTTACGCCGTCATTATTCCATCAGTCAGCAGTTAACGTTTACCGTTACAGCCTATTAAAGTCCACTGCTCTGAACATAGGCCTCCCCCATAGATTGCCTCATAGTGGGGATATTTACCATAGTTCCCACGCTTGGAAGTTGGCAACCGCAGTTTTTTTATTTTTAGTCGTTATTAGGAAGACGCTGCGACAGCTGACGCTGACTGCTGTAAACTTGAGTGACATTAGCCGTGTGGAGCAGCTCTATCAACCCATTCCATCCTGTGGATGTCGTGAGAGGCGACTGTAGTAAAGACCAGAAGACATCATGGGCTCCGATAAATGGAGGAAATACCATCTTGTGTACATCTTGCATGATGTAAAATACGCAAATCGGCGACGGGAGGCAACTTTAAGGACCTGCCAAGCTTGGCAATTATGGCAAATCCTATGATGAATGAGACTTTATCCAGCAGTAGACTTAAAATAGTAGCACCTTTAACATATATACATATAACAGATTTAAGAAAAGATACTATATTACCTAATATATTAACATTTGTTCGATTGAGTTGCAAAATTTAATTAAATTTTGCGGTAGCCTATATGGCGTATCATAAAATTAAAATAGGATCGACATTGCTTTAAATTTAGAGCAGAGCGGTTAACTGTGAATAATGCCGGGAGGTTTGTATACACACTTAACACAAACCGTCTGTTTCTGTGTTAACCGGAAATCTAGTTCATCTACACGGGTCGTTGGAAACGCAATTAAATCACAAACCGTGAACTTCGCGTTTCCCATCATAACAGACATGGAATTATGAATTATTATAACATTTTTAATGTTACTTTATGTTTATACATAAATTAATCAACCTGTAAAAGCAATAAGTTTAAAATATGTATGTTTACCGTAAATACATAATGAGATAACTTGATTTTCAAACACTTCTTTTTGTTCTTTGGTCACGTATTTTTTTTTCATATTCTTACATTGTCATTTAAATTCAAATTTGAAGTCTCTAGCTCGTCGGGAAGTTAGTATAAAATCAATTACTAAATTCGACCTAAACGGACATAGGTGCACGAAAGCAGGTTAATAAAAACGTGGTAAAATAATAAAAAAAACGAGTAAGCCTTACACAGTACATTTACACATGTAAATTAGTTTATATAACAGCAAATTTCACAAACACCGTGCGCGCTCATTGGTCAAACCAAATAGCGCGCGCTTCCTCGGCTTCCTGTTACACACTTCCGTCCCTTTTCACGAAATCACTCCTATGCGGGAAAGCCAGAGGAAAGATGTTACACATCAATAACCGTTCGAGTAAATACTACATTGGAGATATAAAATCATAGCTTATTCCTTTAAGAGCTATTTAAAATCGAACATTAAATTTGAGAATTTAAAGTAAAGTAACAGACAGTTACGTGCATCCCACAGCTGATATAGGCTTCATCCCATTTTTGAAATAGTTCACGGGTTAATTTACTATCTTGTTAATGAAATCTCTACTTATATTATACTAATCATACACATCCAAATTTCTTCAGATAACTACTGTCCTCTTGCATTCCAAATGAGAAAATAATTGTTAAAATTAAGTAGCTATACTATTTACAACGTGCCGAATCGGCCGAAACTGTTTTGGGATTGATGTGCGTTATTTCGGCGAGCAGTAATCTTAACCGTTAAGTTTCGGTTTGTAGGGTTCCGCTTTAAAAAACGTGTCATAATATTGTTTAGAACTTTATTAAAAATGGATCCGGATTCCGGATAAATCTGGAGTAAATCCTGAAACATAGCTCTTACTAAATACTTTCGCTCCGAGGTTACTTTCTGAGGTTTGTTCTACCGCCGTAATTTAAATAATTTTCTTAAATTCATTTACCCTATAATTTACCATATAATAAAGATGTAAAGCGTAACCTGTCAGTTTGAAATATAAGAGAAACAAGTACATGTTTCAATATAAATTACAAAAATTATATTTATTCATTTATGATTTTAAGATCAATTAAGAGCTGTAATGACAACAAAATAAATGTTTTTACATTTATTTTGTTGTTGTTGGTATCAATTACTACTACAAGAAAGACAACAAAGTCATTAAAAAGCTTCCGAAATGCTATTGAAATAAATAAACAACGATACAGCCAATTCATTAGTGAGATGGCGAAAGAAAACCCGTTTATTCTTGTTTGAATATTTGTTTTCTTTTGCAGCTTTTCGTTTTGTCTAATTGTTCAGATTTTATCTTTATTTATTATCAATTTATGCGGTCATTAAGAAGTAAGTTACGGTGAGAAATTGTGTAATAAGAGAAAAGTGCGGTTTGCCGATATTGTAACTAGTATTAAGAAAGGAATGCTCCGTTGGTTCGGCACCGTAGAAAGAATAAATGCGGAAAGAGTGACAAAGCAAATTTATGCTGCAGAAGTGAGTGGCAGAGTCGACAAGGGACGCCCTAGACGGAATGTATATCGCCAAAATTGGCAATATATAAGAAGAGTTAACCGTGGAGCATGTATGCGTAGATATCGTGTCAAATGGTAGTTCGTAGTCTGCATTCCCCTCTGGATAAGAGGCGTGAAAGTTATATACATACATACACCTTTTACTCAATTTGTGCCATGACAATACTAAAGGCAGTGGTAAACATCGAAGGGGATTACAAAAAAAAATTCAATGGTATAATAAAAATAAGCAGCCTTTTGTAATATATAACAAAAAACTACTGAAAGGGTTGGTGTTACCATATTGCCTAACTTTACTGCCAACGAACAGTTCATCTGCTGTTGGACTCCGGTTTGATGTTTATATGAGTATTTAGAGCCAGTGTTATTAGTGTAATCCTTAGGGGTAACAACGTATCTGTAGCCTTCTGTGTATAGATGTTTGTAGATGACCATGGCCTGCAGTAGTCATTAAGGTAAACTGTTAGCTTGTTTATCACCTAATTTTATACCGATAAAAATATTTTGTCAATGTATTGCCAACACAGATACATATAACAGGTGCGCCTATATCATGATTTCAACAAACTACAAACTACAAACAAAGCTACAGACGTGTGTCCTGTCCTATACACTGACACTGTAATCGCTGTATTGACTATGGCTGCCATTTTCGCTTACGTCATACATGAAAACAGGTGCAGCTTGTGGGGGGCTGCTCTGCACGGGTTCAAATATACTTCGATAAACTATTGGCATATTTATTTTAATTTTGTGATAAATAATATTTGTATTCACTGCTGGCCGTATGAGGACGCTCAAGGTCGCTCAGCGAGCTAAGCTCGGGGTTTCTTTGCGTGATAAACTTAGAAATGAGGATATCTACAGTAGAACCAGAGTCCAACGAATTAATAAGCTGAAGTGGCAATGGGCCGTCCATATAGCTCGAAGAACCGACAATCGATGGGGAAAAATGGTTCTCGAGTGGCAGCCTCGTACCGGTAGGCGAAGTGTAGGGCGACCCCCCCCACTAGATGGTTTGACGACCTGGTAAGACATGCAGGAAGTCGATGCATGCAGGTGGCTCAGGACCGTGCTTTGTGGCATTCCTTGGGGGAGGTCTATGTTCAGCAGTGGACTTGTAAAGGGCAGTAATGATGATGATGATGAATATTTGTATAATCTTCATTGGTAAGAAAATAGATATATTAAAAGAAATACGTTTGACATAAGTATTTTTATTTTCTTGCTTTCAAAAATAATGTATCTTCATTTTATTTCAAAGCTACTTTACGTGTTTTACATAATCTTAATTGAAATTGTCATTCATGACTCTTCGCTCACCAGACCGTATCTGCATCGTGCGTGGATTTAACGCCAGACAATTACAGCGGTGGCGGCTTGGTAAGCGTAACATTATCATTATAACCTTTGTGTCCCCAAAGCGTGGTACTCGAAACTCAGGTCAGACTGTCTGTTATCAACACCTACCTACATTGCGAATTTACTATGTGATATAAAATTGTTCTACGAATTTCACGTGCAGATACAAAAAGCGTAATGAAATGACTATCTAACTTACAGTGGAGCTGATGGTAAATGGCTATGCCCATGGACACAAACAAGACTACAGATGCGTTGGCCTTATAGGCAGAAAATTAATTCTATGATCTAGTACCTTAATATCAACCAAAAATAATTATAGCTACTTTGAGGTTAAGAATCATTTCATATCAGACGTCACGCACCTTTGATGCTACTTTCAGCCACCGATTTAATACCTGAAATAAATATTAGATGTCTATATCGCCACCTTTCGGAGGCCACAAGGTCTTTCGATAATTTCGCCTCTTACGGCGATTACGGGATGAGATGAGGTGATGTTATCGTTATTACCGCTATCAGATGCCGTTATAATATACGTATCGAATTTAATTATGTAATAATCGTATAATATAATATATCGTAATATAATTCCTATATCATAAGCCACCATCAGATGGCGTTATATAATGTACGAATCAAATTAAATTTTTACGTGGTAGAGTCATGCTGCAGCTATATTATGGTTGTAGCACGAATGGGTCGGCTCGGCCGAGGTAGGACCACGCTCTCACAGAATACCAGAGTAAAATAGCAGCTTGATGCTCCTGTGTTTCGTATGGTGAGTGTAGAGAACCAGAGACCTTTTTTACTGGAAACGAGGCATTCCATCTTAGTCCTTAGGGGTGATAGCTCATCATAGACATCTTTGGGCCACAGCGTCCACTTGCCATCAGGTCGACTGTGTGCTCGTTTGTCACCCTCATTCTATAAAAAAAAGTTTCAATATGGATCCAACGCTTATGAACGAGCTCTGATGAAACATTATTAAGGTAAAATGATGGCATTGACCAAATTGACATTATTATCTATTTCACTTGTTCAATTGGTAGTGTTGACGCGTTCCAATTATGGGGTTCTGGATTTTATTACACTTCTAACTGAAAAATATTGCAACAAACATCAAAATTTATAAAAAAACATATAATATTAAGGTGTCACCTAAATACAAATAAAAGATTCAATCAATAAAGTTATCAAGATGACAATAATACACCAAATTATATGAAGAATTTTTTTTTTATAGGATCGGATGACAAACGAGCACACAGTCCACCTGATGGTAAGTGGTTGCTGTGACCCATAGACATCTACATCTATCTTCAATAAAGAATCAAAATGCAGATGCGTTGTCACCCGTGAGGACTAAGATGGAATGCCTCTTTTCCAGTAAAAGGGTCTCCGGTTCTCTACACTCACCATACGAAACACAGCAGCGTTAAGCTGCTATTTTACGCTGGCATTCTGTGAGAGCGTGGTCCTACCCCGGTCGAGCCGACCCATTCGTGCTACAACTATACCAGTAATATAGCTGAAGCATGGCTCTACCACGTATAAATAATTTAGTAAGAAGTAAGTAAGAACTCTGTATTAAAAACATAGGCGTGCGTAGTGGCGCATTGGCATTATTCTAATACAGTCCGTATAGGATATTTAAAGAATTGTGATTTCTTCTAATGCAAATAAACTATGCAAATTTTCTTTTTGATTTTTTTTTGCAGATTTTTTTACCTTAAAATATTTTTTAAATTAATTTTACAACATGAAACAAGATAAAAAAAATACTAGTATTAGCAGAATCTTAAATGAATGAATGAATGAAAAATGTAATTTATTGAATAAGTAAAACTAGGGTTATAATAATCAATGTCAAAGAACGTAATAATTTATTTACGTAGTCGAAATTTGAAAATAACATAGAAGGATCGAATATTCAGCAGATTGTAAACAATAAGCATGCCACATAAAGAGATCAACTATTATATTTACATTATTTTTTTATTTTATTATAATACACAGCGCAGTGGTGGTACCCTACTTTTAAGGACAAAATCGTTCAAAGATTCTCCTTATAAGTTACCAGTCCATCAAAGATAATGGACAGCTCTTATTTTACTGTTATTTTCGAAGCCCTTGAGAAATAAACCGTAGTGGAATAATAAAAAAAAAACTTATTTGTCTTTTGTATTCAATTTATTACTTAGTTATGTAACAAGTAATAGTAGTGAAGTTATTATATAGGTATCAACTACATACTTCAGTATACGTTTACTATCTGTATCTAATTATTATAATATCCTTTCCAAAGTTTCTTTTCATATACTTGATATGATAGTATTGCAGATGTGAGGCGTTCACAATCCATGAGACCTCGCCGACGGCATTAAAACGGTACCTAATAGAGTACCGCTTGGAAATTGTGCCGGGTACAATGCCTCGACAGCAAACAATTTTATTATGATCTTGTAGTAACGTTATGAAATGAAATGGTAGTTACCCTTAAGTGAAGTTAAAGATTTTGCAGAATATGAAGAAAGTTAAAAACTAAAATCCAACTACGACAAAGATCGCTCACTTTAAAGGTGTTAACAAGTCTACGATGTCGATTTTTTGTTATAAATGATAAATACAATTGCTTATTAAATGGTGGGTGTGGAGCTACACGATTTAGTAACATATGGTAACATGGTTATTCAAAGGTAATTCAAGTTTCCAAGTAAACTTTTTAACTATACTAAATCATAATACGAAAAATGGTTATAACTGTATTAGAGTTAGGGTTTCGCATCGATATTTCTTGAAGGGAATTCTCGAGAAATTTGATCTTATTTGAGACGAGACAAAAGTGATCGAGAAAATGCTAGCACTAGACATTAATTTATCGTGATATTGGGATAGTAGATAGGTACTGGTAGTCCTTAAATAAATTTAAAAAAACAACCAGTAATTCAGGACATCGAACATGCAAGTCTTTAGGTGATTATTATTCAAATGTTTATTTTTTGTTCTATTTTCTTTTAAGTACGACTTAGTTAAGAAAAATAAATTATTTAGATGTATTATTTAATATAGTATTAGATTTATTCTTTGTTTTGTGATGTGAAAAGTTAAAGGAAAAAGTTTGTTTTTGTGTATGAAAAGTGAAGAAAAATGTTTAACAAGGATATTTAGTTGATTATTATCAAAATGTTATTTATTTCTTCTGTGATTAAAATTTCTACTTAGTTAAAGGACAAATATATGTACCTATGTAACGATAATTCAAATTGTTCTTAAGATGTTTCAGGTACTTACATACTATTAATTCAATCAAACAAAATACTGTTATTAATATTAGCTAAGCTGGCTGTTGAATAATATTAAAATAATATTCAATATAATTAATAATAACCTACACAAAACTAAATAATTAATAAATGTTGGTGATAATTAAAAAGCGTAATTTTTGTCAATTTTATAACTTCTTAAAACAATCTCGACAATTAGAGAATTCTCGAGAAATTCTTGTCGAGAATTCCCGGGACTCGAGAAAAAATATAAGTCGAGAGATGAGAAACCCTAATAGAGTAGATTGTCAAAGCTAATGTCCATCTATTAGTAAGGCCTACCGCCTACAAATTCCATCACAAAAAAGATAAGCATCTCACCGCGATCATTAAGTGGCGCGCCTGTTCATGTTTTCCTAAGGATTCAATTCAGCTGCACTCATTGACTTGAGGCAGCGTCAAGGCGTTATGTATCATATTATGCTTATGTTTGACTGTCGTAACTCTGCCTTGAGTTTGCAGTTCTCCAAATAGTGAAAAATTTCAGTAAAATTTTTTGGAGTACCGTCACACCATGTGAAATGTAGGAGCATTTTCCTATTTACTGTAGTAATCTATAAGAATATGGTCCTTCCATACGACCATATTCTAACACATCGGTGTTAACGAACCAAAAACTGCATATAGTGAAACATGGCTCTACCACAAAAATAAAGACATATTGTGTTTTTATTTTCCTTTCCACATAAATAATCGTCATTGAGCATGCCAGTATTGTACTAAGTATCAAATGGTTATTACGCCGACCACACAACACATTCACCTTGATATCTACCTAATCCCTCCCACTTACTATGTGCATGCATAGAGTTAAAGCGTTATTATACTCATAATATGTAAAGGTCATGATGAGTATTTTACTCAAATTGCCGTTGTTAAGTATAAGCAGTGTCATCTAGGATCCTAAGCTTGAATGAGACAAAGGAGGAACAAAAGGTGGTCTTCAAACAATGTTTATCATTTGGGTAAAGGATTTTTGTGAAATTAGAGCAGTCCGTTTTGTTATGAAAACATGTGTCAGTACAAAATGTTGAACATGATTGCATTACAGTATATAACGAGTTAGTGAAAAAAAAGTGTAAGTTTCAAAAGATACAATAATTTTATTGCTTACTTGTATTATCTGTAAATTTTAAAACTATGGATATTTTATATATTTATTGAAAAAAGTTTTTTTTGAATGGGGGTGACAAACGAGCACACAGTCCACCTGATTGTAAGTGGATGCTATGGTAGACATCTACATTTATCTTCGATTAAGAATCAAAATGCAGATGCGTTGTCATCCTTGAGGACTACGATGGAATGCCTCGTTTCCAATAAAAAGGGTCTCCAGTTCTCTACACTCACCATACGAAACACAGCAGCATTAAGCTACTATTGTACGCTGGTATCCAAATTAACATAACATTACGTAATATTATAAATGATCTTATTTTGTAAACCAGTGACAATTACTTAAAAGCTCAATTAACTAATGTACCTAATCATTATATGGAGTAATTATTCGATTTCCCAATTTTTTTAATAATATAACCTAGTTTTGTATTTCTTACCATGTTGCTGCTGCAAATCAATTTAACAAGAAACTAATAATGTTTCAACATTCCTTATAACTAATGTCCTAAATTCCAAATCAATCTTAAATTTATTAAATACTTATTTTTATATTTATAATACTTATTTTTATATTTATAATACTTATGTTTATATTTATAATACGCTATTATATTATATTACGCTATCAATAATATTACTTAGGCCCGCACCCGGGTTTACTACGCAAATAACCCTCAGCTCTCGAAAATAAAGAAATGATTTTTTTAATTATTTTCTTATTAGCGACCTTTTGTGGAAAACTTGAAGAACGGTACAGATAATATATTAACGAAATAGGGTTATCTAGTCTGTCTGTTTTACCCCACTGTCACTACAGGAGGATATTTCTACGGATGTAAGTAATGACGGTAGCCATCCCGCCTGCAAAGCGCGGCAACTATGGCAAATTTCCTCATATAACGTAATCCAGGGGAAGGCCTATGTTCAGCAGTAGAACCCCCACTAGATGGAGTGACGACCTGGTAAAACATGCAGGAAGTCGATGGATGTAGGTGGCTCAGGACCGTGCTTTGTGGCATTCCTTGGGTAAGGCCTATGTTCAGCAGTGGATTTGTGAAGGGCTGTAATGATGATGATGATGCTGCTGTAAATCAATTTAACAAGAAAATAATAATGTTTCAACATTCCCTATAACTAATATCCTAAATTCCAAATCAATCTTAAATTTATTAAATATTTTTATATTAACAAGAAATTTAATTGAAACGTAAAAGTTTATACGACGACGAACAAACAAAGCATAACTCATTATATAAGTTGCCAGGCCAGGGTTAAAATTGTTCACGCCAATGCATGCAGTGGTTCTGAGCAAGGAATTACCGTACACAATGTAATACCACAGTTTAAAGACCTTAGTAATACTGTCGCTGATAATAATAAGGTTTCAGAACAGTACACTCAAACCGTTTTTGATGATTACTGTGGAGTTCTCTAAAATATTTTCTTAGAATACTAGAATATAGAACGTTCACTTCTAAAAATGAATCATAAAATTGGGCGGTAGTACGACGGGAGATATTAGAAGTGTAATTTTTAAAACTAGTGAACATCAAATACTATTATAGTAATAAATTAGCATTAAAAGTTGCTATCAATAATATTACTTAGGCCCGCACCCGGGTTTACTACGCAAATAACCCTCAGCTCTCGAAAATAAAGAAATGTTTTTTTTTTCTTATTGGCGACCTTTTGTGGAAAATTTGAAGAACGGTACAGATAATATATTAATGAAATAGGGTTATATAGTCTGTCGCTGATATTCAGACAAAACATAAGCGACAAAAATTCAAAGATAGAATGTGTTTTACCCCACTGTCACTACAGTAGGATATTTCTACGGAATTAAGTAATGACGGTAGCCATCCCGTCTGCAAAGCGCGGCAACTATGGCAAATTTCCTCATATAACGTAATCCAGGAGAAGGCCTATGTTCAGCAGTAGACTTTAATAGGCTGTAATGGATGGATGAAATTAATGTACAATGTATATATTGGATGGTTATATAATGTACAGGTGTAAGTAATTTATGGGTTAAAGGCTTGAAGTATTTTGAAATACGAGGTTCGCTTTCGTCTCCACATTTTATGACAATAAATAATCATAATACGAACCTAAAAATTCAAAATATGGCGCTTTCTTGTACTACATTCCGACTGTCGTCGGGTTCTTTTTTGGTAATAATTTACTTATACCTAACATTTCGAGCTTTACAAAGATATGTATATTCGTAGTATTTTTGGCATAATGAAAATAAGGATTACCGATATAGTTTATAATTTTGCAAAATTATAAAAATATACAGCCAACAAGAAAGTAGAAACCACATTGACATACTGGACATACTATGGACATTGTTATGGTGTATCGTATGGTAAGTAGAGACTAGACGACTGGAGACTAGTTTCTAATGTGAACCCAAAAAAAAAACATAATTATGTATATATTATGTTAAATGAAACTAATTTTACGGATTTTTTCGCGTTTTAATTTAACTTTTTAATTCCCGACGTTTCGGGAACATATAGCTGACGTAAAGCACCAACGTTCCGGGAAGTCTGCAGTCTGCGAACATGTTCAAGATCGACCCCGCCATTATATTAGATTTGATAGACCACAAATCCTCTCAAAAGAACACCGATTCCTACCAAGGATGATTCGCGAGGCTATTGAAATTAAAAAACATCCTAATTTCAACAGAGAAGATGGATGGGTATTACCATCTGCTTGGGATCCTATAAATAATAAATTTAAACCCAAACCCAAGCATACCACTGCAAGACTTCAAAATACTACTGTAAGCTCATTCTACGTAGATCGGACCAAAAATTAATGTTCAAAAACTGAAGGTAGCCGGGCTAACTATGACATCGGGACGTCAAACACCTCAGTACCCCCCGAGACCATGGGTGCTGTAAAGCACCCGAAACGTCGGGAATTAAAAAGTTAAATTAAACGCGATAAAATCCGTAAAATTAGTTTCATTTAATGTGTAGTGTTCGCGTAAATATAAGAAATCATTAACAATAGATGTCTGATGTATTCGCCAATTATGCTGATACCGTATCCTTTGCCAACCATGCTGAAAATGTCTTCCAATGCAACGGTAAAGAATTACGGGGATATGACGTCTCCCTGTCTTACACTTTTCTGCAACATAATGAGTTTCGTACTGTAGCCCTAATATAATAAAACTTCAACACCTCGATATACCGACAGTAAATCTAGCAGCGCTGAAGAAGAATCTACGGCTTTCCACAAGTCCACACACGCAAGACAAAGTGGCAGATTGTACTCTTGTACTACGCACCCCAAGGGCCCTAGTGTACACTAGAAAGTTTCTAATTTTAGTCAAAGATTAGTGAAAGGATAATTTTATGAATAAAATATTTTTGCCGTTAAGGTGATTTGAACATATTATGCGTCTAATGTTTGTATGTACCGCTTAACATAATATTTTCAATGAACATAATATTACGATAGAAAACACTAATCACTTTATTTTTCCGACCAAAAAATAAAACATAAAACAGTGAACAGATCTCTAGAATATGTTACATCCAGATAAAATATAGAAACATTGGTTCTTTAAGAGAGTTTTCATTAGATGATACATAGTAGTGTGTAATATACTAATGTATGCGTGCCTCGAACTGTCTACAAAATTATAATGAACAAAGCTGTGAAATAAGGTTTCAAACATCAAAAGACTTTTCATCTAAACCTTCACCGTTAGCATCACAAATTATATGTATATGTACATATTTCTAAGCACGTTTAGCTGGCACATTTTGCCTTCGGCAATACATATTACATTTTATGCAAGTAAGTTTTGAATGTATTAAAAACTTTACATAATTATTCTATCTTCGCTCTTACAACATTAACATTTGTGAAGACATAACTTAAACACACAATTTACTCGGGTGAGCACATCATTTTCATCGCTTTTTCAATAATATGTTTGGGATGCGGAGAAGTCACTGTGGAGAGATACCGTGCTACCAACGCAAACTACCGTGGTTCTTAAAGACTTTAGTCTTAAGTAACATGCAATTTAAAAATAAAGTTAAGCGACAAAAGAATGTCGTACGGCTGAAGCATTGTGAGCGCTATAAAATAAGACGCTAAGTGGAGATTTACTGGGAACATTGCGAGGCCGCGCGACGGAAACCTCACGTGAGCCGTCCCCGGTGCACATTAACAGATTTATTATGAAGCACGCGTTTCGTACATTTATATTAACGTAGTACACTAGTAGGCAATATAAATCATATTCGCTGATCGATACAGCTCTACGCTCTGCTTTGTTTGGCTACTTTTGTCGACAAATTGTTCCCACAACATGCTCGATACATCAATTTTTAGTCATATACGAGGGGACTAAGTTCGCGGAATGGGGGGTGGGTAAGGAGTGGAAATAAAAATCCAAATTTATTTTTCCTTTTCAATATATTCACCTGCTACCCTAATACATTTTTCGGATCTTTCAATTAACTTATGTATACCCTCAAAAAAAAAATAGTTTGTCTTTGTCTAAAAAATACGCCGAAACTGCTTCCTTCACTTCTTCATCACTTAAAAACTTTTTCCCACGAAGTTCTTTTTTTAAGTTTGGAAATAGATAATAATCACTGGGGGCCAGGTCAGGACTATAGGGTGGGTGTGGCAAAATTACGAAGCCCACCTTCTGCAGGGCAGCCATCGCAACATGGCACTTGTGAACAGGCGCGTTGTCGTGCAGAAGAAGGATTCCTTTGGTAAATTTTCCCCTTCTTTTCTCCTTTATGGCTTCCTTCAATTGTTCTAGGATTGAAGCGTAGTAATTTCCGGTTATGGAGACACCTTTATCTTTATAATTAATCAATAGGATTCCTTCTGAGTCCCAAAAGACTGTCGCCATGATTTTCCCAGCCGATTGTGCCCCCTTAATTTCTTGGGTGGTGGTGTGCCTTTTTTGTGCCACTGCATAGAGTCCTGTTTGGACTCAGGTTCATAATGGTGAACCCAAGTTTCGTCACCAGTAACAATTCGAGCCAACACTCCATCTTTGTCTTCCATACAGAGTTCCAAAAATGCACGAGAACACTCCACGCGCTGTTGCTTTTGAAGCGGCGTGAGCATTCTAGGCACCCATCTTGCGCTGACTTTAGTCATGCCAAGATGGTCATGAAGAATTTTGAAAATGGTTGTATCTGATACTCAAACCATTTCTGCGAGCTATTTTTTCTTTAAGCGGGCATCTTCTAATATTAATTTTTCGACTTTTTGAATAATTTCCGAAGTGGTCACCTCGATCGGCCTTCCTGGCCGTGGGTCGTCTTCAAGTGACTCTCTGCCTTGTTTAAAAAGGGTGTGCCACTTGTAAACCATAGTTTTACTTGGACAAGAGTCTCCGTAAACGGATGACATCTCTTCCAGTATAGTCTGAACTGATTTTCCGCGCTTGGTAATAACGGCACGGAACTCGATTTTCTCCATATTTCACAATTTCTTTCCGATTGATTTGTTTGATTGACGATAACTCAAAGATTAATGATCTAATTACACTAAAACCCGGTATTTATACTAATAATGAGTTGCTCAATTAGCACGTAATTCAGCGACGTCCCCACTTATTACCTACCTACCCATTCCGCGAATTTAAAAACGCATCCTCGTATTTAAGTATATTCGAATGTCGCACTGAAAAATTAAAGTAAAAACAAATAAGTAACGTCACGTTATTCATTAAATTTTTAAGTTTGTCTATTAAGCAAACTGTATTTCAATTTCATCTGCACATTAAAACACAAATACTTCAAACAAAATATAAAATAAACGCTATTTTGCCTTTATCAATACACTTCACAGGCTATTGAAACGGTAACGTTAGACATAATATTAGGTCCTTACATATGAAATTAGCGTTTTGTCGTACTGACCACTTTGATCTGAAATATCTCCTCTTTGGTTAAGAATTCCAAATTCAAATTTATAAATTCATTTAGCTGGTACATTTGAGTTTTGAAAACAGTCATTCATTTGTTTTTTCCTCATTATTTTATTCTTTGGCGTCGCTTATTACCGCACAATGGAAAACATGAAATATTGGTATATTTACGAGTGCGAGTTCTACCGTGGCACCAATGCTGCAGAAATAGCTCGAAGGATTAATTATGTGTACGGCGCTGGTGTCGCAAAAGAAAGCACGGTACGTTTTTGGTTTCAACGTTTTCGTTCTGGAAATTTCGAGCTTCAGAACCAACCCCGTGGACGGCCGGAGACCAAAGTGGAAAATGAAGAATTAAAGGCTATTGTGGAAGCAGATCCATCACAAAGCACTTCAGAGATAGCTGCAGGCTTCGGGGTAAGTGATAAAACTGTATTAATCTACTTGAAGCAAACCGGGAAAGTAAAAAAACTTGAACGATGGGTACCTCATGAATTGAGTGAATCGAACTTGCAAACACGCGTCGACTGCTGCGTTACTTTGCTCAACCGACACAATAATGAAGGGATTTTAAATCGAATCATTACTTGTGATGAAAAGTGGATACTGTACGATAATTGGAAGCGTTCGTCGCAATGGCTGAACCCTGGAGACCCAGCCAAATCCTGCCCTAAACGAAAATTGACTCAGAAAAAGTTACTTGTGAGTGTTTGGTGGACTAGCGCCGGTGTCGTTCACTACAGCTTTCTAAAATCTGGCCAAACGATTATGGCAGATATCTATTGTCAGCAACTGCAAACCATGAAGTAAGAACTAGCTGCTAAACAACCGAGATTGGTCAATCGCTCTAGGCCACTGCTGCTTCACGACAACGCAAGACCACACACTGCACAACAAACAACCACTAAGTTAGATGACCTACAATTGGAATGTCTGCGACATCCACCGTTCTCCCCGGACCTTGCTCCAACAGGATTAATCCGAAAGAGGATTATCCTCAGATGCACTCATGATGGATGGCGCAATTATGCGTGCGTTACAACATAAAATACAAGAATATTTTATCAAGAATAAGCAGATCGTTAGCAATTCGTCGCAAATTTATGGTACGCTTCCCTAGGATATTTTTTTTTCATAAATCCTATAAACAACAACGGTTACCAAAGAAACGACGCTTCGCTAGAGTAAAACCTTTACTCTCAATCTAGTCAGTATATTATAGACGTGTCGACAAATATATTTGTAACATATTATTTATAAATTTTAGCTTTCTGCACTCCTTTTCCATAAACTTTAACTATGCCAAATCCTACACTACTCCGTGCGCGAATACCTACTTAATAGGGGTACAATGGATACCCTCCACGTAATATAGATAGATAGCGATATTATAAGGCTGCTGAAATCAGGTTGTACTATAATAATGAAAACATAAATTGTTATACAACTTAAATAAAATCCTATGATATTTAAAGTTACAAGTAATTACCTTCCAGCAGTGATAGTATTTATATAAGAAGTATTTGCATAATAGCTTTTCTTTATAATGAGATTAACGATAACTGTGAGGATTCGCTTTAATATTTCGATCGACTAGATTACAAGCACGATATTTCTTGAAAGATTTCGCCATAAAACCACTATATTTGTTGATTGCAGAGCCAATAGCATCGAATCTGAACCCATTATTGCCAGTCCGTGTAGTCAGAAATCAACATATTTGAATAAATTTTTTCGACGATATGTGATAGTGGATATTCTTACAACGCCACTACACGGAGATCTTACAACCCTATACGAAATACGATTTACATAAACCCTTTCTCTGTCCCATGAATCATATATGAACATTTCAATTGTTTAATTATTGTGTCTGTGTCGCGGACAGGGAAACTGTAAAATTAAATAGAAGTAAGTATAGCTCTATTTAATGCCTATCCGGTAATTGGCAGTTAGATGTGTAAGGATTTAATTTAAAACTAATAACATTATTAATTCGATAATAACGTATTGTGAATATCCTTTTGAAGTTGAAGCAAAATTCGTATAGAGAACAGTAAATTCATAAAAATAAAAGGACCAGCGAGAATACGCGCAACTGATTTTTTTCAAGTTATACTTCAAATTGCAAAAGAAACAAGGAATAGCTTGTGTTATATATTGTATAGTGTAAGGAAATGCTGTAATTTCAGTTCGAACAGTCCACGCCGCAATCGGTGAACATTGTCAAATTTACAATATTATGTGCAGTTCAATTTCGATGCCACACTTTGTTTGCACCTGCTTCGATTCGACGGAGTACGCGTTGTTATGCGGCTTGGAAATAGGTGCGCGGTTCGCATATGAATTTCAAACAGTAGACTTTAAAGGAACGATGCCTTTTCAGTAACGGCATTAGCGCGAATACTGCTCATCCGGTTTATATTTCAAAACATGCCATAGATATGTATCTACACTTAACTGTAAAATGCTTCGCGATATTATGAAGAAACAGTGTACCTACTGACCAAGGTGAAATTAACCATTTTGGCTAAGTACAAAGTTTAGCTGAGTGGTAACAATATAATATATCATTTCTTCATCATGGCCGCAGGTTGCGCAAATCGATCTTACCTAGTAATGAGATGATGCAGTCTTGGATGGTAAAGATAAAACGCGCCTGCTTAGTTAAAACCTATTCAATCATTTTTTTTGCAGACACACAGTCATTGCATTTTGGATGGAAATACTTGTGTTCTTGCAAATTATTTCAATCCCTTGCTGAATGTAACATTCCTGACTTCTTTTCAATTACCGTTATACAGTCTGAAGTGGCCATGGACCGGTCATATAGCTCGATGAACCGACAACCGATGGGGAAGGAAGGTTCTCGAGTGGCAGCCTCGTACCGGTAGACGAAGTGAAGGGCGTCGCCCCACTAGATGGAGTGACGACCTGGTAAGACATTCAGGAAGTCGATGGATGCATGTGGCTCAGGATCGTGCTTTGTGGCATTCCTTGGGGGAGATCTATGTTCAGCAGTGGACTTGTGAAGGGCTGTAATGATGATGATGATGATAAAAGAAGGGTGAACATGACTTTATCAAGCTAGTGCATTTTACGGGCGGATTTGCACTAGTATGAAGAGGATTTTGTTTTCATACAAATTAACATCCCTTACAGTGAAGGATGTACCTAGCAGACTTAAATAAGTTTTTTTTCTATAGGAGAGGGGGCAAACGAGCATGCGGCTCACCTGATGGTAAGTGACTACCGCCGCCCATGAACAAGTGCAACACCAGGGGAACCAGAGGAATTGCAGATGTGTTGCTGGCCTTTTAAAAAGGAGTAGGCTCTTTTCTTGAAGGTCCCTAAGTCGTATCGGTCCGAAAAATCGCTGGTGGTAAACTATTCCACAAGGAAGTTGTGCAAGGAAGAAAACATCTTCTATAATAAATATAATTCTATAATCTTAATCTTCTATAAGTTAACAAATACATGTCTCCCTTACTCAAGTACTTGTTAATTATGTATAAAAGTAAATTACTCAGGTTTGTTGTTGAAAAATGAGTAACAATAATAGTTTTATTAAAACTTGTTGATATATTTGTTTATCAATAATTTGACAAATTGTAGTAGGTTTTGTAAGCAAGGCGAGCATAAAATAGCTCAACAAAACAAATTAAACAACACTTACCATTTCTAGATACGTCTAGTTCTACTAAGTTTTCAAAGTTCTGTATGTCAGATGGAAGTTTGTGAATTTCATTGTCACTAAGACCTAGTCTTCTCAGACGGTGAAGTCTGAAGAAATTCTGAAACAATCAATGTAAAAAGTTCTTATTTAATAGTAACACATTTTATGCTTAAATTATACAAATAGAATTATAACAAAAGGACCTACCTTTAACTACTACTACTAGTAACTACTTAAAATTATTGTTTTAATTATTATTCCAGATATTTCTAAAAATTATTTTCATTATTACAATATCATTATTTATGTTTTCATATACATTAATACATAATAATAAAACTTATTTAGAGTTAATTAAATATTGGTTTATAGGTTTTTCTAAAATATGTATGATCATGTCAAAACTACAAGAAAATTAAAATTATTTTAGTTTTTTTTTGTATTTCTGGCAATAATCCTATCCCAAAGAGCCTTCATCACAGAATGTTTACTTTTTTTAACCGGTTAAACATTTTGCACTACTTTTGCCCAATTTTTTAATTTTTATATGAAGATTTTGAAAAAAAAAATTATTTCAGTAATAACTTTTAATTTAAACTTGAGTAAGTTTGAATACTTGTTACCTTATAATGCTACTTTCAAGTGTATATTTTTTTTCCCTAATTAGGCATGGCAAATTAGGAAAAGAAATCTTGTGCTAAAATTATTGCAATGTTTTTAGCTAAATAAAGATAATAAAAACACATTAAAAAAAATGTTTTCATGAATGCAGTAGAACCATCAATAGCATTCAGTGAGCCACTAATATCCTAATAACCAATGCTCTGCAAAAAGTTACTCTTATGTTATGCAACAGTTAAATGCTTGTTTGAAAATGTATGATTGCATAATACAATGAAATCAAGAAACAGGTAAATCTGTCCGTAGTGTCCATCATAGCTGTTAGTTCAAGGGGCAATGATTTTTTACCTCTACAAAGAGAGTAATTGGTGTTCCTCAAATTTATTTAATTAAAGAAAGAAACATGGAACATATTATAAATCATAGTATATTAGTGTGTCCATCATAGCCATTAGTTCAACGGACAAAATTTGAGCCTAAGGCTGATGTGTTTAGTATGATAAGTGAGGATTTTTTTTAACTTGTAACAAAGTATTTCATCTCAATCCTCAGAGGCAATAATCCACCTAAATTTTGATTCTTGATTGATGATAAGTTACAGAGTCCATAGTCAATAGGCCACAGCATCTACTAATAATCAGACAGACTTTGTGCTTGTTTGTCACCTTTACTTCTAAGAGTAAACTCCCCTATGATAGATGACACCTTACACTCGCAAATGCTTAAACCGGTATGATTCTCTCCAGATAATACCAAAAAGAAATCAACCTATTTCTTTGTGTAAGTGCATAAAAAAACATGGAAATATTTTGTGTACATATATGTTGATACAGACCTGTACCTACTAGTATGTACTGGAAATCTACTTCTTTAAAGAAATATGTTAAGAGTAAATTTTATGGAGTGAATAGACAGCAGCAATCTATAGGAGAGGCCTATGTTAATTAGTGAGCTTGGGATGGCCTGTAGTGATAGTGACAGCTTCAAATACAAAATGACCCTTGCAAAATGTAACTGATTATTATTGCAGTTCGGTTAATTGTTATTAATAATTGCGGCGAAGTGTAGTGTAGCCCTCTTACTCTTACCTCTTTTTTTACCATCCAATTTGAATAAATTTAGTATAGATAATCTATGTAATGTGAACAGAGCACAGATTCATTTTTATGTCTCTTGCTGTTTTCATTGATTAAAAGATTGAGAAATTCTTAAAGACACAAATTTATATGTGTATGTAAATTAATACACAAGCATCAACTTACGTAGTTGGCATACCACTTATACCAAGTGGTATAATTTTTGAATGTTGGGACTTGTATATCTCCTACTAGTAAAATATGAGTTGTGCTAATATTTTCAAATTAGAATTTTATATTCTAAAACCTGTTTATTTTTTTCTCTCTGTTCATAATAAATATTCTTTTAATGTTAAAAATGATGAGAACTTTTAATTAGTTGTGTTTATGGTAAAATATTTAGTTTAAGTAAGTTCTGTTAGTAAGTAACTTTGATGTTCGAAATATAAAACATATAATTAATTTACTTAAATTACGCTACAGCCCAAAAGTTTGGAAGCACATCTGTTTTCATACAAAACAAAACATTACTGACAATATGAAGTAAAAGTTAGTAATAAAATTAAGTTTCACTACCTTTTACTATTGTTCACACAAAAATAAAGGATTATCATACCGCATTCATCAAGTTTTAAGAAATTCATTCATTTTGACGAAACACGTGTTTTATGAATTAATCTGTCGGTGCTTTCTTTTATGTGATGGTGTGGTTTTATTGAATATTTTTGCCAGTTTTAACTTTTTTGGACTCACTATAGTAGCACTTGAGCATTGGCACGTGAAGGTTGTGATATTAACATTCTCTGTATGCGAAAGATTTTGACTACTGCTTTGACCATATTTTTTTTACTGAAAATGACAAAATGCATGCAAATCACACTTGAAGAGGGAAGCACTATTTGCACTCTACGTGAGAAAGGATACAGTGAATGTCAAATCGCAAAAAGACTTGGAATTTCTTGTAAAGGTGTCCACTACACGCTTGCTAGAAAACAAGAAACTGGGAATAATGAAGATAGAAAAAGATTTGGTAGGCCCAAATCCACAACAAATCAAGAGGATAAGTTCATCAGAGTTCTCTCTAAATGGAACCGACGCTTAACTGCACCACAAATAACTGCAGCTGTGAATGATACGGGAGCAACACCCATTTCAATAACAACAGTTAGAAGACGTCTACTGTCTGCGGGACTAAGAGGATATGTTGCTGCTAAAAAACCAAAGCTAACAATTGGACATAAGAAAAATAGAATAGAATGGGCAGAGGCATAAAAACTAGACAATAGATCAATGGGAAAATATCCTTTGGACGGACGAATCAAAGTTTTAAGATTTTCATGTCCAATAGACATGTGTTTGTATGCCGTTCAAAATAAGAGGGCTTCAGAAGCTTGTACAATGCCTACTATCAAACATGGTGGTGGTAATGTCATGGTTTGGGGTGTTTTGGTAACAGTAAACCCAGAAATCTTGTGAGGATAACCGGAAAACTAAACAAGGAAGGCTATCTATTATAAAATTCTTAAAGATTCCCCCATACCCAGTGGACTGAATCTCATTGGTCCTGGATTCATTTTCGACAGGATAAAGATCCTAAGCATTTGTCAAAACTGTCTCAGAACTTTTTGAACAAGAAAAAAGATTTTAAAGATCATGCAATTGCCATCTCAATCACCTGACCTTTCTCCCATTGAACATGTTTGGGATGAACTCAACAGAAGAGTGAAAAAACGATCTCCAAAAAGCTCAGAACATTTGTGGCAACTATTGGAGGGCGAATGGAACAACTTAGATAAAGATTATTTGAAGTAATTAATTAATAGAATGCCTAGATATTGCGAAAAGATAATAAAATAAAAAAGTGGACATATCGATGAAACTAAAATTTAAATAAATTTTCATATTGTATGTTAAAATCTTACTTTGTTTAAATTAATTTTTGTTTAATTTTTAATTTAACATCAATAAAAAATTAAACTGACGACTTTGTTATCTTTTATTTGATTTTATCTGGCTGCTTCGAAACTTTTGGACGTTAGTTTTAGTATTTGTTTTGGTAATTTTATCCACAACACAGGAAGTAATTTAAATTGTTTAAATCCATTAAATTAGTTTTATTCCATGTGTAGTATTCACGTAAACATGAGAAATCATTATGTTAACTTATTTATTTACATTTTCTGCAAAAATTATTGCAATATTGTTCATTTCAGATTTACAACTAATGAAATTCTAAACAGTAGCTATAAAACTTAAAAACAAATACTAAAATATTTAAAAAAATATCAAAATACATGTGATAACTGTTAACATAAAAAGAGAAGGACTGTATTCATTGTAAGAACTATAGTAAATGCAAATCATTAGATGCTCGCAAAACAAAAATTAAATACAACTTAAAAATATTATTTGCACATCATAGTGATAAGGTAAACGCCCACGATCACAAGTGATATAAATTTAGGCCAAGCAGTAACATACCTTGGGCAAATCTCTTATATGATTGGCATCCAAAAAAAGTTCCTCTAAGCTTCTTGAATATCTTAAGATATCTTCAGGTACTGTTGGCAAAGAGCAATGCCGCTTGTCTACACATTCCACTTGGCGATTACATTTAAACAAAGGTATACATCGAAACATGTTGGACACTACACTTCAATCAAACTATATTGAGATAAATCACTACCACAACACATATTTGTGCGTTTTCAAGAACAAACACTATCTCAGCATTTTTAAAATTAAAACGACAACAAATTGTTTTATTATAAAGTACACCAGACACAGACACCTCACCCATAAAAATGATGCCACAAACTGTCAGTGTTGCCGTACTTTTTTTTTATAACTGGCTTTACGGCTCTGGGTTCTAGCCCTTCTGAGCCTGAAGTTACAATGTATAATTATCCTTCATAGTACACTGCTTCACAATCACCCGGGTGGTGCAAAACAAGCGACAAAGCCGAAAGAACAGACTTGGCTCCTCGCCGTGTGGTAGCGGCGTAAAAAATACCACCAACTACTTTCGCACCATGAGGCACAAAAGAAAAGAAATGGCCCCGAGTTACCGGCGCCCCTTTAATGGGGCAGGGGTGCGAAGAATCTCCGGGAGGAAAACCGGCGACGAGGTTCGCCACCCGTCACGTTCTGTCTCCCGGAGGTGCGAAAAGTGGATTGCGGAAGCCCGTCTGGCTACACTGAATGTATGTGGAGAAATTAATGATAAGATGGATGAAATATGCGATTAGATGTATGATAGAGGAATAGATGTGTTATGTGTAAATGAGACGAAACGGAAGGGAAAGTAGACCACTACACATGGCATGTATACCGCGTACTGGTCTGGTGTAGATGAGACAGAGCGAGCATGCCAGGGACTCGGTATCATCATTTCAGAAAGAATGGGTATGAATGTGTAAGCCCGATACTGCTATGGATACGAATGAAAGTGGGCTTAAAGAAGTTGTTTGTTATAGGGGTTCACGCCCCAGACATGTCTAAGCCCACTTATATCCGAGAGCAGTTTTGGGAGATGGTAAGGATGGTGCTAATGAAATGCAAGGGTAATGAAAATATTGTTATATTAGGAGATTTTAATGGAAGGGTTGGTGTGAAGAGGCTTGGTTATGAAAGGATATTGGGAACGTTTGGTGATGAAAGCATAAATGACAATGATGAAAGCCTCCTCACCTTATGTGTGGAAAAGAATATTTTTGTGACGAACACTTTCTTTCGTCATAAGAAGATTCACATGTATACATGGGAAAGAGATGGTGATAGAAGCATGATAGATTTCATAACTGTGGATGAAAGAATGAGAAGCGCACTGTTAGATAAAAGGGTTTACCGGGGGTTCAACGTAGGGACGGATCATTACTTGGTCTTATGCCGAATTAATGGTCTATTCAGACGTTGGCGGCATCGGACATCTGTGTCTACCACTGCGTTACAGCGTATAAGAATAATAAGGTTACAAGATGAAGGTGTGAAAGAGAAGAGCAAATGTAGACAGAGAAAATATAAGTGGTATGGATGAATTGTGTATGAATGATTTAGACTTGGAGACTGTGTGGTATAATGTCAAGAAACGTTTGGTGGATGCAGCTACCGAAGTATGTGGTGTAAGTAAGAGAACGAATGAAAGGAAAAATAACACTTTATGGTGGGATGATGAGCTACGGATGGAAGTAGAAGCAAAGAAGAGAGCATGGCTAGATTTACTAGGAACCAAGGCTAGTCATTCTAGCGGTATGAATGATGATATTGAAAGAAAAAAGGAAGTCTTTAGACATCTAAATAAGAGAGTAAAAGAAGTAGTTGAAAGGAAAAACCAAGAAAGAACTGATAAGAATGATAGAAGAATATTGGATAACTGCCAGGCAAATATTAAAATGTTCTGGAAACTCGTAAGAACTGCCAGGGGACATTCAAAACAGCCTAGAATGATTGCTGTACGAGACCAGAATGGCTGTATTCTGAATGACGAAGTTTCGAGTTTAAGGAGATGAAAGGAATACTCTGAAAGCGTGTTTATGAGTGATGAGATATTTGAATTAAATGAAATAGAAATTCCGAAAGAAGAGGAAAGAGATAGAGAGATAGGTAAAGATGAAATAATGAAAGCAATGAAAAGTATGAAAGCTGGTAAGGCAACCGGATATGATAGAGTATCACTCGAAATGCTAAGGGCTGGAGAGGGAGTGGTGGCAGACCTGCTGTACACCTTGTTTAATTTGTGTTGGGAACTTAAGCGGGTACCGGGAGACTGGTGCAAAGCCGTGATAGTCCCAATATATAAGGGAAAAGGATCTAATTGAATGAGTTATGAAAGATACTAATGGAAAAATTTGGGATGTGCAAGCGGGATTTAGAAAGGGAATGGGATGTACGGATCAGATCATTTCCATGCACATGATCGCGGAGAAGTTTTTGGCCAAAAACCAAAAGGTTTTTTGTGCGTTCGTGGACTTGGAAAAGGCTTATGACAGAGTGGACAGGGATGTGTTATGGCAAACACTGAACTCATTTGGGTTGTGCGCTGGGTTGATACAGGCATTGAAGTCTCTGTATTGGGACTCCAGTGCTTGTGTCAGTATCAACGGGGCCTACTCGGACTGGTTTGGCATCCATAAAGGTGTCAGACAGGGCTGTGTGGCTTCCCCGTGGCTGTTCAACCTATTTATGGACAGTTGTTTGGAAAATTTGAAAGTTGAAGAATGCGGGTTAAGAATGGGTGAGTTAACCGTCAAATGCCTTTTTTACGCCCGATGATCAAGTCATACTTGCGTCGTCGGCGGCCACGTTGCAAATGATGGTTACATTAATGAACAGGTCATTAAAAGAAAGGGGAATGAAAGTGAACGCAAATAAGACGAAAGTTATGGTTTTTGAAAGAGAAGAAAGTAAAACGATATTTGAAATAAGAATAGAAGGGGAATTGGTCGAGCAAGTAGATGAGTTTGTGTACTTGGGATTTGTATTTAGCAGGGATGGTAGATATGATAAGGATATAGAACGACGAGTGAACGCAGGAAATAGAGTAAATGGGGCTCTACACTCTATTGTGGAAAGTCAGAATGTGTCCAAAGAGGCACGTATGGCAATTCACAATGCTGTGTTAGTCCCTACTTTAATGTATGGTAGTGAAAGTTGGGTGTGACAGAAGAAGCACGAGAGTAGAATAAATGAAATAGAAATGCGGTCATTAAGGATGATTTAGGGCTGTATCTAAATGACAGAGTGAGAAATTGTGTGATAAGAGAAGAGTGTGGTCTGCAAGATGATGTTGTGACCAGGATTAAGAAAGGAATGCTTCGGTGGTTTGGTCATGTAGAAAGAATGAATGAGGAAAGAGTGACAAAGCAAATTTATGTGGCAGAGGTGAACGGCAGAGTCTGGAAAGGACGCCCTAGGCAAAATTGTTCTTATACTGTTAGCTAGACATCAAATCCATATTATTATTATTAACGTTACAATAACTACAGACATTGAATTATAAGATTAGTTTATTTTCTAATTGATTCACTTTAGATTACATAACAAAAAATGTATTTGAAAAAATATATGGACTGCCGTCCGTTGGTCTGTGCGTCGGTGAGTCTTCTCGCTTAATAGAAATGTAAGCATTAGATTGAAATATATAGTATTAAATAAGATTCCATATATTCTAAGGAGGATCCATATTGAGTTTTGTTATTGAACCGAAATACCCCCGAAATTTATCACTACGTTTGGCAATGTTACAGTCAAAATACTAACTTGTTTTACGAACACCATGTTATTGATTCTGCAGTCGGTGTTCAGCAGGGTGACCCACTAGGTCCAGCACTTTTCAGTTTAGGAATTCAACCCATTATTTCAAATTTGAAATCCAAGCTGAATGTCTGGTACCTGAACGACGGTTCACTGGAAGGTAGAGCAGATGACGTCCTCAGTGATCTTACTTATATTTTTCGAAATTTTAAAAATATTGGTCTTGAACCAAATAGCAATAAATGTGAAATATTTTTTTCCAATAATTTATCTACTTCTCACAGAGACACTTTAATTCAAAATTTCAATCATATTTCTCCAGGAATAAAAACTGTCAATACGGAATCACTATACCTGCTAGGTGCCCCGTTGTTTTTCGATAGTATTAAACCTGTTTTAAAAACAAAATTTGATCAGTTTTTAAACCACGTTAATAAATTGTATAAATTAAGCCCCCATTGCGCTTACTATCTTAAAATATTGTCTCCTTGTACCTAGATTTACATACTTACTCCGCTCGAGTCCAGTCTGGAAATGTTCGGATATTTTAAAAGATATTGATAATAATCTTAAAATAGCTATAGAAAAAATTCTAAATTTAACTTTAAATACAACAGCCTGGACTCAAGCTACTTTACCTATAAAATTTAGTGGTATTGGTGTGAGAAATCTTTCTAGCGTTGCATTGCCTGCTTTCCTTGCTTCCGTGCATAGTGTCAGTAATTTATGTAACATAATTTTAAATAATAAAGTAGACCTGTGCTTTGTTACGGAGGCAGGGCAGACATGGCAAACGCTCTGTCCCGGCGAAAATATTCCATTGGAAGTTAACCAACAAAAAAAAACAGTGGGATATTCCGTTGGTACAGAGGGTGCAGAAAGATTTGTTTCATAATTTCCATAGTGACCAAGATAAGGCACGCCTTCTAGCTGTTTCGACTAAGGAATCTAGTCACTGGCTATACGCCTTACCATTAAGTAATCTCGGCACATTACTTGATGGGGAAAGCTTACGCATCGCTGTAGGAATCCGACTAGGAGCGGCGATTTGTCAACCCCATCAGTGCCCCTATGGCAGCAGCGTTGACAAGTTTGGGCTCCACGGACTTTCTTGTAAGAAAAGTGCTGGTAGGTTTTCACGGCACGGTTCTTTGCACGATGTCATCCGAAGGGCTCTTGTCTCTATAAATGTTCCCTCGGTTTTAGAGCCTTGTGGAATATTTAGAGACGATGGCAGGAGACCCGACGGTATGACATTGGTCCCTTGGGAGAGAGGTAAAGCCCTAGTGTGGGATGCTACTTGCGTAGACACTTTGGCGGCCTCTCATCTCAGGGGTACCTCGTTCAGAGCCGGAGCGGCATCAGAGGCAGCTGAACTAAGTAAGTGGCGCAAATATGAGTCTCTGAGAGATAACTACATATTTGTGCCATTTTCTGTAGAGACTTTCGGTCCGTGGGGTCCACGTGCGATGAAGTTCTTAAAGGAACTCCATCCGCGGCTGGTTGTTGCTGCTGGTGATAAGAGGGCTGGCTCTTTTCTCGCTCAAAGGCTAAGTATAGCCATTCAGCGGAGAAACGAAGCCAGCGTTCTTGGCACGATACCGCGTGGAGTAGGACTGTTTGATAATTAAATTACTAGTTTTAGTTTTTTTTTAATTATAGTTTTTAATATTGTATATAATAAAATATTGTATATTATGTTATGTAAATAAATGTAAAAACTCAACACTGTTTAAAAGTTATTAATGAAAGTCGATCAGATTCTCTGTTTTTTTTTCTTGTAAAAATTATCGTCACTATTTTTACTTTTTTCATCAAAATTAAATGAAACTCACATGAAGCGTGCACTTTTGGTTTTTACAAACTATACCTATCTTTACTCACGAAATTATTATCAAATAAATATATGTTTAGCTATTTATAGATAGCTCAGTTATATCGTAAAACTATTTCCCTTCAATTACTTGGCGTAATGACCGGCTTGGCTATGTTTACTTTATGTAGTTTATTATGTTAATAGGGATGTTTTTCCTCACACAGTCCTTTTTACAAACTTACGACTGTTCAGTATCACAGTGGCTAAAATTTTGGCTACGCACTGCGGAGCATTTTATTTTGCCGTTAGTTAAACAGATTCCCTACGGATTCCATATTTAGGAAAAAAAACTGGTTAAGGTTGATTGGGCGGGTTGGTTGGAATCCAAAGAAGAACTCAACAATTTGCAGCAAACATTTTCTTGAGAAGTATAAAAGAAAAAGTGGAATAAAAACAATTTTATTAAAGGAGCCATTTCGACATTATTTGTACCAGTAAGTATAATATTGTTAAGTATGGTAAGACTTTAAAAATTTAATTTCAAAAACTTTAGATAAAAATAGAGATAGATTTTTATACATTATAAAACTGTAAATTACATTAAAGATAAAAAGCTTGAGATTATCCTATTTAAGCCTGTAGAATATTGGCACAGCCGGTGTATAGAGCATCAGCAGTGCTGTCATCTACATTGCAATGAATGTTACCGGTTTGCAACATATCATTGCTATGCAGAAGAAACAGCGTTGGTGATAGCACGCAGCCTTGTGGAACACCAGCATTAATAAGTAATAAGTTTGTAATCGGAGCATGCACCGTCTACTATGACCTTGATACTCCGATCTGCAAGAAAGTTGGTGATCTAATTACACAATTTCTCGGGAAGCCCATCGTAAGGGAGCTTCGAAAGAAGCACTTTGTGCCGATCGAAGGCATCCGTTATGTCCAAACTAAAGTCCAAGGCCTCCCGCTTGAGCTCTACTGCCTGCGATAATCAGCTGGTGGTCCTCAACGTACTTCATGAGCTGGCAGTTTATAATTTTTTCCATTATTTTGGAGAACAAGGAGGTGATAGCGATAGGCCTGTAGTTGGATGAATCTGAGCGGTCGCCTTTTTTTAGGGATCGGGTACACCAAAGCTGTCTTCCATGAGTTCGGGACTACTCCTAGGGAGTAGGAGTAACGGAAAAAACGCGTCAAAACCGGTGCCAACTCCGGAGCACACGTCTTCAGCACAATAGGTGAGACTCTACCAGACCCACTCGACATGTTGACGTCCAGGGAGAGGAGTGCTTTGCGCTCTGAGCACTGTGTAAACAGCACATCCTGCATGGAGCTCTCACACCGTGGGATGGTCGGCGGTATGTTCCCCCCGTCACGTCATCGAGAGTCGAGTTGAATTCAAAGTGAAAGCTTAGCAGATCGGCTTTCTCCTTTGCGGCATGTGCTAGTGAGTCGTCCTCTCTGTGCAGAGATGGCAGAGATGGCTGACAGAAGTTTCTTTGGACAGCTTTTGCGAGAGACCAGAATGCACGTGTTCCCGAAGGAAGTCGAACTAGTTTCTCGCCAATTCTGCAGATGTGCTCGGATTTTGCCTTGGCAATGACACTTTTGAAGGACCTGGAGGCGGAATTATACTTCTTTTTAAGAGCACTGGTGCATGCATCCTGAGATGTTGATGCCCAGGGCCGGTAGCACTCCTGCTTAAGGCGTCATGCAATTTTACAGGAGTGACCAAACCATGGTTGAGTTCTGCCTCCGATAGACACCACAGATGAAAAGTTCCATTCCCTGAAGTACCACATCAGCGACAGAACCAGCAACAACGTTGGGATCATCCGGCGAGAAGCAAACCCGCCCCCAAGGGTAGAATGCAAAAAACGTCGGTCTCTGTCGGCATTACCGCTATGGGACCTATAGAGGCACCCGTAGACGCGGGGATGATCGTCACTAGGCGCAGCCATAGGGTGTATAGGTCCGTACATTCAAGACTGCGTCTAAAACAGATATCTTCTCTGACGTATACGCAAACTCCAGCCCGGGGCACAAAGGAGTGTTCTAATTTGTTCCCCGGGTAGGAGAGATATGAAGTATCAGTCGGAAAGTACACCTGTGTCTCGGTTAGAAAGAGCAAGGCCGGCTTCGCCGTCTCCAGATAGTAGTAGACGGCGTTAAGGTTTGAATGAAATCTCCTGATGTTGCAGAAATTTATGGATAGCGTGGCAGGGGTCGCCTTTGTCTTGTCTTGTTCTTGCTTTGCTTCTCCCGAGCAGTTTTAGTCGCGAGCGGATTTTCGCCCCCTACCCCACAGAATACGCTTGGCAGCCTGAGCACCCACACTCAGATAACTTGAACGTGGATTCTCCGTCACCAGGGGTACTGGTATCCTCCTGGGGTAGTGTTTATTTAAAACGGATTGACGATGAATTTACTTGTTCTATTGCAATGAACAATTTAGAATTTGAAGATAAAGAGTCAACAAAAAAAAATCTTATGATGTTCTACAAAAACGCTTTGAAATATTTAGAAGATCATTTTGACTTCTCGGACAATAATCATCTGTCAGTATTAAGAATATTCTCATTAAAATCGATGTTTAATTTTTCGGAACTCACAGAAGCTGCAAACAAATTCAAACTGATTGATCGATTGGGTATGGATAAACTTTACGATGAGTAATGTTTTATTAAGGATATGTTAAAGTCATTAATAGAAGAAAGATAAAAATCAGCCCTTGAAAAAGTATTGTGTGCTTATGAACAATGGCACAAATTATTTATGTCCATGAAAGAGGCACCTGGCTTTCTACATATCTTTTAGATGGTAGCTTAGATACCACCATAGATTACTGTATGTATCAGATGTCAAACAACTGGCTGCTGTAAAATACTCGAAACGTCAGTAGTTTTAAATAAGGTAAACTTATTACGTTATAAAATCCCTAATATTTACATAATAAACTAACACTAACTTTAAGTCAATAGAATCTATAATGGTTTTGTACTTAAGTTTTGATACCACCTTCAAATGCATCAGCAGAGTGTTTTCTCTCTGTGGAATTTTATAACTACGTATTGCATAATAAAAACTTGTTAAAATGCGCAAAATCGCAAAATAAGTATAGTTTTAAAACAAAAAATAAATTAAATTTAAAAATTTAAAAGGCTTGTAAAGAATTTATTTAAGCCTGGGTATTGAATTTTTATCGATATATTTTGTCACAATGTCCTATCTCTTTTATTATTAGTTCCGTGGACGCTCACTTCTACTATCAGCGCCAAAATGGCGAAAATCAAATCGCCTCATTATGTCACGGTGTATAGCCAGTCCAGCGTACTTGTATAATAGAGGTCAGTGCCCAGATGACTATTCCGTAAATGAGTATAGACCTTATTAGCTTGTAGTTATGCTTGCCAACCGTCCCGGATTTTCCGGGACGTCCTGCTTCTGGGTCAATTTTGGGCCGTCCCGCCGTGACCCCTTGCGGGACGCCTTTTGTCCCGGAAATCAGGCAGTCGATCTCCTTTCGTGCGATAGATACTACGCAGTTCAGTATTGTAGGTATTTGGTGTGTTTGGGTTGGGCTTCTTTGCTTTGCTTGATTGACTGTGGTTTGTGTTTTGCTAATGATGTCTGACAGTAACAGTGCTAACAGTGATAGTGAAGAAGAAGTTAGACGAAAGAAACAAAAACGGCATTGCGTTTACCGCGACCAATAGGAGAATACGTACGATTTTATAACGAAAGATTCTGCAAATGCTTTTAAAGCTTTTTGTAAAATATGTCGCAAATGATTTTCTATTTCACATGGCGGTCTAAATGATATTAAAAGGCATACAGCAGGACCAGATCATCAGAGGCTAGAAAAATTAAGTAAGAAAAATCAAACCTTGACTATGTTTTTGAAGCGAGACATTTTGACTACAGATGACGAGAAAATTATAGCGGCGGAATAAGTGCAGGTTTATCACGGCGCTAAACACAGTCGTGGATGGATGACGGTCACGGATGATGTCACGGAAAATTATGTAGCTTTATATTTCCCTACTCGAAGATCGCTAACAAAATTTCACTCGGTAGAACTAAGCAAGTTCCATTGCATTTATTGTACTTGCACCAGCTTCGCTAGAAGATATAGTGAACAAGTTAAAAGGTGACATTTATTTCAGTATTTCAACTGACGCATTCAATCACAGCAACATAAAATTGTTTCCCATACTTGTACGGTTTTATAGTCCCGATGTCGGACTTCGTGTTGCTTTATTAGATTTTTATGAAGATCATAACGGGAAGGCCGTCGACATCTTTACAAATTTGAAAACCAGATTAGAAGCGTTCGATTTAAAAATGGCTAATATTACAAGTTATTCTGCAGATAACTGCAATGTTAATTTTGGAATCCATCACTCCGTATATCAACTTCTTTTGAAAGAAAACGCCAATATTTTTCCTGCAGGATGCCCAGCTCATCTTTTGCATCATACGGTAAAATATGGTATGCAGAAGTGTGATTTTGACATTGAAAATCTGGTGTTGAAAGTTTACGGTCATTTATCGTACCATTCACAAACAGTGCAAAAACTAAAAGAGTTTTTAAGGACGCCGATTTAGAATATCAAAATATAACGAGACATGTTACCACTCGTTGGCTCTCTTTGTACCCTGCCGTAGAAAATCTTTTAGGCAGCCTTACAGTTTTGAAAGAATACTTTTTGTCATTTGGAGAAAATTGCCCTGTCGCATTACTGAAATATTTTGATAATGACAATATTAAAAAAAACTGAATGCTATCTTGGCTTTTTCACAATACGCTACGAATGTTTCAAGATTCTATATTGCTTTTAGAGAAGGATGAAGTGCTATGTTGCGAAACTTTTGACATTATAAATGGCTTACGCAATAAAATAAAAACAGATTGACGATGAATTTACTTGTTCTATTGCAATGAACAATTTAGAATTTGAAGATAAAGAGTCAACAAAAAAAAATCTTATGATGTTCTACAAAAACGCTTTGAAATATTTAGAAGATCATTTTGACTTCTCGGACAATAATCATCTGTCAGTATTAAGAATATTCTCATTAAAATCGATGTTTAATTTTTCGGAACTCACAGAAGCTGCAAACAAATTCAAAGTGATTGATCGATTGGGTATGGATAAACTTTACGATGAGTAATGTTTTATTAAGGATATGTTAAAGTCATTAATAGAAGAAAGATAAAAATCAGCCCTTGAAAAAGTATTGTGTGCTTATGAACAATGGCACAAATTATTTATGTCCATGAAAGAGGCACCTGGCTTTCTACATATCTTTTAGATGGTAGCTTAGATACCACCTTCAAATGCAGCAGCAGAGAGAGTGTTTTCTCTCTGTGGAATTTTATAACTACGTATTGCATAATAAAAACTTGTTAAAATGCGCAAAATCGCAAAATAAGTATAGTTTTAAAACAAAAAATAAATTAAATTTAAAAATTTAAAAGGCTTGTCAAGCATTTGTATTGTTTTTTTTATTAAATGATTAAAAAAATATATAGTGTTTTTTTCTAACCAATTTGTATGTGGTGTGTTGTGTACCGCGTAATATACGTAAGTCCCGGATGTCGAGCTGGGTAATCCCTGGAAATGCCTTTTTTGGAGTTGGCAAGCCTACTTGTACTCGTAGTATAGACTGAGCGTATGCATAATACGCCGAAAGAGCTGTTTTTAAGTCGGTTACTTTTTTTAAATGTACGAGTGCAAATATAAATGAAGGCAATTTACATGTTAATTTTTGAATGTGGGGTTGTCAATTTAGATTTGTATCTATTTTACCGAGTAGTGTTGTAGAGTTGACCGTATCAATCGTAGAGTTTTTATGTAGTTGACCGTATCAATCGTGAGTTATAGTTTATTTGTAGAGGTTACCTCCCTCTTTCCTTTTCTATTTCTAATTCCTTTCCACCATCGGACAACCAGGCGGTCGGCGGGTCTTCACGCCTTTGTTGTCAATGTTCCACGCATTAGAACCAAACGGTTTGCTTCGTCTTTTGTAATGCGTACAGCAAAGGAGTGGAATAATTTGCTGGCGTCTATTTTCCGTCCGAATACAATATAGGCGTCTTCAAGGCAAGAGTGAATGGGCTTTTGTTACGCTAAGACAGTGCGATTTACCATCTAAGGCCATCACCACTTACCACCAGGTGGGATTGTGGTCAAGCACTAGCTTACAACAAGTAAAAAATTAACCTAAAATAGTAATGGCATGATAGCAAACTAACTCATGTAACATTTTTTATTATGAAATTTAAAAAAAAACTGAACATAACTCCTTCTTCCATGAACAAAATATATAGGAATATATGTAAGCATTGTCTCATTTTCTCTTATAACTAAACGATATCAATAAAAAACTGGCCAAGTGCGTGTCGGGCCACGCACAATGTAGAGGTAGGGTTCCGTAGTTGCCCGTCACAATACGTGGGCTTCCTTGATAATGAGCATAATGAGTTCGCGGTTTGACCGCTATAACTACTAAAAATGGGCAAATAGGAAAACTGAAGGAATTATTTTCAAATCAGCCTTATAGGGAGTGGTATTCAAAAAATATTAAAAAACCTTTTCGATTTTGATAATAATACTCTATCTATCCCGCAAATGAAAAAGTAAAGCTAATAGTAGTAATATATATATTTCGTTTTCTTCATAAAATGTTTATTTTTAAGTTTACGATAACATTACAAAGTTATTAATGCAGCTAGTTTTAGGTCATTTTCTATGGAGTAGTAACGAAAATTTTACTAATCCAAGTGCATTTTATAAGTTGGTCGACTATTACTCGTTAACTTCTTCTGATGTGATAGGTTTTCTTTTAACTTCATTATATATGCTTATTGTGTATACTTTTCACATTTCCAAAAACAGCGGTTTAGTTGGTAGAGGGGGACACATGACTCTAATGAAAAATACCACTTTAAAGCTAAATATTTCGCAAACGGACCCCTGAATCGAAAACATGTTCCACACCCCAATGTTTTTGAAAGACCTATCCAGCGATACCTTACATGGTGGATTAGACGGGTAAAAAAAAATCATCCTCCATTTACTTGTATAATTTACATTTTTATTTTAGGTACTTCCCACCTAAAATAAAAATGTTTTTAAGATTTTATTTCACAGTTTTCTAGCCGTGATTAATATTTATAAGTTTATAACTATGGCAAATTACAGATTTGTAGCACCTAGGGTCTCTGAGCAAAACCGCGGACGGACGGACGGACGGACATGGCTAAACTATAGGGTTCCCTGTTGTGTAACTACGGAACCCTAAAAAAGTAAACAGTAAGCAGAGGTCCCTTGTCTGCAATGTCTTAACTATAATAAAAATATTACTCTTGGCTCAAAATCGACTCATAAAAGTAGCGATATGCTGGTTTCACATACTTCAGTTGATTTCGGAGTTTCTCTTTTTTTTTCCACTGATACAGTACCATATTCTCTTCCGTTCATACGTGGAATTTCTACATTAGAGGGCACCTGAGATCTTTTTTTTAAAATGTCCACCTTTTTGAAGGGTGTTATTTCATCGTATGTTTCTTGTACAGATCTTGTATAGGTAGGAACCGTGCTTTTCCAAGCGTATCCATTTAATTCCATCTCTAAAACTTACGTTTTCATTGTTGACATCTTTTTTCCTGTTAATCAAATTTAGTTTCGCCTGTAGCCATAGAGCAACATAGGAGGGGAGTAGCCATAGCGTTATTTTCCGATACCAAACTGTCTGTGATTTTTTGCGGGGGGAAATCTGCGCCACGCACACTTTCTCAGACTCCCACATGAAAACAATGAAAATAATCGTCTAATACATTAACAATATCACACACACATAGATATATTCTGTCTCATAACTAGGGTAACCAACTCTCGAGGGGGGTTGAAAGAAAAAGAAAAGATTTCGTAAAGAAGTCAACCCAGCGTAAATCCAATCGATTTTCTTCAACGAGCTGTGGTCAAATCTCACGCAAAAGTCCAACCTCATCGTACAGTTTGTCGCTATTTAAGTCAATATTTAATAATTCCTGGAGTCTAGTCCGGACAGACACCGCCGAATCGACAACAGGCGAGACAAACAGATTTACACCGGCAGCGCCGCGCGATCTTGTGTGTGACCGCAAAGCGAATGAGTAGCGTCACGTGACAGCGAAGGATGCGTATAATTAAATGAAACTAACTTTTACGGATTATATCGCGTTTAATTTTACTTTTTAATTCCCGACGTTTCGGGTGCTTTACAGCACCCATGGTCACGGGGGGGACTGAGGTGTTTGACGTCCCAATGTCATAGTTAGCCCCGCTACCTTCAGTTTTTTAATATTAATTTTTGGTTCGATCTATGCAGAATGAGCTTACAGTATCTTGAAGTCTAGCAGTGGTATACTTGGGTTTGGATTTAATTTTATTAATTATAGGATCCCAAGCAGATGGCAGCACCCATCCATCTTCTCTATTGAAATTAGGATGTTTTTAATTTCAATAGCCTCATGAATCATCCTAGGTAGGAATCGGTGTTCTTTTGCGAGGATTTTGGTCTATCAAATCTAATGTAATGGCGGGACGATCTTGAACATGTTCACAAACTGCAGACTTCCCGATACGTCGGTGCTTCAAGTCAGCTATATGTTCTTTACGCGGGTTTTATAGATCTTTTGTTTGTCCTATGTAAGAGAGACCACATTCACAATCCAACTTGTACACTCCTGCATCTTGTAGAGGATATGACACTTGACGGATGGTAAAATTTACTAATCTTCTTGGCGGCTTGAAGTATGTTTTAATGGAAGCTTGCTTCAAGATGTAGCCAACCTTGTCTGTGACTCCTCTGACATAGGGTAGTACAGCAGGCACACGCTCGACTGTGGCGGCTTCACTCGTTACTGTGACGTGGCGCGGGACCCGAAGCTTGTTGCCTTGCAGTACTTGCTCGACATGCTGAAGCTCGGCGGCCAGATGTTTTCTGTCACAGATCCCTCGTGCTCTCTGAAACAAAGATTTTCCCACGGTAGCTAACTGTGATGGATGATGGTGTGATTCACCATTTAAATATCGGTTGGTATGAGTCTTTTTCCTATACACAGTGTGACCAATAGTGTTATCAGGATTTCGGATGACTAAAACATCTAGGAAAGCTAAAGAATTGTTTGCTTCTAACTCCATTGTGAATTGTATTTTAGAGTTTATGGAATTAAGGTGGTTTAAAAATACAGTTACTTTGTCAGATGGTAAAATTGTGAAAGTGTCGTCTACGTACCGCTTGTAGAATCTTGGATTTACAGGAGCAGTAAGAAGGGCTTTCTCCTCAAAGTCCTCCATGAATATGTCGGCGACTACGGGAGATACAGGTGAGCCCATCGCCACACCATCTACTTGCTTGTAGAACTCTTCCTTCCACAATAGATAGCCAGATGTGAGGCAGTGCTTAAGCAGTATTCCATATTCTGTGGGCATGTTGTTATCTTCTAGCTTCCTAGTTACGATTGAGATGCAGTCTTCAATAGGTAAGCATGTGAATAGTGACTGAACATCAAAACTGACCATAGTTTCATTGTTAGCGAGATGTAGGTCTTTTATCTCACTAACAAAATGGTATGAATCCTTTGTGTGTGCTCTGGTATGTCCTCTCAGTGGTGATAGTATTTTTGCCAAGTGTTGAGCCAACTTATAAGTTGGTGAATCGATCTGGCTCACTATGGGACGTAGTGGGCGTTTGGTTTGTGTATTTTCGGTAACCCTACAACCTCGGTGGTTTGGCACATGTTGGTATTGTCGAATTCACGTCGAGATCTAATTTTCGGAGTATTTCTTTATTAAATCAGTAGTTGTTTTAAGTGTATTTGTTGTAGGGTCTATTTTGACCTTTTTGTATGTACTTTCGTCCGATAAAAGTTGTTGTATTTTGAAATTATACTCTGACGTGTCCATTACTACCGTAGCATTTCCTTTATCCGCGCGGAGAATCGTGAGCTCTGGTCTGTTGCGTAAGTTGTACAGCGCTTTAAACTCGTTTTTGGGAAGATTTAGTTTCGGCGCTGAACTTCGACGTAACAAGGACGAAATGTCTTGACGTATGGCCTCTAAATCCTCCTTACCAATATTATTCTTAAACAGACAATCCTCAACGCTACAGATAATTTCTTCGTACGGGATTTTTTGCGGTGCTATTGCAAAATTCAAGCCCTTCGACAATACTTTTATTGTAGGTTCGTCCAGTGTTTGTTTTGACAGATTATAGACCGTGCGTTGTTTATTGTTTGCGTCTGTGGTCAACGGTTGTTGAGTTTCGTTTCTACGTTGCCATGGATGTTTGGCATTTGATTTGATAGTTAATTTTTGATATTTTTCTATTTGTTTATTTTTGCATTCATTATATTTCGATGTTTCGCGTTTGTTTAGAGTTTCAATGCAATTATTAAAATCAAATGTCGTTAAAACTGTCTTTAACTCACTGGACAAATTGTCTATGGTATTATTTATGAATTGTAGATCGAACCGTTTTTGCTGAATCACCGTTCGTAACAACTTTTTACTTGCCTGATTTAAGATCTTAGCGCTTCGTCGAATGTCCTTTTTTGTTGATATTTTGACACACGTAGGAATGAGATTATGGTCTCTGCATCTCTTCAAGAAATTTAAAGATGTTATATATCTTGCGCGCTTGGTCTTGAGATTTTCTAATCGGCGAATTTTATTGGCTATTACCAGTCCGTACTGGTTCACATAATGTTTTCTTATATTTACGCGAAGACTACACTTAATTTTTAGAAAAACCGGAGAAATTATTGCACCCCGGGAGGTCGGGAGATTAACCATTATTACCGGAGTCTCCCGGACAATCTGGGAGGGTTGGGAACCCTACTCATAACAGTGTAATGTGTAATGAAGTGACGCAACTACATTGACAAGTTACATACATACAGCCGTGGCTGTAACAATAGTCGACACGCATTATCGATGAAAAGGTGGATATTATAATAAAGATAGGATTTTATTTATTACTACTATAATTACTTATCATGTCACAAATAAATTTAACATTAAATTTATTTCTTAAATGATAATGGATTGAGGTGATCGCTATCAAGCTATTTCTAATTTGTTTTGTGTGGTTAATTGTGTAACATACATGATTGTAAGCTGTTATTTAATTTTTTTATTCAATATAGATTACTACATAATACTTATTGAAAGTAATTTTTTTGTTTACTACTGGTTCGGAAAGTACCTCTGTCCTGGGAAGAACCAGCAAGGTATCCAGCGGGACTTTTTTTAAATATATTTCACTTTACAATTATTTTGTTTGTACAATTTCATAGAACCAGCATGGTGGCGATCACCTCATTCCCAGGGGTTATTTTCATTCATGTATTCCTTGATATCATAATAGCCCTTTTTGTACAATTTTTCTTTAATAAAACTTTTAAACTTGTTTATTGACAAACTTTGAACATGTTCTGGGATTTTGTTGTAAAAGCGTATACATTGCCCCATAAATTAATTACTGATTCTGTGGAGTCTAGTAACTAGCATTACAAGCTTATGTTTGTTCTGAGTGTTTAAAGTATGAACATCCTTATTCTTATCAAAGCTATTTATGTTTTTATGTACATACATTACATGCATAAATATATTGCGATGCAAAAGTTAATATGTTTATTTCTTTAAATTTTCCTCTGAGGGACTCTTTACAATTTAAGTTATAAATCGCCCGTACGGCTCTTATTTGCAAAACAAATATGGCTTCAATATCAGTCGTTATGCTTTACGCTACGCTTACGTTAGTCGTTACACTATGAAAGTAACTTTTTTTTTTTATAGAATAAGGATGACAAACGAGCACACAGTCCACCTGATGGTAAGTGGTTGCTGTGGCACATAGACATCTACATCTATCTTCGTTTGCGAATTTAAATGCAGATGCGTTGTCAGCCGTGAGGACTAAGATAGAATGCCTCTTTTCCAGTAAAAAGGGTCTCCGGTTCTCTACACTCACCATACGAAACACAGCAGCATTAAGCTACTATTTTACGCTGGTATTCTGTGAGAGCGTGGTCCTTCCCCGGTCGAGCCGACCCATTCGTGCTACAACTATACCATTAATATAGCTGCAGCATGGCTCTACCACGTAACTAAAATAAACTATTAAAAAAATTAATTGACTACCGTTTGAGTGTGAAAATTAAAGGGGTATCATCAGCAAATAATACTATATCGTGATTGTCCCCTACAAGAATAGAAATGGGCCACGAGCCCTGAGGAACGCCCATTGATACTACCGATCCGGAGGAACCTTTACCATTGATCACGACTTTTTGAGTTCTGTTACTTAAATATGAAATAATAAGCCTAAGCGCAATATTTTTGACACTGTAATGTTGTAGTTCCTGATTAATGTCTCATGATGAGCACAATCGAAAGCCTTGGAAAATATACAAAAAAGGCATCTCCCAGGCATTAAAAATATATTCTAAGCTCAACACCGGCGTCAGACGTCGAGCGAGCCCTAGTAAAACCAAATTGGTTTTTATGAAGTAATTTATTATAATATATATTATATAAAAAAAATTAACAATTGATCCAAAATTATTTTTTCAAACATTTTTCTAAGAGTTGGTAGTACATACTCCCGTGTAGTGGCGGGTAAGAATACCCATTACCCCATATCTTCCCGTGGGTGTCTTAAGAGGCGACAAAGGGAAACTGATACAGAAGATGGGCAGCAGCATCTTTCTGATAAAAGCAAAAAGCAATAAAAAACTGCGGTTGCCAACCCGCTTGCCAAGCGTGGCAACTATGGCAATATACCCCCCATGAGCAACGACACAAATAAACGGCCCCCAGTCCCCGGCGGCCCCGCTATTCCTGGCTACGGTGGCGACCATGGTAACGGCGGGGCAGGGGGGTGCTAAGAATCTCCGGTGGAGGTTCGGTTGCCACCTACGACGACTCGACCTGGCAACATATAACGCATGCACCCTGAGGACTGACGAGAAGATCCTGGAGCTGGAAGAAGAGATAGATAAGTTACGCTGGAATATAATAGGACTATCCGAGGTCCGAAGAGAGGGGGGAGGACACGGTAATCCTCGAATCCGGCAACTTATTCTATCACCGGGAGGGCGACCATCTGTCCCAAGGAGGTGTAGGATTTATCGTCCACAAGTCTCTCGTTAACAACGTTGTAAAGATTGGGAGTGTGTCGACGAGGGTAGCGTACCTTATACTCTCACCAAACGGTATTCGCTGAAGGTCATACAGGTTTACGCACCAACCTCGGCACACCCCGATGAGGAGGTGGAGGAAATGTATGAGGATATCTCTAGAGCCATGCATTCCTCCAAAACCCATTATACTGTGTTAATAGGAGACTTCAACGTAAAACTAGGCACAAGAGAGAGCGGTGAGCTGAAAGTAGGGAAATTTGGAATAGGGCAACGGAACCCAAGGGGCCAGCAGCTGGCCGACTTTATGGAGAAAGAGAGACTCTTTATGATGAACTCTTTCTTCAAAAAGCGGCCCCACAGAAAGTGGACCTGGTCGAGCCCCGACGGTTCGACAAAAGATGAGATTGACTTCATTATGACGACCAGACGACAACTGTTCAGTGATGTCTCAGTGATCGCGAGGGTGAAAACTGGCAGCGATCACCGAATGGTGAGATGCACACTGAACCTAAACGTAAAGTTGGAGATGTCACGTCTAATGAAGTCATCGCTCCGTCCCCTCGTGCTCTAATCCAAAGCCCCGAAAACTTTCAGCTCGAGTTACAAAGTTGTTTTCAGTGCCTAGAAGATTGCAATGAAGTGGACAATATAAATGACAAGCTTGTGGAAACTGTCCATGCGGTCGGAGTTAAGTTCTGAAAGACCCGTCGCAGAAGAACACAAAAACTCTCCGATCACACTCTTAATCTCATGGTTGTTAGACGGGAGATGAAGGTGCAGTCTTCAGCAGATTTGACAGCATACAGGCAACTGAACAGACAGATCTCCAAATGCATGCGGCGGGACTTGCGCAACTTCAATACAGCTCGTATTGAAGAAGCGACCGAGCGGAACCAGGGCTCCAAAGTCTTTGCCAGAGATCTGTCTGCCAGAAAGAGCTAACTGTCGAGGCTGAATACCGAATGTGGCAGCATCGTTTCCGGGACACCTGAGATTTTGAGTGAGATTGAGAGGTTCTATGGGCAGCTGTACACGTCATCGTTGGAGCCACACGCAAGTGTGGGTAACAATCCAAGAGCATGTCTTATCCGACACTATTCCGATGATATCCCGGACGTCAGTCTGAGCGAGATTAGAATGGCTCTCCAGCACTTTAAAAACGGCAAGGCCCCAGGCGAGGATGGAATTACGGCGGAGCTTCTGAAAGCGGGTGGAAAACCGGTACTTGAAGTCCTTCAGAAGCTCTTTAATTCCGTCCTCCATGGTGGCATTACACCGGAGGCGTGGAGCAGAAGTGCGGTGGTCTTGTTCTTCAAGAAAGGCGACAACGCTCTTGAAGAACTACAGACCGATTTCCTTTCTGAGCCGCGTCTACGTGCTGTTTTCGAGAGTCATTACGAATCGTCTCGCATGCAGACTCGACGACTTCCAACCTCCCGAACAAGCCGGTTCCGAAAAGGCTTTAGCACCATATACCACATACATACCCTATGGCAAATTGTACAAAAGACCGAAGAGTACAATCTACCACTTTGCCTTGCGTATGTGGACTATGAGAAAGTCTTTGATTCCGTCGAAATTTGGGCGGTGCTGCAGTCCCTTCAGCGGTGCCAAGTGGACTGTCGGTATATCGAGGTGCTGAAGTGTTTGTACAGTAGGGCTACGATGGCTATTCAAGTACAGAACCAGAGTACGAAACCTATCCAACTGCAGAGAGGTGTAAGACAGGGTGACGTTATATCCCCGAAACTCTTCACCGCTGCATTGGCTACTGGACTGGAAAGGATACGGTATTAACGTCAATGGCGAGTACATCACTCACCTTCGATTTGCCGACGATATAGTCCTTATGGCAGAATCGCTGGAGGACCTAAGCACTATGCTCAATGACCTCAATAGTGTCTCCCAACGGATAGGTCTCAAGATGAACATGGACAAAACAAAAATCATGTTTAATGTCCATGTCACACCTATGCCGGTAGTTGTTGGGAGCATTAAGCTCGAAGTTGTTGACGAATATGTTTACCTGGGAGACAAATAGTCCGACTAGGTAAGTCCAACTTCGACCGAGAGGTCAATCGACCGATTCAACTCGGCTGGGCAGCGTTCGGGAGATTACGACCCATCTTCTCGTCAGGCATACCTCAAAACCTCAAAACTAAATTGTACAACCAGTGCGTGTTGCCAGTGATGACATATGAAACTGAGACGTGGTCCTTCACTGCTGGCCGTATGAGGAAGCTCAAGGTCGCTCAGCGAGCTATGGAGAGGGCTATGCTCGGGGTTTCTCTGCGTGATAAACTTAGAAATGAGGATATCCGCAGTAGAAACAGAGTAACCGACATAGCCCAAAGGATTAGTAAGCTGAAGTGGCAATGGGCCGGCCATATAGCTCGAAGAACCGACAACCGTTGGGGAAGAAAGGTTCTCGAGTGGCAGCCTCGTACCGGCAGGCGAAGTGTAGGGCGTCCCCCCACTAGATGGAGTGACGGACGACCTGTTAAGACATGCAGGAAGTCAATGGATGCAGGTGGCTCGGCACCGTGCTTTGTGGCATTCCGTGGGGGAGGCCTATGTTCAGCAGTGGACTTGTGAAGGGCTGTAATGATGATGAATGATGGTAGTACATAAATAGGTCTAAAATTAGCGGGGTCCAATGTAGATACTACCAGATTTAAATAAAGGTTACTATGTTTCATTAAATCAGGAAACACACCAGAATCGATACAAGTATCAAAAATAATAGCAAGATGAGGTGCAAATAAATCTATTATGGACGCAATAACTGTAAAGGATAAATCTGCGGTTTTCTTTACATATCTTGCGGTAATACTTTTTCACATCTAAATTCTTTTAAACAGGTATTAACATTCTGTTTGAATAATGTCTCGGCGACAGTTGGAGAAGTATTCAATGACTCTGTTGTCAAGATAGGAATATCAGTGAAATATTTCTCAAGCACCGCTGCGACTTCTTGATTTGATTTAGTCAATTCATTGTTAATTTTTAAGTGATAGTTTGTGTTACGAGGTTTGTCTTTACCGGTTTTGCTGTTAATTATACTCCACGTCATTTTAATTTTATTCTTAGCCGTCTTAATTTTTTGCTAATATCAAAAGATTTGGCTGTGGAGCAAACTCTTTTAAACGTTTTAGAATAATTTATGATATATTCTCTAAAATCATCGCTAAGATTATATGATCTTTCATGGTAAAGTTCATATAACCTTCGTCTGCTCTTATGAATTTCTACTGTCGCCCACACATTAAATGCCTTGCCACTTTTTCTGGAGAATATTTTAGAAGTAAAAGTTTTATTAAATTCATTGCTTATAAGGGTAAATAATACTCCATATAAATAGTCTGCATAGTTCTTATAAGAAAGCGATGGAAGGTTTTTTACCATATTACTTCTTAATCTCACCAGGCGTTTTGTATTAATAGAAACAAACACAATTTTCTCAATTACCTGTTTTTTTGTGCATAAGGTAATGAAACCAGTTAGACCAATAAGTTGTGAAAACCAATAAGTTGTCCACAGTGATCTGAACTAAGTATTTGAATTATGAATTTGTTGATTGGTACAACACCTGTAAAATATTATCAATACAAGTTGCACTACACCCTGAAATACGTGTAGCTTCAAATAATAAATTATCAAGATTATAGGATTTAAACAATGAGCAAAATTTAGTACTGATAGAAGAAGCTTCTAGGAGATTGATATTAAAGTCTCCACATACTACAAGAGATTTATTCTGTTTATTAAGCTTAACTAAAACAGACTTTCAATTGTTCGCCAACACTTGAAAGTCAGAGGTCTGGAAATTATCTGAGCAAATGACACTGTTTCTTGTGGGAAGTCAGCTAAGCCGATTACTACAAAAGTACAATAATAAGATTAAAAAGAAATAAATAGTACTTATGTCATTAAGAATTACTTACATATGAAAGGTAACGCCATCGTTTTGTAAATTTGACGCGGTAGATCTCTTATTGCAGCAAAAAAGATTGAACAATTCGGCATTTTTGTAGGATGTCGATTAAGTCGCGCAACTAAATTTAGACTTGTGAGCAGTGTGGTTGCAACTACTTTTATTGTACGCATAGGACCGCGTGGCCTTATACTTTGGCACAGGGGAACGCCTGTGTATGTCTACTCCCGTCCGGTACGTCGGCGGCCCGTGTTGGTTTATGCCTGTAGCTCATCAATTTTTTTGAAATGTTCGGTCATATCCATCACAGCATTATTACGAAAAGCTTTGCATATGATGCCCCGGTATTGGTTAGAATCATAAACTGTATCATGTTTCCTAAGGACTTTTTCTATCCTACCAAAATCACGATCCGAATCTAAATTAGAATTGCCAACTTCAGAAAACTTGCGATCGATTACTTTGAAATATCCTTTTAAGATAAGACATTGATAAAGTGCAATCATGTTAAGGTTTTTGTTTTGTCCGGCACATGAATCTGACCATATAAGTAATCTTTGTTTTGGCAACTTTTATCTACCTCCACAAATCTTAGAAGTGCGCTTGTGACTTCAACACTTCCGCGATCCGCTACATCTTCAGTCCATGACAATAGACGGCTTTTTCCTAACAATTAATTAACATGAATACCCAGATTATAAAACCACAGTTGGCGTAAGTAGAACGCTTTTGAAGTTGTCAGTTTTGTGTCGGCATTGTTTGTTGTAAATACAACTGATTGTACACAATATCTCTATCCTGGGTTGGTTTTTTCTGTCGATTTTCATAGCTTCAATAGCAGCATAATAATTTGATTTATGTCGTTCGTCATTAGATTATCTAGCATCGCAAGTAGCACACGTATCACTCTTTGAGTTTTTAAATTCTGTGACAAAAATATTTTATTTTATGAACTTTTTTGACGCGGTATTTATCAGGTAAGTCCTCATTTTGACACATTTCCGTGTAAATACTATGTATTCAAGTCACATTCGGCGGCGGTGACAAATAAAGTTTGTACATATTTTTGTTTCGGGAGTAATGTGACTGTTCAGCAGCCTGCACTTCTCGTGGCATAAAATCCCTTCCTGGATGGTTTTCTTCGGTACTGTGTCTCCTTTGTAAGACACATATTCCTCTCCTTTTGCTCTAGCTATAGCGGCAGACTTTTTTTCCAAGATTCTTCATTTCTGTGGCGTTTCTTCCATTTGTTTTCTTTGGGTGGGTATATATTACGTTTTTAGGCATATTATTTTCTTCCAAATCTTCACGTTTGTGTTGGTTACTAGTAGAGGGAATAATAAGGTTGGACGCGCCAGTAACGTGGTTTTCTTCGATAAAGATTTGTGGACTGTATTGGTACATACAACAAGCAGAGCAAGGAAAGTGGATGAGAGTGGAATGCACGCACTGACCTTGTGAGGGACTGCCTCGCCTTCCTCCCGGAGTATCAGCTATCATAGCAGGTCCGCCACGTGGATCGGCGCACGCACTCTTAGATTAGTTCTAGGATGTCACACACTCCTTAACTCTCGACTTATTGTAATCGCGGAAGGCGCGTCACGTTTGAGAAATTACTAGGACTCAATGTCCGGTGATGATAAATATTAAAAAGGAGGTCGAAGGACGTAATGTCCCTCGCGCGGTTGCGGTTATTAATTGATTGCAACTAATTGCCGCTGCGTGGCGCTTGCGTCGCCTTCAACGGCTGTACGTGCATATAGGAAGGATTAGGGAAGGGAGGGGTTAAAGAAATGTACCAAGTATTTTATTAGATTTATAAATTAAATTGTTAACTGTCGTTACCAAAGATATTTTTGCTTTGGACTGTCGGCATGATCGCTTATACTACAATACTACAACTATAGCATGAGGGGCTTTCCGGAATGAAATCATCACTACCCGAAGAAAAGTCTTCGCCATTTTGGACAGAAGGGGATACATACTAAAAGACGGTGTACAGCTTTTATTTCGCAAGGAGAGTCTAGTAGAATCTGTAGGTTCATCTAGGGAATTCTCTATAATATCTAAATCTGCGTCACCTAGAGTGCAAGGAATGTTCATATGATTGCCAAAACTTGTGTCTTGACCGCTAGTAGAAGGCTCACTATTTTCAAATCTGTTGATCCTTTCATCTTGAGGATCTGGAGCAGGGCATTGCTTTCCTAAGGGAGATAAGAAAAGGCTTAAGCACATAGAAGATGGCATGCGAACAGAAAGCACTTAAATGAAAAGAAATACCACAGTAAATACACACTGCAGCTATATTATGGTTGTAGCACGAATGGGTCGGTTCTACCGGGGTAGGAGTAGGACCGCGCTCTCACAGAACACCAGCGTAAAATAGTTAATGCTGCTATGTTTCGTATGGTGAGTGTAGAGAACCGGAGATCCGTTTTGCTGGAAACGAGGTATTGCATCTTAGTCCTCAGGGGTGACAACTGACAATGAATCTGTATTTTGATTCGTAATCCAAGATAAATGTAGATGTCTATGGGCCACAGCATCCACTTACCATTAGACGAACTGTGTGCTCGTCTGTCAAACTTATTAAAAAAAATGTTTAGACGATATTCTTAAGATGATGATATTCCTTAGTCATCATACATGTGCCCCATATTGCTAAATTGGCATAGAAAGGAGGTAATTGTGACTCGATCTTACCTTTTACCTGCGCTCATCACAGTTAATTAACATGCAAGGCGATTGACCCGCACCCAAGCTTGTATCATATTGATGAATCGGCATAGAAAGGAGGGAATTTTGAGTGAAATTGTTACCGGGGGTGAAAAGTTTATTCTTATACGACAATCGCAATTATTCATTACATTGGTTAGATCTAGTTAGTAGGCAGTTTGGCTTGGGCAGTGCCCGATACGAATGATTACCTAGAAGAAGCTTATGGTGAGAGTTTTGGTGGTCTACTGTTGCTATTGGTGTTATTCAATATAGCTTTATACGTGGTAGAGCCATGCTGCAGCTATATTAGTAGTATAGTTGTAGCACGAATGGGTCGGCTCGACCGGGGAAGGACCACGCTCTCACAGAATACCGGCGTAAAATAGCAGCTTAACACTGCTGTGTTTCGTATGGTACGTGTAGAAAACCGGAGACCCTTTTTACTGGAAAAGAAGCATTCCATCTTAGTCCTCACGGGTGACAACGCATCTGCGTTTTGATTCTTTATTGAGGATAGATGTAGATGTCTATGGGTCACAGCAATCACTTACCATCAGGTAGACTGTGTGCTAGTTTGTCAACCTATCCTATAAAAAAATCTTGTGCAGCAGACTTCTATAGCAAGGGTATTAAAACACTGCACTTAAAATGCCAATAATGTTTTATTAGTTCAGGCATAATAAATCTGAAATAATTAAAGTATTAATAGTAAATTTTTTTTTCAATTTTCCCATACAAAACGACAATTTTGTGGTAAGGACCTGATAACATGTACTCGTACTATCTTTACGTTATACAGGTTGTCACTTTAAGCATGGTTCAAACAAAAACCTTAAATAGCGGACTCCGTGGTCTAGTCTGTAGCTCCGTGCCTCTACGTAAGAGTGGTATGGGGCCATTTAAATACAACATGCCCAGGCAGATGGATTGGGCGTAGTGGGCTTATCGCTTGGCTCCTGCCTAGAGTTGCCATCTTTTTTTGAACAAATATAGTATTTTTCCCAAAAAAGATGCAAAAAATATAGTACTTTAGGGAAATTCAGGAAATAGAAAGTACGCATTTATTTTAATCTTTATGTATTTTCCATATATATTTGTAATTACTCTTTACTTTGGCCATCAATGATCTATTACATTTAAAATAATAAAGGAATCTGAGCAATTTAGATTCATATTAAAATAAATTATCAATTCATTTTTAATTAAATTAATACATGCTCTATTTCTTTCTTCTTTCCATTTTACACTCATGACGGAAAAAATGCTTTCCGTAAAAATTACTTGTTCCACACTTCACACACAAAACAAAGTGTTGACTTACAGTCACAGATAATATAAAAAAGCGCGACAGTTGAATTAGGGACAAGAATATAGTATTTTTCGTACTATATTATTTTTCTATAATATATAGTACAATTGACTGACATATAGTACGTTACTATATATTATAGTACGGGTGGTAGCCCTACTCCTGTCCGATCAGAATCAGCCGACTTCCATCCTGTTTTTTTTTTAATGAAAACTTCTTAAGACAGGTTGGACACTTTTGGGATGGGCAAAAATCACTAAACTCGCGTGACCGTCACGCTCGGCTACATATATAATACTATATATATTACTGTGAAGCAAAGAGATTTAAATATATAGGTATAATATAGAGCGGACATAGGGAACATTTGCATACAAAAATTTTGAGCTCGGCGTGTGTGACGCCCTCTTGCTAAACATAGCAAAACTACGCTGAATATTTATTAGGAAAACATTTCAGCTATTCCCCAGTAGGTGACGCTAATAAATGTAAGGTAAAAACCCGTTTTAGGAATGTTACCGTTTCGACATCAAAGTATCGATAATGTTGTTGAAGGTTACTAAGTTTGTAATGCTTTACGATATAATAATAGGGAGTATGCATGCTTTTTTTGTATAAATCTATTTATTATGACTTCCATCACACCAAAAAAATCATATAAACTTTTTACGTTTAGTATCATGAAATAAAATATTTAATATCCAATAACTAAGAATCAATTCAAACAGCAGTCACATTGGTGGCATCTTGGATGACGTCACTAGGTCCATTAGACACTATAATAATAGCATATGATTGGTTGGTCAGTGTCTAAGGCACATCGCGTAACGTCAAATCCAATAAGAGAGCGCCTCAATATTTTTCAAATTCGTTTCTTTTACAAAAATATACTTTAAATCTAACATATTTTAGGAAAGCACTGAAGTTAAAAGTCGTTACACGATAAATTATTATATAAATTCACAAGTTTGCGCGTTTACCGCTAAAAAGAACACCTTTGTCGTATCTCCTGAATTTCAGAGCACTTCCTTGTTGCCGCAGCCAATAGCGGAATCTTCGGCGTCGACATATCGAATGACCTGCAGTAGCATGGTCACTTGGAAGAGAAAGCTATATTGGCTTTTAAAAAGCTTGGCGTACTCAGTAGAGCGGGACAGTATTTCATGCCTGCACAGCGTTTGTAACTTTACTAGCGCAGGTTTGGCCTCACGTAGAATACTGTTCTCATCTATGGGCCGGGGACCTCCAGTGCGAGCTCCTTCCACTTGACCGCATAGAGAACAAAGCGGCTCGAATCGTCGACGACCGAGTTCTCTTTGATTGGCTCGATTCACTGGCTGCGTAGAGATGTTGCATCCCTTTGCATTTTCTATCGTATTTATCACGGGGAGTGCTCTGAGGAATTGTTCGGATTAGTTCCAGCCACCAAATTTCACCAACACACATTGCGACAAAACTTACGTTACCATCCACATTATTTGGATGCTTGGGATCTACTACCGTGCGATTTATTAGGAGTTTTCTTAGGAATCGTTTACCATCGGCGATTTTTATGGACCTATATGACTTAGGGACCTTCAAGAAACGGGCTTATTCCTTTTTAAAAGGGCGGCAACGCATCTGCAATCTGTGGTGTTGTAGAATTATATTAAAAATTTAAAAAGAATCTTGTTGACTGGTTGTACTGGCTGACGTAGACGTTTCACGTTAAAACCAACGGCCGTGTGCCCCGATACAGGCCCACCCGTTTTCTTTATTGGTATGGGGTAAATATACATTATACTTGCGAAATTAAACCGAAATCACATTCAGTTTTTGCTACTTAACAGGACAATACCTTAATGCACAATCGGGCATATTTTCTTTATTTTTTTTTTAATTTAGGAAACGAATGCGTCTTCAGCTTTTGACGATGTCACTAAGACTAAATGACACAAATCCGAAATTTATCCTATAGGACATAAGTAAACCATTTTATTGCTGATGTCTGGTCTATTACTACTACTTAAATGTCTTTGCTGTGAAGTTAAGAAGTTTTTACATCTGACGTGTAGTCCTACGGCAGACAGTTTATGGCTTATAATATAAATAGTTTATTATTTTGCTGCGTCCACCAAACCTTTCTTAACATTATCCCACACAGTCTTCAAGTCTATATTATTCATACACAATTCATCCAAAGCACTAATATTTTCTCCCAGTCTACATTTGTACTTCTCTTTCACACCTTCAATTTACCTTATTATTCTTATACGCTGTAACGCAGTGGTAGACACAGATGTCCGATGCCGCCAACGCCGGAATAGACCATTAATTTGTCATAAGACAAAGTAATGATCTGTCCTTACGTTGGACCCCCGGAACCCTTGTATCTACCACTGCGCTCCTCATTCTTTCATCTACAATTATGAAATCTATCATGCTTCTATCAACACCTCTTTCCCATGTATACATGTGAACTTCTTATGACGAAAGAAAGTGTTCGTCACAAAAAGTTTCTTTTCCACACATACAGTGAGGTGGCCTTCACCATTCTCATTTATACTTTCATCACCAAACGTTCCCAATATCCTTTCATAACCAGACCTCTTCATCCCAACCCTTCCATTAAAATCTCCTAACATAATAATATTTTCATTTCCCTTACATTTCATCAACACCATCCTTACCATGTCCCAAAACTGCTCTCGAATATAAGTGGGCTTAGACATGTCTGGGGCGTACACCCCTAGCACAAACAACTTCTTTAAGCCCACTTTCATTCTTTCTGAGAGGATGATACTCACACTCAGTCTCGTCTACACCAGATCAGTAAGCGGCATACATGCCATGTGCAGTGGTATCCTTTCCCTTTTGTTTCGTCTCATTTACACATAACACATCTAATCCTCTGTCATACATCATTTCGCATACTTCATCCATCTTATCATTCATTGTTCCACATACATTCAGCGTAGCCGGACGGGCTTCCGCAACCCACTTTTCGCCCCTACGAGAGACAGAACGTGAGGGGTGGTGAACCTCGTCGCCGGTTTTACTCCCGGAGATTCTTCGCACCCCTGCCCCATTAAAGGGGCGCTGGGAACTCGGAGCGATTTCTTTTATTCTATGCCTCATGGTGTGAAAATTAGGGGTGGTAGATTTTACGCCGCTACCATACGGCGAGGAGCAGAGTCTATTCCTTCAGCTTTGTCGCTCGTTTAGCACCGGACACGTGTAGGGTGGCCCTAGGGTTAGGTGGTCGAAGCCTACGGACGCGAGCGGCTCATCCCCTATTGATATATTTTAGTTTAAGTTGAGATTGACGGCTCCTTAGCGCAGTGGCTTAGCAATGAGTTGCAGCGCTAAGGGTCTTTGGACTAAGCAGTAGTGCTTAGCTCTGATAGCTCCTGTTTAATGTTCTTTCACGAGGTTTTTTATGGATTTCTTTGTGTGTCCTATGTAAGAGAGGGACCACATTCACATTCAAGCTTATACACTCCTGCATTTTGTAGAGGGATATTACACTTGGCGGATGGTAAGGACTGACTAATCTTCTTCGGCGCCTTGTAGTATGTTCTAATAGAAGCTCGCTTCAAGATATAGCCAATTTTGTCTGTGACACCTCTGGTATTTGGTAGTACAGCAGATACACGCGACTGTGGCCGACTTCGTACCTATGAAACTTAGTGACAAATAAAACAATATGTTTACAATTTCATACACATAAATAATAACACTCGCAAGGTGACAGTGACAATTCGTATACAGACTCCGATGAGTCGCTCGACCGATCTCCATATTGTACGATGGTGAGCGTTCTGTGTGGGTAAAAATCATATCAAATCAAATCTGAAAAAATATGGCCCTTATTATTGTAATTATTAAGTTTAAAAAGAATTAAACACAAACTGAACAATTCGGCATTTTCGTAAGATGCCGATTAAGTCGCGCAACTAGATTTGGTCTAGTAGGTCTACAATAAAACTAGCAGTGCGGCTACAACTAGTTTTATTGTACGCACAGGACCGCGTGGATATGTACTTTGACAGAGGGGAACGCCTGCGTATGGCTACTCCCCTCCGGTCCACTGGTGGCCCGTGTTCCTCAGTGTTGTCAATAAAGTAGACAAGTATTTGAAATGAGTTCTAAGTATATTTGTTAAGTGATGTGATTTTTGAAGTCTCGCCCAAAGTTGAACTAAGAAAATAGTTCTGATAAAATTATTCACTTTATTTTATAATCGCATTTTACCCGCGGCTTCGCTCGCGTGAACTTGAATTTAGAAACATCATTAAATGCTATTCCGTGCCAAATTTAGCAAAATTCGATTACTTTTAGAGTCACCTCGGTGTCTGTGTCTCTGTCTGTCTAAGTTTTTTTTGAATTCTAAAAGACTATTTAGACGTAGATGATTTGTATTTGGCACAGATATAATAGCTACAGGAACACGTGCATATATGTATATGTCTAGAAACACCTACTATTTTTTATATCGGGCGTGTCTTCCGATGTATCCATAAGAAAGGTAAATTGTCTTGGAATCAAAATGTATTATTATTATTTACATTTCGTCGGCCTAATTTGTTAACCTTAGTTTCAGTAATCAAAATATTTATTATTAAAAATAAACAATCAGTCTTCTTTAATATGAAACAGGGTTATAATATCTAAGATAGACTCTTTTCATAAACAATCAGTTTTAATACACGTTATTATGTGTTGTTTTTGTGGTATTACGAGTTGTACTCCTTAGTATTCTATTATTATTAATGACAGCCATTTAATATTGTTTTACTATTATAGGTATCACAATCAATTATTATTAACAATAAAATAAAACAGAAACAAATTCCAAAAATCTTAAATTAACAATATTTAGAGATCAATCTGAAACTTTGGAAAAATGTAAAGTTGTAATTAAACTTAAATTCTACTTATTAGTACTTCTTATTCTACTCATGAGGCAAGTCATCATAATATTTATGATAGTCAGAAGGATGGGTCTTTTTTATTTGCTGCAAGTCTTCAAATTTTCGTGCAGTAATTTTACGTCGGTTCTGGTGCAATGGAGATAGTTCAGTAATCTCACAAGGATTACATTGCAAACATCGCCTTTGGAGTAAACTTTGCCATTCATCCTTATAGCAAGTTTTATAAAGAATTGATCCATTGCTTTCGTAACGTAGTGCACGAATATCAGTCACCTTAAGATCCCCTTTGGATCTTCCTGGACGAATACTTTTATAAAACTGAATTTTGTCGAATTTTTTGAAGTGTGTTTTAAATATGTTTCAGAATAGGGTACTGGGCATTAGCGAGCATACTTAGCAATAGATATGTATTCAGCTGGCACATTTATGACTTTGTTCTTTAGGTGACGTTCTATAGTGGAATGCATTGAATCGGCCTCCATTTGGGTGTGACCCACTTCTAAAAAAATTTGTTCGAAAGCTATATTATTGTTCCTCATGACAATATTCAAAAGAGCGTTAGATAAAACACAATTTCTATTTTGGTAAGTGCAACCGTCACTGTAAATTATAATTGTTTTTTTTCCATCTTCAGCATTAATTTCAGGACGTATTATTTTGTTTTCTAAAAAGTGAATCCAAATGGAGGCAAATTCTTCAGCATTAAGTCCACCTTCTACTTCATCCCATATGAAGTAGAAGGTCCATCTTTATTTTTTATATTAAAAAAGCAAAGGTTGTGAACTTGCAGCTTCGTTTTATAGTATAGCGTACTGACATTCGATTTTAGTGCCATTAGTCCACTGTGAAAACGTAATTTTCTCCCTTCTTATCCGCATCTTTTTCTTCTCTTGCTTGTTTACTTCTCTCAATATGTTCTTTGTATTCTTCTTCTATAACTGTTCCTACTTTATAACAGGCGCATTTTTCGCATTGATCTTTTTTCGACTTAAATAGGGCCAAATTTTTGTCTTCAAATAAATTCGAAAACAAACTTATGGAGAGAGCTTTTATATTTCGCTCTTTGCACCAATCGTTAACGTAAAATTAGTAGAGGCTTTCTTTAGAATTCCATTCTGGCAATAAATATAACTTCTGTGACGTTGCTCGACAATAATGAGATTCCATTACGGGAAGAGACTCCAGAAACTGAATAAGAAATTGTTTCGGCTTCAAAGCAGATTCAGATAATTGTGTTGGTCGTCTCAGTGTACTAGGAGGCCGCATTGAAAACTCCTGCTTCCAATTTTGAACCGTCCATCTTCCTAAATCCAAAGTGTTCAAAAACATCTTTCAACAAACTTTGACACTTTGATCATTTACTTTTAAATGATAAACGAAGGTATTATACTCATTTAGTATTAAACTCATGAACGGGAGTAGAAATATGTTCGCCTTGTTGTGGCTGTGAAAGAGAATCTGCCACCTCATGCCGTCCCATCGTAAGAGGCGACATAGGAAAATAAATAGGAGATGGGCAGCATAATATCTTCCTGACGACAGACCAAAATAATAATAACTGCGGTGGCCAACCCGCCTACCAAGCGTGGCAGATGGTAGGCGATAGCAAATATCTAGCCACTTGACAGTTTATGGGGGAGGCCTATGTTAATTTCAGTGGACATTTGATAGGCTGACGATAATGAGTTCTACTCATTTTTGCAACCCTTAAAATTTACGGTAGAGTAAAAACAAATAGAACATACCCGAAAATACGAATGAAATAAAAACTGCATATATTGCCCCCCTGAAAAGTAGCAGCTTACATAAATGTTACATCAATCAACAGATTCATCCTCGAGGGAATCGTACACGTTTTGCTACCGTGCCATGATGAAATCTCATGGCGAACTACACGGCCCTCGTATTTGTTTAAAAACAATTCATAAAAACTGAAACTAAGCTTTTGCATGATTCTTGACCACATCTACCTACCTAGTAATTACACATCCAACGATGCCAAGAACGAATTTTCAATTATTTACATCGTATATTCAGTAGCATACTATTATTTAATTTTATCATGACTAATCATTTTAGTTTATTTAGAAGTAAGTAGATGGCGCTATTGTTAGATGAAATAATGAAAGCCAAAACTATACTATCTAATAGATAATATCAGCGACAGAAGCGAACAATATAAAAATCTCTTAGAGTGTTTATAAGCAAACTATTAAAAATACTCTAAGAAAAACCTTATCAATTTTCATATTTTTGATATACGTCATTTTTATCTATTGAAATTATTACATTTTTAAAATAAAATAACAAAAATATTAAAAAATAAACGTTATAATTTTTAAATAATTTTAAAAATCTAATTATTTAAATTTTTGTAAGTTATTTATATTATTTAATTTATAACTATGTAACTGAAGGCAAAATATACTACTTTTTCCATTTGATGACATATGGCGCTGTTTTGATAATAAATCAGTGTAGTTTCAAATTATTTTACCAAGGCTATAACTATATTTTAATCTTTATTTATAAATATGGTATTTATTTGAGAAACACCAGTCATATAGCCTATAACTAAGATATAATAGAAAATTAACATCCAATGTAAAGAAAATACTTAACCTTCTTTTTTAGAAGTTCCGTAATCGGATAAAAAGTAGCCTATAAGTTGCCCCGGGTTATTAACTACCTACATACAAAATTTCATGTAAATGGGTTCAGTAGTTTTTGCGTGAATCCGGAATACATAGACAGACAGACAGACAGAAAGACAGACAGACAGACAGACAAAAATTCTAAAAACCACTAATTTGGCTTCAGAACCCTTTAATTAGTCCCCTGGACTTGTTTTTTCATGAATATATTAGAATTACAGACACGACTTTTCTACAGATTTATATGTATAGATTAACTGTTTGTTTATATCTCGATCTAATATTTTAGCTGAAAGAACACAATAGTTGTTAAAATTTCTAAAAAATCGCGAGCCCTGTATAGTAAACCACCATTTACATAAAGCTGTATATTATGATAACGCCTTCTAGAACTAGTCTGATAATAAAGTTCAAAGTAAATAGTTATTACCGATTACATTATGTTCCACAGAATACTAGAGAATGTTTAACAGGGTCATTTTTGCGTAATCATATTTTTTTAATATATCATTTTCATGATATTATGTTATCATACCAATTATAAAATATTAGTCAAATAATAGCGAACCGATTCAATAATTCTCATTCTCAACATATCCTAATTTATTTAATACAGATTCTAAACATTTCAAAAATGATATATTTATTAAGGAGTAAACACACGATCATTAAAATAATCTAAAAACACACTTAAACGTAAATTGATTAAATTTTCCTTGCAACCGACAAAAAGGATTGTTAAGGCCGGCCACATACATTCGAAATTCATTTTCGGGATTCCGTTTCGGAATTCCAAAAGGTTGGCCACATTCATTCGGAATCCCGTATTTCCCGCAAAATTTCGAACGGAAAACTACTGTACGTGTGTGATAGGTCCTTGATTTTATATGGATTTGTTTCGTTCGGAATCTTGATTCGGAATTCCGAAACAGAATCCCGAAACGGAATTCCAAATGTATGTGGCCGGCCTAATAATAAACAAAACATAGTCCTACAGGTCTGTGAATTAATGGGAGAGGATAATGAACGAAGCGGCAACACCTTGCCCGTAATATAAATAGTGTTCTGTGTTAATATATTGGTACCGCTTAAGCCGGCCACATACATACGGAATTCCGTTTCAGGATTCCGTTTCGGAATTCCGTACATAGTCAGAATCAGTCGAGAGTCGCTAGCCATTGAGTCTAGACATTCTGCCAGCGAATAATGACGACGATTTTCTGATTGCCATTCCATTGTTACTGGGTGCATCCCCTTATTACCCTAAGATTGCAATATAGTCAATATTATGTAAAAAGATCTGTATCTTCTGTCTGTATCTCGATCTTGATTTAATAGGAACTTGCTGTGTTCGGAATTCCGAAACGAAATCCCAATACGAAATTCCGTATGTATGCTGCCGGTCTTATAATCTGAAAGTTCTAATACCGTAGATTCAATTATACATATTATGAATATACGTTCCTCATATTATATAGGTTCTCTGTTATATTATTCACATCGCTTACGTATTTACGTACAGACAAACAGTTCTTTTATATTACTTAGGTACACAATAAAATAAAACGAGCAAATAGTATATTATATTCTCTACGTTTTAGGGAAGAGGTACAGAAGCCTAGAAGAGCTCTATAAAGATAGCAGTGAAAAGTCAGCAGAAACTTTAAAATTGTATCCAAGAATTTGTAGCTAATTTGTAGCTTATAAAACGGGATAAAACGGGATAATTTGTTGCTAATTAATTGCTGAAATATAATGCAAAAATAATATTTTAAAAAAAATTATAAAATAAAAAAATTATTATACTCAACCAAATCTAAGAAATACCCTGTATAGGACAGTTACTATACTCTTTGGAAATACCATTTGACAGGCTGTCAGACTTATTAGAGTAGGCATGCCAGCCAAAAAATCGGTACTTACAATATTCGATTTTTAAGAAAAATCGATATCGATTCTTTAGAGATGGTAATCATTTACAGTTTTATTTCGATTAATACCAGAATTAATTGGAAAGGGATACACAAGATTTATCAGTTTCTTCGTATTTACAAAGCTATATAAATTTAAAAGGAAATTGCCCATCCTTCTATGGACCGCCGTTGCGCATAAAACATTTTTGTATGATAGCATAAATTGGATATAAAAGAGGTCGTAATTGGATATAAAGTATGTCGTACTTTCCAAGGAAATAAAAATGATCTATTTATTTTGTGGGGTTTTTGTTATTCTTTAATTTTTCTGTTCAGTTTTGAGATTAGTTTTGTAACAAACCTTCTATCAAAAAAGCAGTCCTTTACAACAACATGATTTGAATTCTCAACAGGTGAAATAGTTCCAACAAACCAACGAATGATCTCAAGTAAATAATATTACATTTAATATTGTTATATATTATATATAAATTGTTTGACAGTGACACTTTTGACAGTTCAGCTTTCATTTGACCGTGGTAGTGTTACTAACAGTTAATCTAAATCACCCTAACCATAAGTGATTTGTCAACTAAAGAAAGATTTTTAATTAGTAAAGTAATATTAGTTTACTTATGTTATTTAAAAATAAAAATATTCATAACGATGAAAATGTCATAGTTGGAATTATTTTTAAAACTCAGCGTCTGCCCTTACACTATCAGTTAAGACCAATTATGGGGTGGTACTTAAAATTGGCAACACTGCTTTCACTAAAGTACGCCATTTATAATATATAAAAAATAATGCAATAAAATCTAATAAATATGAAAATTTTAGGAAAAAATATAGCAGATATTTTGTTGCTGGTCAGTAACTGAAGTAGCAACTCAAAAAGAGCCATCAACAAAATAAAATCGATTAATAAGCGGCACCAAGTGATTAGTTAGTAATTATTTGTGTACATGCTATATTTTTATGAAAATTTTAGGAAATAATGTAGCAGATATTTTGTTGCTGGTCAGTAACGGAAGCAGCAACTCATAAAGAGCCAGCAACAAAATAAAATCGATCGATAAGTAGCACCAAGTAATAAGTTTTTTTTCAAAAAAATCAAAAATTTATTCAAAAAAATCTTACTTTTTACTAGGTGCAGCCTATCGATTGATTTTATTTCGTTGCTGGCTCTTCATCACTTGGCGCTTCCAAAACTGAAAAGCAACAAAATATCTGCCGACTTTTTTTCTAAAGAGTGCCTGTAAATTTAGCATGTACACAAAAAATTACTAACTAATTACTTGGTGTAGCTTATCCATCGATATAATTTTGTTGCTGGCCCTATATGAGTTGCTGCTTCAGTTACTAACCCGCAACAAAATATCTGCTACCTTATTTCCTAAAATTATCATGTAAATATAGCATGTACACACAAAAAGTCTTACTACTTATTACTTGGTGCAGCTTATCGATCAATTATATTATTTTTTGCTGGTTTTTATGAGTTGCTGCTTCCGTTACTGACCAGCAACAAAATATCTGCTAGTTTTTTCCTGAAATTTTCATGTAAATATAGCTTTTACACAAATAATTATTAACTTATTACGTGGTGCAGCTTATCGATCAATTTTAGTTTGTTGTTGGCTCTTTGTGAGTTGCTGCTTTTATTACTGACCAGCAACAAAATATCTGTTAACTTTTTTTCCTACAATTTTCATGGAAATATAGCATGTACACAAATAATTAGTAACTAATGACTTGGTGCAGCTCATCGATCGATTTTATTTTGTTTACTGGCTCTTTATGACTTGCTGCTACCATTACTGACTAGCAAAAAAAAATTCTGCTAACTTTTTTTCCTAAAATTTTTATGTAAATATAGCATGTTATTCTGTCCCCTCCCCGGCAATACGATAGGTATGCAAAGATCAGTTCGTACGTTAGGACGTTACGGTTCGGTTGATGTTTAGGTTTTAGTTGATACGATTTTTCCATACGATCTTATAGGCATACGAATCGATCTGGGTGAAGATCGCATTCCCTTGAATCGATTCAAAAATCGGTAGATCGTATTTCGGGCATCCCTAATTACTAAAAATGAGACGTATTTACGCTACCAGGTTTTAAAACCAGGTATTCACTTCAAAGTACGGCGCCCTGGTATGAGCAAAAAATACTTGCAAGTATGAAAGTATGTGTTGTTCAAATGTAACGCGATACTTGCATAGGAAAATGATCCATATCTCAATAGCAATAAGAAACTCAATCGTATTTGTGAATGAAAAATACTTTAAACTTCAATGTATTTTTTTTATTTATACGACTTTGTTCCTTATTCATAGTAGGATAACATGGAATACGGTTCAAATTCCTATGCAAGTATTTTCAAATTTTGACACCACGGCTGGACAATCGCAATGAGACGTATTTACGCTACTAGGTTTTCACTTCAAAGTACAGCGCCCTTTTACGAGCAAAAAATACTTGCAAGTATGAAAGTATGTGTTGTTCAAATAATTGCATAGGAAAATGATCCATATCTCAATAGCAATAAGAAACTCAATCGTATTTGTGAATGAAAAATACTTTGAACTTCAAAGTATTTTTTTTATTTATACGACTTTGCGCCTTATTCATAGTAGGCTAACATGGAAAACGGCTCGAATTCCTATGCAAGTATTTTCAAAATATGACACCGCGGCTGGACACGTCGCGTAAGTAATAAGAATTATGTTTATATTCGAGGAAGTAAAAGTTTTGTTTCTTTTTTTTTGTAAATTCAGTTGTAATTGTGAACTGATTACGTAACCTAATGACCGTGGCCTAATTTTTAAATAGTTATTTCGCGTGTATATTGAATTTAAGCCAAAAAGTAGGAAGGAAAGATTTGATTTCATTAACAAAAAAATTAAAAAACGTTTAGTCTAAATTGTTGCCCGACTCGAATTAGTCATTCATATATATATTGACACTAACAAATACTTTCAAGTATTTTTAAAACCTGGTTTTCGATCCTGGTATTTTTCCATACTCGTACTTAGAAGCCCTGGTATTAAATTTTGCAAGTATGTCGCATCTCTACTAATTACATTACATAATAATATTTCTATTATAATGTAAATGTATGAGTTTTTTGGCGGGAACTTGACCGGCGGCGGTTTGCTGCTCCTGTATTATTGTTTAAATAATGGTTTGAAGTGGATTTTGATATGTAAAAGTGGTGCGATTTTGTGTATTAAATGTCTGCGCATGTGAACTATTAGTGGAAACGGTGAAACAAGTGCTCTGATGGTGATGTGATTCTCAAGATAATGTGTCTGTTTGCTTAGGCGCCTTGAAATACCATCGCCAACTGTCAGCTGTCTGCTGGCTCAAGTTGCCGTCAAAATCTCCCAAGGGCCGCACAATGTGACGCATCAACATATTGTGAAGCAGTGTACTATAAAGGATAACTATACATTGAACTTCAGGATCAGATCCCAAAGCCTTTATACCTTAAAATTCTATATATTCAAAATAAAAAGACAAGGCTGTATGGCTTAATTCCTTTGCCTGCTCTCTCGAGCGAATAATAAAAACAACAACAAGTAAATGTATGAATTAATTAATTTGAATTCTCCGCTAGGAGTGAAAGTGTTTTGTGATTTTAATCATTTGAGTTGGCAAACCTCAAAGCTTAGCTATAGCTTTAGTATTTATATTCTACAGACAGAAAGAAAACTTGAAGAAAACCATGTCATTGTCATATAATATTGGTTTTATTGGTGGAGGTAATATGTCCACAGCTATTGTCAAAGGAATTTTAAGAAATGGTATGTATTTGACAGTGTGCAAAGTAAGCGAAGTATGCTATTTGTTTATGTACATTTCTAAAGTACATAAACAAATAGCAGTGGTACTTACACACCCTGCCGCACTCTCTCCTGTCGGAAATAAATAATTATATAAATTTTATAAATTTCATTATTGAGCGTCAATTTGAAAAAAAATTGTACATTTTAGTTTAAATAGAAGGGAATGGGAGAAAAGGTGCCTTAAAAATATCTTATAGAAATTTCCGTAGAAACTTGTGTTTAGCAAATCTACAGTCAAAAGCTTGAACAAAAGAACAAATTAGATTTTCTAGGCTAAACTAGTTTTTCCAAAGCCTGGCATAATGATCCAGATGTTCACTATGACTGTGGCTTTTACTGTTTCGTCTGTCAAGATTAGTTTTGACAGGGAACTGTAACATATTATATTTTATTATTTTTAACTTTATTTTTAATTACAAAGCACAATAATAAGAATATTTTAATTTTATAAAACCCCAACATAACTTGCTCAAATAAAATGTAACATCAAATGTGTATGTTTATGTCAAACAAGCAAGATTATTGAAGGAAAAAGTAGATCTTTTTACAGTAGTCATTTGAATGTGCTAACTTTGGGTAGTTGATCTAAAGTAGAGATGATCCGGTATCCGGTACCTGGTGGGTTTGACACTTTTTATAGGATTCATAATTATACCAGGTATCTGGCAGTACCAGGTGTTTAAAAACAGTTTTCTTATTGTGATATAAATCATCTTTATTTATTAAAGACGAAGAAAAAACAATATTAACCTCTAATAACAAAATATTTTAAGATTTTCTTCACTATTAAACAAATTAGACTAATTTAATTTTAACTTTGAAATCAACTTTGAATAATATGATGGATGAAGATTAACTTTATTCATATTCAAAGTTTAAAATGCACGGATGTTAGCTTCCAAATCTCACCGGGTAATTTGCCTGTATGCTGGATACCTGCCAAAGTCATGCACGGGGAAGTCAGTTGCAGGGTAACTGACAACCAGGATCAGCTCATCTCTAATCTAAAGGTTAGCATAAATTTAGAATGAAATTTCAATTTTGCTTCATAAATTTTGCTCATTTAACATTGGCATACATTTGAGATGTTGCATTTTGTTTAAGCAAGTTGTGTCGAGGTTAAAGAAAATTTAACTATTTTTATTTTTGTACTTCTTGATTATAATTGATAATAACTATTATTAAATAAGTTATAAGATATGTATGTTACAGTTACAACAATTATCCAGTCAATTTGATGATTGATAACAGCTTTACCTCTATAACTTTCAGTGACCTTGTAAATGTTGTAACAAAGAAATATAAATTTTTGATCTGCTACTACATATAAATACTCCCACTGTGATGATCTAATCTTACTAATACAATTAGATTCTTCTTCGTCTTCATCATCTTTAATTTATGGTTCCTCTAAATAAAATTCTGCCAATGTCAAGTCAGTCATGGGAGTGAATACAACTAGATCTTTATTAAAATATTTATATTGTACTATTAATTAATATATTAATAAAAGTTACAGCTAAACTATATCTATTATATATTAAATTTATTTATTGATGTAACAATCATATCTTAACAATCATATTATTTGCTTTACCGCATGCCGGAAATGCTGGAAATTTAAAAAGTTTAAATAAAACACGATAATATCCACAAAATGAGTTTAATTCTATGTGTAGTATTCGCGTAAATATAAGAAATAATTATATGGGCAAGTATTATTTATCTATATTAAAGTTAAAGATACAGCCTATATACTTACATCCCACTGCTGAGCACAGGCCTCCTCTCATTTCTGAGAGGATTTTAGGGCAAGGAAGTGTCTGCTGTGCTGCCCCAATGCGTGTTGACAAACTTCACATGTCTTCGAAATATTATTTCTCAGACATACAGGTTTCCTTAATATATTTTCCGTCACCGCCGAGCATGTGGTAAATCAGCACTTAAATTTGCAATTTACAATTTCATTGGTGCCGGTGGGGATCGAACCCATGTTGCTCACATACTATGAAATTTACAGTGAGCGCTTAGCCCCTGAGCTACCACGGCTAAAACGGCGCGCGTATCGTACCGTAAAATTTATTTCATAATTATATATCATTCAACTTCAATGAATGTATTATCATTCCTAATTAAACTATATAACTCTTCCAAATTTAAAACAATATTTCCGCAATTATTTCTTTTGCGGCAGCAATGCGCCAAGTATCACCAATTAGTATAACATAAGTATTTAAATCACTGATGGTCAAAAACTCAAATCCTATTCAATTTCATTTGTCTCATGGTGTCACAGTCACTTTGACTTAGTGATAGAGACAGCATGAGACTTAACAGCATCGTAATATTGAGCAGAGTTTGAGTATTTGGTAGAGATGGGCAGAATATTCGTTTTATGTTCGGTATTTGGCATATTCGGCAGCTTTACCGAATATTCGTATTCGGCCAAATATTCTTTATTTTTTTATTTTTTAGCTGTCTTTAAAAAACGTTACCCTCACACTAGGATTTTCTCCTGTATCGTGGAGGCAGTTTACAAACACAAATTGCACAAGGACAAACATCCAGACCCGGAACAATTATGCCCCCAGCTCAGCAACTCATTGCTAAGCCATTGCGCCACGGAGCCATAAATTCGGCTAAATCACCAAACATTTGTTAAAGTGGTAATCAAAGTGTCCACTGTATTGAAATGTACGAACATGTTTGTCCACATGTCAGATGTAGCCGATAAACATTTGGCCTTAGATAGCTCACCTTGAATAGTGCTTTTAAATTTTTCTTGTGGAATCACTGTTTCACCTATACATTTTCGGCTCAGTATTTGGTATTTTGGCTTTGCCAACTGCATGAGCGGATTAAAGCCTTTATCTTCGACTATAGAAGTTGCTTGGTTATCTATTGCTATCGTTTCAGCAATTGAATTCGTAATTGGAAGTGATCTGGTGTCTTCGATTCGCCATTTGAAAATAATTTAAATGCGACGACTATTTTTGTGAGAAGAAAAGTGTTTCGTTGTGTTATTCTTAGTGAAAATTGATAATTATATGATAAAAATTAGTGGCAGGAATGAAACTGATGACCAAAGTAAAGTGAAATGTACGATTTGCGAAAAAATACTTTCTAAAAAAAAATAATCTATCTACCGACTTCAAAAAGGAGGAGGTATTAAATTCGACTGTATGTTCTTTTTTATGTGTGTTACCTCATAACTTTTTTCTAGGTGAACCGATTTCGATGATTCTTTTTTATTTGAAAGCTGGTGCTTCTCATGTGGTCCCATATTGATCAAGGTCTGACCAATAGTTTTTGAGTTATCCTTAATAATTTATTTTGAAGTCAGTTGTACAAATTTTTAAATTTTAAATTATTTCCAAATGGCGAATGCACGTGCCGGCAATTAGCTCAGTACTAGATGATGCAATAACATGTCAGGTGTGGCGGGGGAGCGAGGGGCAGGGCTCGGTGCTAATCCCGCGCGCTTTACGTAAACAAGTTTCGACATGAATTGGTTAGGTACCGAGGTGATCCTGCCGAATAATGTTCGGCCGAATATTCGGTTTGGTAAAAGATTTACCGAACTTTCGGCCGAATATTCGTATTCGGTGAAATCCATATTCGGCCCATCTCTAGTATTTGAGCATGAAGGTAAAAATATTTTATTTTATTTAAAATATTTTATACATTCAGTCACTGAATCTAAAAGAGGAAGAGAGAAAGATGATTTGTGCCCCCCTACTTGGAAAGATACCTTTGTTAAAAGAAAATTTCAATATACTCAATTCCAAAAATCCGAATTTTTCAAGAATCTGGCTTTTTTATGCCTTCATTAGTTCCAGATTCTACTTTATTGAAACAATTAAGTATTTGACATAGTTACCTGTCAATATGTTTAATATAAATAATATGTTTTTTTTCAGATACACACCCGGCATCAAAAATATGGGTGTCTGGTCCCCATTTGTCTACCTTGAAACCTTGGGAAGAAATGGGTACTAATATCACCACTAAAAATGGAGAAGTATTTTATAAGTGTGATATTATTTTTCTTGGTGTGAAACCTGGTCTACTGAATGATGCCATTAATGACTGTCTTAACACCTTACCTCCGAATGCTTCTAGTAAAAATGTCCTATTTATCTCAATGTTGGCTGGTGTCTCTATTGATCAATTGCATAAGGTTTGTTTTAGTTTTATGTATTTTATCAATAACCACAAAACTACAATGTCAAATTGTTGTTAATTGTGCAGTACACATTGTTTTGTAGTGTTAGTGGTACTGGGTTGGATATGAAAGGGAGAATATACCAATTAATTTCTCAGCTTTTACCAACTTTATTGACTTGTGAATCATCCTAAATCATAGTAATAAATGTGGCCTTCGAAACTACCTTATGGAAGAAGCTCTCTTAAAATTATACGCTGTGTACCCTAATCCTACAAACTACTGATAAGGAGCAGCATTACTACTACTGGTATATTGGCTCTGTGCCCACCAAATTTCTTGCTTTGACAACATACACAACACCTTTTTATTTGAGGAAAATCCTTTTATATACAGGGTATTTTTGAAACGCTCCGAAAACGAAGACAGACGACAGTACTAACTATATCTTAGATGATGGGTGAAATATAAAATCGATCCTGATGAAAAAAATCATCTTTTCACAACGTTTTATTAGCTTTATTCACGCTCCATCGTGTAAGTATAAATCATCGTGTTAAATAAAACGTTAATTTCATTAAAATAAAACATGAAAGTACTTAAACATAAAAGCAGCAGTGGAATTACTGAATTACAATCAGCTGACTAGGGGTCAATGTACGCGCGAACGCCGAATTCGCGCGGCCCGTAACTAACGATGGTACCACAATACCTAATAATTTACAACACTTGTCTAAATACCTAACTTATCTACTTAACCTACTAATTTGCCACTGTGCTTGTCTCCACGTAGCCACTTTAATTGAATTCACAGGTTAAATAAACCAAATAACTGGTTCGATTCCCCGCTAATGAAAAAATACTTAAATAAAATGTTAACAAGGTTAGAGTCATGCTTTTTATCCATTGTGTAGGTATATTTTTATTCTGATGTATTCAGTTATGTACCTATTCAGATCAGTTCAGTACTAAGTTATTTAAAAAAATAGGTTAAATAAACCAAATAACTGGTTCGATTCCGCTAATGAAAAAAAAATACTTAAATAAAATGTTAAAAGGTTAGAGTCATGCTTTTTATCCATTATGTAGGTATGTTTATTATTCTGATGTATTCAGTTATGTACCTATTCAGATCAGTTCAGTACTAAGTAATTTAAAAATTAGTATGAAACGGCACCGATCCTCCGTGGCCTTATGAGATTCTCCAAGGCACATTAATATGTTGCCGTATTCACGAGCACTATAAACGTACGCGTTAGGCATTATTAAAACAAAAAAGAAACACAAAACGTAACAACAAGAATAACACGTAATAACAAGTACGTAATACCAAGTAATAACAATAAGAATTTAATAAACAAAACCAATGAACTGTCGCTCGCGCATGCGTGTCCAAAGTCAGCGCGGAACTGTCTCAAAACTAAAATTAATAGTGAATCCGCCAAAACTGAAGCCTACTGCGTCCTAACTAACGTCCTTGCGGTAAACACTTTGAACATTCCACAGACCGTCAAATGTTATGACATTGCCAACTTTTATTTTATAAGTTTAGTTTCCATATGATCCCTACGACTAGTCTTTCATATGGAATTTAGAATTATAGTTGTAATTTTTAATACAATTAGACAATCAATTGTACCCTGACGAAACAAGCAGTTCGTTACTACAAAAATGATATTGAAATTAATAAACGTACTTACTTGGGTTTGGTTATCTTTGATTTTGTACAAGAAAATAGAAATAAAATGGTATTGAATAATTTAATAGTTAAAATCAATTGCAATTATGATCGACAGTTAATTAATCTAAAAATAATTATTTTACTTTACTTTTATTGACTTTCCGTTTTAATCCTTCCAATACTTTGATTTGAAAACAGGTACGTCAAAACTATTACAAATTACTTGCAAGTTTTATTGTAATTGCCGCCTCTAATTCTTATGTCGCTTGCAAACAAATCTTAGTAGGTAAATTTGGGAATTCCCCATATGTTGGCGCTGACGCGGGTGACACACAGTCGGCCGGGTGGCGGCAGCGCGTGGTACAAAGGGGCGCGACGGGGAATGCTCGCCAGTATTGTTGTGCGCGCACGCTATTGGTTCCTCATTCTTGCCGCGCTTTGAAAAGCGATGTTTCCCAATATACAGTCGCACACACAGCTTTCTATGCACGACGCGCGACGATGTTTTAAAAAGGAAGGAAAGAAAATTATTTATATCTACTGTTTTATGACTGAACTAGTGAACGAAAAGGTAAATAGAAGGTGAATGGGGAAAATTGTGCAGTAAAGTTAAATGTATTGAGGAAGAATACCGAAAAATTACCATGTGGTCAACCTGATGACGGAAACATTTATCATTCGCATTGATGATGATGATTCTGATGAAGTAGCATCCAGTAACACCAACACACCATCGACATCCGGCTTCCATGTTCCATGTTCTAACGGTATAATGGACGGCGTGTCACATAAGTTTTCTTGTTACAAACTACTTTATTTTACGATTGAAATAAAAATAATGCTCAAGCATACATTATCCATTTTAATTTCAACCTCTTCCAAAGTTCTAAGAAGCTAGTAAAGTAACTATTATGATTCTACAATAAAACCATTAATTACTATTATAATATTATAAAACAACAGCCTAGTACCATGTAGTACTTTAGAACGCGACTGTACCCATGCAGACACACCCTCCACTGTCGCTCAGCGTCGTGACGGACCTGTACGGAGCTAGATAAAAGAGTTTGGCTTCGACGCGGATATTGACCCTAGTCAGCTGATTTTATGATTTATTTATTTTAAATTCCACTGCTGGTTTAATATTTAAGTAATTTCATGATTCTTTTAATGAAATTAATGTTTTATTTAACTATATCAACACGATGGAGCGTGAATGAAGCTAATAAAACGTTGTGAAAAGATGATTTTTTTCATCAGGATCGATTTTATATTTCACCCATCATCTAAGATATAGTTAGTACTGTCGTCTGTCTTCGTTTTCGGAGCGTTTCAAAATACCCTGTATATTATAGCATAAATAATTATTTATCACAAAAAAGCTTTTAATAATTTTCATTTCATTTTTTTTTGCTATATTGCATTTCAAATACCCTCTTTTATGTATTGTAATGAAAGTTTCTTTTAATTTTTCTTATTTTTACCCGACTGCCAAGGAAGGGTTATGTTTTTCGCGCATATTTAGTTAATTTTTAAAAGACATTTCCCTCATACTAAGATCAACTCATCTATCATGGAGACTTTTTACATGCTTAAATTACACATGGTCAAACTTCTAGACCTGGGTAGCCATGTGCTTACCTGCTACTTACTGAGATTTTTTTTATAAAATGGGGGTGACAAACGAGCACACTGTCCACCTGATGGTAAGTGGATGCTGTAGCCCATAGACATCTACATTTATCTTCAATTAAGAATCAAAATGCAGATGCGTTGTCACCCCTTAGGACTACGATGGAGCGCCTCGTTTCCAGTAAAAAGGGTCTCCGGTTCTCTACACTCACTATACGAAACACAGCACCATTAAGCTGCTGTTTACACTGGTATTCCTTGAGAGCGTGGTCCTTCCCCGGTCGAGCCGACCCATTCATGCTACAATTTGTGGTACAACCATAATATAGCTGCAGCGTGGCTCTACCATGTAAAAAAATTATGAAGGCTGAAAGATTTGCTCTCTCTTTTGCATAACAATTAATTTAAAACTTTTAGTAGTGGGCGATACAAATCTTATATAGATACAATATTTATATATATCTAATATCTATATATCGGGCAACAAACTTACAGAACATCTGACATCGTATTCAAAGAAATAATAATAACGTAAAATATGTATGATATGATATGCTGATTCGAAATTCTAACAAACCATAAGCGTGCAAAAGAATACAAGATATTATTTTATATTTGAGTAAAACAAGATATACCTTACTTCAACTCTTCATTGTAGGCTATACTCGTATATTTAGAGTATCATAAACATTAACCAATACCACAATATGTATTATCATACTTAGATAATACAATGTATATTTTAATCAAAGCAAACCAAATCCATCAATACTCGCGTATCACGGCGTAGTACTGAATACAGACTTCCTTACAGAGTTACAGAATCACGTAGATATGGTTTGATGTAGGTTAAAAGTGCCCATGCCCATGCCCGAAAACTTCTACGAGTATGAAATTTGTGCAAATTACCTTGAATTATAAAACTTATATTATAAATGAAATGATTGCATGCATTTAAAAAAAATTATGCATAATTTTTTTTAAATTTCAGGCAATAAAAGTTCTATCAAAGGATTCAAGTGTTGTGAGAATAATGCCTAATACACCAATGAGTGTAGGCGCAGGCGTTTGTTTGTATACACCAGACAATAGCGTGACAAGAGAGCAGTGTGAAATTTTAGAGAAGCTTTTAAGTAGTTGTGGAATTTATGAAGAAGTTTCCGAACCATTAATGAATGCTGCTGGACCTCTACCTGGTTGTGGACCAGCTTTTGTAAGCCAAAATAATACTATACATTTTGTTACCACGTTTTTGTTAAGTCACTTACTGGTTTATCAGTTTGTCTGTCTGTCATTCCGGGTGGAATCTTGCAATTCAAAGCAGACAATTTCTTTTTGTATTGAGAATGGGCCCACCACCGTAACCAGGCGTAACTTAATGAAACACATGTCGATTTATTCCTTATAACCAATAGATTACAATAGTAATATTAGTTTTACCATATCTAACGGGAATACTGAGAAATTAACAATTAAAATATGAATATCAAGATAACCTAAAAATTTTCAGATTTTATGATTCTTATTACATTTCCATAAAATCTTTAGGCCGTTTACTATAATAAATTGGTATATTTATTATGTGTAATAAAATTAAGTTACGTTAAAATTTCTAGTGGGCCTAAAAACGATTGTCTTCTTTCTAGCACTTCCCGATGAGCTAGAGACATGAAATTTTGAACATAGCTCAGAATCGGATGACAATGAAGGAATATGAAAAAAACGTGGTATAATTAATAGAATCAGGCGTTACTTTGCGGAAATCCATTATATTAAAGTTGTAAATATTTACTTTGCCAATATCCGCTTAATAAAATAAAATGATGTGTCTTACCTAGTTTGAAGAGCACCTCCCGCCCTCCCTCAATTGCGTGCACTATTCCCGTCACCACAAATCCCAGAACCACTAATCCCACCACCACCACTACACTAGGAAAGACACACCACCGATGACAATACGACACGTGTTTCGCCTCTACACACGAGGCATCTTCAGGTGTAGTAGACTCTACGGTGGCTAACCGCTAAGTGAGCGGCGAGCCAAAAACAGCTGCTATTTATAAGACTCGCTGACGCAACCGCTTCCCACTTAAGTAGCGAGCGACCGCGTCATGCGATAAAACATGCGACCAATCACCACCTCACGTACGCAGCCGCCTGCTATTAAATTAATAACAAACCGCTGCAAAACGCCCGCCTACCCATCAACCACGCAACCAATCGCTGATCACCGTGAAGGTGACGAACGACCATATTGCGAGGCTGTCCGTTATTAGAGAGTAGGTTTAAAGATGTTTAAGAGAGGTGAGTTAGAAACATTTGTTTGTTCATTCAGCAGTGCAACATTACTATTTTTATTTTTTAATATCTCCAACTGTTCCAGCACACACAGTCGCAGCCCTTTATTACAAGTATGTAAGACTTTAAAGGAGTGGTCGTTGGTTAGGTTGTGTCCAGTGTCCAAGAGATGTGGAGCGAAATGGGATTTATCGGGATTGCAATTCCTGTACGCGGCTAAATGCTCTTTGTAACGTGTCTCGAAGTTGCGACCAGTCTGACCCACGTAAACGGCGTGGCATTCGTCACAAACAAGTTTATAAACACCCGACTTTTGACGAATATCTAACTTATCTTTATTATTACAGATATTCCTAAGAGAATTGTTTGTTTTGAACGCAACGTACACGCCGCTCTGTCGAAGAGTATTAGCTATTTTTTCAGATATGGAGCCTAAGTAGGTCAAACTGCTCACATATCGACGAACACTGAGGTTGAACCGCGTACAGAGAATTGCGGACGGCATGCTTTTCTTTCTTTTTAATTAAATTGTTAATGAGATTTTTTGAAAAACCATTAGAGACCGCAATTTGATAAATTACGTTAAGCTCTTTTAAATAATTTTCTTTACTTAATGGGACAGTAAACAAACGATTAATATAACAATAAAAAGCGGCTAATTTATGTTGCCAGGGATGACACGATGACGCGGGGATGATCGTGTCGGTATGAGTTGGCTTTCGGTAAATTTGGAAAACATGCAACGACTCTTTTCTTGTTATTGTTAAGTCGAGGAAATTAAGGGAACAATCTTGTTCCAATTCAAGCTTAAATTTAATTTTATCGTGGACTCTATTTATTTTATTAAGGAAAACATCCAGTTGTCTCCTTGTGCCAGTCCAGCAAATAATTATGTCGTCTACATATCTATAATAGTACAAGATATTTTGATTGACAACTATATGTTGTTTTTCGAAATTATCCATGAAAATGTCAGCCATAAGAGGACTTAGAGGGGACCCCATAGCTAACCCTTCTCTTTGTAGATAGAAACGGTTATTAAACCGGAAATAGTTTTGTTTCATACAGAGAGAGGTTAAGTTAAGAAGATCATTTGTTTCCCCGGGATGTAGAAGACGTTTATTAAAGAGATCTGCGAGAATACGCAAACAGTCAGGGGATGGGACATTTGTGAAAAGACTATCAACGTCTAAAGATAACAACATGGATTTAGGAGGAATATGAATATCTTTAATTTTGGAAACGAGATCTAAACTATTTTTAAGGCTGTAAGTTGGGTGGAAACCAGATTTCTCCCGAAGGAGGAAGTTTAATTTTTTAGCAAGAAAATAAGCTGGTGCACCTATATATGAGACAACTGGACGAATAGGAACATGTTCTTTATGTATTTTAGGTAACCCATATAAAATGGGTGCTTGAGGATTCATTGGAACAAGATTGCTCCGAGACAAGTTGTGATCGGGAAAAACATATGATGACTGTTGTATACATACTTTAATATCCGACGTAAACGTTTTGATTGGGTTAGACTCCAATAACTCAAAGTCGTCTCCTTGAATAACATCGTTAACCTTCTGGCTGTATCCGCTATTCTCCATAATGACAACAGTATTGCCTTTGTCGGCTTTAGTAACAATGAGGTTATTAACCTAACCAACGACCACTCCTTCAAAGTCTTACATACTTGTAATAAAGGGCTGCGACTGTCGGTGCTGGAACAGTTGGAGATATTAAAAAATAAAAATAGTAATTTTGCACTGCTGAATGAACAAACAAATGTTTCTAACTCACCTCTCTTAAACATCTTTAAACCTGCTCTCTAATAACGGACAGCCTCGCAATATGGTCGTTCGTCACCTTCACGGTGATCAGCGATTGGTTGCGTGGTTGGATGGGTAGGCGGGCGTTTTGCAGCGGTTTGTTATTAATTTAATAGCAGGCGGCTGCGCTGAAGATGCCTCGTGTAGAGGCAAAACACGTGTCGTATTGTCATCGTTGGTGTGTCTTTCCTAGTGTAGTGGTGGTGGGATTAGTGGTGACGGAGATAGTGCACGCAATTGAGGGAGGGCGGGAGGTGCTCTTCAAACTAAGTAAGATACATCATTTTATTTTATTAAGCGGATATTGGCAAAGTAAATATTTACAACTTTAAAACGTGGTATATTAATTTTTTTTGTACGAAATTTAAAAGGACACTTGTTGATACTGTTACGAGCTTGGGGTTCGAGACAATTAAAAACTGCCGAGTGAATTACCAAAATTGACACTTTAATTACACAACACTAATTACAACTTTAAACCACACTAATAACAAAACACAATTTTACTACAGATCGCTTTAGTTCGCAGTTGTATCGCTGAAGTCTTCGCTTGTATCGCCAATTCAATACTGCCTCGGTCGTGGTCTATACCGGCCTTATATAGCGCCTCCGATACTTTCCAGAACCTTCTACTGTGAAACATCTAGAATGTTCAGTACATATCGGTCCCGAAATTTCTAGAAAGATCTTGACTCTCCTAGTTCTGCTACTCGATACTAGAGGCGCTAGTGGTAACTAGTGTTGCCATGTATAAACCATTAATAGTGGCGCGCAACACTGCCCCCTCCTAAGACATGCTCGTCCCGAGCATTATTGGCCCCATAATAACGCGCCAGTCGATCCACATGGACGACCTTAGGAGTACCTCTTGCACCTTTCTGTATCCGGTAGGTTACGTCATTGATCCTTGTCACAATCCGGTACGGTCCGTCCCATTTAGCTTGAAGCTTAGGAGATTTCCTTTGCTGCGAACTGGATTGTGTAACCACACTAGTGAACCTTCGTCAAACCCTTTGTTGTTCATTTTGCGACACCAGTCCTCGACATCGTCACGACAGTGGACCCAGTAAAACCGTTCTCGGATCTTCAGTAGAGTTCGTTTAACTCCCAGGTGGCCTCCTGAACAACCATTATGGTACAGCTGTAGAACATCCGGTACTTTAGCTTTGGGACAACCATTTGCAAATGACAACTGTCTCCCCGACCATTTTCCCATTTACGGCACAGGACTCCATCCTGAATCAGCAAGCTGTCCCATTGGGCCCAATAGCTTTTCGTGGTCGAACTCATCGCTGAGACGTCACTCCACTTGGGCTTAGGAGCACTGGCCTTCATCCATTCCAGAATCGGCTTGATGTCCGGATCTTCCTGCTATGCATGTTGTAGGCTGTCCTTCCACTCATTGCAGAGCTGGTCTGTCCTGAGCATCCTCACAGATACTACTTCCTTACCCTCTTGCCTAGTACAATGCTTGCGATCTTCAGGACAAGGTCTTCTTGACAATACATCTGCGTTGTCATGAGATTTCCGCTGCGATGTTCGATCACAAAATCGTATTCCTGTGTAGCTCAATCCATCTCGCAACTTGTCCTTCTGGATTTTTGAACTGCAATAGCCATTTCAGTGCAGCATGGTCAGTAAGAGAAATTTTCGCCCCAGAAGATATTTGCTAAAATGCTGCAACGACTTTACCACAGCAAGCAATTCGCCTTGTGACACAATAGTTCCTTTCCGGCTTTGACAACGACTTGCTGAAGTATGCTATCACAACCTCTTGATCACCATTCCGTTGAGACAACACACCGCCAAGTCCTATATCACTTGCGTCTGTGTCAACTATAAATTCCTTGCCCGCATCAGGGTACCCTAAAATAGGTGTTTTGCACAGACGGTCCTTGAGCTCCTGGAATGCGATATCGCAACTTTCATCCCAGCAGAAATGTCGCTTCTCCTCGGTTAGCTTGTGCAGAGGTTTGGCTATATCTGCAAAGTTCTTCACAAATCGCCGATAATAGGAGCACAATCCCAAAATTGCTCTAACCTGCGTCTTGTCTTTTGAGACCGGCCAATCCTTGACAGCGGCAATTTTCTCCGGATCCGTGCGGATACCTTCTTCCGACACTACATACCCAAAAAGCTAACCTGCCGTTTGAGTAGTGAACATTCTTCGGACTCAACTTGAGGTTGGCACTCTGAATCTTCATGAGCACGCGTTCCAGGTTTTGAAGGTGTTCCTCAAACGTACGGCCTACGATGATGATGTCATCCAAGTAGACCAGACAGGCATCGCCAATTAACCCAGTAAGTACAAGCTCCATCAACCTTTCAAACGTTGCTGAGCATTGCACAATCCAAACGGCATAACTTTAAATTGCCACAGACCCTTTCCTGTCGAGAATGCAGTTTTCTCCTGTCCTTAGGGTCAATTTCAACCTGCCAGTAGCCACTTTTCAGGTCCAGTGTGCTAAACCACTTTACGCCTGTAAGCATGTCCAGCGTGTCATCAATTCTTGGCAAGGATAGCTGTCCTTCTTTGTAACGTCGTTCAGACGGCGGTAGTCAACACAAAACCGCATGCTGCCATCCTTCTTCTTTACCAGCACCACAGGTGAACACCATGGACTAGATGAAGGTTCAATAACACCATCCTTCACCATTCCCTCAATCATGGTTTCACTTCCTTTTCACGTGCTACCGGCAATCTTCTTGGCGCTGACGGATAGGCAATTCTTCTCCTGTGTTTATTTTGTGTTGAACTAAGCCAGTCTTTCCTATGTCAGCATCGTTTGACGAGAAAACATCGGCGTACTTGGTAACAACTTCTTCGCTTGACCACTTCATTCGGGAGAGAACGCTGCGACAGTCTTCTAAAAGTGTGGTCACCCTCGTTTGTGCATCCTTGCTGGGGTCCCAGTCGATGGATATTGGCACCTACGCAACCAATCCACTTCCTCACAAGTACCAACCAGTGTGCCTTTTTCCATAATCTGTTCCTGATCACAAAGGTTCAGCACACGTACTCTTGAGATGTCGGTGGTTCTGACCAGGTTCGAGCCACTTTCCACGGAAGGTCATTGTCCACCCTTTCCACGAGTACACAACGATGAGCTTGCCCAGGATTCCGAGGAAGACTAACCGGCACAATCGTTTCCGATCTCGGCGGCAGAACAATCTTCTTCTCTCCACGGACGGGTATGCGCTGACCGGTGGCTGTTACCAAATTAATGCGCTCTCGGTTGTATGCGGAGTCCCCAAGGAACTGACTTATAAGTTGGGAACTGACAACCGTGCGAGAGGCTCCAGTGTCTATGGTCAGTTTACACGGCGTTCCGTTGACCTCGCCTTTGATGATTAGGCTGTTCCCATCATGGGTTTGTGAGATCGAAATCCTTGGGGCTCTTTTAACATCAGCCAGCACCCGCCCCACAGTCCTGGCTTTTACTCGTTTCCCTGCTGCTGCTGGGCGGTGCTGTTAGCCGCACTACCCTCTCGAGATCGATCACCTCCCCTTTCTACAGTTCGCTTAGGGCAGCTGGATCGAAGATGGCCCCTTTCCCCACAGCCGTAGCACCTAGGGCTGTATCCTTTATAGCAGTCGCGAACTGCAGCTGCTGCAACCTCCCTGACGCGATGGGATCGATGATCCTGCCGTACGGCTTCCACCTCCAGTGCATGGGCTAACGCGTCCTTAAGCGTCTCGTGGTGCCCGAGCCTCACAGCAGCTCTGACTTCAAGGTCGTGGATGCCGTCGATGAATGTCTGCACCAGGTTCCCTACAATGAGCGCAGGTACAGACTGGTATGCTTTTCGAACCAGCTTTTCCACCTCAAGGGCCCACTGCTGCAGGTTTTCGTTGCTGCGTTGCACGCGATCTTTGATCTGCGCACGAAAGACGTGTTCCAGGTGAGCGTCGCCATATCTCGCCTCCAACGCCTCAAGGGCTGCTCGTAAGTCACTTCCTTACCGAGAGCTTCCAGAACAGTTAAGGCCTGGTCGCGCAAGCCTAGGGTGAGCAGTCATGGCCTGACTTTTATTCCAGCCGTTCGCCTTCGCGACAGCCTCGAACTGGATTCTGTACGCCGACCAGGAAGAAGTCCCGTCGAACGGCGGCACTTTGAATCCACGTAGCGAAGGTATTGTAGCTACCACGGGGCTGTAACTCCATCCCCAAGTTTGAGGTCGTCCAGCGTTTTCTTCACGTCAGCAATCACGTTGTCAACCCGATTGTTCACTTGGTCGATTCGGGTTTCAGCTTCCGACAGGCGGTTGTCATGTTGAGCAACCCTATCCTTCACCTCCTTATCTCTTTCCGAAGGTAGCGTGAAGGTCCTTTATGAGAGCATCTGCTTTTCCTGTTGGCGGGCCTGTTCCTCCTGTCCACGCTGCAGCTGCTCTTCCAACCGACGGCCTGTTCCTCTGTCGGCGGGCCTGTTCCTCCTGTCGGCGGGCCTGTTCCTCCTGTCAGCGGGCCTGTTCCTCCTGTCGGCGGGCCTGTTCCTCCTGTCAGCGAGTCTGCTCCTGCAGCATCATCATCAGAGCACCTAAGTCAGGTGCTGCAGATGCAGGAGCTGCTGACGGGCCGGCCTCCGTGGTCGGCAGCTGGCCCCCCGACGTTTGCAGCGTTGTATTACCAAATCGTCTCTGGTCCGTCTCTTGCTGGCGTTGACTTCGGGTACGGATACCCTCCGTGTCGTCCTTTGGTAAAATCGGCATGATCTGATCCCACTTCTGACACCAATTGTTACGAGCTTGGGGTTCGAGACAATTAAAAACTGCCGAGTGAATTACCAAAATTGACACTTTAATTACACAACACTAATTACAACTTTAAACCACACTAATAACAAAACACAATTTTACTACAGATCGCTTAAGTTCGCAGTTGTATCGCTGAAGTCTTCGCTTGTATCGCCAATTCAATACTGCCTCGGTCGTGGTCTATACCGGCCTTATATAGCGCCTCCGATACTTTCCAGAACCTTCTACTGTGGAAACATCTAGAATGTTCAGTACATATCGGTCCCGAAATTTCTAGAAAGATCTTGACTCTCCTAGTTCTGCTACTCGATACTAGAGGCGCTAGTGGTAACTAGTGTTGCCATGTATAAACCATTAATAGTGGCGCGCAACAATACCATTATTGATAAAAGCATTTTAAACGGACCTGACTGATTTGAGTAATAACACGGAGAGACGAAGAAGGTCTTGTCAGTAAAATCAGTCCAGTCCTGATGGCCACTTGGATTGACCTTCGGGTTTTAACATTATTCAAAAATATTAAAATCCTGCTAATTTCGTTCTGCTTATCCTCAAGACAGATAGCTTTTAATAATTATTATTTAGTCAGCTGTATTAAATTAAAAAAATACTGTATAATTCCAGATGTACATTGTAATAGAAGCACTAGCAGATGGTGCGGTAAAACAGGGTGTACCAAGAGCAATGGCATTACGCTTAGCTGCCCAGGTTTTAATTGGCAGTGGACAGATGGTTTTACAAACAAACAAACATCCTGGCCTTTTAAAGGATGAAGTATGCTCACCAGGTGGCTCTACAATATGTGGTGTGACAGCTCTAGAAAATGGAAGATTAAGGTACTTTTCTATCTAATTTATATATATATTTAGATATTTTAGGACCTCCAACAAAAGGTACACAGTATTATGTCAATTAAGAACTACATAGTATATAAATTATAACTAATGTGCCCCTTCAATTATAAGAGACCACAGCATTCATAATCTAACACTAAGTTACAGAAACAATATTGTTCCAATGTAATTGTAAATTATATAAAACAAAAGTGATAGAAAACTAAAATATTTAACAAAACTAAAAAATAATGACAAAATTTAAAAAACAAATGTTAAAACCGTACTAAAATTTAATAAGCATGTAAAATGCAATCGGTATGCTACTGATATTATTCTTAAAAAGCGCTAGCTTTTTTCTGTAGTTAGGAAGCTGTCACTAATATCCCGTCCATTATTTTTAGAAATTTAGTTGTATTATTTGTAGGTACAAAGTCTAGGCAATGCGGAGTTATGTCCAAGGTTTCTTCTAGACATAGGAATGTGAACGTACGCACAATTTTTTGGTATGCTAGACGAAACTTTTATGCTAAAAGCTTTCATCAAGTCACACTACTAAATCTTATTTCTTTCAATTAATAAATCTTTCAATTAAGCAGCTTATTTAATAAAACGTCATTACGTCGTACGGCTAGCGAGTGAGCACAAGTTATAGTGTTTCAATCTCTCCTTGTAACTATCTACACATTTTGATAATTGATGGGTATAGCAAAAGTAATAAAAGATAATGCTTTTATTTTTTGATATTAATAATCCTTCTCCAAAATTTTTACAACAAATTCCTATAATTTAACTCGCACAGTGTTCAATGAAAATAAAATACATAGGTCAACTTACAGAAAAAAAATCTAAGGGTACAATGGATGTGGATAGACTTAATGCCTTGACTCATTCTCTACTAGTCAAGCCTGGACAATTCAGTATCCTAAAAGTTCATTTTATTTATATGATAAAAGATAACATAACAAAATACAATGTTATAATTTTTTTATATTATTGTATAAATCAATATATAAACATATAATTGTACAGAATATTATTTTAATAAAAACACAATTTTCTTTAAATTATATTATAATAATTAATAAGAAAGGAGATATAGTACAATATGCAAAAAACTAGTTTTTTGCATATTGTACTATTTTTGGAAGGGACTTTGGATAATGTTTTCGAACTAGTCTTAACAAGATAACATTACCAACCTTAGCAACAGGCAAGAAATTCCAAAGCACTGACTGTACCGTAAAAGAGGAACTATATATGCCACTGTTATCAGGACTATTTCAAATTCCCATGGTACACCTGTATCATTATGAGGCCATGCAGAGACCTATTGCTCTAAGCGGATTGATTGCTGGCGGCTACGAAGATAGAACAAACACTAACCCAAGGCTTGGCTATATATATACATGGTGTTTTTTTTTTGCTCCAGATTTTACTTAACTGTAAAATGTACTTTTTGTATTACAACTTTGAAAATATGTATTTTTTTTTTCAGAGCTACATTGATCAACGCGATCGAAGCAGCAGCACTTAGAAGCAAGGAGTTAGGAAAGAAGTAAATTAGCTCAATATCAGCGACATGTTAAATATCCATCAGTATAATTTTATGACGAGTATTTTGAAAGCGGGTTTAATTTATGCAACAGTACTCTCTCGCTAATCCGCCACCATAAAATGCTAACCATCGGCGGATTACTGAAAACGGCAGATTATAATGTACAGGAACAACAAATTGCAAAAGGAACAAGAAATGTATGATTTATTTATATATTGTATTTAAGAAATCAGCAAACAGTTTTTACTCATATTTCGAAAAAAAAAGTGGGTCTAATTTTGCTTGTTTTTTACCAAAATATATCTTCTTGATAACTTTTTCGCGCATTTTACGTAAATTTGCAACCATATCGCATGACTTTCCATTTTCTTGGTCCCATTTAATACAAATATCTACGCTATTCAGGGCATCTTCAGATTTGACAGCATGAAACATGACATCTTCGTCTGATGAGTTGTTTACCGGTTCAACGGTATCATTTAAAAGCTCATCATCAGTTAAATGAGGCTCATATATTTCAGGGTTTTCTTCAAACCAACATTCAAGATCTTCGCGTGTTAAGCCCGCATTTGGAATTTTTGCTAATCGTATTACTTCTTGTAAGGGTATCAGATCTCCTTCTTCCCAACTCTCGTCATCTTTGTTATTTTCCAAGATGATTTGATAGTTCGTTTTTCTACTTCATACCATGTATCAGAAACAGTTAAAACTGCGTCTTTGATATTCAATTGTTTAAAAGTTTCAGAAATGTTTGCCTCTCGACTTATCGCATTAAGTAAAATCTTCTTTTTGTAATTGTTTTTCGTCATTTGTATGACGTTTTGATCCATCGGTTGGATAAGAGGCGTACAGTTAGCCGGCAGAAAAATTGTTTTTATAGAGCCATCATTTGATGATAATTCATTGTTTGGGTCGTGTCCAGGTGCATAATCTAGGACAAGAACCGCTTTTTGCGGTAAATTTCGTGACTTTAAGAATCGTTTCACGTTAGGCACGAAATCATGGTGAAACCAGTTGTAAAACAATTCCTTGGTTACCCATGCCTTATTTTGACTCTTGTAAATGACTGGAAGGTTGACATTCTTGAATGGCCTAGAGTTTTTAGACTTTCCAATAACTAAAAGCTTCAGCTTATGACTGCCAGTTGCATTTGAACAAGGCATAACAGTTATACGTTCCTTGGACACTCTTTTGCCTGGAGCACTTTTTTGCAACGTTTCACCTCTATGAACGTATGTTTTAGTTGGTAAAAGACGCCAAAACAAGCCACTTTCGTCGGCATTATAAACTTGATAGGCTGTCAATTCTTCAATTTTATTCTTCAAAACTTCTATAAATGGTGAAACAGCAGCCTCATTGCTGGACAACTTCTCTCCAGTTACAGTTATCAGTCTGACGCCAAATCTTGCTTTAAACTTAGAAAACCATCCTTCACTGACTCTAAAATCATTCTTTTTATTAATTTTTCTCATAGAAATGAAGTGCTTTCTTCCGCAACACATCAGCAGTTATCGGTGTGTGACATCGACGCTCTTGCAAAAACCTTGCAAAAAGCGTTTCTTCTAACTGTGGGTATTCATCAGTCCTCATAGTTTGACGTTTCCCTATTCCAGATTCTGCTGTAATGAGGTAATTTTCAATTTTATCTCTGTTCTTTCGAATGTCATAAACCGTTGACCGCCCTGTATGAAACTGATTTGCAATGTCTGTAAAAGGCACTACACTATCCACTTTTTTCAAAATTTCCATCTTTTGCACTAAAGTTAGAGTTTCATGCTTTTGTTTTGTGGATTGTTTGGGTAATAACAACGCCATTATGGACGCTTTACTTCACGAAACGCAGCGTGGAATGCGCGCGCGACCTTTCACCCCAGATGTCGTGGGCGGACTAAAGAGTGGTTGCTTAGCACCGTGCGGCGGAGTATACAATTCTGTTCGTTTTACGCATTAAAGAGAGGTAAGACGGCGGATTATCGAGTCGAAGACTTTCCGTGTCGGCGGATTACAGAGTTTAATCAAGACAAATCTCCAGTCCAAAAAACGGTGGATTATAGTAATTGTCGGATATTCGAGAGAGTACTGACGGCGGCTTGCTGCTCCTGTATTATTGTTTAAATAATGGTTTGAAATGGATTTTGATATGTAAAAGTGGTGCGATTTTGTGCATTAAATGTCTGCGCATGTGAACTATTAGTGGAAACGATGAAACAAGTGCTCCGTGGAGCTCCATGGAGATATGAATCTCAATATAAGGTGTCTGTCTGCTTAGGCGGCTTGAGATACTATAGCCAACTGTTTGCTGGCTCAAGTTGCCGTCAAAATCTCCCAAAAACTACGCAGTGTGACGCATCAACATATTTTGAAGCAGTTGTACTATAAAGGATTATTATCACTTGATACAGAAAATCTATAAAAACGAAGATCCCGAATGAAGACATGACTTAAAGGACAAGCATCCAAGCCAAAAATCTTTATAAAAAAATGTCATGTAGGTATTTAGCCCTTATTACATAGCAACCTGGGCTTGATCCCAACAGCACTACTAAAATTGGTAATTGTAATATAGTAAGTGGTGCTCGGCAGTGAGAGAAAAATCGTGAGGAAATCTGTATGTCGGGAAAATTAAATATTACGAAAACCATAACCATAAATCCATAACCCATTTAGAAATGAGAGAAAGTAAGTAAGTAAGGAGAAGAAGTGAAAGATATCTGATGTAAATTTCTACCTCTAATATTATCTCACTTAAGCCAGTAGTTTAGTGTACTTAACTAAAATAACACAATGTTAAACTTAATATTTAGGTTAGAAGTTTAGCTTAAGAGTCTGGGGTTTCAATTAATTTTAATTAGCGTAAAATATATTCATTATCATTCATTGTTTACATACATTAAGTCACTTTAAATTAAGTTAAAATTAATTAATTGCTTGGCAACTTAACATTTAGTCGCGCCGCCAGCGACATTTGACATTTGATACGAAATTCTTTACATTTTAGTTCGCATATTTTCATTATGAGCATGCCATGACAAACACTGATCAACCATGACACCCAGATATTGAGGACTAAAATAAAATACCTCACATCCAGTCATACTGGATGTCTTATCCTTCCAACTGGTACATCAGAAATATTTTTAATTGTGTTTAAATTAAGACATTTGCATATTTTGATTAAAATGTTAAAATATGATAATAAATAATATAATTGTTGTTGTTGTTTCAAATAAACATTTACTTAGCCCTATTTACTATATTAAGAAAATTGGACTGTTTTGTTGTTCTATTGATCGTAAACGCAACTGCTGTCATGTGGTCCCGGGTTCGAATTTCGGCTCGGTCGAAATCAGTTAATCAGTTATTGGGTTGTGGGAAATGCCAGGAAAATAGCTTCGAATAAATAGCGCTATACTATCTCGTTTACGCCAGATGAATAATAAAATTTGACGATTAAGGCAAATCCTCCCTACAACGGGAGAGTTCTGTGAGGCAGTGGAATGTTATGGGCTCATGATATCAAGTTTTTGCGATGTGTGATAGTGCATAAGTAGGGTTACGTCACTAATTTGTTATTGAATAGTATTACTTAATTACTAAAGGTACAAAGCACTAAGTAGCTAATTATTTTGGCTACTAATGATGTCCTCCAGACTGAATTTCAGTCACGACGGCCAGTGGCGCAGCTAGGCGTAGCTAGGCGTGGGCAAAGTAGGCCCTCGCACTTAAAGGGGCCTCGCGAGGCCTCTTTAAATGCGATGCCACCAGACTTTACCACAGATGACTAATTAATTTGATCACTTCTACGATTTTTAAAATTTAAAAACGTGTTTGTTTGGGGCCTCGCAAGAAGCCCCTCTTAAGTGCGACTGCGAGGCCGTTGTAACTACCTTCAAAGACCGTGACCGTTAGATTGACGGAATACGATACTTGTCAGGAATTAATAGGTATATCGCGTCAAAGCATGTTTGGTAGGATAGATCTATTGGGTAGATCTTAGGAATGAAAGAAAAGGGGTCTCGCTGATGCGACTTCGCCCACGTCTAAATGAGTCCACGCTACGTCTCTGACGGCGGCCTGTCTTAAAGGAGACTAGTCATCTGATCAGGACAGGATAGTGTCTGAGTGTATGCACAAGCACAGATGCACTCTCTTTTTCCTCACCCTCATAACCCGATGCGACGGTAATCCGACACAACCGGCATGAGATCAGGCGCAGAACCAACGGCTTCACGTGCTTTCCGAGGCGTGGGGGTGAAACACCGCCAAATTCCTAATTCCAGGCTGCTACTGAGCATTTTGTGACAGAAAAACCAACAATTTCGAGCCGACCCGGAATTCGAACCCGGGACCTCAGATCAGTCAGACCACGTTTACGACCACTAGACCAACGAGACAGTCAAATTCTATACTATAAAAATTTATTATTACATGTTACTGTTGCTGAAACCTAAAGGCTCAATCTTACTTGCACAAATTCTAATTTGAACAAGCAAGTAGGTACGTTAAGACGGCGAGTGGACGCCACGCATGTTCTTTGCGAAAACTTTGTACAAACTCCATGTTGTTAGCGCAAATATTTTGCACAAATTGTAGCCGGAACTTAACATAGTGCTACTGTTTGCAACATCTAAGAATTTATCTGTAGTTTTAAAAAATAATCCATGTGATGGCAAGGGCATCGCCAGCCGATGGCCCAGGAGGGGGCAAGTTGATGTAATATAGAGGATGGGAAAGTGTAGGAGCACATGAAGCTTTAGGGTGTGCTTTAGCACGGGACCGGCTGTGCTAGCCGAACGGGAGAGCAAAACTCGACCGTGCAAGGACGGGAGTGCGGGAGGGCACCCAACCGTAACGGAAGAGCGCCAGCTGAGGGGGACGGCACGGGACTGATGTTCTATTCCAAGAAACTGTGCCGACCGAGGGAGAAGACACCCGTACGGGGACGGGTGCTCGGTCGGCGGCGGACCCCGCAAGCGCACGACCGCACGGGGGCGACGGCGCAAGCGGTTTGCTTGGTTGAGTGTTCATATCACGTCGGGGTCACCACTGTGGCGGGTGGAAGGAAAAGGGGAGGTCTCCCGCCGGGCAAGGTGTTCTGCCCGGGGAGCGACCAACGCTCCAAGTGGTAGTTCGGAGCTATTCTATATAATATACTGTTTTTGCTTCGGAACTTTGATAGCGCGATTTAGGCTTCGATGTATTTTCGCTTGTGGCGCGACGACAGAGTCGCCACATCACCCCCCTGCTCAGACCGGAGGTCGATAGTGCAGTCTAGATGTCGACGAATGTGCAAGTTGCCAGGGAATTGCTTTGTAGTCTGCGGTGAGTCGAGAAGAAGGCAAGTAATCTGCGAGAGTGCCATGAAGCAGAGGCGAGCAGTAAGGCTCAGAGCCGTGCCGAACACTGTAGCGCAGAGAGTAGCTTGAAGGAACAGGAAGCATTATTATTCCAGTGCTGCGATGAACCTTTGTAAAGCTAGATGGCTTGCAGAATGTGAAGACTGCAGACAGTATCTGCTCGGGAGCGAATGAATGGGGTACTTGAGGACGATGACGAAGGTTTGATTGGTTGCGTGTTCATATCACGTCGGGGTCACCACTGTGGCGCGTGGAAGGAAAAGGGGAGGTCTCCCGCCGGGCAAGGTGTTCTGCCCGGGGAGCGACCAACGCTCTAAGTGGTAGTTCGGAGCTATTCTATATATACTGTTTTTGCTTCGGAACTTTGATAGCGCGATTTAGGCTTCGATGTATTTTCGCTTGTGGCGCGACGACAGCGCCGCCACAAAGTCATTGCTATTGCCTTACTATTGTGTCTGAAAACCGGACAGTGAAAGTGTTAAGCTTCCTCATATGGTCAGCACTGAAGGACCACGTCTCAGATCTATAAGTCATCACTGGCAACACGCACTGGTTGTACGATCTTGTTTTCAAGTTTTGAGGAAGAAGATGTGTCGTAATCTCCCGAACGCTGCCCTGCTGAGTTGTGAGTTGTGAGTGCCCTCCCTTGGCGATGCCCTTTTGTGATTGTAATCAAAAAGTTTATGTACTTATTTGTATTTAAGCCAATTTAAAAGCTCTAAAAATTAAATATTAAAATTTTAAATGTTATATTTGGTTTTAAATATTAAAAAGTTTAGCAATAAAATTGTTTACTGACATTGACTTGCTACTATAAAATTTGACTCGTGGATCTAATGGGTTAGAATTATATAGTACGATCTGCTTAATTGTCTAAAGCGAACTAGAATAAAAAAAAACTATTTTAAACTATTCCAATATATTTTGTGTCAAATTTAATTTTTGTCAAATTTAAACACAATGTTAATATAAAATCTTTACAATGTTAGCAGTTCTATCAATACCAATCCCTGTGTATTAAAAATTAGCAAAAATTACCTATTCGAAAATACAATGAACAATGTCATTTCGCGCACTTGTAATCTCATTTTTTTTCTTTTTTTAACGTCATTTTAATATTAAAGTCATTACATGTTTTATTAATTTAAACAAATTGATTTAAACGAGATTCTGAAGAATAAATGTTGTAATCTCATTAATATTCTTTGTCATTTTCATCGTTCTCAGTCCAGTTTCAAACAAATTTCTTAGAAAGTGGTTCTCTGAAGACAATTTTAATTTTATTTTTCGTCGATTTTAATATAAATCTTTCTTGTAGTTTGAGCTGGTGTGTAAGGATGGTAAGGATGGACATACACCGACCTTCTAGTAAAAAGGAAAAGCGAAACTCTCCTTGCGAAACCGACGCCAATATCTATGCTTTTTTGGCTCTGTATTTCTATCATCGCATTCTCCTCTTCCTCGGATCCTTTAAAACAGTTGATCTTTTGCAAATTATTACGCATTTTACTAAATTTAGGTCTCCACTTTGGCCGACTGAGAAGACGAAGAAACACAAATATTTTATTGCCATTGTTATGTTGTTTATTTCCGCAGGTGGATGATTCGCTATTTGATTCGTCGGTACTTAATGATTCTGTATATTTTCTACGTGTTTCAGTTAATGATAGTAATGCAATATTTTCTTCACTCATTGGACTCATTATTTATTTCACATTTTTAAACTATAAAGTTCGAAGTTGATGTGACAAAATGGACTGAAATTCCACACACTACTAACTTTGGCATTGATTGAGCGTGACGTTTATGATAAGATATTAAGATTACTGTGATTATACTCATGATTTGCTACGTTTGTAGAAGTTTGAGTTTTAAAATAATACAAAATAGCCACATTAGCTTAAATAAAAGTAGCTACTGCTTACGTTACTAAATGTTCTTGTATTATAATCGACTATCGTTAAGTTGAAATAATAAATTTATTTTATAATTATCAATTATTGATTTATATATTACACTTATCAACGACGTATTTTGAAGTTATCATGGACTAGGTAGTAATGAAGTTTATACTAATTTCTGTCTCATTTAAGTTTTGCTAAAATTAGTGGAAGATCAATGAAAACGTTGCGCATATAGAAATGTGCTATTAGTTTTTAGTTTAAGGAAAGTAACGCTTGATTCTATTAGTTACACATAATCTAACTTATTTTATTCAATGTCTAATGTGTCATTATCATCATCATTTCAGCCTATCAAAAGTCCACTGATGAACATAGACCTCACGCAGAGGTTGCTTCATAGAGGGATATTTGTTTGTCCATCTCCTATTATTAACTCTATCGCCACTTATGACAACCACGGGATGATATATGGGGTAGTGGATTATCTTACGTCGCTACTACAGGGCATTATATAGCATTTATATTATATACTAAAATTATTTTATTCAACTGTAGTACTATATTTATATTCAAGTCTGATTGAAACCTTGTAATGTTTAACCTGGCAATATGCTATCGCAAAAAAAACAACATTGTAACCTTGTGTCCAGTCACCGTGAGGCGTTGGTCATAGTTAATTTTGATTTGTTTCTATTTTGAAGATAGAATTTGTATATAATGATAATTTTTGAACCATGATTGTTCCTTTCACAAGTCCACTGCTAAATATAGGTTGATCTTCGTTGATCCACATCATTTGTTGATTCTTCGGGCTATATGGCTGGCCCATTGTAATTTCCCTTACTAATCCATTAAGTTATGTTGATTACTCTAGTTCTACTGAAAATCAACAAACGTTCTCGTGGCCCTGCTAATATGCGGCAAAGATGAAGGGGTTTTAGTCAGTGTGAGTCCGACATAACCCGTCCTTACCCCCGCGAGGTGGATATGCGTAGGCATTTCCCCGTGTAAAATAAAGAAAAAAAAGGTTACAAATCTTTGCAATGATAACTAGTATACCACCTGGTCGAGTCGGTGAGAGTTCGATATTATCAGTCTTTCCCCACGAAAAAAGTGATGATTTTATCATGGTTTCTATAACTTTTATGGCACTAACACGTTTATCGCATTTGATAATTGGCGACAGTTAGTCGACTGATATGAAAAAATTACTTGCCTTAGCAGAACAATAATAGCAGATAATACCTATATTTGACTATTTTATGATAACAACCTGAAATTTAAAAGAGGTTATAACCACGAATATTGATAGGAAGGCATTACAGTTTAAACGATACAATCGGTAGGGGTTATTCCGTTTATCAGCCCTAAAAAATCCACCCTAGGGTGGATACTCGGAAACGAGTGTTCATCTATCCATCCCAGACGGGGTGGAGAATTGGAATTCACTTTTATTTGTTCTTCCGCCTTTTTATCCCAAGTTAGTACAGTTCAACGCATACACTTTAATTATTAATAATCAAAATTCACATTACGTATTGCATTTAAATCAAATAAATTTCCTCGTTTTAAATAAGTACTCAAAATGACTTTAAAAATTTAAAAATACCGCTTATTGTAATAGATGCAAACTGGCGTAAGACATAATATTTCGTTGAAATTATTAACAACACGAGACAAGGTTGACGGAGTTACGTACTTGTACTTCCCTCTCATTTTCCACTACAATGGCGAATTGTGCGTCATTGCAGCCGTCTTTTCCCTTTTATTTTCATGTTACGTGCAGTGACTGAGAAGGTAACACGTTTGCAGTGTAGTGAGCTATGACTACTCAGTGTGCACTGCGCAGGCGTTAATGTAATCATAGTTTTCCAGCTGTGACAAATCGTATTTAGCGGTTGATTCATGCTTGTTTCCTTTACATTTACATTGTGAAAACAACAGGTCGCTGTTGTGTTTTGAAGTTCTAATTAGACGCTGATAATATATCGACTGCAATTAATAAGTAGAAGGTAGGTACTTTTTTATTTTTAAGTAGTTAGTTTAGTCGCTTACTTCTTTACTAAATGTATTTGGTCGTCCACTTATACTTGTCATGTTTGTTTGGATTTCTTATTAGTTTTAGGTTATTTATACACTCATGGAAAAATTTAGAGAACCGCAAAAAAAGTGTATACATAACTAACGTAAACGTGGGTGACAATTAAATTTATTAATTTGGATATTGCTTATTATTCGCTAATTTAAAATTGCAAACGTCGAAAAAACAAACGATCTAATGACAAAAATTTACCAAATTAAGAATAAAGAAAAATTTTACAATCATTTTCAACCGACTTCAAAAAAACGTGGAGGTTCTTTTTTATGTGTGTTACGTTAGAACTTTTTTCTAGGTGAACCGATTTTGATGATTCTTTTTTTATTTGACAGCCGATGCTTCTCATGTAGTTCCATATCAATGAGGGCGTCCATGACTTTTTCTGCCACCATGGCGGCGCCACTAGAAAGTGAGGTATAATATTTGACAGATTTCATAGCGGGGAAGTTAATTTGTTCGGAAAATGTAAAAGTTATTGTTTCTTTCTGTACTACTAGTTATATTTTACATTATTAACATTAAAAATAAATAAACCAAACCACAGATAGATATTCATAAATGTAGAAAAATAAAAATAAAAATTTAAATTGTACAAAAAATTAAAGAACAAACCACTGACGCATTGTTTTGTGTATTAATATAATACTCTAGAAACTGATAAACTTTTATTAAAAAAAAACTTCTCAATTAAATTACATTGTGTAACAAAAAACTTTACCTCAGTGTCAACTAGCGACATCTGGTGAGCAAAAAATTATTAGCCCTCATTTGATCAAGATCTGACCAGTAGTTTTTGAGTTATCCTTAATAATGCGTATTTGATCGACTTCGACTACTTTACGTTTTAATTTTATTATTGAAATTGGTTGTACAAATTTTTTTTTCCGCTTGTACTTAACATTTTATTCATTTTTTTTATAAATGTTTAGGAAATGCTATAACGTGAGCTATAATCAGTACTTAGTGTTGCCACTTCTAGCTCTTCGAACTGCTTCCAGTTTCCTTGGCATACTCCTAAGCAAGTTATCAATAAACAAGTTATCTTGAGAGATTGCGTTCCATTCTTCCTCTAATGCGTTTTTAAGATTCTGAAATTAACGGGGGCAGGATTTCTTTTCTTAATTTGTCCTCCAAGCTTATCACATACATACCCTATGGGTTATGGGGTTTAGGTCGGAAGAGCACGCTGACCACCCCATAGCATTGATTTCAGTGTCTCGAAGGTACTCGACAACTACGGCCGCAGTACGGGGGCGTGTATTAGCATGCATAAAACAAATCTATCTCCTATAAAAGGCTCAAATGCCACTACAATTTCTTCCAAAATCTCAGTTACATATCGTGCTGCTGTTAGTGACCCATTCTCAATGACGCGGAGCTCTGTACGTGCCCCCATACAAATAACCTACCCATACCATAACTGGTCCTCCACCATATTATGCCTCTCTTGCAATGATGTTATACTGAACAAAACGCTCTCCCGGGCGTTTCCACACTTTAATCCTTCCATTATCCGGCTTCAGGCAAAATCTGAACTCATCTGTGAATAGAACTTGACTCGAAGCTTCGTCATTCCAATTTTCGTGCATTTTTTTTTGCATTTCGTGCAATTTTTGTGCTTCTTGATAGCATGTGGTAAGAAGTGGCCAATTTCAGTCTTTTTCTCACAGTTTTGTGTTTACTGTAACCCCTTGAACTTCTTGGAGCTTCCTTCTTACTTCAGAAGAAGTTAAGGTCCGATTTCTAAGCACGCTGGTAACGATGAACCGGTCATTTCTGGCCACAGTTTTCCGTTTACGTCCCTGTCCTGCGAGTTTCATAATATAATAGACCCTTTTTACTGGAAAAGAGGCATTCTATCTTAGTCCTCACGGCTGACAACGCATCTGCATTTAAATTCGCAAACAAAGATAGATGTACATGTCTATGGGCCACAGCAACCACTTACCATCAGGTGGACTGTGGGCTCGTTTGTCACCCTTATTCTATAAAAAAAAAATACTGTCCGGTCTGCTGATATCTCTTGACAACTAGGTGTAACCACAGATTTTGATACTCGTAATATTTGGGCCACATGTTTATAGGTGCGCCCAGTAAACAGCCCTACCAACTTCAGTGACATTTGGATCTGGAATTCTAAGTTTATTTGCAGTAACAATTCACACTTAACACGATAAACAAGGCAGTCGAGGCAAAAATTTTATCAAAACCTAAATTTGAACTCAAATTCAAAATTTGGAAATTATTTTCGCAGTATGAAAGAACGCAATCTTACACAACAATTATATAAAAACAAATGAAATTAAAAAAAAAACATTTCAAAACTTTTTTTTAATAGCATTTACTAAAGGATTGTGGCAAGTACGCACGATAATTACAACACGAGAATTTAAACCATTTCTTTTGCGTTCCTTTAAATTTATCCATTAAAAATACTATAACAAAAATACTAAAATTTATTGAAAGTGGGGTAATAAGTATTTTTGTTATCCGACCGATTTCTAATAATTCATATTTGATTTTAAACTGCGATCGACGCGATAGTGAGTAATTTCGCTTAAAAATGACATTGAAGGCTCGGATATTTACCATATGATGTCAAAGTAAACAATCCTTAATGGAACCCTTTATCTTGTAAGTGTGGTAAAAGTCACCTAAACGAAATATTCAAAGAATTTTGTGGACTTTACCATCTCAAAAATTGTGGGACAAGCAAATCTTAGCTGCTTGTCAAGGTTCTCAAAGAAGAAAGCATGTCTAAAAGTAGACCTAACAGAAGAACTTCATTACATTCACTACAGAAAGTCCACTGCTGAACATAGGCCTCCCCATACAACGCTTTATAGGGAGTATTAGCCATTGTTACCACTTGCCACGCTTGGTAGTCGGGTTGGCAACCGCGGTTTTTTTATTACTCCTGTTTCATTTTCTTTTGTAACCTCTTACGACACCCATGGGATGTTATGGGGTAATAGATTGTCTTATGCCGCTACTACACGGTCCAAATATATACATATTGAGCAAGTACTAATTGGCTTGTGTTTTAGGTCATCATCAAAATCATTAGTCTGTGTTTTCACCTGAACTGTACAAAGTGGCTATCAGTGTAAAAAAATCCACGAATAGGATAACTTCATTCGTCTTCATAATTAGTTCAACTGTTTCACTGTTAAATTCAGTCAAGTTATAATTTTTTCGATGGATAACTTTTACTTGACGAATGAAAAAGTAGCTATGTGTGTAATGTGTTTGTGGGTGGTATGTACTGTACATATTTATAGTGTAAGTCAGTAGTATAGTATAATATTGCTATTTGCTTAACATTATCCAGAGAATGAGTGTACGTTCTTTGTCTACTCTGTACATGTTAATATCCTATCTATAACGCAGAAGGTACATTTTTGGTATTTTATTTATCTTCATCATAATCTGTTAGAAATAATCCCCTAATTTACCTACTTCCCAGTAATTAATGATAAAGAACACAATATAAACATACGTATGTATATAATATATATATTGCTTGCAACATATTTTCCTTTATTTTCATAATATATTTGCAAATAGCACACGTGTTCAAGAATTGTATCTGGTTATAAAATATCAACTAAGGTAATTATATATTAGTAGTTAGGTAGGTTTTTTCTCCCTAGGAGAACGTCTGCGTGGCTGTACAATATCCACTGCTGTGTACCGATTTGATGGGTAATGTGAGCCAGTATAATTACAGGCTGTGAGGTATTTCATCTTTGTTCTCAGGGATGACAAATGACAACGTTACCGCGACCTTCTTTGTTTGAATTTGGTTATATGTGACCATGGGCTGGAGAGTAGCCTTTTACCATCGTGAAATATTAGCTCGATTGTTACTTTAGTGGCATACAAAAATTATCTAGGTAATTTACTAAGACGATAATGAAACGAGTAATTGCGTTTGGGCACATTATCATTTGTCAGCGGTCGACGAATGTGCAGAAGAGGTGTTCGCCAAACAACATGTCTTTCGTCACACGAAGTTGTAACTATTATCAATAAGATAAAACATCGGCAACCAATGATAATTTAGTCAGTGACGCACTCTGTGTAAAAACAAATGTAGTATTTATTTCGTGATAGTTAAGGTAAAAAATTCTCAAGCCGTGTATAAATCAACACCGATTACATTCTCAGATATAAAGCCTTTTGTAGGACGATTTTGATTGCAACATTTCTATTTTCTACTTAAAGGAATTAATAACTCTACAATGGGCATCTGTTTTTCGTTCGACTGCGGCGACTGTGACATTTGCTGCAACCCCTGTTGTATGGCTTTGAGCGCCTGCTGTCTGGTACCTTGCCTTTGTCCAAACGCGTGTGGGCAACAACAACCGCCTCAGACAGTCGTCGTACACCATCCACCAGTAGTCATTGAACAGCCACCACCGCCTCCGCCAGGCTATCCGTACCCACCGCCACCGCAAGGTGGATACCCAGGATACCCAGGATATCCAGGATACCCGCCACAACAGCCTGCATATCCTTATCCTCAAGCCAGATAATTTATAAAGGTGAGTAACTTTTAATTCCCCGAAGTGGACGACCACGGCATAGAAACGCTTTTAAAAATTAATTAATAACTGCTACACCATTTAATTAAAATTCACTTTGGTTATAAGTACATTACAATTTGTGTACCAAATTCATGTAAGTACATAGAAATGTTATCATAAAATTGTTTTGAACACGCAACGAGAAGTGAAACAAAAATACCAGTGATAATTCTTTTCTTTTGACCTCGTTTGTAAATAATATAAATTTTTTGCCTTAAAATAATAAATTTAGCTGTAGTATTGCAAATTGTATAAATTATAGGGACTCCAGTGCTTGTGTCAGGATCAACGGGGCCTACTCGGACTGGTTTGGCATCCATAAAGGGGTCAGACAGGGCTGTGTGGATTCCCCGTGGCTGTTTAACCTATTTATGGACAGTTGTTTGCAAACTTTGAAAGTTGAAGAATGTGGGTTGAGAATGGGTGAGTTAACCGTCAAATGCCTTTTGTACGCCGATGATCAAGTCATATTTGCATCGTCGGCGGCTGAGTTGCAAATGATGATTACTTTAATGAACTGGTCATTAAAAGAAAGGGGTATGAAAGTGAACGCAAGTAAGACGAAAGTGATGGTTTTTGAAAGAGAAGAATGTAAAACGATATGTGAAATAAGAATAGAAGGGGAATCGGTCGAGCAAGTAGATGAGTTTGTGTATTTGGGATGTGTATTTAGCAGGGATGGTAGATATGATAAGGATATAGAACGACGAGTGAACGCAGAAAATAAAATAAATGGGGCTCTACACTCTGTTGTGAAAATTTAGAATGTGTCCAAAAAGGCACGTATGGCAATTCACAATGCTGTGTTAGTACTTTAATGTATGGTAGTGAAAGTTGGGTGTGGCAGAAGAAGCACGAGAGTAGAATAAATGCTGTAGAAATGCGGTCATTAAGGAGTATGTTAGGGCTGAATCTGAATGACAGAGTGAGAAATTGTGTGATAAGAGAAGAGTGTGGTTTGCAAGATGATGTTGTGACCAGGATTAAGAAAGGAATGCTTCGGTGGTTTGGTCATGTAGAAAGATTTATCTTTATAGAATAATGGTGACAAACGAGCACACAGTCCACCTGATGGTAAGTGGTTGCTGTGGCCCATAGACATCTACATGTATCTTCGTTTGCGAATTTAAATGCAGATGCGTTGTCAGCCGTGAGGACTAAGATAGAATGCCTCTTTTCCAGTAAAAAGGGTCTCCGGTTCTCTACACTCACCATACGAAACACAGCAGCATTAAGCTGCTATTTTACGCTGGTATTCTGTGAGAGCGTGGTCCTTCCCCGGTCGAGCCGACCCATTCGTGCTACAACTATACTATTAACATAGCTGCAGCATGGCTCTACCACGTAAAAATGAATGAGAAAAGAGTGACAAAGCAAATTTATTTGGCAGAGGTGAACGGCAGAGTCAGGAAGGGACGCCCTAGGCGAAAATTTATCGACCAAATTGGCGATATATTGAAAATGGGCCAAATTAAGAGTAACCTTAACCGACGAGCGTGTATGCGTAGGTATATGGATGTGGAGGAGGCGAGAGAGGTGTGTCAGGATCGTGCCAAATGGAAGTCCATAGTCTCTGCCTACCCCTCTGGGTGACAGGCGTGAGTGTTTATGTTATGTTTATGTATAAATCACAATGTTTACTAAATCAATCATTGATTAAAAAAAAGATAGGACTGATCTTCGAACGAAAACAATACGGCCACTACACTAAACCTTATAATGGATTTTTTTCCCCCCAGAAAATTATTATTTCTTTAACCTGTTTAAAAATCGTTACAAAATGAGTTTCACAGTAATCTTTGAAATAATTAGTGCACGACAGTATTTATGTAATCAGTTACACAAATGTGTACAAAACGTTGAAATGGTGTACAAAATTTTTAAATATTTTAAATGTTTAAACGAAATAAGTGTACTAGGTATGTGGTTTACCTTTGCACATCCATTCTTAGCATACAGTGTTGTGCCCACGTTATTACCCCATAATGACCGGCTAAATCATTCAGTACTACGCGTAAGGTGCAATAATGGTGATACTCGTAATACTGTTTCTCTTGACCAATATCTGCTACAACTGCTGTATATTATGCGAAGTACCAATTCTTCAAATGAGCAGAACTTAAAATTTAATGCCGCAAGTACTATATGCGTAAACAAAATGACACTCTTTTTTGTAACCTATACCGATGTCCGTTGTAACGCTTGAGTGATTTATCTAAGCAAGGCTTAGATTCAATGTCAAACACTCAGGAACGATTACTATATATCCAGACTCGAAAATCTACGCAAAAGTTCTACGCAGAAAGTTCTTGCATAATTGTTTTTCCAACCGGGATTAAAACTAGGACGTGCAACTAATTAAAGGGGTAATCTGACTTAAGCAGCTACGTGCCATTATTACGCTATATTCCATGTGAAGTTATTACCTGGTCAGGACACATTAATAATGCCACAAGACAAGTGTACTCGTAAACAGAGAAGCGGACACTTATCTTGCATTATCTGTATCCGATGTAACGCTTATGCGATAAGATTGGAGGTATACTAGGGTGCAGTGTTAGATACACGGGACCAATCGGCGACTAATGAGAACCGAAAACCCTTTTCTTGGATGTTCGACGCATTTATGTATATTGCCTTGATTTTCATCGAATTTGTGAATGTTGTTCGAAACAATCATTACGTTATTTGTTGTAGTTTTGGTCTTAATAGCTTGCTGCATTTGATTTCCAATTGGATTCCGTCACACTGTGGCGTTGAATATAATGAACGGGTAGATGTTTATCTAGACAAGCTATTACTGATGGAATTGAATGTAATGTACTCCCTTATTATACAGATTGAATTATATAACATAATATTCTCCTCAGATCAGTCAACTAGATAGTATTTTTTTTTCATTTTTGTTTGCTTGTTAAATTGAATGCTATTTAGTTCTTAATGATGTCAAATAAAGCGACATAATCGCATTTTGATTGAGCTCTTAAAATAAATAATTAAAAAAAAAACTTGCAGCATTGTTCAAAATTTATTTTCTTAACAGCGCGTTTTAGTGTTCATATTTTTGTAGATACTTTCTCGTAATAAGTCGTATCTCTGGATTCTGTCTGATTTTTGTCTTCAAACATAAATAGATAGGCATACTAAAACCTCAACATCTTTCTATTGTTTTTATTAAATGTTTAATTAAAAATCAAATCAATTTTGCCTCATATTTGGGCAAATGTTTAAAAATTAAAAATGTTTACCACAAAGCTCGGGGCGTGCCAATTAGACTAGAAAATTAATTTAAACGATATATTTTTTAAATATTTTATGTACCTTAACATTGTCCTAAAGTTTTATTCACTGTTTTTTAAACTTGGATTGTTATATTTCAGGATGGGTTGTACCATCTCGTGCCGTCCTTGTTGTTGCTGCTGTATCCCGGGCTTGTGCTGCGACTGCTGTGAAAAGCCTTCTCGCACTGTCGTTCATCATCATGTAATTCAAGTTCCTGCTCAACACACCCCTTCAGTCATCATTAATCAACCTCCACCTCCGTATAAATAGTTACTTATGGATCTTTTTATAATATCTTATAAGATAAAAAATTATTTACAAATATTGATGACATATCAAATAACTTAAATAAAGTGCTCTAAACTTAACCCCAAAAGTTGTGATGTAGTATCACAGAGTAAGGAGTCGGTTTCTTTTCTCATGTGGTAGTATCATGTATATAGTATGAATTTAATTTTAACATGTAAATATTGAGTATTTTAGCACGATATAAAAATACGATAATTTATATAATATAATATACACCTATTTTACATTATCAAAATGTTTTATTAATTTTCATATTTAATTTGTACAATCTTGTAAAGCTTACATTTTTAACAATCCAAACGTGAGTAATCAAATCAATTTAAGGGTACACTAAGTAAACAATATTCTATTTCAGAAAGTAAGTATACGGCAAGTATAAGCAAATAGACTGTTAAATTATTAGATTTCCATAAATTGTAAATAAAACGTGCGCTAATTTGACGTCCAATAAACTATAAATTAATCAATTTGCAATAAAAATAAAAATAGTTTATTCAGTAAATGATCATACATTAATTATAACCGGGGGTGGGGTATCCCTTTAAGTATAAAAACTTGTGTTAGGAGACTCCACTCTTCCATAGCACTTACATTACTATTTGCAATATAAGCTACGATTTTCCACAGACATCATTTGTATCTATTTTCAGTTTTTAATATGAAATTCACACTTACGACGACATATTTCGTGTAAACTTGTACTTTAATATTAATACAATTCTAGATTTAAAATGGTATGAAAATTTATATCGTTTTAAGAAAAGTATTTAAAGTATGATGCCAAAACCCATTTTGGTTACTTTTTTTAATGAAGCCATTGTAGATATGGCTTAATTTATTGATAATAATTTATAATATTGTTGTCAATCCTTAGCATTGAATTATAAAGTGTTAAATTAAATATGTGTTTAAAGTAGAATAATTTTAAATGAGAGTGATTTTTTTAATATGTACATATAATTTTTATTATTTATCGTAATTCATTTTCATTTATTGTTAAATGTTATTTTTAGTTAAAATTATAACCATTTAATGTTATTTTACCCTCGAACACAACATTTTCATTTGATTGAGTATTCCGTGTCAAGTTTAGTAAAACGAAACTTACGGAGTGACTGTCTGCTAATAAACGTTTTAATGATTATTTCACGTATTCATTCATTCATTAATTTATTCACTACAGAGAAGAATGTTGAACATGGGCGTCCCCAATAGATTATCATACCATGCTTGGCGGTCGGGATTTTCTATTGTTTTAAATTTATTTGTTAAACTGATATATTATACATAACATACACTAAAATCAACAAAATTTACTTCGTTTTTAGATAACGGCCGGAAGGTTTTATCTTTTATTTAAATTATGCAATAAACGAACGGTCGATAGAATAAGAAATATTTTGCAATTAACATTATGAGAAATGTTTACAAAAATATTTTAAAATCGTATAATTCTCTGCAAAATATTTTTGTTATAAAAACAGCATTCGAACCACTTACAATATCTTACAGTAGTAGAAGGGATTGCAGAGATCTGGCTCCTGAGCCAGAGCTTAAAAATCCCACCGCTGCCTCATCCCTTTGGCTCAGGCGTCAAAATTGTGGTTTTGCATGACGGTACTACGAAAAAATAAAAGTTTTGGGGTGAACGCGATTTATTGCAGCTGTCCTCTTAGCGATATCCCTTCAGGATCGTGAGGTTTCAGGATTCAAGACTTTCACTACCACCTCATTAATGCATTCCATTGTTCTTAATTACGATAACATGCACTCGATATATGAACAAATAAACAGATTAAATAAAATAAACAAATTTGATTTGAAAAAAAAAACAATATATCGATAATTTCGGTTACTAGCCGGATGGTCATTTGTTGAATATTATTAGGTGCAAGATTTAAAAAACAACAATATTTATAATAAATAATTCACAGGATTTGAAAAACAACAACAACATCTATATCAGAAACCACAACTCTCGAATTCCTACTACTAATATTAAACGGCACTGATTAAATAAATCAATTTAGGATAAACATACTTCCTATTTCCATATACTTATATTAATATTTTAACAAATTATGTAATAATTTTATTTAATAAAATTAAAATAATTTAAATTAGGACATTTCGTATAGTCTGATAAAATTACACGAAATATATAAGCTAGGGTCGTAAGATATTACGACCATAGCTTACGAGACTTATTAAAGGGGACATAAAATTTAAAATCGTATCGTTCGGAGTTCGGGGTAACGTTTATTGATAATTGCCTCCTTTAAAAAATAAATTAAGTCTCAATTGTTTTACCAATGATTCAAATGTCAAGATTGAGAAAAACATAGAAATATTCTTAATGGAAATGTCTTCTCATATATCGAGAAATGAATGATCTTAACCACATACTACAAAATTTTGTGATGGATTTTCAGCCACTACTACACGGTGATATTCTTTTGCGCTATTGTCATAAGTAGAGCCACGCTGCAGGTGTAATTAATGATCTCCAGACCGAATTTTGGTCACGGCGGCCAAACTCAACGGAGACAAGCCATCTGCACGGGACAGGATTATAGTGCCCGTTTGTATGCGCAAGTACAGACGCACTCTCCATTCCTTCACTCTTATTAAACGGTAATCAGACACGACCGGAGAGAGATCAGGTCGAGGACCAACAGCTTTACGTGCTTTCCGAGGCATGGCGGTAAATACAGCCACCTTCCTGACTCCGGGCTGCTACTGAGATCTTTTTTTATAGGATAGGTGACAAACGAGCACACAGTCCACCTGATGGTAAGTGGTTGCTGTGACCCTTAGACATCTACATCTATCTTCAATAAAGAATCAAAATGCAGATGCGTTGTCACCCGTGAGGACTAAGATGGAATGCCTCTTTTCCAGTAAAAAGGGCCTCCGGTTCTCTACACTCACCATACGAAACACAGCAGTGTTAAGCTGCTATTTTACGCTGGTATTCTGTGAAAGCGTGCTCCTTCCTCGGTCGAGCCGACCCATTCGTGCTACAACTATACTACTAATATAGCTGCAGCATGGCTCTACCAGAACTACTTGACAGAAAATATCAATAACTGCTTTAGTTTGGTCCGACCTGTGATTCGAACCCGGGTGCTCATGATAAGCAGTAGGGTTTACGACCACTCGAATAACGAAGCAAGTTATACACCTGTATCATAACTGCAGCATGAATGGGTCGGCTCGACCGGAAAAGGACCACGCTCGCACAGATTATCGTTTGCTGGGAACATTCCATTTTAATCACCAGAGGTGAAAATGCATATGCGTACCACTTAGGTACAATCCGAGCTAAAATTTGTTCCGAAGTTAACAGGTGGGTTATTGTATGATCCTTTGTAAATTTGAAAACCCTTTGGTGTTAGTGTCATACGGACTGGCTCTGACTCTAAGATTCTCTATCACTGTATAGCTTAAGCGAACCGTAAAATCAGCTAAGTTATCTATAGCGTCATTGGATATAACAGAGAAAATACTAAAATTTACGAGGTTCAATTTCACTTTCACAGCAATTAGTAAAAGTAAGTACTCTTTTTCGACAGATAACAGCTTTTTTATAGAGTTAGATGGACAAGCGAGGACACAGGGCACCTGATGATAAGTGCATGCTGCGGCCTATACTTCTATCCTCCGTTAAGAATCAAAATGTAGATGTCTTGTCATTCTTAGAAGACTCCAGATAAAATGTCTGGTTACCCGTAAAAAGGGTCTCCGGTTCTCTACACTCACCATACGAAACACTGCAGTCAGCGGCTATTTTACGCTGGTATTCTATGAGTACGTGGTCTTTACTCGGTCGAGCGGCCCTATGTGTGCTGCAACCATAACATAGCTACAGCGTAGCTGGCCACGTCATACTACGCTAAGCCCTCATTCTGATTTATATGAATATTATGTGTATTATTTATTAAGGTTTATTATAATTATTTTATCATCATTCATCATTACAGCCTATTAAAGTCCACTGCTGATTGCTGAACATAGGCCTCGTAGGGAGGGATATTTGACGTAGTTGTCACGCTTGGTAGGAAGGTTGGTAACCGCAGTTTTTTAATTTAAGTTGTTACTAGACTATCCCGTGCCTGAAACAGACATCAGGTAACCTCCTACGACACTCACAGGATTATTTATTTATTTTTATTAAGATAGTTTTTGGTTAAGATTACTTATTAAGGTTTAAAATGTGACACAGTTGTTTTATTTTGCATATCTTGGGTATTTATTATTGATGCATGAATGCTTTATTCCAAAAGAATAGTACATTGCAGTGTCGTCAGCGTACATCCACGTGGTAGTCACGCTGCAGCTATATTATGGTTGTAACACGAATGGGTCGGCTCGACCGGGGTAGGACCACGCTCTCACAGAATACCTGCGTAAAATAGCAGCTTAATGCTACTGTGTTTCGTAACGGTGAGTATATAGAACCGGAGACCCATTTTACTGAAAACGAGGCATTCCATCTCAGTCCTCAGAGGTGACAACGCATTTGCATTTTGATTCTTAATTGTGGATAAATTTAGATGTTTATGGGCTACAGCATCCACTTACAATCAGGTGGGCTGTGTGCTTGTTTGTTACCCTTATTATGTTTAAAAAAAACATTATGGTATTTTTATACTAAATACGATTAAATTTAATCGGGGAATATTTTCTTTCTCCAATTTTTTTTCATCTCACTTCCATTAGACTTGATACTACTGAAATATACTTTTATTAAACCATTATATAGATAGAGTTTATCGAGATGCAGCTTTATAGGAATGCAATCACATGTTCGCGTATAGTAATAAATATAGTAGTACGCGTGTAATAATTTTTTTTTAAATGTTTATTACACAAAAATACAGTCGGTTATTTCTTATACTACTTTCGTCAAACTGCAGAGCGGTTTGTTGGCGAATACATCACCCACTTAAATTCTATGTACCTACTGTAATTAATAACTTAATCTTGGATTTAAAACTTAAAATAGAAAAAAAAAATAGAAAAATTAAATTTAAAATTAGCAGTGTTATTTATATACTTAATTTATGTTTAAATATTTAAACTTATAAATATTTAAACTTATTAATAATTACACATTTAACTATTAATTAAGACTATTTTTTTTATTTAGACAGTATTAACTATTACACGTATCCAGCAACCACGCTTTCAACTTTCTTTTAAATATTTGTTTATTTTTATATTCGTCTTCAGAAAATATCTCGTTAAAAATATGTGGTACTAGATATTTTCTCGTTCTCTTGCCGCAATAACCCTCAAATGCTCAACGTATTTCTTTCGAGAAGTAATTCTAATATTTTTGCTAAATGTTCGAACTGTTTTAAACTATAGAGATTTAAATTTTCATACTTTCATATTTGGTCTAAAATTATTATTTTTTGATAAAATGGATTTCCATTTCCAAATAATTTTCTTTCATCAAAATTCGGTCATCAATCGTATTCTTTTTAGAAATTGGCCTGCCAATGCTTTCAAGGGTTCATTTTTATTATTTCTATGTTTTGTCTTGTCTCATATACGAGGGGAGGTCAAAAATTCGCGTTCTTTTCGATATATTCTCCATTAACCCTAATATACTTCTCAGACCTTTTAAATAACTTATTTATACGTTCGAAAAAAATGTTTTGTTAAGGCCCTCAATATAGGCAGAAATTGCCGACTTCACTTTTTCGTCATCTGTAAGGCAAATCTGGAACATAGGGAGGGTGGTTTACAGTTTGGAAGCCGCACTAGTGTAAGGAAGCCATCGCGACATGACTCTTGTGAACGCGGGCGTTGTCATGCAAAAGGAGCACACCTCAAGACCACTTTCCCCTTCTTTTTTTCTTTATCTTTTAATTTTTCTAGTAGCGTAGCGTAATACTGTCCCGTGATATTAACACCTTTATCTTTATAATCGATCAATAAAATCTCCTCTGAATCCCAAAAAAACTGAAGCCATAATCTTTTCAGCCGATTGTAACACCTTGAACTTCTTAGGTGGTGCTGCGCTTTGCGGTGAGTAATATCAAGATGGTTCTTTCTAAGTTCACGTATTGTGAAGGGCAACTACGGAACCCCACCTCAACATAGTGCGTTTTTATTTAAGGTAGCACTTAATTTGCGTTCTATAGGATGATGAGAACATATGCACTGAAGATTTTTTAGTTGACTATAAGTTACAATGTTAAAATCACTGATGATTTTGTGGGTCATCTTGTGAACTTCCAAATGGTATAAAGCAGGCGGCTGCGTCTAGTTTCGACCCTGCGACATAAATGGGATCTAAATTGTAGACTTGCGTCTATGACACATGCGACCGTTCGTAAAATGTTTAAAACAAATGTGTAACATCAAGTTGATCAACTAGATATATTTGCTGGGCAGTTGCCATTTCACTCTTGCATGTTGTCATTCGTCACTTTTACTGTTCATTATCATTGGACTCACCGTCATCGCCGTCATCATCATATTGAAGTAGCAGACTGTCCAAGAAGTGATGGTGCAGAAACTCAGAACGCACTGGTATGTGATCGAGACTCGATACAGTTATTGTCATATTTGCACTTAATTATAGCATAAGGGTGACAAGCGAGCACACAGCCCACCTGATGGTAAGTGGATGCTGTGGCCCATAGACATCTACATCTTTCCTCGATTTAGAATCAAAATGCAGATGCGTTGTCACCCCTGAAGACTAAGATGGAATACCTCGTATCCAGTAAAAAGAGTATCTGGTTCTCTACACTAACCATACGAAGCACAGCAGCATTGAGCTGCTATTTTATGCTGGTATTCTGTGAGAGTGTGGTCCTTCTCCGGTCGAGCATCATCGATTGAACATCTAATGTGGAGATTAAATTACTCTAAAATAATATTAATATTAAATAGAAAGGAAGGACAGCGGGTTTCCAGTGAATCTAATCATATTTGTTAAATATGTCGATACGATAGGTTATTTATCGGAAATATTGCGACAGAGGTGTAGAAAGAATATACAATATATCTTATCTATGTGGACTGAGCGTCATCAATTCTTGGCCCGTGCAGTAATTCATAAATTATTAAGGTAACATTCCGAAAACGTGATTTGTAATAAAAGGTGCTATTGTGTATTGTGTAAAATAATTCAAGTAAGTGGTAATATTAGCTAACTAATAATTGAATAAAACTATTTTTACGGATTTTATCGCGTTTAATTTAACTAATTTTGATTCCCGACGTGCGGGAATCAAAATTAGTTAAATTAAACGCGATAAAATCCGTAAAAATAGTTTTATTCAATGTGTAGTGTTCGCGTAAATATAAGAAATCATTAACTAATAATTGTTGTATTTTGAAGGAAATTCTTTTATAGATTTCACAATTCTTTACTGACTACAATTCTTCTTCTTTAGAGACATTAGATAAAATGTTAAGGGAGGAAATTCTTTTTCATCTTCAACAGTTTTAATAGTTCACTATCAGACATGAATCTAAAATATCCCACACTGGCATTTGTAAAACTAATGTGCTAATCACATAGATCCATAGATTAGTGGACACGCATTGACCCCTTGTTAAAATTTCATATATAAGAGGCAATTGTTTTTTTTAACTCTTTATGTATTTTTAAAGCTGGATATTGTAGCCGAAAAACAAGAAAATAATTTGGTGGCGTAAAAAAATCCAAGATAAAGGATATGCACTACTATACGCACTGGTTTTTACTAGTATAGGCACTGGTTTTTAGAAAATCAAAAACGAAGCAAAGAAAGAAGTAGCTAACATTTTTATTGTACTTAACAGGTTCCCTGTTCGCGATATAGACACAATAGTTAAACAATCGAAATAATCATATTGTATGATTCATGGGACAGGGAAAGGGTTAAAGTAATCTCCATTCCTGCCCTCTCTAAGCATCGCAGTGGGCCAATACTTTTTAGGAGTCTTTCATGTCCTTTTGGAACTTTGTAATTTCATCTTATCAACTTATGATAGAACTTTATCTTTGATTTTTAGAATAAATAGGTATTGTAAAATATCAGGTCCGTACTGTATGTATGGACGACGGATCTCTGCAATTTCCACAGTCAAAAATGTGGCTGTTCTCCAGATGGAGTGTGCTGAATCGTTGTCGTGATAAAGGAAATCCTGTTTAGAGAGCATTACAGTGGAAATATTTCCAAAACAGAGATAGATACTACAATAGGCCCTGTGGTGGAAGCATATAAAAAAATCCATCACCACATTTTGTCCCGTGGGTGTCGTTTGAAGCGAATATGATAGAAAAAGCTTGTTTATCTATCTAGTATATAACATTTTATACGTAGTAGAGTCATGCTGCAGCTATATTAGTAGTATAGTTGTAGCACGAATGGGTCGGCTCGACCGGGGATGGACCACGCTCTCACGGAATACCAGCGAAAAATAGTAGCTTAACACTGCTGTTTTTGATAGATATGGTGAGTGTTAAAAACCGGAGAACATTTTTACTGGAAAAGAGGCATTCCATCTTAGTACTCACGGGTGACAACGTAACTGCATTTTGATTTTTTATTGAAGATAGATATAGATGTTTATGGGTCACAGCAACCAGTTACCATTAGGTGAACTGTATGCCCGTTTGTCACCCTATTCTATAAAAAAAACATAGGTAAGCAGTAATCGGAAATTGGTTCGTTAATCCATTTGTTAAGCATGACAATCCAATCAACTCCTCCCTACAACGGAGAGGCCTATGTCCAGCAGTGGACTTCTGCGGCATGACGAAGAACATTCAATTCAATCAGAATAAATAAAATTTAAGTGTCTGTTTGAAATATAAGCTCATAGTCCAATGTGATATCTCATCACATGATCATACGATACACCTTCGTCTTGTCTTATTAGCATTACGTGCGCCAACCCATTCCATTTTCGTAATCCCGGTCGTCACTCCATCTAGTAGGCGCCCTGACCTGAGAATCTTTCTTTCTCATTATTTGTGGGTTTTCGAGCTATATGGCCGGCCTATTGCCACTTCAGCTTACCGATCCATTTCTCATATCATATCTCATTTCATAGTCTATCACACAGAGAAACTCAGAACATATCCCTCTCCATAGCTCACTGGAGAGAAGATATGCAAGACATCAATGGATGCAGGTGGCTCAGGACTGTATGTCATGATGTTCACAAGTGGACTTGTGAAGGACTTGACTATCCTTGACTTGTGGCCATTGATGATGTTGATAATAGAGTATATCCATGTTGTACAAAGTTTGCTTTCAACTAAATGATCATGTAGGGTCTTTGTATATTACTCACACCATTGCCTATGCTTACCTAAATCTGTTGGCAAGATACTCTCTTATTAGCTTTTATAATACGCCGCACAGCGCTTACGTTAACTTCAGATGTCGCGATGAAAAATGGTTTTAATTGACTTTGTAGTGCTCACATTTTAATTACCGCTAATTTGTAAAACCGAAATAGTCCAAGATCGCAGGGCCACCAGACGTCACTTATTTTCTGACGAACGAAATGTGTAAGTTTGAGTAGTGTTAGTATGTACCTGCTAGCTTGGCCAGACGGCCATTTTCCAGGTATCAGGTAGTCAAGAACATTACTCACCTCACGTTAATTCTCTCAGCTGATTTTTACGTATACGTCATCAATAATCCCAGACACTCTCCGTCGGCAGCATCGCTTTGCAGACGCTTTAAAGCTCTCAAAGAAATTACTCAATTTCACTTATACATTCTGAAGCTCCATTTTTATATATTATGTTAATCAATTTTACACATTTCGTCTGTCAGAAAATAAGTGACGTCTGGTGGCCCTGGGCTGCCCTGGGCTCTTGCTCTAAAAAGTTTTATATTCCAAATTTAAATTATATTATTTCATTAAAGCTGTTACTTTCACTAGTTTTAAAAACTTGTAAGTGTCACCCTCGTATAATATCTCTATAATTTAAATCTGGTAGTAAATTAGACCCCGCAAATTTTAGACCAATTTCAGTACTACCAACATTTAGTAAAATTTTTGAAAAAATAATTTTAGATCAGATGTTAAGTTTTTTTAATATTAATAAATTACTTCATAAAAATCAATTCGGTTTTACAAGGGGTCGCTCGACAACTGACGCTGGAGTTGAGCTTATTAAACACATTTTCTGTGCATGGAAGAATTCAGAGAATGCTTTGGGAATATTCTGTGACCTTTCCAAGGCCTTGGACTGTGTTTACCACGAGACATTAATCAGGAAGCTACAGTACTATGGTGTCAAGAACACAGCGCTTAAACTTATTATTTCATATTTAAGTAATAGAATGCAGAAAGTTATTATCAATAGTAATTACGGGTCACCTGTACTAATGGCTGTCCCTCAGGGCTCGATTCTCGGCCCATTCCTATTTCTAGTGTATATTAATGACTTACCTTCCCTTTTAGGGGATAATCATGATATAGTATTATTTGCTGATGATACTTCCTTGATTTTTAAACTTAAACGTCAATCATTTAAATGTGACGAAGTGAATAATGTAAAATCAAAATTAGTTCATTGATTTAACGTTAATAATCTACATTTAAACGGAAATAAAACTAAATGTATTAAAAATCTGAATACCAATGTGTTTTTAAATGGGGAAGAACTGAGTCCTGTTGAATCCACTGTTTTTGTTGACATCACTCTCGACGCAAAGCTTCAGTGGGGCCCCCATATATCCAAACTAGCAAGCAGACTAAGTTCTACAGCCTATTCTGTAAAAAAGATTGGAGATCTCACTAGTATCGAGACAGCTAGATTAGTTTATTTCAGTTATTTCCATAGCAAATGTCTAATGGGATTTTGCTATGGGGAAATGCGGCTGATTCAGAAAATATTTTTGTTTATAAAGGGCCATTAGAGCTATTTACAACCTAAAACCGAGAGTCTCTTAGAGATAAATTTAAAGAAATAAATATATTAACTTTGGCCTCTCAGTATATTTACGAAAATTTAATGTATGTTCACAAAAACAAAGGTAGTTTTAGTAAAAAAAGTGATATACACTCTGTAAACACTATGAACAAACACAAGCTAGTGATAGCAGTTTCTCGACTCCACAGAGTCAGTAATTCATTCTTGGGGCAATGTATACGCTATTACAACAAGGTCCCGGAAAGTGTACAGGCTCTCTCTATTGCCAAGTTGAAATGTTTTGTTAAGCTTAAACTGTATAAAAAGGGTTATTATAATATAAATGAATACATTCTTGATAATAACCCCTGGGAATGAGGTGGTTGCTTCCAAGCAGTTTCTAAAATAAAATTTGTAAATAGTTTGTACAACCATTAATGTAAAATTTACTTTAAAAAAAAGTCCCGCTGGGTTTCTTGCTGGTTCTTCCCAGGACAGAGGTTTTTTTTTCGAACCAGTGGTAAAGTAAAAAATGACTTTCAATAAGAATTACACATGTTATCTATATTGACTAAAAAATATTCTATTCTATTCTATTCTATTCTCGTAGTACATTTATCTCGGAGACTAGTAACAAATGATCAAGATAAAAAAACTACTCTTCTAGAAATATGGGACTATGCTGCAGTTTATGCGGAGATGATGGTGGAGGTGTGAACGTGGTGGAACAGCCGTATCCAGATGGTGGCGGTTTTGGCGGTGGTCCTGCGTCCGTAACGGTAGTAGAGGACGCGCCTACACCCATGGCAAGATGATGCTTGCTCTGTTATTTTAAAAACATCTTATCTTAATGTTTTATTGTTTATTTGTACTTTTACCGAAATAAAATATTTATTTAAAAAGTGTTTTATTATAGTTACTTCTGTTTTTATCCGACTGTTTCTCAGTTCGACTGTTTTTTTTAAAATTATATGTTACGAGATATCTTCACTAATGAGGGCATCCACTACTTATTCTGCCACCAGGGCGGCGCTACTTAAAAATGAGGTATAATATTTGACAGATTTCATAGCGGAGAAATTAATTTGTTCGTAAAATGTAAAACTTAATGTTTCTTTCTGTACTATTAGTTATATTTTATATTACTTAGATTAAAAATAAAGAAACCAAACCACAGAATTCATAAAAATAGAAAAATTTAAAAAAGAGTTAAAAGTGTGCAAAAAATTAAAGAGCAAACCACTGAGGCATTGTTTTGTGTATTAATATAATACTCTAGAAACTGATAAACTTTTATTTAAAACTAACTTCTCAATTAAATGATATTGTGTAACAAAACTTTACCTCAGTGTCAACTGGCGACATCTGTTGAGCGGAAGATAATTTATTAGCCCTCATTGTAACCCGATTTACTTATTCTTTTTATTAGTAAATAGACCATACCTCCGGGGTCATCTCACTTAAATTTGAAGAAAAAATTGCTCCCCAAGGAAAGGAATAATAGGGGATGACATTTTTAATGTAACTATTTAGATAGAATTCTAGTTGCTTTAAGTTACGTAATAAGTATGTTTTACGTACTGTCATATTATAATCTGTAGCTTATTGAACACTATCGACAATGATGTATACATTCTTTTCCCATCTTTTGGCGAAGGTATCATGTGATTATGACACAATATTCTCATTTCTAAATTTAGTTTAATGAATAAAATATTGTATCATATATATTCCATATCTATATAGTGTAGTGTAGTATATATATAGCCCTCACGACTATATATATTAGAGTTAAGTTAAGAATAAAGGAGTATAATTAAAGTTCTTGTACAAGCAACACGTCTCCTATTTATTAAAACCTTTCAACATTACATGGCGACCCTGCCAGGCGGTGCGCTGCGACAATGCACGCACCGCCGAAACCTACATAAAGAAGAAAAAAAAATATTATAAGAAATCTAAATTAAATTATGAAGGGCTTGTTAAGAAGATTGACAAAAAAAAAAAATAACAAAGAGAACATAATACCGGATGTGACAAATAAAATTTAAATTATGAATATAAGAAGAGACAACAATTTTACTTATATTTAAAGAAGATTTTGAAGACCGATTTAGTAAGACAACCAAGAAATGACAAACAAAGAAGAAATGAAGAAAGACCTGAAGAAGAAATTATAGAAGAAGCTCTAGTAACATTGCTATTAAATCAAGATTGACAAGTTTCAAGAAAGAAGATTTCAAGATCCAGAAAACATCTTAATCAATATTCCTTCAAGATAAGAGTACCAATTTTATCAAAATAAAAACGAAAGAAGAAAGAAACGTGCCCAACCACATCGGTGAGCTAACAACATCTTTGAGTGCCAGAGCAGCAGAAAGAAATCAGAGTACAACCAGCGACCAGCCAAGTTCCGTAGCAGGTACAAGACATACTTATCTCGAAAGCGCCGAATGTAATATATACATATATGTGTCAAATTATATATACATAAACACTCACGCCTGTCACCCAGAGGGTAGGCAGATACTACGAACTTCCATTTGGCACGATCCTGACACATCTCTCGCCTCCTTCACATCTATATACCTACGCATACACGCTCGTCGGTTAAAGGTACTCTTAATTTGGCCCATTTTAATATAATTACTATATTATTACTTAAATAATGTTATACACAGTTCTGGGGAAAGAAAACTTTTAAATCATTAATTAACAAGTAGGAAAAACATTAGTACTTATTAATAGAAAAATTCAAAATGATGTATTAAACCGCAACAATTAATCGGTAAATAACCACTTGTTAATAATAATAATATTCTTTTTGCAACAATATGGTTGTACAATGGTGTTTAAGTATAATTTAGTTTACATATTATATTATAGTAGTGTGCAAATATTAATGGTCAAGTAACTATAACAATATTTATCGAAATTTTAACAAAACAAATTATTCAATATTATTCAATTTATATGGTAACTAATTAGTTATGTAACAGCGTCAGAGGAAATACCAACGTAAGATTGTTATTATGGCTCAATGTCATATACTATATTCTGTTATACTATATACATATATTATACTATAATTATATGTTGATATGACCATTAATTTGTCAATCATTATATATTATAAATTATAAATGTTACATCCAATTATCATTAATTTATTTCTGTATTTATGTCCAATTTATTAATTATGACAAGTTTTATATAAAGTAATATTCAATAAAAAATAATTTATTACTAAAACAAAATTTAAGTAGGTCGTTACCGTATAAGAGCTCTCCTAATTAAGAATAACAATAATATACACAGGTACATAACACCAGCATATCCTTAGATAGGGTACACTTCGTAATAAAAACGGAAAGGGAAATTGATTAAAAAAAAATGCTATCCTATTATAAAGTTTATATGTCGCCGACCTAAGAGAGTTTTAATAGTAATATTTCTTAACAGAGTTAAACTTTGACTGACAAAACATTATCCCATTTTGTACAAAAATTAACAAGGATGTATTTAAAAGGTGTGAAGAATGAAAGAAAGGAATGTTCAAAAGTGTGAATATGAATGATTGGGTTGCTAAGTTTCGTCAATATTGGACTGATCACCCAAATATTGATGAATGCTTAAACTCCTGGTATGGAATTCATTATGAACGAGAATAATGCAAGTTAGTATAGTAAGTGGAGCATGCAAGTGTATAAAAGTAATCGATAGAGTCAAATAGATAATAACATGTTAATAAGGAACACGGTAATGTATAAATAAAGAATGAAATAAGAGTTATGAAGAAAATAAAATTAAAACAAAAGTTTATCTTGATATGATATTAATGGAGATACGGGAACAACGTCCATCACTGGTATAGCATATAGTCCTCGAGCAGGGTATGTTTCCATGATTGGATGATAAAATCGGAGATAACGGGTACTAGGGAACAATACCTTCAGTACAAGTGATGTGAAAGAGTTTACTCATATTAGTACTGTTGGGGACCAGAGAAGTCTTAAATTTGTTACCCTTGATAATGGTACATAGAGGTCACGTCCTTCATTGGATCATAGTGTGAACTTAGTTTTCCTCTGAGACAATTGTTGGAGTCCTTTTAAAATTACTTAAACGTAGACCTCAAGGTTGTGCGCACAACCCAAGGTACAGTTTTACCTTGATATAGTATGATTTAAAAAGTTTATGTACCAATAAAATAAAATGAATGTAATGAAAATGTAATATAGTACCCAAGTAAATGGGGGGCCCATATGTATAAAGTACCCGCATGATAAACATCATGAAGTAAAATATAAATGAAGTGAATTAAAACTCCGATTCCCGGTATCTAAATAATAAATAAATATATAAGTGAATAGAGAGAAATAAAGCTAGCTAATGGTCAAAATATTAAGAAAGAAAAGAAAGTACGTGAAGTACGTACAAAGGAAAGGAAATGAGAGTAGTGTTAGCATGAAAATAATTAACATGCAAGGACATGAGAATAATTAAAATGAGGTAATAAGGGGCTACCCGACCAAATCTAAAAGTGAGATTTGTAGTTATTTTCCATTTCTGTATTAGGGCTATTAATGCTACCCATAATTCTACTCACAAGTTACACATGTACCTAGTAACTATATTATCTATCCACATAACCACACGTAAACAAAAAAAAATATTAATCAAAAATAATAAACACATTTTCGCGTATTTAGTTATTTTACCATATTTTATATGAATTTACAAGATTTTTCATATTTACAATAACTACCTAAATTTCTCTTTTATGTTTTTTTTTGTTTATCTAAAATTTGTACAATTTTTAAAAGGTACACACAAAATTTTGTATATTGGTTACTAAAATCAAGTCCAAAGTGTACTCTACTATTATAAGTTTCATAATGTAATAGTATTTTTTTATATTATAGACACCGAAACATAAAATTATGTTATCTGCTTTAAAAAAAAATCTCTTCTAATCTTAATAAATATTTTTTAAACAAACTTTAGGTGTGTAATAGTCTATATTTTAAATTTCTGTAATGAATATTCGATAATGTATGTAATCGTATTATCACAATGAAATCTAACTATCTAAACTGTGTAAATTAAGAAGAAATGTTTAAAACAAATATTTAACGAAAACTATTAGGAAAGGAAAATTATTTTATTTACAATATCATTTTATTGTATTGTTGAAAGTAGGTACCATCATACGATATAATCTCAAACGTTTCCATATACGTGTACTTGGAATTTAAAACAAAAGTGTCACAAATCGCTTACGCGGCTGGGATCGCAACATGTATTTTGATCTGTCTATTGTTATGTTAACGAAAATGATTAGGTACATTGCTTTGCATTGACTTCTTTGTTCTGGATATCTTAATATGAAATGTAACAAACTATTTTCGGTATAATATTGATTGAACTATCAAATCATAAACTTTTATCCATTACAATTTATTATTTTCTGGGAAAATAGTACAGTAATGCCAACTTACTTGTGTGGATTATGAAAATAATTACTTCATTTAATATGATTTAGAAACTCATTATACTATGTTTACAACTAATTAATTTAAATTTTGTTGTGCCCATAATATTGTGAGCCTCAATCCCTGACTGACAACGATATACCTACCTAAATATTATATGAGACTATGTGATATAAATTTGTAATGCCTGTAAAATTATACCAGATGTCCGCGAATTTCTCAAATATTTACTATATTGCCTAATAATGTCAAATATGTATGTTGTATGTGTGCATGATACATCATACCAAATCTATTGTGACCTTGAAATTACTATGGGACAGGGGATCTGGCCACCGACGTACCCATAGAATATACCTGTTTTGACTTTTGTAATTTATATTCTTATTAGATTTAAGTTTAATTTTGATTTTATAGTTAAAAAAAAACAAATGTAATCATTTCTTTTTATTTATTTTTTGTCAGTGGGAGGTGTAGTGTAGTATATATATAGCCTCACGACTATATATATTAGAGTTAAGTTAAGAATAAAGAGGAGTATAATTAAAGTTCTTGTACAAGCAACACGTCTCCTATTTATTAAAACCTTTCAACATTACAATAGATACTATAACACACACATTCACACACACACACACGCACACGCACACACACACGCACACGCGCAAGCACGCACGCACGCACACACGCACGCACGCACGCACGCACGCACGCACACACACACGCACGCACGCACACACACACACACACACACACACACACATGGTTTTGGAAGAGAAGAAAGTAAAGCGATATGTGAAATAAGAATAGAAGGGGAATTGGTCGAGCAAGTAGATGAGTTTGTGTATTTGGGATGTGTATTAGCAGGGATGGTAGATATGATAAGGATATAGAACGACGAGTGAACGCAGGAAATAGAGTAAATGGGGCCCTATACTCTATTGTGGAAAGTCAGAATGTGTCCAAAAAGGCACGTATGGCAATTCACAATGCTGTGTTAGTCCCTACTTTAATGTATGGTAGTGAAAGTTGGGTGTGGCAGAAGGCTGCAGCTGATAGACACCTCTATCTACAAGTATCTTCAAGTATAAATCCAAATGCAGATGCGTTTTCACACCCGGGGCCTGAGATCCTCTTTACTAGTATTGTAAATAGGGTTCCCACACTCTTGTTATCGCCACTAATTTATACTCTGTGCAAGCGTGGTCCTTTCCTGGTCGAGTCGACTCATTCGTGCTGTTATTGTATTATAGTAGCAGCGTGGCTCTACCACGTAAAAAAGTGCCTGTGGATGATAAAACCTTTCGGCTAATAAGGCCTAGGTAACAGAAATCTTATTTATAATAACCGCTCTCGCTCAAGGAGACAATAACAGACTACCATTGCACGAAGATGTCGCTACAAATTTAGAGAGACGCGCTATCCCACGTCCTGCCCCCAGTGTTGCATCATCTATTAAAATCATATGATACGACCGCAGCAATAATAAAAATCAGTCCAAATATATTTTACTTATGTTATGTAATATTACACTTAGCTATTTAAAATTGTAGTATTTATCTTTCTCATAACATGCTTTGTTGATCTAAAGTATTTGAATAATGTATCGTGGTCCAAACTTTATTTATTGGTTTTTCTTAAATGCCTACTTCGTCGGCGGTTATTAAGGCCTACTAAATTTAACCTTAGGCCTTATTATCTTCCTTCTTGTTGTGTAGTTTGTTTATTGTATTTTGCATCGCTTTTAAGATGTTATGAATGTAAATAAGTCGTACTCATTTTATTACTAAACGAGTGTCGTGGTCAGAAAACGAACTCGTCTCAGCTGTCCGAGCAGTGCAAAGACAATATATCTAAAAATGAAAGCTCCGGCTTCAAAAGCTATTAAGTTATGTGGAAATTATTTTGTTATTTTCAGTTCTTTGACATTAGTTTTTACTTTTTTAAGATAAATTTTGACCCTCTTGATTATATTAATCTTATTTAATAAAAAGAACTATTTAAATCGGTTCACAAATGTCGAAGATAGGTACCGCGTAATAATAATTTGTTGAAGCCGGCTAAAAACATTCCAACTTCAAAAAAAAAGGAGAAATAGGGGATATTGTAGAAAAAGAACTAATAATGAAATAATTTGCCCTGTTAATTTTTATTGACACTAAATTTGTTAACATGGAATGGGTGGCTCATAAATAAAAAGCCAAGAATCAGTAATTTATTAAGTAAATAAAAAATGGCGATTTAAAGTCTTTTTTCAGGATGATCAACCAACAATGCTACAGAGAACTTCGTACTGCTGGTATGATACTTCGCTACCACCGAAAGATATGTAACAGCAACCATGGCTGGGATGTATCTGAAAAATATAAAATCCGCGCTTAATAAATGTTTCGTGTCGTTAAATCAGTACCTTATACCCACCTAAATTAACTATAAGCTCTTTCAGATTTAAGAGGATTACATCGCTCAAATCCCAAAAACACTTTATGTTTAAAGAAGTTTGTTTAAGAATCTCTTTGTGCGTGAGCCACATAAAAAATATATGTTATACTTAAGGTCATCACAGATACATTGTATGGTTAAAAAAAATAAAACAAACAAAGTAAATAGGCTTTTTTAAAGATAAATTGTAAATTGTCTCAATAACGGCTTAATAGTTACGCATGAAATACCAAAAAAAAACCACAATGACTATGATTCATTTAACATTTTTGAATAAAACAGAAATACCCAAAATTACACTAGCACCCCGCGAGAAGCACCCCTGGCAAAGGCGTGTGGGGGATACTCAGGACCTCGGTAGAGAGTAATGAGGGCTAATAATTTTCTGCTCACCAGATGTCGCTAGTTGACACTGAGGTAAAGTTTTTTGTTACACAATGTAATTTAATTGAGAAGTTGGTTTTTAATAAAAGTTTATCAGTTTTTAGAGTATTATATTAATACACAAAACAATGCTTCAGTGGTTTGCTCTTTAATTTTTTGCACATTTTTAAAAATTTTTTTAAATTTTTCTACTTTTATGAATATTCTGTGGTTTGGTTTATTTATTTTTAATCTTATTAATATAAAATATAGCTAATAGTACAGAAAGAAACAATAACCTGAACATTTTCCGAACAAATTAACTTCCCCGCTATGAAATCTGTCAAATATTATACCTCACTTTCTAGTGGCGCCGCCCTGGTGGCAGAAAAAGTCGTGGATGCCCTCATTGTGTTCTGTGCTCTGGACGCAATACATCATGATGGACAAGTGAAAAAATATCGATACATATCGTATCCGATATCTTTAAACAGTATTGATATATTAGGTTTTTACATATGAAATTAACGTTTTGGCGTACTGACCACTCTGATCTGAAATATCTCCTCTTTGGTTAAGAATTCCAAATTCAAATTTATAAATTCATTTAGCTGGTACATTTGAGTTTTGAAAACAGTCATTCATTTGTTTTTTCCTCATGATTTTATTCTTTGGCGTCGCTTATTACCGCACAATGGAAAACATGAAGTATCGGTCTTAATCAAAGATATCGGTATATTTACGAGTACGAGTTCTACCGTGGCACCAGTGCTGCAGAAACAACTCGAAGCATTAATGATGTGTACGGCGCTGGTGTCGTAAAAGCACGGTACGTTTTGGTTTCAAAGTTTTCGTTCTGGAAATTTCGACCTTCAGAACCAACCCCATGGACGGCCGGAGACCAAAGTGGAAAATGAAGAATTAAAGGCTATTGTGGAAGCGGATCTATCACAAAGTACTTCAGAGATAGCTGCAGGCTTCGGGGTAAGTGATAAAATTGTATTAATCCACTTGAAGCAAATCGGGAAAGTAAAAACTTGAACGATGGGTACCTCATGAATTGAGTGAATCGAACTTGTAAACACGCGTCACACACACATGCTCGCTTGAGCATGTGTGTGTGACGCGTTGTCACGCGTGTTACTTTGCTCAACCGACACAATAATGAAGGTTTTAAATCGAATCATTACTTGTGATGAAAAGTGGATACTGTACGATAATCGGAAGCGCTCGTCGCAATGGCTGAACCCTGGAAACCCAGCCAAATCCTGCCCTAAACGAAAATTGACTCAGAAAAAGTTACTTGTGAGTGTTTGGTGGACTAGCGCCGGTGTCGTTCACTACAGCTTTCTAAAATCTGGCCAAACGATTACGGCAGATATCTATTGTCAGCAACTGCAAACCATGAAGGAAGAACTAGCTGCTAAACAACCGAGATTGGTCAATCGCTCTAGGCCACTGCTGCTTCACGACAACGCAAGACCACACACTGCACAACAAACAACCACTAAGTTAGATGAGCTACAATTGGAATGTCTGCGACATCCACCGTACTCCCCGGACCTTGCTTCAACAGATTACCATTTTTTCCGGAATTTGGATAACTTCTTACAAGGAAAAAATTCCTTTTATAGTTGTTTATTAGCGTTACTGATGGTAAAAGTTCCATCACGATGAAGAATTAAACACAAAGCAATCATGCTAAGTTGAATTGAATTTTACTATTTTAGTAAATTAATTTCAAAACTAAAAACTAAGATATCTCAACATAATTTGGCGGCTCCATGGCGCCGAGGTTTAACAATAAGTTGCGGCGTTGACGACCATGATTCGAAAACCGTTCGGAACAAGTATTTGTAAGGCCTAAATTAATTGTTCGGGCACAGTGTTTATTCCTGTGAATGAAAAATAACAAAAATTGTTGATGGAATTTGAAGCGTCTACTTATGTCACCATTACAGATATCAATATAATAATTTACTATGTGTTAGGGATTACCTTATTCTAAATAATATAAATTGCCATTTCCGGTGGTGAATTAATCTCAGGCTATTGATTTTATTCAAAACTTCGAATCACAAATTAATTAAAATCCATTTATAATTAAGCTAATATAATTTTTGTGAAATTTAATACAACTTTCGTAAAATAAGAAAAACATTGTAAGACTACATCCGATCTGTGTATTTACTGTTTCCGGCTATGCGGAAAGGCAAAGACATGACTTGTGAAACGATACCGGGGTAGTCATTCGCTCGTCGGCATTTAATAGTGAAGGACGCTTAAGTAGGACGTTACGCCGAAATTGATCGATAATTATATTGTTGGATTGTTCGATAATAACGTGTAAGCGGAAGAAGTAATAAATTTATGGAAGAAAATTTAAATCGTTGTATGAATTTTATTATTTCCAATATATGTATTATCTAATCAATGCATAGATAACAACGGTGCATACTTTGATTAATTAAATATATTTTACAAAAAAATGACTTTATATTCCTCCGCACAAAACGCCAATTTCATATGTAAGGACCTAATATATCGCGTGATATATATACGATATATCGTCATGTTTTGCATAATGTACTAGGATAAGGCCCAACAACAATAGCACATGAATGCTTTTAGCTGATTTTGTTGCTTAATGTATTGTCGATTAATACAACATTTTAAAATTTATCGAAATTGATACGAATTCGATGCTCTTAAAATATATATCGATATTTTTTAACCAAGCCTAATACATCAGTGCAGGGTTACGGTACGGTTTCTTTACTCATGTGGCTCTTGGTAGAGAGTAATTGTGTTTTGTGGTTCTGTGCATCAGTGTCTCGACGACTCTTGTGATGGGTGGACTATACATGCGATATTTCTGCGAATAAAATCCTAAAAGTGTACTAATTTGCATGATTTTTGAATTAAATCATATTGTAAATATACAAATTTCATAATGTAAAAATAGAAATAAAGTTTGTAAACGTATTAAAAGTACTTTATAATTTAGTTTTGTTTTTGAACTCATCATAGAGTAAGACTCACTATGCCCAAATATAAAAATAAATGTAAAGTGAAGCGTGGCCGAGCTGTCCAAACTTATTGGTATTTGGTAAGTACCTTCTCAGTAGCTACTTACATTACTTCTATGCTGTTTATATATTATATATTTACAGAATTTCGTTTTCTTTCTTTTTATAGGATAAGGGTGGAATGCAAAGAGAATAAATTGACGATTCAGTGAGTAGGATAGAAAAAAAAATCACAACGCAAACAAAGCAACGAGGTTTTAAAATTAAAATGCGTTGAATGGCAAAGTATTTTATCGCTCATGTGGTGTTTTGGGGCGCATTGGCGTTTTGCATCCGGCACGATGCATTTTAACGATGACAAACGAGCACACAGTCCACCTGGTAAGTGGTTGCTGTGGCCCATGATTATGATAATATCACCTTCTTTATAGTGGATTCAGGTGGGTAAAGGATCTCAGTGATTCCACTACGTGGGACCATCATGTTTGGACTCATTTTTAAAAAGGTTCATAGAGACCTAGATGAATGTGATGATGTCACGTACTTCATGATGGACTCCGGAGGTAGGTATAGGATCTCAGTTACGGTACTACATAGAACCACCGTGTTTGGACGCATTTGAAAGGGCTCATAAAGATCTAGGTAACTGTGACAATCTCATCTTCCTGATGTTGGACTCAATAGCTAGGTAAAGGATCTCAGTTATGCCACTTCGTAGAACCATCGTGTTTAGGCTAATTTGAAAGGTCTCAGGAGACTAAGATGACCGAGTAAATCTGTCATGATTTTAAGAATAAGTAACTAGTTAGTAATAAGTAACTAGTATTATCAATATTAATGTTTGTTGTTTGTAATTTTTATACTTTATTAGTAAATAATATTATAATAGTAAAAAAATAGATTTTTTTCTCTCCATTTAACGACAGCTCTCAATAAGGTCATAAAATCCCTACAGTGTCGCTATATAGAGTTTAAATTTAACTTATAGGTGAGAAACGTGGTTGTATGGAAGAGATCACTTTCAGAGTGATAAGACCGTACATATTATAATTTATATTAAACTGTACTGTAATGTGTTTTTTACGTTTCAGGAGGGTTCTTCGACGTAAACTTGGAATTTTCTTGTCATACAATAAATAATATCACTACACAGTTTATTTGCGACATATTTATTACAATATCACAACTCTTTATTCACTGATTAAAAGTTACTATTAATAATTGTTAGGTATAATTCTCCTTAAAGCTACGAGCAAAGAGTGGTTAGTCTCGGAATACGCGCGGGGAGGACAACTCGACGACGGCGTCTTTTCCCGTCGTTCTCATTGGCTAACGGACCCAGCGTAGGCAGAGAGAAATGGGTAAAATGTTGCCGCGTTACACTCTCCCCCTCCAAGTTACAAGTGCGTCTCGTTTGTGACTTGGCACCGACAGTTCGCGGCGCGGCGTTTATAGACTTACGCGGACGTCCTCGGGGATGTCTTGGTCTAACCGGTACAGCATCACTTCTTACGTCATTGTGGAACAAAGTAAGATCGGAAGAATGGAATTTTCCTACACTAGCACCGGATGATATATCACTAATTAAATATGTACTTGGACTTATTTGTCGAGAGATTTTGTAAGGACCATCTCTTTTTGGGAGAAATTTTCGCGTTAAGCCTTGGGATGAATTGCTAGTGAGATGAGTTTTTACCAATACCATGTCACCTATTTAATACTGAGGTGATAATTGACGCCGATTGTCTTTAACTGCTTGTGCCCTATCTTGATTTAGTTCCGATTTATCACAGACTTCATCGAGTCGTTTAATAAAATTACCTAGATATGGCGTAATCTGAGGAACGAAGTTTTCTTTGGAGAGTATTGCCCTTAAATCGCGCTGTAAGTCGTAAGGCGTTCGCATCTCTCGAGCAAACATTAAAAAAGCTGGGCTACAGCCAGTAGTGGAGCACTTTGCAGAATTTATATAAAATCTAATTTCGGGCAGATACTTAAGCCATACAATAATAAATTGTTCTGGACCAGAATCGAAAGTTGTGTTTTGAGATCTCTGTTTTTTCGTTCGGCCGGGTTCGCTTCCGGGTGATAGAGAGGAATAAGATTTTGCTTAATATCAAGGAGGTGCATAGTTTGTTGCATAACAGCTGATACAAACTGTACTCCATTATCAGAGACAATTCTCCTAGGAAACCCATATCTAAGGAAGTATTGTTCGATAATTATTTTAGCGGTTACTGCTGCAGTTGCTTCTTTAAGTGCAAACATTTCCACCCATCGAGTGGCGGTATCTTCTATAAGGAGGATCCATTTCTCTCCAGATTCTCCTTCAGGCAGTGGACCAAAAAAATCTATTGCTAACACTTCGCTTCGTTGGTTTTGTACCGGAGTCTGAAGTAGTAGTATTATAGATATTTGCTTTTCCTGGTGTGTATTCAAAACGAATATCATAGTGATGTAATCTTAAAGCCCATCTAACGAGTCGGCCACTAGGTGATTTAAGAGACAGGAGCAATTTTAAGGGTTGATGGTCACTTTTTACTATAATTGGATGACCTTCAATATATGGTCGAAACTTTTCAACTGCCCATACAACATCAAGGGCCTCTCGCTCGGTTGTTGAGTATCGTTGTTCTGCAGGTGTTAAAAGTCTGCTGGCGTACTCTATTACGCGTTCGTCAAGATGCTCGCCTTGAACCTGCATGAGAGCTGCACCAAGAGCATGATTGCTGGTGTCAGTTTGTACCAAAAATGGAAGACTGTAGTCGGCTTGTATTAAAATAGGTGAAGACGTAATCTTTATCTTCAGTTCATCAAACGCCTTGCGCTGGTCTTCACCCCATGACCATGGTTCATGTTTCCTGGTGAGCTTAGTAAGAGGCTGAGCAATCCGTGAGAAGTTTTGTACAAATTTGCGGAACCAAGTGCAGGTCTGTAAGAAGGTTTTGAGCTGTTTGACGTTAGTTGGTTCCTTCATAGTGAGTGTCGCTTGTATCTTGGTCTCATCAGGCTTAATTCCTTCAGGGGTCAAGAGGTGATCAAGATATTTTACCTCTGTAAAAGTAAAGGAGCATGTCTTACGATTTGCTCGAAGACCAAATTGCCGAAGACGATCAAATACCAATTGTAAATCTTTCATATGTACATCTAGATTTCCTTCCGAAATTACATGGAAGTCGTCTAAGTACGCCAAGACGACAGTGTCCTTTAAAGTACCTCCGGATCGAAATCTATCCATCAGTCTCTGGAAGGTTGCTGGACCATTTTTTAAGCCAAAAGGCATGCGCGTAAAACGAAAGGTACCAAACGGTGTAATAAAACATGTTTTGTCACGATCTTTTGGAGCCACACTTACTTGCCAGTATCCTGACCTTAGGTCAATAGTGCTGATAAAACAATGACGTTTGGTGCATTGAAGTAGCTCGTCAATAGAAGGAAGAGGATAAGTATCGGTTTTAGTAATACTATTAAGTTTGCGGTAATCCACACAGAATCTAACAGTGTTATCTTTTTTAGGTATCAAGACGGCGGGTGAGGACCAAGCGGATTCGCATTCTTCGATTATCCCTTCTTGCACCATTTTCTCCAATTCTGCTTTCATAATTTCTTTCTTTGCTGGTGTTAAACCGGTAAGGCGGGACTGATATAGGTGGATGATCACCAGTATGAATATAATGTTCGGCATATGTTGTGCACGCTCCCTCTAGACTAAAGATGTCTGAATTCTTTCAGCAGGTTACCTAATCTATGACGGTCTTCAGGGTTAAGCATTGTAGCTTCATTCCCACGAAGAAAATCTGCAGAGGCACAAGATTCAAAATGGCTTAAAGGTTCGTACTCCAGTGAATACATTTTTGGGTCGTCCGAAAATTTCCAGGTGGAGGCAGCAAAATCTATACAAATACCTGCAGCTGTAAGGAAATCTATTCCTAACAAGGTTTCATTATTTTCAGCGTCTGGTAAAACAACAAAATCGAGTGCGACTTGCTTTCCAGGTTTTATATTAACAGGTTTTATATTAACCTGTAAATTCGTTATTAGTACCTGGCGTTTTTTAATCGAACCATCCGCTAGTTTAACACGCATTGAAGTACTAGTGAAGTGCTGTTTGTATTCCAAGTAGTAGAGAGTACAGCTGATTTCTCTTCGCTGCGGTATCTATTAATGCACGACCTCGAACTCCATGAATCTGGATGCCTAAAATCGGCCTAGGGTGTGATTTGGGCAAAACTGAATTGTTGGTTTGTGAATTATAACAATTTCCAATATCATACGGAAGCGTAATATTAGCTTTTTATTAAAATCATGCGATAGACTGGCATTTAACTTATATGCAAAAGTGCTCAATTAGGTAAATATTGAAAGCTAGGTCATCCTAACTATTTCCGTTATTGGGAACCGATAAGCACTTACCTGGTCATCCTCAAACCTTATAGCATCCGTACTCGTTGAGATAACTGAATAAAACTAGGCAATCCTTACTATATTCATTACTAATGTCTTACAGTAAGAAGCAGGCAAGGTGCATTATTTAGGTATTTCAAATAATGAACTCCTGCAAGACTCGGAACAAAATGTATTAGGTCTCTCAGAGAGCGAATAAAATAGGCAAAAACGATGATAACACTGCGACACATCTGTATTCATGCCTTATCTTCACTTCGTTTTTATGTACTATGGTCGTATGTCGATAGATGGCGCCTACAATTAACAAACTAGTTGCGAGACCAAATCCTCAAGGTCATTAGGCAATGTAATAACCCTTAAATCTTTTCTTGGAGATACGATGGGAGACAGCATTTTTTGAAAAATGTATTTGGAAAATGTTAAATAAAATCAAACCCAAAATAATGAATTATACGTTTATTAAATGGTGCTTCAAAGAGCTTTTTATTGATCTCGTCTACCTTACATAATATGATCTCAAAAGAAAAAAAGAATTCTACTGTTTTTTCTAAAATAAAATTAAAAACTAAATCTGCAAGTCTCAAATTCAAACTTTAAAACCTCACGTCTGGCAGCACCACCAGGTCCAGGTCGTCCGCCATCTAGTGGGGGTGGGGGACGCCTAAACTTCACCTGCTGGTACGAGGCTGCCACTCAAGAACCTTTCTGCCCCATCGGTTGTCGGTTCTTCGAGCTATATGGCCGGCCCATTGCCACTTCAGCTTACTAATCCGTTGGGTTATGTCGGTTACCCTGGTTCTACGGTTCTTCGATATCCTCGTTTTAAGTCTATCACGCAGAGAAACCCCGAGCATAGCCCCCTCCATAGCTCGCTGAGCGACCCTGAGCATCCTCATACGGCCAGCAGTGAATGACCACGTCTCAGATCCATAGGTCATCACTGGCAACACGCACTGGTTGTACAATTTAGTTTTGAGGTTTTGAGGTATGCCTAACGAGAAGATGGGTCGTAATCTCCCGAACGCTGCCCAGCCGAGTTGAATCCGTCGATTAACCTCTCGGTCGAAGTTGGACTTACCTAGTCGGACTATTTGTCCCAGGTAAACATATTCGTCAACAACTTGAGTATCCTCATACGGCCAGCAGTGAATGACCACGTCTCAGATCCATAGGTCATAGGTGTGACATGGACGTTACACATGAATTTTGTTTTGTCCATGTACATCGCAAGACCTATCCGTTGGGACTTGGGAGACACTATTGAAGTCATTGAACATAGTGCCTAAGTCCTCCAACGACTCTGCCATAAGGATTATATCGTCGGCAAATCGTAGGTGAGTGATTTATTTATTACCTTTAATTTTTTAAATGTTTTTTTTTGTTGTGTAATTTTACTAGAGGATGTGCTTTGATTACTTAAGAGTCTATTCCTTAACTTAGATTAAAAATATCATATTATTTGGCTTTCAAAAAAAAACATGAAAAAGATGTGGATAATTCTGCGGAGTTTCTTTCTCCATTTCTTCTTCGGACGGAGGAACCTCATTTTGAAACGGTAGGTAGTAGATTATAAAGAATGTTTGAAAACGAAATTTTATTTTTACATCGAAAAAAAGGAGTTTTAATTTCATTTCATATTTAGGCTCTAGGCAGAAAAGGTTTCCTTCCTTTCTTTCCTTCTTTGTAGATATAAAATTTAAAGTTAAAGCTTATAATGTCCAATTACAGGATACATGCCTCCTCTCATTTATCAACTTCACTTGTGGTGGCTAGCGATATTGTTAATGATATTAAAAACAAGCTGAGGCTTCTACTAGCTACTGTATTATTCGCCATTTACGTTAACCCCACTAAAATTTAATTACAAAATTGACGAAAAACATTGCCTGTGGTCATTTATTTAAATGAATATTTTTGTTCATTTTATAAATACTAACTAAGGCGCTGCTAAAACGTGGACACTTTTTGTTACTGACACGGCACACCAACACAGGAAACCGTAGTTGCTGTGTCCGGTAGGGCAATCGGACACAATCGCTGATTGCTACTTCTGCACACTGGTAACAATTCGTTGCTTGTTTTCCGTCAGTGTCACCTTGGATGTTGCTGAAGGAACATTACCTTTGCTTGTTGTGTTGATTACAAGTTGACGTAGACGTCGTCGTCGTCAATATTTACAGGCAAATCAACCACGTCAATGTCAGCACCGTACAATTATAAGGAAATTTGTTTTGTGTTGCTTCTGTTTTCAACTGACGTCTTAAAGTTTCCAGTTATCTACACCGAACACTTTTTGATTGGCGATCGGTATATGTCAGTGGAAGCAACTTGACACAAAAGTGTCTGGGTCTGCGCAAGGAATGGCTGATTTCATACTGATTACATGATAATAAAATATTCATTGGTAGTTTGTATCCCACACAAGACACAAAAGTGTCTAGGTTTGCGCAGCGCCTAACGTACGAATAGTTAATTTTTATAAATAAGTTATATACTAAAAAGCAAATAAATAAATAAGACATAAGGAAGTTAATTATATACCTATGACTGCTTTAATGATTACGAGGAAAATACCTTTTTACAAAATAAATCTATATTTTCATTTTACCAATTATCTGACTACAACAAAACATCTTACTAATGTTTTCGATATTCGTTGTCGTTGGCCGAATAGGATAAAAGTAGTCAAATAGGCTGAATATCGAATAATAGGCGAGTATTCGTTTGGTGTGATGAGAGGCCACAAGATCTGAGAGCTTTTCGCGAAGTTGCTAGACAATTTTAGGTTGAGATGGAGAAACCTGTTTATTTATATCCAAGAATAAAAAATATTACACTGAATAGAAATGTATAAAATTTGATTTTTGAATAAATACAGTACCTTTCCTGGTGTGATAGAGCGCATGTGTGGTACTCTTCCGATGTACAGAGGCTCGGCGTTGTGCGTGTTTCCAGCCGCTATTGCTCCTGGTGGGACCTGTCCATTGCTTGCAGGCAGCCAGCGCACGGCATCAGGAGGCGCACAGAGAACCTGAAGTTTATAAACAAATTATATGCAGTATGTAGGATTATTATTATGCTGCAAAAAATTTTAATACTACTAAGTAGGATAAGAATAGGATTGGTTTCATCAGACAACTTAACTAACAATTATTAATCTCTCCAAAAATAATCAACTTTTATGACATCGTCATGAAACCATGCCAAATTAGATAATTATATTATTTTATTTATTTGGAAAATAAACAAAATGTGGCTATTTCAAGTCTGAAGTCGGCTTTTACTTTCACTAACGCTGTCCGAAGATGTTTATTGACTAGTAGTCTAGAGACTAGTAGACATCCCTCGCGCACATTCCCAGTACGTCCCCTTCGTTCGCAGTCCAACGCACAATACTTTTTTTTTTATACGATAAGGGTGACAAGCGAGCACACAGTCCACCTGATGGTAAGTGGTTGCTGTGGCCCATGGACATCTACATCTATCCTCGTTTGCGAATAAAATGCAGATGCGTTGTCAGCCGTGAGGGCTAAGATGGAATGCCTCTTTTCCAGTAAAAAGGGTCTCCGATTCTCTATACTCACCAAACGAAACACAGCAGCATTAAGCTGCTATTTTATGCTGGTATTCTGTGAGAAGGTCGTCCTTCCCTGGTCGAGCCGACCCATTTTATTACAACTACACAATTAATATAGCTGTAGCATGTATATTTTCTCGCTTTTTTAGTACGTACAAAGACCTCGCTCTGCTTACTATTTCACCAGAGCTGCGCAGAGCTAGGCTAGGGCTAGGAAAATGAAGTAATCCTTTTGCTGGATTTTAATGTTGGAATCCACTGAAGCTGAGCAAAGAAAAGATGGGTGAATAATGTTATTATTCTATTCATTGTTTATACACATTTCCTCTCCTCTCCGCCCTTCTCAGCCTTGGTGGATTCCATCATATGACATGAGAGCTAGTACAAAATCTTAATCTGTGACCATTACTATTACATCTGGTGTTCAATTTAATTTAGTGTAAAAAGAAGTCGAAATTAACTTTATAGCTTCTAGAATACTTACGTCTGCCTTAAAGTAAATAACTAAGAAAGTTTGGTTTTTTTCAAGAGAAAGCATAGTTGGTACATGCTATGCCTTAGTAACGGAAGAACAATATTTGTAAATTTTCAAAATATTTTGCCTTTGTCAAAAAATTTGGCTGCTTAAACAAATCTACCTTCTCAAATTAGATCATATCTCTAGCGGATTATAGCTAGCATATTCTATGTATTAGTTCTATAATGAACCTTATTCTTGAATGCTACCTCAAAATTATGTACAGGCACTTCTTTTCCACAGTATGGTATGTATGCAGAGCGATGTTGAACGGCCAGCTTTCCAGGCACAAACTCCCCGTTATGGTGAGCTCTGATGATCCACAGTGGACTACTATCCCAGCCCTCTTTACCAGCGACCACCGCTCGGCCCGTTAAGGAACTGGCTTCATTTGGTGTTGTCGGTACCCAGTCTATCACCGGTCCAGAATCTGAGGAGCCATTTTATGAGTCATAATTAAAAAACACTTAAAATTGTAGGTTTAGGACGTAGGTACTTAAGGTTTAAGACGTATTTATATACTTATTGATTAATTTGTAATTACCGCATCATTATCATCATATCAGTTCGTTTAATTAAGGGGGTTATTTGTGATTTGGTGTTTTATGAAGACTATGGGAATGGAAAATGCTAGAAAAGTGTGTGACAATGTATAACGTATGCCTTAGTACGTATAGTTATACTCTCTTTCATTAATCTACCATTCAGTATAAAATATTTACAGAAAAAAGTTATTTTAAAGGGGTATTGAATCTGGTGACAGTACACTCCTGCGAGTCTGTCTATCAAAGGACTGCAGTACCTATTTTATTACAAAATTAACTTTACTATTATGTAGGTTTTCAATTCAATTATAAAAAAAACCTGGTAGCCCTGGACTTTATTTCTATTAAATATAATTATTATGAATGATTTATTCTTAATATAATATGCCATTTATAATTTGTGAGAGAGTGACAAGGATACCCTTAGCTTAAACCGAAGTTGTCAAACTAAGAATCCGTATTCTAATCGGACGGAATTTTCATAATTTAGCTGTGCACTAGGTAAGCAACATCCTCATAGACGATTTGATGTACTGCTCTTTATCAATCATTATTATCTTTCCTCCCTATCGTCTCACTGTCTGTAGCCCGAGCAAAAACAATAACGAAACGAGAACAAAAAAATATTACATGTCATTGATTTCTTTTTCTTATTTGAATCATATTATAGGTTTATTAAATATAACTTTCAAAACATTCTTTAAATTTCACCTTGAATAACGACTACAGGTGATGGAGATGCTTGGACTGGTGGATGGTAGATATGATTGGTGACGTAGGGGCTGCTGCTGTGGATCAGCGTGTGTTGGCGGATATACCGGCATCATGACCGGCGTAGGCACGTAGGTGAAGGCTCCGGGCGCCGGTGGATGTGGGTAGTTATAGTATGGAGGAGGGCCGCCCGGTGGAGGGTCTGGAAAGTCATGTAATCATAAGTTTATCCTGGCTATTCCCATGGATATCGTAAGAAGCGACCTCTTACGACATCCACTGTACAAAATCGGATGATGGATTCTTTTACATGACAGTAATAACTACAAAAATAGTAAATACGTCAAGTGAATTTTGAATATTAAAAAGGCACAAGTCGAAGTACATTATTAATTTCGCATTAGTCATATCTTCTGTATATTGGTATTTGTGATAACAAAGTAAGATTAAAATGAATCAATTAAATAATAATATGTTATGGTTGAATAAATTTAGCAATATAAGGTTACTTACGGTTTGACATCTTCGATAATCTATTTTTTGTTTCAAAATTAAATAATATAAAGTAAATATTTTAAAACACAATAGAACAATGCCTCTTTCGATTGACTTTTGATTTGTTGTTTATCAGACACAAGAATTATAATCGCTGATCGCTTTGAACGTTATGTTGATAAGATAACTGTAAATAAAAGATAAAATGAATGGTATTCAAAGAAAATTTAAATAAAGCGATTTTACCGAGAGCTATAATAATAGTCAGACCTGGCCTAATATCCTAACAAGCTGGCGCGTAAGATATATTTTTGATCTAAGAAAGTATGACCATGTTTCTTTATATAGATCTCAGCTGAAGCAGCTCACAATTAAGCAAAGGCGCAACTCCAGAATGTTGGATAACTTTAAGGATCGATTAGAGTATCTCTCCTCTTGTGATGACTACTTTGATTTTCCTCTGATAACAAGACTTATATTTCATCTCACCAGGTTTTATGATAACTCCTTCACTGGAATTGCATTCCTTCCTGGATAATATCATAAAAACACCTAAAAAATATTCTTTCAAAATGTTGTTCATGAGCATCTATTGCAGAATCAGTTAAAAGTAGTTATATGTTTTTGTTTATATATAGTATCTAGGCTAGTATATATATACTAGCGATCCACCCCGGCTTCGCTTGGATATGATCTATTAATGTGGCGTTATTTTGATAATCATCAAAGAAAATCAATATTACGAGTTGAAGTCGAAAAATTTCATACTCTGCACTTATTTACTTAGTTGTAACTATTGGATTTACATATTTAGCTTCTTCGAAGTAGCTTCGCTTGCGTGAACTTCGATTTAATAGAATCATATAAATGGTCCAATATGGAGAAGGGTGGAAAACTGATGGCGTTACTTATAGTGTTTTTTTTTATAGCATAGGGTGACAAACGAGCACACAGTCCACCTGATGGCAAGTGGGTACTGTGGCCCATAGACATCTACATTTATCCTCAATTAAGAATCAAAATGCAGATGCGTTGTCACCCTTGAGGACTAAGATGGAATGCCTCGTTTCCAGTAAAAAGGGTCTCCGGTTCTCTACACTCACCATACGAAACACAGCAGCATTAAGCTGCTATTTTACGCTGGTATTCTGTGAGAGCGTGGTCCTACCCCGGTCGAGCCGACCCATTCGTGCTACAACTATAATATAGTTGCAGCGTGGCTCTACCACGTAAAAAGTGTGGATTTTGGAGTTGGATTTTACTTTTTTGAAGTGAAAACTTCTTTGGCATCGTTGTGATTTGAAACTCAATGAAACAAAAAAGCGACACTAAAAAGAGAAAAATATATAAACCTATAGGAGAAAATGAGATAGAATCTATACTAATATAATAAAGTGGAAGAGGTTTTTGTTCGTTTAAGCACGTAAATCTCTGGAACTACCAGTCCGATTTTGATAAATTATTTTTGTATATGATAGTCAGATTCACGAGGAATAGTATAGGCTATCTAGCATTAGGCTACATCTCTCAGCTAGCATTAAATATTGATTTTTGATAAACAAGTCGGAAGAAAAAGCGCTCCCGAACTGCTTTATCCGTTGGCGGTGGAGCTATAGACTAGATCCGCCGCTGGGGTCAGAAGTACTTCTAAGTGCTCGTTTTTCTGGCCCCATGGCCTTGTCGCATCGGACACGGGGGCATCCGTTGCGCGGGTGAAGATGAAGGCGCGGAGGAGGGCGCGCCATGTGTTCCGGTGTACCTTACCTGAGAAGAAGATGGGGGAGGAGTAGTCCTCTCCCGAGGATACCGGACTACCGTGGGGCGGCCGGCGCTGGATGTGTGCGAAAGCGTTCCGTGGCGATGCCAATATGCGACGAAGGTGGAACACCATGGGATTATAGGCGGTTCGAGTCCGACATAACCCATCCTTGCCTCCGCGAGGCGGGTATGCGTTGGCATTATTCCATGTAAAACAAAAAAAAGTTTAGGTTAGGTTAGGTTATGCAATAATTCAATTAGTTCTGTCTAGGCCTAACTAGTTAAGCATAAAGTATTTAGGCCAAACTAAATTGTCCTGGGCTAAACTAGTATATCCTGACTCACAACTGTACGAAGTTAATAGAAATCCAACTCTTAGTTTTTGTATGAATCGTTAATTTACAGAGAGTATGGTTTTTGCGAGTGTGAGTCCTGTGACTTTTTTTTCAAAAATATTAATACTGGCCAAGATATGGTTAAGGTAAATTGTTGCATTCATTTATTGGGTAGTAATTAAATTTTAATTATCATCCAACGTATCAAGCTTAAGCAATTTAGGCATTAAAAATGTAAAACACAATATTTGGTCTTCATTCCAATTTTCTGATTTTTTGATAAACCATTAATTCATTTGCGATGACGATTATAGTAGTTTTAGTAAAATAAAGCAGTTATTATCGACGCAAAGATATAATTTTGAATTCGTTAACATTTCACTGATAAATATATTTTTAACGACCGTGCTACAAATCATTAAAATTTATTTGGATCATAGTTTTACTCATAATTGAACAAATACACTATACAACTCTTACTGTTTCTTTCAAGCAATAAAGTATAAAATGTTTTACGATTATTTTCGTGCATTCAATTTTGTCTATTGTGTTTTCGGTTTAAGAAAACCATTTGAGTGTATATCGGACATCGATAAAAAACTTGGACTAAATTATTTACCATCTTCTGGTCTATTCTAATTGTATCTGCTGCAATTGTATCATACTTCTTTTCTGTAAATTTTAACGTTCACTTACACATTAAATATAACTTACCAGAGATATACGGAACCAATAACTTAATAGTAAACGTTTTAATAATCATCATCGAGTTGTGTAATGAAGATGAAGTCTTCGTACAAATTTATAATATCATTCGTAGCTTGTTCCGCGGACTTAACATAAGTAACCACAGTGTCGAGATGATATCGATTAAATTGCGTCTGTGGATTATTGTAATGTCAATTATTTTTGTAATTTTAATAATTTCCGAATTTATTTACGGATATCCACCATACGTATTTATCTTCAAAATTCCTGTTTATTTAACGATGGTGCATTTAATTATTCACTTATTTTTGCTTTTGGCGTTTCTCAAAGTTATTAACATAAAACTATCGCAATTGTTGACCTTTAATAGAGGGCGTGCTACGAATCTAAACGTGTCATATATGGAACCACTGCCAGAAAGAAAGCGTTCCTTTGCGTATTTATGTAATCCTAACATTTCTTTTATTGAAATTAATTCTCAAAAAGTAGATTTGAAAACTCTTTGTCTATTTTACGATGACATTAGTTCTTGTATTCGTTTACTGGAAATAAATCATGGCACGCAAGTAATTAATTTCCTTATTTGTAATAGTCTACTGTTCGACATATGCCTTTTCTGCTGTAGGATTTCCTATAATTTCCGCCTGTCATAATATTAAAGAACATTGTACATATTATGTTAAATATTTATGCAATGACGTTTTTACTTTGACAAAACATTATATTTAATATGTTATATTATTAGAATTCACTTTCTCAAATTATCAAATCATTATGGATGTCGTAAGAGACGATATAAGGAAACTGAAACATAACTCATACTCAACAAAAAAACAGCGGTTCTCGACACGTCTCTCAAGCGTGGCAATTATGGCTAATATTTGAGTTATGAGACGATTGCCTCAGAGAAGGGATGAGGGAGAATATTTCCTATAGTTGCCGTAGATTCTACGGGGAACCCTATGTTTAGTAGTGGACTTTTAATAGGTTGTAAGAAAAACATTATTTATTAAGTGTACTTCACTTAATAAATAATGTTTTTGTACATGTAAATGAATCAAACGGATTTTATTTATAATAACGTCATTTTTTTTTCAGAATGACTAATCCGACATTGCAATCGTTTCGTTTTATATTATTATTACTTAATAGATAAACTTTTCAGGTGTTTCTTATCGTATGGTTGATGTTTTCAAACGCAGTTATTGGTGTTACAATGATCATTGTGACAGAGGTAAAGACTTCTATATTGGCATCGACTCTTCTTAAAAATATTATTTATTAAAAATAAAGGTAAAATAGGTAATTATGTGCCGTGATTTCTCAGGATGTTCGTAGTGCTCGAGCCACCCAAGTCCGCCAGCAACGCTAATACAGTTTACCTACCTAAGAACCAGCTGATTTGTAACATGTCTGTTAAGTAATGGAAATATCGTGATGAAACCCCAATTAAAAAATTAATAAATTCCTCATAACTCTTGCAAAATAAGAGGAAGCCTTGGCTCGGTAATGGGCCATTGCTGATGGTGAAACTATCAATCTATAAAATATTATATTATCAAAAGATATCGACAACAAAAATATATTATAAAAAATGTAGAAGAAAACGCAAAGTTATCCTCTTGTCCAAGCCTGCTCGTATTCGTTGTATCGCGATGTTGTAGGAGCGGGCTATACTAGGTAAAGTTAGAAACCTGTTCCAACAGTTTCTCTTCTTTTGAAATAACAGTTCCAGTAGTCTGTTTCAAAATAACAGTCTGTTATGTCGCAGCACAGACATAGTTGATGTCTGTTTTTCACATGTTACGATAGGAAATGTGTTTTACATAGGTAATTTCATTAGTGCCGGCGGAGATCGAACCCTGGTTGTTAGCGTTCTGAGTTTACGACGGGTGCTTAGTCTTTGAGCTACCATGGCTCTGCTGATTATGCTGTAGCAATTTAATCAAACTCGTGTTAATTTTTTTAATTTCAATAAACACTAAGTGAACAAAGCTAACCTAAAAACGAATAATTTTATAAAGAAAAGTTTTTTGCCAATAAATTGCAACTTTTGCTGAACTTTTGTTAAATTAATGTTAAATTAATTTGCTTCAGAAAGATTTCCTAACTTGATGTTTATAAATACTTCGCGCTAAAATAGTCATAATAACAATTTTATTTCAGAAAATTCTGCCCTGGCTTGTAATTTCCCAAAGTGCTGAGCTCTTTATATGGTATTATCTGGGCTGCTATATAAGCGAACAAATCGGAAATGAAGTGAAAGAAACTGAGCTTCTCATTATTAAACATTTAATAGATTTTCGATGTGGTGAGTTATGGTGGCTGGTACTAGATATTAGCTTGTTTGACTAGAGCTCAACTCCGAGTTGAAGGGAATCCAACACATCATGTCCTATTGAAATATTAAAAAAAAAAGACCCACAAAGAATAAATGGTAATACAGAAGGTACTAAAGCTGGTTTATAATGCTATTGCACCTATATAGTCCATTGCAAGAATATATACACAAGTTCTTGCAATGGACTTCTAAATATTCCTACACACTTACTTACTCTATGAATATGATAGACAGGCAATATATTCATAGAGATTATATATTTTTGGTTATTACCATAATTATATTAAATCCAACCTCCATCCACCAGCTGTATTATGGCAGCATGATGGGTCAGCTCTAAATAGCAGCATAATGCAGCTATATTTCATATGGTTGTGAGTGATGATAACGTTTAAAGACGGTTCCGTAGCGTGATTGACGATGATGAGAGTCGCGGGTTTGAATCCTCCACGGAACAACTATTTGTATGGTATATTCGATACAGGTGAAAATCGAAAATCTTTTAAAAAAGAAAAAAGGCTCTTTTTACTAGTCACGAGGTAATACAACATTGCATTTTGATTCTGTACATAATTATAGGCCCAGCAGTCATTTACCACCAAGGGGACTGTATGCCTGATTGAACGAACCCTTACTTATAGAGTATCGTTTTATTAATTTTCTTTCTTTAAAATGTTTCATGTCAATTGCAAGTTTTACAATAATAAATATTATTAGTTATTAAATATAATAATAATCTTGTGCTTTAATAACATACAATAATTGAGTCAATTTTTGGAGCGTTATTTTATTAGGTACTAAAGGAATAAAAGAAAAAAAGTCAAAGACCTCAATAGTTGTGCGAAAAAATGTGTTTGATGTTGAGAGAAAAACCATCATCTTATAATATAGCATACTGTTACAGCCTGTTAAAAGTTTACTGCTGCACATAGGCCTCCCCCATAGATCGCCTCATAGGGGGGATATTTGCCACAGCTTTTTTTTAGTCTAAGTCGTTATTAGGAAGACATTGTCGCCTTTTACGACACCCACGGGAATATATGGGGTGGTGGATATTCTTACACCGCCATTACATGGTTTATAGTACATACACTACCTATAATATAGCATAGCCTGGTTGAAATTAATTCATATTGCCAAATATTTCAGATGAACCGAGAAGAAACCTCTTGATGACTTTTAAACAATTAGTATCCAGCTATCAGATTCGATTTACCGCCTGCAATTTATTTCATCTAAATTATGGCACAATATTGGGAACAATCGTAAGTGTCATTACTTACAGCATCATATTGAACCAATTGTTTTGGAGCGGTTGATTTTGCCAATAACTTTGTATCCATCATCATTATTTTAATAAAGGAACTTCGAACTGAATTGTTCAAGGATATGCAATCCTTCAATTTCACCAAAATATTAACAGAGCATTGACTGTTAGCACCTAATTTTTACGTGGTAGAGCCATGCTGCAGCTATATTAGTAGTATAGTTGTAGCACGAATGGGTCGGCTCGACCGGAGAAGGACCACGTTCTCACAGAGTTCAACAAATGGTTTTGACGCCCAAATTAACCGGTTAATTTCGTAAAACGTAAAGGCAGTTATGAATAGGACAGGTAAATTCACGTTGTGAGGTGCTTAAGCGGCATCGCCGCATGCGGGCATACTTATCATCAATTATCTGCCTTTAAGCGACACGCTTTTTCACTCGCGATCAGGGTGTCTAGTGGGAGTTTGGCGTTTACGAAAAACGTGAAAGTGTTAGAGAAGTTTTCGCGCAAAAAAAGAGCCTAATGGAAAGGCAGTTATTGCGTTTGGTTTATTCATTAAGACTGGACTTGTTTCATAACGAAGAAAATAATTTATTCTTGTGTATCGGTTGTTTATTTATGATGAGGAGAAAAAAAGTAAATAGAATTTATTCCATGTTTACGTTTTAACAGTGGTAGAGCCACGCGGCAGCCTTTGCTGTCGCATGGATGGGCCAGCTTGAACCAGGGTGGTACCACGACCTCACAGAATACCAGCGTGAAGTACAAGTTTACTTCTGCGTTTCGCTTGGTAAGTGCAGGTGGCCAGTGGAACCTATCCGCAGAGATCATGATCCTCGGCGATTTTAACGCCCACCACGCCGAATGTGTCGGTTTTTTTTTTAAATAGAAATAGGGTGACAAACGAGCACACAGTCCACCTGATGGTAAGTGGTTGCTGTGGCCCATAGACATCTACGTCTATCCTCGATAAGGAATCAAAATTCAGATGCGTTGTCAGCCTTGAGGACTAAGATGGAATGCCTCTTTCCAGTAAAAAGGGTCCCCGGTTCTCTGCACTCACCGTACGAAACACAGTAGCATTAAACTGCTATTTTACGCTGGTATTCTGTGAGACCCCGGTCGAGCCGACCCATTCGTGCTACAACTATACTATAAATATAGCTGCAGCTTGGCTCTACCACGTACAAAACAGTTCACATTTAACTGATCATGCGGGGAGATGTGTTTATGACTTTGCCTTTGCATATGGACTTACACAGCTGCTTACTTTGCCTACGTGGATTCCAGATGTGGAGGATCATGCACCTTCCCTGTTGGAACGTCTGCTGACCTCTCATCCGGACGGATATCAGGTTTCCGTCGATGCCCCTCTTGGCTCTTCGGATCATTGTCTGATCCGGAGTGTGGTGCCACTCACGCTCTCCTCGCGATTGCGTTCTGCAGGTTGCCGCCGTGTTTGGCATTACAGGTCGGCGGATTGGGATGGAATGCGGTCTTTCTTTGCATCCTACCCATGGGGGCGGGTTTGCTTCTCGCCGGATGATCCCAGCGCTGTTGCTGAATCTGTCACCGATGTGGTGCTACAGGGAATGGAACTATTTATTCCATCATCTGTGGTACCCATCGGTGGCAGATCGCAGCCTTGGTTTGGTCGCTCCTGTAAGACTGCATTACGCAGTAAGCAGGAGTGTTATCAGGCCTGGGCTGAGGCTTCGGCGGCTCGGGATGTAAACACCAGCATACTTAAAAAGAAGTATAACTTTGCCTCCAGGTCCTTCAAAAGAGTTATTGCCAAGGCAAAGTCAGAGCACATGGGCAGAATTGGCGAGAAACTAGTTCGCCTTCCTTCGGGAACCCGTGCATTCTGGTCTCTCGCCAAGGCTGTCCAAGGAATTTCTGTAAGCCATCACTACCATCTCTGCACAGGAGGATGACTCACTGGCCCACGACGCAAAAGAGAAAGCCGACCTTTAGGCTCCTTTTGAGTCCAACTCGACTCTTGATGACAGGGGAACACACCGCCGACCATCCTGCAGTGTGAGTGCTCTATGCCTGATGTGCGATTCACAGTGCTCAGTACGCAAAGCACTCCTCTCCTGAACATCCACAAGTCGAGTGGGCCTGATGGAATCCCGCCAATTGTGCTGAGGACGTGCGCTCAGAGTTGGCACCGGTTCTAACGCGTCTTTTCGGTACTCCTACTCCTAGGCGTTGTCCCGAATTCATGGAAGACAGCTTTCGTGCCCGATCCTAAAAAGGTAACCGCTCTGATCCGTCCAACTACAGGCCTATCGCCATCACCTCCTTGTTCTCGAAAATAATGGAGTCCATTATTAACTGCCAGCTCATGCGGTACCTTGAGGAGCACCAGCTGATTAGTGACTGCCAGTACGGTTTCCGTCGGGGTCGCTCAGCTGGTGATCTTCTTGTTTACCTAACACATAGATGGGCACAGGCGATCGAGGTCAAGGGAGGCATTAACCGTTAGTTTGGACATAGCGAAGGCCTTCGATCGGGTCTGGCACAAAGGGTTTCTTTCGAAGCATCCTTCCTATGGGCTTCCCGAGAAATTGTGCAATTGGATCACAAGTTTTCTGGCTGATCGGAACCATCAAGGTTGTAGTAGACGGGCGTGCTCCGATTACAAGACTATTAACGCTGGTGTTCCACAGGGCTGCGTGCTATCACCAACGCTGTTTCTTCTGCATATCAATGATATGTTGCAAACCGGTAGCATTCATTGCTATGCGGATGACAACACTGGTGCTGCTCTATACACCAGCCGTGCCAATATTTCTCGGGAAAACGTCGTCGAGTACCGGAACAAACTTGTGTCTGAAGTCGAGACTTTGTTGAACAAAGTCTCGGATTGAAACGACTAAATCTAGTCCAGTTCAATCCCAGAAGACACAAGTTTGCGCGTTTACCGCTAAAGGAACCCTTTGTCGTATCTCCTCAGTTTCAAGGCACTCTCCTTGTTGCCTCAGCCAGTATTAGAATCCTCGGCGTTGATATATCGAGTGACGTGCAGTTCCGTGGTCACTTGGAAGAGAAGGCCAAATTGGCCTCTAAAAAGCTTGGCGTGCTCAGTAGAGCGGGCAGTATTTCATGCCGGCACACCGCCTACAACTTTACAAGGCGCAGGTTCGGCCTCACATGGAATACTGTTCCCATCTCTGGGCAGGGCTCCCCAGTGCCAGCTCCTTCCACTTGACCGCATTCAGCGCAGAGCGGATCGAATCGTCGACGACCGAGTTCTTTCCGATCGGCTTGACTCACTAGCACTGCGTAGAGATGTTGCATCTCTTTGCGTATTTTATCGCATGTACCACAGGAAGTGCTCTGAGGAATTGTTCGGACTAATTCCAGCCGCTCCATTTCACCATCGCACATCGCGACAAAACTCGCGATACCATCCATACCATCTGGATGATTGGCGGTCCACCACTGTGCGATTTAGAAGATGTTTTCTTCCTCGCACAACTTCCTTATGGAACCGATTACCACCAGCGATTTTCCGGACCGATACGACTTAGGGACCTTCAAGAAAAGAGCCTACTCCTTCTTAAAAGGCCGGCAACGCATCTGCAATTCCCCTGGTGTTGCAGTTGTTCATGGGCGGCGGTAGTCACTTAACATCAGGTGAAACGCATGCTCGTTTGCCCCCTCTCCTATAAAAAAAAAACCTAAACCTAAATTTGTGAAAAACCGGTATTCCGCAAAAACCGGTAAAGTACAACCTTTAACCGAAATCGATTTTGATTTGGGGTCAATGACTGAAACCGGTTAAGAATTTGAACCGGTTTCCGAGCCCTGATTTTAACATAATAAATGCAATCTTTTAACTGATTTCAAATTTTGGTTTGTAGCCTTAAAATTATAATCTAATAAAGCCTACTATGGCAGATTTTTTTTTATAGAAGAGGGGGCAAATGAGCATGCGGCTCACCTGATGGTAAGTGACTACCGCCGCCCTTGAACAATTGCAACACCAGGAGAATTGCTAGTGCTTTGCCGGCCTTTTAGAAAGCATCCAGATGGTATGGCTGTGGATGGTGATCGTGAGTTTATCGCGTTGTGCGTTGTTGTGGCGGCTGAAATTAATCCGAACAATATAACATCACTAACCTTAGTAAATTTAGCCAATTAAGCCTCCTTCCAAGTGACCACGAAACTCCACTTCATTCGATATGTCGACGCCGTTGATTCCGATGCCAGTTGAGGCCGCAAGGGGAGTGCTCTAAAATTGAAGAGATACAACAAAGGGGTTCTTTTTAGCGCTAAATGAGACTGTACTAGATTTAGTCGTCCCCAATCCGACACTTTGTTTAACAACAACTCGACTTCAGACACCAGTTTGTTCCGGTACTCGACGACGTGATCCCGAGAAATATTGGCACGACCGGTGTAAAAAGCATTACTAGTCCGAATGAATGCTTCATTGTTATGTGGAATGGTTTGCAACATATCATTGATAGCAAGCTTTGTGGAACACTAGGAATAATAGGCTTGTAATCGGAGCATACACCGTCTACTACGACCTTGATGTTCCTATCTGTAAGGATACGGGTGATTTAATTGCACAATTTTTCGGGAAGCCCATAGAAAGGAAGCTTCGAAAGAAGCGCTTTGTGCCAAAATCGATCGAAGGTCTTCACTGGCCAAACTAACGGCCAAGGCCTCCCCCTTGGACTCTACTGCCTCCGCCCATCTACGAGTCAGTCATCGGATATGCGATAATATAAAAAACAATGATAACGAGTAATTGTTGGTATCGCGCCATCTGTAGTTTAATGGTTGAAATGTTATTTACTTCATGATTTATGTGTGTGCAAAACGAGATAAGACAGTAGAAATTCTTGAAATTTTCACTAGATGGCATTTGACTTATTCTAATATAGTGGAATCTCGATTCATGTTAAGTCGTAATCCTCAGTAAGACGAAATAAAAAATGCCATTCCCTTCCGCTGTATATTTAAAATTTAAACGCCGAATTATTTAAACTCTGCAACTTGAACAAAATGTTATTTCCCTGCAAGGTATTGATAGTAAATTTTGATACTCTATAACTCAAATTTCATAAAGCAGACCCCATAAGTCGAAATTAGTAAAATATAATGAAGTCTTACTTGTAATGTCCCGAACTAAATAAAATCCAAAAGGAATGTTTGTTGCTTCTGTTCTATTGTTTGTATTTTGTACTCGTGCAAGAATGAATACATTCATTAGTCTTTCTAAATAACACATCTATGTACCTTATATATGTGTAAGTTTGGGCTCATCGCTTAAAAAAGTTTAATATCGGTCTGTATTTATTTGGCTGTTAACTAGCAGCATCATAAGTACTAAATGGAAACTAACGACTTTACGTGAAAAATTTGACGTTATCAATGTAAAAAGTGACTTGAAAAAAAAAGACGTGGCAGCTCATACGGATTACCAGCTAGCATTTTGTCTACAATAAATAAGAATGAAGCCGAAATATTGCTAAGATGTGAATCAAGTAGCTATTAAAACTTTAGTATCTCGAAATTCTTGTAAAGTAGAAAGCTCAATTAACTCGATATTTTTTGTATTTCTCTTGAAATCCGAGTTATCGAGATTCCATTGTATTATTATTAAAATAAGGGCCGATTTACCAATCCTCCGTTACAGCCTACTACAGCCTACTAGTCCACTGCTGAACATAGCCCTTAACTACATATACGGAAAGCGGTCTAGTGCATAGTGGTACATAGTATTATGAAACATTTTAGATTACCACAGATACATACGCAAAATTCTTGTCCATCCTTTTGTTATACGAAGAAAGAACTTCGCATGTATTTCTATGCAAGCTAGATAGCGCTGTGGCTAAGCATAATTTGGTCGCGGGTTGGTTTCCGCACGGAACAATTATTATTTGTATGGTCTAGAAATATATTTTTTCGGTTCTTAGTGTTAGTCCATATACGGGGTAAAACTCTGGTTGGAATTACGTTTCATTTAAAAATAAAGAAAAGAAATAATGACTAAATATGCTGAATGATTATAACAGGTTTTGACTTCGTTTTATAGCTACGTGGTAGTGCCATGATTCAGCGTATAATGGCTGCCGCGTGAATAAGTCAGCTCGACCAGGAAAGATCACGTATAACAACCAGCACAGAATACCACATTACAGAATACCAGCATGAAATAACAACATAATGCTGGTGTATCTCGTATGGTAAGTTAAGAGAGCCGGAGACCCTTTTTAATGGTGAAGATGTGCGAAGACGCATGTGCATTTTTATTCTTAATCGAGGACATAAATGTAGGTGTCTGTTAGCCACAGTATCCACTTACCTTCAGGTGGTCAAAGAGTCGTGATTATGTCAAAAGTTTGGTAAATAAATTTCAAACGCATTTTTTTTATATTTAATAAAGTAAACCTTAATACATTTATAAGTTCCGAGATTCTATTTTAATTACAATTTAAAGATACGGCCACTTATTTAATGTCATCATGGAAACATGGATCATAACTATGTGGAGATTTTATTTTAGTTGTCTTTTGAATTAAACTGTGTATAGTCGTTGCAGACATAAAACAAGAATTGGATGCTGGTGCATCTGCTGTTGCCTGTTTAAAGTACATGTTGGAAGAATATGTTAAGGTCATCGGTGCTGCAGTGTAGCATGGCGAGTATTGCATGAATGCTGGTGTGCAAGATCGAGGTCCATTAGGACAATAATTATAACATACACGGGAGTTGGTAGAGCGTTGCATTCTGAAACAATAATTTTATATAATTTTAAAATTTATAGATAAAGCTAGTGGTAGCTCAGATGGTTAGCGCTCGCTGTAAATTACACAGTACGCGAGCAACCCGGGTTCGATCCCCGCCGGCACCAATGAAATTGTTAATTGCAATTTTAAATGCTGATTTACCACGTGCTCCGCGATGAAGGGAAATATGGTGAGAAAACCTGCATGTCTGAGAAATATGAAAAAAAATTTCGAAGACATGTGAAGTTCGCCAACACGCATTGGGGTAGAGCGGCGGACATTTCCTTGCCCTAAAACCCTCTCAGAAATGATGGGAGGCCTGTGCTCAAAAGTGGGACGTATATAGGCTGTAACTTTATAGATAAAGCTAGACAAACACAATAAATACAACTCTACAAATCGAGTATTGGTGGATTCGATGTAAGATTGGACGATCCGTGTAGAGCGTGCACTGATATTATTAATAAATTGATTAGATATACACTTCGTATGTGGTTTTACTTATATTTAAATTTCTATTTTCCTGTTACACCCGATTATTTTGTATAGGCTTACTTTATTCTCACTCCATATAGTATTTTTGTTCTGGATCTACGAATACAGCTCTCAGCTTATAGTGGTAATTGTGAAAGATATTTTATTTATGACTGTTTTGACTGATTGCGTGTATTTATATCAATAATTTATCAAACGTAAATCTGATCTGACGCAAAAGATCTATTTTTATAAAAATATCACAACAAAAACAAACCACATTATCATTTATATAAGACTAGCTATAAAAGTATTACACATGCTATATAAATTAAGCGTAGATAAAAATAAACATATTGTAAATGTTTATCGACAGATTAATAATCTATCACGTTATAACATCATGTATACGGAATTCCATCCGGCAAAATGCAACACTGAATACCTACATTAGACTATCAAAGAATGCAACACTGACACTCGCGGGTAAAAACGGTAACATTGACATCTACTGAAGGCCATGACATTTTTCTGGCATTTCCCATAGTCACCTTAAAAGTGACTCGTGACGAAATGAGTTGATTGATTGTCTCAGGCCATACCATATAGCATATGATGTGATTAAGAAATTAGTATAAAACTAAGTCACTTCCCGCCATCTGTACGCTTAGATCTTTTAACTACGCAACGGACTTTGATGCGGTTTATATAAATAGACAGAATGATCAAGAGGAAAGTTTATATGTTTACATGTGTATTATGTATTATATAATTCTTCTTTCCGTGTGTATGTGACTGAACTCCTCCTAAACGGCTGGAGCGATTTTGATGAAATTTTGTGTGTGTGATTAAGTTGATTAGGCAATGGTTTAGATTCACAATTGGACCCGGTAGGTGGCGTAGTCGGCGAGATCCAGAAATCAATCGTGCGAAGCCGGGGGTGATCGCTAGTATCAACCATAGTAAGAATTGTATATTACTTATGCGTAAGAATTTACTATTACTACTTATGCGTTAAAATTTCCTCATAAGGATGATTTCTAATATAAGGCGTGTTAAGAACGTTAATGAATCGTATTAAAGTAAGTAAAATTTTAAGAAATATTTAAATTAAAGATTTAAGGGCAAACCAAACAGGTGCAGTACCAGACATCATGCACCAGTGAAGGTGCTGCTCCTGTTGAGATGCTATATACTGTCATCTAACGGAAGACATAAGATTTTCCTGGCATTTTATGTCTTCCGTTAGATGACAGTCCTGCCGTCATACGGAAGGGAGTGAGTTTTTAAAGAGCGAGTTGGCAAGAGCAGTCGGTTTTGGTTTTGCTATATTAGAAAATTAAATTAAAGAAAGATTTGAATCAATACATATAAAAAAACGGCCAGGTGCGAGTCGGGCCTCGCTCTATTATCGTTACGTGTAAGTATAAGATTAATTAACTTTTTATATTAAATAACTTGGTGCTTTTTTTCTAACATGTGAAAAAAAACCTAAAAATATTCGTTTGTTTTGGTCACCGCTTACAAATTACATTAGTTAAGTCGTTTTCAGTAGTAGTTGTTCAATACAGGATGTATATGGTGGTTATAATATACAAAAAAAATATTTTCCTTACTAGGTTTGTTTTTAAAATAGTAACCCCGCTTAGAGTATTTATAATAGTTTGCTTATAAATACTCTAAAGTAACCCCGTAATAAAACGTTCTAAAATATTGACGCCTCCAGCAGATTAATGCTGCTGTGATTGTTAAGTTAAGTTAAAGAGAACCGGAGAAAATCGATTGTGAAAATGAAGCAACTTCAAATTAAAAATTTCCCTTTAGAGAAACCTATAAAATACGTATAGGAATACACACAATGAAATGATATATTTTATAAACATAAAAAATTAATAAAAAGTCGTAATATTTATAATTTTTATTATTGGACATTGAACGGTCGCGCTAGATCACATCTAATTTTGTTTCTTCCTTAAAATATTCTTTTAAAAAATAATATGTCCAAATCAAACTGCGAGTCATTTAAAAATAAAATACAATTGAGAGAATTTATATTATCAAGCTTCTTAGTGCTTTTTATGCTATTCGCCAACAAATGTTTCAGTCTAAAATCCCCGTTAAGAATTATCGGAGGAAATGACGCGGGCACGGATGAGTATCAATACCTATGTCGTTCGTTTAGAAACACGGGATATGGCAAATTTTACGAATAACACTATTATTGCTAAGCATGATCATCTGTGAACGGGATCAGAACTTTCGGCAACCTGGGTGCTAACTGCGGCCACTGTTTAATTGAAATGCAAAGTCCTACTAAGAAAATTGTAATAAGATACGGAGACGTGCGTAATTCACCATGGATTAACCATTCATTTAGTGATGTTTTATACACAGTCGGACATCCATTATTCACTTTCACATACGAAGAGTATCACAACCAGGTAAATAAAAATGACGTTGGTCTAGTGCGGACGGCACCTATGAATATATCACGTTATATCAAACTTAGTGCTACAGATTACTTGTCTTTCTATAGCCACGAAGCTGTTATGGCCGGTTTTGGAGTAACTAGCGTCCCTGTCCCAGGAGGTAAAATTCAAAGACAAAATACTCTTATGCTGAAAAGGCCACTACAAGTTTTGAATGTGCTAATTTGTAAATGCTCCAATGATGAGTTTATGTCTCCTGCCCTTTGCTTAGCTCCGAAGTGCGGCAATAGATCTACGAGTGTATGTGGAGGCGATTCAGGTGGACCACTTATCCATCCTTCGGGGTTAGTAGGAGTATTATCTTCAGGGAAGATTCCATACTGTGCTTAGATCCAACCGAAAATAGGATTGTACCTGTCTCTGGTTTTGTTTTACCGATTAGCCCGTACATTGAATGGATATATGGTTATGTCTCAGTATGAAACAATTATAGTTATTTTATCTTAAAAATTAATTAGTAATTTTAAAAACGTTAAACCTTGAATCGAAATCAGAAAAAAATCCCTAGAATTACTTCCACATGACTACTCTTGAGAACCTTTTATGTTTATATTTTTATATGTTAATAAATGTAATGTAAATGAGAAAACTGTTAAAAGCGTTTAATAATATGTTTTTTTTTTATATTCCATTTTGAATGGACCTATTATTTTTAAGCAGTCCAATAACTTCTGTGGTAACAATATCAAATCAATTCATATTTTCAGGATTTTATCGCGTATATTAACTTATTTTATATTCCCTACGTTTCGAGCACTTTACAGCATCTATGGTCACGGGAGGGACTGAAGTGTTTGACGTCCCAATGTCATAGTTAAACACGGCTCCCTTCAATGTACACCATAAACGAGTATGAATAAACTATAGCGTATAACTCTAAGAGTATAACTCATAAAAATACATCTAATTTTACTCGTACGATAAACGAATAACTTTTAAGATAATTTGATGTTGAACTTAAATATTTATGCATCCCAATCAGATGTGAAAATATCCCCAATATTACAATAACAATAATAATATTTTGTTTTCCCCCCTTTTTATTGTAAACGAGGCATTCTACCTTAGCTCTCAGAGGTGACTTTCTTTATAGGATAAGAGTGACAAACGAGCACATAGTCTACCTGATGGTAAGTGTTTGCTGTGGCCCATAGACATCTACATCTATCCTCGATGACGAATCAAAATCCAGATGCGTTGTCACCCGTGAGGACTAAGATGGAATGCCTCGTTTCCAGTGAAACGGGTCTCCGGTTCTCTACACTCACCATACGAAACACAACAGCGTTAAGCTGCTATTTTACGCTGGTATTCTGTGAGAGCGTGGTCTTTCCCCGGTCGAGTCGATCCATTCGTGCTACAAATATACCATTAATATAGCTGCAGCATGGCTCTACCACGTAAAAACTTACATTCTGGTTTTTAATCAAGATTGGATGTAGGTGTCTATAGGCCACATTATCCACTTATCATCATCAGGTGGACTGTGTGCTTGTTTCTCAGCCCTATTTCTTAAAAAAATACGGTAGAATGTAGTCAAGCAATGGCTTAAGCAAAACCTTTCCACCAATTTCGTAAGTCTATAAGGAAAATCATGGATGAAAATAGGTTGTATACAAAGAAATGTTATTCACACATTCCTGTCGATAATATTATCTTAAAAAGTGATTTTATTGATAATAACATGCGCACTGTCATAAAGATAAGCTTCAATTTAATACAATTATAAAACTAGCGGCTTCATTGTCAACAAGAAGCTGAGGGGTCTCGGCAGATAAATAAGACAAAGAGTATGTTATTCTCGCTCAATGTTTAACCAAGTTCCAAAAACGAGAAGGATCTATATTCGTCGCGTATGTACTTCACCAGTTTCTCGGGAACGGTGGCACCGATTTTAATGATTATTTCATTAAATAGGTTATATTTCGGGATTGGTTCTATATTAATTGTAATAAAGAATTTCATTCCTAATGGTCGAAAAATGAAGTTTTTAATGTAACTGTTTAGGCGACATTCCAGTTGTAACCTTGAATTTGATAGTCCACCCAAAAGTAAAAAATAATAAAACTTTTTATCATAATTGAAATGAAGCTGCTCGTGAATATGACAGTCCTTTAGCTGGCTCTATAACTACTACGAGGAATACTGTTAAAATTGTAAGAGGTGATGGATAAGTTAGCAATCAAACAACCAAGACTCATCAGTTGCTCAAGATTACGACTTCGCCTTCGCACACTGTGCAGTGTATATAGATATTGCACAACACATAATTATGATTATGTCCTCCAAACCGAATATCGGTCGCGGCAGCCTGTCTCAACTCTCAACAGAGACTAGCTATTTGCGCAGGACAGGAAATTAGCGCACAAGCACAGGTGATGATTTCATAAATTTCTCATAGACATAATCAGTCTGTGGAGGTTGGCGACACAGTGCGACAACAATAGATCTGTTAAAAACTTGTTTCTTCTACTAAACTTGATACATCTTTGGTTAAGAATTAAAATGCAACATTGTGTACCGAGGACTAAGATGAGATACTTCATTACTCGTTTTCAATTCTCGTCACTCTCTATATGCAACATAGTAACATTGTGCTATTTTACGCTGGAATACTGCAAGAGCGCGGTCCTTGTCTGCGGTTGAGCTGCCCCATTCGTGCTGCTGCCGTAACGCATTTTAGCAGGGCTCTGTTTGTGCAAAAAAAATTATAAGGAAAAGTCAAACAAAAAAAGGAAAAAAAAGCGGAGCACTGCGTACATTTTAAGTGTCGCATGGACAAAGCCAAAACCATGCTCCACTTATTGTGAGAACACGCACTCACGTACAACTAAAGTATCCAAGAGTAAATTTTTACGGGCTATTGAAAAGAGAGAAGAAAAACGTGTGCGTGAGTGCGTGTCAAGAAGTTGAGCATGGTTTTTGCATCACTTTAAATGTACGCAGCGCTCCGTCTGTCTTTCTTTATTGGTCAGAGAAGAAAAATATGTCATTTTATTTAGTCAACTTAAGAAAATATGTACATTTTTTTATTCAGTACTTTTGGTTGTTTCACAAGACATAGCAATATGTAAACACTCACAATATCATGTGAACGCTATTTTGGTGGTGTAAATTTACTACATTCGTACATTAATAAGTTGAGTTTTTTGGAAATATTTTTGTCGTGCAGTGCAGTTGTGTGTTTGCTGTAATAAGCTAGAACGCGAACATCTACATTGTTGCATACTTTACGACTTTCATTGTTTCCTTGAGCATAGAGCATCTATTAAGTGAATCATCGTCATCGTTACAACCTTTCATAAGTCCACTGCTGAACTTAGGCCTCTCCCAAAAAATGCTACAAAGTGAATATGTGAAGCATTTAGTGAAGACATGATAACAAAAAGGACATTATACAATTGGTTTCATAAATATAAACTGGAAAATTACAAGCTTGAATACGAGCCTCGGTGCGACTGTGCTCAGTATTATAAGACGACAGGTTGTCGAGATAAAATATTAAAGAAAATTAAACTTTAATAAAAAACCAAAACCAACTTCAGAGAACTAAAAGAATAAAATAGTTTACACATAGCACACTTTTTATAGGTTTTTATTTTTATTAAAATTTTATTTTATTTAACCCTTTTGAGCGGACTAAGGAATATCACAAGCTTAACGTAACAATAAGAAAATGATCTAAATAGTTAAATTAAAAACTTCATTGTCTATTATTCTACCCTTAGGGGTGAAACTTTTTCTTTAAATTTATTTGGTGTGGCCCATTTATTAAAAATATATTCATTATAATCGATTCACAATTATTGGCGAAAATATAGCGTAACATTAATTTAAATAATTAAAAATTAAAAAAATTCTACAACCGACTTCAATATAAATTATTACGAATAACTCATAAACTATAAGTTACACTTAATTAAGGGCTCACATGTAAAGCACCAGCTTTCAAATAAAAAAAGAATCATTAAAATCGGTTCACCCAGAAAAAAGTTATGAAGTAACACACACAAAAAAAAACCATACAGTCGAATTGAGTACCTCCTCCTGTTTGAGGTCGGTAGAAAAATACAGTTGAATTGAGAAACTTCTCCTCTCGATATATAATATATTACCTCCACGACAGTGCCTATTAGAACATAAGTACGAGTATATTAGAACATAAGTGGGAAATATTATACCCGGGATGACTCATATCACTGAATCTCACCGGATCGCGCCCACAGACTTTCTTTTTTACTCACTACATCATTCGATTAGAATTATCTGTAAAGTAAAGTAAAGTTACAGCCTATATACGTCCCACTGTTGGGCACAGGCCTCCTCTCATTTCTGAGAGGGTTTTTAGGGCAAGGAAGTGTCCGCCGCGCTGCCCCAATGCGTGTTGGCGAACTTCACGTCTTCGAAATATTTTTTTTTCTTATTTATGAGACATGCAGGTTTCCTCACGATGTTTTCTTTGACTGCCGAGCACGTGGTAAATCAACACTTAAAATTTGCAATTAACAATTTCATTGGTGCCGGCGGGGATCGAACCCGGGTTGGTCGCGTACTGTGAAACTTACAGCGAGCGCTAACCATCTGAGATACCACGGCTCTTAGCTACCACGGCTCTCACCGCTAGAATTATCTGAATGACAAATAATTTGAAAATCCTAAGGATTGTGATTAGAACTGAACGTATATTTCATTCTAAAAGTAAATATTCAAAAAACTTTACTAAATAATGTCATAATATACATTTCTTGAAAAAATTGTTATAAAAGAAATATTGACTTTTTGCCAATGACTATAAAAAAAAGCAACAATCTAGTATTTGGTAACAAAAGAAATGAAAAGGATATATTTGGTTTTAACGTTTATTTTATTAAAAGTAAATTTTAAATAGTCTGAGATTCTAGCTTAACTTACAATTAAGAATACTTAATTTAAATCATTATAAAAAACAAGGATCGTAACGATGTGGACTTTTAGCACTAACTGGACTTTGTATCGACTTGCGAATATTCGCTGCAGACAAGAAGCAAGAGTTGGGTGCAAATGTTGATGCCGTCGGTGTCAGATGTCCGAAGCATGGATTAGGAGAGTACGTAGGTAGATTTGTCGATGCACCCATGTAGCATGGTGAGTATCGCGAGGATGCTGGCGGTCCAAAGCAAGGGTTTGGTCCCACTGAGTAATTATTTGCTGAGATGCGAGAGTTTTGAGAGCGTTGCATTCTGTAACATGAAAATATGTTTAGGATTATGAAATTATTTGAAATATAATATTTAAAGTTTTTATTTCAAAATGTGAAAATGTTAAAGTCGGTATTATAAAGTGAAAACTTACATGATTTAGATTTTTAAATTATTGACTACTATCAGAAAGTTAGAAATAAAATTGGTCCCTTTAATAAGTCTCGTACTGGTATTAGTTGAAGCGAATGATTTTTGAGTTATGACACATTGAACAGTGGACCCAGTATTTATACTCATTCTTTATCAAACGCTTATAATCTGATCTGATGCAAAGCCATTTTATGGCTATTTTTAAATCCATATCTAGACAAAAGACTCAAATAATCTTTAAGCCTTTTTGTGTTACTAAAAATAAAACTTGCTGATATTACTACTGTCTTTTATCATATAAATTGTAAAATACCACGTGGTTCGGGCATGTTGCTTGGTATTTTTAATGGCCTATTTAATTATAGGGAAACAAATCGCACATAGACATTTTACTTATTTATCTATTATTGGTGGCCTTCAATAGACGGCGGTATATAAAATTCAAGATTCTTGTCACTTAATACCAGATTAAAAATACTCAGATGATGAAAAAGTGTCGAAAGTGTGAAACGACTGATACTCTACGATCCGCACACCAAACATGGCGATTATATCTCCTCCTTCTATGGGATAATCATATCTTACGGTGGCCAGTATGTTTCTTAACTATAACTTTATTGTCCTTTTCTGTGTTGCCTTTGCGGAAACCGATAAAATTGTGATTCTTACTCATTTTTGTAACCTTCTTCGTTGTTACTGAGTTAGGTCAGATTCAGGTAGCCATGAATTGTAATAGTTACATTGCTAGGTAACCTGGAAGTTAGCTTACAACTCAAATGCTTAATAATCTAAGCATTATAAATAACAGTACCTAAGTGTAATAAAAGTAAAAATCTTTTTTGCTTACTTTTGGTGAAGTCTTTCAATTTTGTGTTACCACTACTGATGAACATAGGTCTCCCCATAGATTGCCTCATGATAGATTTTGCCATAGTGTTAGTAAATATTAATTATAAATATATAATCGTTACAGACGAACGAATATAACGACAAAATAGCAGACTAAGTGAGTTGTTATAATTTTCTTAGTCCCTTATACTGTGGCAGAGTTAAAGTCTTCTTCTTCTTTTTCTTTACTTTATGGCTTCTCTTGAAATAATTCTGCCTATGTCAAGTCAGTCAGAGTTAAAGTCGTAAATTCATAAACATAAACATTGGTTGACAGGTCCCAAATAAAAGAAAGAAAAAATTGTAAATTCAGCTTTGATTGAGATAAAAAGTTCAATTGATTAATTAAACTCATTGCCTATAATTCCATATTCAATTAGAATTCCCGCTCATTAACATTAAACAGGCACATTAAATGTGTGTTATTAATTTATATCATAAGATTATGTTTGTAGACTGTTTTGTGGAGTAATTACGTATCACTCTCGATTTTTCCTATCTATAGGCACTTTACGTGGCTATGAGTTATACTCGTAACTTGATATGAATAATAGATATATTTATAAAAACAACATTAATCAAAGTTCTTTCTCTGAATAAATAGAAGTGATTCATTACTATTGCTTAAAGAAAATAAGTAACGAAACGAAAAAAAAATGACAAGTGGTCAAACAAAAAATGTTGAACATTTTCGAGAATACAAATGAAGTTTTTTTATTATACTAATTTTCTTTAGTTTTTCTTATTACTAATTTAGATTAAAAAAATTAACATTTTTAAACAAAAAAAATACATTTTTTTTATTAAAGACCTTAAAATAATCTATCATTTTAATTATCAGAAAATTCTTTATAAATTTTTAGATATTTGATGAAATATAAATTATCCCTAGATACTCTTGATGTGTATAATAGATTATGCTATATTCATATCAGCGACGGTTACAACTTCTTGGGTTACTGTACTGCGGAATTGATTATAAAACTTTTTTAAAATAAAAGTATAACAATAAGATATAAATGCAATAATAACCCTTTCTCTCAGGCTACCCTTGCCTTTAGCCTTGAATGAGCGTCAGTCGTCACATCTTACAGCAAAACGCTCCACTAAGCACTCATTCACAATGACTCATCGACGATTCAAATAAAAGTACGATGACCCACATTTTTGTTTAAATTCAAGATATCTAACAAGAAACTGTATGTATATCATCAAGATAACTACGCCCTATTTTAATTAAATGGTAATTTTCAGGAACAATGATTAATTCAAATTTTATATAATCAAACAAGATTTTAGATAGGTAGCTAAAGCACCGACGTTCCTGAATGTCTGCAGTATGTCAACATGTTCAGGATCATCACAACCATTACATTAGGTTTGATAGACCACAAGTCCTCGCAAAAGAACACTGATTCCTACCAGGGATATACGCGAGACTATATATGTTAAAAAACAATTTCAATAGAGAAGATGGCTGGTTGCTACCTGTCTGCTTGGAATCTCATAATTAATAATATGTGTTAAATCCAAACCCAAGCATACTACTGCAAGACTTCAAGATACTGTAAGCTCGTACTGCAAAGACCAGACCAGACTAAAATCCCCGTTAAGAATTATCGGAGGAAATGACGCGAGCACAGATGAGTATCCATACCTCATCTGTGCATTTTAAGAAAAAAAAATTGAACATTGAACGGTCGCGCTAGATTACATCTAATTTTGTTTCTTCTTCAAAATATTCTTTTAAAAAATAATATGTCCATTTCAAACTGCGAGTCATTTAAAAATAAAATACAATTGAGAGAATTTATATTATCAAGCTTCTTAGTGCTTTTTATGCTATTCGCCAACAAATGTTTCAGTCTAAAATCCCCGTTAAGAATTATCGGAGGAAATGACGCGAGCACAGATGAGTATCCATACCTACGTCGTTCGTTTAGAAATACGGGATATGGCAAATTTTACGAATAACACTATTATTGCTAAGCATGATCATCTGTGTACGGGATCAGCACTTTCGGCAACCTGGGTGCTAACTGCGGCCACTGTTTAATTGAAATGCAAAGTCCTACTAAGAAAATTGTAATAAGATACGGAGACGTGCGTAATTCACCATGGATTAACCATTCATTTAGTGATGTTTTATACACAGTCGGACATCCATTATTCACTTTCACATACGAAGAGTATCACAACCAGGTAAATAAAAATGACGTTGGTCTAGTGCGGACGGCACCTATGAATATATCACGTTATATCAAACTTAGTGCTACAGATTACTTGTCTTTCTATAGCCACGAAGCTGTTATGGCCGGTTTTGGAGTAACTAGCGTCCCTGTCCCAGGAGGTAAAATTCAAAGACAAGATACTCTTATGCTGAAAAAGCCACTACAAGTTTTGAATGTGCTAATTTGTAAATGCTCCAATGATGAGCTTATGTCTCCTGCCCTTTGCTTAGCTCCGAAGTGCGGCAATAGATCTATGAGTGTATATGGAGGCGATTCAGGTGGACCACTTATCCATCCTTCGGGGTTATTTCGGGGAAGATTTCGTACTGTGCTTAGATCCAACCAAAAATAGGATTGTACTTGTCTCTGGTTTTGTTTTACCGATTAGCCCGTACATTGAATGAATATACGGTTATGTCTCAGTATGAAACAATTATAGTTATTTTATCTTAAAAATTAATTAGTAGTTTTAAAAACGTTAAACCTTGAATCGAAATCAGAAAAAAATCCCTAGAATTACTTCCACATGACTACTCTTGAGAACCTTTTATATTTTTATTTTTATAAATATGTTAATAAATGTAATGTAAATGAGAAAACTGTTAAAAGCGTTTAATAATATGTTTTTTTTAATATTCCATTTTGAATGGACCTATTATTTTTAAGCAGTCCAATAACTTCTGTGGTAACAATATCAAATCAATTCATATTTTCAGGATTTTATCGCGTATATTAACTAATTTTATATTACCTACGTTTCGAGCACTTTACAGCATCTATGGTCACGGGAGGGACTGAAGTGTTTGACGTCCCAATGTCATAGTTAACCACGGCTCCCTTCAATGTACACCATAAACGAGTATGAATAAACTATAGCGTATAACTCTAAGAGTATAACTCATAAAAATACATCTAATTTTACTCGTACGATAAACGAATAACTTTTACGATAATTTGATGTTGAACTTAAATATTTATGCATCCCAATCAGATGTGAAAATATCCCCAATATTACAATAACAATAATAATATTTAATTTCCCCCCCCTTTTTATTGTAAACGAGGCATTCTACCTTAGCTCTCAGAGGTGACTTTCTTTATAGGATAAGAGTGACAAACGAGCACATAGTCTACCTGATGGTAAGTGGTTGCTGTGGCCCATAGACATCTACATCTATCCTCAATGACGAATCAAAATCCAGATGCGTTGTCACCCGTGAGGACTAAGATGGAATGCCTCGTTTCCAGTAAAACGGGTCTCCGGTTCTCTACACTCACCATACGAAACACAACAGCGTTAAGCTGCTATTTTACGCTGGTATTCTGTGAGAGCGTGGTCTTTCCCCGGGCGAGTCGACCCATTCGTGCTACAAATATACCATTAATATAGCTGCAGCATAGCTCTACCACGTAAAAACTTACATTTTGGTTTTTAATCAAGATTGGATGTAGGTGTCTATGAGCCACATTATCCACTTATCATCAGGTGGACTGTGCGCTTGTTTGTCAGCCCTATTTCTTTAAAAATAAAACGGTAGAATTTAGTTAAGCAATGGCAATAATAAGCAAACACCTTTCCACCAATTTCGTAAGTCTATAAGGAAAATCATGGATGAAAATAGGTTGTATACAAAGAAATGTTATTCACACATTCATGTCGATAATATTATCTTAAAAAGTGATTTTATTGATAATAACATGCGCACTGTCATAAAGATAAGCTTCAATTTAATACAATTATAAAACTAGCGGCTTCATTGTCAACAAGAAGCTGAGGGGTCTCGGCAGATAAATAAGACAAAGAGTATGTTATTCTCGCTCAATGTTTAACCAAGTTCCAAAACGAGAAGGATCTATATTCGTCGCGTATGTACTTCACCAGTTTCTCGGGAACGGTGGCACCGATTTTAATGATTATTTCATTAAATAGGTTATATTTCGGGATTGGTTCTATATTAATTGTAATAAAGAATTTCATTCCTAATGGTCGAAAAATGAAGTTTTAATGTAACTGTTTAGGCGACATTCCAGTTGTAACCTTGAATTTGATAGTCCACCCAAAAGTAAAAATAATAAATCTTTTTAACATAATTGAAATGAAGCTGCTCGTGAATATGACAGTCCTTTAGCTGGCTCTATAACTACTACGAGGAATACTGTTAAAATTGTAAGAGGTGATGGATAAGTTAGCAATCAAACAACCAAGACTCATCAGTTGCTCTAGATTACGACTTCGCCTTGGCACACTGTGCAGTGTATATAGATATTGCACAACACATAATTATGATTATTTCCTCCAAAGCGAATATCGGTCGCGGCAGCCTGTCTCAACTCTCAACAGGGACTAGCTATTTGCGCAGGACAGGAAATTAGCGCACAAGCACAGGTTATGATTTCATAAATTTCTCATAGACATAATCAGTCTGTGGAGGTTGGCGACACAGCGCGACAACAATAGATCTGTTAAAAACTTGTTTCTTCTACTAAACTTGATACATCTTTGGTTAAGAATTAAAATGCAGCATTGTGTACCGAGGACTAAGATGAGATACTTCATTACTCGTTTTCAATTCTGGTCACTCTCTATATGCAACATAGTAACATTGTGCTATTTTACGCTGGAATACTGCAAGAGCGCGGTCCTTGTCTGCGGTTGAGCTGCCCTATTCGTGCTGCTGCCGTAACGCATTTTAGCAGGGCTCTGTTTGTGCAAAAAAAATTATAAGGAAAAGTCAAACAAAAAAAGGAAAAAAAAGCGGAGCACTGCGTACATTTTAAGTGTCGCATGGACAAAGCCAAAACCATGCTCCACTTATTGTGAGAACACGCACTCACGTACAACTAAAGTATCCAAGAGTAAATTTTTACGGGCTATTGAAAAGAGAGAAGAAAAACGTGTGCGTGAGTGCGTGTCAAGAAGTTGAGCATGGTTTTTGCATCACTTTAAATGTACGCAGCGCTCCGTCTGTCTTTCTTTATTGGTCAGAGAAGAAAAATATGTCATTTTATTTAGTCAACTTAAGAAAATATGTACATTTTTTTATTCAGTACTTTTGGTTGTTTCACAAGACATAGCAATATGAAAACACTCACAATATCATGTGAACGCTATTTTGGTGGTGTAAATTTACTACATTCGTACATTAATAAGTTGAGTTTTTTGGAAATATTTTTGTCGTGCAGTGCAGTTGTGTGTTTGCTGTAATAAGCTAGAACGTGAACATCTACATTGTTGCATACTTTACGACTTTCATTGTTACCTTGAGCATAGAGCATCTATTAAGTGAATCATCGTCATCGTTACAACCTTTCATAAGTCCACTGCTGAACTTAGGCCTCTCCCAAAAAATGCTACAAAGTGAATATGTGAAGCATTTAGTGAAGACATGATAACAAAAAGGACATTATACAATTGGTTTCATAAATATAAACTGGAAAATCACAAGCTTGAATACGAGCCTCGGTGCGACTGTGCTCAGTATTATAAGACGACAGATTGTCGAGATAAAATATTAAAGAAAATTAAACTTTAATAAAAAACCAAAACCAACTTCAGAGAACTAAAAGAATAAAATAGTTTACACATAGCACACTTTTTATAGGTTTATATTTATATTAAAATTTTATTTTATTTAACCCTTTTGAGCTGACTAAGGAATATCACAAGCTTAACGTAACAATAAGAAAATGATCTAAATAGTTAAATTAAAAACTTCATTGTCTATTATTCTACCCTTAGGGGTGAAAGTTTTTCTTTAAATTTATTTGGTGTGGCCCATTTATTAAAAATATATTCATTATAATCGATTCACAATTATTGGCGAAAATATAGCGTAACATTAATTTAAATAATTAAAAATTAAAAATTTTGTACAACCGACTTCAATATAAATTATTAAGAATAACTCATAAACTATAAGTTACACTTAATTAAGGGCTCACATGTAAAGCACCAGCTTTCAAATAAAAAAAGAATCATTAAAATCGGTTCACCCAGAAAAAAGTTATGAGGTAACACACACAAAAAAAACCATACAGTCGAATTTAGTACCTCCTCCTGTTTGAGGTCGGTAGAAAAATACAGTTGAATTGAGAAACTTCTCCTCTCGATATATAATATATTACCTCCACGACAGTGCCTATTAGAACATAAGTACGAGTATATTAGAACATAAGTGGGAAATATTATACCCGTGATGACTCATATCACTGAATCTCACCGGATCCCGCCCACAGACTTTCTTTTTTACTCACTACATCATTCGATTAGAATTATCTGTAGAGTAAAGTTACAGCCTATATACGTCCCACTGTTGGGCACAGGCCTCCTCTCATTTCTGAGAGGGTTTTTAGGGCAAGGAAGTGTCCGCCGCGCTGCCCCAATGCGTGTTGGCGAACTTCACGTCTTCGAAATATTTTTTTTTCTTATTTATGAGACATGCAGGTTTCCTCACGATGTTTTCTTTGACTGCCGAGCACGTGGTAAATCAGCACTTAAAATTTGCAATTAACAATTTCATTGGTGCCGGCGGGTATCGAATCCGGGTTGGTCGCGTACTATGAAACTTACAGCAAGCGCTAACCATCTGTGATACCACGGCTCTTAGCTACCACGGCTCTCACGGCTAGAATTATCTGAATGACAAATAATTTGAAAATCCTAAGGATTGTGATTAGAACTGAACGTATATTTCATTCAAAAAGTAAATATTCAAAAAACTTTACTAAATAATGTCATAATATACATTTCTTGAAAAAATTGTAATAAAAGAAATATTGACTTTTGCCAATGACTATAAAAAAAAGCAACAATCTAGTATTTGGTAACAAAAGAAATGAAAAGGATATATTTGGTTTTAACGTTTATTTTATTAAAAGTAAATTTTAAACAGTCTGAGATTCTAGCTTAACTTACTATTAAGAATACTTAATTTAAATCATTATAAAAAACAAGGATCGTAACGATGTGGACTTTTAGCACTAACTGGACTTTGTATCGACTTGCGAATATTCGCTGCAGACAAGAAGCAAGAGTTGGGTGCAAATGTTGATGCCGTCGGTGTCAGAGGTCCAAAGCATGGATTAGGAGAGTACGTAGGTAGATTTGTCGATGCACCCATGTAGCATGGTGAGTACCGCGAGGATGCTGGCGGTCCAAAGCAAGGGTTTGGTCCCACTGAGTAATTATTTGCTGAGATGCGAGAGTTTTGAGAGCGCTGCATTCTGTAACATGAAAATATGTTTAGGATTATGAAATTATTTGAAATATAATATTTAAAGTTTTTATTTCAAAATGTGAAAATGTTAAAGTCGGTATTATAAAGTGAAAACTTACATGATTTAGATTTTAAATTATTGACTACTATCAGAAAGTTAGAAATAAAATTGGTCCCTTTAATAAGTCTCTGTACTGGTATTAGTTGAAGCGAATGATTTTTGAGTTATAAGACATTGAACAGTGGACCCAGTATTTATACTCATTCTTTATCAAACGCTTCTAATCTGATCTGATGCAAAGCCATTTTATGGCTATTTTAACACCAAACATGGCGATTATATCTCCTCCTTCTATGGGATAATCATATCTTACGGTGGCCAGTATGTTTCTTAACTATAACTTTATTGTCCTTTTCTGTGTTGCCTTTGCGGAAACCGATAAAATTGTGATTCTTACTCATTTTTGTAACCTTCTTCGTTGTTACTGAGTTAGGTCAGATTCAGGTAGTCATGAATTGTAATAGTTACATTGCTAGGTAACCTGGAAGTTAGCTTACAACTCAAATGCTTAATAATCTAAGCATTATAAATAACGGTACCTAAGTGTAATAAAAGTAAAAACCTTTTTTGCTTACTTTTGATGAAGTCTTTCAATTTTTGTGTTACCACTATTGATGAACATAGGCTTCCCCCATAGATTGCCTCATGATAGATTTTGCCATAGTAGTTAGTAAATATTAATTATAAATATATAATCGTTACAGACATAAAGGCAAATAATATATACTATCAACTTGCGTTTTAAATGTGACGAACGAATATAACGACAAAATAGCAGACTAAGTGAGCTGTTATAATTTTCTTAGTCCCTTATACTGTGGCAGAGTTAAAGTCTTCTTCTTCTTTTTCTTTACTTTATCGCTTCTCTTGAAAGAATTCTGCCAATGTCAAGTCAGTCAGAGTTAAAGTCGTAAATTCATATTAAAGTCGTAAATTCATATTAAAGTCGTAAATTCATAAACATAAACATTGGTTGACAGGTCCCAAATAAAAGAAAGAAAAAATTGTAAATTCAGCTTTGATTGAAATAAAAAGTTCAATTGATTAATCAAACTCATTGCCTGTAATTCAATATTCAATTAGAATTCCCGCTCATTAACATTAAACAGGCACATTAAATGTGTGTTATTCATATAATAAGATTATGTTTGTAGACTGTTTTGTGGAGTAATTACGTATCACTCTTATCCACAATCGATTGTAAAGCTAGTATTTCTTTATATTTTGATCTCATCGATTTTTCCTATCTATAGGCACTTTACGTGGCTATGAGTTATACTCGTAACTTGATATGAATAATAGATATATTTATAAAAACAACATTAATCAAAGTTATTTCTCTAAATAAATAGAAGTGATTCATTACTATTGCTTAAAGAAAATAAATAACAAAACGAAAAAAAATATGACAAGTGATCAAACACAAAAAGTCGAATATTTTCAAGAATATGAATGCTACATTATATATATATATTTATATAACCTAATACACTTAAAGGTGCGTTTGCAAATCGGGCAAAATTATGCTGTTTTTCGGTACATTTTGTGACAAAACTAAACCAAATCAAACATAGCTAATAGCTACCACGTATAGAATGGTTCTTCATCTTCAAATGGTGGTAACTTTTTTGTTGAAAATAATAGCTCTTTATATTGTAAAAACGATCTTCCCTAGCCATTTTCTACAAAATTAACGATACCGGCTCATGTTTAGGTACATTTTTTGTTCTATTATCAACATATATTAAGATTTTTAAAAATACTATAAGTAGGCAGACATATTCAATAAAAAATAGTGGTGGTTTTTTTATCAAAATGTCACAAATAGTCGTAAAAAAAATAAAAACTGATGCTTATTTTTTCACATATTTTGCTAATATGGTTGAATCATAATGGATTGCAATAAGGGTTATTTTATTTTTGGTGCCTGTTTTGATTTGTTGTACAAAAATTTCGATGAAACCACAGTCCGCCATATAAGTTCTACCAGTTTTAAAGTCAATGAGATTCAAAACGGAGATAAAAAAAAGAGGCAGCGCTACATCATCTGTAAGTTATGAACAAGTTCCATCAATAAAAAATTGGATACATAACATTCACACTATAAAAGGTTTGTTGCAATATTTATTTGACAAATACAACGTAAAGTATTTTGATGCGTAATTTTAATCAAGATCCTTGGAAACTTTTTCTCTTCGGTGAAGCCATGGGGCTAGAAACAACAATCCTACGTGCCTACAATTTCAAAGTATTTATAAAACATTACTAGTAAATAATTTGAGTTCAACACATTCCTTGGGGGCAAATTGTGAGGAAGACTTTAATAAAGTTTTAAATAATTTGGATTGCCTGCTGGTAAAAAATAAGCTACCTCTGCCCCCAAAGGAAAATAGAATTAGTATAGATTTTATAGTTCAAAACTTGGCAGGTAACAATTCACAAGAAGTTTCAAATAAAATTATCACAGAGACAAAAAGGAATGTGGCAGGGCATGTCATAAAAAAGTTAAAGATTAAAGTTTGCAAATCATGTATTATATGTAACAATGAATTGTGTGATTCAACTCCGCCACAAGTAGATGATTACATTTTCTCAGTAGATGTCACGCGAAGATCACTTATGAGACCCTCCCAAAACTTTTTAGAATGTGTTGAAAAAGTAATTAAAATAATAAAGAATGCCTTACAAAACGGCCCCTACAGTGGTATATGTGATACAATTAAATTATTAATAGATCTTTGTGTGGAATTCGAATTTTTGTCATGTAAAAAACACAAAGAAAACTTGAAAACCTTTATAATTAATGAAATAATCAGCTTAATTATTCACAGCTGGTGCAATAAAATATTATTTGTTTATGTTTTATGATTAAATGTCAATAAAATATTACAGGGTAGACATGTTAAAATTGATGAAAATGACAAAGTGAAAATTCAAGCTCAAAAATACTATCTGACTCATAGATATAGAACTAAATAGATGCTATTTATCTCTACATCACATTATGATGTACTTCTAATTTTCTAAAGTTACTAATTGAGATACTTATAAAATTAGATAACTAATCACATAAGCTGTTTTATGATACCTTAATTTTGATGTTATGGAAAAATGTTTGCTTTTACAGATAACCATTTCTATTTTTGGTATTTCAAAAGAATAATTTGGCCTTGATTTTAGGTTATTAAAACATTTTTTAAACTTATTACTTTTGTTACTTCAAAATACACAGCACAATTTTATAAATTATTTTCTTTCAATAATACAAATCGTTAAAATACCTTCTAATAATTAATCAAGGTACATAATTCGTCTCTAAGATATGACTTTATAATTAGTACATATCTTTTAAAGCACTCCAAGCAACATTATTTAGGTTTATTTCTAAGAGTTTAAAAATATTTTAATGTCTGAAGTTTTATTTTATCATTATTGATTTTAATAAGTCTGCCTTTTAATATTTTATTTATATTATTTATTGCACCAGCTCTTAGGCCATCTTTGAGGGTCTGAACTATGTATAATTATTTTGATCAACAAATTAATGATAAGGGTTCTTAGTTTTTTATGTTTATGTCATGTTAAAAATTCAAATTTGATATTTATTAACAATTTAATGATTTGAAATATCCCATATTGGGGGAATCATTAGTTAAATGTTTTTAATTATTTTTGTTATATCTTCAACACATAATGATAAGTTTTGTGAAAGTCGCAAAAGCGTTTTTCTTGAAACATTACAAAGTTGCTTCAGGTGGGGTTGTTTTACAAAGGTCATCATTACAATTATTACATTATTTACATACCTGCATTAATTTTCGCCTTTTTATAACTTTTGAAATAAAAATATTTTTATTTTTAGCTTCTGCGAATTTGCTATCTGCCAAAATGTGAGCAGTAAAACTTCATCTATTTACTACGTGTTCCTTTGGGGTGGAGGGCATTTTTACCAGAATAATCCAGATTTTATAATATATTATTAGCATCTTGCTAACAATTTGCCACCAAGGAAAAATTTAAATTTAAATTGTTGAACAACAGTGTTTTGTATACATTTTAAATTGTTGGCAAGTAGAATTCGTGTTTTGTGCTTGTTGTAGTGGTTTTTCACTAAGGAGAAAGAATTCAACAGAGTCTTAGTTAAATTAATGCATCAACTAACATAATATGTTGTTATCATAAAGATATTGAAACAAATATTTTGTCGTATTACGTATTACATTAGATATTGTCCAATTTTTATTGATGGAAACTGTTTACTTCCACCTCTTCTTTAACTTCTTTAAATCTCATTGTAATAGGTAAAACTTTGTTTTACAGCATATATGTTCCGAATTATGTTTCAGACACTTTTTATAAAGTCTTCCATTATAGGAATTAAACGAAATCAAACAGAAGTGACTAACTTCAGTCAGTCAGTAATATCTGCAGTATCTGTGCTCTCTTAGGGCATTAATAATGTTTTGAAAATAAAATCAAAACAAAGTTGTAAAAGACAAATATTAATTTAACATTAATCATTAATATGTTTCAGTTGTAAAAACTTACTTGCACAAAATCTAAGACCACCTGATACACTTTGGTTAAAATTTGTGCTTTACTCTTCATTTAAGGTATTTTATCAGATAGCACATAGGTCTCTGTCAGCTTACATATCCATCATCCAGTAGTTCATTTTCTCCCGCATCAATATCTAGGAGTAATTATAAATGCTCCCATTTAGCAGTCTACTATGTCATGCTGTGTAAATCTTAATTGTGTTGAAATTAAATTTCCCCTTTCAATATGCGTAGGATCAAATAAAGAGAATTGTTTCTTATTTTAAATTTCAAAAGCATTATTGCTGCCTTTGTCTTATTAATTTAATCATTGCTTACTTTGGTGTTAATTGTAAATTGATCATAGACACCATTTAATCATGTTTGTTATAAATCTTTTTTTTTAAATTACTGCCAGAGTAGCATTTTTGCAAAATCTATAACAAATTGATAGCTTATTATGAGCTTTATCTTCTTTATCATTAAACCAAAACATGTTCATGGTCATATTTTCACTCTTAACATCCCCAGTCTTCAAATCTACGACAGTTGCATTGTAATGTAGTGAGGGGAACACTAGCATCTCATCAAACATTAAGAAGCACGAGCACTGCCATGCTCAAGCTTTGTTCTTTCATTTGCTTAAATATAATTGGGTTTATATCTGGTTTAATTAGTATTTATTTAAGGATATTTTTAATGTCCGTCTTGAGGACAAAGTGAACAATTTCCTTAAGAATCTATATCTTTTAATGCTTACATATTGAAAATGCTAACAATTTGTCTTCAAAATTGTATCATCTTCCACGACATTTATATTATACTGTACTAACTCCATATTCAGGAATATGTGGGTGTGCATAGTCAAAGATATCAAAGTTTTATTAAACATTTGTTTCTTGGTGTTCTTTTTGTTGCTTTATGTGGTCTCTTTTCCACAATTTTTAGATTGATAATAATTTTGCTAATGGTTTGTAAGGCTGTATTATGTATAAGTACGTTATAATATATAAAATGCTCATTTTGTACAAAATTGTATAGTGGGCATAACAAAGTCATTTTTGTAAATTATTTGTATTTTAAAAAGCATAGTTATTACACGCATATTTAAAAAAATAGTTATGTAACAAAAATATGATAACGTTATCAAGTACATATTTTAAAGATTAATAATGTTGCTCCAAAATGTATTTTTTTATATTAAATTAAAGATGAACCACTATAAACAATTATTTAAATAATTATTTGCTCTTAAATGGGGAGGAGCTTAGTCTTGTGGATACCACTGTTTTTCTTGGTATTACTATTAGGGTCATGCGACTGACATTGAAGTCATATTTGTTTTGCAAAAGAGAGCTGTATGGGCGATTTATAACTCAAATTGTAAAGAGTCCCATATAGGAAAAATTAAATAAATAAACATATTAACTTTGACATCGCAATATATTTATGAAAATGTGATGTATGTACATTAAACATAAATAGCTTTGATAAGAATAAAGATGTTCATACTTTAAACACTAGGAATAAACATAAGCTTGTAATAGCACTTACTAGACTCCACAGAATTGTTAATTCATTTATGGGGCAATGTATAAGCTTTTACAACAAAATCCTAGAAAATGTACAAAATTTGTCAATAAACAAGTCTATATGTTTTATTCAAGGAAAAATGTACAAAAAGTGTTATTATAATATCAAAGAATACAGCAATGAAAATAACCCCTGGGAATGAGGTGATCGCCACCATGCTGGTTCTATTAAAATTTATTTAAAAAGTGTACAAACAAAATTATTGTAAAGTGAAATATGTTTAAAAAAATCCCGCTGGTTCTTCAATGGTAAATAAAAAATTACTTTCAATAAGTATTATGTAATAATCTATATTGAATAAAAATTATACTAATTTCATTGTAATATAAGATATTTACTAACCAATATTGACATTGTATTAAGAAATCAATTTATATTGTGCAAATATTGTTAAATTTAACACATCATCAGTTAATCAATAACTAAGCAAAGAATTTTTAAACAATAAACATTTTAAAAATAACCGGTTTTTATTTTTTGTAATAGGAACTAAGAATTAGCATAAGAAACATAAACAACTATTAATTACATTGCAGCACTTGTGCACAAGTGCTGCAATGTAATTAATGGTTGTATATAAAATAAAATTTGTTAAGTGCAAATAAAGGGAGAGCTTAAAGCACTTTTAATTTAGCGCCATCTGTTAGGCAAAACACAACGCAATAACAAAAATTAAATTTGAGTTGCGCATCTATCTCTAGTATATATACAGTTAATCTGTGACAGTCCGCGCTCGGCCGCCGTCGTGAGTGGATACTGTATCGCCTGCCTGATTGCAGCAGCTGAAAAAGATCGCTGTACATACACAAAATATTCGAATTTGATACATAGGTACTTGACAAGGCAAAATATTATTATTTTTATAATCACACATGTTTATTATAATATTTCGTTTCGCTGAAAGTAAGTGGGATTTACATATAAATATATATATAAATGCCTATTCGTCTTGGACTTTATGAAGTGATCTGAAAGTGTACATCGGTGACTGCTACTGGAACTCCTAGACGAGTAGAACTAGATGTGCCGAGTTTGGGCTCGTTTTGTTGGTTATGATGTCACTACGCAGAGACAGGATCGAATTCTCCAAATGACCGCCAGAAGACAACCCAATATCACAGCGATGCAACTACTACAAAGGCTCCAGGAGGACCACCAGCTGCTGGTATAGACCAAACCGTGCGAAGGAGGTTGCATGAAGTTGGTCTTCATGCTCGAAGGCCGCTACGTGTTCCAGCATTGCGACGTGGCAATCGCGGTTGGCGGCTTTCGTGGGCTCGGGAGCATTTACCATGGAGTGACGAACAATGTTCTTTGGTGCTGTTCACCGATGAGTCCCGGTTTGGGTTTCATCCGGATTCACGAAGAACACGCGTTTGGAGAATTCCAGGGAGAGTTAGCCGTCTACGGCACACTCAGGAGGCCCACTCATACCAAGGCAGGACAATCATGATGTGGGCACGAATTCGTCTTGGTGGACGAACCCATCGTTTGGATCCAAGGCAGCATGACTGCACAAAAATACTTCGAGGAGATAGTAGAGTCTGTTATTGTCCCACACAGAATCCAAATCGACCAGGAATTTCTACTCATGCACGATAATGCTCCTTCCCAAACGGCGCGGCTGGTGTCGGCCGCTCTCCGAGACCACGATATTCAAGTTTTGAATTGGCATGCACAGTCGCCCAACTTAAATCCCATCGGGCATGCCTGGGACATGTTACAACGAAAAGCTTTGAGAGATTTCCCGCCAAATTTGACGACGGAACAAATAACTTTACGAACACTTGCAAAGAACGTGGGACCTTATACCGCAGCAAGACATTGACAATTTAATTTTAAATATGGACAATCGTTGTCGATGTGTAATTAATGTAAGAGGTGGCAACACTGATTATTAATAATTAGCTTTTAAAAGATTTTTTCAATTTTAATTAAAATTAATAGTTAAAGAACAAATTAAGTTTTTCTATTATACTAATTTTCTTTAGTTTTTTTATTACTAATTTAGATTAAAAAAGTTAACATTTTTTAAACAAAAAAAAAATTTTTTTTTTTAACTAAAGACCTTAAAATAATCTATCACTCTTCCATTTACTATATCAGAAAATTCTTTATAAATTTTTAGATATTTGATGAAATATAAATTATCCCCAGATTCTGTTGATGTGTATAATAGACTATGCTATATTCATATTAGCGACGGTTACAACTTCTTGGGTTACTGTACTGCGGAATTGATTATAAAACTTTTCTAAAATAAAAGTATAACAATATGATATAAATGCAATAATAACCCTTTCTCTCAGGCTACCGTACCGAGCGTCAGTCGTCACATCTTACAGCAAAACGCTCCACTAAGCACTCACTCACAATGACTCATCGACGATTCAAATAAAAGTACGATGACCCACATTTTTGTTTAAATTTAAGATATCTAACAAGAAACTAAAAAACTATTTTAATTAAATGGTAATTTTATGCTGCAGAAGTGAACGGCAGAGTCGGAAAGGGACGCCCTAGACGAAGGTTTATCGACCAAATTGGCGATATATTGAAAATGGGCCAGATTAGGAGTACCCTTAACCGACGAGCCTGTATGTGTAGATATATGGATGTAAAGGAGGCGAGAGAGGTGCCAGGATCGTGCCAAATGGAAGTCCGTAGTCTCTGCCTACTCCTCCGGGTGACAGGCGTGAGTGTTTATTATTATTATTATTATGTATTAAATCCAAACCCAAGCATACGCGCACTGACGAGCACTGCGCGCACTGTACGAGCTTACTGTATCTTGAAGTCTTGCAACTGCAAGACTTCAAGATACAGTAAGCTCGTACTGCAAAGACCAGACCATATATTAAAGTTAAAAGGTAACATTCGTTTGTCACCACAGACTAATATGATCTTAGAACTATGATATCAGGACGTCAAACTTCTTAGTGCCGATTCCGATGCAAGGAGAACCCTTCATGTGTCTGTGAGCCAGAAGTTGAGGAGACAGTGCTGCACATACTTCTTGAGTGTCCCAGGTTTGGCAAACAAAGGCATGATTTTGAGACGTCGATCGGAGTAAGACTCGAAGAAGAGAAGTTATATATTATATATTATTAGATAGTAAAATCACTGGAAGTAGGTTTATTAAATTCTGCGAAGAAATAATTAATGGGGTCGTGAAAAATAACCGAAATTAAATGATATTTTTAAAGTTTTATACAATTTAAGGTATTTTGTTTGTAATTAATAATTAAAATAATTAAAATGGTAATAACAATTATAAAATTTCAATTCAATATATTTATTATTTTTATATCAAATGTAATGTCAATAAGTTATCAAATTAATGTCAATAATTTAGTGTCACCAAAATAAACTTAGGGCGAGAATTGCAAAATGCAAGATTGCCATTCGGGGCTTCCTTGTGAATATACCAAATATATTCAGAGAGAACGAACCGATTTTAACGTAAATTGAATATGTGAGAATATTGTGGTGATTATTTTTTTATTTAAATGTATACAAAACAAATTAAGTAGGTACTTCCAAATTACAGATATAAAAGGACTGAAATTAAATGTCAGAGGGCTGCAAATAAAAATAAAAACTCCTTAGTGCAACCCGTGTCCACTTTGGAATTAAAAAAGTTATAATTTGATAAAAAGCGATAAAATTCGAAACATTAGTTTCATTCAATGTCTATCAATCTGCACAAATAATATAAGAAATCTTTAGCTAAAGGTATTCTGTCGTATTGCGGTGACATCTCATTTCTCGTGGATGTCATAAGAGGCGACTACAGTATATTATGCCACTATCAGAATGATCTTATGATTTCATATCAACCATCTCGTTTACGCCAGACGATAGAACAACACATTAGAGACTAATTATGAAAAAATATTATTTTACAAAATATCCATTGCATGAAATAAGTAGTTATAATACCGTTAGAAAGGTTCTCGAGTGGCAGCCTCGTATCGGAAGGCGAAGTGTAGGGCAACCCCTCACTAGATGGAGTGACGACCTGGTAAGACATGCAGGAAGTCGATGGATGCAAGTGGCTCAGGACCGTGCTTTTTGGCATTCCTTGGGGGAGGCCTATGTTCAGCAGTGGACTTGTGAAGGGATGTAATGATGATGATGATGAATACCGTTAGGCAACAATGAAATAATTAAATGAGAAGACTTCTGCAACAATTTTTTTTAATTATTAATTTCTAAAATTTGTTCAAGTTAAAGCGCCATCGCCACCGCGAGAATGTAGGTAAAAGAAAAAAGATAACAGTTTTTCGTAGTATATATTAGAAAATGATTAATCTTAAAAATTGATGCAGCGAGTGGTATTATCAGTGATGACTACTTTCTGTATATTATAATATATCTATTTGATGGAAATATTTATATTTTATTATTAGGCGAAGTAGTAATAAAAAAGTAACATTAACACTTTTTATTTGTTATTAATCATCAAGTATTGCCTACGAAATGTGGTGAATGTTTCGATATCACCAAAAAAACACCTACTCAAATAAATAGAACTCAATTCGTCTTGCCATACTACTCAATATGACTACTTCAAAAGTATCGATACTTAATCATATCGATACTTTTTACATGTTTTATGACAATGAAACAACGTACGCCTTTAGAGTTCTTTGGAATGAAGTGATTCGGAAATTATTTATTTACTAATATTAATTTTAAACATAAAGTCATCTTTTGGAAGATTTCTAAAAAGAGTAATTGCTCTAAATATTTAGGAGACCACTTATTACTATTTTAGGTCATTGTTGCTCCAACTTTCCAAAATAAACATTTACCAGGTAATAGGAATAGTAGATATTTCAACGATGATAAGATATTGGTTTAAATAAGGAAAACATATTTGCCGTGTTATCATTATTGCAGCCTATAAATATTCCACTGCTGAACAAAGGCCTCTTCTATAGATTGCTTCAATGCCAATATCCCACACATTTTTTATAGTTACCACGCTTGGCAGGCGTGTTGGCAGTTGCAGTTTTTTATATTTTGAACTGTTATCACAAAGATGTTGTTGCCCATTTCCTGTTTCATAATATACATACATAAACACTCAACTGTTGCCCAACGGGGTAGGCAGATACTACGGACTTCCATTTGGCGCGATCCTAACACATCTTTCTCGCCTCCTTTACATCCATATACCTACGTATACATGCTCGTCGGTTAATGGTACTCTTAATCGGACTCATCTTCAATATATCGCCAATTTGGTCGATAAACTTTCGCCTAGGGCGTCCCTTCCCGACTCTGCCGTTCACCTCTGCAACATAAATTTGCTTTGTCACTCTTTCTTCGCTCATTCTTTTTCAGTTTTCCTCTATTAGCTCTTACGACACCCACGGGATGATATGGAGTTGTGGATTCTCTTACATCGCTACTAAATGGCGTCATTCACTGGTGTCAATCACTTTTGTAAAATATGTCAATATTTTAGCTTTTGCACTCCACATCGCAATTTTAAAATTAATTACATCGCTCCCTGCATGCTTAGCTTTCTGGTGGGAAGCTAATCTTTGTGGCTTTGAATTAAGTTCCTAAGAAAGACAAATTACTTAGATGTATCATCACCCTTTACTTTATGATTTTGTGTGCTATTTGTGAACACCCTATACTGGTGTTCACAAATAGCACACAAAATCAAGCAATTGTAAGACCATAACATCGAAGATGCTATTAGTAAAAGGCATTGCAAATATTTTGTATGGTAGAGTCACATTGCTGCGTATTGTAGCTCTACCATATATGAGTCGGCTAGACTAGGGAAGGAACACGTTCGCACAGAATACCATCGTGAAATAGCAGCATATACTAATGCGTTTCGCGTAGTGGGTGATTGTATACTCGTGCAGTGTAATCTAGGATATATTCTAAATATGCCGCATTAGAAGGACAATCTGAGTAAAGATTGTCCTTCTGATGCGACAACATTTCTGATTTAAGACAACAATATAGTTTTTATTTGGGCCATGAAACGCCAACGTGTATACGGGTCGTTTGGCGTGCCTTGCCACCACTCGGTATCGCTCGCTACGACTCGTCTCACTTCGGAACAGTGAGACTTTTTATGTTTTAATTAAGTCGCAACTTCAAAATAATTTCGACAATGTCACTGCCTTTTCTTTTTACAATTTTACTGCGGAGTATACTGACATAATAATTATATGCACTCATTAAATCTATATAGCAGCTATAAATAGCAGAAGCTGCAATAACTTCTACGTCGTCCATATCGTTCCAATTCTCAATGAAAACTAATTACGGCCAACATGTGGATAGCTCCACAAAAACTTGTGAACATTGGTATTTGGCATTGGTTTCTTTCGAACTTGACCAACGTGTCGACTGTAGCACTCGCCTTGTATCTATTTGCCTACACTCGCGTTGTCTGAGGCTTGGCCAACATGTATTGCCGGGGTAAAATATAATGCTTCGTTACCAGTAAAAAGTCTCCGTTCTTCACGCTCCTATTTTACGCTGGCATTCTTACATATCACCTGTCCATTGTCACTGATAAGTACTTTAGTGGTACTGATTGTTGCGATATGTCTTTACTCACGCATTTAATATCAAACAAATATATGTTTAGCTATTTATAGGTAGCCCAGTTATCTCATAAATCTATTTCCGTTCAATAACCTGGCGAAATGACCAGCATAACTATGTTTACTTAAATGTTAAATTATGTTAATAGGGATGTCTTTTTCTTACTCGTAAGTTAGCAAAGGGACTGTCCTTTTGCAAACTTACGACTGTTCAGTACCACTGTGGCTAAAATTTTCAATGCGCACTGCGGAGCATTGGGGCCGTATGCCCGTAGGTTCTAATCTCACACAGAACAAGACTATGTATGGAGTGTAAGGAATGTTTGTTCATGTGTATATAATATGTAAAACACCTCCACGATAATGGAGAAATTTCTATTATGGCGTACCCATGCTTATGCGCTTTTGACGTTGCTCTTCGTTGGCTGTCCAGTCTTGCTATCTCTAATCTAACATTTACGAGATGGTTACGTTACGATCTATCGATGTCTTTAAGATAATTATGCCATCCTCTGATAACTTACGCCTCGACCAACGATCAATATTTTTTTTAAATATTACTGCGGAACAGATCAATGTTAACTTTATAAAACACACGATTTCGCGTTGTTTCAAAACGTTTTTCTTTAACATGAGAGAGATAATTATATATTTCATTTGATGCTGAAAATGGTAAATTATTGTTATACAATATTGATCATGATGAGATTGATCATATGAATCAGACATTTCTGACCACCATCTTACTTTAATCTTTTTTTCATTCATTCACAGGTCTGTTTATTAGAACGAAAAGCTATGCAGAGCAATTTTCATTTTATAAAGTACTTAAAGGACATTGCTACTCCTAAAAATTGATTAATTTTAAAATATAATAGAAACCAGCACTTCCAGTTTAATGTGGAGTCGACAAGCTAGTAACAGACAGTTAACAATTATAATTCCGTCTCTTATCAAATTGCACGCACATCTTATTTTTTTTTGTTCAACCGATTTAATGCTTCGGTTGCCAATTCACCTGTAAAACGTGGAAAATGTATCTAACAACACGTTCACTTTTCTAATGTTTTTTTGATACTACATACATTGTTTTTGATACAGGCTTATTATATACATTGCCAAAGGGAGACATCATGACTTGACGTGAAAAATAATTAATAACAGATAAGAAAGGTCTGTAAATTAGTTCCGCAATAGCACTGCTCCTACTTCAGGTATGCTATGCCCTAAGACCTTTCCTTCACCACGACAACGCCTCGTCGCATACCGCCAAGCAAACAATCGACTTCTTGGCGACGGCAGACGTGGAATTACTGGGTCACCCGCTCTATAGCCCCGACCTCGCGATTTTTATTTATTTCCGAAAATAAAAGAAAAACTTCGAAGAAAACGTTTTATGGACGCTGAGGAAGCAGTGGCTGCGTTTGAAAATGCCGTCGAAGAGACCCCTAAGGACGAGTGGGCAAAGTGCTTTTCTCATTGGTTCCATCGGATGCAGCGATGTATTGATGTAAATGGACACTATTTTGAAAATATATAATAAAACTAATAACTTGCTAGTTTCTTCAGTTTTTGATTTTCTAAGAACTTTCAGTGTCACCCTCGTAATTCATTTATGGGGCAATGTATACGCTTTTACAACAAAATCCCAGAAAATGTACAAAATTTGTCAATAAACAAATTTTAATGTTTTATTAAAGAAAAAATAAAAATAAGGAAAAAAACCTCTGGGAATAAGATGATTGCTACCATTCTGGTTCTATTAAAACTCATTTAAAATTTGTACAAACAAAAAAAACAAAATTATTGTAAAGTGAAATATGTTTAAAAAAAAGTCCAGCTGGGTTTCTTGCTGGTTCTTCCCAGGACAGAGGTATTTTCCGAACCAGTGCAGTGGTAAATAAATAAAAAAAATTACTTCTAATAAGTATTATGTAATAATCTATATTGAATAAAAATTATTCTATTCTATTCTATTTCATAATAACCTTAAGCGTTGCTACAATTGGTGAATTGTTACTTGTGTAAGGTGTGCAGTGTTAAAGGTAGAATATGATGACGTTTTCTCCAAATGGCAACAGCCTGAAAGCGGTGCACCCTGCTCATTAAAGGACAAGGATCTGACGACAACCAGTCCGAAAATATTCATTTAAATATTTACGACGAGCAGCATTACCAGTCTTTCCAGCGTAATGAGGACTACCATATTAATATTAATGATAAATGATAGTTAATTATAATTATCAACATATTTTTTTTCTAGAGAACTGGGAACTCGAGGCTGGGTTGAATTTATAGGATGCATTCTGTCAAAAGGATCGGAAAATCTATTTATTTTCTGATAAAATAATAAATTAAATTATATTTTTGTTTTAAGAATAATTTCTACATTTTGAAAATAGGTAAATTATTTAAATTTTTGTAGTTAAATTTTTTCTGCTTTCTGTTATAATTAAATTGCCACTTGGATTTAATTTATTCCTATGATCTTAAATTCATTGCTTTGTGTTTTATATTACAAGCATTTATATTATTTGCATCATAACTGCGATGAAAATTATCTAATCGGTCGTTTTCATTTTATCATCAGAAAACTGTTTTATTTTTATTTAATTTTAAAACTGTTTATTTTAAGCTGATAAATACTAATGCCTCAAAATAGAACCAATTAATGAGGACACTTACTACTCACGTGTGTTTGTTTGGCGCGAAAGTCATGTTACATCGTGAAAATTTATTTATTAATTGGTTTGATACTCTGAAGTCACATTATCAGTATAGCACATTACAAGTCCACAGTTAAACACAGGTTTCCCCCATAGATTTCCACAAAGCACCGTCCTGAGCCCCTGCATGCATCGACTACCTGCGTATTCCATTAGGTCGTCACTCCATCTAGTGGGGTGTCGTCTAATAATGCACTTGCAAATTAGCTATATAGCCGACCCATTGCCACATCAACTTAATGATCCGCTGGGCAATGTCATTTACTTTGTTCTTCTGCGGATACCATCGTTACGGACTTTATCCTGCGGATAATGTTTTATGTTTTATTTCATTAAGTTATCACTGGCAATAAGGTTGTACACTTTTGCCTTAAGATTTTGAGAAACAAAAATATTTTTACAGTTTCCCGAACGCAGCTTAGCCAATTTGGATTCGTCGGTTGACATCTTGATGGAAGTTGGACTTATCTAAGCGAACATTTTGTCCTAGGTACACATTCTCGTCAACAGCTTCGAGCGTAGTACTCACAGCATTTTCCAGTATAGACGTTACATGGGCGTTAAAATTATTTTGATTAACCATGTTCATCTTGCAACCCACCCCTTGGAAACACTACTGAGGTTGTCAAGCAAACGGCTAATGTGCTCCGAGAATTCTGCCATAATGACCTTTCTGCTTGTTTGCTGTTGCTAAGCTTAGGAAGGACTCTAATTATTATAGATTCACCACCCGCTTTTAGTTTTTTGCTCTAAATCATTCCATGCTCACCCCACATGCTTCAGATTAACATCCGGGATAATATCAGAATAGGGTCGGATGAGACTTGCTCTTGGGTCATTACGCACAATTGTTCTATTGACGATGACACTTTCCATAACACTTCTCGATCTCAGTCAAAATTGTCGGTACTCCGGAAACGGCGCTGCCACTACCGGTCTTCAACGTTGTGTATCAACTTCCTGAGGAAGACAGATGTTTGGCGAAGACCTTGGAGTCCTGTTTCCATACAATTTTTCTTCAAACCTCCACCGGAGATTTTTCGCCCTCTGCCCCGTACAGCAGGGCAGACAGGGAATAAGGGCCGTTTATTATTTGTAAGGTTGGGATCTCTTAGAGGAATACATGCCATAGTTGCCACACCTGGCAAGTTTTATAAGGAAGATGTCGTGAAGCTGTCCATTTCCTTGTTCCAACCAGTTTACTTCTGTCGCTATTGCGAAACCCATGGACTGAGGATATTCTTTCACTACCACTACACGTTAAGAAGCGAGTTTTAGTTAAATTCAATTTTAGATAACAATGTCCTCCAGACCGATTTGGGTCACGGTGATCAGTCAGTTGAGACTAGCCATCTGCGCAGGACAGGAGGATTATAGTGCCCAAGTGTATGCGCAAGCACAGGTGCTCTTTCTATTCCCTCACTCCCATAGTCCGATGAGACGGTAAACCGATACGACCGGAGAAAGTTTATGCACAGGACGAACGGATTTAAGTGCTTTCCGAGGCAGAGGGGTGAAACATTGCCAACTTTCTAACTTCAGGCGGCTACAGAAAACCCAATAACTGATTTTGGCTCGACCCAGGATTCAAACCCGGGACCTCATGATCAGCAACCGCGCTTACGACCACTAAAACAACGAGGCAGTCAATGATAATAATAAAATTAAGTTATAATTTTAGATAAAACAAATAATAGTAAAGTTATATAATATATAAGAATCCGTAAGAAAAGTAAGTAAGAAAGGTCCATAGTAGGAACTAAACGCTCTCGCAGCGTACGCGGGTTAGATACCCGCGGGCAACAAGGAAATTGATCATTGCAATTATTGTAAGTGCTGATATACCGCCTGCTCGTTGATGAAGGAAAACACCGGAAAACCTTTTTTATTTATTTAAAATACTTTTTAGTCTGAGGTTTGAGTGCGGCGGACTTTCAGCTCCTCAGAAAAAAAGAAGGCCTGAACCCAGCAATAGGATGAAAAGAATTAAAATAAATAGTATGTGCTGAAAATAAATTTTAATAACCTTATTTTTCTTTTTTAAAAGTGTAATCGTAATATAAAAATTATGTAAGGCTTTGCTTTTTATGGTTAGTTGATTAAAAGTTCATTAAATAAAGTCTGACAGGAAGGGTGTACACCCTTGAAAATATAGAGATTTTTACGTGGTAGAGCCACGCTGCAGCTTTATTATGGTTGTAGCACGAATGGGTCGGCTCGACCAGGGCAGGACCACGCTCTCACAGAATACCAGCGTAATGCTGCTGTGTTTCGTATGGCGAGTGTAGAAAACCGGAGACCCTCTTTACTGGAAACGAGGCATTCCATTGTGGTCCTCAGGGGTGACAACGCATCTGCATTTTGATTCTTTATTGAAAATAAATATAGATGTGTATGGGCCACAGCATCCATTTACTATCAGGTGGACTGTTTGCTTGTTTGACACCCCCATTTCTATAAAAAAAAACATGCGTAAGTGTCGTAGAACACTCGGTTGGAACGAAGTTCCTTTCGTAGTATATTATTATTGATAAACGTATTATATTATTGATTAACAAATACAAATAAATGAATTACTAGCGTCTATTAAAATGAAGCGTCATTTAAAATAAAATATTATTTCTTTCAGGGCAAGATAAGAAAAAGTGCAAGGGAGAAGGATATTATTCCATCTCGCTTCTTTATAGCCGCCAAGGCCGTCTACACTACGCAGAAGGGGTCGTGATGGAAAAATCTTACACTTTTTCTCGCCTAGCCCCCATCCGCCAAATTCGTACCGTCCGATAAGGAACTTCGTTCCAAAAAAAAATATAATTCCATTTCTGTAAAGTGTTACAACGTATCTTATATGTATCAAGCAATTTCTTTCTAGTATGCAATGGAAAAATGCGTATGACTATTGCGATGTGAATGTGGGTAAACAATAACTAGAACAAACATTGACTTTATAAAAAAGCAACTACAATTTATTTGAATTATACACACATTAACTATACTTTATTGGGAACACCATCTAAAACAGCTTGAGAACCGTTTGGTTCTTCCTTTGGAAGAGATTCATCTTTTTCATTTCGAGACTTTTCTAAAGTCGTAGAAACATTTTTCTCGATATGCGTGATGTCCTTTGTGGGCTTAACCCCCAATTTCCTTGTTAATGAATAAGAAAGAAGTTGGAAAACAGCTAATATGATGCCCGGCGCTAGCCACGCGTCCGGCATTGATGAGACGGTTTTCTTGTAAAGTAACGAATATAGTGGTGATGAAAACGTCTGTGTTGCAGATTCCATGGCTCCCATTACACTGTATATTTTACCTGAAAAATAAATCAAAAATGATAAATTATATTATCAATAGTCCAGAAACTGCTTCGTCTTTATCATCATCCCATACAAATCAACTGCAGAACACAGGATTTCTCCCATTGAGTTGATGATTTGCCACGATCACTACGACGTCCCGCTCTTTTGACTCTACTCTTTGTCATCAGTTTGGATGCTATACGTAATCGGTAAGGTTATACTGCCATCTGTCGCAGCCAAACAATCTTTATGGCTTTTCCCACAGTCGGCACTTACAACTTTAAAAAAAGAGGAAATTTTTTACTTAATGGTAAGTGGTTGCCGTGGCCCATAGACATTGATATCTTTCAAATCTAAATAAAGACATGTTGCCACCCTGAGGAGTAAGATGGAATGTCTTGAATGTTCTTCACTATGCGAAGCATAGCGCATTATATTGTTATTTAACGTCAGTATTCTGTGGTGTGAGTACTATGGTCCTTCCTCGGTCGAAAGGATCGATGCGTGCTGCAGCCATAATACAGTTGCAGCGTGACTCTACTACGTTAATTTAATTTATTAACAGAACATTAACCTTAGAACCAGAACATCCGACATAGCCCTCGAAGAACCCACAGAATACTTCATTTCATCATCCTATGTTCAGCAGTAGGCTTTTTATGGCCTCGCTATGAAAGAAACTGGTAGAAATATTTGGGATGTACAAGCTGAATTTAGAAAGGAGATGGGTTGTAAGTACGGAATAAGTTTTTCTAGGCGCATGATCTCTCAGAAGTATTTGGCCAAAAACTACAATTTTTTCTGTGCATTTTTATTTTTAGACTTGTAAAAATCCTTTGAAAGGGTGGACAGGGTTGCTTTGTGGCAGGCGCTGGCTACGATCGGGTTAAGCATTGAGCTGATACAGGTATTAAAATCTCCGTAGGAACTAGTTTTTTTTTTATAGAATAAGGTTGCCAAACGACCACTCAGTATATCTCGTTTCCAGTAAAGAGGGTCTCTGGTTCTCTACACTCACCATACGAAACACAGCAGCATTTTACGCTGGTATTCTGTGTCATTCGTTTTACAACCATAATATAGCTGCAGCATGGCTCTACGACGTCAAAGTGCTTGTATCAGTATCAACAGTCTAGTGCTTGTTTCAGTATCAACGGGGCCTACACGGACTGGTTTTGCATCTATAAAGGTGTGAGACAAGATTGTGAGACTTCCCCGTGGCTTTTCCATCGATATATCGATAGTTGTTTGGAAACTTTGCAAGTCGAAGAATGTGGGATATGAATGAGTTAACCATCAAATGCCTCTTTTTGGCCGAAAATTAAGTCATATTCGCATCGTTGGCGTCGAGTTGCAAAAAATAATTACAATAATGAATGTAGGCATTAAAAGAAAGACAATGAAGTGAACACAAGTTAGACGAAAGTAAGATTTTTAGTTATATCTCGCCAGCAACGCAAAGTCAGGAATTTCTATTTCGAAAAAGCCAAAATTAGGGGCTTTTTAGGTGCTAATTAGGTGCCAAGTTTAACTATTGAAATTTGCGTTGCTGGAAAAACTTTCGCTGTAAAATCTTTCTTTAAATATTTTATTATTACTTACCTTGTTCCGTAGGCAAAATTTGCTTGTTGAGTATAGGCCTTTGCACAACCTGCGAACCTTGTGATATGATTCCAACCAGAGGTACTGTAACACAAAAAAATATTTTACAATATACAATATGTAAGTATATGTAATTTACATCAAAAATAGAGTCAATTGACGATTCCGTGTCGCAGTTGCTTAGCAATGAGTTGTAGTGCCGCGGGTTCGATTCCCGTGAGGAGCAAGTTTTTGTATGGCCGGAACAATTATTACAAATAATTTGTAATAATTGTTCCGGATCTGGATGTTTGTCCTTGTGAAATTTATGTATGTTAACTGCCCCACAATACAGGAAAAAATCCTAGTGTGGAGGTAATGTTTTTTTAACAAAGCTAAAAAAAACTCAAAGTCAAAAAAATAATATTTAGATAAATTGCGATTGATGATAACCTCATATTGATGTGAGATGACGACAAAAAATTTCAAATTGAAGAAATTATGAAGTTTATCGTCATTATTTGGAAACATTATGTACTTTGAAGTAATAATAAGGCAACTTTAACAGTGAGTTATTAATTAAAACTGCTGATCTTAATATTAAGGATCCTCCGGCGTCAATTTCATAAGAGTCGTATAGCCCTAGTTTTTTACGTAAAATTAGCGACCCGCTCCGGCTTCGCGTGGATAGGCGAATCTATAAAATAATCACAGAGCGCATTTACATATGTCATAAATTTTTCGTCTTATCAATAAAAACTTTAAGCTTTTCAAGATGAAGTTTTTTAAGATGAAATATAGCCTAGATCCCGCCTGACATTGCATCTCTATCTGTATCATACAGGAAGTCGATGGATGAACGTGGCTCAGGACCGTGTTTTGTGGCGTTCAATGAGGGAAAACAAAATTTAGCAGTTAACATGTGAAGGCTTGTTATTGTTGCGCGCCACTATTAATGGTTTATACATGGCAACACTAGTTACCACTAGTGCCCTCTAGTATCGAGTAGCAGAACTAGGAGAGTCAAGATCCTTCTAGAAATTTCGGGACCGATATGTACTCGAACATTCTAGATGTTTCTACAGTAGAAGGTTCTGAAACTATCTGAGGCCCTATATAAGGCCGGTATAGACCGCGACCGAGTCAGTATTGAATTGGCGATACAAGCGAAGACTTGAAGCGATACAACTGCGAACTAAAGCGATCTGTAGTAAAATTGTGTTTTGTTATTAGTGGTTTAAAGTTGTAATTAGTGTTGTGTAATTAAAGTGTCAATTTTGTAATTCACTGGCAGTTTTTAATTGTCTCGATCCCCAAGCTCGTAACAATTGGTGTCAGAAGTGGGATTTAATCATGCCGATTTTACCTAAAGATGACACGGAGGGTATCCGTACCCGAAGTCAACGCCAACAGGAGACGGACCAGACGATTTGGTGGTACAACATCGCAAGCGTCGGAGGGCCAGCTGCCGACCACGGAGGTCGGCCCGTCAGCAGCTCCTGCATTTGCAGCACCTGACTTAGGTGCTCTGATGATGATGCTGCAGGAGTAGGCCCGCTGACAGGAGGAACAGGCCCGCCGACAGGAGGAACAGGCCCGCCGACAGGAGGAACAGGCCCGGCAGTTGGAAGAGCAGCTGCAGCGCGGACAGGAGGAACAGGCGCGTCGGTTGGAAAAGCAGCTGCAGCGGGGACAGGAGGAGCAGATGCTTCTCATGAAGGACCTTCACGCTACCTTCGGGAAAGAGATAAGGGAGGTGAAGGATAGGGTTGCTCAACATGACAACCGCCTGTCGGAAGCTGAAACCCGAATCAACCAAGTGAACAATCGGGTTAACAACGTGATGGCTGACGTGAAGAAAACGCTGGACGAACTAAAAATTGGGGATGGAATTACAGCTCCCGTGGTAGCTACAACACCTTCGCTACGTGGATTCAAAGTGCCGCCGTTCGACGGGACTTCTTCCTGGTCGGCCTACAAAATCCAGTTCGAGGCTGTCATGAAGGCGAACGGCTGGAATAAAAGTCAGGCCATGACTGCTCACCCTAGGCCTGCGCGACCAGGCCTTAACTGTTCTGGAAGCTCGGTAAGGAAGTGACTTACGAGCAGCTCCTTGAGGCATTGAGGCGAGATATGGCGACGCTCACCTGGAACACGTCTTTCGTGCGCAGCTCAAAGATCGCGTGCAACGCAGCAACGAAAACCTGCAGCAGTGGGCCTTGAGGTGGAAAAGCTGGTTCGAAAAGCATACCAGTCTGTACCTGCGCTCATTGTAGGAACCTGGTGACATTCATCGACGGCATCCGCGACCTTGAAGTCAGAGCTGCTGTGAGGCTCGGGCACCACGAGACGCTTAAGGACGCGTTAGCCCATGCACTGGAGGTGGAAGCCGTACGGCAGGATCATCGATCCCATCGCGTCAGGGAGGTTGCAGCAGCTGCAGTTCGCGACTACAATAAAGGATACAGCCCTAGGTGCTACGGCTGTGGGGAAAGGGCCATCTTCGATCCAGCTGCCCAAGCGAACTGTAGAAAGGAAGGTGAACTATCTCGAGGGGCAGTGTGGCTATCAGCACCGCCCAGCACAGCGGGAAATCTCATGGCAACGCAGATGCATTGTCAAGAAGACCTTCTCCTGAAGATTGCAAGCATTGTACTAGGCAAGAGGGTAAGGAAGTGGTGTCTGTGAGGATGCTCAGGACAGACCAGCTCAGCAATGAGTGGAAGGACAGCCTACAACATGCACAGCAGGAAGATCCGGACATCAAGCCGATTCTGGAATGGATGAAGGCCAGTGCTCCTAAGCCCAAGTGGAGTGACGTCTCAGCGATGAGTTCGACCACAGCTATTGGGCCCAATGGGACAGCTTGCTGATTCAGGATGGAGTCCTGTGCCGAAAATGGGAAAATGTTCGGGGAGACAGTTGTCATTTGCAAATGGTTGTCCCCAAAGCTAAAGTACCGGATGTTCTACAGCTGTACCATAATGGTTGTTCAGGAGGCCATCTGGGAGTTAAACGAACTCTACTGAAGATCCGAGAACGGTTTTACTGGGTCCACTGTCGTGACGATGCCGAGGACTGGTGTCGCAAATGTACAAGTTGTGCGGCTGTAAAGGACCTCAAACTCGTAGTAGAGGTGCATTGAAATTGTACAATGTTGGTGCACCATGGAGAGGATAGCCCTTGACATTGCGGGGCCGTTTCCGGAAAGTGAAAGTGGTAACAAGTATTTCATGGTTGTGATGGATTACTTCACTAAGTGGCAGAAGTCTTTGCCATTCCAAATCAAGAAGCTTCAACAGTTGCAGATAAACTAGTTCATGAAGTCTTCTGTCGTTTTGGAGTACCTTTAGAGATTCACAGCGATCAAGGAAGGAATTTTGAGTCTCAAATATTCCAGGAAACTTGCTGAGTTATGGGTACTCATAAACAAGAACAACTTCTTACCACCCACAATCTGATGGAATGGTAGAAAGATTTAATCAGACATTGAGAGGTACCTAGCAAAAGTTGTGGAAAACGGCAACGAGACTGGGACAGCACATACAACCGTTTTTGTTGTCATATCGAAGCGCTGTTCACGAAAGTACATCAGTGACACCAGCTTTAGCAAATTTTGGGAGAGAATTACGGCTGCCTGCAGACCTGATCACCGGAATACCACCTGATGCCCCACGCAGTATAACCGATTATGCAAATGACTTGCGGGACAAAATGAATGACATTTATGAGCACGTCAGACAGTCGGGCCAGCAAACGTCTGAGAAGATGAAAACACGGTATGACCGCAAAATGAACAACAAAGGGTTTGACGAAGGTTCACTAGTGGTTACACAATCCAGTTCGCAGCAAAGGAAATCTCCTAAGCTTCAAGCTAAATGGGACGGACCGTACCGGATTGTGACAAGGATCAATGACGTAACCTACCGGATACAGAAAGGTGCAAGAGGTACTCCTAAGATCGTCCATGTGGATCGACTGGCGCGTTATTATGGGGCCAATCATGCTCGGGACGAGCATGTCTTAGGAGGGGGCAGTGTTGCGCGCCACTATTAATGGTTTATACATGGCAACACTAGTTACCACTAGTGCCCTAGTATCGAGTAGCAGAACTAGGAGAGTCAAGATCCTTCTAGAAATTTCGGGACCGATATGTACTGAACATTCTAGATGTTTCTACAGTAGAAGGTTCTGGAAACTATCTGAGGCCCTATATAAGGCCGGTATAGACCGCGACCGAGTCAGTATTGAATTGGCGATACAAGCGAAGACTTTGAAGGATACAACTGCGAACTAAAGCGATCTGTAGTAAAATTGTGTTTTGTTATTAGTGTGGTTTAAGTTGTAATTAGTGTTGTGTAATTAAAGTGTCAATTTTGTAATTCACTCGGCAGTTTTAATTGTCTCGATCCCCAAGCTCGTAACATTATTATGATGATGATAATGATCTAAAAAGAAAATCTCACATGAATACCCTGATGTAAAATAAAAAGCAGAGACTACCTGTACAAGGACTAATACTAACGTAAGAAGACTACGACGGTGGTAGAAGCTGCCACAAGTCCTGACGTGGCAAGGATGTAAGAAATGCAACTTAGTACGCCCACTATTTCGTCTGATAGTCGTAAACGTCGCTTGAGCACCGTCAGAATAAGCAGAGTCCCTGGAACATTAACATTGTACTTAAAGTTTTATTTAAATAATATATTTTAAAATAAGATTTTTTTTTATTATGACTTGATTAATTAATTATGGCTTGATGAATTATTATAAGTGGCAGACCCATGCTGCAGCTATATATGGTTGTAGCATGAATGGGTCCGCTCGACCGGGTAGGGCCAAGCTCTCGCAGAATACCAGCGTGAAATAGCAGCTTAATGCTGCTGTGTTGCATGCTGCGTTCCGGATCTCTACACTCACCATACGAAACGGTTCTTACATGTGCACTTTGTTTAAAATAATTCAATTTGTTATAAAGTAATAAAAGCGATTTGACGCATTAACTGCAAATAATTTAAAGTAAAAATTGAAGATCTATTAATTTTACTTAAAAAAGTTTTGTAGCAAATTGTTGATGTAAGAAAATATTAAAAATTGATGTTGCATCAAACCTTAAAGAAAGAATATACACATTTGACAAATGACAAATTTCAAACTAAAAAGCTTTAATCCGATTTTTTATATCTCATATAGTTTATGAGAATATCATTTTTTATTTTATCAGTTATTCAATCACACAAATAATCCTTTGATTTTAGGATAAAATTTTGATCACTTCTGGCATTGCTCTCTATCGTGAAGTTTCATCATAATCGGTTCAACCATTCGGATCATTAGCTAGTACATTTACAGTACAGTTACAGTTATTTATGTGTTAATAGCATGCAAATAACCCCGTTATCCAGTTATTTCGATATTACAGACAGACACTTCAATTTTATTTAAGTATACGTATAGATGTGATATTATCTGCATTTATTTCAGGCTTTCTAATTTTAAATGTTTGATATTTATTTGAAATTATAGCGAATATGAGAACAACCCCCCTATGTGGCTATCTGTATATGATAGGATTTAATGATGATGATGAATTTTCCTTAACAAATTTTGCCTTTAAATAATAATTATCTTAATGGGTGGTGAAAATCATACCAACAAAGCTGACAATGTTCCTGTAGGCGAGGAATGAACCGAACATGACGTCATCCCAATGGAACTTGTACCTATAGAACATGTAGGCGAGCAATACCTCCGCTGTGAAAGAAACAGAACATTATAATCGCATAGTAATGTCACAGTACAAAGATTATAGACTGTGGCAATGTATACTTGTGTATTGACTTTGTTTGGCTTTAATTTTTAGAAGTTTACGTTTTAAGTTATATCGCATTTGTTTTTGTTTGTCCGTTTCTTTGACTTGATTTAATTTAATAAATGATTCGTTAACAGAGACAAAAGGAATTAAAAATTAATTAAAATTCAAAATGTTTTTGAAGAAAAAAAAGAATAAATTAAGCAACAGAAAATATGGCAGTTTAATTTCAATTAATTTAAAGTTAAATTATGCTTTAATTTTATTAATAGAACATCTTGTAATTTTATCAAAATATTTTTTTTGTTTTTATGTTTTATTTATAAGCTTGTAAATTATAATTAGTTTTTCGAGTGGGTCACTAATAAACATATAATTTTGGATAAGTTTGGATATTCTAACACTGCCAGACATATAGACATTATCTACTATCATGTTTTAACAGTTACGTTAAGTTATGTAATTTTAACCTTTATTTTCGTAACTTTATTTGCAAACAAACATCTAATTTTACATTTCGTAGTTGTAATAAGATTTCGTCCAAGTAGATGTATACTCAAATTCCTACATTACTCTGACTACTTCAAAATTATGTCTTCTTCCACCTAGACTTACATACTTACTCCACTGGAGTCAGTCTGGAAATGTTCGGATTTCTTAAAATGTTCCACTGGAAGTTAACCAACAAAAACAGTGGGATATGCAGAAATATTTGTTTCATAATTTCAATAGTGACCCAATTCAGGCCCGCCTTCTAGCTGTTTCGACTAAGGAATCTAGTCACTTGTTACACGCTTTACCATCAAGTAATGTTGGCACATTACTTGATGCGATACCCACTAGGAGCGGCGATTTGTCAACCTCATCAGTGCCCTCGTAGTAGCAACGTCGACGAGTTTGGGCTCTACGAACTTTCATGTTAGAAAAGTGCTGGCAGATATTCCCGTCACGGTTCTTTGAACGATGACATCCAAAGAGCTCTTGTTTCTATAAATATTCCATTACTTTTAGAGCCTTTTGAAATATTTAGAGATGGCATGGCATTGGTTATGGCAAGAGACCCGACGGTATGAATTTGGTCCTTTGGGAGAGAGGTAAAGCCCTAGTATGGGATACTACGTGCGTTTAGGGTCCGGGTGACAAAAACAAAGGCTGAACTAAGTAAATGGAGCAAGTATGAGTCTCTGGGTGATGACTACATATTTGTGCCATTTACTGTAGAGACTATCGGTCCGTGGGGTTCAAATACGTTAAATACGTACAGTTACTAAATAAACTGTACCCGCGACTAGTGGACGTCGCTGGTAACAAAAGGGCTGCTGCTTTTCTCGCTCAGAGTTTTAGTATAACCATTTAGCGAAAAAAACACAGCCAGCGTTCTTGGTACTACCGCAGGGAGTTGGTTCGATAATTTTAGTTTTAGTTCCTTTTATAATTTTAAGAAATATAGATATACAATTTCATTTCAATTTTAATAAAAATGTGGGGAGTTACATTGTAAATAATTCATCTTTGCTATGAAAGCAATTCCTAACATAAAATTAATTTAGAATACAAAAGAATGTTGATGCATTGTTATAGTTTACGTTATACAAGAAATTACAAAGCCTTTGATCTTTGTTTTACGTAACAAAAAAAATCATGAGTATTTTCTATATAGGAGATAAAATATTCCCTACAGAAAAAAAATCTTTTTAACTAGCGTTCTAGCACGCGCTATGACCTAAATTCCCTATAATAAAAAGCTGAAAGCGAACCGAGATGAGAAAACTGACCTGAAAACGTCACCGCCCGATTAATCACTTTCTTTCACTTTTAAGGGATTGAAACGTTTCTTTATAGTAAATATTGAGGAAAATAGAATAAAAGGGAAAAAATATTATTCAATTAAGTAATCATTTTAAAAGTAAGATCTTATAAGAAAAGAGGAAAGCTTTTACTCATATTGATCTTTTACGTTTATAGTCAAATTTGTGAGTGAATGAGACAGAATCAATCAAATGTTTTAACGTTAGATTGATCCCAAAAAATGTATTCCGAGTATATTAGAAGATAAAACGAAAAACATTATTTCATGTTTTGAAATATATATATCTAATATCTATCTAATTAACATAGAACTGGATGCTATGCCACTATTTACAAATTAGTCGGATTGTAACTTTTATTAGATAGGGCTGACATTAACCTTTAATATGTTAAATTCTAAAACTTTACAGAAAATATAACGAATATAAGTATGTATCGCTTACCAGACAATAACATGCGGTCGCCGAGCGCGACTATCAACATGAGCAGAATAATGCTCCTCTTGTAACCTTCGCGACGCCTCACCAAACATTGAAACGCATTGAAAGGTAATCTCCAATTGAAAACTGACACTTTATTCTCATTGTTCACATTAACGTCTTTAATAACTACTACTACGTATATCAACGAGGCTAGCTGGAAGACAAACAGATTAATTAAATAAGTGTAATGAAAGGTAATTATGTTAGTAAGGAGCCGTTGTAACTCAGCGGCTAAGCGCTTGCTGTAAATTTAACAGCACGCGAGCAACCCGAGTTGGATCCCTGCCTCCACAAATAAATAGCAGTAGAATGTATTTTTAAAGTATTAGGTATATGTATTAGAGTTTATGGTTTACTTCGAGCCTCTTCTTTTCGTCGTCAACTCGTAAAGGTCCACTGTACCTCTCCCGTTGTAAAAATAGTTTGCTAAAATCGTCACACTTAGCATGCGAGCTTACAATAATTCTGATTGGGTATTTGATGTCTGGTGGGAACGGGATTTTTATATGGCGTAGGCAGTAAAATAATTATAGAACTTTCCATGGTCGCCTCTACGATACCCTCTTAACGAAAAGGCATAAAGGATTTTTGTATGCTGCCAGCACATAGCGCAGGTAGGACTTAATATTATATTATTTTTTTAATTTCTGTACAATTAGAATCACTGCAGTTCATTTTAAATTTCGAATATACCCATACGAAAAGCGCAGGATAATACTAGGCACCATAAGTACACGCATACTCGTCCCAGAGACGCGATGACGACAAATACATCTATACTCGAAAATCAAATACGATCCGTTTTCGTACAAATCTTGGCTACGTCTCAGATTCTATTCGTCATTACAAATATATATCAAAATTACAATTATAAAGACATATGTGTAAGCGTGATCATTCATTAAAATTAATTTGAATCAAGCAGAGTGACCTGTATTAGCTGGGCAGAGACGGCGTAAGAATATCCACTATCTACGCTATAATACCATCCCGTCGGTGTCGTAAGATGCATCAGAGGGAACTGAAATGGGAGAAGGTCACCAGCATCTTCCTGATAACAATTGAAAATAATAAAAAACTGCAGTTGCCAACAAACCCGCCAAGCGTGGCCACTATGGCAAAATCCCCCCTGTTCTGGAGGCCTTTATTCAACAGTGGATTTTTAATAGGCTGTAATAAATTCATCCATTAAGATGAAACAGAGCGATAATTTATTAATTTTGTTGCAATAATTTACATCACTTTCATATACTTTTTAATTACCGCGGGTAAGCAAACAGAAAAGCAGGCAGATGAAATGAAATTTTAAAGTATAAAAGAGTACACAATATCGATGATGTTCAATATTAATATTAGTTTTTTTTTTAAATAGAATTAGGGATGACAAACGAGCACACAATCCAGCTAATGGTAAGTGGATACTGTGGCTCATATACACCTACATGTACCCTTGATAATGAATCAAAATGAAGATGCGTTATCATCCCTAAAGATTAATATGGAAAGCTCCATTTCCACTAAAAAGGGTCTCAGGTTCTCGTCTCTTCACTAAACACAGCAGCATTATGTTGTTATTTTATCATCGTATTCTGCGCGATCTTTCACTGGTCTTTTACCGACATATTTATGATGAGGTGATATTAGCCGCAGCGTTTTTTTATGTCTAGTAAGTATGTTTGATTGAGATCAAATCGGACCGTCACGTCACCCCATCGAGATTGCTAGTCAAGATCTTTTCATGTTCAAAAGTTGTTGATTCTTCGAGCGATTTATCCGTCAGTCTTCACCGGTGCCTTTAGTTCTACGGTGAATGTTCTCATTACGAACTCTACCTCACAAAGAAACTTTTAGTATAGCCCGGTTTTTAGCTCGCTAAGCGACTTTGTTTCGTTATACGGGCAACATGTAGGTCCATGTCCAACTTTTCCGTAAGCACGGGTCCGCATGTGCACTTTTGTTTTCACTTTCAGGTTTTGTTTTGTTTTTAATGAAATATAGCTGAAATTTCACCTGGTGGGAAGTGTTATGCAGCGCATGGGCACTTGCAAGTAAGTTTAGATAAAGAAGCCTCACGGCCAGCAGTACTAATAACAACATATTAAACCATACTCTTGTTATCAAAAACTATGTACCTGCAATAATAAAACTATTGGGAACACACCGAAGAATCCTAGATGCCGGTAGAGCAGCGGCCCGCTGACCGCGCCCAGCACGTGCGCTATCTGGATGGCCGCGCGGTGGCTGCCCATAGTGCGGGTGATATCACGTCCGCTTGCATGACATATCTGAAATATTCACGTTTAGATATTTAGCAAAAATGATTACTTTTATTCGCCGTGCCGTGCCGGTTTGGAAAATCTATGATAGATTTATAGGTGTCGTATGAGTTATATTGTTCTATAGGTGTCGTGTGAGTTGATCCGGTTTAAAAAGGCCCGGTAGATCTTGTAGCTTCTTTCTGTAGATCTAGACGGCTGCATGCCTGCATGTATTATTCGATAGACTATATACATTAAGAAAGACCCATATCCAGCAGAGGACTATTACGGGATCGGCATTATATAATAGCGGCATGGGTCATAATATTGTGCTTGCTTCGTTTTCTTAATTATTATGAAATTTAAAAAAAAACATGCGTGAGTGTTGTGGAACACTCGTACTCGGTTGGAACGAAGTTCCTTTCGTGGTATATATTAATATTGATAAACGTAATATATTATTGATTAACAAATACAAATAAATGAATTACTAGCGTCTATTAAAATGAAGCGTAATATAAAAGTGCGAGAGAGATGGATATTATTCCATCTCGCTCGCACTATAGAAAGGGGTTCGTGACGGAAAAATATTACACTTTTTCTCGCCTAGCCCCAATCCGCCAAATTCGTACCGTGCGATAAGGAACTTCTTTCCAAAATTAAATATTTTTTTCTTTCTTAATTTTGATGTTGGTTACTCAATCATACTTAAACAAAATTGAATGAAATTTGTCACACGATATACTTTGTTCTGGTTTATATGGGGTACTACTTACGATACCAAGAGAAAAATATCATAAAGGAATTTGTGTCCTGTTTACATCCGGAGGGAGCAGCGCAGCGGGCAGAAGTAAATCGCAACAAAAATAGAAAATTCACAGAGAACGGAGGAAGTAACTGCCGACTTCCTAGAATGCCTACGTAGCTTTGAAATTCAATAAAAGATCTTTAGTACTTTCTAAGCTTCAGCAAAATATGAGATTTTGTTACGAATGAACATAGATGATAGAGCGACTGCGCATAGTGGCTGGTAGTAACTGAATGCCGGAATCTAGCCCTTGCCCTTTGTGACTCATGACAATCATGCATTTCATCCCGTGGATGTTGTAAAAATCTATTAAAAGCCAATCGCCAATTTAATTTTTATGTCGACCAATGGAATAATAATCTAAAAATTAACAGATCCGCGTCAAATGCAGCGAAAAAGACCAATATTAATAAAAATAGATCTCAAGTCAACTGCGGTGCGTTACTGACGAATGATAAATTATTATGACTTGACGCTGGTCATACTCTGATTTTTTCCACCTCAGTGTTCAATCCCACCTAGAAAGTCTTCAAGGCAAGAGTGAAAAGGCTTTTGTTATGGTACGACAGTCTCTCAGTCCTCTAGGAGTTCTTCACCAACAGCTTAAATTGTAGTCAAGCAATGCCTTACAATTATTAAAAATATATATTTTTGTCCTTAATAACGGTTCTATAAAGTTTTATATAACTGCAAAGTGTTCTATGCCACTGTTAGCAAAGCACTTTGATTTCTCTAAACAAAGCCTTGTCATTTGTTTGAAATGTAGGACATTTTTATATTGAGCCGATGCAGAAAATCTTTATTTTTTACTGAGTATCACTGATCTTTCTTGAGTATATTATATTTTTATAATTACATATTAGTACGGTTTAGTTATTGTTCATTCCTGTCAAATTGTGGTTATATTATTAATTTATTTTGCTATTTCGATATATTTAATGTACTTACTAAAATCTTTAGAAAACTGCCAACTTGTCAAATTTATTGAATGTTAAAACTTGGTGAATACGAAATTATATACATATATGTGTTGTACTAAAGATTTTCTAGTATGTTTAAATACATATGTTATTTATTAGAAAAAGCAATTTTTACCTTTAATTTTACGGTAAACGAAAATAAAGAAGAGGAACAAAACGTCCAACTACCATGCGGAGAGCTGCGGCCACTTCTCATTTCTAGAAAGGTAATGGAGCAGGAATCCTGATCGGAATTCCGCTTTGAAAGGTAGAGCCTGTATAATGATATAAAAAAGTAAGACTGTCGCGCTCCAGTTCGGTTGGGAGTCGGTCGGTTTCCAATGTTCACGAATCATATTTTTTAAACCTGCAGCTCCGCACTTATGTACCTATTTCATTCTCTCACAAAATCATCTGGTAAAGAAGCACTTAAAATAGCAATTAACATTTATTATTAGGTGCCGGCGGGACCAAACTTAGCCCTTGAGCTACCCGGGTTATAATAATTAAAGCTATCATAAAATAAAATTTTAAGCAAATAAGGAAAATTGTGTGGAGTTTTATATTTTCCATGTTTTGTTGCGTAGATATACGGATGTGAAAGAAGCGAGGAGGTGTGTCAGGATTGTGCCAAATCGAAGTTCGCAGTCTCTGTTTACCCCTCTGAGTGAGAGGCGTTAGAGTTTCTGTTTATGTTTGTAATAGCAACTCACTTTCTTAACTGGGGTGTAAAGACTTTTATTGATAACTAGCTGTTCCCCGCGACTTCACCCGCGTTCAATTTAGGGTTTTGATTTTTTTTGCGCGGAACCCTAATTCTTTTTCTAAAAGAAAAGTAGCCTAAGTTACTCCTTATAACATCAGCTAACTGCCAGTGAAGGTCCCGTCAAAATCGGTCCAACCATTTCGGAGATTAGCCGGAACAAACAGACAGACAGACAGACAAAAATTTTAAAAATTGTGTTTTTGTTATAAATACCGTATACACTTTCATACGTATTTAGTAAACAGCTGTTATTTTGATGTTACAAACAGACACTTCAATTTTATTTATTTGTATAGATATAAGAAAAAAAGTTAAAGTACATGGAGCACTTTTTGACAAAGAATTTTATCAATGAATTGATGAAGTATTTTTATGGCACTTCAATTATTTTTGTAAAACTTTGAAACTACCTGGAACCTACAACCCAATTATATAAGAAACATCATGCCGTGATCTATGGTAATTGAAAACAGAGCCACCATAGTTTAATAAGATTTAGATAAAAAAGACAATTTCAAATTTAATATACTAATTAAATAATTTATTCATTCATTAATTACAGCCTTTCCTGTAGGTTGCCTCTTATGTGGCAACCATTTGCCGTAGTAGCCACGCTTGGCAGGCGGGCTAGAAACGGTAGTTTCTAATTATTTTCAGTTGTTACCAGGAAGGTGCTGTGCCCATCTTCTGTTTCATTTCCCTTTTTTTTTTAAATTTCCCTCTGTCGGCTATTACACTCACGAGATGATACGAGGCAGTGGATTGTCTTACGCTGGCACTACACGGCTACTATAAATATGTTTTATATTAAATATTGGTTTTGTATTAGCTCTTTATTTAAATCGATTTTGTGTAGCTTTACCATAAGATTTCATTAATTAATAATAAAAAATAATCAATTAAAAATAACTATAAATATTAATAATAATCTAGTGTTGTTTTTCATTTATTTGCATTGGCGCTATCTTACGTGCTTGTTAAAATTAAAACTAAACTTTTTAGCTTTAAATTAGCAATGTTATCATAAGCACACCAGTATTATTAATCAGACATCAAATTTTAGCACTTTGTGCATCAGCATCATCGTCAGGAGCATTTTGAAATCAACTTTTTAGAATAGGCCTTTTAGATATATATTGTCAAGAAACGAAACCTGTTCGTTTTGCATAGGTAACTAAACGACCAGATCCTTGACTTCATTTTTCTGATGAATTTTTACTACTATTTCATCAGCAATCCATTTTCTGCCAATGTAAATAATACTACATGACGCAAGAACTGTTTGAGCTACCTATGTGTCTACCTATTTGTGATAAAATATCGATTAATATTATATCTACTTAAGGCGACGTTACAGCTTTTTAACTTTTTTCAATCTCTGCAAGTGTTAAAAATAGTTGTGTGAAGAAACACGTGAATCATAATAAATGTTTCGATAAAAAAATATAAAATGACATTAAATAACTATTTAAACAGGTCAAAACATCAACAGTTGAGAACAAATTTTACTATTTCGTTTTTATTTTTATGTTATGAAAAAATAAACAAAATCTAATATACAGTTTCAGTGTTCGTGGCTACCCCGGCCAGTGCCCAGATACTTTTGTGGTGCCTGCCGGGACATCTTAGAAGTTGGACGTACGTTGTTTTTCTAAAATTCCAGACCTAATATAATTCGCTTTACAATTTCGGGGTAACGTTTTCATACCTACATGCCGTACTACAAAAGGGCCTTAGCTTGTTGTATCGTAGGCGATTAAACCGACATATTACAAAGACTCGATGCACTGCCAATAACGCTTTACACATGGTGAAGCGTTGAGATTATTAAGGGCACTGCCACTGATTCGGAAAATCAGCACGATTAGCACAGTTGACTGAGCACTGAACATTAATAATATGTTGCTGTACGAATTCTCGTTACGCACATACGCACCAGCTTTCTTATTACAGTACTCCTTCATTACGATATGTAACGATTTTGTTCAAATCATTAAATGTATCCAATTATCGCGTAGTGATGGTGTCAGAACATCGACTACCCCATATCGTCCCGTGAGTGTCGTAAGAGGTGACACTCACAGCTTTTCTCCTATGATTTATAAAATGTATCATATTTCACGCAAAAATAAAATCATTTGACAAATCGACAAAAGAATTTGTCGAGCATTTTTGTACATAAGCAGTCAGTTGTTATATTTCGCAGATTCTAGATATTTTATGCTTAACTGATTATACCTGATTTATGACCTAATATGATGCTTTAGAAATTCGATATAAAATAAACTGAACAATAATTTTGTTAGTCATTTAGTTAATTTGACGAGACAAAGAAGGTTAGGCATCAAACAGTACTTTTTTTAGAATAAGTATGACAACTCAGCACACAATCTACTAGATAGTAAGAGGATGCTGTGACATATAGACATCTATATCTATCCTTAATCAAGAGTCAAAATATAATTGCGTTGTCACCCTTAACCAGATAGAATGCCTCTTTACCAATGAATAGAGTCTCCGGTTCTCTACCTCACCATACGAAATACAGCAGCATTATGCTGCTATATCACGCAGGTGTTCTGTGCGTGTGTAGTCTTTATCCGGTTGAGCCGACCCATTAGATTTGCAGCCATAATATGGCTCTACCATATACAGGGTTATTTTGCAATAACCGGCGAAATTTGCAGAGAAGGTTCAGAATAAGTAATTTATTAAAGTTGATAAAATTACCTTGCGTACATCCGCTCGATAAAATAAAATGATGTGTCTTACCTAGTTTGAAGAGCACCTCCTGCCTCCTCAATGTGCACTATCCCCATCACCACTAATCCCAGCACCACTACTCCCAACACCACTACACTAGGAAAGACACACCACTGACGACAATACGACACGTGTTTCTGCCTCTACACGAGGCATCTTCAGGTGATGTAGACTTGTGGTGGCTGACCGCTAACTAACTTTAGCGGTCAATGGTAATTTTACCAACTTTAATATAATGGATTTCCGCAAAGTAACGCCTGATTCAATTAATTATAAGTAATTTAAGCAAATGGTGAAGAAAAATTATTTTTTAAATCTCAAATCTGTCCTTTTTATATTTTAAATTCAAAATGCGTGGTAATGTATTATTTTAACTGATTGTCATTTATACATATCTATTTAACTACGCACACACACATTCGTAAGGATCTATCGGTTGGCAAAACGTTGTTAATTGAATCGCACACAGAGGAGCTCGTACGCGCAGTTGTTGCCCATAAATCACATTCAATTTGGGATAGTTACAAATAAAATTAGAATCCTTATTTACTCGTATTTTTAAACTGCACCGTTATATCATTTTTTATATATTTGGACTTAAGTTTAAAATTTGGCTACTCTTTGAAAAATAACCCTGTATACTGCTCTTCCCAGTCATTGGCCTGCAGTAAGACTATTAACATTTATTTTTATGTTTATCATCATGTGTGTGAAATCAACAAAATAATTATTTACAAAAATAGAAAAACATTTTAAATGTACATAATACTCACGTCACCAACATGACTAAAAGAAGCTGCGAGCAGCAATCCAAAATTGCCGCCCATTGAGATCGGTATTTGTACAACATAAAGAACTTGCACTGTAGAAGCACCAGGAAAGGTAAGTAACAGCAGCACCCTGTGGTCATCACACTCATTCCGATCAAAGGCATGATGAGCAATGGCTTCCTCTTACCGCTGCAATCGCTCCAAGGTCCCACGAATAATAAAACAATAGTGGAGAGCAGACAACCGACGAAACTTCTACTGATGTTCACACCCGATACAACCATCTGACTAGCTGCCTGAAATTTACATAGAAGAGTATATAATATTTAAGCAAAAGTAGATTAATTGCAATTGATCTATTTTTGCTTATATGCGATTTGTTTTGTGAGTTACTGATGCAACTACCACTGGATAGAGAGAAGGCCTATGTTCAGCAGTGAACTTTTATAGGCTGTAATCGATGTATTACTGGATAAAGAAGAAGGCGCTGCTCTTTATTTTCGCTTAGAATAAAAATAGAAATTTTTCGTTCTAATGAATTTATAAAATATGAATAATTTGGTATATTATTTAAAAATTAGTGACCCTCCCCGGCTTCGCCTGGATATGTTCTAATAACGTGAATTATTTAAATTTAATATAATCAAAAACCATTTATTTTATCAATTTTTAATTTTTCAAAAATAATCTACTAGTTTTTCGTAAAAATATAGCCTAGATCCCTCCTGTCATTGCTCTCTATCTGTTCGTAAAGTTTAATTTTAATCGGTTCAGCCATTCTATAGATTTACAGACAAATATTTTAAAAATGGTTGCTTACTCGTATGACTTCACAGCATGCAAATAACCTCCTGAGCTTGATAGTAGCCAGTTATTGCAATATTACGGACAGACACTTCAATTTTATTTATATGTATAGATCAGAAAGTTAAGACGATAAACTACCGTCATAGCCATATCTTTGTCCAGTTTTTTATTTTTAGGTGTTATTAGGAAAACGTTGCTGTCCATTTTCTTGGTTTGTTTCCTTCTTTTACGACACCCACGGGACGATATGGGGTAGTGGTTATTCTTACACCGCCAATGCACGATAAATGACAATAAACTATATACAATAACATAAAAACGTTTTGCTTACTTCAGCAGTTCGAAATTCTTCTCCCACTCCTCTATCACATACATCTGTTGAGTAACCCAAGTCTACGGTGCAAGCTGTCCTTAAATAGAAATTTTGCAAAGAAGTCTGTCCCAAATTTATAGCCATCATTGCGCCAGCTAGCACTGGTTCTAATATTATACTATATTTTTGAGTGGATTCAGCGTCTGATGCGTCTGTATTGATTCGTTTGTCCATATTCGAGTCTGTATTTGGTCTGAAAAGAAGAAAAGATTTTGACAACATACTTAAATATTCAAATGTTAACCGTCCAAAAATCTTTATGAATTCGTTTTATGTTATAAAAGCAATAAAATCAATAAAAATTCTGACTTAATATACGTAATATATTGTAGAATTTCTTTTATTTGAAAAAGTTTTTCATTGAGTTTAATAAGGGCCGACCAACCTCAGTTTTTCCAGTTCTTGGACTTCGACTATGCCCTCAGCCATAGCGTAAATATTTTCGACTTACAATATTATTAGCTAATTTTCTATTGTATATGCAATATTCACGTACACACATTAATAAAAACGAAACGGATTTCACATCACAGTTATCGTCGTGCCCAAGAAGCGTGCAACCAGCTACGAGTTGCTTCTACTAATGTGGATGTACTACAGATAAGATAATATCGTTGTATTTGCTCTTTCATATTGAAAATAGTATCATTTGCTAAAGAGATAGATATTTAATTCTTCGAACCGACGATTTATATTTTAAACAATACCGTAGATGCAGACGATGGGACATGCAATGTAATAGAATACGCGACCAATTTGGCTTCACCAATTTGATTCGATTACATCAATTGACAATAAAGTGTTATACAGGCGCATACTGACACTACTGTAGACCGATTAGGTGCCGACAGTACTTATTTATGTTATATATATTATTAGTATTATAGTAGAAAGACAGCTAAAGTAAGTCAATAAAATATTTAGATAGATTCTACACCCTTTTTCTTGTATCTCTAATAAAAGGGCGATATAGATAGTTACAGCTTATCTTCGTAATATTTTGAAGGATCTACCTGTTTCGATATCGAAGTGATTAACAAACAAGCTTTTGCTATAAATGTTATATAAACATTTTCTAATTTTATTGAAAAGCCCACTTCTAAATTAATAAATTAACATTAAATTTATTTTGACAATAAATTAATTATTATTGGACCGAAATCGATACAAAAACGTTATCTATCATAATTCATAACTGACAACGCCAGTGGCAACGTGATGTACATCACACTCGCAAAAGCGCTCCTTAGTGCGCCTGTCTTCAAATATATTAAGTATCATTGAAGTTATTTATCAATACTATTTATTTACATACAAACTTTCGACTTTCGCTTGATAACAAATTAGAGTTGTGAATAAATGTACTTATCAATACACAAATATATGTTACTTGGGATAAATTGTGTGAAATAAAATTAAAAGTAGTAATAGAGATAATAAAATTTATGAATATTTCGATATTTTTAACGTGAATTATTTGTTGTTTTTGTGCGATTGTTTGAATATTTCCTTTAGTTTTAATCCCAACTGTTATAAATTGAAAGTTGCATTGTATTCTAAGCTTATCCATCATATCAATTGCATTTGTGTGTATCATCATTTTCATTTATATCAAGAGTAGGTGAGTAGGATTTTATTGGTATAATATGATATAATACGATTTTATTATATTATCTATATTATACGTTTATACATTTTATGCTTTTGGTGATGGGTATGAGTGCACTTGTTGTGTACGAAATATATTTAATATAATTGTATAATATCTACTATTGACTAAGAAATAAAACTTTTATAAAAGTAACTTTATAATATTTCTCCTAATTTTAAATATTTTCACGCAAAGGTAACCTTCGGTACAATAAAATTGTATCGGTCTTTTACAAAATAAATCATTCTATTTATCTTATATATGATTAGTTAATCACACTCGCGCTGCTAACTGGTGATAAGAGCAAGGTTTAAGTATTCAATATGCAAATACCACCAGCGAATTTGGCTCTATGCGGTAAGAAGTTGGGACTTAATAAACAGGCTACCTTATAATATCGTTATTAAAAAAAAATAACGTATTTCTTACAATTTCAAAGTTTAAATACTACAGTGTTCGTCAATTTTAATCTAAATAATTTGTAAGGAATTATTTATAATTTTAATACTACTGTAATATTACAAATGTATTTCTGAATTAGGGTTGCCACCTCTTTTTTTTTTGAAGAAATATAGCATTGAAAAAGATTCAAAAATATAGAATTTTTGGGAATTTCAGGACAAAAGGACACATTTTTTTTTATAGAATTAGGGTGACAAACGAGCACACAGTCCACCTGATGGTAAGTGGTTGCTGTGGCCCATAGACATCTACATCTATCTTCGTTTGCGAATTAAAATGCAGATGCGTTGTCAGCCGTGAGGACTAAGATGGAATGCCTCTTTCCAGTAAAAGGGTCTCCGGTTCTCTACACTCACCATATGAAACACAGCAGCATTAAGCTGCTATTTTACGCTGGTATTCTGTGAGGGCGTGGTCCTTCCCCGGTCGAGCCGACCCACGCAGCATGGCTCTACCACGTATAATTTTTTTTATTTTTAATCTTTATGTATTTTTCCATATATATTTGTAATTGCTCTTCGCTTTGGCCATCAAAGATCTATTTACAATAATTATAAGAAAATTCAACCTTTAAAATAATCATAGGAATCTGAGCAATTTAGATTTATATAAAAATAAATTAATAATTCATTTTTAATTAAATTAATACATGCTCTTTTTCTTTCTTCTTTCCATTTTACATTCATGACGGAAAAAATTCTTTCCGTAAAACTTACTTGTTCCAGACTTCCAGTCACAGTTAATATAAAAAAGCGCAACAGTTGAAATATAGTATTTTTCGTACTATATTATTTTTCTATAATATATCGTACAATTGACTGAAATATAGTACGATAATATATATTATAGTACGGGTGGCAACCCTATTCTGAATCCGGGCTGCGACTAAATGATCAGCAGTTGCGGTTAGGACCACAATATGCCAATGATGTAGTCAATGTCAATCTCGCATTCGAACCACACGGTACGTTACGCGAACAGTAAAAAAGTTTAATAGTTTAACAGCATCACTCTTTTCACCTGACTACATTCTGTTTCTATTTCTAAGAACGTTGTGCACCGACGCTCCAGGAAGTCTGCAGAATGTCAACATGTTCAGGATCATCCCAACCATAATATTAGATTTTGATAGACCACAAATCCTCGCAAAAGAACACCGACTCCTATCAAATGATGATTCGCGAGGTTATTTAAATTTAAAAAAACGTCCTAATTACAATAGAGAAGATGGCTGGGTGCTACCATCTGCTTGGGATCCCATAATTAATTAAATTAAATTAAACTCGTAAGCTCATTCTGCGCAGATTGGACCGAAAATTAATAATTAAAAGTGGAAGGTAGCCTTCGTTAACTATGACATCAAGACCTCAAACACTACAGTCCCCCATACCCCAGCGACCACGGGCGCCTTAAAGTGCGCGAAACGTCGGAAATTAAAAAAGTTTAAACTAAACGCGATAAAATCCGTAAAATTGGTTTTATTTCACTCAACTCTTTCATCGACAAACCCGAACGTCGTTTGCACCGAACTTGACCCCTTTTTCACATTTATATTTTTTTGGTGGGATATCATTAATCACAAAATTTTAAGTTCATCTATGCAAAGTAAACTAGAGCAGAACAAACCCACAAGTGGTAACTGTTCACAAATATGACAAAGCCATCGCCTTCCGTATTAATTCCTTTTCGTCCTGCAGGTGTGTCATGGTTTTCGATAGATGCCCGATTACGCTCGACGTAATACCGACCGGCGACGAGGAGCAGCGTTAAAGTTGCGAGACGAGACGTCTAGAACTGCAATCGCCAATCCGTCTGCCAAGCGTAGCGATAAAGGCAAATTTTCCCTACCGAGAGAAGCTCACCATACATTTCCAGCAAGGCACTTTTACGTGGTGATGATGATGAACTATTTTATTTATAGAATAAGGACATGAAGGACAGCTACTGTTTACTATATTTCACTATATTATAGACTATATTTAATAGACATAGTATAATATGACTTACTGCTATATTAAGTCTTTACCTATTAAATTGCCGTTTTTTATGAAATAAGTTAACGCAATTTTTTTTTCTATATTTTTTATTTCTATTAATCAAAGTAATCACCCATGCAATCGATGCATCTTTCCCAACGCAGTGGCAGTTTATTGGTGCCCTTCTTGAATAAATCAGCTGGACGGGAGGCAACAAATTCTTCAAAGGCATTTTGTACTGCCTCTTGGGTATTGAATTTTTTCCCGCCAAAAATGCGGGAAAAAATTCAATACCCAAGAGGCCAAAATCCCGCCAAAATGCTTCGCGCTGGCGATCATTGAGTTCGTGGGGCACCCATTTGTCAAGCTTTTTTACCTTGCCAATTTGACGCAAATGTACCAATATTGTTTTGATACTAATTCAGCCGTAGAATAAGTATCATCAGCTTCCACAATCGCCTTTAATCGTCATTGTTGACCAAAGTTTTCGGACGACCATGGGGTTCATTTTTCAGGTCGAAATTTCCAGAACGGACGCGGGCAAACCAATAACAGGTGATGCGTTCGTTTGTAGTATTCGCTCCGTAAACGTCGTTGATGTTGCGTGCCGCTTGTGCCGCGTTGCTGCCACGACGGTGCTCATATTCCATAACTACTAGAATTTTTAACGTATCCATGAAGACGAAAAAGATTCAAATGCGATGAAAACATAATGCTTATCAATAAACAAATGATTAATTTTGAAAAAAGAATTCCGTTTTTTTTTTCAAATAAAATTAATTTGAAATTAGAATTCTTAGCCAAACAAAAATTATTTTGATTTGAAATGGCCAGTACTGTAGAACGGCAATTTCATAGGTAAAGACCTATTATTTCAGATTTCTACGTCTAGCGGTTTGGCCCGTGCGTCAATAGATGTGTCTGTCACTCAAGACATCTCTTATCAATTATATTATATATATATATATATATATAAATGAGGAGATGGCGGCAGCCTTCTTATAATGACTAAAAATAAAAAACTCGCCAACACGCTTGCCAAGAGTGGCAACTATGGAAAATATCCATGCAGGCAATCTATGGGGGACGCCTATGTTCAGCAATGGACTTTAATAGGCTGTAACGGTAACGGTAACGACGATTCTTTGACCACCTGTTGTGGTGGATGCTGTCCCATAGACACTTAGGTACATCTATCCTCGATTAAGAATCAAAATGCAGATGCGTTGTCACCCTCAAGGAGTAAGATATACGAGTGTATAACGGAACTTATCAAAGCCAATGTAGGTATAATAACTTTAATCCTCATAATGAAAATTATTTAAGACTAAAGTTAATGTTGTGATAACACATTTGGAGGTCAGTTTGTGTGTAATCCCTATATATAAAAATCAATTGCTGTACGTTAGTCTCGCAAAAACTCGAAAATAGCTGGACCGATTTTGATGAAATTTTTGTGTGTGTTTAGGTTTAGGTGAGTCCTGGATGATGTAGATTCAACAATTGACCCGTTAGGTGGCGCTGTTGAGATCCAGAAATCACCCGTGCAAAGCTGGGGTGAATCGCTTGTAAAAATAAAAATACGATTAAAATAAGTTTTAAGAATAGACTATATTTTAGAGAAATTATATCATCATCATTATCGTCCACTGCTCTACGTAGACTCCTCTAAGGAACGACACGAAACACTGTCCTGAGCCACCTGTATCCATCATCTTCCTGCATATTTTAATAGGTCATCACACCTTTAAGTCTTTCGGGAACTGAACTGCCATTCAAGAACCTTTCTTCCCCATCGGTTTTCGGTTCTCTGAAGTATTTGGCCGGCTTTGTTTCTCTGCACTCACCATACGAAATAAATTACGCTGCTATTTTACACTGCTATTATATTTCATATACCTAGAAAATCAACACTCAGTTCTATCAAAAGCAAATAGCGTTAAGACACAATTTCACTTTCAGTATTCTCTTTCTTATAAAACTCTACACATATTATAGCTACAAAAATTTCTGCCCTACTGAATTAAGGACGTGCTGAAAGACTTTGTTATTCATTCAAATTATTCCTACTGCAAAAAACTTCCGTAAATACGTAACATTAAAGGTTAATTTCCAAAAGCCTAACAAACCCGTAAACTGGCATACAAACTTGTTTTGCAAAAACTGATAGCAATAATTAATACGAATGAACAGTTGTTAATTGATTTTATGAACCTTGATGTTAATTAAAATATTGCATTATAATATTCTGCATTAAGAATTTATAACCAATTTTCTTGAACACAAAATAAATGAAAATGCGACTATGGTTTGTTAAAGAGATATTTAAAATACTACCGCGATAATTAATTTTCAAATAATATTCCACCTGTAGGTACCATTTACTTCACATAATGTTTTCTTATATTTACGCGAAGACTACACATTAAATGAAACTAATTTTACGGATTATATCCCTGTGACCATGGGTGTTGTAGCACCCGAAACGTCGGGAATTACGAGGGTGATCCAAAAGTAATGATAATCGGTTACTTCAGGTCCGCATAAAATCCAAAAAATATTTTTGCTTGCTTATATACTTACTACGTCAGCCTAAAAAAATCATATAAATAGATCACGATTTCCGGAGATACATTCATTTGAATACGAACTGTCAAAGAGATAACATCAACATGGAGAAAAAGAAATTAGAGCTGTCATCAAGTACCTCTGTTTGAAAAAATATCTTCAAAAGACATACACAGTGACTTAGTGGAAACATTGGGGACTCTGCCCTCCATATTCTACAGTTGCACGCTGGGCCAAGGAGTTTAAACTGGGCAGAACATCCACTGAAGATGAACATCGCGAAGGATGCCCATCCACGTCCCTCACTGAAGACAACGTGAAAAAGTCGAAGATGTTGTGTTGGCAGATCGAAGAGTGACCATCAGGCATGTAGCTGAGGTCACAGGATCTCATATGGCAGCGTTCAAAGAACTTGCGAACAAGTTGCATATGAAAAAGGTATCTGCGCGTTGGGTACCCAGAATGTTAACCGACGAGCAAAGAAAAATCGAGTTGACATTTCGAGGGTCAATCTCGAAAAGTTCCAAGCAGATCAAGAAATTTTTGTTCCGTTTTGTGACTATGGACGAGACCTGGATCCACCATTTTGATCCTGAAACGAAACAACAATCGATGACTTGAAGCGAGCCTCCTCACCGACGCCAAAGAAATTCAAAGTTTCAAGTTCGCGGGAAAGGTTATGGCATCTGTTTTTGGGACGCTCAGCATAATTATGGTGGAATATTTGGAAAAGGAGCCACTATTACGGGCTCTTACTACGCAGACCAAATAACAAGATTACGGAGGCCATTAAGGAAAAAGACGCGGCAAACTGCGAGCTGGAGTGCTGTTTCACCAAGACAACGCACCGGATCACAAAGCCGCAGTTGCGATGGCTGCCATTCAAGAAACGGATTCGAACTGCTCGAACACCCTCCCTATTCGCCAGATCTAGCTCCTAGTGATTTCTACCTCTTTCCTCGGCTCAAGGAACGCCTCCAAGGCAAGAAATTCGAAGACGATAGCGAAGTAATGGCCACTGTTGAAGCGTTTTGGGAGAGTCAAGACAAACAATTTTTTCAAAGAATCCTGGGTTTAGAAAAGATGGACTAAATGTATTGATTTGTTAGAGACTATGTAGAAAACAAATTATTATTTTAACTTAATGACCGTGTTTTATTTTCATTATCATTACTTTTGGATCACCCTCTAAAAAGTTAAAATTAAACGCGATATAATCCAAAATTAGTTTCATTTAACCATTTAGTTCACTTAAATATTCAAACTAATAATAATGTCACTTATTAATAATTATATATATATATATATATATATATATATATATATATATATATATATATAATCCCATATTATCCTGTGGGTGTCGTAAGAGTGGGAAACAAATGAGGAGATGGGCGGCAGCGCCTTCTTATAATGACTAAAAATAAAAAACTCGCCAACACGCTTGCCAAGAGTGGCAACTATGGAAAATATCCATGCAGGCAATCTATGGGGGACGCCTATGTTCAGCAATGGACTTTAATAGGCTGTAACGGTAACGGTAACGACGATTCTTTGACCACCTGTTGGTAAGGAGATGCTATGTCCCATAGACACTTAGGTACATCTATCCTCGATTAAGAATCAAAATGCAGATGCGTTGTCACCCTCAAGGAGTAAGATATACGAGTGTATAACGGAACTTATCAAAGCCAATATAATATAATAACTTTAATCCTCATAATGAAAATTATTTAAGACTAAAGTTAATGTTGTGATAACACATTTGGAGGTCAGTTTGTGTGTAATCCCTATATATAAAAATCAATTGCTGTACGTTAGTCTCGCAAAAACTCGAAAATAGCTGGGCCGACTTTGATGAAATTTTTTGTGAGTCCCTGGATGGTGTAGATTCAACAATTGGACCCGTTAGGTGGCGCTGTTGCCGAGATCCAGAAATCACCCGTGCAAAGCTGGGGTGAATCGCTTGTAAAATATAAAAATACGATTAAAAATAAATGAAAAAAGAGACAAATTTATCTATTCTTACTATGGCATGCGTAAAATTTTCGTTTTTTTTTCCTACTTTAAAGCAATGAATAGCAGTAGGTAATTTATATCCAGCACTCAGTCAGAGTCAATGTATGACATCGTACATTGCTCATCGCGTTTCAACGAAGAATGCCTACTTGCTACTTGCATGCACCTTTGTAATATTTTTCATGGCCGGAGCTGCGCGGAGTTAGGTTTAAAATAAAACAGTTGTGGATCTCGTTTGGTGGTCGATACGCGCGAATCGCGAGTGTTACGTTTCCATTACGTTACGTGTGCAATTATCACATATTGATCTGAATATTGAAGTGAACTAAATGGTTAAATGAAACTAATTTTTACGGATTATACAGCGTTTAATTTTAACTTTTTAATTCCCGACGTTTCGGGTGCTTTACAGCACCCATGGTCACGGGGGATATAATCCGTAAAAATTAGTTTCATTTAATGTGTAATCTTCGCGTAAATATAAGAAAACATTATGTGAACTAAATGGTACCTACAGGTGGAATATTATTTGAAAAATTAATTATCGCGGTAGTAATATTTTAAATATCTCTTTAACAAACCATAGTCGCATTTTCATTTATTTTTATGTTCAAGAAAATTGGTTATGAAATTCTTAATGCAGAATATTATAATGCAATATTTTAATTAACATCAAGGTTCATAAAGACAATTAACAACTGTTCATTCGTATTAATTATTGCTATCAGTTTTTGCAAAACAAGTTTGTATGCCAGTTTACGGGTTTGTTAGGCTTTTGGAAATTAACCTTTAATGTTACGTATTTACGGAAGTTTTTTGCAGTAGGAATAATTTGAATGAATAACAAAGTCTTTCAGCACGTCCTTAATTCAGTAGGGCAGAAATTTTTGTAGCTATAATATGTGTAGAGTTTTATAAGAAAGAGAATACTGAAAGTGAAATTGTGTCTTAACGCTATTTGCTTTTGATAGAACTGAGTGTTGATTTTGTAGGTATATAAGGAAATATAATATCAGTAAAAATAGCAGCGTAATTTATTTCGTATGGTGAGTGCAGAGAAACAAAGCCGGCCAAATACTTCAGAGAACCGAAAACCGATGGGGAAGAAAGGTTCTTGAATGGCAGTTCAGTTCCCGAAAGACTTAAAGGTGTGATGACCTATTAAAATATGCAGGAAGATGATGGATACAGGTGGCTCAGGACAGTGTTTCGTGTCGTTCCTTAGAGGAGTCTACGTAGAGCAGTGGACGATAATGATGATGATATAATTTCTCTAAAATATAGTCTATTCTTAAAAACTATATCGTACATTTTTTATTTAATGTATAAAAATTGGAATTAAAGATAAATGGGTTTGATATTAATGTCTTAATGTTAAAAATTATGGTGTTTATTAAAATAGGTTGATTGACAAAATTATACTATTATGTTAAATTAAATGCACGCTCGAGAATCTCGTATGAGCCACAAAATTAAATTCATTATTGAATCAGCAATTACAAGTTATTGTATCAAACCTCAGAAAGGCTGCACTCGCACATGAGCAATATCCAACATTATCATTGAATGACGGTAGACTCCTTATGGAGGAAGTAACTGGCCTTGGAATTAGCCTGTCCTGTGTTATTCTAATTCGTTTCGGTTCACTTGAGACACCTTATACGTACAAGTAGTGTTTTTGTTACGTTACGAGCGTCTCTCTAATATTAAATTTATAGCGATATTTCTTTAGTAGTAATCCTTTAAACATTTAATTTTGTATTAAGTAATGATAATTGAAGCTTTTTACTCGTCTATAAAGGGCAATCCTTTGACTAGTGTTTCATAACAATAACTTTGCGACTGTACCTAATATAAATTCTATATCTACCACATATTTTTAAAGGATAAATCATAAACTGGATTATAATCCAAAAACAGTTTTTGTCAAAAAATGAACATGATTTCTATACTTGCAAAGTTTCATGTTGAATTAAATAAATTATCGAGGTTGAATATATAGAAGAAAATTTTTAATGATCTATATATTGAACTACAACTTTGTAGTAATTTTCATGAGAGCGAGTAGCTTTTCCGGTGTGACCGATCCTCAATGATGTGACGTCACTCTATCGATCCTTCCTTTACTGTCAATGTGCTTAGAGTAGGACATGGGCAACTGCGCGCGCAACTCGGAAATGGTTTATTATCTGTTATAATAATTGCTAAACATTTTTTTGAAAAATTATCTTAATTTATAGATCTGTTACCTTAAAGCCGTATTCTTAAATTTTCCATAACATTTTCGCCTTAAATTTGTAGAAAATGTATATCAAACGTTATTATTATTTTTTAGATTGGCAACACTAAAAGTACTTGTACGACTTATATCTAACAACATGTATGTAAAGTTTAGGTACGTAATTGTTGTTATATATTGGGAAACTGTAGCGCATGCGCGAAAAACATGGCGACACGGAGATATTATACCAGACTTTTACTGCGGGGTAGTGCAGAGTTGGACCTGGCTATTGTTAATTTTAACAAAAATTGTTTTTTTACTGTTTTTATAATTCTTAAGTCCACTACCATATATCATACTATATATTCCATATACCACTTACATATTCCGTGGGTGAAGTAAAAGGCAACAGAGGGAAATGAACTGCGGTTGCTAACCCACCTGCAAAGTGTGGCAACTATGGCAATAACCCTATGTTAAACAGTGGACTTCAGGCTGTAATGATGATGATGAATTGTAAAACAATTTATTTCAACGTATGACGAACGCTAAATTAAGAATTAATATTTATTTCTGAAATATTGTTATAATTTATAGTAATTAGACTAAAAATAGACAAACCAAACTACGCATATTCTTAAAAGTAGAAGAATTAAAAAAAGTTAAAAATGTGTAAAAAATAACACAGCACTGAAGCATAGTTTTGTGTATTACACTAGAAGCCGAAAAACTGTGTGACAAATAACTTCACCTTAGTCCCAACTAGCGAGATCTGGTGAGCGTAAGATTATTAGTTCGCATTGGAAATATGTATGTAAGTTTGCAGAACATATTCCCAATATTTTTTTTCCAATGTTCATCAATAGATTTGTATTTGGAAATCCTTATCTTCTAATCACATTAAACTTTAATTAATAAAAAAGACGTTTTACTGAACCGGCTCTATGAGTACACTGAAACCTTTTTAAGCCTTAGAAAATCTAAATACGGCTCTGTGCGGCGTCTGCATTCGGGCGCTGTCGGCAACTATCGTATATTTCCGCGGTTCACCTTACAACCCTCGCCGAGATGCCTCCTCGGCATACCGAAAAATCTTTAAAATTTCTGATCCCCATAACAGAAGGAAAACAAAATCAATTTTAAGTGAAAACGATGACTATTTTATTCTACACATTCAAAGTATTAAGTGTAATGTTAAATAGTTCGGTTGTTTTAATTTAGTGCCTGTGATAGTTAATCGTGCTACTTCTAAGCAATTTTAGTGGTGTTCAAGTTGATAGGAGGAGAAAACCAGGTAATTAAATATTATAAAAACACTGTATAAATATATATAGTAGAATAAAAAATATTTATTATGTTCGTGTAAATTCAGTAATTTCGTAACAAGAAATTGTAATCCATATATTAAGATATGTTTGAGATTTACTACCTTCTTTAAATGCTTCTTACGGGAGTTATATTTTGTGTTATCTATTACTTGGCTCGACACTATTAAGGATTCCACCAGTCATATCGATTATTTAAGATTGGTATTCCTCTGTTCCTTTGTGAAAAAATTGCCATTTCGGCTCATTGGTTTTTATTCGCTTTCCGTAAAAGGGCGTTGTAATCTTATAATACCTTGATAAGTCTACTACCCTTTTATTTAAAGCCCTTTATGGGTTCTTAAGTGAGCTCAGTAACTTAAGCTCTACATTTACTAAGTATTAAGAAAGTAGTTTTAATGCATCTTAATTCCGTTTTAAAAACGGTCAAAGTAAATATTTTCTAAATGAGTATTTTATGGTTTACGTTTCTAAATAAACATTTTAAAATACCAATATTATATTATGTCGTGATTTTTTTAGTAAAAATTTATATTGACAAAAATAAATGTATTGTTCTATACATCTATAGATTTTATGTTCACACGGTGAATATAATATATCACCTGCACATTTAATCTAAGTTTTGTAGCTTAAATCCATTTTAGTTAACTTTTATATAACAAAATTATACTCAAGCCTCTTCAATGACTCTACATAATCTATTAAAGGCTGATTTTTCAATCATCGGATTATGATCAAGTTATAACCTAAAAAGTGAAATAAATTGTAACTTGACTGGACATAAAAACGAAACAATTAGCTAACTTTATAAATCCCTCTGAGTAAGTACAAACATGTAAGACAAATCCCAAAACGAGTTTATTCATTTTTTGTAAGCATGTGCCAAAGTTGATTTACGACGAAGATTAAATTTGTGAAAAAATTTAAAGTGGAATTATCTTTTTATCAATTTATTCCTTCTTGTTTCAGACTCAACGCCATGAAAGACACCGACGACGATTATGACTGAAAAAGAAGTCAATAGAATGTTGGGTAAGTATTAATATTATATTGTACTAAAATAAATATGGTAGAATATAATAATCCTGGAATCATACTTTACTAATCTTTATTTCTATTTAATTGAAATAATAGGATAGAAGTTTTATGCGTAAACTAATATAGCATTCAGCAGGTCAATTATAATTTAGACTGGTTTATAAATATATAAATATTGTAAACAAAATATTATGCTGATAAATTAAATATATCTTCTTCTATCTTCTATACACATGATAAAAATGTAAATTGCAGGTAAATTGTATATTTTGTGACAAGTGATTGAGAACGACTTAAAAATAAGTGATTAAAAAAATTTAACTTAAAAATATTTCTATCATTTTTCGAAATGTCTGACTGTCTGTTTGTTTATAAACGCATCACGTCTAAAGTATTCATATTTTTCGAAAATCATAAAGCTTATCTTCCAGTAACATTTAGTTTTTGTTTTATTAACATCGGTTCAATCAAAGTTATGATTATTATTTTGAAGTATATTTACGAATTTGTTCAACGGTGGCGTTGAGTCATGCATTTTAATCTAATCTCAGAAATCGTAATTAAATGATATAAATTATTTTACTATCTTTATAATATAATATAGTTAGGCCCTCACAAGTCTAACTCCATGACCATCTATGCCAAGTGAGGGCCGGACATTGGACTTTTAATTGACTTAACTAATGACCAACGGAGCTCTAGCTGCCTTCAATGATTGAGAGACAATTACGTAGGACTATTATAGGGCCACTACCCGAGGGTGAGCGTCGGGCACATCTGGAGCTGACGCTGGACGTGACAGTGTACGGGCCGTCAGTGGCTCTCTGCTGAGCAGGCGGGCAAGAGTCGGGAAACCCAAAAATATTACAGCCGATCAACGGGAAGGGACGGGGTTGGGTGATGTTTTGCAATTTAGGGATTTACCTACAAACTCTGCCGGCTCATCTACAACGACCACAAATAATACAGAAAGTGATGATAGAAGAAGAAAGTGGTCAACAGAAGAACTTCAGGAATTAATGTTTTGTTACTTTAAAGCAAGATCAATAGAACCAGGATACATAGGCAGATATTACAGAAACTTTTCGCAGAAAGGAACCCGAATAAACCTAAAATTCATAAGGTTAACGGAAACACTTTATCAAATCAATGACGAAGGACCATTAAGCAAAATGTACTATCACAAGAACTACTAAACCGAATACAAAAAGAAGCAGAGGGTATCACACCTATAGATAACTCAAATTCAAACGACATCGGAATACAAGATATACAAATTAGAAAACAAAATTTACAACATACACAAGACACAATTGAACAAGCGGAAACAATTGAACAGATGACAAATAATATAGAGGTAATTGATGATCAAAATCCATTAATCTTGCACTTCCTTCAAATATTAGCGGAAACTAATGAAACGAGACTTGAAGATCGAGTATTTCTACCTAAAGCTAAAATCAATAAATGTTTCTTAGAAAATCTGCACACATTAAATGAGTATTTACCTAATCTTTTAGTTACTAATAGTAGTCTGCACGAAATAAATAATGTTATTATACGCCACGGCTAAAACTCTAATATTAAACAACAATCAAAAACCTCACAAAACTAATAATATTATTAAACCAAAATGTGTTCCACCATGGAAAAAATAATACAAGCTAAAATAGATAAGTTTAGGAAGGAATTAGGACAGTTAAAAGAAATTGGAAAGGGAATCAAAACACGTAGGGTGATGAAAATAAAGGAAAAATGATATACCAAATACAACATTCGGAATGTAAATGATTACAATAATATAACAGAAACTATTAAGCAAAAAGTTAAAGCTTTAGCTGGTAGAATAAAGATATACGAAGACATAAACACTAGAAAAATCCAGAACAGATTATTTAATGAAAATGAGCATAGACTGTATAGAAGTTTAGGATGCAATAACAACAAAAACATCAAAATACCGAGTAAAGAAGGAGTGGAAGAATTTTGGAACTCAATTTTATCAAACCGAACGCAGTACAATTTTGATGCTAATTGGATAAAAGAAGTAGAAATGATGTCAAGTGAAATACATAGAGAAGATATACAAGAGATAACAGAGGAACAAGTAAAATTTGCAATCAGAAAACTGTTAAATTCCTGGGATAGATAAAATACAAAATTATTATTTAAAATGCCTAACCAGTGTTCATAAATACTTAGCTTCATTATTCAGTAAAATAGTTTCAGGTACAGAAATAATGGAAGAATGGTTCGTTACGGGACAAGTTATATTAATACCTAAAAATGAAAACACCGAAAACCCAAAGAACTGTAGACCAATAGCATGTTTACCGAGTATGTACAAATTACTTACTTCCGTATTAGCCAACGTATTGTATAGCCATTGTGATAAAAATAACATAATGGCCGTAGAGCAACGGGGATGTCACCGTGGTGCCAGGGGATGTAAAGACCATCTAATGGTTAATAAGGCCATATTGGAGGATGCACATCAAGCTCAAAAAAACCTGAGTATGGCATGGATTGACTATCAAAAAGCCTTCGACAGTGTATCTCACGAATGGCTTCTTAAGGTACTTGATGTCTATAAATGTCCACTCATGGTTAAGAGATTACTTCAGTTGGCTATGCCACTATGGAGGGTGATCATGACGGCCCGTGGGTCACACGATTCAGTTACCACAGAACCGATTTATGTTAGGCGTGGAATTTTCCAGGGTGACTCCCTCTCACCATTGTTATTCTGCTTAGCTATTAACCCACTTTCGTATATACTTAATAAATATGAACTGAAAGGATATAAACTCAAGGACAGTCTCTGGATCAATCACCTACTATACATGGATGACCTTAAATTTTATGCAAACAATAAGAGTAATTTGAAAGTATTATTGGATAGTCTGGAAGTATTTACAAGCGACATAGGAATGCAATTTGAACCAGAAAAATGCAAAACAATACACCTGAGTTCTGGATATAGAAGCAATGCAATAGGAGAAGATCATATACTTTTAAGCGGGGAAACGTTTGAGGAACTTGCAATAGGAGATAGATTTAAATATTTAGGAATACATGAATCAGGAAAAATAGAACAAAGCATCATAAGAGATCAAATAGTTAAAGAATATTTTAAAAGAATCAAGAAACTAGTGAACACTCATCTCAACTCACGATATTTGATAAAAGGTATTAATACATACGCAGTCCCAGTTTTACTTTACTCATTTGGTATTATAAATTATAAAAATAGTGATCTTAAGAAAATAGATATAAAAACAAGGAAATTACTAGCAATTAAAAAGGTACATCAGCAAAAAGCAGAAATAGAAAGGCTATACTTACCTGTGACACAAGGAGGAAGAGGTCTGACAAATATAGAGTACACGTATAAAGCATAAATAGTTAAATATAAGCAATATCTGAAAACAGAAAGCGATTATCTTATTAAAATAATAATGCAATACGATACACATAGGGACAAATATTCAATAATAAAAGAAGCACAAGAGATAGATAGAGAATTACACTTACCACTAGGAAACACATATACGGACAAAGAGATTAAGATGGCAATAGTTAAAAACCACAATGAACAGTGGCGACAAAAGCCTTTACATGGACAATTTCCTAAAAAAGTATTAGATCAGGCCAATATAGACATAAAACTTTCGTATAAATGGTTTAAAAAGCAAGAGGTATCTCCAAGTATAGAGTCATCAATATTTGCAATACAAGACCAGGCAATTATTACGCGGCAACATCAACGTGATATATTAAAAGAGCCAGTAGATGGAAAATGTCGTCTGTGTTCCTGTTAGAGCATGCAATACCGTTATGTCGTTACCGCAATTTTGGGAATTTCGCGCTGTATTTCAGTACCGCAAAAGCGAGATTACAGATGCGAATTTCGCGGTATTAAAAACGAACCCGGTATGAAACCGGAGAAACAATAGGTAAATATCTGGAGAAAGTGTATAATTATATGCTAAGCATTCCACCAACGAGCGTAGAAGCTGAGAGCATTTTCGGCTGCTGGATACATATGTAATAAAAGAAGTTCTTTTAATGATGAGACAGTGGATATGCTTTGCTTTTTACATAAACATTTCCAAGGTAAAAATTAAGATAAGGGTTATGTGTGATTAATTGTAGTTATCTCATGTTAGTGTTTTAATTTAACCACCATTAAAGATTTTTTTACTCATGTTTTTATTTTAGTTAAACCGCCATTAAAGGATTTTTTAATTTCGCAATATCGCAAATTTTGCGATATTACAAGTTCCGATACCGTAATATTGTGGTATTGAAAATGTATTGCGGCATTGCATGCTCTAGTTCCTGTAAAGATGAAACCACACAGCACATAATATCCGGATGCGACAAACTAACAGGGACATACTATGTAAAGCGACATGATAACCTTGTCCAGTGTGTCTATTGGTGTCTGGCTAAAAAGAACAAAATAGAAGTTTCTAACCTTTGGTGGCAAGAAACACTCATCCGGCCACAAATTAAAGAAAATGAGTTTGCTAAAATCATGTGGGAAATGCCCGTCCAAACTGATATTACCGTAACACATAATAGGCCTGATTTAATATATATTGATAAAACTAGTAATATAACATTCTTAATAGATATGACTGAACCATCAGACTACAATATAGGACTCAAGGAAATTGAAAAATTAAGCAAATACCACCTGCTGAAAACTGAAGTTAGTCGTTTGTGGAATACACAAGCAATTGCCATTCCCATAGTAATAGGAGCAACGGGAGTACTAGCTAAAAGTATCAAGAAATACATAGATAAATTGGATAGCCATATTAACATTAGCATCCTTCAAAAACAAGCAGCTATTCACACGTCAACTATACTCACCAATGTGCTAGGTGATACTGTATTCGTACATAATCAACAAGATCATCTACATATACAGAACACCCAACAGTCATCAAACACGCAGCAGTCACCAAGCAACACCGCAGACACATCGAATATACAACATTCACTAAACATCCAAGATAAACACATACAAACCATGCAATAATTATCAGATACAACGGACACACAACAATCATCAAACGCACCGGACTCATCTAACACAAATCATACTCCGAATACACAACAGTCACTAAATTCTCGACAAAAAAGAGGACGAGGGAGGAAAAGAATGAGAACTGTCGAGTAAAACACACAAAATATATCTTGAATGACACTTTTAACTTATATAATATTTTTAATTAAATTACATCATATTATTGAAAAAAGTATCATACAAAACTACAATATTATATTAATTTAAAACACATAAATGGGGATATATAAATGCCTTTTTTCCTGTGGGTTGCAGGACGGGGTATTTATTAAAACCGACGTAAGTCGTGAACGGGTCTAATATAGTTATACCCAAAACACAGTAAACAAAAAAGAAGAAACAGAAACAGAAACTTTTTTATTCAATGTAGATTATAAATAATACTTATTGAAAGTCACTCTTATGTTTAATTACCACTGCCTGGTTTGAAAAGGAAAACCTCTGAAGAATATATTTTCTCACAAAGCTTTACTTAATACCATCATTTTTAGAAAAAGTACAATAGTTAAACAGTGTCATCGATAAAGGTTGTTGTACAAATGTAATTGAAAAAGGCGCGTTGTGTTTTCCTTTCCTGTAGATGTGTCGACTTTATTCTTATTATTACCTATTATAGGCGAAATAACTCAAATACCAAAACATTACTATGTATTTCATAAAATACATATATTTACCATAAAATCATTGTGATGTAGAGCTAGGATGTCAATCAAATCAAAGATTAAAATTGTACTTTTTTGAAATAGTGCCTATCTATTAAAAGGGCAAAGTAAGATGTTCTAATTTAATTAAAATGTAACCTAACAGCTTTTATACGCTCCAATGCTAGGCACAGGCATCGTCTTATTTCTGAAAAGCTTTTTTGGAACAGGGAAGAATTAATCGCGCTGACCTATTGAAGGTCAAAGATTACTTTTACATCTTTGTACTTTATATTATAACCAATTTTTTTTTAAATTTTTATTACTTTCCGATGTTTACTTATTTAGAGGAAATTGTTACGATGTTGTACTTTACTAATATATATTGTTATTTCCTTATGAAAATATTTAAAGTAGCCAAATACTACATTTTTAACACGAGTCCTATATTTTTCTTATTAAAATATCACTTATTAAATCTCTAAAAGTATCAATAATTGTATAATAAATATACCATCGCTATCAATTTAATCAACCATAGATTTAGTTTATTTTAATTTATATTCTTTTAATATTTACTTACGGGTGTCACTGTTTACTTTTAATAAATATATCTTAAAAAATTTTACAATGGTACTCGGCTCAAATTAGTAATTTCTTAAAAGAACGTAGTAGACACAGATAACGCCACCGTTTATGATGTTTTTATATGCGTTCTACTGCTGAGCATAGACCTGCTCTCATTTCTGAGAAGGTTTTAGGGCAAGGAAATGTCCGCCGCGATGCTCAAATGCGTGTTGGCGACCTTCAAAATATTGTCGAAATATTTTTTTGGTTTCTGATGTGGTTGTGATTCATGTTTTCCTTCCCCGCTGAGCACATAGTAAATCAGCACTTAAAATTGCAATTATCAATTTCATTGCGGTAATCGAACCCCAGTTGCTCGCGTACTGTATAATTTACAGCGAGTGCTTAGCCCCTGTGCTACCACGGCTCATGTTAAATCTTGAATTCGCCACCTTCACCTTTGGAATGACAATAAACAACGCGACTTGCAAGAGCGGTTTGAAGGGGGTCAGGGACTGAAGACTTTTTTCGCATTACTTTAAAATGACACAAACATTTCAAGAGAGTTATCTATTCTTCTTCTTCATCATCATCACCCTTTAAACTCTACTACAAGACATGGGCCTCTCCCACTGTCGGGGAGATTTGGCATAATTCCCACGGTTGGCAGGCAGATTGACAAACGCAACTTAAGACGTCTCGTACCTTTGACGTTGCTGTCCGTATCCGGTCTGCTTATTTTATGTCTGGCTCTGATGTAACTGATATGGTTATGGTCATTAGATTTTTCTGAAACGAATGTAAACGAATTATCGTTCGTTAAAGCTTTCTTGCATTGCATACTTCAATTCAAATTATAATAATTAACCTCTTCCTTAGTTTCTTTTTCATATTTTATTAGTGCAAATCTACGTTACTTAGTTTTATCTACCGACTTCAAAAAGGAGACGGTACTCAATTCGACTGTATGTTTTTTTTTTTCTTGTTTTCTTTTTTTTATGTGGCGATGATTCTTTTTTTATTTTAAAGCTGGTGCTTTTCATGTGGTCCCATATAAATTTGATCAAGGTCTGACCAATAGTTTTTAAGTTTTTCTTAATAATTTATATTGAAGTCGGTTGTACAAAATTTTTAATTTTTAATTATTTTAAATAAAATACTGAACGTAACGGCAACCTCAGTGTTAAAGTCATCCATGCACTTGATCGGTTTTGCGAGTATGATGAATGGATGAAATTACTCCTTACTAGGACCTGGCCCGGGTTCGCCTGGAGACAATCTATTAATGTGGCGTTATTAAATTAAAGATAATCAGAGACCCTTTATTTTGTAAATTTTTCGTTTTTTCAAGGTAAATCTTCAAGTTTTTCGGATTAATATAGCCTAGATCCATCCCGGCATTGCTCTCTATCTTCGTAAAGTCTAGACTAGTCTCATTACAATCAGTTCAGCCATTCCGAAGATTAGCCTGCACAGACAGATAGACAGCTAGACAAAAATTTAAAAAATGGTTGCTTGACTTGACTAAATGTGAGCTCAATAAAAGCCAGTTATTTCAATATTACAGACACTTCAATTTTATTAATATCTATACTTAGATAAGTATAAAAATATCTATACTATTACTGTTTGAGTTGGAACAGCAGTAACTTTTATAAAATATAATAAATTAGGCCCAAAGTAATAAAACAATAAAACAAATAAATTACCCACTAACAAAGATTCTATTATGCGAAGATGCTATGCGAACGAAGACGCGGGTACAACTAATTTATAAATAAATTTAAAAAATGTCTACTGAATCAACTGTAAGTTGAAATGATCAAATATACTTACATACGTTATTTTCAGATTTAGTAACCTATTTTAGTATATACTTATTAAATTTGTAATAAATATTATTTTTTATTATGTGTGGTGGAGCCACGCTGCATATATGTTTGTAGCGCGAATGGGTCGGCTCAACCGGGGAAGGAGCACGCTCTCAAAGAATACCAGCGTGAAATAGCAGCTTAATGCTGCTGTGTTTCATATGGTGATTGTAGGAACCCGAGACCCTTTTAACCGGAAACGAGACATTCCATCTTAGTCCTTAGGGGTAACAACGCATTTTCATTTTTATTCTTAATGTCTATGGTCTATGTCTATGGGCCACAGTATCAACTTACCATCAGGTGGACTGGTGTGCCCGTTTGTCACCCTTATTTTATAAAAAAAAATATAACCAGTGTAATAGCAATAAACTGCAGTAAATTTAAGATGTCTAATATTTTTATAATGTGGCTGACACACATAATCGTGGAATGCAGTATTAAAATGGTGTGAAGATAATAAAACCGGAACATCTCAGCTAGTTATTCACTCCTCGAACCAAGAGGATTGAGCTGTTTCATACTTTTCACGGAATGTTAGATATCTATTTTTAGCTTAAGTTATGTACTCATAAAATATGAGATAATTCATCTTTTCTTTATGAAGAATAAATATGTCTGAATGTTTATATGTAAACTGCCTTCTCGATACAGGAGAAAATCGTAGTGTGAGGATAACTTTTTATATACAGACTTCATCGTAAAGTCCGAAGCACACGACGTGCGCGTGACGAGCGCGTACATCGCGGCACTAATTAGTAATTTACCGACTTTATTAACTGTATCGAATACGTCACATTCCCTGCGTTCCGCTTACTACGCGAGCGAATGCAAACGATGTAGTGAATGCTGCCAGGCTCACGCGCTGCACACGTCACGTGTACACATTTGATGTACTCCGTCCAAAAAAACCAAAGTCGCCAATGCGACACCATCGACCACATCTTTGAAGCTTTATATTTTGTTTACGTTCACTGTTAACCCCACAAAAATAAAAACCTACCACAAAATATCTTTCTCTTGATCAGACCAGATATCAAATCACAAACTATATATAGATCTATCCAAAAAACCATAGATAAATATTTGTAGTAAATCCTTATTCGTACTACTGGCTAAAATTATTAGGCTTGTTGAAAGGTTTGAATGTAGGCACCTGCGGATGTCACGTCTTACAACTAAATAATATAATAGTGGAAGAAAACGACTAGTGGCCAAGGTTTCACTACCATTTAAAGAGTTGTTTTAAAACCTGTTTAGGATATATAATTAACAGTCTTATTGCTGTTTTATAGGTCTAATAGAAATGTGCACTTTAATGACTTCCGAACGAACCCGTATTATTTCCAATCTCTACATAGTATAAAACAAAGTCGCTTCCCGCCATCTGTACGTTTCGATCTTTTAAACTATGCAACGGATTTTGATGTGGTTCATCAATAGAGAGAATAATTTAAGAGAAAGGTTTATATGAATAATAAATGCATATTGTGTATTATATAATTTTTCTGACCGTGTGTATGTGACTAATCTCCTCATAAACGGCTGGACAGATTTTACGAAATTTTGTGTGTGTGATAAGGTTGATTAGATAATGGTTTAGATTCACAATAGGACCCAGAAGGTGGCGTAGTTGTCATGATCCAGAAATTAACAGTGCGAAATCGGGGCGGATCGCTAGTTTGTATATAAAAGGGCAGTTGGCAAGAGATCTTTAAAATGGATAAGTACATAATATGACTATGCGTTATGAAAAAAATATTGTTAATAAACGTGCACATTTATTTTTTGACAAATTTTAAGGCTACATTATCCATACGGGGTCCTTTGTTCTATGAAGATTAATCACGTTTATGTTTAATTACGTTAAAATTAATTTCACGTTTAAAATTAATTTAGATGCATGGTGTTATTTGGTAGTGATAGTGCAACAAAGGAGAAATATGCAAGACTAGCTTAGAAATCTAAACACAAAAAATATTAAATATACTTTTCTGTCTGCTTTTTAATAGTACATCTATTGCTTGATATTGGACATTTTAGTAAATTAAAACAAGACGCGAATTAATTAATTATTAATATCATAGATTAAAGATTACATTAATTCATTAATATGAGTATAATGACGCCAAAATAATAGTTCCAGAGCTATATTATCGACCAGGGACAGCCAAAGCTTGCTCGAAACTGTTTATTGTCCAATATTACGTAGTAATAATTTATATTCTTTGAAAATGTCATCATCTTAAATTCGTAATCATCATTGTTGAACATGGGGGATGGACCATATATTATGCTATATATATGTCAATTGCAGGAAAGATTTGCCACATCACGACGCTTGAATTAACGACCGCAATACCACACATATCACTATATACACTTTGACTATGTTTCCTGGCACCTCGTCATCTCAGTAGTCTTAAAATTTTACGTGTGGCATAATATATTTTTTATTGTCATTAACGAGCTAACATTTTACTTAGTGGTAAGTAAACACATTATGGTCTATAGGTGCGTTGCCTTACAGCCTGTTATTACGCCGGCTCTATCACCATTTAAACCAAAACACAAATATGAACACGAACACGAACACGAACACGAACGAGCACAGGGTAGTACCTAAAAAGAAAAGGAGTCCTTCTGATAGATGGGTAGATGAAAAAGGATGCGAGATGATTATTCATCTATCGGGAGCCATAAGATCTTTCTGGCATTTCCTATACTTATACCACCTGCGACATCCACTCGTAAGAGTGGCGTGATGGATTATTTTATGAGTCATCATACTACACAAACAATTTTGCATTAACCAATCTTCATCTACTCTAAATCTACATGTACTTTGAATAAAAAAATTACTTATTATTTTCATCTAAAATGCTTAGTTTGGATGACAAAAATAACTCTACGTAGAGTAACTACGTAAGAGCTCTACCGGTTGTAGAGCTCTTACATACTTTCGTGAATTTTTGATATCTATTTTTGTTAAATACGACGTAGTTGGATATCTTAACAAACTAATACGAAATGTTTCATTTATCATAATAAAATACTTCTTAAATCAATAATTAATTAATATTTATTTAATTAAAAGAAGTTTATATTTCGATCTATTTCTAAACTAAAGACGTAAAAATATTGATACACAAAAATAAGCAAATATTTTTATTATTAATTAAAAAACATTTAGTATTTTTATAAATTAATATTTAGTAAAAAAAAAATTCGTCACTCGAAAAATAGAATGTTTACCTAAGTAAATTGACAAATGGGCACATGGCTCTTGTGTAATCATAGTACATACTTGTATATTTTACTTGAGTGTAGACACCTAAAACTTTTTACTTGATTATGACTCTTAATACTTTGTAATGAAAACGCGGCATTATTATACTAATAGTTGACACCGGCTCTCCGTGACAGTACCCACCCAAAAAAATGTAAAACAGAGAGACATTATATCCCCGAAACTCATCACCGATGCAAAGAAAGACGTTTTCAAGCTACTGGACTGTAAAGGATACATCATTCACATTTCATTTGCGGACCATAATATAGTCATTATGACAGAATCCGTGAAGGACTTTAGCACAATGTTAAACGACCTTAATAGTATCTACCAACAGATAGATCTGAAGATGAATACGCACAAGGCAAAAATTAAGTCGCACGGTAGCTATTGGAGACATTACGCTCGAAGCAGTTGATGAGAACGTGCGCCTTGGACAAAATGTCCTATTAAGTAAGTCCAACTTCGATTAAGAGATCAGCCGACGAATCTGACCTTAAACACATAAAACCAGTACCTGTTGCCAGTGATGACTTACTGAACAGTAAGGTGGTTATTTACTGCTAGCCGTGTGAGGAATCTCTAAGTGTTCGGAGTTTATCTGCGTGATAAGATCTGTAATGAGGATATCCACAGATAAAGCGTGAATGGCATAACCCAGTGGTTCTACTGATATATTAAAAAGACTAAGTAGGTAAGTAGGGTGAAGTGGTAATGGACCGGCCATGTACTCGTAACTCAAAAAACAACAACCTTAAGGTTCTCGAGTGGTACTCAGGGATGACAATGCAATTGGCCTTTTTTATTTGATGTTAATAATTTGATGTATAAATACGCAGAAGTATTAATTTTAATAACAATATGAATTAAAAATTAAAACGCATTCGAACTTTTACATTAAGGATCGCTCTAGTACGTCACGTCACATAACGTAAAGATGAAGTGTTCACTATTCATAGTGCATAAAAACAGAAGGCACGTAATACAACTTTTCAAACCATATACAAGTTACCGCTATGCATCAGGTAGCTGAGCTTCCTGAGCCCGCTACGTATATCATTTTCCATTAGCCCTTTAATAGAGTCACAACTCCGGTACAGTGAAGTCAATACACCCGACTCATCAGCAAGTGATAAACTAAGCGTAACAAAACAAGACTTTATAACTATTAACACAAGGTGCAATTTCACGTTTGATATACATATATGTATCCCGTTGTTGACATGAGGTTGACATTGGCATCATAAAAATGCTTTACAAAGTGTGGCATATATTTTTAGCCTTATTAAGAAATCACGTCAAGGCCCCGGAGCGCAGCGTTATTCAAGATTCACCTACGCTATTATTAGGTCGTTTCACAGACGACTTCATTTTATTACCGATAACCTAAAGATAAACAGAGCAGTTGGCAATAACAACATATCGAAAATCGCTGTTATAAAACAGTACCAAATAGTACAGTACCTAGTGAAACAACGAAGGTTATGCTGAAACCAAAGTGTTACGTAAATAAAATATTAAAAATAACAGTGCTACGGGACAGTGATCAGCAAAGAATAAAACAACAACTATTAAAAATAAAGATTAAGAAACGAAGAAAAAAACTTGAGTGTTTGTGATAAACCAAAGTGCTTAGATAAAATAAGACCAAGTCTGCTTCGAACGTTTAAAATGATTGGATTAGTGCTGTGTGTGTTATCTAAAATTTATGATCTGGCGAATAATGCTAACTACCATGAAAAGCCTGCGATCACAACTAAGAAAAAAAACATCAAGCGATCAAAGAAGAGAAGGAGGCGAAAAGGTATTTTAAGATTGTATCCAAAATCTGCTTATAAATTGTATAATACCTTAAAGATATAATGTTTAACTACCCGTCCGTGGTCCATCTGCACTTTGCACCTATTATATTATATTCTCTTCAACCTAGAGGTAAACTGGTAAAAATGCCTTGTGGTGTAAAGTGCGTTTTGTAGAGATCGTCCAATTTAGAACTACGTGTGTATAGTTTTAAATTGGACGATCCCAGTGTCAAATTTACCGTATTATATGTATCATAAAATCTAAATCAGCGCGCCCTTTCTATGGTGTTTTAGTAGATTTTAGCATTTTTACTACATTTGTTTAGGCGCATGCAGTTTTAATTTAGACAATCTCTAAATGATTTTGTTAATAAGCCTAAATTTTAATGATAGTTGTTAAGTATAGGTAAGTATAATAATTAAATTATTTGTTATTGCCTTACACAGTGCACGGTTTATAACATGGTTTTATACCACCTTCTGTTTTCAGTTTTCCGGTGTCAAACTAAAAGCGACATCTGGTGAAATAGCTTGAAATTTTATTCATACGTATAATATCTCTATTGGCAAACCAATGCAATATTAAATAATCCAATCGATAAGTGGTAGGCGATGTTATAACTATTAAGAAGTGTCACTAGATGGCTCTAGTAGGCTTTAGTATTTCTTACTGAACTAACTCTACCTTGGTTCAAATCAAAGACGCGTAAACATATAAAATGATCTCTTACATATTTTATTATACGTGATATTTGATAACAGTAACATCTTATAAGGTATAAATGTATGCTTCTAACTATTACTTTATTACGTTTATGAAAGATTTTCCCGTGATGTGGTTTTACCCTAAGTAAACACAGAATCATAGTAATAATCCTAATGCTATTCACCATTATGAAAAATAACTTTTATAGTACCTACACGGTACTACACGCTCATGCGGGACTTAACTAGCCGATTATTGTACCTACGCTATGTTTTACTTAAGTCACGCATAAAATTTATAATATTTTATAATTTAAAAAAAATTTAAACATTTATTGAAACATAATAATAAATACAACTTTCATTAGTAACATCTATTAGAATAATTTGAATTACAAACAAAACATTAAATCATTTGATCAAGAAATATAAAAAAATACTATTTATTTGTTATTAAAAAATCTATTTTATTTTTATTCAGCTGTTATCAGGAAGATACGTGTTAGTATTTCATAAATTATCTCACTTTTCTCAACAGAGCCTCAATATCATCACAGCTCTTATACAATTGCCATTTAGTTTCAACTTATTTTTGCAGTTAGTGATTTAGGTGATAATTATTTGTCTTTGTTAATGACGTTGTATAAAGTTGCCACCAGATCCCAAAAATAGTAAATTCGCAAGAGACTAATGTAATGATGCGGTTGCGTTCCTTTTCTGCCTTGAAGTCCTTGTGGGTAGGTAGGTACTACCATCTTAACTATTTCTGGGGCCAAGCAGCAGAGCGTGTTCCAGTCTGAAGGATATATAGAGAGACATTATAGACTGTGAGGCGTCCTTTCTTTGTTTAAAGTTAGTTGCAGACTTGCAAGTTTCCGAGTGCAGCAGTAGCCACTTACTATCAGTTAGACTGTAACATAAACATCAATGTATTTTTATTTAAGAAGTCCTTTCTAATGCATGGATAGTAAGTTTCAAATTATGAATTTAATTAGTTTAACAATGGTAAAATGTAATTAAAGCTCCGTAGGGGTGATCATGATCACACGGTTCCATTTTAGACAAGAGGTCATTCACATAGCCTCCGCGTTAAAGCCTGAGTCGGTCAATATATCTACTACCGTTACTTATTATTTATTGTGTTTACTACCAAATATTAAACCATATTCATTGTGAAAAGTTAAAAGTATAAAAAGCCTATTAAGTAACATTGAACTACATTGAAGTACTTACGAACGTAGTACATATCACTTTAATGATATGTAAGTAAATCATTTCTAAGGGTTGTTTAATCTTATTAAAGGGGACTAAGGTACTGATACCGGGATAATTTTAAACAAATATGCTTAATATATTTTAGTGAAACATTTTTTTTTTTAATCTTTCTTAAAGGGTATGTATAATGGGTATTTCTCATATTATCAATGTATATGCACCCTCCGAAATACAACATTTAGGTATTTTGCGCGACCACGAATCGAGGCGATCGGCGTGTCGGCGAATGACGTCAAATAGAATGAAGTTGGTACGCATGCGTACGTCAGTAACACGCGCTGCGCCTGCGCGTTTGACGTTTATTACGGCGGTGGTGCAGTCCTGATCCGATTAACAACGTCAGTTTTATCTTATTATTAATAACCATATTAATTGTTCAGAAGTTTTTGCTGTATTGCTTGATTTGATACTTTGCAGACATTCTATAATTACTAGGTTTTTGTGATGTTGCTCTTTTTTGTTTTTTGAAATTTTAGTCATTCTTGAATAAAATACGAAAATAACTTGTAACTTCACAGACAGATGTTTTGTTTAAGTTAATTTTCACATAATATAAAGATCAAAATCTCAACGCGTCTCGGTCGTAGTATACCTAAGTCAAACTAATCCTGTTCTATTTACGTCACGTTCCTGGTGTTCCCCTCCACGTGCAGCTAATTTCACTTCTGTATAGTTTGTATCGGGATCGGGCGTCTCTCTCAGCCGCGCCGTGCTTATTCAACCGAAGCGGCCACCAAATCCCGATATTTGGATCGGGAATTCGGGATAGCGCGCTCGCAGCTGTCAAATCAAGCAATACTGTCTTGTAAAGATTACCGATCGACTTCAATTTAATCCTGTTTTTATTTCACGTTGCAGTGTCTTTACTTGTGTTTGTCACGTGCAAAAACAATGTGAAAAGTGGTTGTTAAAGATTTCTTAGTAACTTGTATCCTTTCTGACTTGAAATCTTCATCACGCAAAATGTGAGGTGGTGTTCTTCGAAGTGTTGAAGTGTAAAGTGATGAATATATTTGTTATGAACAGTTTGTAGTGAGTCATCAAATCGAACGTTCAAAAAGGATACATTGAGAAAAGAAAATGCGGATCAAGAACTTTACAGATTTTCGCCCTAATGGTAATTATATAAATTTATATACACTCATAGAATACATTTTTTTATTAAATTAATTTGATCGTATTACGCTGACCATATGGTACTATAAAGCGCATCGTTAATACAAATTAAACAAGGGTAGACACGTATATACTCACAGCGGTGACGACAGCTCCGCTCAGCCGGATGCATTGGAAATTGCATTGGATTATTGGTCTTAAATATTGATTAAAGGCACTCGCCTCATATGGTTTCAAACCAATATTATGAACATGAATACGCAATGCAGCAAGTTATGAAACCCTTATAATATCAAAGAACGGTATATGGGTATGGCTGCTAATAATGCAGCGGTCATGTGAGCCGTCCTTGCCGAGCTGTCGAAAACTGTATATCAAACGTGAAGAATAATTAATAACAAAGCTTCATTATCGACGTACGTGCTTTTGAAAAGTTTTCTTAATCAATTACTGACGTTCTTAAGAAATTAATGACGTTTTATTAATTTCTTTGTAATTGTAGACGTGAATTAAGACTTATCTAACAAAGCTTAACATTGCACTAGACATGACCGTACCTATTTTATTTTAAAGGAGTGAGATTTTCTTATTGTTTAATATATTATGTATGTACCTACAAATTTATTTATCCACTTAGGTACATAACAGGTTTAGTTGTTTTATATCTTGATGTTATGAATATTATGAAAATTCAATTGCGTATGGCTACCTATTTTATCGCTTATATCTTCAAATGTTTTAAATTGCGATGACTTGTCCCGTCGTTCTTTCATTGGTGTAATTGAGGCAGGCGAGGTCGGGCGCTGTTTCATCACGATCGTGAATGCAATAAAACTCAAATTTAAACCAACATAATTATGGAACTGTCGGTACCAAAGGACGATCTTATACGCTTTTAAACGTTTCACTGTTTATAAATCTTCCCTAACTTGAAGAGATAAAAAGGCGTCTATGTATTTGATGAAAGTATGAAAGTGTACATGTAAATTATTAGATGAAGAAAGGTAAACAAAGAAAAATATTTTGTAAAAAGTGCCGAATAAACAATAATTAGAAAAAATAAAACAATTATTTGCAGGCCATATAAACACTCCTTCCGTTTAGGTTTCGAACCCTGGCCCCCTAGTGTCACAGCCTAAAACTTAGCCATTGCGCTATAAAGCTTATTGCTTTATATCAACTTTAACGACACTTTGCGAATGATTATAAATTAACTTATATGCCGTATCGATCTGATTTCATATTAAGACAACGACCAGTCGTAAACGGAACCATCAACAGTGACTCACTCTTTAAGCTGCCAAATAAAGTATATCAATATATACATAATATAATGTGCATAATGATTAAACAGTATAAAGTAAAAGGATTTTTCTAATCTAGTACGATTTACAATACAAATGCAATCACTTGCTCATAATTTATAAAAATGTATTTATACATTCAAAAATCTATTTCTATTTCATCTATTTCATTTGGCTCACAAGGTTACCTGAGCCATCATAAACCCAGTGCTCAGATTATAAAATTATTCTATAATTTGAGATCCAGGGAGAGATTACTAGCCGAAAATCATAGCAGGCACGAAATGTTACTTTTTGGATCTGATTGAGGATTTTCCTATATTATCTATATCCTATACGTCTATGCATCTTATAGATAACAAGAAATATAAGGTAGGTAAAATAAAGAAGGCATAGCTGCACCTTCAAATTTTATCAGAAATCATTATAAGCAAAATATAGGAGGTAAGTCTACATCGTGTAAATTTGTATTTCATGAACGCAATGACAAACCTCACAATACATTCTATGTCCACTAAGCCGTCTTATAACTGTGCATTTAAGAAATCACTCTGTATTTTCTTCATCTTCTAACTTAAAATAACTTGTCTAAAAGGATGTACGTAATCCCTAAAATTGGCCTAGAGAATAATTGATCTGTTATAATATTAATACCACTTATTCCAAATCGAATAACACCGCATGCATTAGCGATCATATAAAGTTTAACATTACTATCCACAATCAGCAACAAATCATTCTAACTTATGTCTTATGGCGCCTCATTAATCCATTATTAACATAGCATGGTAACAAAGTTTTTCACTTATATGCCATTGTCGCAAACAACCTATATCGGATGTTTATTTAACTCGGAGAAGCATTGATATTATAGTAGCTTTTATCATTTACACAACTCTACCTATTGTTCATACTTAACGAAGTAGTGTGTTGAAAACTTACCGCGTTCTATTGTTATTCTTGCACAATAGCTCTACAGAGCAAGGTGGGTAGTCGAACACTGATCACGTAGTTTGAAACAAATTCATAATATTAAAAAAATCCTTATTTCGATCATATCCGATGCTTTACTGTAAAGAGGTCGATCATCGGTTAATGTAAATTGATATTTCCATTGTGTTTGCGCCAATACAGCAATATATTTTTCTACTTTGTTGATAATTTTTTTAAAACAAAATATATCTTCAGAAAATTGGAATAGATATCAATGAGTGATTTATCTATACATTTCTAACATCTTACATGACGTTAAAAATAAAAAACGTCTCGACAACTAGGTGTAGTAGAGTTCATCCAACGCTAACATTTATCAACGTATATATAATTATACCTACATAGGTAGGGTCTGCGTGCATTGCTACCCTTGACTGAGTGTTCCCCTTGTCGCAGGGAGGCTACCTTAAGCAATCGATTTCACCCTCGCGTTCCTCGCCTTCGTAGACATAAATATTGACTCAGCGATACTACGGTAGCGGAAAAGAAACTAATTTTGGCAAATACCGATGGGGCCAAAAGTAGAATTTACCAACTTGATATCGATTTGTAATTTAAGTTTCTCTATTGAGAATAAACTGTACTCGGGACTTTGTTGGCGTAAACTTCCGGTTGACGTTTAGTACCTTTTTAAGTATAAACATTGAACGTAACTGAATTATTACTAGTTTAAAAAATTCATTTTCTTTTTTATACACGGCCTTAAGCCTTTTTAAAATATCGCCAATTGTGAACTCCAGAAATATCTGAATGGACAGACGGGGATCAGCAGAAAATGTTTACATCCCCCTTATACTTCTTTTTTTAAACATTATTATGGCTATTCGTAGAGTCCTTTTCCTACTCAAACGTCTCCATCTTGTCGGTAGTGTCTTCGGTGAAGAGCCTATTGTCTCTTATATTCCATCTCACGAAATTAGCCACCGCTCTTTAGATCTGCTTCCTGGTTATTTTTTAATGAAAATAAGAATGTCAAAAGAGTACACGTGATTGTAAGTGGATGCTGTGGCCCAATACATCTATATTTGTCCTAGATTAAAAGTTCTTATGCAAATTTGCCTTCACAAGAAACAAAAGTAGAACTGAATCTTTTCAGAAAGTGACGTGTGAGTCGAGAGAACACATTCTAGCAGTTATTTTAAAAAAATGTAAATCGTCTAATATATTTAGAATTAATGGTGTTAAAAAGCCAAATCTTTAAGTATAAAAGGGTTTATAAAGTTGAAGATTTGGTTTATAATGGATCCGAAAATGTCTACGTGAATTTTAAATAGTGTAGATGTGTGTTTTTTGCTTATGCCGGCACAGATACGTTGTCACACCGGAAGACAAAAGACGAAATGCTTCGTAACAGTGCATGGAGTCTTGTGTTCTCGTCACTCACACATTATGCTGCTATTTCACGACAGTATTCTGTGCGAGCATATTTCTTCCCAGGTATACCTCAAAACCTTAAAACGAGACTGTACAACCAGTGCGTGTTGCCAGTGATGACTTATGGAACTGACACGTGGTCATTCACTGCTGGCCGTATGAGGAAGTTAAAGGTTGCTCACCGAGCTATGGAGAGGGCTATTCTCGGGGTTTCTCTGCGTGATAAACTTAGAAATGAGGATATCCGCAGTAGAGAACCAGACTGACCGACATAGCCCAACGGATTAGTAAACTGAAGTGGCAATGGGCCGGCCATATAGCTCGAAGAACCGACAACAGATGGGGAAAAAAGGTTTTCGAGTGGCAGCCTCGTACAGGTAGGCGAAGTGTAGGGCGACCCTCCACTAGATAGAGTAACGACCTGGTAAGACATGCAGAAAGTCGATGGATGCAGGTGGCTCAGGACCATGCTTTGTGGCATTCCTTGAGGGAGGCCTATGTTCAGCAGTGAACTTGTGAAGGGCTGTAATGATGATGATGATGATGATATTCCTTCCCCGAACCATTTGTTCTGCAGCTGTAATACAGCTGCGGCATGACTACCACATAAAACGATCGTGCGTTCTTGCTTTTGTACTGTTTACGCATTGCTTCTCAACTTTATTAAAGAATTTACTTCCATCGTACTCTATACCAGCTTACATAAGACTTGTCCGTACCACCTAAACCGACGTTCCTGGCGTTTATCCGCATGTCACTATTCCCGAAATTGTCCCGGGCTTACTCGTTACGTTTGCAGTATCGTAACGCCGCATATCTAACGCAACAACCAAGGTACCAAGGTACAAGATAAATCAGGTTTCATTACCTATTTAAAATAATATTTTTAAATTTCAGTACAGGTGCAGTTAAAAATAAAAATAAACTATGAATGCAGGCCGTGTACTAACTACCCCATATCATCTCGTGGGGGTTGAAGAGGCGACTGAGAGAGAGAGAGAGAGAGAGAGAGATAGAGATAGAGAGAGAGAGAGAGAGAGAGAGAGAGAGAGATGGATGAGTGCCAACACCTTTATAAACTACTTTCATAGAATTAACTTTTTTACATTTTGTACCTTTACACGTATTTATTCCCAAAATAAGTTAAAAAAAGAATTATATATTCTGCAAACAATTACTTCCTTTTGTGTAATCTAGAGAAAGCATTTTTTTTGCTTCCAATTCCGTTCGCTTATATGATTCATTAGCACATCTAGCTGTATTAATTAGTCTTTGCGAAGTTACTTTAAATCTTAATTTTCTTAGCTCATTTTGACTGCGCATTGTTATATGAAATTCACATTGAATGGTTCACCTTCTATATTTTTTGAACAAAGTTGCTTAAATATAATATTCTAAAATTTTACAGTATATACGTATTACAATTAAAGTAATTATTAAAATTCATTCATTACAACCTATCAAAAATACACCACTTTCACCTCCTCATAGAGGGGAAATTTATCTATGATAACGCCACAATTGCAGGAGAGTTTTAGGCAACCGGAGTTTTGTTATTATTTTGAGCTATTCAGTGAAAGCAAATTAAACATTTGCTTTTTGTGGAGCTATTATTTTAAAGAATGAAATTATCTTATTAATGGATTTTATCGCGTTTATTTTATTTTTTAACTTATTTCAGCATAATATATATAAGTCTCAGACTATATTGCAAGTGATGCCCAAACCAAGCCAAAATCATACTCAACTTATTATAGGAACACGCATTCACCTACACATACGCATCTAAAATCATTTGCAACCAACATGATTGTATGTGCATATGTGTGTATCTAGCAGTTACTTTTATGGCCTGATAAAGAAAGAAAGGAGCATGGTTTCGGCATCACTTGAAATATACGCAGTGTTTATATATAGCATGCTTTAGTCGTCTGAGATATGTGTACATAGTAAATACCTTCGAGATGAAATCATTTTTTGACAAACTAATTGCTTGCTATCGCCTTATTATAACAACTTACTTTACTTACAAAGCGTGGCTTTTGGACTATGACTGGAGAGGGCAAATCAAGAAAATTCTCGTATTAGTGTTTATTCTTTGTATTATGAATGTTGTATCCTATTCCTTAATTAATAAACGAAGTGCAGCGCTCTTAACGATGCGTGTGAAAAGTAAATCTAAAACCAACACTGTTTTTGTTTCTATTTACCTTAGATTTATGTTATTATCGAGGTTTTAAGGTATTTTCTTAAAAATAGGAGGCGTTGGAAATAAAGTAGATAGTTTTTTCTTTAATCGAACGGCAAATAAATTCGTCTTTAACTATTACTGTGCAATCGAACTTTTTACAATAAGTATACTCAAGCCTCCATTTCATTCATTCATTACAGCCTAGCAAAAGTCTACTTCTAAACAAAGGTCTCCCCCATAGAGTCATCATCCACCTCATATGGTGGATATTGCAATAGTTGCCACGCCTGGCAGGCTGTTTAGGAGCCGCAAAATATTTGCTAGGAAGACACTGCTGCGCATCTCCTTGTTTGGTTCCCGTTATGCCTTTTACGATACTAACGATGATAAGAGGTAGTGGATATTCTTACGCCTCCACTACAAAGCGGAGCCATCAAACCTCCATTGTATATGTGATTTTTTTTTACGTTATATTTATTTTTTACGTGGTAGAGCCATGCTGCAGCTATATTACTGGTATAGTTGTAGCACGAATGGGTCGGCTCGAGCGGGGAAGGACCACGCTCTCACAGAATACCAGCGTAATTTTTTTAAAGTTTCGTATGGTGAGTGTATAGAACCGGAGACCCGTTTGCTGGAAATGAGACATTCCATCTTAGTCCTCACGGGTCTGCATTATGATTCGTAATCGAGGATAGATTAAAGGTAGATGTCTATGGGCCACAACCATTTACCATCAGGTGGACTGTGTGCTCGTTTATCACCCTTATCCTATAAAAAAAAAGGATTTGTAACACTGCATTTAAAACCGCGATACTATGGTAAGTATTAAACGGCGTAGTTAATAATTTTCATGTTGACCGCAATGTGTTGACTATTTATACAGTCAAACTTGAAGTATATATATATATTTGTATGTATGTATAATACATAATATATGTGTGTAATCGTTATCATTATATTATCATTCGATCTTACTTTTAATGTAAAAATTGGTTAACCAGTACTTTTTGAAGGTCATTTATAATATATATATATATATATGTATAGATGTATTACCTATGCTTACAATTGCATATTAATATGTACCACAGATATCTAATATTATAAAATAAATGCTATTTGACAGACTACTGATAAGGGAACATTGGGAATCACACAATAATCACGGCTCATTCAGTCAATCTGTCAGTAATTATTTTGTCGGCAACATTTTAAAATTCTTTGGCTACAATCCCTCCCTTGACTACCTCAACTAAACTCCATCTCTCGCGTGGTAGTATGAACGTAAACAATGAATGTTTTATTTTATTTAATAAACTTGTTACACATTACAATAAAATATAAGTTTTAAATTTCTGCACTCCATCTCCATATAAACTTTAACTATGCCAAATCTCACACTGTCGTGCGCGTAATATGCTTAAAAAGGTGTAAAAAAATTCCCTTCACGTATTAATATATATAGATGATGAATATAATTTCCGCAACAATAGGTTCTAAAGAATAAGTATCTTTCGAAGCATTAGTATATAAATACAGATAAATATTATTTATATTATTATGATTGTAAATTTTGTAAAAAGGCAGGGAAAGTGACGTTTTACGTCCGCAGTCACAAATACATTTCATTGTGTTTTTTTGCAATGAGCTCCGGATCATCAATCATACCACTTTATTATTATATAAGTTTGTGGGCACCTTTAACGGATTTGAATATCTGTTTTGGTTATCATTTTAATCATTACGTCGTAGAAAGCGAAGTGTTTAAATTTATAGTTATATATAGCATCCTCAAATTCAAAAATGTTTGTAATGAGAGTGTTTTCTATAAAGGTTCTATACATATTATCCGTGTATATTTTTCATATGCTGCAAACGAAACCAAGGTTATATTTGTCGTCGATCTATATTATAAACGTGCAGACTTTGTACTCGCCTTATTTGTGATGATATCAAACCATTATTAATTAAAAGCATGTTGGGCTCGAATGTATAATTTCTGATAAAGCTATTCAAATTTAAATTGGTTAGGGACATCTAAAGTTAAGCGAGTGCTTCTTACGCTAACATTTGCGGTACTATAATATATTCTTTCCAGTTAATAACTTCCAATTGTATAAGATAAGACTCTCTGTTAAAACCGTTCCAAACCGGTTTTAACAAAGATTACAGTTATTTACGGGTATATATTTTTCTCTTTTTCTTAGGTGTTTCGTTTTCTGCCTAGGAGAACGTATAGGTCATCACCTTACCTATTTCTTGCGCCTAGCATCAGTACTGCCGTGTTTCGGTTTGAAGGTTAATAGAGCCAGTGTAATTACAGTCTGTGAGATAATTAATAATGCCTTCAGTTGCAGCGTTGCCAACATGTGGGGAATTCCCCAAATTGCGGGGAATTTAAAGTTGGTTGGGGATTTTTTGAGGATTGGTATTATGCGGGGAAAATGCGGGGAGTTTGAAAATCGATAGCCCGGGCCAAATCAGAACCTTTTTTCAAGAAATCTAAATACTTATTTTAACATTTTTGTTAGGTTACTTATGAATATCGAATGACTCCCTTTTTTTTAATTATCTTCATTGCACCACATTTAATTTTTCCGGATTTATTTCGGCAACTTTTGTGTATCATATTTAATGCTTTTAATTTCTTTATTTTTTAATTTTAAAGCAGAGAACCGCATGTATATAAATGTAGATACTGTGATACTTTTTAATGGCAACAAGGGAAGGAATTAAAAATACTCCATGGAGTAAAATGTTTGTTACAAAAATATGGAAAGTAATGAAAAACATTATTTCGGTAAAAAAAAATTTAGTTAAAAAATAAAATTAGTTGAAAATTGTTTCATTTCTTAAAATAAAATTGAGGGGAATTTGTGGGGAATCTGTTGAAGTTTTGTCCGTAACATGGGGAATTTGTCATGGATTTTCGGGGAATTTGACAAAGTGGTGTTTGAGCAGTTGTGACTACTCATATGTGAACTTTTTTGCTTGAAGTGGGTTGATGGTGCCCACGGGTAGCCTTAACATCAAATGGGCTTTTAGTTTGTCAGTCTAATATTACATATATAATAATAGTGCATATAAACATATAATATACATAAAACATTTTCCTGCAATGTTATCAAAATCTCTCGTTAAAAGTATTTCTATAATTTGGTATTTTAGTCCAAAAAAAAATCTAATGTGTTTACCCCGAATCGTTTGTTGTCGGCTGTTATTTAAAAAAAATTGTGTACTTTACACTTATTTTACCAGTTATCTTTTCGGTGAGTTCATAAAACACAAGTCGCAAGATATGATTCCAAGAACACATTTCGCATATTATGGCACAACATTTAAAATAAAACTACCCAGTCTGTTTATTTGTAGCGGTGGCTAGACCGAATTAGTGTAGTGATATTTTGGTTACAGTGTGCAGCCAGTCATCATACTAGATATCTAGAGCAATAACATGACGCCTGTCCACATAATTGTAGTGGTGTCATTATATTTATATACATAATACTTTTAAAGTGTGTCCTTTGATTGTATCTTCAAATTCTATTTATTCCTCGGAGATATTGGAAAATCTAGTAATGAGCTTTGAGTAAACAAATAACTGTAGAAATGTGTGACATATCGACAGATACAAGAGTTAATTTCTTAAAATAATACAGTCCTTTAACATAAACATCTTTGTTTTGCCTTATCCTTGATTTATATGTTTGAAAAGTCAGCAAAATATTCAAATATTGAAATAAAACTAAAATTAAATTAACGCATCATAGCTTTGGCTTTAAAACACTTTTAATTTAATACGAAACCAGTTTGATAACACTGTCTCAGATCAGAGAAAAGGACTTAATTTTGAGTTATTTTACTGTTATGATGTTGACTCTTTCAACATACGTGCGAAAATGTAGTAAAATCTAGATCGTTTAATCTTTTACTTCCGTGAGAAAAGCAGTAAGAACAGTTTTTATAACGTAGAAGTTATTAAATTTATATATTTTTTTACATTTTATGAGTTTAGTTTAAGAAAAAGCAAGTCCATATTTGCAATTGCTTTTTCTTAAAAAATAAAAAAGCAGAAAAAATACGTATAAAAAAGTAAAAAGCTGATAAATCTTAAAAATTTGCGGAAAGATTATTCGTAAAAGTATCGGTCACGTTGAGGCAACCATGAAATGTTTCCAGTTCCTAAAATAGTCACGAGACGCGGTTACCCCGGACAAGGAGCTTTGAGTGGGTACCAGGTGAAATAAAAGTCAATCGACGCATCTGCTTCATGCGCTTGTGCTTGTGTTTCGGACCTTCGATAGCGGTGTAATGTTGACTAATATTATTCGGGACAATGCATCACAGTTTAATTTTAAAAAGAAAACTATAATGATGTTCCTTGCAATCAATGTACAGTCTCAATTGAAATTAGACCTTGAATACCAAATCACAACGAGGTACATAGTTCGAAGACATAGTGTATCGAAGAATTGAAGCCCTGACTTCACAATCTAACTAACGGAAATTATTAATAATTTTAAATCTAGCTTTTTAAATTTATTACTTCTGTAACATTGTTGTTCATAACACTGGGGGTGCATATCAGTAAGAAAGTTCTTCACGAGATTTAAGTATTCCCTGGTAACTAAGTATGTAATTTAAAATAATGCACGCTCTTGTAAAGCACTTGTAAAAAAAACACACAAAATCTTTAATATTTGAAGGAACGGTTTTAAAACGAGTCTTAAGGAGTCATTTATGCAGTAGTTATACCTGCTTTAGTGCTGGTATTCGCTGTACTTGGAAAATTGGCTATCTATTTGCTCGGTGCAAGGCGACTGACTTTTACCATCAGATAGTGGGAGAGTTTGCTGGACTGGTTGCACCTTGAACACATTACGTTTATATTACCTGTATGCAAATAGCAAATTGAGACCAGAAACGGACAGCAAAATTTCCATTTTAAGTAGATATATTTCTTTTTTTCTGTACAATAAGGGAGCTTTTAACGCCTGGCTCAATCTACAAATAAATATTGCATTGTAATTATGTGCCTACGTTCAGCAGTGGACTTGTGAAGGGCTGCAATGATGATGATGATGATGAATTACAGGGTTGTTGCCATTTCATTGAAAAATGAAAGAGCTGTTAATGAATCCATGTTATATCTAATATTGTTCACATTTCTCGGTATTTATTTATATGTCGGTAATTATATAAACTTATTTTACTTAGTATTTCTGTTTATTTTCCTTGTTACATATTTTAAAAATGCATCACAGTAGATTATGGTCTACGGTGTATAATATAATTTTTAAATATAGGATATTTTATTTTATAAAGTAAAGAACTCGATGATTTGTGATGATTTTGTAGTTTTGTTGTGATATAGCGGTAATTTATACAAGCTTTTCCTTTGTTAACATTGTTTGATCTCGTTAAAATGATCTTAAGTATTTGCAAATCTACAATTCAACATAGTAAACACAACGAAATTTGCTTTCTAATTCATCCTTTATAATTAATACACGTATAAATAAATTTTGCGCTTAGTTTAATTACCTAAGAGGACTTCGTTAGAAGTGTGCGTGAGAAATATATTACTCGTATTGGGGGACGTGCGAGCCCCTTTTAGTGGCGGGTTCGTCGTAGAAAAACTGGATGCTATCGTTTTATTAGATTGAAACGTTCATGACTCACTATAGCATATTATTATAATATGATCATGTTTATTGGAGTTTTGTTATTTAATAAATTTATCATGTCTATAGTGTTTCTTATTAACGTATGTGAAACGGTCAATTAAAATAAATTTATATTTAAAAATAAATTTAACTTTATTTGACATAAAAATATTACAGTAAATGTTTCATTGAATCCATAGGCTCCCAAACTAGTGTTAAACTGTGTTTCAGGATCTTTGATCTTATCTACTTTATTGATTAACACTTACATTAATTTGTACAGTAAAAGCGTTAAAATTAATAAACAAATACTACTACTACTGTAATTATTGCACTATTACGGCACCACAATCGAAAATAATTTTTATTCATAAAGCGTCTGCTATGGTCACCACATTAGTGGTAAGATGACCAAGCGATTCCTTATGAGAAGGAAATGACCAGCCAGACTAAGTTTGTTTATTTGTAAAAACAACTTGAAAATACACGGAGACTTGTTCTTTTGCTAGATCTACTAGTATATTTCTCTTAGAATTCTTCATATTATTTAAATTTCTTTTCGGGGGCTATTTGTAATCGCTTATCTAGCATTTTTGGATCGCAATGTAATATTATTAATAACAGAGCGGCAACATTCAGCAATGTCAAAGGCGCAAGACGCGGGATGCCAAGTACAACCAACGGTCACCAATCTGCCTGCCAAGTGTTAGCGATTATGGTAAATCCTTATCAAACTCCTCGTGGTCCGATGATAGTCATATTCGTTTTAAAACTAATTATTTAACGCTCGTAATTTGAGAATAAATTTCTCTATGTTTTTTAATCTTTTTTATTACTACCTATTACAATTTTTTATCACAAGCCAGTGCTTTATTACTGTGTGGGATAGTGAAATTATTAATGAAATATTATCTTTAAATAGGCTCATATCTAAGCCGTATGTCATAAAAAGCCCTTTAAAAATGAAAACGTTAGATATTACTCAGTCACGCTGCGTAAAGAGACAGGCGAGCTAAATAACATTGCGAAATTTATTCGCTCACCCTTGCGTGGTTAAGTCGTTAAAATTCTTTAATCATGGCATCATCAGTTCGTCCATCATGATAAAATTAGATATTTATGATATACGTTATAGTTATAACGTTAATACATGATGTGTTATAAGGGGCGCCACGGTAAAAAAAAAGTTTAATTTTATAAATTATGTTAGATACATATATGTCAATATATGCAATTATGTCGATTTTTAATGATTCGTCTGTTTTTAAATTTTGTAGTTTTTGACCATTATTCCTGTTTTGTAAAACACTTTCATTATAATGTATTACTTTGTAATATTGGGCACACTGCAAGTGCATACAATGTGTGATGTGTCCTACTTACTCAAAATAATTGTTTCTTTCCAAATCATTTTTAATTAATAATCTAGTTCAGTCTACAATAGCAATAAAATAGATTTAAACATAATTTTAGCCGTAGGTAAAAGTTATTTGAATATTTATAAATAAACCTGTGACACAAAAAAATGTGTTATTGACTTGTAATTTTTAGGTGTGACACCGCTATTTTAATATTTAAAATATCATAATTAATAGAAAATCAGGCGTTACTTTGCGGAAATCCATTATTTTAAAAATCCATTATATTAAATGCATTATTTATTTATTGAGCGGATATTGGCAAAGTAAATTTTTCCAACTTTAATTTAAAATATCATCATCATCATCACCGTCAGCCTTGAAAGCCCACAGTTGGACATGGGCCTCTCCAGTTGTACTTGTGGTGAGAATTCGTCTTTGGATTCGGAACGCTTGACAGACAGACTGACGATCGCAGTAAAATACGACTCGCACCTTTGACCCTGTATCCAGAGTTCCAGGGTATTTACGTCTGGTGTAAACAAGTCAGCCGCCCTCCATCGGAAGCCAAGAGATTTTTCTGGCATTTCCCTGAGCCTTTTACTACACCCACGAGACGAAATGGGATCATAGATTCTCTTACGACGTGTATTATTAATGTAATCTATGTAAATAAAAATGTAAATGTCTATTTTTCTAAATTTTAAATCTACAAAAATTCTTTAAAATTTTGACCGTTGTCGTTACCGTTACAGCCTATTAGAGTCCACTGTTGAAGATAGACCTCCCCCATAGACTGTCTCATAGGGAGGATAGTTGAAGTTGCCATGCTTGGCAATCGTGTTTATATACTTTAAAAACTTTTTGCGCCACCGATAGTTCCTAAGCAATAAAATTAAAACTAATTACAATATGGTAACTGTTGAATTTCTGAAGTCATGTAATTGGCAATTATAGTAATTTTTATGTTTTTTTCTTTAAATTATATTATGTGGCAAACAGGTTAACAGTTCACATCAAGTAAGCTGCATTGCAGCCAAAGAATACCTGGTGACAGGTTGCAACTTCAAACAAAAAAAGCTCACAACTCACAGCCTGTAAATAATTACAAACTGGTTTCTAGGAGATCTGCAGTAATCTGCAGTATTTTATGATAAAATGTTTTTGAATTATTTAAAAAGTAGATACGACATTAGGTTGACGACAAGGGTGCACACTGCACAGTTTCCTTTTAAACAGCATTAGGCCGCGGAGCGTCGCGACGGAGCGAGTTGGCTCGCCGCCAACCTTTGCCTGCAGTTTTACTGCCGTCGGTTCGATACGCAGACATTTTGCACTCGCTGTTCTATACCGAGATGGCAATAACCTATTGAACGTTACGTTATACTCAATAAATATATCCGATTTTTGGGAGCTATTATGAAACAAAAAAGTTTAATTATTTTGTGAAGAAATTATTAATTTGCATATGTCGGAATTTGTACGTTGTAAAGCTACGCTGTAGTATTACAACTATGTCTGCATTACAGTCCGCTCGACCGGAGAAGGACCGAACAGAATACCGGCGTAAAATAGCAGCAAAATGTGGCTGTTTCGTATGGTAAGTATAGAGAGCTGGAGGCCCTTTTACAAGTAACGAGACATTTTAACCTTCGTCCTCAGGGCTGACAACGCATCTGCATTTTGATTCATAATTGATGTTAGGTGTAGGGATCTAAAAACCACAGCATTGGTACCTTACTATTCCGTAATATTGTATACTTATATTCTACGCCCATTACGTACTAACTTTGAAATTACAGAACAATGGCCTTGCTCATAGATTAATAGGTGTGCTAGGTACAAGTCTCTTGTTAGAAGCTATGAATTATGAGGTACGTCGGTTACAATATATAGATTATGGGTAACAAGCGAACACATATTCCACCTTATTGATTAAAGGAAGTGGATGGCCCTTAGACATCCACATCTATCCTCGGTAAAACAAGGCAGAAACCCAGCGGGACACGTGTAGGTATAGCTGCCGTTCGATGCAATAATATTGTTTGCAAAAAACAAAATGCAGATGCGTTATCACCCCTAAGGCCTACCTTGCTAACGGTTAAAAGCGTCTCCGGTTCTCGTCTGTCACCATACGAAACACAGCAGCAATATGCTGCTATTTCACGCTGGTGCTCTGGTTTTATCTATATTCTGAGCTCTGTGCAATCGTGGTCCTTCTCTGTTCCAGACCAGACCCCCTTCATATTACAGCTATAACACACTGTAGCGTAGTTCGTGGCGGTATTAGATAATTCAAAGCAGATTACATAAGTAAATTAAAAAACTTAGATTACTTTGCGATTTTTCATCAGTAGCTTCTGACAGCGGCACCACTCGCGGGGAAACAGAGAAGCCTTCATATCTATTTTACTGAGGTAACTTTTAATTTACAACGATAATAAGTACGTATTAATTAAATGCACGGTCTGCCTGGTGTGCTGTGAGCCCGATCTGCTTAGACGTTTATGCGTACATCAATTAGTACGCAAGTATAAATCCTATCATTTTCACAAACTCTCACATATACAGGGTTATTTTGCAAGATATAGCTAAATTTGCAGAGAATGTTCAGAATAAATAACATAGGCGAATGGTGAAGAAAAATTAATAAAAAAAATCGCAAACGTTCTGTCCTTTTTATCTTATAAATTCAGAATGCGTGGTAATGCATTATTTTAACTGATTGTCATTCATAAATATCTAACGCCTACTATTTTACTACGCACGCACACATTCGAAAGCGGTTCTTGGTTGGCAAAAACGTTGTAAAATTAATCGCACACAGAGGAGCGCGCGTATATATAAATCACATTCAATCTGGGATAATTTCAAATAAAAGTAATACTAGTACCCTTATTTACTCGTATTTTCAAAAACTGCAATAAAGATATATCATTATTTATATATTTGAAGTTAAATATAAAATTTGGCTACTAATAAATATAATATTAGTATAGATATCAAACCTTTCTATAACAACATACATTTAAATGGTAGGTATCACCCTCTTAACTATTTATGCCGCCAAACAGCAATGCGTGCACTGCTGTGTTCCGGTCTGAAAGGTATAGAGAGCCATTATAATTACAGGCTGTAAGGCATTCCATCGTAAGGCTTGAGGTGACAACGCATTCTTTGTTTTTGTTGTTGAAGTTGGCTGCAGGTGTCCATGGGCTGCTGTAGCCTTTTAACATTAGGCGGACTGTAAGTTTGTTTGTCACTGAATTTTGTAAAAAAGAATGCGAGGGTCACCGCGCACACTAAACCGTCTTGCTCAGCTTGGTGAATATGTACCAATCTTTTAAAGATGGACAATGGAGAAATTCTGGACAAGGTCATGGTAATAAGAAAAAAAAAGTAAAAAAGCGAGATATTGCTGTTATTAAATACGTAATGTATGCGTTTAACCTTTGACTCCTCTCTGGATCCAGAACCACTTTGAAAGTATCCTCTCTTTTTGAAAGTATCACCCCTTCGTTAAAAGAAAATAGCAAAATCAAAAAACAAAGTCGGAAATTTTGCTGTATTTTTTTTAAAATATATTCGACTGAAATTGATAATACCCCTTACTGAATATATTGAAAATAAATGAATAACGTAAACAAAATTTGTGTTAACAAACTTAAATGCCATTAAACGACCGTGAACTAATTTTTCGTTTTTATTGCAAAATGAATATAATATTTTCTTTCATCTTATTAAATGAATAATTATTAAAATGCTTATTATTATAGTAGTAAGATCACACGCGAAATATTTGTTTTAGGAAATATATATATATATATTTGGAAATTTTGACGAACCATATTAGGAAATAATAATATGAATATGAAATGATACGATAATTAATTACATAACTATGCTAGAACCTCAATGTGGCCATTTTATACCAAAAGTTAATTGGTTGGTTGGCTAATTTTAAAAGAGCGCAAGACAATGTCGGAGCCTCGCAATGGGTTGTAACAGTACATGCAAACTGTACGGTCTGGTTTGATGCGACGGTAGTATAATTTATGTAGCAATGTAGATCAAGGTTTGGATAACAAAATTCAGTATGTGATATGTGCACAACGTAGGAAATTCTTAAAATTTTGATATCGGGGTTATGACACAACAGTGTTCCGTCAGTCTGTCACACAAGAGTGACGGGTTTTTTCTTTTATTATTCTTTAGTAGTCAATTAATTCACTACTAGATATACATAGGTCTTTTCAAGGAAGCAGCAATTACATTTTTGAAATTCTTGCTCAGGTGCTTTAGATTCTTCTAGAGCAGGCAAGTTACAAATCTATTGTTGTCCGTAAGTCTCACTAAAACTCGAAAACGTCTTGATCGATTTCGATGAAGTTTTTCGTGTGCGTTTGAGTGCCGGGGCGGATCGCTACTTAAAATCGAATCGAAAATTTTCCACAAGTTTTTATTTTTCAAGTAACTTTGTTTTCTAATAGATCAAACTTAAATTTAAAAACTTCATCGCTTATTATGTACAACCAACTATTGCCATTTTACAATATCACGCATATTGCAAAAATTTTCAATTTTCAAAATTTCTTTCAAATTTTCAAAAAATTTCAATCAAAAATTTTTGAAAAAAATATTTATTGTTTTCTTAATTAGTTTGAACTAGAAATAATAAATTCCGGGGAATTGTTTTGAGAAAAGAAATTTTTAAATTCGTTGTTCGGAATTGAAAAAAAAAGCTATAATTGAAATACTCAAGAGTTACTAAATAGAAGAATTTTGTATCGAGTCTATGGACATGCAGTTAACCTCTGTACAACAATTAAAGATTTGTAAATAAAATTTAAGCGATGGAAACATTACCTAACAAATACGAGGCGGAGGAGAGTCATTGAAAATATTTTTGAGTAATTTAGCTATGTAGGTAAAGCCGATACCACAAACGGTCAGTCTTTGCAGTCTAGACTTAATAACTTGTATCATTAACCATTAAACAAACCATTAGGCTTATGACTCTGATATGTTGTAGTTGTGGATTGTAGAAGGTAAAGTCACAGCTAAATTAGAATTATTAATTTATGGGCGTTACTGTAGACACGTCTGGCGCTTCAGAGACTAGATATATTTTAGAGTAATTTTTTTTTTTCAAAACGTTAACACCTTACTAGGATTTTCTCCTTTGTCGTGGAGGCAGTTTACATACAAAAATTTCACAAGGACAAACATCCAGACCAGGAACAATTATTTGTAGGCCATACAAATGCTTGTTCCGCGCGGTATCGAACATAGCTAAGCTACTGCGCCACGGAGCCGCCAACGTGAATATGACGTAGCTTTTATGTACGAAAACTTAAAAAGACTTCATCTTTTTAAGTTTGCAACTCATTATACTAATGAGGCCGTGCAATACCAAAGGTAAGGTCATATATAAAAAAGTAGTATTATTTTTGGAACGATACTCCACTGTCGACTTATAACTAAATAGGAGAAAGGAGGCCTTGCAAATTTTGAAATCGAGAAGTAATGTTATCTAACTCAACTCACTTACTCACTTTAATTTAATATTTTTTTTATAGTATAAGGGTGACAAACGAGCACACAGTCAAAGTCAGAAATCTAGTTTATAGCAAACTTTGAATAGAAAGAACACGAACAGCTGTTTATTATGGTTATTTTATCTTTATGTATAGCTCGCATTTTTCACACTTGATCCCAACACTTGAATATATTATTTATAGCCACAAACATCGTTCTTCTCACGAGTGAAGCTAAAAATACAACGAAAGAATTTAATAGTGGTTCTTAGTGATGATGTTGAGCAGATGCCGTGCTAACAGTCTGACATGGCTTATTACGTGCGAGGCGCTCCGGAGGCGTTTGAGATACAGGCGTGAAATGTGATATTAAACGTTTTATAGGGTTTGATTTATCGCGTTTGTTGCTGTTCTTTTAACTTTATAATAGTAATTTTTAGGGGTATTATAAAATATTTATACTTCTTCTTCATGGTTACAAAAAATTATCTGCCACCAGGTAGAAAAGGTACATTTACAGTGATTGTCATTTTCTGCTATTGAATTTTTATTTGTGTTATCTATACAAATAAATAAAATTGAAGTGTCTGTTTGTAATATAAAAATAACAGCTTTTTACTAAATGCATATGAAAGTATATTCGGTACTTATAACAAAAAACATTTTTTTATTTTTGTCTGTCTATCTGTTTGTTCCGGCTAATCTCCGAAACGACCGATTTTGACGGGACTTTCACCGGCAGATAGCTGATGTTATAAGGTGGAACTTAAGCTACTTTTGTTTTAGAAAAATAATTAGTGTTTTGCGCTAAATAAAATTAAAACACATGAAATCCAATTGTAATAAATTCCACGCGGGCGAAGTCGCTGGGAACAGCTAGTTTAGTTATAATTTTGTCAATGATTATTTCGTCGCATCTGTAGTTTTTACTTTCTTTGAGTCAGTGAAATTACTTTGGAATTGAAATGACGGCAAAAAATGGACGATCCGAATTTCTAATTATTTTTACATATCTCTAATTAAAGTGATAGCCGCGCAACAGGTTAGAAGCTTAGAAGCTAAAAACCTTATCGACGTTATTAATACCGAATCTGTTTATAAAAAAAACCCACTTGCCCAGTTTTTTAATGCTAATCGGCGAATAGGACTTGCGTCCTGGCGGTTTCGTGTAAACCTAATTATGTAATTATGTTTTATCTAATTATGTAATTATAATAAATTATCACCAAATGTAACACTTAACTTACAATAAATATTTTGAATTTGAATTATGTATGTAGATAGATCCGGGTCGAATTGTGAACCTCCTCCTTTTTTTGAAGTCGGCTGAAAAAGGGTTGACACAGACGGGCAGACGGGTGGACACCAAAGTGATCCTCTAATGGTCCCGTTTTTTCCTTTTGAGGTACGGAACTCTAAAAACAGTATAGTTGAAAGAAAGAACAAACTTTTATTATTTGTTTTCGAGTTTCAGTTTTCGATTCCGTTATATTGCATGTTAAGAGATTATAAAATATGTTTTTGAACACTTTCTCGAGTTAGCCTATTGTTTTGATATATCCGTGTCCTAGATTTGTAAATTGATACTGTAGTCTGAAAACAGCTATAGCTTTGTTCTCCAAGACAATGATATTTTATAGTGCAGGTGTCGATTTTAAATAGATTGGGTTGTAAGAGACAATATATCAAATTTTCCTTCAAACGGCGCACACGCACGGGGCTCTGATGAACAATGGTGGTAAATGTATTCAAGAACGCTGAATCCAAATTTCAAACAGCCGAGTGATGGGGTGCAATATCACCAGTGCGAGGATTTATAGAATGTACGTGTGATGCACGCCAAAAGGCACGTGCTTGGTAAGGCCTACTATGTCCAGGCCCGGCGTAAATAGGTTTTTGAAGATTGCTGCAAATACCAGTATGTTGCTTATATTGTTTAAAATCTTACGTAATGGCTTGTTTTAAGTGAGTACGGTAATCTACCATATTCCGTAGGCTTTTATTTTATGCTCTATTTAAAATTTCTTTTTCAATTATTCCCCAATAGACAGGACACATACAACCACTTTCTCTACGTAATAGACTTAAAATGAGGATCCGCAGTAGAATCAGAGTAACAGATTTAGCCCAACGGAAAATCAAACTGAAGTGGCAATGGGCCGGCCATATTGCTCAAAGAACTGACAACCGATAGGAAAGAAAAGTTCTCGAGTGGCAGAGGTATCTACCCATAGGCGAAGTCAAGGGCGGTCCCCCCACTAGATTGAGTGATGACCTGGTAAGAGATGCAGAAAGTCGATGGATGCAGACTCAAGACCGTGTTTTGTGGCATTCCTTGGGAAAAGCCTATATTCAGCAATGGACTTGTGAAGGGCTGTAATGATGATGATGAAGATGAGTCAGACACTACATAGAGGCAGCTACAAATGTACCGAACTCAGGAAAATAAACTTATTATTTTGTTTGGTTGGTTGCAAATGAATCGTTCATTATCCTCCTATCAGATAATTGCTAACGCAAACCATTTGCATTCGTCAGACTTCACGCGAAATTATATTTCAATAGGGTACAAAATATACTAACATATTGGTAAACATTTTTGTAACCGGTGGTTTTTTCTGTACAGTATTTTTTTATTATTTGAAATTCAGTAAATAGACTTTTTATCAGTTACCTTTATATTATTGATTCTGTGTTAAAACAAGAAAGATATTATTGTTTTTCATTAATGAGCAGATATTTATATATGAAGAGTCATTTAAAAAGGCCATTATTTCAGGTCATTATTTATAATTCCCGGGCAATATAAAAAATGACAAGTCAAATCGGGCTATGTAATTTATACTGATTTAAACTTCATTATTTATTACATTGTTTCGTCATTATAACATTGCTATACGTAGGTAACTGTTGCACAATTTGATATAACCTAATCTAACCATGTGAATCACTTTTAAAACAGTAAGTTAATAATGTACCAAATCTGAAATTAACTAGTGTAAAAATGTGAATGAAGGGAAAAACCACTTGCAGTATCAAATACTAGCAGTGGGGTATTCCTTCTTTTGCGTTACAGAGAAAATATACCTTTGATAAAAATCTTTATTCCCATTGTGTTTAATTGCTAAATATGTGACATCAAAAAAATCTTTTTATTACTATGCCCAATAAGTGACGGACTTCATGCATAAAGCCCGGTCAATTTAATTATTTCAATAGTTTTCATCATAACCTACTCATATTGAGCATTTTTCAAACTGTCTGGACATTATGAATAATGCCCTATTAATTACTCCATAACATTATAATATATATATATTATGATAAAACTGTTCCCAGACCAAATCTGTATAGGTATCTTTTTTAAAAATAACGTTCCAGTGCGGGTTGCACCAAGCAATAAGGAAGGTGTCTTCTTGTATAATAGTTTTAACATTAATGTATAATTTACAAGAAAATGTTCTATTTTAACAACTTCCCTGTCCGAGAAATAGACACAATAGTTAAACAATTGAAATGTTCATATATGACTCATGGGACAGTGAAATGGTTAAGATAATATACGTTATTTAACATATTTATTTAAACATGTTAAAAATATCAAATATAGTCAACGAAGCAGGTCATTTTATGATATCTTAGTCTTACAGGGTATTATTGCTAGTAATGTTGATGATGATAAATATTGTAGTTTTTGAAGTTACGTATTCTATAAATAAAAAGTATAATTTCAATGACAAGTATTAATACTGTGTTATAACACAGAATAATTAATGTTATAATCTTAATTTTGTGCGTTAATCCAAGAAATCGATAACTATCGATTACACACTAGCGTATCGTTTGCAATGAGTAATTGTAGCAACATTGTAATGATTTGAAAATAATCTGTGTACTAAAACACCTGGCCTCACATCAAGTGCCAAATGCGGTTTCTGCCAAGGTGACACGTCGCGGGGCGCCAGCTTCATGTTAGCGATCATTATTTTTAAACACTGATTATGAACCTTACATACTCGTATTGTTTATTTCATAGATATAAAGAAATAAATAAAGTGCGAAAACACATTTATTCCACTTTAATCATACACCACAAATTATATAAATGTATTAATAGAAAAGAAAAAGGAAGCAATAATAACAAAATTTACTTATTTTAAAAGCTGTAAAATATACTTTGTAGTGAAACTCAATTACCTACATACCTATACCATATTTACAAATTTACCTATAGGTATTACTTGTAGTTAACACTGAGAAAAAAAAATCTTTGCTGCTAACTAATATGGTGTCGTGATTCAACTTAATCTAGGACTTGGAAAGTGAGTATGATCGATGACGGATCAATACCCCCGGTTTCGCCGCCTCAAAACGTCAGATGAAATTTATTGAATAGAAAATAATGTTTCAGAGTTAATTTCCTGTCATGTCAGGCCCGATGGTTTTGCTTTGTTCTGTCTAGTTTTATTTTTGTAACCTGTAATGAGGGGATATTGATCATAATCATCATATATTTCCGTGTCTGTCGTAAGAGGCGCAATAGCGGAATGAAACAGGAGATGGGTCGCAGCATCTTCCTAATTACAACTGAATATAATAAAAAACTTTTGTTGCCAAACCGCCTGCCATATGGCAACTACGGCAAATATGAGCAATCTATTAGTGAGTCCAATGTTGGGCAGTGATCTTTTCATAAGCTGTAAGGAATATTATTCACATTAGTATTAAATTGTACCAATTATAAGTTTAGATCTGCTGTGAGTTTATTATTTTAATAACAATAAGGTGACAGTCGGAAGGAAGATTCGAGCACTCAAACCACCAGATTGTAAGTGGATACTGTGGTCCATAGATACCTACATCTATCCTCGATTAAGAATCAAAATTTAATTGCGTTGACACTTCTAAGATAGAATGCCTTGTTACTAGTAAAAGGGTCTCCAATTCTCTACACTCACCATGTGAAACACAGCAGCGTTAAGCTGCTACTTTAAGCTGGTATTCTGTGAGAGTATTGTCCTTCCCCTGCCGAGCCGATCCCTATGTGCTACAACCATAAAATAGCTGCAGCGTGGCTTTTGCCAAGTTACAGAGGGAGAGGTGAAAAGAAACCACCGTGGAATAGATGGATCCGACATTTATTCCGAAATTCTACGTTCTTATTACATTTCCTCAAGTTGCTCTAAAACATTAAGTTTCCGCAAATGATATAATAATTAGATATGATTTTGATAAGACGGCTCAAATTTAGTGAACAAATAGCTTTTAAAATATCCTTCCTGTTTCCTTGTCAAATTTCCGTATAAGCAATTTTTATGTATTCAGTGTAACGGATGTTACACGTACGTTTAATTTTGGTTTAATCAGTTTAAAAAGGTATCACATTACTTACCGGATGTGTTATAATGGCTCGGTCGACGCACCAATGCCACGTCAAAACAATCCGTGCTATTCCATCTTTACTTTGCATTCAACAGTCCAGGAAGTGTGAAAATTTTATTATTATATGATGTTTTAATAAAATGCATTTACATGTACTTTTAATTATATAAATATGTTATGTAAACTATTCTTAAGCCATTGCATTGGTGTTAAAGGCGACGCGTAGAAACTTATAATTAAATGCGCTTAAATATACAAGTACCGTAAAGTGGCGGTGTAAGAATATCCTTTACCCCATATCCTCCCGTGGGTTTCGTAAGAGGCGACAGAGAAAAACAAACCAGGAGATGAGCAGCAGCGTCTTTCTAATAACGACTAAAAATAAAAAAATTGCGGTTGCCAACCTTCTTGCCAAGCGTGGTAACTATGGAAAATATCTCCCCTATGAGGCAATCTAAAGGGAGGCCTATGTTCAGCAGTGGACTTTAATAGGCTGTAACGTTAAATATACGAGTAAAAGTTAAGGTTATATAAAGATATGGTAATTGATAATGTATGTAAACTATTATTTTCATATTTAGTATTGTAAAAACATTTGTACTTGTTTTAGTGTAATTCTTATAATTTGTTTATCCTCTAATCAATATTGTTCGATGTGAGCCAAGTGACAACAATTGCGAGCGCTAATTATTTTCACGATTGTCTTACAAGCAATCAATAAACAATAATAAATCAATGGCTAATACAAAAGTAAATGATTATAACGAATCCTTGTGTGTTGGTATTAATACTATATGTATAAATACTATAAAATAAGATGGGTATGTCATAATATTCTTCACAAAAATAATATAGATTAAGGATCATGTATCTTTATGTGGGTATACTCCATTTAATGGTCGAGCCATTTACGAAGTACGGACATTGAGAGCCACTGGCTATAAATGGAGGCTGAATCATTGAATATGAGATCAGTTGAATTGATCATAGAGTGGGACCAAAATAATATTTAAATTAAATTAAATTATATGACATATTAAAAAAATTTAATGCGTGGCAACTATGGCAAATATCATTATGAAGCAATCTATGAGAACGCCTATGTTCAGCAGTGGACTTTGATAGGCTGATAGTGATTGATGAATTAATGTTATTGGATAGCTGTTATTATCTTATTTGTAGAATATTTTAAATAATGAATATCTAGTTTATTTTAAAATATAAAACCGACCAAGTTTAAGACACATTTTATGATGTTGTAATTTATTAATGAGTTGACTTGTTGAGCCAACCAACAATAAATGTTATGTTACCTCTGAGGACTAAGATCGAATGCCTTAAGTTACAAAATATTTGCGCAATGATGAAAAAGTGTGTTTAGAACTACATCACTATATCACGTGATAGCTTTGTTTTATTCTCTACATTTTAGCTATTATCTGTATGTGTATATAATAAGAATATAATACCAATATAAAATCAAGTCAATCAAGATATGGTACGCAGATAACAACTATCAAATTAAGGCCTATAGCATCTTATTTTCACTACTCCCAACACCACTACACTATGAAAGACACACCACCGTCGATAATACGACACGTGTTTCGCCTCTAAACGAGGCATCACCAGGTGAAGTAGACCGCTAAGCGATGAGGGAGGGCGCGAGGTGTTCTTGAAAATGTACCTAGTTTGTTGTGAAGTGGTGTTGGAAGTATTACTGCTAGGATTAATGGTGACGGAGATAGTGCACGCAATCGAGGAAGGGCGGGAGGTGCTCTTCAAACTAGGTAAGACACATCATTTTATTTTACTACGCGGATTTTGGAAAATTTATTTTTAACATCTTTAGTTTACTAACGTACAAACATACACACACATACACACGCCGATATTCTTATAAAACAGAAAAAATGGTCTGAGAACCTTAAAACGCGGGGTTTTAAGGTTCACAGTAGCTCAAATTGCTCTTGAAACTAGGTAAGACACATCATTCTATTTTATTACGCGGATCTTGGCAAATTGATTTTTAACATCTATGTATAATATATAATGGATTTCCGCAAAGCAAAGCCTGATTCTATTAATTTAGTAATTTTTTGCGTCTTGTTTATCGCGAGAGGAAATGATGGTATCATCTCGAAATTATTTCACTTTCCAAAGACATTGATCTTTAATTTTTGAATTTATTTAAAAATTAATAACAAACCATCAAGAAAAACTTTATGGTATAACATTTCAATATGTTTATATACAAAATATAGAATACTTAAACGTTATCTTAGTTCCTCTTTAGTCCTTAACCGAGTTTGTTGTAGTGGTTATAAACGTACATTTTAGAAGTACTTGTAAGCGAAATTTCCAGGCTTTTAATTAATTTCGGCCTTAATGAATAAACGTGTTATTACTAAAATATATTTTCCGATCGAGCACCGCCCGCCATCTTGATATACTTCGCTTGCAAAAGCAAACCACCTCAATTATCCAAGTTCATAGTGCTTGACTAGGAAAGGCGTTTCACTCATCAAAGGGAATTTATGATAGGATATTATACCTTGATACATTATATTTAATGAGGTTTAGAAAGGTACTAATATTTCTCTTTATATTATAAGAAAATATAGGAACGAAAGTAAATTCATAATTCAACAGTGCCTGTTTTAATTGTATACACTATTACGTTACTTGATCAAAGACGTTCTTTAGACAGATTAAATTTGTTATTTGTTTTTATTTTATAAAGAATTTTTAGATTTAAAAGTGGCCCAAAGGAATTTTTATCTTATGACTAATCGGTCAATGAAACGGTTTAGCTTCTTTATGCATTTAGAATTGAACTGAATACATTTGGAAACGAATTTCATCGATATATACATCGCACTTTTATCAAAGGATAGTGTGATGAATTAATGGTTCATCACAAAACTCAAAACTAAGAAATAAAAGAGGTGCAAACGAGCATGCGCCGCTACATCTGCAATACCGGAGGGACTGGTACAGATGCCTTGAACTATGAAGTATTTCAAAATATTTTCACATAATGACATTATTAAAAAGTAGATGAATTTTTTAATTGCCAACGGCAGCATTGTTATACACCCTGCAATTGATCTTAATTATTAAACGTTGATATTGTTACTGTTTCTCACTGTTTGGCTTCTTGCCTTGTTTTCGTGTAACGAGCACTCCTAGAGCTTACGAGTGCCAAGGCTAGGACCTAGATTATAAATACACCTAATTTGCGCAATGAATATATATATAGCATATGGATTGCAGCAAATTTATTGTAGCGAGCATATATTTTTCTTTTGGATCTTTGAATTAAAATTTTCTTGCCTGTCTGTCTGTTTGTTGTTGATTTAAAATACAGACTTCAACAAAATTATCATCTGTTCTGAATGGCACTATAATCCACTGTATGAGCACGCATCAGTAAAAGAAATCAGCTAAATCGGTTTGCTAACATACAGTCAATTTGATAATTCCCAGTTTATAATTTTGAAAAGTAAACAAATTGAAAACTCGTTCATCATATCGCCAATATTATATTTATTTAATAGATTGAAGTTGAACTGTACTGTAGTAATTTTCTCTTGTTTAGTATGCTGTTAGGTCTTTCTCGGAATGTAATTGAGAAGAGAGAGCTAGACAACATGTCTGTTTCGTATCTAAGAAGAGGCAGGTGATAACTTACTTAGTACTTATATGGATAAATATACGAACAAGTTGCTGCCGACTATCTGTGAGATGTGTACATAAAAAGCTGTCAATGTAACTTTCTAAAGTTATTAATTTGATAGACGACGTTTTTAATCTCAAGTGACCCATACCGGCATAAGAATTTGATAAAATGATCGATTTTATAATTTTCAGCTATTACTTTCATTACAATCAATAGGTAAAAAATACGCGTCAAATGCAGAGCCTCCTGTTTTGAAGTCGGTTAAAAATAAACAGATATAATAATATTATTAACATAGTGGGTTGTTAGTTATTGACCATTATTGATAATCTAAATGAATAATAAACCATTATGCAATTATCTTCCCTTTGTCAGAAGTACATAGACGACTCGGTTGGCTGGGTAGCACAATGGATAAGCGTTCGGTTGCGGCGCTGCAGGCCGTGGATTTAATTCCGTGACCGTGAGCAACCATAACTAACTGCATCCATACTATAGCTGCAGCGTGGCTCTACCGCGTTAAAAAGTTTGTGTATATATTTCTTCATTTAGATATCAAGAAAATTACTCAGAGCTGATCCTCATATTAGTCACTTGGTAGGCAGAAACTTACAAACTGCATAAAGTGTTGTAGTATTGAATAAAGGATGGCTTACATCTCAACCTTAAACAATTGCCTCTGTAAAGAACGCAAATGGTCTAGTATTACCTTCACAGTTCCACCTGTAAAGCTTAGGCATTACAGTGAATTCTCATTACTATGCGGAATAGTTTAAGATATTGAAAAATTATTTAGTGGTAAAAGTACAGTAACAATCAAATTGAAGTGTCTGTTTGTAATGTCAAAATTACAGCTTTTTACTAAATGCATATGTAAGTATATACGGTACTTATAACAAAAACACAATTTTTAAAATTTTTGTCTGTCTGTCTGTTTGTTCCGGCAAATCTCCGAAACGGCTCGACCGATTTTGACGGGACTTTCACTGGCAGATAGCTGATGTCATAAGGAGTAACTTGGCTACTTTTATTTTAGAAAAAGAATTAGGGTTCCGCGCAAAAAAATTTAAACCCCAAATAACAGCTAGTTTTAATTATAACTTGGTTAAAAGAAAAAGTCATCATAACCCATTAACCTGTCATTGAATTCATTAGGTGACATAGTTAATACAATGTTAAAATTATAACATTAGAATCATGGGTGATTTCAATACTGATATACTCAAGATTTCTTCTAGGTCTCAAAAACTTCGTTCAATCATTAAGTCTGTCAACCTTCACATTCTTCCCTTAGGGGTTACTCACGGCAATATAGACTGTGATGACTCATTGATTGATCTTATTATTACTGCTTCTTCTGATCATGTAATTAATCATGGTCAACTTCCCGCTCCGGGTTTCTCACGAAATGACTTAATTTACGCTTCTTATAAGCTTAGTCCTCCCAAAACTACTTCTAATATTTTGCAATTACGTAATTTCAAAATTTTTTAAAGGTAAACCCGGAAAATCTCAGGAAAAACGCTTCTAATTTAAATTTCGATCCTTTAGGGAAAGCATCTACAGTTGATGAAAATATATATTACCTTAATAATACAATTCTCAGCCTGTGTGATGCTCATGCTCCGATTCACTAATTTAGATTAAAGCGTGCTCCTGCTCCTTGGATGACAGAGAGTGTTCGGGTAGCAATGACCAGACGGAATCGGGCTTTTCATCGATTTAGAAGGGAACGAACGGAGGAAAATTGGTTAGCCTTTAAGTTATGTAGGAATCGATGCAATTAGATGGTACGTAACGCTAAACGCCGCTATATCGATACTAATATTTGTAACTCCTCGCCAGCCGATGTTTGGAAATTTCTAAAACCTTTTGGTGTGGGTAAGGTTGTTTTTTGGGCTGCATTTTGTTTCTGCTAGAGCAATGGACCCTGCAATTCGTGCTCAAACTATAGCTTATTTGGCTTCAATCCAATCTTCTCATACCTCAGTTTTTCATTTCTCACCGGTTCATCAGGATGAGGTTAGAAAGGCTGTGCTGGCAATCAAATCCAGGGCCGTGGGTTATGATGAAATCAGTAGAGATATGATAGTTAACATCTTAGAGTATATTCTACCAGCTGTAACGCATATTATAAATTTTAACAGTAAAGTACCAAGTAACCAAAAAAGTAACAGTGATGGTGTTAGTAGACTTTTCCAACGCTTTTAACACAGTTGACCACGATATACTCCTATGCATCTTGTCTCATCTTAAATTTGCTCCCTCGGTCTTGGAATGGTTTTCCTCGTATCTTCGCGACCGTCAGCAATCAGTCCATGTAAGGGAGGAGACTTCCCAGTGGTTAAGTCTTGATTCTGGTGTGCCGCAAGGCGGAATTCTATCTCCCATATTATTTTCAGTTTTCATTAACTACATATCCTCAGTCATTGATTGTTCGTACCATCTATATGCAGATGATCTCCAAATATATGTGCAATCGGATATTAATAATCTACATAATGCTATCGCTAAAGTAAACCATAATTTGAAAGCCATTTATGACTGGTCATCGCGGTTTGGCATTTCTGTCAATCCATCTAAATGTCAAGCAATGCTTGTTGGCAGCTCAAGAATGCTGGCAAAAATTGACGTCAGTTGCTTGCCACTCATATTTTATAATGATAATTTGAGCCCGTTCTCTGACTGGGTAAAAAACTTGTGTTTATACATGGATAAAACGTTGAACTGGGAAAAACAAGTCACTGAGGTCAGCCATAAAGTCACTGCTGCCTTAAGGTCGCTCTACCGTCTGAAAAACTTTCTCCCATACAAAACTAAGCAAATGCTTGTTCAAACACTCATCTTGCCTGTCATTGATTATGCAGATGTTTGTTACTCAGACTTGAACCAAAATCTTCTCAATAAGCTTGAGCGCCTTCTTAATAACTGCATCAGGTTTATTTTCGGCCTTCGAAAATATGACCATATCTCTCAATTTCGTATTCGCCTTAAATGGCTAACTAACCGAGAAAGGCGCACTTCCAGAATATTGTCTGTTCTCTACTCCATTTTAAATGATATGTCCTCCCCTTCCTACCTTAAAGAAACATTTCAATACCTTTCCTCCAACCACGACAATGTACTTCACTCTTCAACTAATCTGAAGATTTCAGTTCCACTCCATTTTACTGGCTTTATCGGCAATTCTTTTACTGTTCAGGCTACATTACTCTGGAACTCCTTACTTGACGACATTAGGAAAGCACCAGACAAGATAGCCTTCAAAAGATTGGTCCGGAAACATCTCTCAAAAACAATGTCGTCAGCATAATACCAATACTGCTATCTTTATCCAGACATATTATGTATGTATGTATATATGTATTTATGTATGTGTATATGTATATATGTATTAAGGTTAATTGTTATATATGGATTATTATGTATTTGTGTAATTTATAACCCTTATTTTAATAGGTGTTATATGTATATAAATTTATTATAATTAGTTATTTAAGCCACCTGCCATTAATTTCTCACCACGCCATGGGTTGACTGGCGGAGAATGCTAACTGGCATTAAGTCCAAACTTTGTAACCTTTTTATTGGTTAGTACAATAAAGTTTTTAAATAAAAAAATACAAAATGTTTACAATTTCACCATTTAACTTGTCCCGTTTTAATGGCGTTTCAACAGTTGAATGGCCTGAAGCTTGTGTGCCAATTTCTAGGCCTTCGTTTTCAGAATTCTAATTTCAGCACGTCTGCGTAAACAGAGTCAATTTTTTTGTGTTTTGATCTGTTTTGACGCCTATGTATATGGCATGAAGTAATTTTGATGACTGTCTATTGGATTGTTTATTGCTTTCTCTTTCTCATCCTTCTTGAAAAAAAAATTACATTAGGGTTATCTTCTGCATCGTGGAGTCATTTAACATACATGAATTACAAAAATACTTTTTTTTTTTTTGCTAAGCCATGCGATAGCGAGGCGGCAAATTGTATCGCATCTCAGTCGATAATACTTTATTTTAGTTTGATTTTTTCATGCATATTACTTTCTTTATACCTATAATATGATAAAGTCACTAATATGATAGATAATATGATAAACATGCTTTGAATATTAGTACATAAACATAAGTAATCTTGGAAAAAACTCGATAGTTTCCCGCTTGAAACGTACCTAAAAAAAATCAACTGATAACACAGATCTCGACATGTTTTACGACACCTTACATATTTATAGTAGAAAAATTATTCTTCTACTATAAATATGTAAGGTGTAATATTTAAATCATGTTGTGAAGTGATATTAAATCGTGTAGTGAATTAATAAGCATAATATGTAATGCAAAGATAGAAAGCAATAATTAGTATACATTTTAACTACTGTATAAAGTCCTTTAAAAATAAATAAAATGTCACCTCAGCTACACATTTTCTGTTCGGCTTTCGCTGAACACAATTAACGAACTCTAACGTCCGCAGTGGAAAGTGTTTGCCTAATGCCTACTGCTTACATTAGTATTCGTCGCCGTGACATCGGCGCAGCGAAAGTTATTTTTTCGTTTGACAAATTTGTGTCAGCGAGCTCCTTGGTCAATATTGGCGCAGCTCGGCAATTTCCAAAAGAATTCTTATGCCCGGACACGACCGGCACCCACGCTTTTTTACCGTAATTCTAATATCAATATTTAGAATACTGTATGTTGGTACAGAATGGTACAGTACCTCTGTAATATTTATGGCCCGATATTTTTGTCATACGGAACCAGTAACCAAAGACATCATGGAAAAATGTTTGACGTCGTTGTTTTTTAAAATACATTTAAAACATAACTCAAACATTAACATAAAATAAAATATTAGGCACATTTAACGATCCTACAACAAATTAAAAATATGTATATATAGAGAATATGTTAAATGTAAATAGTTAATGATGTTAAAATTCATGGAAGTTCGTATATTGTAAAATAAAATCTCATAAGAATGCATCGAGATAAAAATGAGTAACAACATATACATTATACTACTGACTATAATAAAATGTACATTTTTTTAATTTCAAAAAGGAGGTTCTTCGAATGTTTTTTTTTAATGTTTTATAAGACACAATATTACTCTGCTGATTTTATTTACCAATAGATCAATAGAGTATAACTTAATAGAGGTGCCATTTAAATTTTAAACAGCTCCGATGAAGTGAATTCGGTATTTTTTTAATAATGCAAATATCTTCTTAATGCTGGTCATATCTGCGGTATTTAAAAAACAGATATAAGTCTTACAAAACAATCACTCGTAGCCTTAAAAAGCCATCTTGCAATAAAATTAAGCAATAGCAATTATAAACCGCTAAGCGGTTGGTGTGGGATGAAATCATTATTTTTATGTTTAGCGTAGGTTGATATAATATGCAGCTTGTAAACAAGGACGATCATTAAGATAGGTCACTATCTTATAAGGAATATTATTGGGAATGTTTATGGCGATTATTGGAACCAATTTAGACTTTTTTTATTTAACAGAGTATATTTACGCTTAGAATAATTATAGTAATTTGTTTTTATGCCTCAGAGTAAACTTCTATACAATCGTGAGAAATGTATCATGATATAACGTGTCTAACATCTCTGTATTTGCCTTCCTCTGAATTAAATAAATCTCATACATTTAATTAAAATTACACTGTAAACATTGAATTATAATATACGTAGTACGTATTACTTCAATGACTGTAAACAAAAATCTTCTTAATCGGCCCGTAAAAGATCACTGTTGAACACTGAACTGAGCCCTCTTGGCACACCTTACAAACCAAACATATCGCACGTTTGTTGCTGCACGCTGTCACCGATCTGGATATTTTATGTCAGCCGTAAACTGCATTATACCTCCATCTGCCAGAAGCCATCTAAGATATTTTTCCCATAATAGCCTCTTACATCACCCAAGGGACGCAATGCGGTTGTGGATTCTCTTACGTCATCATCACACGGCGAAGTAATTAAGATAATATATAATATTATGGTGAATGGGAAATCAGCACTTAAAATTGCAATTAACAATTTCATTGGTGTCGGTCGGGACCAAACCCGAGTTGCTTGCGTACTTTGATCTTTATGGCGGGCGCTAGTCCCTGAGCTACCATGACTCCATGTGCTCGGTGGTAAAGGAAAACATCGAGAGAAAATCTCCACGTCTAAGGAAAATATTCCGAGGATATGCAAAGTCCGCCAATACGCACTGGAGCACCGCAGCGGAACTAATTGCTCCAGAACCTCAGAAACGATAGGAAAGCCTTTGCCCGCAGTGTTGTACATATAAGTAAACTGTAACCTTTTTCAACCGACTACAAAAAGGAGGAGGTTTACAATTCGTCAGGATCTTTTTTTTTTATGTATGTTCACCGATTACTCGAAGACGCCTGAACCGATTTGAAAAATTCTTTTTTTGTTCCAAAGGGTATAACTTCCTAGGTGTTCCCATTTAAATTATATCGAAATCGGTCGCGCGGTTTTAAAAAAAATCAACTATTATTTTATTTATATTGAATTACTAAGTTTTTAACTTTACCACTTGTGCCTTGTCAATAATATTCCATTCCTGCACTAATATTACTAAGGGAGCTTCAATAATCATTACGTAAATTACATGTTTGATTACACATTGTTGTTTTTTTTAACATTGTACATTATCATATAATAGTGTAACATTACGCTGCAAATGCATTGTTTTCGTTCATTGGTCATCAAAGGGTTCAACGTTCCATCGATGACTTGCCTCAATAAGGCCATTCAATTCACTGCGCCCGCATCCCGGGCGTGTCCTTTAATTACGGAAGGGACATTAAACGGGATTGTTTGGATGGATGTTAGAAAGCCAGTAATTAATACTTTAACGGTGCTGTGCTTGATGACTAGTTTAATTTACTTTAGACACCAACTAACCAGCTATATTTAACTTTGAGTGTAAAAATGCACTTAAGTATTATGCTTAAATCTATCTATACAGTCCGTACGGATAAAGAATGGGATTAGAAATGGCGACTAATCAAGCCCATACCGTCAACATGCACAGTACCAATAGCGAAAACCCGCTAATAACGGTATATCGTTATATTATTCGAATAATTGGAATTTTTTTATTAATGGGAAAATATTTGAAAAGAATTGTGTACCCAAGCAGGTACTTAATATTAAAATAACATTTATAACTAGCGACCTGCTCTGGCTTTGCCTGGGTGGTATCTATTAAGGTGGCGTAATTTAGAGTGAAAATGATCATTAAAGACCATTTATTTTATCTTATCAATATTTTACAAAATCTCTAAATTTTTGGATAAAATTTACTCTAGATCATTCCTGGTATTACTCTATGTGTTAGTAATGTTTTATTACAATTTGTTTGTACAATTGTTTGGCAGACAGACAGACAAACGAAAAATTTAAAAATGGTTACTCATGTCTTAATGGCATGTAAATTTTTTAAACAACTAAAATCAACAATAATTTTGAAGAAAATTCTCAGAACACGTCTCAAATTACCGAAACCGGACTGATTTTTTTTGTAGTTTTTGGCATTTTTTTATCATTGATTGTCATTGAAGTTGCAGTCTTTACCGGCGAGTGTGAGTATAGATAGCGGCAGTGTGCGAGCGAGAGGTGAATAGAGGCGACGCCATTTTCAATCCCATTCTTTAACCGCACGGGTACCTATATATAATAAAAATGTAAATTGCAAGTTGTGTCTGTACAATGTATATTTTTGACCAAAATTACCTGTTTTGAATTAGGCGAGCAACCAAATTCTATTACCGCTATTGACACTAGTTAAAAAACATTTAAAATGGGTTGCACTTACTGTGTTTTTGTACCTTTTTTCACCGGCTTTCTAATACGATTATAGTAAATACTACAAAAAGCTTACGCTTGAATACATGTAAATAAAATAAAACTATACGTATAAATTGTGTAAACGTACGTACTAATACTAGTAGTACTTGTATTGCATCTTTCATGGTTCACGCTCTGCTAACGAACCTCCTGTTCTTCATAAGCCACACACCCCTCATTTTAATTTAAGCTTTATCGCCTTTTAAAAGAGATCAACATGGGATGAAAATGTTTGCAATGTACTCAGGATCGAGGTGAACAACTAGATTATAAAAAAGAACGTCCTTCAACATGTTTTACGGAGGACATGCTGGCTGAATTTCATTTCAGTCCTCATCTCGCTTTACAGTGCGGTCATGTCATTTTGACTTAAACTTCGTTATAACTGTCTTCTAACTTGTTCAAATTTAAACTCATATCCTCGGACTTCATTTTCTCTTTGTGATTGTATAATACGGTATGTACAATTAATTATTATGTTTAATGTATTTTTATTTGTTTCATTATTAGGTAGTTATAACTTTTAAGGTCTTTAGGTAAATGTAACTGTTTAAATAATATACTTAAACGATTAAAAGCTAAGAGGTAAAAAGAAAGAATACCTATTAAAAATATTAACTGGTTGACATTACGTAAATGTATAACAGTTCTAAAACTAACGCCTCATAAATAAAAGGAAAGTTAGTTTTGATAACGCTTAATTTAACAAGAGCTAGTTTTTAATTGATTATGCATGCAAATTTCACTGGTACTTACGTAACGTTATATGTATGATGAAATGTGATCAATTAAATAACGGAAACAGAACTAATCTCCAGTTATCTATCAACGTTTCCGTACGCATTTATTCTTAATAACCTGCGTAGTCATTAGATTTAAAAATCTATTATTCTCAAAGAGATTTCAAAACGATTTGAAGGAAAACCTAGTTTAGTTTTTATTGAAATATATTTAATTGAAATAATAAAAATTAACTTCATAACAATACTTAATGCCTTAGAAAACTTCGTATAAACTCTTAATTATTCATTATATCATTACCATTAGCCTATCAAAAGTCGACTGCTGAAACTTGACCTCCCCAGTAGATTACCTCATAGGGGATATTTGCTGTAGCTGCCTCGCTTGGCTTTATTTTTATAGAATAAGAGTGACAAACGAGCACATACCACACAGTCAACCTGATGGTAAGTGGACCCTGTGGCCCATAGACGTCTACATGTATCCTCGATTAAGAATCAAAATGCAGATGCGTGGTCACCCCTGAGGACTAAGATGAAATGCCTCGTTTCCAGTAAAAAGAGTCTCCGGATTGGGCTATCGGGTTAGCAACTTCTGCCCTTTCTTATTTTGAGTTGTTATCGGGAAGATCCTGCTGCCAATCTCTCCCTCATTTCCCTCAGTCGCCTCTTACGACAACCATGGGCCGATATGGAGCAGTGGATTTTCTGACACAGCCACTACATGGTTGAATTATACATTTTATATTTTTAAAAGTTTGTCTACAATAAAAATAATATTAGTAATTGTTTGCAATATTACATCTATAAGCGCGTGTAAGTGCCGATATCTAGAAAAAAAATATTTACGGTTTTGGCACATGAGGTCTTTGCAAAAGTAAATGATAGTGATATGTAATATTTAGGAGATATCATCGAAGCCGTACGAAAAAATCGGAAGCCAGGATATCGTACTTATTAAAATGTAACCTGTATTTTCCAGTGTCGTCCTCAATGGAATCGTTTATTGTAACTTGAAACGCTGACATATTTCCGTATCGGGTATAAATTTATTTTAAATATCTGTTAGAATATATAAAAGCCTGCCTACTATATTAGGATTTAGGACGTTCATTTTAAAATACTATGATAAACAGACTATGGAGTTGATTAATCTCAAAATCGGACCGAAATCTATAACTTCCTACTTTTGAAAATTATTATTTTCAAAGCGGTAAGTTAAAAATAAAATAAAAATATTCGTCCGAATTGCGTTATTTAAAATCGAGATCCCTGATCATCAAAACGTTCATAATAATCTAAAAAGTTGAGCTAAACTAACTAGACTGCAAAAGTTCTATTGCGTCAAAATTATAGTGAAATTGTGGAGCTGATGGCACGATATATTAATTGTGCAAGTATAGCTTGCACTTGACGGAATTTTCTTTTTTTCAAAGCGTTTTTCGCAGCGTTAACTCGTGCGAGTAGACTTACACACGCCGGGTGTGCACAGTCGTATTATTGAATTTTATTTCAAACTCGAACCCTGGCTATTGATTAGTGCCGCACACTTTCATATCTTACGATCTTAATTATTATTCGCATAAATTATTTATAACAAACACAGGCGTTCGCTCCGTAGCTCATTGTAAAAACGAAAACTCTAACCTTTTTTGTTGCAAGATGGTAAATTATGTACCTACTAGCTGAGTGATGATTATACTCGTAAATGCACAATAGCAAGATTTAAGCACATTTGTTTTGTTTAAACTTGCACGTACTTTTTGCGGCAGTAATCGAACATTACTTTGGTAGGATTGTTGCTGTTAAATTTGTGTTCGACAACTAAGGTATTTTTAGGTTACTAATTTTGTCACGTTTATACTGAAGCTTTTGCCGAGGAGTGGTACAGAATTGGCAAGATGATTATAACCGACATGTATTTAACCAACGTATCTAAGAAAATCACTTTTTTTCTAACGCCGAGCGACGCTCAGTCTGTCAGGTTTCATTAAATTAAATCATGAAGATCATAACGACTTGCATTCACTGTTATTGAAACGAAGTTTCTTATGGGACGGTACGAATTTGGCGGATGGGGGCTAGGCGATAAAAAGTATAAGATTTTTCCGTCACGAGCCCTTCTGACGTAGTGTAGACGGCTTTGGCGGCTGTAAGGAAGCGAGATGGGATAATATCCATCTCCCTCGCACTTTTCTTCTCTTGCCATGAAAGAAATATTATATTATTTTAAATGACGCTTCATTTTAATAGACGCTAGTAATTCATTTATTTGTATTTGGTGATGAATAACATAATACGTTTATCAATAATAATACACTATGAAAGGAACTTCGTTCCAACTGAGTGTTCCACGACACTTATACGTGGTAGAGCCATGCTGCAGCTATATTAATAGTATAGTTGTAGCACGAATGGGTCGGCTCGACCGGGGAAGGACCACGCTCTCACAGAATACCAGCGTAAAATAGCAGCTTAATGCTGCTGTGTTTCGTATGGTGAGTGTAGAGAACCGAGACCCTTTTACTGAAAAGAGGCATTCCATCTTAGTCCTCACGGCTGACAACGCATCTGCATTTTAATTCGCAAACGAAGATAGATGTAGATGTCTATGGGCCACAGCAACCACTTACCATCAGGTGGACTGTGTGCTCGTTTGTCACCCTAATTCTATAAAAAAAAACTTACGCATATATTTTTATATTCCAGTGATGTCATAAGCGGTGACTGTAGGTATAAAAAAGACCATTACTGACCATTCAGTCAATATTTTATTCAAAATCGTCATACCACCAATGAAGACTATTTAATCATTATAACTATTGAATGTTAAAAATGAACCTCCACTGAACCAATGAAGGAGGCATTTGTGTAGCAGTATAATACGATATGTGTCTGTGTCATGTATAAATTACTATGTACAAGACCAAGTAATTAACGAAATACACGCTATATATAACTTGCCAATAAATCACGGTGCTACAAATATGTATAATATATGTGGTGTTGCCGCGACAGAATCGTGACGAATTACTGAAAATTGAAATCGTAACCGGCTTATGCAACGCTTTCGATATCCGTCTTTTACCTTCCTGTAATCAAAAATTCTACACCTCAAAATACTTTCATTTAACGAATGATATGTAACATTTACACGCGAACCTATAGAGTACTATAATAGTAATTTGCTTATGGTGTTACCATATGCTATAAAACAGGGGAAAAGGCGGTCACCCAAATTGGAACCATTTCGTGAGGTATTAAAAATAATGTAGTATGTAACCTCAACCTTTATTAATTTTTGATAATATTTCAGTGATTGTTTATTTATTTTATGTGTATAGTACCTAACTTTATGAGGAGTTTTTTTACATTTAAATTTAATTAAAATTACTTAAGTATATTGGATAGGGTTCACTTTACATATTATTGTTTAGTTAGTGTACTTTACTATTTATACTATCATAAATAGTAATAAATAATAATAAAAATATAATAAATAATAATAATAAATAAAATAAAAATAAAAATTTATTCTAAAAAAACTAGCAATACTATGAACATTGCTAATATTCCCTTTAATCACTCCTGGTAAGCTTAAAATTAAAATGCTTGTGTTAAGAGTGGTTCAGGACAGCAGTCGAATGGTGGATCCGAACCACCTTTTGAGTTAGCGGTCACTACTGTCGCTTCAATTAAAAGAATACAATGTTTTACTATTGTATTCTTTAAATTATTGTTAACTATTGAATATCCAGAGATTTAAAGGTGCACAAGATTTATTTACTTAATATAGTTTTATGTTTTATAAAGCGAAGTTAATCCATAGAAAAGTATAAAACAGCTGATGTCTATTGTGAAGAACTTCGAACATTGACGGCGAAATTCAGAGAAATAACCCCCGACTCGTCAATCGATCTTCGCCATTATTGCTCCGTGGAATTAGCATTATTCCCTGGAATCAATACAAAATTTTCCATAGAATTTGTAGAATCCAGATCTTCGGAGTTCTGTCGCAAAAGCATAAATGGTCTTCCCTCGAGATGGCATAAATGTATGAATTATAAGGGTTATTACTTTGATTAATTTTTTTTTCTTAGAAAATGATATGTTTGAGAAATGTTTAATGTAAAATGGCAATTTTATACTCTTGATAGTAAAAATGGTACGTTTCATACGAAATACTACTGTTTTTTTAAAACTAGTATTCAATGCAAGCGTAGTCCTTCCTCGGTTAAGACACATTCGTGCTGCAACCATAATACAGTTGCAGCGTTGCACTACCACGTGTGCAGGTTGCTTAACACAAATTTTGTTGCTTGCTGGTACGAGTCAAGAATTGATCTGGTGGGATACTTTGGTTAATTTTATTCTACTGTATACTGATAGATACATATCAGTAAATATATAATAGTGATAAGCTTACTACGAAATCTAAAACTTAATAATAATAAATAAGCCCTTATAATTAGCCTCCAAAACAGAAATTTATAATATATTTTTTATTCCTTGTATGCTGTCAATTGTATCCCTATAATCAAGTATGCAAAGTTCCAAGAAAAAGAGAACGCATGGGCGTTCCGATCTCGAGGTTAAACGGGCCGAGATAGACTGACTTATTAAGAATTGCAGTTTAGGCGTAGGTAAATGTAGCAGATTTTAAAAATAATAAATCATTATATTTTTTCCTCATTAGCTTTATTTATGCTAATCCATACAACAGAATTTATCTTTTTATTACACATTCACTTCAAATTATTTTACGAGTATACTTAAAGCATATCACTTAGTTGAGATTTCAAACAAAAAATATTTTACTGCGATAATTTTATTGCTTCTATCTTTTTTTACCATTTATTTGTATCATAACATTGTAAATTATGTGTTCGCTTATTTTCCAGTGTCTACTGCACGATGAAGTACTAATTCTGGTTTACAAGTGCGGCCAGTCTCTGTAAATATATCCATAATTCAATGGGGGCAAAATTCAATGTTGTTCAATTCAAAAAATTTAATGCAATGTCACCACTTTCGCTAAAAAAACTTGCATCTTAATATAAATATTTATTTTACAAGTCTGTCGCAATAACTCTGCGTCCTTTTTCTTAGTGATTCGATGATGAATCTACTGAATAAAATTACACTTTTTAGTAGCCAATCTTATAAATAATAGATTAACTCACATAATATTGCTCAAAGAGCGCCGGCCATTATATATTCCATGGTGTAGTACTAAATATATAATATGATCAATACTTTTTCTTAAACGAATTTATGTTGTTTTACGCATGCCTCTAGCGACCGTCTCAAGGTTAGGACGCAGTAAGTTAGGTTATGATGTATAATGACGATGATCTCGTGGCCGATTTCCGTGACGAGTTTCGATTTATAAATAAAAAGTCTACATCTGCACGTAATCAATTATAGTGCAGTATCTATGCATTTTTTTTATTCTCATACCGATTATGAGATGAGATTGGTGAAAGAATCGGATGCAGTGTCAGTGACGCGGAGTTACTAACAATTATTCATTCTTTTCAACCATTGCTTGTATGTAACACACAACTGGCGGTTAATAATTATTGTTAATGTTGCTTTGGGGAAAGTTACGCAAGTAACGGAATCCATTATTTTATAAGTGTTAATGTTGGCTTTTCATCGCTATTTTATTAAAAAATTTCTCGTTATGCGTGGCATCTGTCCAAGATTAAGAAATGTTTACACTATAATAATAATTTATTACAGAGTACTTGTCACACTTTTAGTAGTGGAAACTTCTTTGGAATGTTGACTTCGCTGTATTCTATTTCGACATAAGTTGTATAATTTGTTTTTTAAACATTGCCGCAATTGCATACGATGATTCCAAAAGCCCTTTTAAAAAGTTTTACATATTGAAATCTTATTTTCGTCGGACATTTCTTTTAACGGCCCTAGATTGACTCATAGAATCACAAAACTGTTCAATAGAACATAACAATCTGCAACAAACAAAACATCAACATTTGTAACCGATGTTATTTACAAGGATTGCGTACAGTCAATGAAATACTACTAAAACAAACAAAAAACACAGCTCTGTGGCGCAGTGGATAACTGTTAGTTTACGGCCCTTTTAGCCGCGAGTTCGATCCCCACGGCCCAGTGCAATCACGGCCTCCATAGTATTATTTTTTGTCTCCCTTATTTTTCCAATAAAGCAACTAATGCGCCTTGAAATCAAGCAAGCAACTTTCAGTATATCTTGATAAGATAAGTCCAATTTATCAATACAAGAATGCAACCAATGCAACCGTGCGTTTCGCCCCGCCCCGCTTCACTCTCGTCACACAGTTTCTGCACTAAGAAAATTTCCTTTCTAATACTTGTACATAGGTTACTCATTGTTAATTCAATATACTGATCTTTTACATTGATTACTGGGCTTCATTGATTTGCTATACAGTGTGTATTCCAGTCACATCTACTAACGACGCCGTTGCCGGTATCGGAGGCGCCGCATCCCAGATAAGGCGCCTATTGATAGCTTCCTCTACCGCTTTATTGATATATCTCATGCCATCAGCCTTCTCATCATTATTGAGAAGCGTATATTGAATCGATTATAGTTATAAATTGGGTATTCGGAATTAAATATGCTCCAACGATGACTATCGTCTTTGTAATTAGGAGTATATTTTGTTTGTCTCCTTAATATAATATAGTACCCTTGTTTGATTATATCGTGATATACAATCGGTCCGTGCTGATTCTGCAAAAACATTTAAGTTCATAACCTATAAATAAATTATTGTATAAATCGCTAGTCACCGATCTAATATTACTTCTTACTTTTACTCGTCTATAATTTGAAATTTTATTTTCATTCGGTTGTTGAAAACAAGTTCACTATACTCGTATAATTTAAGTCACACTTGTTAATCCTGGCCGCAAATATATAGTTTAACTTTTTTTTTAAAAGGTGATTTGATCGAGTGTTCTTAGCTATGATTCAAGAAAATCTGTCCAGTCCGTTTGAAGTTCATCATCCTTTTTGTATCGGGGTTTTGTTAATTTTTTATTTAAATTATCAAAATACTATTATTTATTAATTATTTTAGTCAACTTAAAATTTTTGCAATGTGAAATCGTATGATTTTCTAGTTATAAAATCAATTAATAATTATCAAATAGATGCAACTGCTTTCGCATAGAACGAGTTGGCATACGAATGCCCTTTATCGGATCATCCATATGGAACGCGTCTCGTCTACGGAATCCATTGTCCAAGCGCGGCCGACTTGTACGCCGACCAGTCTATTTATACAATCCAATCGTCTACCACATCCAGAGATTTACCTCCATACCTTTTGTATGTAGACTAGTTTATGTAACACGAGTAATAAAATTATAAGCCTACTTTATCTTATTCACTCTTCAAATTGGTAAGGATCGGGATCCCACTGGAAGTGGTCTTGATATAAACGTAAATGTTTGGAATATTTGTGATATCGCTTATGTAAAATCTTATTTGTTAAACGTCAGTTATTACGAAGAAAGTTACAATAAATTATAATTAACACCAGAATCGATCTTAAGTGGGATTGTAGTCAAGCACAAGTGTATAATAAAAAAAGGGGAAAAAGGAAAGTAGGATGAAGTGAGAGAAACACGGGGACAACCTCAACACAACTAAACTTCAAAACCAATAAGTTGCGTTTCTTTGTTCGATCCGGACTCAGGGCCTGCGCTGCGGCCTAATAGGTTAGGTATTGTGACCTTCATAGTTCACGTTCACACATTCACATTCATCTTAAATCACAATACATAGCAAATATTGGTACAGTCACACTCTCATCTCCGCTTTTCCATAATTAATAAATGAAATATAATATAATATGATGAATAAAACTGTAAAAATTAAGCGCAGCTCGAAATGCATGCATAGTATGACACAATCTGAAATCAGTGCTTTAAAAGAGTTCGTAACATTATATGTACAATGTATATATATGGAGTTAACCTTGATTCAAGGAAATGATATTTCAGCATGAAATTGACACACTTTCCTTTAAAAGGCAATTGTCATTGAAATCTCGTGCAAAGTGCGTATAAAACAGAGAATTTTTAGAGATCTCGTTTGTGTTCCGACTGTCTAGGAAGTTAAATAATTTCATACAGAAGTGTGCTAGTGTATGCGCCTGTGTCCTAAATTGGTTTTGCTAGCGTGACCATTTGGCACTGTTCTTACGGTATTCGCAGCTCATGTCAAATTGCGTTCGTGGTCATTGACATAGCTTTACCGTTTAGTCAATATCTTGCGGCTTCCGATGCCGTCTGGGTATTCACAATGGCAAATTTAACATTATTCATTCAATTTATTGAAATGAAAAACGATGATGTTATAAAATATGACGACTTAAATATTTTATCATACAATATACCTCAAATTCACAGATTCTAAAACTGTTATTGGATCGTGTAAATTTAATCAATGTAAAAGTTACAAGCCCAGGTTATTTTAAAAATATAATTCAAATTTGTATTTTTTTTTAAATGTATCCTTTATTACAACGAGCTTTACGAAGTAAATACTGTAATTTAACTTTTTACTATTTCTTGACTAATGGCCTTAGTTAAATCTGGTGTGGCAAACAGACGCACATAAGATGTTTCAAGTTCGAGTTTTTCAACTAAGCAAATAGTATTTAATATTATTTATTTAATCGGCATGTCAACTAACAGACAAGAAATAAAAATAATATTTCGTTGATTTTCCTAGTAACAACATCGATGTTTCTTTAATTCGTTAGCTGTCGATTCATGTAAACGTGTTGGTTATATGTCACTATAATTAATCGATTAAGCGTCGACGGGCAACCATTTCTCACAGAACTGCAAATATATTACCGGTTGGTTGTGACAACACTAAATATAAATGTAGGGAGAGAGATGCCTCTGGCGCCAGCTCGCGTTTCAAGGACGACAACCGACATCGCGGCATTTGCTATAGATTGTGCTAGGTGTTTGATTCTGAAAGCTGATTACATACACGCACTACTCTTCTATAATTTGGCGCTTTTAAGCATTATGTTTTAGTCAAATCTTGATTGGTATATTTTCTCCTTCGTTTTTGATGTCAAGTTTGCTTCATACTAGTAGCAAATTTTGTCAATTTTTTTTACTTCCAACTTTTTAGATTGGAAGGTTACTAAATGATTGTTTCAATGCTATTTGACAACAGCAAATATGTTTATTGACCCATATTTAAGATAATTATATTCCGTAAATAACATTACAGAAAATAAGACGATGCTCTATGTATCCGTGTGGCAGCATAAAAGTCACACATAAGAGTATGGGCTGTATGAGTCACACACGTCCCGTGGGTGCCGTTAGAGGCGATTATGAGCGTAAACAAACCAATCATGGCTTCGTCCGTTACCTTTCCGTTACAGCCTATTTAAGTCCACTGCTGAACATAGGCCTCCCCCATAGATTGCCTCATAGGGGGAATATTACCGTGTAGTGGCAGTGTAAGAATATCTACTACCCCATATCATCCCGTGGGTGTCATAAGAGGCGACAGAGGCAAACAAATCAGGAGATGGGCAGTAGCGTCCTCCTCATAATGACTAAAAATTAAAAACTGCGGTCACCAACCTGCTTGCCAAGCGTGGCAACTATGGCAAATCATGGGTCGATTTTCTTATTTTAATACCTAATAAATCGTATTGTCTTTCTCTATGCCCATACCATAACAATTCTTAATCATAATTCTCGCAACATGAATTTGCAGGAACAACTGATAAAGCAGTAATTAATGAGTGCGCAACGCAAAACAATAGAACGTGAGTTGTCATTGTAAACGATTAAAGGTTCATTTTGATCGGACGCACTAGTGTCGCCAAGTGCTTGCATTTTGGCACATTTATTCTACGATAAGACGCTTAATCGTTTGCTAATACAGTAAATTCTTTAATTAATAACTAAATTATTATAAATTGTCCTTAATGCGCAGCATTCGATAGAAAAAAAAAACTATTTAACATTTAAAAACTGTTTATTGTTATAACCACAGTCCTTGGAAAGTTATTTTATAAAAATCTCTAAATGCAAACTGTTAAGCTGTGGGCATTTTAAGCCAGCGAGTGAAATTACTGATCAGTGTCTACTAATTTTTAGATATTATTTTACGGCTAAAAGCCGAAGTGCGGACACACCTAGGTTTAACGAGATACAACTAGATTCATAATTAAGTGTATTCGATTTACTCATGGTATGTAATGCCTAATATATAACAAATGCCTACGCACCTAAACCTACTGTCAAAACCGAAACATCGGAAACAACCAGTCACACCTAGTTTTAGCCATGCTTATATGGAATATACCTATGTTTAACCAATCACAATTGGCTGTATCTACTTGTAGCGGGCTAGGCTATAATTTTGATTACTGCTGCACCGCCTCTTGTTTCTCTATCTTTTTTCGGCCTAATGGTTGAATGCTCTCTATGACATTAAGTCCGCCATATGTACAACTTTGTTCATGAAATATTAAATAAATAAATAAAATATCCTTAATTTGTTATTTAATTTATAGATACCCTAACACAAACAAACGCACAGTGAAATGATTCCAAAAGGGACCTTTGTATTCAAACGAAGGAGAGTCTTGCTACGAGTACAACCAACAGGTAATTTATACCACAGCTGTAAATGTAGTAATGAATTCATGTCCAAGTATACTTATAAAGCAAAGTTAATAAGTTTTAATTCTTTAGGTATTGCTGAGAGTTGTATTAATTTTTCTTGAGAATAAGGTTAGGTAAACTGAATTCCAAATAAGCCATCTATTTAGCTCGAAGAACCGATCAATGTTTAAGAAAGATTCTCAAGTTGAAACCTCGCAAGTGTTTACACAGTGTTTAGGTGACCCACGAATCTAATGTGTCACGCGGGGACAAATTAATGGCTCCAGATAGTGCTTTGAGGCAATCTTTAGGGGATCTTTAGGGAAATGTTCATTGTTTAGTAGAAGATTTGTTAATTAGTGGCGGGCAAAACATTAACGATATGCTTAGGATAAAATATAATTCGATGACCAAGAGTTCCAATTGCGGCAGATTTAATCAACTTGAGATGAATATTTGTCATATTCCTGCCTTCTTTTTGTAAGCATTATTACTACGTAAGCTACTTTAATTATGAATGATTTTTATGATCAGTTCAGACTAGAGCAGAAAAGTATGGTCCCAATATTGCAATAACTCCCAGTTTACTTGCAGTTACTTGCGCCTTTGACTCAATGAACCGCCCCGAGTTGACATTCGACAAGATCCCAATTCGTCATAACTGTAGACTGTCGGCGTGTCTTGCCTGAAAAGTGAACTCGCTTGATGGGTTATTTTATTTTATTATTTTAACAGATTATTTCTGTATACCCTCATAAATTGTCTTTTACGTCTGAGCGTCTTGTGATTGTCATCATGCTTCTGATATTGTTCTTGAACTTTTCCTTTCGTTTTGCTATTCTCATTTCCACAAAACACTACATTTTCCGAAATATATTGAGAGGCCCAAGTTGTGATTCTTTACATAAATGTACATTCATAATATAAAGAAAGTATATAACGCCACGGTTAATACGACTACAATAGATCATTAGTATGTCTGTATTGTAACTCAGTTTAGTTCGACTCGAGTAGAGGAGTAGAGGCCTTATGAATTGGTAGCCAGTCTTATGAATGATGGACGGACGCTGGTTACTCGCTATGTAACAGTGTTGGGTTACTCATTGCTTTGTATCGCGTTAATGACGGTAACGCCCACACACGAATTGCTAAACCTATTCTATTGAGAGACAATAAATTACCAGATCAATCCGGAATATCAACCGTATTTAAACCAAATAGTACAATACGAATGATTATTTCGATTATTAATCAAAAACATCGTGATAGAGTATAGCGTCTAAAAATATTTTGTATGGTTTGTATTCTATTGCTTGATAGAATAAGCATTGTAACCTTATTTTTAGGTGTATGCTGTATGCAATTAAATCCTTTGAATAAAAATAAAATAAAATAAACAATGTGTCATGTATGAATAGAAAAATAAATAAAAATTGATTATGTTTAACGTGCCTGTAGTAATACCGTCAATTTTTTAATGACAAAAAGTGGAACCGCCAGCGGTGTTGCCAGTTAAATAATATACACCTAGCTACGTACCTAATACTTTGATCTTTAATTCCATATTGTTAATTACAGCTCGTGTTTTTATGTCGTTGTGAGGAGCACTCTTATTGGATAGTAGAAGAATTATAAAATTAGAGAATTGGTCATGCTCTCGGTCGTGTAAAGGAACTATTTATAAAGCGGGGTTTTCTTCCATTTTGCATCAGAGTCGTGCTGTGGTAAAATTACCCGGCGCCATTGCTGTTTCCTTTTATTTCATTTATGTCCACTTTGGTTTAACGCGTTGTTTTTCATATGACTCATTTGCGTTATTCGTAATATCATTCAAATATGGCGTACGTTATACAGATCTTGTTGCTGTACGATATTATTACGGCACGCCGTCAGTCTACGCATTATTTTATACATTGTATATTAACATATTGTTATAATAAAATAATAAGCGTTATTTTCACCAATAACACTTGATTTCAAAATAAATTTTTAAATACTTAATATAAAATATTTTAATATGATTTATCTAGTTACCCTATTATATAGGACATTTATTTCTAACATTTTTGAGAATTTAGTGTTTGGGTTCCTAAGTCTAGTACCTGTTTAAATAAACATGTCCACGCTAAAATACGAATGAAATTGTTGAGGACGTATTGTCATTGTTGTTTCCGACACTGTACGGTACAGTGTCAGAAACCCCTACCTTTAATCTCATCTTGAATGTGTTCATCGGATATAGGTAGGTAAGACAAGCACTCTCGTTCGTGCTTATACAGCTGTAAATAAGCGCTGTAGCTATTTGCTGCAGCTATAAGCTGAGCCGGCTACCATTTCAGTACTAAGAATTTCTTATATTTACGCGAACACTACACATAAAATAAAACTACTTTTACGGATTTTATCGCGTATAATATTATAACTTATTTAACACTCATCTGGGAAACTACTTACTTAGCCCATAACTTCTTCTGAACAAGCTGGAACGCCTTCTCAATAACTGTATAAGATTTATTTTCGGGCTTCGTAAGTATGACCATATTTCGCATTATAGATCTAAGCTAAATTGACTTACAATCCGGCAGAGGCGCAATTCCAGAATATTGCTTGCTCTTTTTTCCATTTTAAATTACCTTAAGAGTAAATTTGACTATCTCTCCTCATCTCATGATAGGGTCCTACGTTTTTCTTCTAACAACAAAATCTGTATTCCTGTTCACTTCACCGAGTTCTATGGTAACTCCTTCACAGTTCAGCCTACACGCCTTTGTAACTCCTTGCCCGATGACATCAGAAAAGCACCCAATAAGTACGCTTGTAAAAAGTTGGTCCGTAATCATCTATTGAAGACGACGCATTTTACATGATTCATCCATTTAATATGTATTGCTAAACAGACGCATATATTCATAGTTATTATATATGTATTTAAATATGTATATTTGTATGTATATATTTGTGTTAGGGATGCATCCGATACCGATACCGATGCCGATATATCGGCGATACTCGAAGTTTGCCGATATATCGACATCGGCGATATTTTTATGGCAAATTCAACGATACTTTTCAGATTTCGCGCTTTAAAAATGTAATGTAAACGCGCGTGTTGTCTCGCCTATTTCGTTGCAAACGAGGCACGAACTAACTATGCTCGGGGAAACCCCGTGCTTTATTCAGTGTCTTGTTTAGCCACAATGCTTGATCCTCGTTACAAAGCACGAATATTTCAATCACAGTCTACTATTATTATGGCAAAAAAGCATCTTGTTCAGTTACTTGATCTTAATGTAGCACTGCATTCCGAAACTATTTCAGACACGGTTACACTTACATCTAGTACTGTAACTGTAAGTTCTTAGATGCCTATGAGTAGCGAGCTTTGGAGCGTTTGTGAAAAAATTATTAGAGAGTCCGAGGAAGATGAGCCCCTGTCTACTCTGAGCTGTAATTCTCTCAAAGAAGAAGTCGAGAGATACCTAAGGTCTCCTAATATATCGAGAGGCGCAGATCCGTTCGTTTTCTGGCGCAATGACATCTTATACCCAAACTTGAAAAAAATGGCGCAGAAGTACTTTAGTTTCCAAATGAGTTCTGTCGCATCTGAGAGACTATTTTCCACCGCAGGTCTTATTCAAACAGATTTGCGAAATCACCTTTCTCCGCAAAACTTAAGAATACTTTGTTTTTTAAACAAAAATCTCATCATTGTTAATTTTAATTACTAAAACTATTAACTAATCTCAACCTGTCTATAGTTTTAAACGGTTTTATTTAGTTTGTCCTTTTATTTGTTTTTTTATTGTTATTTAAAAAATAACCTGACTTGTGTTTTATTTATTTTACCTTAATTTTTGAATTCAATAAGCGTATCGGTATCGGTATCGGTATCGCCGATATTTTTATAAGAGCATCGGTATCGGTATCGTATTGGCAAAAAGGCGTATCGAGGCATTGTATTTATTTATGTCATATATTTGTATATATGTATGTATAGGTCATATATTATGTATAGTTTATTTATTAGTAAAATGTATATATTATGTAGTTAATTATCATTTTGTGTAGTGTTCTTTTATTCTATATTGCCACACCTACGTCAAATTCTCACCACTTTTAGACTGGTAGAGAATGCCTCAAGGCAGTAAGTCCGCCCTTTGTGTTCTTTTGTTTTAAGGAATGCAACAAAGAATAAATAAAAAATTAAATAAATAAATAAGAAGTGAAAATGGTCACAGTTAAGGAACTCCTTCAATTCTTTAAAGGGCTTACCAGTGAAATATAGCCATAGCCGCGATCACAATTGATTTTATAGATACTGGTCTTATTAGACATACAAAGCTGCCCGCAAAAAAAAATCTTTTTTTTAACTCCCGACATTGGCCTTGGCCGTGGATGCTGTAGAGCAGTCGGCAAAAGTTAAAAGAAGTTAAATTAAACGCGATAGAATCCATAAAAGTAGGTAGTTTTATAGGAAATATCAAATGTAGGTATAATATGTTTCTAAACAATTTTGTTCATTTGGAAGTAAGAAAAAACCTTGGTTATCTACATGTTAACTGTAACTTTAAAACATTCTAAATGCCTCAAGCAATCAATAGATATTTTTTTCTTTCCAAAGGATTTCGTTGAGCCGTTAGTGCTTAATACTTACTGACATGTTGGCTTGGAATTTTAATCTGACACTACGTATTAAATTTTTAACATAATTTGTTCGTGGAAGTGAAAGATGCATACGTGGCTATATAAACAATACATAAAACGATTCAGCAAATTCTATTGGTCGTTTGACAAACAATTATTGGCCAACAACGTTTCGATAATATTTTTTCTTAGTAACCAATTTAATCACAACATGTTGTGATATAAATCCATAGAAAAATTATATTGTGAATAAAACTGTGTTTGATGACTGTTTTACACAACAGTTTAATACAACAGTTAGAGGACTAAGTAAAAAGTAAAAAGTGCTAATTATTATCGTCAAACAATGGCATTGTGCAATGTGCGTAAACTAAAAACTCATTTGTTCCTAGTCCATACGCGATATTAATTAATATTAAACATCTATCAACACGATCGGAAAAATATTTGAACTTTAGTCGAGATAAAAACTATCCACAATACATATAAAAATAAAGTCTGTAATAAAAAAATTAATTAACGCCATGTATTGGGATCTAGCCATGGCCTCTGATTTTTGAGAGGTTCTGGCATCCTGGTTCTTAAGGTCTTTATTTTTATGGAAGTAAGTGCCACTCACTGCTAGGCTGCTCGTTTCTGAGAGGGTAATAGAGCAATTAGTCCGCCGCACTGCTCAGGTGCGTATTGGCTGACATGTCTTCGAAATATTTTATTTCTTAAACATGCAGTTTCTTTGTTGTTTGTTAATGATTTCCTTCATCGCCGAGCATGTGACACTTAAAATTAAAACTAATAATTTCATTGGTTCCCGCGAGGATTAAACCCAGGTTGCTCGTAATGTGAAATATACAGCTAGGATTTAGCCTCTGAGCTACCACGGCTATCATTATTATGGAAAGAAGCAATACATAAACAGTATACTGAAAATATCGTGTAGTGACTGTGTAAAAATATCCACTACCCCGTGTCGTCCTGTAGGTGTCATAGGAGGCGACAGAGGGAAACTGAAACAAGAGGAAGGCAGCCGCATGGTCATTATAACCTCTCAAAATAATAAACAGATAACATCGACAATCTCTACTCTGTGTCTGTTTGACCATAGACTATAGATGTTATTAACATGGTTATATACTCTTTGACTATGTTTATATGTGTTTATATGTTTTAAGTGTATACTCGTATGTTTGACAATTTACATTGAACGTACGAGCGTAGACAATGAATTTTATTTGATTTTATTTTATATACATATTTGTAACACTTATTTTAAATAAATTTTACCTTTCTGCACTCCTTCCAAATCTCACACGCCTCCGTGCGCGCAATATGCTTAAAAAAGGAACAAAGATATCCCTTCACGGATTAAGATATAGCTTTCACGTGTGATACAAAGGCGAGATAAATGATACAGATAACTTGATAAAATAAAAATATGAGCGCCTGGTTCATGCAAATTTATACTAAAATGTATAAAGTATATCTACGCAATACAATATTTTACATGTACTTTACGTTACTTAATAACTTAATGAATGTAACATTCAGTTCAGACAGCAATGCGACTGGTTGAAAATAATCAATAGCCAACGCCCGCATGTACTTACACGCGAAACTTCTGAATAAACATGCAGCTTTTAAAATATTATAATGTTAAGAATTTACTTTAAATTAAAATTATTTTGACATCATTCTATCCAATCTGCTGTATACATACAGACCTTTCTCATGATTTTTTTTAATAGAATAAGTGTGACTAACGAGCACACAGTCCACCTGTTAAGTGGATGCTGTGGTCCATAGACATCTTCATCTATCCTCGATTAAGTATCAAAATACAGATACGTTGTCACCCCTGAGGACTAAAACGAAATGGCCGTTTCCAGTAAAAAAGGTTTTCGGTTCTCTACACTCACCATACGTAACAGCAGCTTTGAGCTGCTATTTTGCGCTGGTATTCTGTGAGAGAGTGGTCCTTCCCGGTCGAGCCGACCCATTCGTGCTAGTGCTACAACCTTAATATAGTTCCGGCATGGCTCTACCACGTAAATTAATTAAGAATCAATCACCTTGTATTGTCAAACTATGAAAAAGTTTCTCCGTTTAATGGCGGTGTAACCATATATCAGGTGTAAAAAACCCAGATCGGGAACGGAAAGCAGCGTCAAGGCGCCGGACATTTATTACTACGATTGCTAATCCGTCCTTCAAGCGTGTATAGCTTAATCTTCCTACCAAAGAAGACGCCCGTGTCCACTGGATTGTTACAGGTTAATAAAGAGTAATAAGTAGAACAAGGTGTAAGGACCCCTGTCTACTAAATCTAAACCTACTTAGCTCTTACTGTCAGCAAGCAACAGAGCACTGCTGTTTCGATTGAAGTGTATGAGAACAAACATGACATTTTCATCTTTGTTCTCGTTACCTGTAGCTGTCTTTGTTTAAAATTTGTTGCAGGTGTGTATGGGTTACTATGTTTATTCCCATAGCCACATAATTGTTCGAAGATTCATAAAATATAACAATATATGTGAACGTCATTCATATTTAATGTAGACAAATAACAGAAACTTTCTAAAAGCGTTAGAAATACAATCTGTGAATGATTACCCGTATCGTCATCATCATCATCTTCATCATCATTGCAACTCATTACAAACCTGCTTACATAAGCTTTATACTGTTACTACTAATGAATGTTACAAATCCCAATTCTTACCCACTAGCGAAGAAAATAAATGCTTGTTATTGAATAAATAAATATAATTATTATAAACTAACTGTGCCTTACAACACACATGATACAACGCTCGTAATCGAAAAACTTGTTGCCAGGAACCATAGCAGGCGCGCAGTTTTTCATCCTTATTGGCTGAATGGTATAGAAAAGGACAAACAAAGAAATATTAATTTTTTATATTATGTTTAGATTATCTGCAAATAAAAATGACTGAACTGGCTGGTTTTAATTAGAAGAAAAGCGAAAATAAAATTAATTATTTGATAATGAAGATAATTTTTTTGTTATTTGAGAATCATGTGCAGCCTTGTCTTTTGGCTTCATTTTTTTTATAATCATCAAAGAGCTAATACATTTAAGTGTATAAAAAGTAAGTGACAAACGAACATACAGTCCACGTGATGTTAAGTATCTTATACAGCCCATATACACCTGCAGCCAAGTTCAAATAAAGAAGGCATGCCTCACAACTTGTAATTGTGCCTGCATTTTATATTCTTCAGATCGGAAAACAGCAGTTCAGACATTGCTATTTGCCGACAGAAATAGGTAAGAGGATGGTACCTTTCCAGGTGGACTCCTAGGCGGAAAATTGGACTAAATAGATATATTTATCTCTGTATATAAAAATCAAATGCTGTCCGTTAGTCTCGCTAAAACTCAAAAACGTCTCGACCGATTATGATGAAATTTTGTGTGTGTTTGAATGGGTCCCTAGATGGTTTATATTCACAATTGAACCCGGTAAGTAGCGCTGTTGTCGAGATCCAGAAATCCCCGGGCGAAGCCGGGGCGGATCGCTAGTATTTCATAAATTAAAATGGTGATAAAAATCTTTATTTTAATACGTATTGTTGTAGTCCATTTGAAAACTAGCTGCTTGAAACGTTGCGGTGCACACGACCTTCATCTGTTCGTAACTCACGGCCAATTAACTATCGCTCTGACAACCTACTCCATTGTCTGCTACATTGCACAAAAACTTTATCGCGAAACTCCACTTGACAAATTAAATAACGACGGAATTAACACATCTCTTAACGAAAATGACACAACAAATTTGAACGAAAATGACAACACTGTTATCCCAGACCCATATCCTTGGTTCGAATTGCAGTCCGAACTTAAATTTATGCAAAAATACAAATGGTTGATTTTTGGGTCTGGATATGTTATTTTACACCTTTAACACTTCATCCTTATCTGCTATCGATTGAAGTGTGCATAATATATACAATCAGTAGTAGATTAGAATTATATATTAACGTCTATAAAGCTGGAATGGTCATTTGGGCAAAATGACAAAAATTTTTGCTAAATATTTAGTGCTCATTTAGTGCTCATTTAGTGCTGCAAAATTAAAATTCACGCCAAAATAGTTTGATCAAAAATTAGAAAACTGCTAGCTTTTAATTAAGCTAGCAGTGCTCTACCTCAAACTGCCACTTTGACAGGTTCAGCAAAGTATGGGATCCAAAATTGACACCCAGGTGGGTTATCACCTAGTGATATAGGATCATAATTCAGTGCTCATTTAGTGCTGTCGATATGCTAAAAAGGATTTGGGAAATTATTATTATTTTATTACAAATTTATTAGCAAAAACGCAAGAAATTTCTTAAAAAACGAAAATTTCCAAAATTGGTTTTGTTTATTTTTTTCTCTTCACAATGGTTTCAATCTAATTTTTTATTAAACTATTCAATCAATAAAATTTGATATATTTATAAATTCAGGATAAAATAAAGGATATCAATTATTACCACAATAATTATTTAAATTCCAACAGTTTGAATTTTTTCAATAACCATAATCTCATTACTCAAAATATTTTTTCTTGAATGACAAATATAAAATTGGTCCATTATAATAAAGGTTCAATAAATTTTTTAAATATTTTTTAATAGAAAATAATAATAAAAAACGATCGACAATACAATATTTTTTTACCTTTTGACGTTGTATCAATATAAAAATACACAATAACCTTGTTTGTAATAGGTTAGAATCTTAACACAGTCTATAAATTAAGGTCAACAACTGCAACAGGCGTAAAAAATTGGGTCCAGTTATTGAACTCCATATTTTAGCTAGAAAATTTAAAAAAAAATTACTTTAGTATTTAACTATTGACATGTCCATGTGTGTATTATCCCATTATTCGAAATTGCTATTAATTAGGCATAGAATATATTACTGTATATTCTCGTATAATTTATTTCATTATTTAAGTCACAATTTTTTTTTAATTTCGATTAAAGCTGAAAGGGTCAGAAACTGGACCACGGTCAATAACTGGGACCCAGTTATTGACCGTGGTCCAGTTTCTTATTACCTTTATTACCTTAGTGATTTTGCCGAAGTGATACTAGTAAGTATGCAGTGAAGCAGGCTGTGACTGGTTGATTGTAACCCAGTAAATCAAGAAGACAATCAGAATTATTTAACATGAAGTTACATAATATAGTGGTTAGTCTGTAGAGCGGTAAAGACTGCGCCAAAGTCGTTTTAGCCATAAGCACGTAAAAAAGGTTCGTAGACCTTATTACAAGACGAAATGTGAAATGGTAAGAGGGCTGGAAACCGCATACAATCAATGTAGTTTCTACACAAGCCGTTAACAAATAATATAGACGCAACTATTCTCCTTTCCTAGCGTGTGAGCAGGAAGGCATTATAACAAAGTTCATAGTGATCTATGCCAGGAGTTGGATAGAACCCACATTTTTTGTATGATAAGTATTTAAAAAATCTGCGTTGGATTTTTTTAATGCTTACTAATGAAAAAATCCAAGTTTCGTTTTTCATTAATTATAATTAAACGATACAGAGTTAAAAGGCCATTTAAGATCCCAAATCCTTCAAGCTCAAGACGAGTCTATTAAAAAAAGTATCTTAAATGATGGGCTTATTCTCAAGTTACCGTGTTTTCAAGCTGAAACGTAATTTTATTGATTTACGGGAATTTTTTTAGCCTATTTTAATGGTGTTTTCATTTCTATTACACAAAATTGATTGTCGAAAGTTACAGAATTATTCTACAATAAATTATCTGTCGAGCACTCTTTAATACTTCGCTTTATGAGTTGTGCAAAACTCTTTGGAATTTTGTTGTAAAAGCGTATACATCGCCCTAAGAATGAATTACTGACTCGATGGAGTCGAGTAACTGGTACTACTAGCTTGTGTCTGTTCCTAGTATTTACAGAATGAATATCACTTATTTTTGTAAAACTACTTTTATTTTTGTGTACGTACATTACATTTTCATAAATGTATTGAGAGGCCAAAGTTAATATATTAATTTGCCTAATTTTTTGTTTCAGCGACTCTTTAGGCTTTAAATCATAAATTGCTCTTATGGCCCGCTTCCGTAAAACAAAATTAAATATAATTTCAGTGTCAGCTGCGTGTCCCCATAGCAAAATACCATACGAAATTATGCTATGGAAATAGCTAAGTAAACTAGTCTAGCTGTTTCAACACTGGTAAGATTTCTAATCTTTTTTACAGCACATGCTGCAGAACTAAGTCTGCTTTCTAATTTTGATATATGGGGGCTCCATTGAAGCTTCGCGTCTAGTGTTATTCCAAGAAAAATGGTGGTATCTACAAGACTCAGTTCCTCCCCATTTAAAATTACATTAGTATTTAATTGTTTGACATTTGGAGTCATGAATTTCATACATTTCGTTTTAGTGCCATTTAAATGCAAATTATTAACATTGAACCAATTTACTAATTTAGATATAGCATTATTTACTTCGTCATATTTTAGTAATTGAACCATCCAATTAGAACCATTCAATTTGGCATAGAGAGTCCCATGTATATTTTAAGAAAATACTTAAGCTTGATATTGCATAGAATAACACTAGGAAAAAAAGTAATATAAAATAATATTATATATGGATCAGATGTTCATTTTTTTTTGAAAAACTTTTCAATCGATAAATTAAACTCCTTGAATTGCATCATTAAATAGTTTCCATTTTTAGTTATTCAGAAATCAATTTTCTAACTTGATCTCTGCTAAAACTGTCGAAATAGCAACTTCTGGTATTTGTAAATAAATACAGATATAAATAACAAAAGAAATATTGTTTTATATCTGTTTTTATATTATATGGAGAGCACTAATTAAGCACTCAATTATTACCTTATATCACTAGGTAATAACCCACTTCGATGTCAATTTTTGAGTACATAGCATTTTACGGTATTTAAAAATAATAATTTTCCAAATGCTTTTTCGTATATCGACAGCACTAAATGAGCACTGAATTTGGATCATATATCACTAGGTGATAACCCACCTGGATGTCAATTTTTGATCACGTAAAGTACGTCACGCTGAACATGAACTGAGTTTTCGGTATATGGAAAAAAAATTGCGCTTTTTTTCGCATGTGCTTGCAGCACTAATTGAGCACTAATTTATTAGCGGTGTGTCGTTATGTGTTTTCTAAATAACGTAACGTTATCGTTATGGTACAACGGATAACGTTATCATAACTATCTATAATCATAACTATCTATTTTGCTATTTTCCATGTAACGGCAACTTAACAATATACCGTCATAGAACAGTTATCATCAAAATTATTTTCGTTTCGTAATATAAACAGTTAAGATTTAAATACTAATTTAGTTGCTGAAATGAACTTTCCTTCGTACTTTTGATCTTTTGACATCTTTCTAGGAGTTAAGCCATCCATTTTTCCTTGTTTGTGGCATCACGGAGGTTGGATTTGACGTCGAAGACTGGCTCAAAAAGTTATCTTTTAAGTTAGTGCTGACGCCAAGGGCTGGACACCCAAAGTTTCACAGGTCTCGAAGATCTAGCAATCGTTTGCTGTTCCAACGAAACTTGTGTTTATGCTTCTATATATCGCTGCTGTAAATGTGACTTCAGATTACCTGAAGTCGCTTTTTTATTTAGGTACATTAACAGTTTTTTCGAAAAACTACTACAAAACACTTGTGTTTTGTCGCGTCATTGTTTCTTTATTATATTACAACCTAAAACGAAGCTATATCTATATTTACAATCGCTAATTCAAATAAATATTTACAAATTTTTTTGTTCGTTTTTACACTTCTCTTATGAACACTAATATTACAATGCGTGCTTTATGCTTTGAAATAAACTTGGAATTAACAAATAAAGCAAAGTTTTTAAATAATAATATTACACCCAAAATTTATTATTGCACTTGTTCCTCAAAGATACACAATTAATATGAAAACTCAAGTTCAAAAGTTGATGGACAGAAGGTCAATAATAATATTTCGTCTTAACAAAGTCAAGGTTATTAATACAGTTTAATCCTTAAATCTTGGGGAACAAGTGTTATTTTTCAATATATGGCAAAAAACCGTATTAACTGTGTAGAATTTTATAATAAACAGCACAAGGTTTAAAATTGCTTTATTAGAGACACATTGCAATTTGAAATAGTTATACAAGTATCTATATGAAAAAGAAAGAAATAAACTTATTTCTCGATTTTCGCTTCGCTCACCTACACGTTTCAACATGGGCCCCGCTGCAGTTTCGTTCTAATCATACATGGCATAACATTTGTTTTTGTACGACAGCGATTGCGTGATGTTATAATAATATCACGAATCACGATTCCAAGGTAAAAATTTCATTTCAAAGGTACTCTGTGCGTTGCGGATCATTATAAGAAATAGACAGTTATGAGCGTTATGTATAACTATCTATACGTTATAAAGTAAATAGACATTTCCATAACTGTCTATACGTTATAATGCTCATAGCTATAATTTATTATCTTATATCATTAGGTGACAACCCACTCTGATGTAAATTTTTTCATTACATGCTCTGCTAAAGATGTCAAAGTAGCAGTTTATGACATTAAAAAAAAAATATATTTTCTCAAATTTTTTTGCGTATATCAATAGCACTAAATGAGCACTAAATTATGGATGCTTCTATTTGGTGCTGTATTAATCGGTTATCGTTTTAGGAGGCAGAACACTGCTAGCTTAATTAAAAGCTAGCAGTTTTCAAATTTTTGATCAAGCTATTTTGGCGTGAAATTTAATTTTGCAGCACTATATTACTAAATTAGCACTAAATGAGCACTAAATTTTTAGCAAAATTTTTAGTAATTTTGCCCAAATGACCATTCCAGCTTTATAGACGTTATATACTATATTATTATTATACAAAAAGTTGAAAATAAATATTAGTGCGTAGATGCACAGATCGCGGCCCGCGGGCCGCATGCGGCCCGCCGGTCGAATACTGGTGGCCCGCCGACAGCAAAAATAATACTCTCGTACATTCGAAAAATATTGAATTATATTCCAGAATAAAACCAAAAAAAATATGTTCGAAAAGTAATTTGAATCTCGCGCGCGCGCTCTTAAGTGCGCTTATTGGTGCGCCGTGCATGCGTCGGTAACAGCGGTCGGTAATGTTCGTGCTGATCTCGGTTAAATTCGTTTTCTTGAGGAACCGCTGCGGCCGGCGGCGCGGCGACGACGGCAGCGCGGTGGCGGCTTATCCATTTTATATTGTTAGAGCAAGCGAGATAGCAATAGTCCCGAATTTCCGATTGCTCGCGTAGGTAGATACACGAAGCTTCCAAAGTCGGTTTCGTGATTTCTCCAGACAGTTTTCGACTCTTATACGCGCGGTATAAAAGCCACGCTAACCGCAGCGACCGACAGTTCGGTTTTAATTTGAGTGAAGTGTCAATAGTTCTAGTGTAGATTTTAACTCGACTAGCCGGTGTCATATATTTTGATCCACATTCAACGTAGATTTCCCGTCAAGTGCCGTGTATAATTGTGTTGTGAAATCGTAAGTAAAACTCTGTTATTAATAAGTGTTTCCCTACCTATTTAATCAATTATTTTTGGTAATTTAAAAAAGGATGGGTAATTCAAGTAGGTACTGTAATTGTTTTTAGGTGCTGTGTTAATCCTAGCCAGGATTAGAACGCAACATGGACAAGCCAGGACCTAGTAAAAAACGTAAGGTTAAAGATGAAAATCGTCAGTTTCAAGAAATTTGGACTGAGAAATACTTTTTTGTATGGTCGCATAACAAAGTCGTTTTTTTTAGTTTAATTTGCAAGAATTCTGTTGCGATTGCAAAGGAATATAATGTAAAAAGACACTATGAAACGCAGCATCCTACTTTTACCAAGTTTACAGGCGAATTAAGGAAGCAAAAAATGTTGTCTTTAAAACGGGAGCTTATTGGTCAGCAAGCTATGTTTACAAAACCCATTCAAGATTCAGAAACAGCTACAGAAGTTAGTTATGAAATTTCTCGAATGATAGCAAAGCGAAGTCGCCCCTTCAATGATGGGAATTTTGTAAAAGAATGCATAGAAATTGCCGCTAAGAAAATGTGTCCAGAAGCAGCAAAAAAGTTTGAGAAAATTCAACTGAATCGTATGACTATCCAAAGACGAATTATGTCTTTGTCAGGTAATATTGCGGAACAATTAAATGAAAAAACTAAGATCATTGAATTTTTTTCATTAGCACTCGACGAATCCACTGATATTAGTTCCACAGCTCAACTTCTGATATTCATACGAGGTGTTACTCAAGATTTTGAAGTCTTAGAAGAGTTATTAGGAATGTGTTAATTGAAAGGTCAAACCAGAGGAGTTGATATACTCAATGTACTTTTGGATGAGTGTTCAAAAACTGATTTGGACTTATCAAAATTATCGGGAGTTGCGGCTGACGGTGCTCCTTCGATGACTGGTGTCAATTCTGGGCTAGTTACTTTGCTGAAAAAGCATCTGCAAGAAAAAAACATAAACGCTGAAGATCTCATGCAGTTTCACTGCATTATACACCAAGAAGCCCTCTGTTCTAAAAAAATTGAATTTCAAAATGTCATGAAAGTGGTAGTTTCGACTGTAAATTTCATAAAATCACGAGGACTCAATCACAGGCAATTCAAACAATTCCTTGATGACATCGAAAGCGAATATGGAGATTTACTGTATTATACAGAAGTAAGGTGGCTAAGTCGTGGATTGACACTGGAACGATTTCTAAATTTAATAGAAGAAATTGGAATAATTCTGGCGGAAAAGCAAAGGGATGTCCCGGAACTTAAAAATCCTGATTGGTTGTGTGATTTGGCTTTTTTAGTTGATATTACAAATCATTTGAATGTCTTGAACAAACTAAGGCAAAAATCAACTGATATCCCAGCTCTACGCTCATGTATCATCCTTTCAACGCAAGCTGACACTTTTCAGATCGCAATTGAATTCTGGAAATTACAATCATTTTCCGAATTATAAGAAAATGTCTGAAAAATTCAACAAAACTGCGATTAATTTCAGTTATGTAGAAAGCTTTTTATTACTTATTTTGATTCAATCTTTTCAAGACAGATTTTCGGAGTTTAAAAAAGTGAAACCTCTGTTGGACATATTCAGCAATCCTTTCACGATTTCAGTTGAAAATGCGCCAGAGTCAATGCAGTTAGAAATTATCGACATTCAAAACGACCAAGATTTACGCAACAAATTCAACGAAGGAGACTTGCTGAACTTTTACCGCTGCATTGATAAAAATACGTACAAAGAGTTGCGCATAAACGCTCTGAAATGTGCCAGCTTATTTGGTTCTACCTATATATGTGAACAAACCTTTTCAATACTAAATAATAATAAAACAAAAAATCGAAACCGCCTTGCAAATGAAAGTTTGGAAGCAGTTTTACGTGTTGCTACAAGTAAATTTGAGCCAAATATAAAAAAGATTGTAAGCACTATGCAGTGCCACGCTTCAAATTAATAAATTCTTTTTCAATTTTAATACATTATTATCAATTCTTTATTGTCTTTTATTACCTATACTTCTGGCGGCCCGCCATCAGTTCATAATTTGCCCGAGTGGCCCCTAGTCTTAATAAGTCTGTGCATCACTGTATTAGTGTTTACTTAACCGCATTCTCTAATAGAAATCTCTAAGTTCGGAAAATCCAAAAGTGCACGCCTCAAGGTGTTTTTATTTTTTTCATCAAAATTTCATTTAATTTTGATAAAAATAAATATCTTTTAAACGTCTATGAGTCTGATAACAACCAGCAATAGGGATCATCCCAAGGATAAATGGATACTTATTCAGAAAGATTTATTTCATTTCATTTCTGAAACGTGAAGACAAACAAGTGCATAGACTAACTGACAGCTGTACTAATAATTTTTTAACTACATATCTAGTTTTCAAAACAGCCCTTTTTAGGGTTCCGTACCCAAAGGGTAACCAACGGGACCCTATTACTAAGCCTCCGCTGTCCGTCCGTCAGTTCGTCCGCGTCTGTTCGTTCGTCCATCCGCATCCGTCCGTCCGTCGGTCTGTTTGTCAGCGGGCTGTATTTTTCACGGAATGTGTATTTCTGTTGCCGCTATAACAAAACATAATAAAAATTAAAATAAATTAAAAAGTAACTACCTAACTATCTAACAACCCTACTAAAAACGTGTATTATGATGGTACGGTACTCTTCATGCGCGAGTCCGGCTCGCACTTGGGCGGTTATTTTATTGATTTAGTGTCTAAATTGAGACATACTAACAATTTTATATTGCAAAATCGTCACATAGCGGCATGTCGAGAGTAGAGCTCTCCCACACGCTCCCAGAATGCTAGCTAAGATACATATTTTTATGTACATATCAATATACCATACGTACATACGTACGCATAATGTTATGTTACAGACGTCCTAAATGCATTATTTTAATTTCATTCATTAAGTTAACATTTTATTACAATGCCCTTAAAAACAAATGAAACAAAAGACGGGCTTGATGCCTTTAGGCATTATATCCTAGTCAACCCATGGAGTGGTGAGATTTTGACGTAGGTGTAGCAATTCGAAACAACAGAATAGTGAAATTACAATAGGTTGTGTTAAAATAACATATATGCATATAAAATGTAACAAATATATAGATATGGTACCACATACACATAACAAGAAATTTACTTATGTAGTTTGTATGTATTTATTGTACGTTTGTATTAAATAATCATTAAATACATACAAATACGAAATAAATGCACAATAAATGCAAACATAACATTATTGCGTTTAATCTTACAAAAATAACTTTACAATCAAATTAATAAGTAACCTTGTCACTTATCCCCGAACAAGCTTTGATTATTTTTGGTGGCGTTTTATGTGTAAAGATTAGCGTCGTTTTCAGGGTCAGGCTACGAATTTCGTACTATTTTGTGCAAAGTATAAAATTTACTTCTATGCGAGTATGAGTTTATAATTATCTTTTACCTGTGACAATACCGTATTTCTTACACATTAATCGAACCTTTCTCTTAAATTACTAGAAGAACTGTGAAAATGCATATTTTGTAAAAATGCTACTTATAGAACGCTAAAATAGGCAGGATCGCATTGAGAAGCCTAAAATTCTAAACCCCTGAGTCCTACAGTACAAGATTTTTGGTAAAATCGGCTTTAAGATAGTATGAAACAAGTAAGAAGTAAAAGATAAGATAAGATAAGTTAGGGTATTAGTACAACGGTGATTTCCCGTATAAAAATAATTATAATACTTTAAAAAATTATGTAAAATCGTTGCGTACAATGAAAGCTTCTTCAAAAGATTTCTTTTGCAAAAAGTGTTTCAAGATGAAAAAATAAGGTGGGATCTTTCTATTAAATCTTCATCATAATCGAAATAAAAAATTCATCCGCAATAAAATAAAGCGAAATGATTATCCTGCACCTCTGGCTCTTGAAAATGACACCGCCCCTGCCTCGCCAGACGTAAATGTGGCGTCGCAAACGAAAATATCTGACACGAATAGCAGATATCGTATAAAATTTATAAACCCGGTTAAGACGTATATTAACATTTTTTTCCAATTGTGTTAAGGAGTATATAGCAAGACAGTTTTCAAAACAACCGGCTGGTAATACGCTAATATTTAGAATTTTAATTATTGTAATTATAACGTCTATGCTATGATTAAAACATACTAATATATTTGTGAAATGAAGAATATATTAATAAATTACTGTAATATCTACAACTATACAACAATACAAATCGCAATGCCCTGCTGCTGTCGGTCCGGTGTGCTCTCGTCAATTCCATGCTTTGTACCTACATATATAATAATAATTTATACAATAATTAAATTAAAATTACAACTATTCTAAATTTTGATTAGTTCATTCAATAATCATATTTTACCCATCTCATTCGGATAAAACTAAATATTTATCCCTGATTAAGAAAATCTATCCAAAACGTAGAACCCAAATTTTACAGACTGCTGATGGGAACCGGTACTTCCAGTGCGATACTATCGGCTTTTTTACCTGTCGCGAATTTTGGGTTCAAATCCAAGTTAATGACGCAAAATTATCGATAATAGTTTTGCGTCATTAACGTGAGACGATATTAATCGAAAGTTGATCGACATCTTAGAAATCTGTTAGAACATCATCGTCATCAGTTATATGACTTTAAGAATCAAACAGTTTAAAATAATAACACTTACTAATAATATTTTCCTGTTCAATCAATAAAACTAAGCGATCGTTCTAATTTCTAAACGACCGGTTGAAATAGCATTGTGCCAATATCCTGCTTACTGAATGCCAATCTTGGACTATAAGTCTTGGGCGGCGAACCTTGTAAACAATAGCATTCTATATATAAACTCTCTTTATTTATATTAGATTTTGACTCGGCTCTGGCCTTTGTCATTTAGTTAAATGGAACTGACACTTCTCTATTAAAAATAGCCGGTGGTGCAGCTCAACATTCCTTGTCTCGAGCGCATAAATTGAAGAAATGAACTAATGCATCGTGTCCGCCCACCACAGGATGGCGTCTGCCTGGGGCGTCGTTATCTACATCGGACTAGATATAGGACTCAGGTGCATTGGATGTCGTGATTTTATATAATATATTATTATTTACTTATCAAAATATTATAGAGGGTGGAAAAGTAATATTGTTTTACACGTATATCTATTGTTATATTTAGGTATCTATTGTATTTTATACTATAGATTAAATAATGTTTTATCTAAGTAGATTCTAATCGTACATAATATGTAAATGTAACAGAATATAATACGTTTGACTTCTGGACAAGCTCGATTTGATTTCAGTAGTTTCCGCAACTGTAAGAGGAAAACAAGTCGATGTTGCGAGTGTAAATTATGATCAATGTAACAAAAAAAAACAATCGTCGTACCAGTCACAGTCTCGATGTATCACAGATGAGTCAGATCTAACGCGCTACTTGCGTCATTCTCTATACTAACCGGCCTCACACAGAGGTTCACTGTGCAACTCACCTTGGCGTTTGCGACGATTATTGACCCTTAGAAATTATTTCTTGTATCAATAGAACTTGTTGTATAGCTACCACTTTAAATACCTTAATGTTGTTTATAATTAAATTTAGTAGTTTTATATTGTTTGGTTCGTCCAAACCAAATATAAATATTTTCTCAATGTTGTAGAGCCACGCTGCAGCTATTTTATAGTTGCAACATGAGTAGGTGTTCCGTATGGTAAGTGTAGAGAATCGGAAACCCTTTTACTAGTAACGTGGCATTCTATATTAGTGCTCAGAGGTGGCAATGCATCTACATTTTGACACTTCATTGAGCACATATGTAGGTGTCAATAGGTCACAGCATCCACTTATCTTCAGGTGGACTGTGTGCTCGTTTGGCACCCTTAGTTCATAAAAAATGTAGAGATTTCAATGACGTAGAACGTATTTTTGCTAGTATTTAGCTAGCTAGTATTGAGGACGAGTTTGTTAAATTTGAAATATATTTTATAGATATAAGTTCTTCCAAGCCAACAGTTTATTTTTGGTGTAATAAATTTAAGCGCGGTAATAGGCCTACGTGTATGGCGTTCTAAGCGGCGTGCAGCGTGGCGTCACGTGCGACTTGCAAGTCAGACAGAGAGCGTGTGTTTTTCATGCACGCCGAACGCATCGTTCTACTCTGCTGCATGCTTGAACACAGTTAGCGCATAGTTTCTACTTAAGGTTTTTCGAAGAAAATAAGATGTGAAGTATCCTTCAAAATCTTTTGCAGAAAAAACGTGCTAGCAGTAAGTAAATAATGCAGAAAATTGGGGAATGACTTATGGGGGGATTAAATACATATTCCAGATTGATTGGGAAATGTGCATGAGACTCTACAAGACTCTACCTGTGTCTTACAGGACACGGACAGAGGGGCAGTTTCATGCTGAGCACAACATTTTAACATATTAATATATTTATAGCCACGTGTTGGCCCTTATCTATGATCTGTATAACGTCAGAAGCAAAAATAATAATAGATCTGGTTAAACAATGGTATGTTCGCGACAAGTACCGGCAAAAACAACCTTCCACAGAGCGTGACTGCGTCTCAGTTTCGACAAACTGATGTACTCGTACATCTAACAGTGAAATCTGGCTTTCGGATTAAGTTTCGACATCGACTATTTTTTTCTTTTCGTACTTCAAACCTTCCAAGACTTGAATTTATAAAATTAAAAAGGTAATCCTACTCAGTGATCAAGAGAATACAAATACTTTATAACCAATAATATAAAAAATTAGAAGATCATTGTCATTAGGTTGGTGATTGGTAATGATTTTGTTTTTGTTACGATTTTTTTAGCAATGTATATATGTAAGTATGTTAGATGCAATTATTGTTAAAAATAAAGTAAATTAGGTAATTTAATAAACCAAACTAAAAACAAACAGTTAAATATACCAATCATTAAAACGTAAGTAGTGACTCAAAAGAACGATCGAGAGTTATACTGTTGAAAGCCACATGTAGTGGAAATTATAATTTCAAAATTTTAGCGGAAGTTATAACGGAATGATAAAATATTCCTTAGATTAATGGGGTTTGAGAATGTATTTTGAATCAGAAGATGCAAAGCAGGTTAATACAAAAAAAAAAAAAATATATTAAATAACGTGTTCTTTTAGAATTACGTTATAATTTATACGATCAATACGGTTGTATAGATTTACATAATACATACTATATTATAACGATCTGTGATACAGACCGATTATATCATGTAGATAATTACAGTCTACAGATATACAATCGGTCAGACAGCTGAGAGACGAGACAGAGAGATGTTCATACGTGATAGAGCCATGCTGCAGCTATATATGGTAGTATCCCGAAAGGGTCAGCTCGACCGGGGTTCAGCAAGGTATAGTATAGTACAGCTATTATATAATTTTACTAACATTCTTGTATGGGTTCTCTGTTGCCTGAAATAAAGATATTTTATTTTATTTATAGCAAATAGCAGCTTAATGCTGCTGTGTTTCATATGGTGAGTGTAGAGAACCGGAGACCCTTTTTACTCGACGAAGCATTTCGTCTTAGTTCTCAGTGGTGACAACGCATCAGATGCACTGTGTGCTCGTTTGTAACCCTATTTCTATAAAAAAATGTTTCCAACGTTAGATTTTGTCAAATAAATAAATTCATATATTATAGCATACATATACGTTTGTTTACTTGACATATGTATGTATATTATTACAAAAGATGGTTTTCTTCCGATGAAACCTGAGGCAATAAAAATAATTGTAGGAATTGCGGACTTTCAAATAGTTAATAGTGACTGTTAAACATGCTAATAAGTATATTATCTTTATTTTAAGAAATTTTAATACATTCAAATATTAAGTAGTTTACTTTTATAAATTAACTAGCGATTCGCCATGGCTTCGCACGGGTGATTTATGGATCTCGGCAACAGTGCCATCTACCGGGGCCAAATGTGAATCTAAACCATCTAGGGACGCCACAAAAATTTAATCAAAATCGATCGCGCCGTTTTTGAGTTTTAGCGAGACTAACGGACAGCAATTGATGTTTATATATAGAGATTATATCCATATTACATTCTATCACTTCTTTATGTAGTATACAAGTGTTTATATAACCAGTAGTTGGCAAGCACCCGCTAGAAAATAAGTTACGAAGAGGCTATAAATATCATGAGTGAAGCATTAAAATAATAATACTTAGAGGCGAAATGTTGTTTGGTCTATACAGGGCGGGGCGTGGGTGAGCGTGGTGGACCACTTGCCTTGTAGGGAATGTTGATGGGAATCCAAAGAACTGTTATAAGGAAAACTGAGAAACAGCCAGTCGAATGAACGTCTTAAAAAATTATTTCAAACATTTAGTAAGTAAGTCTGCGTAGAATAATTTCATAAATTTAAGGTAAGACTGCAAATATAAGACTGTATAAATAAGCAAGCTACAAATACGTAATTAGAAGTAATAATTGCCTTTACATTCTAAAATATTATTTGGATATTCTACGGCTTAAAATTTCATCTTTGAAGTACACTTTACAAAGTTCCATCTAAACCCGGTCCGTCTAAACTCTAAATCAAATACCTATTTTTGCCAGTCCCAATCATATGTTTCATATATTAGACATAAATATCACAAGTCTGTTTCTACGTCTCGTGGAGGCTGAATAACTCAGCACGAAACCGCCCTTGAAAGGCAAAGGTAGAGTCTTATAGAGTCTCATGCACATTTCCCAATCAATCCGAAACATGTATTTAATCCCCTTATATCTCTTCTTCTATTTTCTGCATTATTTACTTACTGCCAGCACCTTTTTTCTGCAAAAGGTTTTCAAGGACACTTCTGAATTTCTCCGCCAAACCTTAAGTAGAAACCAAGCGCCCACTCTGTTCAAGTATATAGCCGTCTGAATATTCCTAGCAACACTCATATTAAATTCAGCACGAATCAAATCCAAATAAAAATTCCTGATGAATCCATATAACAGTATTTAGAACTCGGAACACCTTTATAATAAATGTGTAGCAAAAACTTTCACTTGCACTGGGTCATCGAGGATCTCTTTGATGATTTAGGTGAATATGCTTTCCCGCAGGTTTATTTAGATAACATTATTCAAAACCTAGACGGTGTAGAATAACTGACAGTAATCAGACATTCTTCACCGTCAGCTTGTTGTCGAAGTGTACTCGCCGATCTCTCAATGCAATAAGTATTCAGTTCAGTACAATAATGTATTAAAGAAGTTGTTAGGGTTGCCACGCTTTTGCAGCGCATCAGGTATTCTGTAATATTACTCAAAAGAATAGCCTCCTTAATGAGTCGCGTGCGAGACGGTACCAACAGCCTTCTAATTTCCATATATGGAAAGCAAAACTACCCTGTGGTGAGGCATTGGAGTGCACACAGTGCATATGGGTTCCAGGCCCAGTATGTTTAATCTCTATACAGGGTTATTTTTCAAAGAGTAGCCAAATTTTAAACTTAAGTTCAAATACATAAATAATGTTATACCGTTGCAGTTTTTATAAATACGAGTAAATAAGGCTTCTACTTTTATTAGAAATTATCCTAAATTGAATGTGATTTATGTACAACAACGTTTTTGCCTACCGATCGACCCTTAGGAATGTGTGCGTGCGCAGTAAAATCTGTTAAAATAATGCAATTACTACGCATTTTGAATTAAAAAGATAAAAAGGACAGAATGTTTGAGATTTTTTTTAATTAATTTTTCTTCACCATTTGCCTATATTACTTATTCTGAACCTTCTCTGCAAAGAAGACAATCGTTTTTGGGCACACTAGAAACTTTAACGTAACTTAATTTTATTACACATAAAAAAGATACTAATTTATTATAGTAAACGGCTTAAAGATTTTATGAAAATGTAACCGGAATCATAAAATCTGAAAAAATAAGTTCTTTTGATATTCGTGAATTGGCTAATGTAATATAAAAAATATGCTTATAAAGAAGAACTACTAAAAAAAATTTCCATCAACCTTAAAGTACCTATAAATGGTGAATGTACCTACAACTTTCTTTTATACTATTAATTATTGACCAGAGCACTATTTTAACTTATAATACCGGTGAGAACTACTAGACAATCGCTTTTAGTTTGTTTTTAGGTTATTGTGATATTCATATTCTCTAAAAAATCACTATAGTTGAAATTACAACGAAATTACTTAATCTATATGCTTGGGAATCACTCAAATACATTCATAACATCAATATTCGTAATTTGTTTGCTCATTATTTTGATTACTTAAATCAATATTTTTTTTAAATATTTTAAGATTCTAAGGGATTTCTAAGCGGTCTTAATCCACACTGGCGCTACGCAATTTTAGACCTTATGGCGGCGTTTTTTAAGTTTTTATAGAAATTATGTACTAACTCGGATTCAGTCGCGATAGCCCGCTTAAACGGTTTTCGATGTGTCGTCTTAAGTTACGCCTGGTTACGATGGTAGGCCGATTCTCAATACAAACAGAAATTGTCTGCTTTAGCCGGTTATTGCAAAATAACCCTGTATACTATAAAAATCAATTGCTCTGTCCGTTAGTTTCGCTAAAACTCGAAAACGGCTGCACTGATTTTGATGAATTTTTTGTGTGTGTTAGGTGACAATGGTTTAGATTCACAATTGGCCCCGGTAGATGGCGCTGTTGTTGAGAACCAGAAATCACCTGCCGAACGAACGAACGAACGAAGCCGGGGCGGAACGTTAGTAATAAATAATAATCTATGTTAACTCACTAGCCCCTAGTTTAAATGTACAAACAAAATGGCTGTATTTACCTGAATTATGAATAAATTATATTTACCGCAATGCAATAATTTTTGAGTAGCTTCTCAAAACAAGGTTTCGTAATGCATTTATAATTATTCTAGTCGCGGTCAAAAAACATATAAATTGAAAATAAATATTAACGTATTCATATTAATGTATTCATAAAAAACACGATTATAAGTGTATAATTCGATCTTTCAGGAAGTATGCAGTGTCTCCTCGTGCGTGACTGTTTTTGTGTTGAAAATTTTCAAGGTCTTTTAAAGAATAAAAAATGAACATCTACAGTTCATAGTTTAATAAATAAGCTATTACCAACGATCTAAAATATTTAATACTTAAGCTCAAGTACAATAGTTTTAGGGAAGGGAAATAATAGATGGTAATACTTTTTAATTGAAGTGTAGGGCGGACCCCACTAGATGGAGGGACGACCTGTTAAGAGATGCAAGAAGTCAATAGTTGCAAGTGTTTCAGGACCATTTTTTTTTATCGAAAATGTTCAGAACCATGCTTTGTGGTGTTCCTTGGGGATTATGGCCCTTAGTTCAACATTGGACTTGTGATGGGCTGTAATAATGATTATAATAATGATAGTTTTAAAAACGTTCAAATTGTTCTGCATTTATTTATATGTTAAAAAGTTGTTTAAATTTTTTATATGTATCATAACTTGTAATTTACCATTTCTACCAACTCTCGATTTTTTCGAAATATTAAGAAAACCGCCGGAGATCGCACTGCGCACATAACAATGAAATTTTATCAGGTTACCTGCGTGTTTATAACTACCAGATCTGTAACAGGAACATGTTTCCACTCACTAAAATTGCAAATGATCGTATTTCAGGGCCACCGCCACGGCTGGGGTTGAAGGCGGCGAGCCCCGGGGCGGCAGGCGTGGATGAGGACTGCAACAGCAACACAAGCCTCACCGGTAGTCAGCACTCTGCGCACGATGAACTCGACGCGCACTGCGATAACTCCGGATACCTATGGTTCCTCGACTACAAGTGAGTATATTATGTGCATTATATTATGATTAGTTACATCTTCTTCAGTACGGTTATCCGTTGTCACAAATCCATATGACTTGAGCTGGGAGCAGTTTATGTCCTTGATTATATTAATTCAACCTCCCCCATAGACATCCATGCCCATGATTAATTATTATATTGTAAAAGTATCTTAATGTACCTTCGTAATAGTAATGTACCGACACACATCAGAAAATATTTATTTACAAATATGGTAGTGGTCATTTAGTAAAAGAATCCACTACACCGTTTTTTTTTAATTTATCACTTGAATGTTACGTTACAATACAATACTAGCATGCAAACCTCCGGGGAGAAGAGAAAATGAGAAAAAAAAAATGGGTAGCAGCAATTTTTGTTAACAAATAATAAAAAAACTGCGATTGCCAACCCGCCTACTTAGCGTGGTAACCACGGAAAATATTCCCCCTATGAGGCGTACTATGGGGGAGGCCTATGTTCAGCAGTGACCTTATAAGCAGTAATGAATGAATGAATGATTATGGTAACAACACATTTCGCGCATCATTATCAAAATGTATCCTATTACATTATGTTACATATTGTCTTTTAATATGCATATTATATTTTTTAAACTAAGTAGTTTGACGGATATTAGAAAAAAATACAATTAATTATTATGAAGAACACAAAACAACATTCGTGATACCTGAAATTTCTACTCGTTTACATAAATATAAAATGAATGTCAATGCGAACGTAGTGAATTAACCACCACTGAACCACCCATTTAAATTTTATCTTTAATACTTATATAATGCTAAAGAAATTATACAAATAAAGCTACAAATAGGTATATTATAGACTAATAGGTATCGCTTGAAAGCTTTTAAGAAATAGAAAGTAGCGTTGATAACAATTGTTCCAATCCAAATAATTTGATAGAAGTAAACATTATTTGGTATCGTTATCGCTCTTAGTTTGTGTTAGTGGTTTGAAGTAGACTTTGTTTAGTTTATTGACTTAAAGCCAAATATATTTATATTAATATTTATATTTGATACCTACATATCATAGCATGAGATAATTACAAGCTTCTGCATAAATTATATATGCTTAAGTGAGCGGTTAAGAACTTCTCTTAGGCATAAGAAGATGTTTATGTTATTCATTACAACCTATCAAGTCCATTACTAAACACAGGCCTCGCTTCTCATAGATTGCCTAATAAGGCGGATATTTGCCTTAGTCGAAACGCTTGAGCTGCGGGTTGGCAACCACAGTTTTTTTTTAATTGTTATTACGAAGAGGCTGTATATCACCTGGTTTATTCCTCTCTGTCACCTCTTACGACACCACGGGACTATAAGGGGTAGTGGATATTCTTACACCGCACCGCCACTGTACAGTATATATTATAATACGTAAGTAAAATACATTTTCGTTTGTTAATATAAAATGCATAGTACATTGTAAAGCTTTTTGGGTAACATATCTGCCCGTTGTTTACAAATCAAAATCGTAACTCATAAAGTAAAGTTGCAATAACCACTGACTGTAGTCTGTATATCAAATATCACCGACCCAGATCATTTTTAAACGCCAGTGGCTCGAGGGTAGGCTGGGCTGTCCACTATCTAAACTAGCTCTCGAAAGTAATCCCACCAGGAAATACTAGAAACTGTATTGTTACATGCAGCCATTTTCAGCCTTTGTAACTGCGTTTTATGTGTTACAATAAATATAGAACAAAATATGTCTGTTCACGAATGCGTTGGTCGACATTACGGAAATGAGATCGTTGTAGATCAAGACTGCGGGAATTGTATTCGACTTTATTTAACGTTTTTTGTCAATTTTTTTGTCTACAAAAATCTTTTAACTTGCCATAACTTTTGGATAGTTTACGTATAACTTATTAAAAAAATCTTCTGCCTTACCAACTCGTTACAGTATGTACATGGGTCTCTCACTTTGGAAGAAGATTTTGATATAATCGCCATGCGGAATTGAAATCGCAGTACAAGATGTGACGCATTCTAACGCTGCTTCCCGTTGCCTGTGGGAATATTTTGTATAGGATATACCGCCATCTATTGGAAGAGGCGTTTGGGTGGTTGATTTACGTACGCCGTAGCCACCACATGAAAAAAAATATGCTGACAATTAGCCACTTATGTTACAATAGATTTTTGTATATTTGCTCATTCCGATAAAAAGAATTTGTAAATTAAACCGAAAATACATACAGTTTTTTTTGTGATCGTGAGTGTGAGGATTTGAGCAAGTTATCCCTACTATAGCAATATCATTCTTCAAGCCAATATCATTCTACACAAACTTATATGCAATTTAAATAAGCCATTTTATGTTTGGGACATTTTGATAATTATATTCAGAATGCATGATATAAGTTACATTGTTGTTTATTTATTTCTGTATAAGGAATTTATGATAAATTTTTAAGACTTAAGAATTTGTAAATTAAACCGAAAATACATCCAGTTTTTTTTTTGTGATCGTGAGTGTGAGGATTTGGGCAAGTTATCCTACTATAGCAGATGTCCATGATCACAAACAATGCGCTTTGACGGACTGATAAAGAAGGAGATATGAAAAGTAATTAATAGTGGACTAATTTTAAAATCAATTCATAATATTTTGGTTTATTATTTATAAATGAAAATAGTCAATAGTCATCATCATCATTACAGCCCATCACAAGTCCGCTGCTGAACATAGGTCTCCACCAAGGAACGCCACAAAGCTCGTAGTTTCTCTGCGTGATAGACTTTGTAATGAGAATATCCGCAGGCAACAACATAATAAGTATTTTTAAACAAATGTATTTAAACGTTATTTAAGTACCTACATTTGGCGCTTAATTTTGTGTTAGCTAAAGCTAAAACACCCAAAAGATGAATTACTTTTTTTATTGGAAAAATGAATCATTAGGGTCCATGTTCGCTATGCTTTCTGGAATGTGCTACCCTTAAAAATATTTTAAGCAATATTATATATAATATATATAACACACGATTTTATGCAAGATTCGATTTAGTAAAAAATACATAAAATATACATGTAACGTGACTCAAAACAATTTTCTTTCTTTTTCAGTCCAATATATCGAGACAATTCCTGCCACCACACGTCCGTACTCTCTTCCGTGTCGGCCTCGTACAAGGGCATAAGCGAGTTGACCTCTCGCTTCGAGTTTACCTCCCGGTACAACGACATCGCACGCGACCTCGACGCCAACCTCGCTGAGGCTGACATGGAGAGCTTCAGGACAGAAGACATTCACGCACTCCTAATGACCGCCAACTTGCCGCACAACGCCATAGTGGATGATAGAACACACGATGTAAGTGACACGGTGTTTTTACAATTCTACTACTGTTTCTACTTTTGTTTATAACACAGCGGAGTATCACACAATTTTTACACTATCAATTTATATGATTGATTATTCACATAATTTATTAGAAGTTCAGTATCAATAACTTAAAAAATAACGTAACGTTTTGTACGTGACAATCAACATATAAATGCAATGACTTTTTAACTAAGGTGTTAAACATGTACTCGCAATTATTTTATATCAGTAAGATAAACAAATAGCAATGGAAACCTTCGATAAGGTTCATCGTCAATCGTTACTTGTTTTATTATCACACTAAGTATAAATTTTCAATATAGCCGTCGTTGTAATAAAATATATTTAGCAATTAAGCATAAACTTATAAATAAAGTACACAAGCCACACTTCAACACTTTTAAGTATAGACTCGTTTAACGTTATTCAAGTGAACATTTAATTGCCGCGTCTGAGGATTTCGTAAGCAGGACGAGATTATATCGCACTGCAAACATAAAAGTTTAAAGTGAACATATCAACGATACAACGAGACGTGGCTCTCGCTCCTTGCATGCAAAATAAATATAATCCAGCTATGTATAATGGCGTTGCCTTTTAAGGATAATTTTCTATGGAGAATTTAAAATTAAATACGCATTATTTGCAGTTAATTATTAATTATTATACAGTTATTTGTTGTAGCAGACATGTATTCACAAGTAAACATTATTAGTAATGCGCCATTGCTGCTAAATGACATGTGGTAATGTCCAATCAGGGTAGTTTAAATCCAGGCTTATGACGATTGACCCAATTTTCGCAATTACCATGAAAGTTGAGATGACAGAGCTAAAGGTTAATTTCTCTATGTGGCTTTTTTCTACATGGTGAATCGTATGCCCGAAGTTACAGAAAATTTTACCTAAGGGATACGTCGCTTTTATTGCTAATATGTAGAATGCCACATCCTTAAGGACTCTAGGAGTGATAAAGTCCTTTTCTATCACAGAACAGTCATATAGTTCATCAAAGTTCTGAACGAACTTACTGAATATTTTTACCTTGATGCATAACGAAGCAGATTTGGGGTCAATGTTTTTAAAGTATATGCTGTGGTAAAGTGAGTTTGTTTGTTTGTAGGACAGAACCACTGATTCGATTTGAAACATTCTTTCATTGATAGACAGTTAGACATTTTCCCATGATCAATAGGTTTGGTTTTAATATAATATAAATGGTAGTTCCGTACTAAATCACTGTATTTGTAAGTAGAATCGAAAAAGTAAATAGATAATCTAATTTACTGATTTTTTAGCGTGCGTTGGACTTTTAAAGATTTTCTTTATTAAGATATTGTGTGCCGCGTTATAATCGAAATTTATATGGGCTATTGTAACGCTAAGACAGTGCTATTTACCATTTATGACTTTATCACCACATACCATCAGGTGGGATTGTAATCGAGCACTTGCTTATAATAAATGAAAAATGTCCAATATACTACATATTTATATTTTTTATGATGCGTCAATATGTTTGAAAATGATTGCACAGAAGAAACATAATTTAAGAGTCATGCCATTATGACTAAACTAAATCAGCTAAAAATCTATTGTGCTTCATGTTGAAGACGCAAGAAAAAGTTGTCGTAATATGACTTTTTGTTGCCATTATATAATATATCATCACAGTCCAAACTTCTGGGTCTATAAACTTGACATTATTTTTAACTTTTCAGAAAGCCGATTTCCTCGCAATGTTTTTCTTCACTGCCGAGCACGGGGTAGTTAAGCACCTAATAGTGAAATTAATAATTTTAGCGGAGATCAAACTCGGCTTTCTCGCGTAATCTGAAATCTTAAGGACAGCGCTTATCGAATAAGCTACCGCGACTCGTCATGTCATAACTATCGTATATACTCGTAGTTACGACGTGTATTATAACCGGTTTATAAATTACTTGCACTACACCACACCTAAATAGCTAAATAATTCTTCAAAATACTATGAAGCTAAAAATAACATATAGTTAATAACAATCCAAAAATACATTTCACACCTGCAATATGAAATTCCATATTAATATTTTAAAATCTGCAATGCAACGTACATCATCGCTTATCTTGCCCTTGGCAAATTACAACTAAATACATTAAAACTATCCAAGATGCTGAAATGAAAATACCGAGTTGGAAGTGTGGAGTAACGAAGCTAGACAAATTCCACAACAAATCATGGCTATTAGACGGGAAATGACGCCAACACTGTACTTCAACAGATATGACAGCATACAAGCAACTGAACAGACAGATCTTCAAATTCATGGGGCGAGATTAACGCGTTTTCAATAAACGTCGTATTGAAGAGGCGATTAGGCGGAACTACGGCTCCACGGTCTTTGCAAGAGATCTGTCTGCTGAAACGAGCCAAGTATTGAAATTGAAGACTGACTGTGGCAGTGTTATTTCCGGGACACCTTTTTTGACAATCTTTGGTGAGATTGAGAGGTTTTACGGGCAGCTGTACACGTAATCGGTGCAGTAAAGATTCAAGAGCAAATCATTATTATCACTATCGGATACTATTCCGATGACATCCCAGACATCAGTCTGAGTATGGTTAGAATTAGAATGGTTTTACAGCACCTTAAAAACGACAAGGCCCCTGGCGAGGATGGAATAATAGCGGATCTTCTGAAAGTGGGTGAAAGATAGGTACTTGAAGTCCCCCAGAAGCACTTTGATTCCGTTCTCCGTGGTGGGACTACATCGGGGTCGTGGAGCAGCAGTGCGGTGGTTTGTTCTTCAAGAAAGACGATAACGCTCTTTTAAACAATTACAGACCGATTTCCCATCTGAACTGCATCTATGTGCTGTTTTTAAAAATCATTACGAATGTCTTGCACGACTTCCAGCCTCTTGAACAAGGTGGTTTCCGAAAAGGCTACCATAGACGACATTCATACTCTTCGGCAAATTAACAATTTACAATCTACCACTTTGTCTTGCCTATGTGAACCATAAGAAAGTTTTTGATTCCGTAGAAATTTGGGCGGTATTACACTCCCTTCAGTGGTGCTAAGTCGACTGTCGATGTTGTAAAGCGGTGAAGTGTTTGTACTATGGCTGATGACTAACGACTAACGGCTACGTTGGCTATCCGAGTACAGAACCAGAGTACGAAACCTATCCAACTGCAGATAGGTATAAAACAGGGTGACGTTATCCCCGAAACTCTTCCCCGCAGCATTGGAAGACGTTTTCAAGCTACTGGAAAAAAATAAGGTATCAAAATTTGTTGCGAGAGACCAACACATTCGATTTGCAGACGATATAGTCATTATGGCGGAATGGCTGGAGGACCTCAGCACTATGCTGAATGACCTCAATAGTGTCTCCCAACGAATAGGTCTTAAAATGAATATGGACAAAACAAAGGTCTTGTGTAACGTCCATGTCACACCTACATACCTGCAGGTGGCTCAGGACCACGCTTTGTGGCATTTCTTGGGAGAGGTCTATGTTCAGTAGTTGATTTGTGATGGGCTGTAATCCTGATGATCATGACAAAATATAGTCTAACGAATTATATTGGCTATAACAATCAATAATAACCTAAACGGAATCGGTCTTTATTTCCGGTCAAAGACGGAAATTAAGTCCAAAGTTGAGGTGGTTTAGACCTGTGGTAAAATTATGAAGAGATGTGATTTTAGTAGAGAGGGAAAAGGAAGAATTCAGAGATACTTTATCAGTAGGTACGAGCCTAACCATCGGAACCATTGTAATCGCATGAATGGGATAAACAAACAAACAAACAAATATTCAAAGTTACATACAACTAACTAACTTCCAACAAAAACGGCCACAGATGCGCTGTTGCCATCAAAGACCAAATTACCTTTTAAACCGCAACAAAACATTGCTAGCATTGTTAGCAGTAGAAATAGGTACGAGGGTAATCCCAACACGGGCTGACTCATAGACAGTTTCCACAAAAGTTACAGATTTATTTTATAGAATTAAGGATGACAAACGAGCACACAGATGGTATGTGGGTGCTGTGGCCCATAGATATGTACATCTATACTCGGTTAAGAATCAAAATGCAATTGTGTCAATTGTCACCCCTGAGGATTAAGATTGAATGTCTCGTTTTCAGTGAAAAGGGTTTCCGGTTCTCTATGCTCCACAATACGAAACACAGCAGCATTAAGCTGCTTTTTTACGCTGGTATTCTGTGAGAGCGTGGTTTTTCCTCGGTCAAGTCAACCCATTCGTGCTGGAGCATGGCTCTTCCATGTATAGATACAAATGATGTTACAGATGTGGAAGAATTCTTCAGATATTGCATCCTGGAGATAAGTAAAGAGCAATATAAAAAGGATAGCGAATAGATGTATTCATAATAATCCTAAATGAAAACAAAAACTTTATAAATTAGGTTAACAAATGCCAGAGGAAAAAATAATATTTTATTTAGGGCATAAATAATGGTACAGGTGGATTTCAAATATTTACTAAAACATTTAACACGAATAATGGTTAACAATTTGGTGCTGTTATAGTGTTTATTGGAATTTACAACAAGAGCACATTAATATACAAGTTAGGGAAAAGTACGATATCATTCTTACATGAAATAACATAATATCATAAATAATTATAACCAATTTCTTACTACTCCTGGTTTCTGTATTATATTTATGTTATATTCTAAATATTTTATGTATGTAAAATGTAAACCCTCCAAAGCATATTACGTTTATTTTTCAGTATCTGTTTTTATGGTGGATAAAGTTTCATATCATGGTGTATTGCAGAATAACCCACAAGGCGAGATGTTCGCGAGCATCTCGAGCTCTCTAATGGAAAAGTTTCGGTTCGACAGTTCTATCAGTGGCCACAGTAGTTTACAGGTTCGCCTCGCTTTGCTGTTCAATGTTACATTTTCATTGCTACATAGATCATGCTACACAAGCCAATATCATTCTACACAAACTTATATGCAATTTAAATAAGCCATTTTATGTTTGGGACATTTTGATAATTATATTCAGAATGCATGAGATAAGTTACATTGTTGTTTATTTATTCTGTATAAGGAATATGTATTATTTGCGGTAATTACAATTAAAATTAAAAACCTTGAAACAAGGAATTAAAAGCAGAAACAGAAACTTTTTTATTTAATATACATTTTAAATAATATTTATTGAAAGTCACTCTTTTTTGGAGTTCCGTACCCGAAGGGTAACCAACGGGACCCTATTACTAAGCCTCCTGCTGTCCGTACGTCCGTCCGTCCGTCCGTCCGTCTGTCAGCGGGCTGTATCTCACGATCCGTAATAGGTAAACAGTTGAAATTTTCACAGAATGTGAATTTCTGTTGCCGCTAACCGCTATAATAAAAAATAATAAAAATAAATTAAAAATTAAAGGAACTCTTCATGCGCGAGGCCGACTGGCACTTTGCCGGTTTTATTTTAATTTACCACTGGTTCGGAATAAAACCTCTGTCCTGGGAAGAACCAGCAAGAAACCCAGCGGGACTTTAAAAAAAAATAACAGCTTTCAATCGTACATGTTACACAATTAAGAACACAAAACAAATTAGAAATAGCTTGGTAGCGATTATTATGTTAAGCATTCGCCATAACTCGATATATATTATACATTATGATATATAAATAAAAATGAAATATTAGTTGCAAACGACAGCGACTTCATAGGCAAATATTATTTGCAAATTAAAATTATATATTTTAATTCGTAGTAACAACAACCTATCATACCCACGTTTTAGACGGTTGAAAAAAACATAGCGAGAGCGTGACCAAGTGACCAACTAGCTTGAGCACAAACGGATAAACAGACAAAAATTCTAAGAATTGTAACATAATTTAAATATATAACAGTTTTTTTTTCAACTTTGCTTATTTACATCTAGTACCAGTGCGACCGAACTTTGTTCGGTGTTAAAAAAAGGATAATAACTTTCTCAGGGATGAAACCAATCTAGATAAACTTTATAAGTAAAATATTATTTATTATGTCAGCGCACTTTACCATCTTCGGCAGTATCACCACGACTATCAGGTGGGATAGAAGTCGAGCCTGGCTTAGAATAGTAATAAAAACAAAATTTCATCCAAATCGTTTCCAAGAAACCAGTTACTTAAAGTTTAAGTTAGAGCCTATATACGTCCCACTGCTCTTCATAAGACTCGCCTCATCTACTTATCTGTACGTGTGTTTTTCACTGAACACCTCTCTCCTAAACGTCTGGACCGATTTTGATGAATTTTTTTTGTATGTTTGGGTTGGCGCTGTAGTCGAGATTCAGAAATCACTCGTGCGAACCGGATGCGGATCGCTAGTTATATATTACATTATGTACAAATATTGCTAACTAAAATGTTTATAATATACGTTTATAAATATATTGATTATTTTTCAAATATTTTGCTGTTTTAGTGCGCCACCTAGTACGAAAACGCGTACAACTTTTTCATCGTTGATTTTTCTTCTAGATGTCGCTGTAGGCAAATATTTATTGTAAAAGGTAATCGACTATCGACTTTATTTTCCTACACTTAAAGTGAGCAATTCTTGTATATGTATAATATAGTATGTAATAGGATCCTCGAAAACGGTTCCAACTATTTGGATGTTAATTTGAATTAGGATTACATTTCACATTGCAAGTTTATCTTGTTACCCTATCCCTCAGAAAATTATATGAAAATTAAATACAAAAAATAATAAAATTTTGCCAGTTGTAATTTATTTTAAAAATAATATTGTCCAAGTAAGAGTTAAATTAAAATTTCGTGTTTCATTAAAAAGAATGGATAAATTAAGGATCTGCACCGGGAACATAATTCGCGCGATGATTTTTTAAGATTTCAAAATATCACCTGAAACCAGAGCATTTGTTTCATAGACTTAAAATAGCCTTTATGGATAATGGCTCTTCTAAGGCAACCATGTACCGCTGGTATAACCAATTTCAGTACGGTCAACTTACTTTGAGAGGTATAGAAAGAAGCGGTCGCCTTTTGACCACTGTTATGGTAGAAAACATGCTAGCAGTAAAAATTAAATGGAGAGAATAGGCAAATTACGTATAAAGAGAATCAGTACATATTGCAGATTGAATCGAGAAACGTTCACGAGATTTTCAGCTTTGTATGGTGCCATGACATGATTACTTTATTTGAAGCAAGGTTTTCTCGACGTGTTTACGACATTATTACAGGTTCTGAATCTTAGATTTATCAATACGATCCAGGAACAAAGCGCCCGTGGACGGTGAAAAATGATTAGTCGCTAGTTTTTTTTGACGGGGTATCGGCGTCAATACATTTACAAAATCGAAGTAGCAACAATACCGAATGGTATACTACCAAATGCTTGCCATAAGTGTTTACCTTTTTGAGCAACAAGAGACTTTCTGGATCGCACACCGGTTATGCTCTTGTGTCACCTCTTTTACAGCCCTGAGTTGGTACCGTGTGACTTTTTTTTATTCCCTAAAATCAGCTGAAAGGGATACAGTTTTTACAATTAACAATTTGCAATGAAATTGCCGGCGGGGATCAAACCCGGGTTGCTCGCGTTCTGTGTAATTTACAGCGATCGCATAGCGTCTGAGCTACCACAGCTCGACAGAGACACCTACCGGTACCAGACACTTACCAGTACCTTTTTCTGAGTCAACTTTCGCTTGGGACAGGATTTGGCCGGTCCGCCTGGGTTGACCATTGTGATGAGCGTTTTCGATTATCGTACGGGATCCATTTTTCATCACAAGTAACGATACGATTTAAAATCGCCTCGTTATTGTGACGGTTGAGTAATTTAACGCAGCACTCGACGCGTATTTGTTGGTGTAGTTCACACAATTCATGCGATACCCAATTTTCCAAGCGTTTTTACAGGAGCCATTTACCCAGGAGCTTTTACAGTTTGCCAATTTGTTTCAAGTAAATTAAAATTGTTTTATCACTCACACGAAGGCCTGCCGCTCACGCTCACTTTGACGTGGTTTGCGATGAATCCGCTTCCACGATCACTTTTAATTTTTCATTGTCAACTAAGGTCTCCGGCCGTCCACGGGGCTTGTTCTGTAGGTCAAAATTACCAGAACCTTGGAACAAAAACGTGCCGAGTTTTCTTTTACGGTAGCTTCCACATACACATTAATCCTTCGAGCTGTTTCTGCAGCGCTGGTGCCACGGTGGAACTCGTATTCATAAATAACGCAATATTTTAAGGTTTCCATATTGTAACAGAACGATGTCAAAGAAAGATCAAATGGCGCGAAAACAAATGAATCACTAAGTTTAAAACACAAACACACAAGCCTAATTTTGAAATAAATTTAAATTTGGAATTCCTAACCAAACGTCAGATATTTGAGGTCAAAGTGGCCAGTTCGACAAAAGGCCAATTTCATATCTAAGGACCTAATATGACAGACACAAAAGCCCTGTCTTACTTGCAAGTTGCAAAATGTTGTTTTTATAATATATCTTTAATATTCTATTGTTTCTATTATAAAAAAATATTATAAGCAATGAAAAAGAGATGTTTTAAGCGTATAATTATTAGCACGATATAACAGTCACTGGAGTAATAGAATTATGAAATCGAGTGTTGGCTCATACATATATAAATGGAAAGTCAGTCCACAATACTTGGCTTGAATTAATAACAAGTCTTCCTATTTTGTAACCCCATAGTACGTTGGTCTCACGGGATGTGCCAGTAGTCAGTAGTAAAGATAAAATAAGACCATAACACATGTGTGCGTTATGTGTATATCGTTCACACCAATACACGAAGTCAATCATTTCAGCTACACTCTTTATTCCCCCGTTCATACAGTCATTCCCTTCGTTTTGCGCTTGTCCGAGTGTTCTATATTTATTCGCCCTCTATGTATTCGTGCGCATACTGCCACCATGTGTGCGTTGCCAATGAAGTCTATTCATTTTGTCATCCGTTCCCAAACTTCTTTTTCTTAGACTTCTGTCTAAACATTGGCTTTTAAAAATATAAACTAATTACTTTTACAAGTATCTGTTATTTACTTAACACGTGTAAACAATTGTTAATTTGTTAATTATTCTCCCACTCATTGCCCTCGGTCTATCCTAATTATAGCCTATATGATAACGCGTTTATAGCAGTTGTAGTTGGAACTTTGAACATAATGGTGCTGAACAACAGATGCAGCTTTAATGTGATAATGAAAAGTTTGAGAACCACGCGTAGTGGCTAATATTAAATATAATATACCCGCTGCCCCAGTAGCAGTGCACTGGGCTTTCGGGATTGTTGTTCTCGCGCGCTTCCCTGCAATGAATCCGATTATATATGATTTTTTAAATTTAAATTCATGTTCTTTACGAGAGCTTATAAACAACTGTGTGTGCGTGAGATAGTGCAATAATTACGGACCATGTGATTATTATTTAGGACAGTGTGAAGATTGTGTAAAGTGTGTAGGGCTAAAATCTATTCGTAGGAAGTAGATCAACATTTAGTGAGCACGTTTCAGAGACGTTTTTAGAGACTGGACAAATTAAAAATGGGTGTGACCGAATACGACTGGGAGTCTTATAATGGATACTACTCAGTGAGTTAAATATTAAACATATATTTTTACCTTATTGTAATATAATAAGAAAAGTTTTTTTTATTTTCATTACAATAGGTCCTACTCTAAATTCTACCTACAATGAAAGAGTTTTTAGCAGTAGTATGGGTGGTAGATTAAAAAGGATGTATGATGCTAAGTATCTTTGCATCAATGAAATAATATGGATATTTCATTTTACCATAACCCTACAAATACTAATATATATAGGTACTTATTATGTTTCAGTTTACTGCACTTTGCTTGCAATTAACGCTCTGAAGTATTTTCGTTAAATTCTATAAGAACCAATCTACATTTTTTTTAAAGTACCCGCATTATTCAGAACAATACATTTATGAGTATTTTTATATGACTGTTTTACAATGAGCATACTATTGAAATATGTAGCGTTGTTATAAGCTGCATGAGTCGTTGTTTGATTTGTGACCTCATTGTAGCAGGAAAAGGAATTAAATTGATGATAACGCCCGCCCCGCGTCGCTACGCCTGTATTGCTACAAGTAACTAACTAATGTACTCATTATTAAGTCTATTTAATGCAAATTACAACTTGATAAACTTTACCAGTCAAGTTTTTATGGTCGGTTTTTGCGAGAAAACTCTTCAAAGTAACTACTTACTAGGAATTGGAAATAATTTTTATTGTAGGCCCAGGAGCGCCAAAAGTACTGACTTAAAAATAGTCGCTCATTGTATAAGATGAGTGATCCTACGATGGAAAGAAAATGAGACTGAGGTCAACCAAATAAATAAATATCCCAAAAATAATTACGATATGCCAAAATGCCCCCGGTCTCTTCTGTAGGGCTTTAAATCTTTACCCATTTATCTGCAGTCGAATATCTGTATCTTGCCTTTGAGCTGCAATAGTATAGAAACAAATCAATTTTAGTATTGTTAAAGAACTAAGTAAGTTTTGTTTCGTAAAAATGTTATTACTATAACATTTTTACGAAACAAATATATTTTTTTAATGTTGAAATTTTAATTTGAAATGTTATTTCGTAAGTTAAGTCTGTTTTTACTTGCCAGTGTAATAAATGCAGTACTTTATTTTAGCTTTCCATCTTCACCCGGCGTACAAATATACTTGTTGTGTAAAGCGAATGTTTATGTTCCAACTAATGCACGTTTACGTTTCGAAACTATCCAGGAACTAACTTAAATACCCAACGCATACGGACGAACACCATCTATATATATACTTTAATATCACTTTTTATTTTAAATTAACTTTAAATTACTTAAAAATGTTTCGCAGTTACTGAAACATTTTCAAAGGGCAGAGTTTATTTTAAAAAGACCGAATTAGATTAAAAAATGTGGCCCTGTAATTAACTCAATAACTTACTTAAATAAAACATAATACATTTGTTTTGTGTATTAACATTTGATAACGCAAATAGGGTGAAGAGTCCGTTGGTTCTATCAACACGATGTCAATATGCAAATCGGAGCTCCTATTTTCGCCCGTCAAGGAGGGCGGCCACGGTGTACACTTCAGCGTGGATAGTCTCGATTGTGAGTTGCCAACGGAGCAGGACCTTATCCTCACCTGCCAGGCCAATAAGGACAACTACACTATAGCCTTTGAAGGCAGCGTCACCATTTACTCCGAGGACAGTGAGTGCGCCGAACCAGCCGTCAATCAAAGACATGGTACTTTTTATTTTACTGTTTTCTTATTCAAAGTCAAGGTATATGAATAATTCAACTGAGGTCATCATCATCAGCATCCCATCACAAGTTCACTGTTAAACATTGGCCTTCCCTAAGAACTGCCACAAAACATAGTTTCGAGCCTGAATAAGTAAAATAAATATATCCAAATTTGTAAGAGATCGGATCTAAGTGAACAAACATAGATTCATATTGTGCCTTTAGAAATATTTTGGTATTCTAACATTTAAAAATATATCTTTTCTCAGAAGTGGTTGATATAGCTTTAGTCACACTTTCATGTTGATAACCTTATTTTATATTATATATACATAGATAATATGTTGTGGAAAATATGTGAAGATAACTTATTTATTAGTAACTCTATAGTAATGAAATTGCTTACTGATAATTTATCAAAATACAATGTCATTATATTTATCTCTAAAACCTTATTCTCTCGAGGCATGATCACAATGATGCAATGTTTACTAATTACATGACGAATCGAAATTTCACATTATCATGGTAAGCTTCCGGCTAATTCGCCTCATATCTTTGCAGACAAATTAGGTAAAGAAGAAATTAACGTAGCTACAGAGAGTGATGAAAGAACGCGCAGGAATTTAGAATTATTAGAGAGATGTAAGAAATTGACAAATAAACTAACTACGTCTATGGCTAGAAGTGATTTAGGATTAACTACGTGGAGTAAACTTAAGAAACAAACCAGTCAGTCCCCTTTAAGGAGGTATGATCCAATCCCTTATTCAAATAATTTAAGTAAACGCAGTTCGTATACGATTATTCCTACATTTACTTTTCTTTAAAGGCACCCATCCGGTAACAATAATGAAGACTCAAATGATACGACTAATGTAACAAGCGAAATGAATAATTCAGTTATTAAAAGCCAAAGTTTGCCAAATCTTTATAGAAGAAAGCTCATGAACAGCTCGATCGCATCAGCCGCACTAAGCAACTCCACGGTGTGTATTGCGTTAACGTTAATTAAATGCCTTGATGGTTCATGTAATTGTTTAACCGCGTCGTGACTGTACCTATTTAACACAATTTCGTTTCTAGGTCGATTCTTTCACCACCAATCAGAGGCTTACAGGCACATCAACATGTATGAAAGTATACGATGTATCTCAAAACCGATCCTCTCACGGAAGTCAGCACTCAGAACCAATGAGCACATCCTCGACAGAAAATCACACTTCATCAGATAAAAGTCAACCAAAACAATCTTTTAATCTGGTAAAATTATTTATGAAACAAAAAAGTACAAGTAACGATGGAATCGTTACCATGGATCAGTTGGATAGATCTGAATGTTGGCCTTCAAGTTCTGGCGGTGAAAGCGGAGAGTCTATGGGAGAACATAAAATAGAAGATTTCAAAAGGCCACAAATAGAACTACCTAATGATGAAATCGAAGAAATATCTGATGTTTACGAGGAGATAAGACTAACTAATGCCTATAGCAGAGTCTCTAAAGAAATATTAATTGAAGAAGAAGAAACTGGTGACGGCAATAAGTTAAGCGATAGTGAATCTAATCTGTACGCCGTTATAAATAAGCCGCACTTCAGAAGAACGAACTTAAACGTGAATAGCCCTTCGAAAATGAGACTTACTAGAAAGTCGTGCTCTTCTCAATCTTCTGCAACAAGTGTAAGCATTTCAAGTTGCTCAGAATCAGACGGCACGCAAATAACTAGAATGAACAAAGTTGCGCAAAAAGAACCGTTTGATAATAAAGCAACATCTACTCATCTTGAAAATGATACGCTAGACAAAAGCATACAAACTTCGAGTATGCAAGTGTCAACCATGTCACATGATCGAGAATTGTTTAAAGTCATAGAGCCCTCCTTCCTAGAAACACTAAAAGAAGGAGATTGTGAGAAACCAGTTTTCGTTTTATATCCTAACTATACACTGCCTGATATCAGCTTTTTAAATGGCAGACCAAACATTTACTTAAATCCCTTAAAAGTAAATATATCACCAAAATCGGACAGCAAGAGAAGTAAGATGCAAATTAAAGGCAAAAGACCTTTTTCATGTAATGATGTAGAAGTGCTGAAGAAAAAAGGTCTCGGTCACATCAAGGACTGGGACTCCCTCAACTTTTTGCTACCTTTGGAATGTAAACAGCTTTTATCTGAAATGCCTGAATTAATGCAACACATGAAGGAAAAAGAAGGTATGTCGAAATGTACTGATAGATATTGTAATGCATCTCCATTCTCTAAAGCTAAAAACAGACCATTGAGTTGTGATTGTAACAATTTGGCAGGAAACACAACTGCGGTGTCATCGAGCTCGAGTACAGCAACTCAACCCTCTTCAGGCTACAGAGGTTCATCTACAATGCTTACTGATTCTTCAGCGCAAAACAGTCCAGCTCCTGTTGGGAATTTCAACCCATTGTTTGTATATCGTTATGATTCTGCCACTAGTTCAGAAGCTAGCTGCGTAAATAATGATGGTCAGAGAATTAACCCTTCTATACCAAAAAGATCTCTCTCCCTGGCTGATCAAACTCGATTGGCGAAACAAAGTGAGTTAGTGCCACCAAGGCCACCGCTACCAAAGAGTATATTACGCAAATCGATAGATAAAACTCGAAAATCGAACTCACATACAAAGCGATATAGCATGTTTGAATTAGATGAATTTATGCAGGGCCCTACTGTATGTGCAACAGCTATCACAGAACAAAAAACAAAAAGGAGGTCCCTTCAAGAACCTTACTATTTGCAAAATCAAAATTTTGATTATAGAAAGAACAATGATTTAGCAGCAAAGAGACTATCGCAACAGTTCCTTGATGCAGCAGAAAAAGATGCAGATTATAACGAGTATTACCAAGATGAAGGTGTCGGCACTGAGAGTAGTTTAGAATCAGGGAAATCTAATGAGTTAAAATTCCACCGACCGCATACGCCACCGATGCCTAAGCCGAGGACAAAGAAAATGGAGTACATTGATTTCCCGCCCCCAGGTGCATTAATCAGCAGTGCCGATCTACAACAACTAGAAGAGTTCCTCAAGCAAAGCGGATTTAACTGCCAAAATATGGATGAATGGGACCAGAATCAAGTGCAAAAGGTAAGGAGTCAGGTCACCAAGTTCCTTCAAATGAAACGATCTCAAGAAGAGAATCAGAGATCGACAGATTCTAGCGAAAGTAGCTGCAACAGCAAGAAATCAGTTAGTTTTGCACAAAAGTCTGATGTAAAGGTTGATGGTCCACAGACTCAACTTAAAGTTATGGATGAACTTAAAGTAGGATGTCTCTCGACCCCACCCAACTCGCCTAATATCTCTGCTGCTATAACACAGAGACACTATCAGGTAATATTTCCTTTGTAACGTTCCATTCTGTCTACCAGCACCTTAGATGTTGAGTTCTGTAAGTATCTTTAGTTCCTTTTTTTTTTTTTCTATCTTTTTTAGTAGTTCAGTTATTTTTGTGTGAAGCTAGCTGTTTTGTCACAGTCTGTTATTTCTGATTTAAATCATTGCTTTCTTTTGTTCTTTTTTGCTTTATTCATTTGCAACTTTGTGTATGTGTCGTTTCTATAATGTATGAATAATGTTATCCACATTTTTATGCTATTTCAGGGAAAGAATTTAGCCGAAATACCAATCTGTGAAGAAGCAGAAGTGAGTCCTGATGAATTTAGTAATCCAACGACGCATCACGAGGGAAGATCGAAGTATGATATTATCGACGTTTCACAAAAGAGAGGTCTGGTTAACGATTGCAAATTCTGTATGTATATTATATTATATCACTTTTATGTTTGTAATTGCAATAATCTCGTTTATTTTAGCTCTTGTTTCGAACGTTACGGATGCGGTGGAAATGCTTATACAGCATTTCTCCCCTGCAACCGACCAAGCGGAGTTGGCTTTCTTGGGGGATTCCAAACAGTCTCCAGCGTGTGCTAAGATTGCTCTTAACGCATTGTGCCCTGCTCTATATGCAATATTCAGAGACGGTCTCAAAGAGAGTATCGAAACTTCATTCGGGGCCGTGAACAACTCCGTTTGGCAAATGGTGGAAGCAACAGCTAGACAAGGTAACAAAATATAATTTAATAATTTTAAAACTAATCAGTATAATTAGTTTAGTAAGAATTACAAAAATTATTCCATTTATTATTCCAGGTCCGATAACAAAGTCGCTCAATGAATTAGTATTAAGAATAAACAGTGAGGACGCCGTAACGGAAGGGCTTGTTAAATTCAACGCATTCATTCTGGGACTTCTTAAGTAACTTCCTTATATTTAAAAACTTTATAGATTTTTAAAGATAAATAATAAATAATGATTTTTAACGAATTTTTTTCTTAAAGTGCACAGACAGTCGACGCATGGGTGTCCTACGTGCGAACGAGGGAATCCATTTTGGCTAAGCATTATGGCCCGGATTCGATTATATTAGCTGGCTGTATTGGCGAACCGCGGTGCAGGGCGCTTTTGGACACCTTACTGGCTAGCTTGGAACCACTGAAGTTACTACCCTTCTCATTAGATCTCATGTTCGAAATGAGAGAACTTCATAGAAGCTTCAAGAGGATCGAAAGCGAAATGCGTGCCGCCAGCCGAGTAAGTTATATCATAGTTATAATAAAACAAAATGCTCTCAATATATATAACACGATCATATATTACATTCAATTCAAATTTTCCCCAGGTAAGTACATGTCATTTGCATTGATATCGACATTGAGCAGATATCGCTTTATTTGCATTTTATTTATTGCATGTGCTTACGGTTCACTATATCACCAAAGCAATATCTATATAAAAGCGTTCACTTTCATGCACAGCTTTCATAAAATGCAAATAAAGGGACGGATAATAAACGATAGCGTTTTAAAGGATAAGACTAATCGATGGCATGATGCATGAACTTAAAGCGAACTTTGATATATTTAACAGCCTTCTGCGATTAACACCCCACCACTAACACTGAATCAGCGGAATCTGCTAAAGTTGGTCCGATCGATGCAGTCCAGCGGGTTGTCGAGCGACGATTGTCTTACGAGCGTCATTATGAGACACAAAGAGCCGAAAAACAGAGAACCGTCCACTCCTGACTTGTTGAATGATTCGGCCAATGTAAAGACAACCGTTGAGAAAAATCGACCACGATCGTGTGTTAATCCAACGACGATCGGCTACGATATTTGCCCGAGTAACAGCAGAATCGAATTAGAAAACAATCGAAGATGGTCGGGAGTGCAACTCGGCTCGAAGCTGATGCAGGCCTTTGACCGGCTTATCCTAGATGACAGTGACGATTACACAGATAGCTTAGAGAATAACAAGCCGTCCACTAAAGCTGGGAATGAACCTAAGGTAAACTTGTGGGCCTGTGTCGGAAACACTTTGTGTGCTTCGTTTTGTAGCGACTTTATGTTTTGTTTATAGGTATTGTTTTTATTTGCGACAAGTAAACGCTTTCAGTTTGCAGCGGTGTTTTGTTTTTTGTAGCGTTTTTGTAGATTTTGTGCCGCAACATTGTCTGTTGGCACTATTTTTTGTGTGTTTTATGTTTGTAGAAACGTCTTACGTGCTATTAGGTACTTATTCATTTGTTAATTAATAGAATCAGGCGTTACTTTGCGGAAATCCATTATATTAAAGTTGGAAAAATTTACTTTGCCAATATCCGCTCAATAAAATAAAATGATGTGTCTTACCTAGTTTGAAGAGCACCTCCCGCCCTTCCTCAATTGCGTGCACTATCCCCGTCACCACTAATCCCAGCACCACTACTCCCACCACCTCTACACTAGGAAAGACACACCACCGACGACAATACGACACGTGTTTCGCCTCTACACGAGGCATCTTCAGGTGTAGTAGACTCTACGGAGGCTGACCGCTAATTTAGCGGTCAGCCACCGTTTAATTATTCATTTGTGTTTTAACATACTTATAACTATCTCCTGGTGCGCTTAATCTACTCGCTTTGCCCATTGTTGGTGACGCAGTCTAAAACATTTGATTATGTTCCCCTGAAATAGCTCAATATGACTGATTAGGACCGTAATAGTTTAGAGTAATAGTTTTTATTTTATTTTAGGTAAAGGAAGTTCCCTTTTCCTTAGTGTAAAACATTCCTATTAAGTTATAGTGCTAACTAATTTCAACAAAATTTCAAAAACCTTTATTTGATTTTGAATAACCCTAATATAAATATGTGTGTACATTATTAAAATTGTATACTCATATTTGATAACATATTTAAAGTAATATGCAATATTTCTCAAATATACCCATTTGCAGCTGGAGTGTAGCGGCGAAGAATGGCGACCTGGTTCAGCGGGAAGTTGTGCGAGTGGCAACACCGGCAATGCGAGTAGTAACTCCGCTAATGCTGGCAATTCAGGCGGCAAGTTTCGCAGGCTGCAGCTCAAGTGGGAAATGCTCAGCACTGCCGAAAGTCCAGGAACGCCCTCAGGTGATTATCTAAACAATTAATACTAACATTTTTTAATATTTAAAAATCATCCCAACGAGAAATAGAAAATATAATGCAAGGCCAAAAGAGAAAACAAAATAAGTTATACTATCAGATTTAAAACATTCTCGACGGTGAAGGAACTTGCATATCTGAGTAATAAAATATTAATTTAAAATCACCGACTTCACAAACTTCTGGGTAGTGCGGCGGACGGATTTCACCATTACACTTTCAGAAATAAGAGGCCTGTGACCTTGATGTGTGTGGGATGTTGATTGTTACTTTACTTTTTTACTGTTTATTTATAGATATATAGCGGCAATGAAAGAAATGCCAAGTCTGAAACATTTCTGTCAAAATGATGTTTGGAGTGGGTGAATTCACTTCTGAATAATCATCGTAATAACTTGGGAGACCAAATAATGTTATTCATTAATTTTTTCCTTGCCATTGTTATACAAATCGTTAAAAAATCGTCGATGTACAAAAGCTTTATAACAAGTCAATTGATAACAATATAGCTGTTGAAATTATTTTTTTGTGTTTATAAATGTAAAGACATGGTTGGCACTATTGCCAATTTCTTTTTGTGTCTGTGACTGACGATGAAATCATTCCGGAACCAACTAAGTATTAAAAGTTCAATGTCTTGCAACTATTTTTTTCTTGACTAACCGATTGGTGAATCTATTTTTGTCGCTTTGGGCAGCTATAATAGGAAGAACAATAGGTGACCGTACCATATTAATGATGTGCAAAATAAAGTCCAGACTTCCCATCTACATGGAGAACTGTTATATAAGTTTTATAAAACGTTACTTTATTAGAAAACTTTTGAACTCTTTTGCTCTATCTATTTTAAATCACACTTTTTTCAACTACATCACAATCATTCTAAATTTCTATGAGTCCGTCTAAGTAGGTGCACTTCTTACGTTTGTCTGCTAGCAGTGCACCGACTATCATCATCATATTTTTGAAGTCTATAAAGAGCTATTAAGTTTTGTAATGCCACGCTTTGCGACATTACATCTTAGTTTTCAGCTCGTAGGTGATAATGCATTTGAATTTAATATAACTAATTACATATGGATTTCAGTGCTTTTAATTTTAGGAGATTATTAATTCTCGACATTTCGAGTGCTTCACCGCGTCCTTTCACCGCAGTTATCCCCTCCAGTATTGTTTAATGTGTAGTATTCTTATCTATTGTCACAATATCCTTACTCTATTCCAACTTATCGTATTTGTTCCTAAGACCAATGATGAACACGTTATTTAATTTAGCCATAATTATGTAAACAATTTAACTATCTAATTTTGTATTGCATATCATAATTATACAGTAATTTATTAATTAACATTTACCCAGGGGAAACGTCTCCGGCGACAACACGAGGATCGAAAATCCCGAGGCCAGTGTCGTCGCCAGTACGTCCGCAAGCGCCGAATATGGTTTCGCCAGCTAAAAACACGCAACGGTAAATAATAATAATTATTTATTATAAATATTAAATATTTATTATAAAATCATATAATTTAACTTTAACAACTTAGAACAAGTGAAAGACTGATAACTTCTTTCATTCTCAATTTTGCAAAAATTACCTACCTGTTCGTCAAATTTTATAAGTTTTGTTTACTTTTAAAATTATAGTAACGAAGACAACAAGAAATAAGAGTTATTTTGATAAATAGTACCGGCAGGTCGTCCAGGTATTCGGCGATAAAAAAATGCTAGGAGGTTGCATTGCTAGTTCAGACTTGACTTCATTCATTCATTACAAACTATTAAAAGTTCACTGCTGAACATAGGGCTCTCCCATGAATTGCTTCATAAGGGAAATATTTGCCATAGTTGCCACGCTTGCCAAGCGAGTTGGCAACCGCAGTCTTTTATTATTTTGAGTTGTAATAAGGAAGTCTGCCGCCTCTTGCAACACTCACGGCATTGGATTGAGTGATTTGTTTGATTGATAAAGTAATAGTAACGAAAATAATTATGTGAGTCAAAACAATAAAAAATTAAGTACACATACATATTTACAGTTCTTTAACTAGCGTTTCCAGTCACTGAACAACTCAAATTTTTGGTGTTTCAATTACAAGACCAGAATGATTTATTAAGAATGTACTTGAGAATTTTTATTCTCTATGCTTAAAGAAAATACTCTCTCTTGTTACTGATTTTTTAGTAAGTCTAGGTACATAGCTTTGAAGTTCTATTTCGCGTTTTCAACGCGTAGGTACGTCTGATAAAATTCATGACAAAGTTTTTAAAAATGAATGAAACAGAAATATTTTATACATCCTAGTGTGTCATTTAAATATTATTCTCAATTGGGAAAGACGGGCTATCACTAGAAATTCTTTGTCGTTTAAGTTTGTGTCAGCTTTTTGCGAGAGAAACGTGCGAAGATAAATTTATTTTTATAGAAGTTAGCCACAGTAGCCCCAAGCGCTCGCCGTAAATACGGAGTACTAGAGCAATCCAAGTTCAATCCCAACCAGCACCAATGAAATTGTTAATTGCAATTTTAAGTCCAGATTTAAAACATTCTCCAAGGAACTTGCATATCTGAGAAATAAAATATTTAGTGAAAATCACCGATAAACTCCCGGGTAGCTCGGCGGACTGATTTCTCCATTACACTTTCAGAAATAAGAGGCCTGTGCCCAGCTATACGACCTATATTGATTGAAACTTTACTTTTTTTTTATTCAATCTCGCTATTTAACGATATATAGTAGCAATGAAGAAGTGCCATTTTTTTATCAGTATGACTTTGGTCAATGTCTGGTCTATTCGCTATAAATAAATTAGTGTCGTTGATAGCGGTAAATTTTTATCGAAGCAAGTAGATTTTATAGAAAAAATAACACGATAGAACTGCCTTAACTAGTCGTGATTAGAAAATGGGTCACCACGAAATTATCAAACTACCATTTGATAATTTATCGAATATTAGTACAAGATAACAGGGTGTATGATAGTTAACAGTAATACGAACCAAACGAACGAAGATAAATGAACAAGTCTACATTATCGGATCTTTTTAGGGTTCCGTACCCGAAGGGAAACCAACGGGACCCTATTACTAAGCCACCACTATCCGTCCGTCCGTCCGTCTGTCTGTCAGAGGGCTGTGTCTCATGATCCGTAATAGGTGGACAGTTGAAATTTTCACAGAATGTGTATTTTTATTGCCGCTATAAATTAAAAATTAAAGGGGAATCCCCTACTAGAAACGCGGTTTTTTTTGCACACATAGTATCAAATCTTGAACGATGATACGAAACCCTACTTGCGCGAGTCCGACTCTCACTTTGCAGGTTTTTTCTCACGTTTTTCTCTCTTACCAGACTTAAAATATAAGTTTATATACGAGCAACGATGCTTACATTAAAACTCAATATACACAAAGTTTTCTATCCTAATGTGTTCTAACTTTTTCATCGATTCGGTATTTCTCCCACAATACTATAATATAATATTTTAATACCTATCTATAAACTAAGTTCAGAATGGGATGCGACCTTTTGGAACTGTGGCACGCGCTGGCCGCTCGCCAGCCGTAGCGTTGACAAACTCGCAGGATGACAGACGTATCATTTGACGTAGATTTTTGTCCGTGTTCAGTATGATTGTTTTTTTCATTCTTTTGTGATTTATGTTGTTAAGTAGACACTTATAAGTCGAATGAAAAGTGTTTTGAAAAGTCAAAATAATTCTGACATTTGATAGACATTTTGAATAACAACGAAATCGGTATTCTACCGCATATAAAATAATCAAATAATTGGCTAAGGAATCTATTGGTACTTCTTTGCTAACCCTATATTTCACCAACTCATTCAGATTGCATTCAGATCGCGTGATTTGAAAATTCAGTACTAAATTAATAATTTTTTTTTTTTTTTATTGCAGTGGTATCCCGGTTCCTGTCCGTAAAGGCACATCACCCACAACATCTACTCCTCGGACAACATCAGCTCGAGGGACAACTAATACAAAGAAACCACCGCAGCCAGCTAATAGGTAAAATTACTTTTAAAGTTTGCTAAGAATATAAATAACAGATGTGATTGAAGGAATAGAAGGGAATGACCGTTAGATATACTTTATTTAACATAGAAAGTCCAGCTGATTAATGTTCTAGGTCTACGATGACATTTTGTTTATAAAAAGTAAATTAATGTAATGTTTTCTCAGAGTAAATGCAAGTAATTACTCTAAGAATGTTTTAATCAAATTATAAACCTTTGAAAATGAGAACTCTCTAGTTTTCGACATAAGAAATTAAAAAAAACATTGTTAACGGCAACATGTTTTTATGTTCATCGTTTCAAATGATTTCTTATATATATACGCAAATACTATGTACACGTTGAATATAATTTATTTTATTGCATTAAATTTCATAAATAGAATAAGTTACAATGAAATGTCGTAAAATAAGTAAATTTACTATTATTAAAGGACTTTCTTATGTTGGATAGAGAATGAGTATGTTGTAAATTAAGAATAACTCATTGTGGATAGCACTTGGTGGTGGACACTTCGCTCTTCTTGTGCTTTAGAATAATTTGCACTTTGAAAAATGTTTTGGGTCATTAAATTAATACAATACGGTTAGACCAAGAAAAAGATAGACCGAACACTGTAAATTTCAAGTGATGTCAAAACCATGCTCAATTACTGTGCATTCACGCATACATCTTTCTTCCTTTATCATTCCGTAAAAGTCCATTCTTGGACGCACATATGCATCTAAAACCATGTTGTAGGGTGCAAATGATTTTAGATGTATATATAGTGTGCGTGAGTGCGTGTCCTTGCAATAAATTGAGAATGGTTTTGGCTTGATTTGGAAATATACGTAGTGTTCTGTATACCTTTCTTTGTTGGTCTAAAGTAATACGCTGATTTTTAAGTAGTTATACTTTTATATGCTTTATTATTAAAACCCAAAATTAGTTGAGTAAATAATTGTGATCTTTTGCTATGTATATTACTTGGTTTATATTTTATTTCTACGATATGTAAAAAAGCTAACAGCGATCTATTTGTGAGCAAACATTCCGTATAAGATGATTTTACATATGAACTTATCACATAATAATAAAGTCAGCCATAGTGTAAAGTCCTTTGTGTCGAAATCCCGTCATGTAATCGCTTTACTATATACGCACATAGCTCCAGAGTGACGCAAGAGAAGCCCGAGAGGAAAAACATCGCGAACAAATCGCGAGTGACAAACGCAAGCGACGCTGTTGCTAAAAACACGTCCAATGCTAAGAAATTGCCGTATGTATATTTAGATGGGACAGAATTAACACGACTAACATGGTGTGCTGATCTTCATGCTAACATTGCTTAACAGCATGCTTATACATATGTATTTCAATAAGTTTAGTTAATTTATTTATATTTTGGAAACGTTTATTTTACATAAAATATTTTTTTTTCATTCATTTATATAAAAACTAATTCATTCATGATAAATAATAGCTATCATTAAGTTTGCAAAACTACCTCATTACACAAAATAATACATAAACGCAATAGACTATAGATACTGCAAGAAATTCGTCCAAATCGTGCTGTGTTTTGGTTTTAAATTTGTTTTTCGTTATTAAAATGTACTATAAAGCTAGTCCGGCGCTGACCAGTTAATGCTGATCCGTTTAGCCGACATTGATCTTCTTTGGAAACGGGCAACTGCTCTCGGTGGTTTTAGTGCTGCATTTTTCGTCTAATACGGCAGAACTGACACTAGTTGACTGATTACAGTCACTGGTTAAATGTTTATGATAATCTGAGCCAACGCTAATGCCGAATGATGCAATGTGAAATGAATACGCAATTTTAGTTACATTCGGCCATCCACGTAGGCCTGTCATGAAAACAGTTTCAACGATAGCATACTGCAAACTGCAAGTCAATTATTATAACTTTTAAAAAAACGTAAAAACCGACTTCAAATTGCTAAAAAAGAAGTTATTTATTTGCTACCCTTAGGTGTGGAATTTTTTCTCCAAATTTATATGGGAAAACCCTTGAAGTATGTCAATCATCAAAATTGGATGATATCGGGTAACATACATACAAAAAAAAAGAACGTACACTCGAATTGAGAACATCCTCCTATTTGAAATCGGTTAAAAATAACTTTTTATTTCGTGGCCGATTGCAAGTGAAGAGTATAGACTCTTACTGATCTGTTGTAAATTGGCAAAGGCCGGACTAACAAGCAGACTAAAGAGTCTACGTGATTTAACTCCTTCCTAAATATTTCTTGTATTTTCTTTAGTGTCGCAATAGCATTTTATAATTATATATATTATACATGAACTGTAACGTACAGACGCGGAACAAATACTTATCCCGCGTTTGTTTTTGAAAAGGAACGAAAGTGGCTGGCTACCAATGGTTTTTAAGGTTTCAAGTGTAATGAGGCAGATCCAAGTCATGATGACATTTTCTCTATTAAATAATGTTTTTTCTTCTGGATGTAGATTATGCTCTATATACCTAGCTACTCTTTGATGCCTTACTGTCCTATTTTGGCCAACCGTCTATCCCATATCATACTGTGGATGGCGTAAGAGGTGTAAGAAGCGACAGACGGAAATGAAACAGGAGATGGGTAGCAGCATATTCCTGATAACAACTCAAATAATAAAACACTACGGTTCAAACCCGCCTGACAAGCGTGGCAACTGCAAATATTCCCTTAATTAAAGATACCAGTAGACTTTTGGTAGCTTGTAATGAATGAAGTATTAACGCTGGTGCCAACAAGCCTACTTGTAAAGGGCTAATAATTTTACACTTACCAGATGTCGCTAGTTGGGACTGAGGTAAAGTTATTTGTTGCACAATGTCACTATAAATAAAAAGTTGCGTTTCAAATAAAACTTTTCGGTTCGGTTTTCCATACATACATATATACACAAAACAATGCCTCAGTGTTTGCTTTTAATTTAATGCACAACTCTTTTTCATTCTTTTACTTTTAGGAATATCCGTAGTTTGGTTTATTCATTTTAATCAAATTAATATAAAATGACACAAATATTTCAAAAAGACACACAACCTTTATAATTTACGATTTAACTTCTCCATGAAATGTGTTATAAAATTCACTTCATTTCTAAGTATAATTTTCTCACATCTATATATCTATCAATTTTCAAGGCGCCGCCTTGGTGGCAGAAAATTATGTGATCGAAGACTTCTATGCATTATACTACTAGACGGGCTCTGCGTGCCTTACTAAATTGCGCACTAAGTTACGGTCAATTCTCCGTAACTCATTTAATTGCCTGTGGGCGGGACAGAAGACTAGCTCTTTGTTTTATAAACTGTTAATGTTGTTTTCGACAATATAACATTGGTGTTATTCAATGTGACTAAGAAAACGTTGACATTATGTATGTACACTTTGTCAACGAAGTGACTTGAAGTTTATTTCGGATAATAACAGTCAAATCTGGCAACTTTACCATGGAACTTTACAATGGAAGTTAACTTTTCACACTTTGGATGAAAATAACTAATTGAAAGCATTGTTTTTGATATGGCAACATGAGCGTTAATTTTGGCATTTTATTTTAACGCGGAATTGTGGCGGCGGTTCAGTGCTCCAGAATCTTTGTAATAACGTAATATTAATATTAGAGTTGTCGATCGATTCATCTTTATCAAAAGTGAAGGAAAAGAAAACAGACATCTATATTATTTTCACTACCTTGTCGGGTATTAATTATATTATTACTACTGAGTATTTTTTATACTTTCAACTCAGTGTGTTGATATTAATTTGCGCCCAAAGAACATTACCATTTTTAATGATTATGAATGTTTTGCTATTGTGGTAAAACAATGTAATTAGGTTGTTTACAATTATTACCCGATCGTAATAAAATGATGGTGACTAATAAAAAACTAATACTTGTTACCACAACCACCAATTTGATTTGTAATTCTAGAAGATAGTATTTTTGTTTGTTATATTTCAGATGTTTGCCTAAGACATTATTGTGACAAGATTTAAATAAAAAAATTAAGTAAAGTACGTAATCAAGTATTTTTGACAACACTGACACATATTTTCAAGTTTGTATGAAAACTTGAATAATGGGGCAGCAACTTTGCCACTAGCATAAAGTAAACTTTGTTACTTGCAGCACAATAGAAGGAGTAAATCATAACTGCGAGTATTGTATATTATATTATTTGGAAAACATACTTTCATCTTTGAAGTAAAATCCTATTATTGTCGTTGAAAACTTGATGGCGAATTTGCCACGAAATAAGATTAACTTTGTCATTTTCTATTTTTGAATATTTTGTCTATTTAATTTTTAAAATTATTAATAAATACTAAATCTATGAAGAATATAATGTCACATTTAACATTGACGCCCATTCTGAGAGTACCTTTTTATTGGAAAATTGGTCCTAGATTTTTAAATCCTTCCAAAAATGGCAAAGTTGCTAGGTTTTACGGTATGTAACTTTATACCGTGTCCGCGCTAACCACATCTGTGACACAGTTTTTCTGAATTGCCGGTCTAGTAGTACATAGAAGTCTTTGGTTGTGCTCTTATGCGATATAGTCTGTTCACTAAGATAGTGTCGGTACATCCGGAGGCGCACTTATTATTTTGCTTTTAGTTTATTATTTTTATTGTGTTTGTTAAATAAATGTTTTTCTATTCTAAGAATAAAATGAATACTATTTTATTCTTATGGTTATTGTAATAAAATACGAAAATAATAAACACAAGTTAGTTAGCAAAGAACCGCTTCGTTTTAAAATGCCAAATTCCCCTGCGGGTGTACGCCGCACGCGGCGAACTTTGATGACCTTTGTTGCGGCACGTTCAAAGGCGGCGTGATACAAAAGCTACCGTATCTAATCGAACAGACTATAAAATCGGAGGGATATGTTGGGCGTGCTACAGAGTTGTAAAGTTGACGCGTGCCCGCAGGACGTCGCGCGTGGACGGTGCGACAGGTGGCGCGGGTGGCGCGAGGGGCGCGGGGTGCGCGGGGGGCGCGGCGCGGCGGCCGTCGTCGCTGCCGTACGGGCGCGCCGCGCCGCCCGCCGCGCCGCGCCGCGCCGCCTCCTCCTCCGCCGCGCGCGCGCACTCCGCCGCCGCCAAGCACAAGTACGTACACCCAACACTTAATACATAATTACTCGTATATCATTGTAACCTCTAGTTTTCGTTACCCTCCCTATCCTTTTTGTCCCTAAAACTATATTCGCGCAGCCACTCGCGACTAACTTCAGCCCTACTGAGATAGAGCGCGCGGACCATACTAATCTGATAATGAGGGCTAGTAGTCTTACGATCACCAAATGTCACTAGTTGAAAATAATTGAACTTATTTTTTACGCAGATGATCATACAGTCTATTTGTTATTGAAAAGTTACTATTTAATTGTACGTTTTGTTTGTTTCTTTAATTGTTATACTTTTAGGAATATCGATAATTTGGTTTATACATTACCAATCTAATTAATATAAAACATAACTAATATTTGAGAAAGCGACATTAATCGTTTCACTTTTCTAACAAATTAACTATGCTATGAAATCTGTCAAATATTTCCCCTAATTACTAAGTGGCGCTGCCCTGGCGGCAGAAAAAAGTCGTGAATGCCCTCATTGGACAGTAATGTGCAGAAATGATCCAACCCACAATAAGATAAAGTTATTCAGATTTCAAAGATAAATGCATTATTCTAGTGGCAGATGCCCTATTAAATTATGTTATGTATATCATTTAATAGAAAATTGAATGTTTGATTTGAAATTTTGGGATTACTTGTTATTTTTCAGAAAACTTTTATACTTGGAAATAAATTGAAAAAAGAGTTGGTGGATTGGATCATTTCTGCACAACACGGTCCAATTTAAAGTTTTAACGGGAATTTAAATGCCCACGGATTGTTGCTCCTGTTGTATTCATTACATTGTATACAACAGGATACAATGTAATGAATATACATTGTATATTATTTACATTGTTTCAACAATGGTTTATAGTAGATTTGGATATTATGTAAAAGTGATGCGATTTTGTGTATTGAAACAAGTGCTCGGATGTTAATAAATCTCATGTTATTTTGACCGCTTAGGCACCATAGGAACTTGAGATACTATCGTCATCGATTGTCTGCTGATTTAAGCTGTCGTTGAATTTTCCCAAAAACTCCGCAATATGATTCATCAACATATTGTGGAGAAGTTCTGAACAAATAACTATAAAGGATAAATTCCTATTACTTGACTGGCAAAAGTATTACTGTATGAGTCCGTTACCAAAGAAAGAAAAACGAAAATTTAATTTTACAGCAGAGCAACCAAACAAATTGAGGTACTCCTTGAAAAGGTATGATTACAATATGGGCGTCCTTAAGGCAAGAGTGAACAGGCTTTTGCTAAGCCAAGACAGTGCAATTTACCATTTAGGAATTCATCTTCACTGTAACTGACAATGTTTTTTTTACTAGTGTGCCTATTGGTGACTGCCTCGTTGGTCTAGTGGTTGTAGTAGTGCGACTGTTGATCGTGAGGTCCCGAATCCCGGGTCGGGCCAAAAAATCATTTATTGAGTTTTTCCATCAAGAAATTCTCAGTTGCTGCCCGGAGTCAGTTAGGCGGTGTTTCACCCCGTGCTTCGGAAAGCACGTAAAGCCGTTGGTCCTGCTCCTGATATCTCTCCGGTCGTGCTGGTTTACCGTCTCATCGGACTATGAGAGTGAGGGAATAGAGAGTGCACCTGTACTTACGCATACACTTGGGCACTATAATCCAGTCATGCGCGCGATGGCTAGTCTCCGTTGAGGCTGGCCGCCGTGACCGAAATTCGGTCTGGAGGACATTATTACTAGTATGGTCTTTACTTATGGCTGAAAATGGCTACAGCGTCCACTTTCTATAAAGTACGTATTGTAAATTTGCCAGTCTTGATTTCGAAGTTCACAACTTATTATTTATTAGTCTATGATCATTTCCACTGTTTTTCTTAGGCTCTTCCGTAGTGGAAGGGATAAGCCGTAATCTGGACGCCTTGCAAACGGATTGCCTATGGCAGTGACAGTGTTAATGTCGAATCGCAGTGCATAGTGGTAGTAATAGCCAAGAAGGCACCAATTCAGTCGAATTTCTAGGCGGCTTCTTGCACCTTGGTAAGAAGACATTTTCGCTTTCATCAGCCTATACCAATCCACTGCTGGACAAGGGCCTCTATGGTAGAGAGGTTTAACCACCACGATCAGAAGACAGATTCGCGATCTCAGAACCAGTTTCGCATGTTTGACGCTTTTTCCATCACCGGTCTGGGAGATTTTGGGTTTTTTCAGCGTCAAAGGTGCCAATCGCTTGTCAAACTTGTCAATTACAGCAAATTATTCCTCCAAAAGGAATGGCAGATAAAGTAGAAATACACGCTGATAAAAAATTATATTTTTTTTAAAACTTTTCCATACATTTCCACATTGAAAAATAATGTCACTCGGTCTTAGCGTCATTACCACTGTCGTCTGATCGGAACTCCACTTGAAGAATCAACATACACTTTAAAAACAGCGACCTGACGAGCAGTTTAGGAGCAACTTGCAATTATATGAAACCTTATCTATGGTGAAAAATGTTTCCATTTTCACTACTCAATATAATTATCTATCTAGATGTACTGTATGTACAGTATATAAATAACTACTCCACGATGCCCGCCGATTCGATCAGAGCAAATTTTCAAAAACTGTACTACAATCAAATGCATATGAAAATTATTGTGCTAAGTGTACATGTTAATAAACAATTCACTTGTGCGATAAGTTCGGAGCCATACTAAGATGCAGGGTACATGTAGCTACATGGGGACAATCACAGCATACCCAGACCCGGAAACTAACAGTTCGTAGTACGCTGTACCTATTACAGTAGAAATTAAAACGATAACTTTGGAGAGTACGAATATGATTTACTTAGAACGCTTCGGTAAATATGCGTCCTTATCAGTACTAATGTTTTGACGTCAATGATTTTACACAGTGAATTCATTAAATTGATTGTACTTTTTTGTTCTTGAATTGTCTATTGTTCTTGTTTTACAAATCATTCCCAATTGACACGATGACGCAAATGCTTCTCAATTGTATCACTTGAAGAAAATTTTTTAACGTTAATTTACAGTTGAATTTTCTAAACAAAATAACTATAACCAGTCTATAATATCAGTCACAAGTAAATTTGTCTAAATAGTTATATTTTATGGCTCTGTTAAGCACCATGTCGTTTACAAATGGAATATAAACTTATTCTAGTTTACTAGGCGGTTATTCATTTTTAATTTGTCAAGATATTTAAAAATATCTAATTAAAACTAATTTATTTAAATAACTTAAAATCACTCATGCCTGTCACCCAAAGTGGTAGGCGACGTCGTCGTCGAAGAGTCTACGGACATCCATTTGGAATGATCTAATTACTATATCTAATTAAAAATATTCCAATAATGGAGGAAGTTCAAAAATAAAATCATATTACAATTTTTTCTACAGGAAATTTCGTAATATTTGATGGGTGTTCTTTTGAAAACTTGCAATCACCGAGATGTTTCTAATACTTCTTGAAGCGATTATCTTAAAACATTATAAAATAATTGTATGATAACAGTCCTTCGTTTATGAAACGAGTCCACTTTACATTATAATTAAACAATAAACGAGTCCACTTTACCTTATAATTAATCATTAAAGCTTAAATCAACAGTTGGGCTGTTACATGTTATTAATATATTTAATTTGGTATTTGATCCGTCATTAATAAATTACTGTATAATGTAATTTTACGATTAAGGCAAATTCGCATTACGACCGATGGGACCTCCAAAGTTCAGCTATGGATTTTTACGGGTCAATAAAGAAGTGTCTGAAAACTTAGTCGGTTTTGCATTTTTTAAGTATCAGTTCTTTTTTATTTTAAATAGATAAATAATATTATGAACGTCTGACTATAAGAAACTATGACGTATCATCTACTACTATCATCTATTGCCAAACAATTTCCGTGGAAAAAATTTGAGTGACAATTACTCAATCTTAAAATGAGTATCTTATAACGTAAAGAAATACAAACAAATCGCATTTATACGCGACTTACGGTTGTCTAATTATTGTGTCTGACTATAAGAAACTATGACGTATCATCTACTACTATCATCTATTGCCAAGCAATTTCCGTAGAAAAAATTTGAGTGACAATTACTCAATCTTAAAATGAGTATCGTCTAACGTAAAGAAATACAAACAAATCGCGTTTATACGCGACTTACGATTTTCTAATTATTGTTTCTATCATCGGAGGGGAGTAACCATATGCAGGCGTTTCCCTCCGTCAAAGTATAAGACCACGCAGTCCTATACGTATAATAAAACTAGTTGCAGCCGCACTGCTCACTAGACTAAATCTACTTGCGCGGCTGAATCGACGTCCTACAAAAATGCCGAATTGTTCAGTTTTTCGCTGCAAACAGAGATCTGTCATGTTAAATTTACAAAAAGATTACCGTTACCTTTCATATACGATATTACGTATAAGTAAATTTAATCACATTATTGCTATTTACTTCCTTATAAACTTAAAAATTACAATAATAACGGTTGTGTTGTTTCGGATTTGCTTACCCCAACACAGGCCGCTCGCCCTCATACAATATGCGGATCCGTCGAGCCACTGATCCGAGTCTGTATCCGAGTTGTCGCTATCACCGAGCGATACTGTTATAATGTATCTATGTGTATGTGTGTGTAAAATTGTTAGTTTATTGTTTTAATTGTTATGTGTGAGTTTTGTAGTGACAGACGATTGTTTTTGTGTACGCAGATTTCCCCCCGCAAAAAATGACACACAGTTCTGTATCGGGAAAAACGCTACGGCTATTCCGCTCCGATCCGCTGGTAGCCCGTGTTGCTCTATGGTTTATATATATTAACAGTTTTCTTCATAATTCAACAGGTACGTAAGAACGCTTTGGCATCGACTACCGTCGGATTCCGGTCACCTGGCGTTCAACGAAGGTGAGCGTCTCCGATTGATTCTCGAAGTAGACGACCAGTATATATTGTGTTGTCGCGGAGACCAGAAGGGGCTCGTGCCCCGGGACGCCGTGCTGTTCGAGGACTTCTGATATTGGCAGCCCTAGCATGATTGGCAGCCGCATTGGCGGCCCTTGCGGATGACTGCCAACTTAGGCAGACATTAAATATTGAAAATAAATCAGTGTTTGAAAGTTATGTAACGTAATTCATGCCAATCATGCGTTCTTTGAAGGTGTTGTGTGTGTGCAATAAAGAATGGATCAATCAATAGAAACTTTTCTGGAGTGGTGTTGCATGTGAATCGCCCTGCGAGGGCTGATGTGATATGAAAAACTGCTGGTCATTGGTTTTGTATATATTATATGTTGTTAGGGAGTCTTATCTTTTTCGATTTTTATGATTTTTTTTAATTCAATGTTACCCATTTTCTTGTTATCTAAAATTTCACCCGTTATGTTTAAAACACGGACTTCTGTGGTTCGTGTCGTATCAAATACGCTTCAAAAATTGACATTCTTTGTATTTTTTTTTAATTGGAACTTATCAGTATTTTATCTAATAATATAATAGTTGTGTTTGGACATGAATCATAGAAGTCGCCGTCAGAGAAATGAACGACATCACTGAAATAATCTCACAACTAATTCTGTAGTAAAATCTAGTCTTATGTTTTAAGGCACGGCTCTATTATCTTGGGACTGTAAGTATATTAAAATCGTTGTAAGAAATACACAAATTGTAGGAATATTTACTGAGAATGGGAAAGTAGGACGCATTTAGATATTTGTATCGAAACATTATCAGTAAATACTTCGTGCAATTGTTGTGATACGGATAGGTAAATTATTTATTTTAAGAACATAAATCTCTTATTAATAAGCTGATCAGGTATAATAAATATACATATAAAGTTCATCGCCGCTGAGAGAAAGACGTCTTATTTGTTTTTAGATACGATTGATCGGAATTGGTGTCTAGAGTATACCGATGTTTGTATTATAGTGTTGTTAGTACTTATCGATATTTACTCAGTGTCTATCCGTGTATACATATAAAGTCATACCAAATTTACCATCAGAAAATATACGGTTAAGTAGTGTTGCGCTTTATTATCGAACCGAACTGTATTGGTCCGAGAGCTCACGACGCATTTTTCATGAAGTGTTTGATGCACCATGAAACTTTGTTGAAAAGTATCACTTTAGTGGACTGATATTTTGAAAATACAACTGTCTGCCCCTATGTCAACCCCTTCAGAAGTGTCTGCCATTTTTTTTCTTAATTCTTTATCAACTTACGAATTTTTTTTTACGACGGATAGTCATTATTATTATTTGAATCAAACACTTTTTTTGGGCAATTTTTTTTGCGACTTACCTGTATGCGCAGTAAGTACCAGGTGTACCCAGGTAGGCCAGGGAAACAGTCATACACCTGCTTATTGAGTGGACTGATACTGTTCAACAAAGTTTCATGATGCAACAAACACTTCATAAAAATGCGTCGTGAGCTCTCGGACCATATTAATCGATATGGTCCATATACAAACCATTATCTTATTAGGTATGAAAATATTTGTAGGGTCTTATAATTTGATTCCGACTTGAGTAGGTTCTTAAAGATTAAATCTCTCCTCGAAGCATATACAATAATTGCCGCAAGCTTTAACGTACCTTGTATAAGTAACGGCATGTTTTCCTCTCCTGTACGCCTTTCCTTATTCGGTTTGTGGTAACGACTCTATAGACTATTTCTAAAACCGTTGGGTGTAGGAAGCTTAACTTAGAACTACGTCTAACTGCATGGCCTTCTCCAACTGTCTATCCTTAGCTCACCTACACTGCATACACTGCACAGAATAAATAATAGTAGGTGTGGTCGGAAGTTAATTTTGGTGTTGGTGCGTAACATTCTTATCATAGCTAACTGCATGCGACCATCCAAACTACACATCCCAAGACCAGCACAGAAAAATTAACACTCGTAGTGCAATCGCTACTTCATTTTTAATCGTACTTCATACCTAATTGATACTGAAACGCATTATTTGTTGCTGAACACTAAGTACACGAAATATTGTGATATCTGAACCATATCACTGCTTTAGCCCGGAGATCGGGTAAATAATATTTTGGTATCTATTCGTATTGCTCAAATCGAGGGTCGGACACTATTGGATATTAATTGATACAAAGAATACTCGTAATTTAATCTCTATTGTACTCGTGAATAATATCACAGTAAACGTATTATATCGGTGTATAATAAATTGTAAATAATGTTCTATGAGAATTTATAAATTAGTGGAGAAAACAAAGGTCGAAATTGTAACGTAACCTTTTTGAAATGCACGATACAGTTCCTCTCGTAGTCCCGTCGTGCTGTCGAGTCACAAAAATTGGCGACAACGTAGGATACTCTTAGATAAAAAATAGTGTTTACGGAAGGCGGCTTTCTCGAAGCGCGATGTCTCTTGCCAACTTCGTTCACTAAAAATATTATATGAGGCTCGTCACTACGATCTCAGTGCAGGATGAACGTAAGTTGACATTTTAGGGAAGTACTATAGAAATAATATTGTATACAATCATCGATAAAAAGTTCGATCGTAGCGCCATCAGTTGCGTAAAATCGATTATCACAATTGTAAATTCATTATCATATTTAGATAAGTTTGCGCTTTGTGACTGAATGATGTGATGTGGCCTTTTGTATGTTATAAAGTTATATTAATGTTATGTGTCGTGTGTGTGCGCTTGTTGCATCAGTCGGAGTATTAATTGTATCGCCTTCATTGCATCGGGCATGCTTCCACAAATAATATAATAATTCTAAAATATCCCAAATATGTAATCGATTAGGTGTTAGTGAAATAAACATGCCTTAAATAATAACATATAAATTTGAGGTGGAGAAAAAGACAGAGTCCGCTTCAATTGCTTGAAAACTTAATTGCTTGGGAGATTTGGCCTATTCACGCAAACGTTTGGTGAAGCTGACGATGATGCTTTGTTTTGTTTGACTGGATGTTTGGCTTTTTGGACAACTTGAAGCATCTTCGTTATTATTATCGCTAACATTTTGATGAATAAGCCCATAGCGCATATACGTACTACTTAGAAAAGTTTGTTAGTGATAAGTTTTTTAAAAAGTTTGTATTATAATTGATTTTCTTTTTATAAAAATGACTATTTCCTGCGCGCTCGTTTTAAGAAATTACCGCATAGATTGTGAATGGTGAGTTAGTTGTCCTTTATTGGTACAAAAGATTTAAGTTATTTTATGATCATTGTATTTAAAGAGAATATTTATAATTTTGATTGGGATCAATAAGTTGAATTTTGAGTTGCAAATTTTATTTTCCTATAAAAAAATATAAAAAATAAAAAAGAGGCTTTCGTTTTCCTGCGAACGTCAACGAACGACTGAAAAATAATTCCGAATATTATATATTATTATTAAGTTTATTTCGAAAATAGAATTGTTTCGATAAGACATTGTCATTCTGCATATTATATTGTTTATTGAAAATATTGTGTTAAGTGCCATAATTTAATGAATTAACAATTGATAAATATTATTGTAATGCATAACCATGTACACCAATAATAAACGATATACATTAAAATGTTGTTTAATTTATATTATTAACCAATGATAATTTATATTATGTAGGTATATTTTTACCCTAGGAACAAATATACGTAATACAAGTGATTAATAATACGATAATGAAGCTAAATGGACTGACTACTCTAACTCTAATTACTTGAACAAGGTCTGAAATAGTCTCTACAGAAAAAAACATAACATAAACACTTCTGACACACCTCTCTCGCCCACCTTTACACCCATATACTCGTACCTACGCATACACGCTCGTCGGTTAAGGCTACTACACTTATTTTGGCCCATCTTTAATATATCGCCAACTTGGTGGATGAACTTTCGTCTATGCCGTTACGCCCTTTCCGACTTTGCCGTTCACTTCCGCAGCATTAATTTGCTTTGTCACTCTTTCCTCGTTCATTCTTTCTACATGACCAAACCACCGAAGCATTCTTTTCCTAATCCTGGTAACATCGTCTTGTAAACAAAACAGAAACAAACTTCGTGCTTTTATGGTTTATTTCGTTAATCTATTAAAATTCTACATAAATAATTTTTTTACACAAAAACAATTTATGAATAATAAGTTCAAAGTAGTAAATTTTTTAAATAACATGAAGGTATATTATGCATAATACTGCTTATGCCAGGGGTTCCCAAACTTTTTTATATTGCAGCTCCCTTATAGGTTTAGTATTTTACTCGGAGCCCTAGCTAGTCGAAATAGGGTGCAATGATATTAGGTAAATAGGCACAAAAATTAAAACATCCACAATAATAATCCACAATAAAAATATAAAAACTGGGTTTCATACCCAGTTTTTATATTTATATTGACACAAGAATACATTTATTATTTAAGGAAAATAGGAAATAAAATACAATGGCTTTATTACAGCTACAGCTGAAAATTGGTTTACTTTGTACCCGCGAATACATAAGTTTAGTTTCCGGAGAATGGTAAACAGGAGCACCTCACAGCGCCCCTCTACTCTCTATGGTCTACGGCGCACACTTTGGGAACCCCTGGCTTAAGGCTTAAGAAAAGTGAAAAGTTATTACATTAAAATGCTAATAAAAAAGTTATTAAATTAATATTAAACATATGAAGGTTAACATGATGATTAAACTGTTATCGTTAAATAAGCAAGAGATAACAACACAATAGACAGGTATTCTGCTACACACTAATTTCAAACCTAAATTTTATTTTAACTAAGTAGTGTTAGATTCAATGTCTTTAACCTTAGACGTGTTGATGTGACTTTTTTTAACTTTTCAGAAGGTAGGTATACAATTTGATATTTAGGCGATTTTAATCAACAATAATTAATAGGTCATTAATCTAAAATACATAGTCGTAATCCGCATTACGATAAAAATCCGATTTTTTTTAAATGTAGAATGCTCAGACGTACTAAGAAAAATAAACGAAGCGCTAAGTACTTTTCAGTTGACGCCGAAACTTAGCCAAAACCATGCTCAACTTAATGTAAGAACACGCACTCAAGCACACATTTGCATCGAAATTTATTTGCAACCAACAATATGGTTTAAGGTGTAAGTATATTATGTGTGCGTCCAGCAATGGACTTTTACGGACTGTTAAAGAAAGAAAGAAACAGGTATGCACGCACTCACGTGTCAAAAAGTTGAGTATGGTTTTAGGTTCACTTAAAATGTACGCAGCGCTCAGTCTATCTTTCTTTGTTAGTTTGAGGTAGAATGCAAAAAATTCGGTGTCCCACGTAAGGGGAGCACTAGGGAATCAGAGCCACTGGGTAATAAGAACCACTATGTTGTTAATCAATATCTGGACATGGAAGATGGTGTTCTGTTTTGGCATAGCACAGCAGCATAACATTGTTAGGGTACATCTGTCTTGTAGCATCGCCTCTGAGATGACGTTTCACGTCCAAAAAGGTCGCACAATAATTTTCTACAAAGTTGCCTATAAAATTTAAATATTCAGAATTTATTATTTTAAGTTTTTGTTAAAATAATGATTAATCAGTTTAAGTTCTATACATAACCAACTGAGTTTTGAATATATTATTGAAACTTAAAAACCACTGAGTTTATGGGAGCGAAACGGCTTTCATCACCCTACTTTAAATAATTTCTATACGACTTCAGATGCCTTACTATCGTAAAAGAATTACAAAAACGTGTCAGTGGATTCTGGATTTGCTAGATCTTGGCTACATGAGGGATAATGTTGATGTTATGCCATCAACATTATGAAAGCACGGCACGTATAGGGACAGATTAATTGGAGGAATTTCTCAATTCAGTAATCGCTAACTGAGTCGATCAGTATAAATAAATAGAACGGACAGATTTAATAAATAATTGTACCGATGAATTTAATTACAGTGGCGAAAGGACCGTTCGCCGATTAGATACTCCATACTTTGTGGTTTATATTACGCCGTATCCTAAGTATTAGCAGCTAATGCTACTTTAAAAAAAAAAGGAATAACTTATATATTATTGGCCGTTGTTATATTTTCGCTGTTGTTCAATTAAAGCGAGTGATTAGTAATATGAAATATCAAAAAGCACACTAAAATATGACTATAATGATTAAAGTTAATATCTTTCCATGAGTGGTGTCAATTCCCCCGTGCTCCCCTAATCACTGTGGCATATCAATGATAGTAAAAAAAGGTACTTACCATCTATAAAGTAAAACTACGTAAACACTACGTACATATTTAGCTTAATATTTTTAAGTAATTAAAAATTTCGTTCTAGATAATTTAATTTATTCCACATACATACAATCAACGTAATTTACCTTAAAAAAAAACTCGCGTGGCTGTCCATCTATTTCCTACGTAGCTATTATTTATTTTATTACTAATAATTACTAAGCAAACAATACTTTAGGTTACTAATTGTAAGATATTAAATCATACCACTGTCTTGTAATCTGCAGGAAATAAAAATCGTTTTTATATTTATTTTATAAAACTAAAGTGAGTGAACAACTGTTTGGTCTTGAAAAAATTGTGAGTTATGACAGTTTGGGAAATATGTTTATATGGATACTATGCTATATTAGATGAATATTTTTTTTAAACAAATATATAATAACAGTTTTAATGAACGCAGAAGACACCGCAGCCCAAGCAATTTTTAAATATAATTTAAATAAGGGTCAATACTTTTGGTAAATAAACGATTTAATCAATATAGTAATATTCGACGTGTTATTTCGATTTAAATTAATCCTTCTGTACTATTATTTATTTCACATCTGTCCACCAAGTCTTCGGAATAGGTTATGACACAATTACTTAAGCAACAACACGTTTATACAGGGTTATTTTGCAATAACCGGCCAAATTTGCAGAGAAGGTTCAGAGTAAGTAATATTCTCAATAATTCTGTCCTTCTTATCTTTTAAACTCAAAATGCGTGGTAACGCATTATTTTAACTGATTTTACGCGCACGCACACATTCGTAAGGGTCGATCGGTAGGCAAAAGCGTTGTTGTCCATAAATCACATCCAATTTGGGATAAGCAAATAAAAGTAGAAGACTTATTTACTCGTATTTTCAAAAATTGCAATAACGGTATATCATTATTTATATATTTGAACTTAATTTTAAAATTTGGTTACTCTTTGAAAAATAACCCTGTATTATTTATATTGAATTAATCTTTTCTTAAACTTTGATGATTACTACAGATAAATCATAATTATATTAAATTTTAAGAAAATATGTACCTACATGATAAAAAATAAAATTATTATAATGGAATAAGTGTAATTAACTATGAATGTGCTAGCTGACAAAAAGTGTTCTGTGCGGTCAGCTTTTCGCTGAATTTTCTTGCTTCTGCATTAATATACTGTAAAAGCGGGTCGAGGTGTTAATGAAGTACGCCTGGAACATGCTGAACGCGGCATTTCGCGGGCGCTTGCTGGGCGGGCCATTGACGCTCGTCTGTTGCGCTGCAAGCGCTCGTCCGGTGCGGGCTTTCGGGGTGAAAGCGCACGAGGTGTGCGTGGAGTTCGAGCCGAACGGCCACGGGACATTGGACGATCCTCCTCAGACCATTCACTCAGAGACACGTAACAATTTTCCTGTACACAAAAAATATTATTATTTACGCTCTAAGGCGTCATATTTATTAAACATTATATTTTTTTATAGAATAAGAGTAACAAGCGAGCACACAGTCCACCTGATGGTAAGTGGTGTGGTCCATAGACATCTACATCTATCCTCGTTTGCGAATCAAAATGCAGATGCGTTGTCAGTCCTGAGCGCTAAGATGGAATGCTTTGTTTTCAGTAAAAAGGGTCTCCGGTTCTCTACACACCATACGAAACACAGCAGCATTAAGGTGCTATTTTACGCAAGTATTCTGTGAGAGCGTGGTCCTGCCCCGGTCGAGCCGACCCACTCGTGTTACATACAATTAATATAGCTGCGGCATGGCTCTACCACGTTTAAGTCTTCATTATTTCAACGCGTTGGTATTTCAATATTGGAAATTGAACTCTTCGGAAGGTTATACCCGCACTGCAATAACCATAATTATTACTCTTCGCAGGAAGATTTGCAATCGTGGTAGAACGATTTGTATAAGTCGATTCTGTAACTATTACGATTTTTCTCCGGCAGTCCTTTTTGTCGACACGCAAAGGTATATAATATATAAATTAAAGGTATATAATAATAGGTATATAAATATCATCAATATTTAAATCTTCAAATATCATATAATAATATAATAAAACCATTCCTGTGGGGAATTGCAAATATGAATGCAAAACATAAAATTTAATATAACATAATTATTTATTATTTAACTTATTTCGTTTTCATTACTAGTGCGTCTTGAAATAATAGCTAGTGTGATTTGATTTTACAATGTAGGTAAGTAGGTACATACATCATGAATAGTTCTCACTGAAGTAGACTGTTTCAGCAGACTTCAAAAAAAGAGGTTGTTTTCAATTCCATTGTACGTTCTTTTTTGTATGTATGTTACGCGATATTTTGCCATTTGAAAACGACGAATTTTATGATTATTTTTGATTAAATAGGTTATTCTGTGGGGGTGGTTCTATATAAATACGGAATTTTTTTTCGAAAGTCAATGGAAAATAGGAAAATATTTTGAAATGTAACTACTTAGACAACATTGCAGTTGTTATCTTGAGCTTGTTATATTCCTTAATCCACTCAAAAAGGTCAAACAAAATTTTGTAAAAAATAAAAGCAGATTTCAAAGAACAATTTTTTTTTCAGATAATGCCTCCTTAATTTTTTGCTAAGAAATAATGTATAGGTAAGGCCCTCAAATCATTATGTTCTTTTTGTTATTTGTCTTTTACTTAAAATATGCACAGAACAAGATTATTGACAACTTGAACGTTGTCGCCGGTTTTTGCTTTTAAATGTGGCATATTCGCAAACGTTATTGTACACTACCAAAAAGACACGCTTTATTTCGCATGTATTTCTAAAAACCTTTTATCTATGAAGTCGTATTTCGTATAGCACAGAAAGGTGTCAGTCACACTGAAACAAATATTATGAGTGCAAATGAAAATTCCAATGATATGACAACAACACTTACCGAGGTCTTGAAAGTGATTTCCATTGACTAGGCAGGTGCGCGTGCAGGTGTGGCTACATCTTAACTACAGTAGATACATTAAATAGAGGGTTGGTTGTCTGTCTTGTAAGCATATTATGTAAATAAAACAATAATTATCACGTTAATTTGTATTAAATTTTACATTTATACCATTACAGTAGGTCTTTTCACGTTCATTATAATATGAAGATAAAACTTCATAGCAAAACATTCAGCAATTAATTTGTGTAAAAAAAGAAAATTTGTAAAAATTAATAAAGCTCTTTTTAAACAATATGGCCCTTTGTTATGGTTATAAACAATTATTTTCTTCCTTACTTAAAATAATAAAAAAATTGCGACAAATTACTTCATAATAAAATACCATTGCAAAGAATTTTGTGAAAAATGAACATTGGTATTTCAATTAATATTATTTTCTAAGTATATGTAATTAATTCCGCTTTAAAACGTATTTAAATATAAAACATTTTTTATTCTTAATAATAATATGGTCAGTCGATCCCGAGCCCTGCTCCCGACACGGCAATAAAAGTGTAAAAAAGCTATTTTCTTACCGAAATTAAAAAGCATTATTAAAAAACCTAATAAAACGAAACATTTAATGTTCTTTAGCCTAACGCAACACGCAGTGTCAGGAACACCGGCTACCATCCATACCTCATCCTAATTTAATTCTATACATTGTTCGTGCACACTACGAAATACAAATTACTGAAAAGAACAACGTCAGTGGTAACAAAGCTTCAATGACTACCAATACACTACATATTATGATCATATGAAACAGAGCAAATGAATTGCCGCACCGGAATGTGCCGGAATAGGCATTACGCGCGCCGATTCCGTGCTCTGTTGGAAGTACGTGATTGCAAAGTCTATGTAGGTATAGCATATTGTATATTCAATAAAACGCAGTGAGGGGTCGAACAGTGTTTTATAAAGAAGTGTTTACTAGATGCAATATTGTTATCTTAATATCCTTACAATCATTATAAAGAAAGTATTACTCGTAAATTTGTGCCAACTGCAGTTCCAACGAAACACAAGGTTTTCATATTTCTCATCATGTATTTTGATAGATATAATGATTGTATAGGATAGCTGTTATATCTTACAAAAATATTTACCACAATAACTACAACGGGGACACAAACAGTGAAATTCTGTAAAAGACGTAAATATTTGTTGTAAATCGTAACAATGTTCTTATGCATTGGCACGGCTGATATCTAACTATATTAAAATTATGTCCGTGAAAATTATAAATACTATATAAAAGGCAATGTTATCTGTATGCGAATGTTGTAGCTTTATGTATTCAATATTAAATATTGAAGATACAGAAAACAATATTGTCTAATATAATATGTTACGTTAATGCCTTTAACAATTTCAAATTAAAAGATTAAGCTTTACTCAACTGTAATTTATTTCAACAAACAAACGGTTCAATTTGAATTATATTTATCTATCATACAAATGTTATGGATACTATAAAATAAATTTAGAGTGTAATGTTAATGTTAATAGTTTTAGATCTTCGGACGTAGTGATCTAATGATTTGAAGTGTAACACCTTAACAGGGCTGTTGGTTTAAATTCTCATCTGACTTCGGGGGTGCTGACGGCGGTACCGGACTCTACGAGAGAACAAATAATGATTATTGTTTTGAAATAACACCTCGAATTAAAATGAAACAAAAATAAACATAAATGTTAGAACAGCAAAAGAAAACCAAACGAAAACAATTTGTATGTAATGGAATGTTGTCTCGTGATTCTGTAATAGTTAGTATCATACGCAATCCTATATCACCTGAAATGTTCTTTGCTCTTTAAAATCTAATAAAACGTGTACAAATATTCTGGCTGAAACAAAAAAATGAATGACGTTATAGTGCGCAATGAAGTCGCAATGACAAAACCCTTCACCAAAACAAGGAGACAAAGCAAAAATAAAAGGATAGAAGGTTTTAAAAGGCCCTTTGCTAGAGCAGGCCTCACCTCCTGTCGAGACTGGTTGTGGCTGTTGGGCAGTGGCGACTGACCGGTCACATGCTTGATGTATTCTTTGTCGTCAAATATCTTAATATCACCTCCTCCTGGTTTATGTTTTACGTTGTCGAGAGAACCAACCTTGCTTTGAGCTTTGAATTCCAATTTTTGATTTTCAATCTGTCCGAAAAAGTGACTGTGTGGTATAATGTGCAAATAATATATTATATGATATTTATGCCATAAATAAGTTGATACTAAGACTTTATTAGCTTCAAGCGTATTTCATAATTTAATCAAATTGTTTTAACTACTAATAAGTTAAAAATAGATTATTAACATGTATTTATTATTATTTATATTCGATATTGTACGAAATACCGCGTTAATATAAATTATTTTATGCAACTCAAAATGAGTAACAACAGCAGTTACAGCCGAAGAAGTCTTAGTAATTAGTACAATAAAATACATAAAAGCATTGTCCTGCATTGCATCAAATGGTAAGCATTTTTATAAACACGATGCAATATTATTTATATGTAAGAGTGCATCTATTGTGCTTGATTGCAGTTATTGAATAATAAGCAGCTATATATTATATAGAAATAATAAAATACGGCACAATGTACATATATAACTTATTTGAGTGCACTCTGCAAGTGATCCTGAAACGAATAGATCATCTTACATCTCAATAATTTAAAAGGTAATGGTCTGATGGAAGACATGTTGAAAATACGAACTAAGACTTAATAAAAATAAAATTGAATCATTATGTAGAACGTCTTAAAAATAAAGTATGGTTTCATTTATCATTCCAGCATTCCGTAAGTAACGATCGCGTTCATATCATTCCCAAAGTGGAACATAGAGCGTGTAATACAGCTTGTGATACATCTGTCCTAAAGACATCAATTTTTTATCTCGCATCCAGTGACTTATCGTAAATAACATCATCCATAACCTGACGAATAATAACAGACCTTACCGCGTAAATAACGTAAAGCAAAGGACTTATGTGATGCCCTTCACCTTGGTAACTCCCACTTTACAAACTAAAACACAACGTCTGTTTAAACTCTTACATAAGTGTATTTAATCTAATTTAAGTCTTGTAAACTGTGCATAAATCGGATGGGAACGCCGTCAACATAAAGTTACAATAAGCGAACATTAAGTAATGTTTATTACTCACTGATTTCTCTCCGATCTTTGCATCTGTTGACTATGGAAGAAGATATTTGGGTTTGAATTTCTTCTTAAAGTATTATCTTTAATATTCTATGTGATACTATATTGAATTATCTAAATTTATTTCGTGCAAACAAATATACGACGAGATCTAAACTACACAATGAGATGAAAGGATTTTACATCAATTATCGTGCTTTCATCTTTTACTTCTCTATACAGATTTATATAAGATGTACTTACTTTTAGTTCAGAAATTATTTTGATAATAGTAATAATTAACTTTTCTACACCTAACAGAATATTCTATTTAAAATTATAAACATTACTGTAACATTGTTTTTCAGCTTACCTTTACTGCACCGCCTCCGGGTTTGTGAGTAATGTTTGCCGTAGATCCAATTTTTGGTTTTGCTTTATCTTTGAAATCTAGCTTGACGGTTTCGATCTTCTTATCCCCACCACCCGGCTTATAAGCAGTATTCTGTAGAGAGCCCACTTTAGACTTTGCGTTCCATTCCAGCTTCGTGGTAATTATCTGAAAAATTCGACAGTACATGCATAAACTTGATTGTGTACTGATTGCGATTATGTATTGATTATGTAAATATTGTGCTTTTTGTATTTGACAGCGAACATCTTGTAACTTAACGTTACCGTATTAAAAGCTACAAACATATGACCACTAGGCCATGCAATTATCCCACATCATATATACTGGACAGGATACACGAGTTTTGAGGGCTGGAAAATTTTAGTGGGGCAAGTTAGCGTTTTATTTTATGGAATTTTTTTTGGATTTATGTTTATGCATTTTAAATTTATGAATTTATATTTTAAGCTACGTAATAATGTCTGTTTTGGCGTGTCATAATAAATAAATAAGTCTTATGGCACGTCACTTACTATCTACTAAACGAACAACAGACCCATGAAGCAGCGCATACCTCCCCCCAAACAGACAGATATAGAGTATAGTAATAATATAGTATTAAACAGAACGTTTAATACTACCTATATTATTACTATACTCTATATATAACTTAATGTTACGAAAAACGAATAATACAAAAGAAAAATAAAATAAAAATATCCCAAAAGTACACACTACAATACGTATAATATTTTAGCGCGTCACTATTATTAGAAACATATTTTTACGAGTATATATTACTAGCTGTTCCCCGCGACATCGCCCGCGTGGAATTTGTTACGATTGGATTTCATGGGTTTTAATTTTTTTGCGCGGTACCCTAATTCTTTTACTAAAATAAAAGTAGCTTAAGTTACTCCTTATAACATCAGCTATCTTCCAGTGAAAATCCCGTCAAAATCGGTCCAGTCCTTTCTGAGATTAGCCGGAACAAACAGACAGACAGACAGAGAGACAAAATTTTTAAAAATTATTTTTTTGTTATACGTCCCGTAAATACTTTCATATGCATTTAGTAAAAAGCTGTTATTTTGACATTACAAACAGTTCAATTCACACTTCAATTTTATTTATTTGTATAGATGTCCGTATATAAAATAACAAAGTATAGAAACCAAGTAGTGAGATAATTTGAAATGCCTAAGCCATAAATAGCTTACTTCGCCGTCATGTATTCGTTAACAGCCTATTAAAGTAGGTACCTACTAATAAAACAATTAATAGCTTCAATTATACTTATGATGAGACAAAAGGAAACGTATAATTTCCCTACTTTTGGGTTTGTCTAACTGTATATATACCTTGAATAAAACTATTTTTTACGGATTTTATCGCGTTTAATTTACTATTTTAATTCCCGACGTTTCAGATCCATTAAAACCCACGTGAAAGAAGGTATAGCTGACGTGAAGCACCGACGCTCTGGGAAGTCTGCAGTCTGTGAACATGTTCAAGATCGTCCCCGCCATTACATCAGATTTGATAGACCACAAATCCTCGCAAAAGAACACCGATTCCTACCAATGATGATACGCGAGGCGATTGAAATTAAAAAAACATCCTAATTTCAATAGAGAAGATGGTTGGGTGCTGCCATCTGCTTGGGATCCTATAATTAACAAAATTAAATCTAAGCCCAAGCATACCACTGCAAGACTTCAAGATACTGAAAGCTCATTCTGCGTAGATCGAACCACAGATTAATATTAAAAAACTGAAGGTAGCCGGGCTAACTGTGACATCGGGACGTCAAACAACTCAGTCCCCCCCGTGACCATGGGTTGCTGTAAAGCACCCGAAACGTCGGGAATTAAAATAGTAAATTAAACGCGATAAAATCTAGAAATTCGCGAACACTACACATTGAATAAAATAGTTTTATTCAATGTGTAGTGTTCGCGTAAATATAAGAAATCATTATGTATATATACCTGATTAGTTCTTTTAGACTTTAGAACAAAATGTACAATAAACTGCTAATAAGTTCTACTGCTCAGAATGACATAATGAAATTTAATAAATTTAAAATTAGCTTTCTATGCAGGTCTCATCTTAGAAATATTATGATAAAAACCTAACCTTTGTCTATAACATCAGTAATGATATTTTATTGTAACGAACACGCATGTTTATTTGTCATACATAATGTAAAACATTTCAATCAATTAGGACTCGCGACAACATTAGGAGTAGCTGAACTTAGTAAATGGCGCAAATTTGAATCTCTAAGAAATGACTTCATACCCGTATTTCTGTCATTTACAACACAGACACAGACAAGAAAGCTGATTCTAGGCTAAGATAGCTCCAGCGCCATAGCCATTCAAAATTGAAACGGAGCCCCTTTTGGTACAATTTTTTATACAAATAAAGGTAACAAATAAGCACGCAGTTCATCTGATGGTACGAGTAAGTGCTTGCTGTCGCCCTTAGACATTTACGTAATATTTTCTGATAAGAATCAAAACATCTTATTACTTAATCAATTTTTCATGATCAAGAATCAAAATGCAGAATGCGTTCTCACCACTGAGGACTAAGATAAAATGCCTCATTATTGGTAAAACAAGTGGTAAACTTAAAAATTTTGTACAACCGACTTCAATAGAAATTATTAGGGACTAGCTTTTTACCCGCGGCTTCGCTCGCATGAGCTTGAATTTAGGAACATCATTAAATGCTATTCTGTGCCAAATTTATAGTCACCTCGGTGTCTGTGTCTCTATGTCTGTCAAAGATTTTTTTTGCATTCTAAAAGACTATTAGACGTGGACGATTGGTATTTGGCATATATATAATATGCTACAGGAACACGTGAATATATATGTCTAGAAACACATACTATTTTTTATATCGGGCGTGTCTTCCAATGTATCCATAAGAAAGGTAAATTGTCTTGGAATCAAAATTTATTATTATTATTTACATTTTACTCTTTACATTCATTCATAATTAAAATTAATTTAGTTTTAGTTGTTTGAATTTCATGGTCTTCTATCAATTTATGGTATAATGTTTATTTGAGATATTTTATTCATATTCATTGGTCCTATTTAATATTGATTGGCACCATAAAATAGATGTAGTTATTTTTTTTAAGTTCGAGTAGACTTCAAAATGTCATAAATGCAGGTCTATAATGATGTATACTACTTTTTACTACTTTTTAATTATTCAGATATCTAGGTTTCCCCACGAAGTTATTGTTCGCCACTTTAACGGACACGTGTTAAGTCAGCACGTAAAATTTTATATAACAGATTCATCCTCGAGGGAATCGTACACGTTTTGCTCCCGTGCGGTGATGAAATCTCACGGCTAGCTACAACGTTTGTACACGGCCCTCGTATTTGCATACAATTCATAAAAACTGAAACTAAGCTTTTGCATGGTTGTTGAACACATCTACACTAACGAACGAATTTTCAATTATTTACATCGTATATTCAATAGCATTCTATTATTTAATTTTACTTATTTAGAACCTTACCATTTTAGTTTATTTAGAAGTAGATGGAGCTATTATTGGATGAAATAATGAAAGCAAAACTATACTATCTAGTAATATCAGCGATAGAAGCGAACATTTATTTATTATATCAATAAGGCATAAAGTGATGTCAATTCTGTTAAAAATTCTGTTTCTGTTAAAAAATACGCTATCAGCGCCGCTAGCGGTGAAAAACGATTTAATGATATCGTCATATGACCATATCATTAAATAGCAACGTTGTGTTTAGTTATTAATATCTTCAAACAATTTCTATTCATTGATTTGGTCAAACTATATCATGACATGGTCACAAGGTCACAAACAGTGTTAAATATCATGAAATGACCACACCATTTCATGAAATGATAGACTACTTTATGGTATATGATCATATAAAAATCTCTTTCATAAAACTTTAATTATAATGAAAATTTTGCAATAATTGCATACAGACCAGTTTTAATCTGTTTACGTATAGATTAGTAATTGAAATAAAAACCTTATCAATCTTCATATTTTTGATGGACGTCACTATTATCTATTGAAATTATTACGCTTTTAAAATACAATAACAAAAATACTAAAAAAAACTAAACGTTAGAATTTTATAATCTAAGTATATAATAATTTTAAAAATCTAATTATTTAAATATATAAATATAATTTATTTATATTATTTTATTTAATAGTAACTGAAGGCAAAATATACAACTTTTTCCATTTGACGACAGATGGCGCTGTTTTGATAACTAAATCGGTGTAGTTTCAAATTATTTTACCAAGGTTATAACTATATTTTAAACTTTAATTTAAGTATGGTATTTATTTGAAAAACACCCGTCATCCCGCCTATAACTAACATATAATAGAAAAGTAACATCTAAAGGAAGGAGAATACTTGACCTTCTTTTTTTGAAGTTCCGTGATTGGATAAAAAGTAGCCTATAAGTTGCCCCGGGTTACTAACTACCTACATACAAACTTTCATGTAAATCGGTTCAGTAGTTTTTGCGTGAATCCGTAATACACAGACAGACAGACAGAAAAAAAATCTAAAAACAACTAATTTGGCTTCAGAACCCTTTATTTAGTCCCCTGGGCTTGTTTTTTCAAGAATATATTAAAATTACAGACACGACTTTTCTACAGATTTATTATATGTATAGATAACTCAAAAACTATTGGTCAGACCTTGATCAATTGAAAAAGATTGAATTTATATGGGACCACATGAGAAGCACCAGCTTTCAAATAAAAATTGAGTCATCCAAATCGGTTCACCAAGAAAAAAGTTATGAGGTAACTAACACACATAAAAAAGAACATACAATCGACTTGAGTACCTCCTCCTTTTTGAAGTCGACAGAAAAAGTCCCCGCTTCTCGTTACAATTAACAAACAACTATATTATGTTCCTAATTTAAGCAACTTACGTTTATATTAAAATTCGCCTTAAATTATGCTTACATTATGTTTTTATTTTTATTTTAGTTTAGCATTTTAGTGTTGTAAATACATATTATATATGACATATTTTTAAAAGAATGTTAAATAAATGGCTGAACTACATGGATAGCAATAATTTATTAACCTTAATTTGGTATATATTTTCTTTGTGTAATTGCGATAAATAATAAAGTCAACTATTGTACATAATATTGTGTATACTGTATAATAATTAATGTTTCTTATTGTGTCTGAACATCAGATAGTGAATATTTAAAGCCAGTCTTAATCACGACAGCTTCCACATTTTTTTTCTTTCCTGGGCTTACTGGTAATTTTATTTGCATTCTAGTGTGATGTCCAAATAATCTTTTGGCGGATGTCTGTATGTATTTTTTATATAGACGGCACGCAATATCAATGACGTATACAGACTTAGCACAACTAACGGAAGAACTGTACGGTGTACGTTATTGGTCCATAGTGGAAGCTTTTGATGTTAGTATCATAACAATATTGGTTCTTATGCGGCAAATGCTGCATCGGCATAGAATGGAGGGAATTTCGAGTCAAATTTTCCTCCGATGAAACGGATATAGACATAGATATAGGACGATGGATTCCAAACGATAATCGCATGCGTATATCACAGTGGTTATATCCATGTGCCCAAGCCAAACAGTGTCTGAAACGAAAGATTTGACAGAAGAAGCTTACTGCAAGAGTTTAGTGGTCTACGTGGTGTAATTCACTATAGCTTCTTGCCATACGGTCCACAGTTACTGCTGACCGTAATTGTAAAGAATTGAAAATAATGGTGGAAAAGCTCGCACTCAAACAACCCAGATTGGTGGACTGATCTTCGCCATTGCTTCTTCATAACTACGCCCAGCCACATCTACACAAAAGACGTAAGCAAAATAAGCAGGGCTAAAGCAAGTTACCTTTCCTCATCAATCATTCTCCAGACCTTGTCCAAAAGACAGATTTTTCAATTGTGTTCGAAGTTCTTGATAGGTAAAAATTTCAACTCTGAAGAAGCAGTAAATTTTTTATCGATTCTCGTGTAGCTATAACAAGTTCAATAACGAACTGCCCATAAAATGGCAAGAACGTGTTATCGGATTGTCTTACGCCGTCGCTACACGGCATCTTTGTCAATGCATCTTAACTTATCTTCAATCCTATCGCATTAGCGTTACATCGGTTAGGACTCCAAGCCATTACTTGCATTTGTGGCACTATATCTCCTGCGCAGTGATAGGTTCCGATTGCTATGCGCGAAGCGTCACACTCGTAGAAGGACATCACCGTTACATTAAATATGTAAATTGAGTAGCTAATAATGTACATGCATAGTGAAGTTTTATTAAGAGATTAAAGCAATACGCATTTAAAATTAAGATACATTCATTTTACTTAATTTTTTGTTGTTGGCGTTAATCACACTAATTTCTATTTAGTACTATCCGCTCCAAAATTATATATTCTCAGTTTGCCTAATACTGTTTGAGAAAAAAAATATTATGATTTCTTATATTTACGCGAATGCTACACATTAAGAAACCTCATTACAGAAAAGCTATTTTTATACGTCACTGATTAACTTCTACTTCAAATTAGTATATAGGGAAAGTTTGAGTGAACCATGAACATCAGTGTGTGTCATCGCTACGTTTAACGTAAAGCATAAAATTCCTTCCCACGGCGAGAAATTCAAGTCTAGTTTTCAGAAATTAACTTTGAAGAAATACATTGTTTTTGCTACAGACCGGACTCGGATAGCAGCGACTATTTATGTAAATTTTTTTTTAAATTTCCCTCACTATTTCCCCCGCATTAGGATTTTCTTCTGTATAGTGGAGGCGTTTTCCATACAAATGGACAAACATACAGACCCGGGTAAACTTTTGAAGACTATATTTATAAACACTTGTTCAGCAATGAAACGATTAGCATTACCGCTACAAAGTCATTTTATTTTCAGTTTAAGAAAAGCCTTTCGGTGTAAAAAAATTAAAGATCAAGGAAAGATAGGAACTCTTTATTAAATGACTTTATCAACAACTGAAGCTTTTCGTTGGGTAGAGATGGAGTTCGGTTTTTGAGTACTGAACATACTAATTAGGATTTATTCCGATTTCACTATTCTTTGACTATTTTGAATAATTAAATATAAATTTATAAAGATTTTTTTTTATAGAATAAGGGTGACAAACGAGCATTCAGTCCACCTAAAATGACAGCTGTAGCCAATAGGAACCTACATCTATCCTCGATTAAGAATCAATATGTAGATTCGTTGTCACCCCTGAGGACTTAAATAAAATATCACGTTAAAAGGGATCTTCGGTTCTCAACGCTCACGAAACACAGAAAGAAGCTTTATAGTGCTATTTTACCCTGGTGTCCTATGAGAGCGTAGTCCTTACTGTGATATGTAATAAGTAAAAGTGTCAATGGACCTTGGCATCCACTTCTCTTCAAGAAGACAGCGTGTCCGGTTGTTAGGTACCCTTACTTTTATAAAAAATACATAATAAAAAAACTTACCTTCTTTGAACCACCACTGGGTGTATAGGCTTCATTTTTCGCGGCAATTTTAGGCGCAGCATGAAACTCGAGTTTCCTATTCTCTATCTTAACTTTTCCACCGCCTGGTTTATAAGTAGTATTTTCCAAAGATCCAATCTTCGATTTCACTGCCTTTATGTTGGGCGAAGGTGCATTGCCCACTTGAACCTTGTTCATTGGCACCTCTGCAATATTATGATTTCATAAAAATATATATTTTTATTTTTAATTTTTACACGTTTAAGTAGTTCACGTAAGTAAAAAATTACTTCAGTTTAGTGCATTACATAACAACACTGCTGCGTTAACAGCTAGGTTTCCTGAGGTAAGATACTCTTCTGGATATTAGAAATTTAATTATTCAGTGAATATGATCATAATAGACTTATCTGAAGGTTATAGAGAAACATCATATCTTTGAGATATTCTATCTCATATCTCATGTATTGCAAAGTAGCTGTAGTCTATGAACTTGACTGCAAATATATCTATGAGCAGCCACATACCATCAGGCAGAAAGCACGCTCTTTTATTTGTTTATAAAAATATGAAATATTCATATTTATAATTTTTTTCCGAATTAACATAATTTAAAACTAACACAACCTAAAATAAAATTAACGCACTGAGTGTCAAGGGAATGCATTGGCTTCTAATATTTGTCAACTAGCCGTGGTAGCTTAGGGGTCAAGAGGGCCATTAATTTGACAGTATGAGATTAACCAGGGTGCGATAGCCATACCGGCATCAATGAAATCGTTAATTACAATTTCTATTGCTGATTTACTACGTGATCGGCGGTGAAGTTGCCAACACGCAATGGAGCATCGCGGCGGTTTAATTGCTCCATTCATTACAAGTCTACTGCTGAACACAAGCCTGCTCCATAAATTGCCTCACAGGGTGATATTTGCCACGTTTGGTAGACGGGTTGACAACCACAGTTTGTCAGAAAGATGCTGCTGCCCATCTCTTGTTTTAGTTTACCTCTATTGCCTCTTACGACAATCACGGGATGCCATGGGGTAGAAGAATTTTATATGCCACCACTACATGACAGACACGGCACTACACATTTCTTCATAACTCTCTCAAAAATAAGAGGAGACCTGTGAACAGAAGTGGGACGTATATAGGCTGTATCTTTAGTATTACTTTTTTCTACTTGTCAACGCGCATTTGTCTCATCAAATTCGCTTCATCTGCACAGGGTCTAAGGATTTTTTTCACATGACATATATAAATATCTTACTCTTTTTCTCTGAAGGTAGAGGATTTTCAGGTGTTTTTGCTGTCGCACTCTTACTGGAAGATCTAGAAAGGCTGGTTTTAATACTGTTGCTCGATTTCTCCTTAGTAGGCAATTTGGTCGGCAATTTTTTGTTTGGAGATCCGGGTGAACCGTTGACATCCTATAAGGCGTAAAAATTGAATATGTTGTTAAGCTTGATTATTTTATATATTATGTACAATTAAACATGTGTAGTATATTGTACGTACATTTCCCTGAGTCGATTCATCCACACCACTGTCATTGTCGCCATCTGAAAATAAAATATAAATACAATACAATTAGGGGAAAATTAGCATAGCATATGTTTAGAATGTTTTGATTCATCTCAACGTAAGTATTAATTTTATTCTACCTTCTAATTGGATTACCTTTAGGACGCGATTTTGGTGCTGACATTACTTTTCTTGGTGTCGACTTTTTAGAATCTGTAGAGGTGTTGGATGTATTCAATTCAGTTGGTTTTTTATTAATTGACATCGGTTTCGTTTCTGGTACCGGAGATTTGTAAGGTGTTTTAACAGGTGGCTCCGAAGTTTTCTCATCTTTTGTTACTTCCACCTTAATTTCAGGTTTTACATCAGCTTTTGGAGTTTTTGGGCGCTGGAGTTCTGGTGTAACACTTTGTGGTTTATTCATTATCACTGAACTTTGTGAAACGTTTTTAGGTTCTGGGGAATCATCACTTCTAGTTAAGGATGGAGAGCGATCGGAAATATCAGTTTTGTTCTTATTTTCGGCGCTGTCATTTTTCAAAGTATGGACATTGTTTTGCAATACAACATCATCGTTATCGTCTACTTTCTTTTTCGACACTAAATTGCTCAAAGACCCCATAAAAGATTCAGTCATTTTGGAGCCAGACAGACGCGATTCTGGACGGTCGACATTGTCCTTGCTTCCATCATTAGAGGTCTCAGATCTAACACTTTCTTTAGAATCACGAACATTATCTTTACTGTCTTTTGATTCTTGAATTAATCCAAGCCCTGGGTTACGGATTACAAATTCATCGATCTTACCGCCCACAGCACTAATAGATTTTCGTCTGTCTTCATCCATCTTGAGCGGGCTTGGTGTGCCAGGTGCTGCAGAAATACTGTAACTTCTGCCTTTTGCCATTCCTTGCGCCTCGACAGTAGTCTCGGGTTTACTAGCATTTTGATTGTCATTACTTGTATTTTGGTTATCCAGGTTTGCTGTTTTGGTTTGGTTTGTATTAATCGAATCAAGGCCTTTTAAAGAGCCTTGGGATGGTTGCCTTGGAATTTGCCCGGGTACTTGTCCCGGTATTGTAGCACTGTTCTTAGATGTACCGTTAAATTGCGAAGGCAACTGAGATTTCAAACCGTCAGGCGTTGTTGCGCTCCCAAACTGAGGAGGCTGCCTTGGACCGAACTGAAGGTTGCTCGGTGCAGGACCTCTTTGCGGTGGATGAGTAGTTGTAGGAGACTGTAGTGGTCTTGGACCTTGTTGCGTAGGCTGAGCTCCTAAGGGACGTGCTTGAGGAACTTGGGATCGAATTTGTAGAGACCCTGGTACAGCGGACGGAGTTGATCCTCTTGTTATTGGATTTCCGGAACGAGGTGCAATCTGTGGGGTATTAGTAACCGGTCCACCCGGTTGAAATTGCGGCCTTTGTTGAAACTGAGATGAAGCTCCTGTTCTAGGAGACGGTGGTGTAATAGACGATCGCGAATCAATTCGAGTCAGTGGTGGACGCGCCGGCAGTTGCGCTGGGCCGTTTGCCTCCTGGGCGTTGGGGCCACCACTTGGAGGTCGAATGTCCCCCGGGGCCTTTGCAAATAAATATCATTATATGAACATATTTTCAATAAATCTTACTCTATTCTTAACTTTTAATTTTTATTTGAAATAATACAGATATGTTTTTGAATTATCTTTATGTAGGTATATGACGTGCGTTTGTTAGTTAGTTTGGTTAAGTAGTGAATACGGAGGATTAGTGGTAGCTCGGGGGACAAGTGGTTTAAATTTTATTCCCTATCTACCATGCGGAAATTTTAACCGCTTATCACCCAAGCAAGCCAAGTTCTATCGCCGCCGATCACCAATGGAATTTTTTATTACAATTAAATCTGTTGATTTATTACGTGCTCGTCATTGAAGGAAAATCATTGACCTCTCATGTCTAAGATATTTAAAATAGTTAAACGACATACGAAATGCATCAACTAGTATTAGAACAGAGTGACTGACGCTGCACTGCTCTGAAGCCCTCAAAAAAAAGAAAAAGAAAAAAGAAAATACAAAGAAGATAATAAAGAAAAGACCAGTGCATAACAGAGGGACATATATACGTTAGGCTATTACTTTACTTTCACTTTATTACTATGATGAACTAACTAAGTGGCGAAAATATGAGAGAGACTACATATTTGTGCCACTTGCTTTAGAGACTATCGCTCCGTGGGGTCCACGTGCGGTGAATTTCCTAAAGGAACTGTGTCCGCAACTGGTCATCGCTGCTGGTGATAAGAGGGCTGGTTCCTTTCTCGCTCAAAGTATAGCCATTCAGCGAGGAAACGCAACCAGCGTTCTGGGCACAATAATACGGGGGGTATACTGTAACGGTCCTAATGCCAATGGGTGAAGAACTCCGTTAACAATGATTTAAAATAAAATAAAATATTAAAATAAAAATAAATAATCAAATTAGTGCACAAAAATGGGTTCATGAAATTTTTGTGACAATCAAAAGTAAGGCAGGCTTGTTATAAGACTAAACTATAAGATTTTCAAAATAATTGTTTTTTGAGGTATAAAAAGAATCACACGTTATATTATTCTTTGTTACCTTTATATTTTTAAGCACTACCCTCAATGTCCTTAGTAAGTAGTAAGATACAATATTTAAGTAAAAGAAACTTTACCACAGATACAGATATCTGTGAATTTAGAGTTTAAGAATAATTTTACCTTTTTAATCTGTAATCAAATAATGCACAAGTTTCAATAATAAAAATGGCAACTTTAATAACAACTAACTACATTCCTAATACATTTGATTCCGCATGTAACCTCTATCCAAGTTAAAAGAGCAACGGCCTCTTAGATATAAGTTGTCACGAACTCGGTCAGTAGGTCGACAAGCTATTTGAGGATTAAAAAATGCATTATATAGGGATAGCGACGAAGTGAATTCCTCTGTTTTTAAAACAGTGTTTATTATGTAAAATTCTTAACAACATATTATGATCAAAGTAAAAGCATGATATATTAGAGTTATATTATAGAAAAAGGGCAACAAACGAGCGCACAGTCCACCTGATGGTAAGTGGATGCTTTGGCCCAGAGACATCTACATTTGTAGCAGTATAAAGCTAAAGCTGCTATTTTATATAGTAGCAGTATAAAGCTAAAGCTGCTATTTTATATAGTAGCAGTATAAAGCTAAAGCTGCTATTTTATATTGCTGGTATTCTGTGAGAGCGTGTCCTACCCCGGTCGAGCCGACCCATTCGTGCTACAACCACAATAAAGCTGCAGTGTGGCTCTACCACGTAAGAAAGTATAATTGAAGTAAGGTATAAGTGCAACTTCTTAATATAGGTAATAATTTTTAAATTTAATATAGGCGCGCACTGCTTTGTTCCGGTCTGAAGGGTATAGAGAACCAGTATAATTACAGGTTGTGAGGCGTTCTATCTTGATCCTCTGAGTTAACAACGCATCTGTAGTCTCCTTGATATGAAATTGGTTGCAGGTGTTCATAGACTGCAGTAGTCACTTACCATCAGGTGGTCACATGTCATGAACCTTCCCTGTTGGACCTTCTGCTGACCTCTCATCCGGACAGATATCAGATTTCCGTCGACGCTCCTTTAGGCTCGTCGGACTATTGTCTTGTCCGGAGTGTGGTGCCACTCACACTAACGTCGCGGTTGCATTCTGCAGGCTACCGCCGTGTTTGGCACTATAGGTCGGCCGATTGGGATAGGATGCGGTCTTTTTTTGCATCCTACCCTTGGGGGCGGGTTTGCTTCTCGCCGGAAGATCCCAGCGTTGTTGCTGATTCTGTTGCTGATGAGTTACTTCAGGGTATGGAACTTTTTATTCCATCCTCTGTGGTGCCCATCGGAGGCAGATCCCAGCCATGGTTTGGTCGCTCCTGTAAAATAGCATCACGCTATAAGCAGGAGTGCTACCGGGCCTGGGCTGACGCATCAACGTCTCGGGATGTAAACACCAGCGCTCTTAAAAATAAGTATAATTCCGCCTTCAGGTCCTTCAAAAGAGTAATTGCCAAGGCAAGATCTGAGTACATCGGCAGAATTGGCGAGAAGCTAGTTCACCTTCCTTCGGGAACCCGTGTATTCTGGTCTCTCGCCAAGGCTGTCCAAGGAACTTCTGTCAGCCATCTCTACCATCTCCACAGAGGACGACTCACTGGCCCATGCCGCAAAGGAGAAAGCCGATCTGTTAGGCTCTCTCTTTGCGTCCAACTCGACTCTGAATGACGGGGGGAACACACCGCCGACTATCCCGCGGTGTGAGTGCTCCATGCCAGACGTGCGGTTTACACAGCGCTCGGTTCGCAAAGCACTCCTCTCCCTGGACGTCAGCAAGTCGAGTGGGCCTGATGGAGTCCCTCCCATTGTGCTGAAGACGTGTGCTCCGGAGTTGGCCCCGGTTTTAACGCGTCTTTTCCGGTACTTCTACTCCCAAGGCGTAGTCACGAATTCATGGAAGACAGCTTTGGTCCACCCGATCCTTAAAAAAGGCGACCGCTCAGACCCGTCCAACTACAGGCCTATCGCCATCACCTCCTTGTTCTCCAAAATAATGGAGTCTATTATAAACTGCCAGCTCATGAGGTACCTTGAGGATCACCAGCTGATTAGTGACCGCCAATACGGTTTTCGTCGTGGTCGATCAGCTGGTGATCTTCTGGTCTACCTGACTCATAGATGGGCGGAGGCAGTAGAGTCCAAGGCCTTCATTGGCCGTTAGTTTGGACATAGCGAAGGCCTTCGATCGGGTCTGGCACAAAGCGCTTCTTTCGAAGCTCCCTTCCTATGGGCTTCCCGAGAAATTGTGCAATTGGATCACCAGTTTCCTTGCTGATCGGAACATCAAGGTCGTAGTAGACGGTGCATGCTCTGATTACAAGCCTATCAACGCTGGTGTTCCACAAGGCTGCGTGCTATCACCAACGCTGTTTCTCCTGCATATCAATGATATGTTGCAAACTGGTAACATTCATTGCTATGCAGACGACAGCACTGGTGATGCCTTATATACCGGCCGTGCAAATATTTCTCGGGAAAACGTCGCCGAGTACCGGGACAAACTTGTGTCTGAAGTCGAGTCTTTGCTGAACAAAGTCTCGAATTGGGGGCGACTAAATCTAGTCCAGTTCAATCCCCAGAAGACTATTTTGCGCGTTTACCGCTAAAAAGAACCCCTTCGTCGTATCTCCTCAGTTTCAAGGCACTCCCCTTGTTGCTTCAGCCAGTATTGGAATTCTCGGTGTCGACATATCGAGTGATGTGCAGTTTCGTGGACATTTGGAAGAGAAGGCCAAATTGGCCTCTAAGAAGCTTGGCGTGCTCAGCAGAGCGGGACAGTATTTTATGCCGGTACACCGCTTGCAACTTTACAAGGCGCAGGTTCGGCCCCACATGGAATACTGTTCCCATCTCTGGGCAAAGGCTCCCCAGTGCCAGCTCCTTCCACTTGACCGCATCCAGCGCAGAGCGGTTCGAATCGTCGCCGACCGAGTTCTTTCCGATCGGCTTGACTCACTGCCACTGCGTAGAGATGTTGCATCTCTTTGCGTATTTTATCGCATCTACTACGGGGAGTGCTCTGAGGAATTGTTCGGACTAATTCCAGCCGCTCAATTTCACCATCGCACATTGCGACAAAACTCGCGATACCATCCATAACACCTGGATGATTGGCGGTCCACCACTGTGCGATTTAGAAGAAGTTTTCTTCCTCGCACAACTTCCTTGTGGAATCGATTACCACCAGCGATTTTTCCGGACCGATACGACTTAGAGACCTTCAAGAAAAGAGCCTACTCCTTTCTAAAAGGCCGGCAACGCATCTGCAATTCCCCTGGTGTTGCGGTTGTTCATGGGCGGCGGTTGGTTCAGGTGAGCCGCATGCTCGTTTGCCCCCTCTCATAGGAGGAAAAAAACATCGATTAAAAAAAATATCCATTAACAGTCATTGAACTGCTGAACATAAAACTGTCCGTCCTAACACCTCTATAACATCTTTGTGTATAAGAAGAAAAAAAATTTTGACATTAAAAACTCAAAAATAAATCCTTATTTGTTATCAAATTGTGTGATAAATTGACAAAATCTAATGAACTAAAAAAATTATATGAATATTTAAAAAAAACATCGATAAAAGTTTGATATTCAGCAGCACTCCTTTTCTTAATTAAAAGCATTTTGGAAATCGTGGCCAGTTTTTTTAGGCGATCGCAGTAACTCTTTCCTATCTATTTTTATACAAATAAACGTAAATTTCCGTTACTTGTAAATTTTATGTTGGAATATTTTGTGAAATGCTATTTTTACCCGCAAAGAAGAAGAAAAAAACATGCAGATCTATAACAATGGTCTTTGAGCAAGTAGTTCAATTATCGAAAAACTACATAATAGATACTCAGTTTTTTTGCTGTTAACTCGGAAACTATGTGCGATATATGGAAATGTTTAATACAAAAAAGTTCTCTATTAATTTTACGTAGGTATATAAACACCTTTTTTCGTGGTAGAGCCATGCCGCAGCTATATTATTGTAGTTGTAGCATCTTTCTGATAACAAGTCAACATTATAAAAATTATAATTTTGAGTTGTTAGCAGGAAGATACTGCTGGCTATCTCATGTTTCAGATTCGATCAGTCGCCTCTTACGACACCCACGAGACGATACTGGGCAGTGGATATTCTTACACCGCCACGATATGGTTAAATAGCAAACCAAAAAACTTTTTTATATTCCATATAGTTTATGAGATGTAAATCAAAAAATAATTATTTTCTCAGTTTTTCGATTTTAAAAAATAGTGCATGTTTAAAATATTCATAGCCTTCGCCTAGCTGTTCGTGAAGTTTCATCACAATCAGTTTAGCCATTTCGAAGAATGGCCTGAACAGACAGACGGAAAGACAAACATTTTAAAAATGATTAGTTGTGTCTTAATAGCGTGCAAATACCCCCTTAAACCTGTTATTTCGCTATAACAGACATACATTTGATTTTTTATATAGATATTATTTTGTATACATTGATTTTGGTACGACTTTCCCCTTTATAGTTTAGAAAACATTGTAATGCTGGATTTAAGTCAAATTTAAATGGTGTGATCACAGACAAATTTAGATCTATGTCTGTGGCTGTGATCATTACTAAATACACGCTTTTAGGCTTGGAAGGCAAAATAAAAATATTTTTATAAATAATTGTCTTGTAGAGGAGTCTTAATAGAATTTATTACCACATTTCTTCTATAATATAGGTTTTCTAAGATAAATATCAACAATGCCAGAAAGACCTCATGGCTACTGATAGACGGTGGTATTGCAATTTCGTTTACACCAGAAATAAAAAAACCCAATCGGCGAGCATCGTCCAAAGGTGCGAAACGTCTAATCCAAGCCTTCCAAGCGTGGTGGCAATGGCAAATCCGTCCTACAATAAAGGACAATAAAGGAGAAGAAGATAAATCAATAATGAAACCTTTGGTTGAGATAAAGTGTAAAATATGATCTGAAATCTACGTCAATGACTTTGCAGGTAAAATTACATTTCTCATAATATTACTTTTAATTTATATACTTTTTAATTTGAAAGATGCATTTCCTATATCTCTTCATATGTATATTTTTGTGAATGTACTCATAGTTTTATGTATGGTCATAGCAATGCGTATAAATAAGCAAATACCCGTGAATAATCCAGCCTATAAAGTTTGATGTTGGCTATAAACAACATGAAGTGATCTATTTAGCTAAATTTAGTTTTATGTCGCGCGCACCTTTTTCTAATGGTAATGTTTATTTCGGTTTCATTTGGGCTTATTGGATTGTGTTGAAGTGTCTTGTTGCGTACGTAATTATAGTTACCTTTTTGTGTTTGTATGCTTTAAGAAAACGTTTATGAATATACCATTTAAATTTAGATATCTGCACAATGTTTTACATAAAAGCCTTAAATATCATAATTGTCGACATACCATTGAACAAAACAGTTTGCTTCGTCGTTCGTAATGCGTACAGCAAAGGAGTGGAATAATTTACCAGCATCTGACTTTCTATCCGATAACAATTAAAGTGTCTTCCAAGGCAAGAGTGAATAGGCTTTTGTTAGTCTTTCGCTGTCCCGTGCACTACATATAGGTCATTGCTATTGTCTTACTATTATTGTGTCTGGAAACCGGACAGTGAAAGTGTTAAGCTAAGTCAGTGCGCTTTACGATCTTCGGCTGCATCACCACTTACCCTCAGGTGGGATAGTGGATAGTAGCCAAGCACTGGCTTATACAGATTAAAAAAATATTGAAATCCTTTATTTTCATTATAATCTTTAAATGTTACATTTATAAAATAATATTTCAATTTGAATAAATTTGATTAGGTATTTACATTAATCTCCTTAGTTTTTAAGCCGAAATAGTGGCCTACTGTAGTCTATTAAATCTAGAACATCATATATTTCCTCGGTAATTCATTTACTCAGCCTAAAGTAGAATTAATAAATGCAATATGTTACTGAATAATTAATTAATTATTATATATAATGAACTACTTAAATAGTTCTGTGATCTATCGTCATTAAAATGAAGGTTGGCAAAACATAATTCATAATTTTGAAGCAAAAGGCTTACATTGAATATATTGATTGTTACTATATAATATACTGATTTGTATAACGTATGTACGAGCGTGTACGGTCTGTATCTTCAAAACACATGTACGAGAAGGCATGGCAATCGATAACGTTGCTCAGGCATTGCCCCACCTTTGAGTTATCACAAAAGTCCTTGCGTGATCACGTTTGGTTAACATTCACAATACCAGACGGTGTACTGACGAATTTGCATTGAAAAACTGTAAAATCAATTTCGCGATATCAGCCCCTGTGTATAAAATGTTGCAGTCTTATATTATTCAGTTTACGAGCGTGCTATTTTCATAAAGCGAAAACAAACGAAAACTTAACTCGTCGAAAATAAACTGGAATAAAAATAAGATGAGTAACAAGTTTATTCTTATAGTTGCACTTAATTAAAAGAGTCAAGGGCAGAAAGAAAGGTTTGTTAGTTTTACATGGTTTCCTTAACCTGTAAGAAACTATCAGTGTATAGATGTAATGGAATTTTGTAAAATTCCGTTTTCACCTACTTCTAGACGTCTGTCATTTTCAGACGTATGACAATACAATAATTTCATGAGTAGACCTGGTATTTTCACCTATGATCCTACATCACAGCTTTTGATTAGTGCGTGTTGGATGTTTTCTTAAACTCTAATTATTTTATTTAAATAAAAATTTGTGCGTAGGTACTTACATATTGTATCAATGATTGGTCTAGTGGTTGTAAACGCGATTGCTGATCATGAGGTCCCGGGTTCGAATCCCTGGTCGGGCCAAAATCAGTTATTGGGTCTTTCTATCAAGAAATTTTCAGCGGCAGCCCGTAGTTAGGAAGTTGGCGGTGTTACACTCCCGTGCCTTGGAAAACACGTAAAAAGAACCATTGGTCCTGCACCTGATCTTTTTTCCGGTCATGTTGAATATTCCTCACTATTAGAATGAGGAAATAGAGAGTACACCTGTGCTTGCGCATACACTTGGGCACTATAATCCTGTCCTGCGCTGATGGCTAGTCTTCGTTGAGACTGGCCGCCGTGACCGAAATTCGGTGTGTCGGACATTATTATTATTGTATCAATATGCGCAACGACATTTTCACACTAGTTTCTCTAAATGCCTAAAGAGAGACATCGTAATATGAATTATTCTTTTACAAAATCACACATTGTATTATTTGTAAAATGTGGTTGTGTGTTCAGCCCAGCAGATCTATAGAACAAAATGTGAAGTGATAAAATATTTTCTAACGCGTCCATTTCTTATAAGTTCATCATAAAGTCACCAATACTAACAACACGCAATTATTTACTATACAAGTAAAATTTTATACGATGGACTTCGTATTGTCGATATTTTTTTCATATTAAGTAAATTTATTATTTTCCGTGAATATGACAACCTGTATATTTAACAAATTGTTCTTACATACGTTATGTATGTACAGTGTATGTAATTTTATAAACATGTTGTGTATGGTGCTCTTGACAATCAGTGCTCTCGTGTGATACACACGAGGCTTACCCGATTCGCGTTGTTACCCGTAACTTGTTCCATATTCCTTACAACTAGCAAACACGTTTATAATCTTGGAGCAGTAACAGATGTATATGGCATAATCTTCGTCAGTTGACGAGGCGCTGGTCCGACGCCTGTTTGCGATATCTCCTTGAAATATAAAAACAGTAAATTTTTTATTAGCTCGCAAAGCCTGACATGAAAACGCCACAAAAGTGTGCTCACGTGCCTTTTAATTGTGTGCAACCCTAAATCGTTACAAGTTTCTAAGTGTTGTAAATAATTACAGAGACTACATTGCTGTAAAAAATATACTAGTTTATGTTTTCACGATAGAGTTTAATTACTTAACTACGATGTTTAATGAATTAGCATATTACTATATGAATAATGACATCTTACACTGTGCTTTAATTGTAATATATGCGTTTGTTACGAACAGTACTTATAAACAAAATAAAAGTTTTTTTAATAAATTGTTAGCAGTTGGTACAGTCACACTACATTAGTTGACATGCAGTAAATGAGTTTAAAACTTCTACTATATACATATCTATGTTTGCACAACTTGCAATTCGGTCATTTGTTCATTTAATTTTAATATTTCTATTTTATTGTTGACTTAATGTTTACAAAAAACTGGAAGAACAAAATGAAATTTGAACACCCGAAAAAATGTTTCTTGAGCACATATCGTTTTGTTTATTTTTTATTATTTGAGAAAATAACGGCAACCATAAAAATCTTATATTACAAAAGAGTATAATAAAAAACCTAAACAACTAAATTATCGTTGAAATTCATAAAATTAAAGTACGCTATTCATAAATAAATATACATTATTTTTAAACAGTTTTACAGCCGACTACGCGGGTATTAAAGATCGATTCCAGAATAGATTTTTTTAAGAATAAATCTGACAACCAAAAATAAAATATTTATTATCTAGACGAAAGAGCAATATGAAATGACTTGTATTTTGAATACAGTACCCAATATACTGTAAGCTATCACGTAAAAGCTGGCTTCTCACGCAACGCGATGAGCCTAAGCTCGTGACACTGCTTTCAGGTATGCTCTATAATAATTATTAAGCGAGTTTAGCTATGAGAAAATAAGGAAATACTGGTGAAAATAATTTACTTAAATACGCTTGGATAGATACGTGATCCTGTGCACGTATCATCATGCTCGTCTATAATTCACTTCGTTATAACGTTTGTTTTGTTCTCCAAAAATAAATAAATTATGTACACAGTTAGTTACGTAGCTTAGTAGTCAATGCATATGTCTGCACTCTGGTAACGAATACATAAGAATAATTTATTAGATATTTGATTTTTAGATTTAGATCGACTACCTTTGCCGTTCGACCACATTTCGGTGAACTTTTGACCTGGCGGAACTGTTATGGTTAGATACCGACATGTCGACGTAATATAGTACCGTACATCATATTACATCTTCAGCAATGGACAACTAGTCACTACATATTAATTTTGATAATAGTCTCAGATAATTGAAGAATTTCATGAAAGACTGATTGAATATCTACCATAATAACAAAATAAAATATTTCTTTTTTTTTCAATATCAACACCAGATTGTATTCTATTTGGAACTTGGATTCAAAAATAAAACCTAAAATTCGAGCTAAAAATTCTAGCTAAAATTCTAGCTAAAATTTTTGTAAAATTTTAACTATACCCATTACTTACTTTAACTTCCCGCTTTGAAAATTAATAATTTTTAAAAGTTGGAAGTTATAAATTTTGGTCCGATTTTGAGACTTTGAGCTGATTAGATTTTCATGTCAATCGGTTGAGCCGTTTCAAAGATTTTCAAAAAATAAACATGAAAAACAAAAATGAAATAGATTTTCCAGCGTTCCGCTCGAAAATAAGCGGAACGCTAGAAAATAAGTTCCAGGGATGGCCTGCAGGGTTAACCGTATTTTTTTTCTCTTTTTTATATAGGAAACCGTTTTTTTTTTGTGGTAGAGCCATGCTGCAGCTATATTAGTAGTATAGTTGAAGCACGAATGGGTCGGCTTGACCGGGAAGGACCACGCTCTCACAGAATACCGTAAAATAGCAGCTTAATGCCGTATGGTGAGTGTAGAGAACCGGAGACCCTTTTTACTGGAAAAGAGGCATTCCATCTTAGTCCTCACGGGTGACAACGCATCTGCATTTTGATTCTTTATTGAAGATAGATGTGGATGTCTATGGGTCATAGCAACCACTTACCATCAGGTGGACTGTGTGCTCGTTTGTCACCCTATACTATAAAAAAATAATATAGGATAAGGGTGACAAGCGAGCACACAGTCCACCTGATCGTAAGTGGTTGCTGTGGCCCATAGACATCTACATCTATTCTCGTTTGCGAATCAAAATGCAGATGGGTTGTCAGCCGTGTGAGGACTAAGATGAAATGCCTCTTTTCCAGTAAAAAGGGTCTCCGGTTCTCTATACTTACCATACGTAACACAGCAGTATTAAGCTGCTATTTTACGCTGGTATTCTGTGCGAGCGTGGTCCTTCCCCGGTCGAGCCGACCCATTCGTGCTACAACTATACAATTTATATAGCTGTAGCATGGCTCTACCACGTGTTACTTTAACTAAATTGACAATCGACAACCATATCCTTCGCTGCTTGGTGGCGGTGTAAGATAAATCACATTCGTAGGGAGTCTAAGATGACACCAGAAAGATTTTTCCTAACCTTTAATATTTAGCGACATAAACCCGCGACGAAAAGTAAATTGAAAGATGTCTGAAAAACGATATGACACATTTTCCGTACTGTTGAAAAGGTTCGAGTCAGCTGTGGATTGTTCACGTGTGATAAACAAAATAATTAGTAGTAATATGACTCAAATCGTGTAACGTATGTTTCAATGTAAAGGCAATTAAGAATAAATTCGAAGTTGTCAAATTACTGTCCGACACACCTCATCTAAGTTACCAAAGGAAGGACAAGCGTTTTAACCTTTGTTTACGTACGCTTTCCAACCATCGTGTTTAAATTATAGCAAAACAACCTTTAGTGATGACAAGGAGGAAGTAAAATCCATAAGAATCGCTTACGTTCGTTAAGTGCAATTGTCGTAATGGTCCAAGTTCTTAGATAAAGCCACTGATAAAGCAGTGGATTTATCACTTGATTATTGTATGACGTAATTTATGTGCTGTACAATTAGGCCAAAATGTTTAAGTTTAAGTGACTAAGGCTAACGGTTGACGATTCATTTTCATTTATAGCAGACGCCAACAGTCTAAAAACTGATAAAAAAGAAGTGTGAGAATAATTTCTTTTGTTATTTCAACGCCAATTAATTTCATACTGAGTCCTTATCAGTAGCGTTAAATATAAATATAGATACGTACCTACAATAGGCGTATATAATATATAACTAATGCAAATCAAATATATTGGTAAATCCAATTGGGCATGCCCTAAGCGCATTAAAAAAATTACGTATAACATGATTATACGGAATTTTTTAAAGTAGTTTAAATACACAAAAGTTTTCACTAATAACCTTATTATACTTCCAATTTTCCGATAATTTGATGTCAAACTTAAATTTAAAAAAAGTTTGGAAAATCCAAAAGTGCACGACTCATAATGCTCATATGATCATCATATCATCATTCAGGTCACTCCATAAAGTCCAAGACGTATTTAAGTACTACTCCTACTTACTTTTAGTACGTACTACTATTTATTCTGTGCTTTTAAAATATTGTAATAAAAATCTCTGATTATTATAATAATCAAGTATGTAAGAAATTTGGTTTTTTGAATATTGTGTATTTGTACAGCGATCTTTTTGAGCCACTGCAAACAACCGATACAGTGTCCACTCACGACGGCGATTGACGCCGAATTAAAAATAACTGAGTGAGTGACGCAGTCTCTATTTAGTAAAAAATAAATTCACACAAGGCTGCTAAAACACTGAATATATCGACATTTCGCAGCCGGAAAAAAATAATTATAACTAAACTAAACAAAATTAAACTGCCATTTACATTCAATGGCTTCCCACATGATAAATTAAGAGTTTTAAAAATAGATTGAGTTGAACAATTGATATTTTCAAAAGTTATCGTGTTTACGAAGCCATGCGAACTTGATAAAACACCATAAGCCACTAAAACCCCTTTTTTATGTAAAAATAGCAATTAATCGATTTAAAAAATATATTAATAAGTTCAACAATCATTTATCTTTCTGACAATGTGCTTTTTATATCACTTATATGTACAATATGATTGCTAGATACGATTTCATGCGACAAAACGTAGGAATCTTAATTTTTAGGCCCTAGTAGAGCATACCTGCGCGCTAGCGCTTACGGCATACAAAATGTAAAAAAATAAAGAAAATAATAAACCAAGACGCTGACGCAAATGCTTGTAAATGTTAAGATTTTAAAATTAATGTTCCCAACAAAGACTATAAAAACTTACTTATCATGAAAAGACATATCGAGGTTTTTACATAGACGTAAGCCTAAAGCGAGTGTGGATTGTTTCTGGCGTCACAGTATCTAGCGTCAGTATAGTGAATATGACGTGAGCTGTGACCACTCTTGCCAAATGTGATTCAGCCGATATAAATCGAAGCTAGGACACACCGCGGCACACTGTGTACCGAATCTCCGCTTGCGAAACTACGTTACTCGTGCTCGTGCGCACTATTCAATGTTTGTAAACGGTGTTCAACTTATCAGTTCACGGTTGGAAAACATTAGTTTGGACTATCAAAGTAAGTATTTATAATATATTGTTCTGTTTTATTTTACCCGTCATAAAATATTTTACGAGTACATAATATAATTTCATGTTATGTTAATAACACCTGTTTCAATTCAAGTATGATAAAATTAATGTAGTTAAAGAAGCGTGGGACATTTTATAAGTTTTAATAAATTAGGTCTTTGAAAAGTGAAAAAAAAATCCATAATGAATCATTGAATTTTTATCTTTACATTATCCAATATCCGATAAACCGAGTAGTTGTAAAATAGATATTAGTTACATATAAATAAAGTGCATAAAATCATATTAATAAAAAATATAAAATTGTAATACGGAATAAAACAGAAATAAAAAAGAGATAACATTCATAATATGTGACGTTACATGATGAATAACAAAAGTCATTTCATGTAGGTAATTGTTTTGTCCTTGTCAACAGTGCAGTACCTACTCAAGGAATAAAACTCATCCTTTGGCAGAAATTGTTAACTGTTCCTTTAAGACACGTGTCTTTTAGATTTGTTTTTTTTTTTCTACTGCTTTAGTTTTTTGACTTAACTTTATAGAAAACTTAATATTGAACTAAAATATAATAAATTAATATTGTTATCCCCCTCAATGATCATAAATTGTTTCGAATAAAACCAGTGAGGCACCGCCAAATTCTGATATAATTTATGCGGCCATCTTCGCTTTTACGAATCTACGTAGAATTGACGCAAATATCCGTTATAAACATGTATTTATTTCTGATCCAGAAAACATGCAGCCAATACCCGAAAGACCGCCGATTTGCCCGAAAACCCAGCTACCTCATTTACATCTGACACCTTCTGATGCCGCTCAGAAGAAGACTGATGGAAGTCCACAAGAAACAGACAACCCGTCGCTTCTTAAGCCTCAGCATGAGATTCCCGCAACGCCTCCCCCTCAGAAAAATCAACAGGCCCTCAACTTCTTCCAGCAAAGAATAGGATAACTCTTAGTCCTATGAAAGATGTTGAAATAACTTTGTAATGGCAAAATGCCATCTTGTGGGAAATCGGATTTTTGTATATAAATACTTTACAAAAGAGCAAATACATTATCATTGGAGGTGAATCGACACGAGACTTTTCGCCAAATCTGAGCCAAATGCCAAAAAGACGAATGACACTGTAATGTGCCGTAACTGTACGGGTATTGTTTTTAGCTTCGTGAGATGAGTTTTTTAGGATTACAAGAATGAACTTTTTATAATATAGGATAATATTTACAATACTAACTAACACATTAGAATTACATGTTTGAAACATTATACATACATATTGTATTTTTATGTTGATTTTTAATTGTTGATGAATAATTTTGTAAAACATTAAAATATTATCAGTCTTAAACATTTATTTTACCTGGTAAAACTATAGTTGAGCGACATAGGGATTTCTGTTCCTAACTCAACCATATTTTAATTAAGTCAGGTGCCCCACCTGTAGCGTAAATATTATTTTGTCACTTTCTTGTTTATCTATCTGTCTGTCTGTCGTTCCGGGTGGAATCTTGCAACACAAATTTCGAGCACTTACCGATTAGCTAGAGGCTTGAAATTTTGAACATAGCTCAGAATCGGATCACAGTGTAGGAAAAACGTAAACGTGGTACGTTAAATTTTTTTAGTACAAAATTAAAAAAATAACTTGTTTACATCCTTTTAATGCAAATAAATTACCGCGTGAAAATAAAATAACATGAATTCAACTTCGATTTACTTTGATGAGTAATTTTAGACAGGTTGTGATTAATATTTTTTTTATCGTCGGGATTCATTCATTTAGAAATATTCCGATCCCTTTTTCTTCTTCTGTTATGACATATTCCCACAAAATATCGAAAGACTTCGAAAATAAGTTATTGTTCCATCAAAATGAAAGTTAGCAAGAAGGCTTGGTTGAAACACACCAAAATAAAAATAAAAATAATTATGAATAGCACAAAATTATAAGAGTTATATAATCTCACTATATTATAGTAGATACTACCAACCAGCTTCGTTGGTCGTGGATAACGGAGCTCTAGCACTTTATGAAATTTTATTGTTTCATTTCTAAAGTAGGTACGCTTTTAGTATAATTGTTTCTTGTCCTAAATAAATTTAGCAAAAAAAGATTATTTTGAAAATAATAGTTTCTGTGCAAAAAATAATATGGTAAATTATATGGTAAAATATGGTAAATTATCGTAACGAGCATTTTATTTGCTGAATATTTCCTGCATACGAGTATAATATAGTGCGCAGTTGGAGAGGGCTTGAGATAAGAACGAAAGTTGTTTCTTTTTAAACGATACTCCCAATAAAGGAACCCCTTGGCGTCGTGCGGTCGTTTTACATAAGTTGCAAACCAATATTTCTCAGACCCAGAAAAATAAATTTTAAATCATAGAATAGCTAAACGCTATTCACAGATTAGAACAACAGGGTAATTAATGTCATAGGCGAATTGGAGGAGGTGTCTTTTATTGCACCCGACTCAAAATAATTCATCTCATACCTTAATAGAAATTTTTAAAAGACTAGGCTCAAGGACATCAGGTTCAGGTGTGCCGGGAGTTTTCAAACACATCAAGTCTAGTTCAAGTTCATCCTAGAGTATCATTGGCGCCTTATCTAATGTAAGTTAGTCACGATTGTTGTTGATACTTGCAAAAAGAAAACAAAACCCTCGCTTCCTTTTCTGTTCCTATGTTCGTATGTCAGTTAGCGCATAGATAAAATACACTATATATAATGTTTAATAAATTTCTGAGAGTAGAGTGAAACGTTAGTTTCATTAGTTCCGCAAAAATGCCAGTATTTTGGTATTCCGGGATCTTGCATTCCCTAGTCACGAATATTCTTATTAAGATCCGAAAACATCAACAAGAAGAGCTGTGTGTTGCAAAACTGTATATAATATACACTGTAAATTATATACAATATATACTGTTAAATTTCCTGAAATAACTCAAACTATCAAGATTTTAAATAGTTTTAATGTTTACTTCACACGAAAAGAGCTGATCGAATTATCATTTGGACCGTTTCACTTTTGCATTACGTCAGCAAATTCAAACTTTGCTGTCGTTGGTCGCTAACAAACTTTATTTATCACAAATGTTAACACATTTGAAATATTTGCTTCTCGTTAAATGAGTCGACTTACTGCTAAAAGTTTAAAAGTAAAAGAAAATATTATTATATTCCTATATCATATAAAATATAATCACAGTCCTGTGTTATACCTGTTTCTTCCTAGCCTATTTTCTAGTAGGGAGCATTTGCCGCCGCCACGCATGACAATCAAACTGGCTATCGTAACGCTACCACTAATATTTTATAACTGGCTATATCCGAGATGGCTTCGTTATCCCACCATCTATCGGATGCGGAAAGATTTTGCGAGAATTTTCTTTAGTTGTCTCTTAGGACACCCATGGGACAGGATACGGTGACGGGATTCTCTTACGCCCCACAATACGCCACGGTATTAAGATTACCATCGCAAAATATTTATTAGTATTATGTGTCATTTACAATGTGTGATTACTTTAAAAGCTTAAGTGAAAGACAATTAATAAATCAAAGACTTTGTTTTCATTATTACACACATTTTGCATACACAAAATTGTAATGTACATATGTAACAAAAATATAAGTAATTATAAAAAAAATAAGTGATATACATTCTGTAAATACTAACAGACAGAATCTAATAGTGGGTACCAAATACTCGGCTCCACAGAGTTAGATCGGTCAAAACCACTTTGCTTGTCAAAAAACTTTTGCAAAAATCAGGCAAAATGGTTTTGACCGATGCCCTTAGTCAAAAACAGTTTTGACAGATTTTTGTAGTCAAAAGTGGTTTTAACCAACGTTCTTAGTCAAAAGTGGTGTTGTCTGATTTAAACTTCAGACTATCGGTCAAAACTCGCAATATCAGTAACAGTAGGTTAAGGTGCGGTTGGGGTGGACCTTGGGCCACCCTAAAGCCGCGTACATTATAATGATATAAAATATAATATTGAAGAAATTGAACTTTTTTATTTCAGAAATTCAAAAAGTATAAGTCAAAAGAAGTTTTGACTAACATTGTTGGTCAAAACCACTTTTAACCGATGTAATTTGGTCAAAATCACTATTACCCAGTATTTTTGCAGTTAAAAGTGGATTTGACCAACGGCTTTAGTCAAAACTACTTTTGACTGCAAAAATCAGTTAAAGGTGGTATTGACAAACGTCCTTAGTTAAAGTTAAAACTACTTTTGCCTGATTTTTTACAGTCTAATGTGGTTTTGACCGGTTATGAGTTTTGACTGTAACATATACACTTATATAAATAAATCCAAGAATACATTATATAAAGTTTGTCCACAGCCAAGTTTAAGAACTATTTGAAACAAAAATTATGACACCTGGGAATGAGGTGATCGCAACCAAACTATTTCGAAAAATTTTAATAGTGCAACAACATAATACACGATTGTAAGCTGTTCTTTTTAATAATAAAGTCCTGCTGGGTTATTCCAGTATTTATAATCCACATTGAATAAAAAAATCTATTTCTATTTCATTATAAAGATCAGAAGTTGTCAACAGTGCAGAATAATTAAGTATAATCCACGCATCTTCACTTATCGATTGCAAGTACAAAACAGTTACACCAGAAAAGCCATAATTAATTTCTACCTTCCTAAATAACTAATATTCATATTTATATTGATATTTCTAACTCATATCTACGACGTTCTCATAAACAGGGTGATGTGATTAGCTATATACTTCCTGTCATTTAAATCATTAACCAAAGAGTACATAACCACTTAGTTTTATCATTAACTTTTATTTATATGCCGTTTTCAATTTTATACGCGTTTTAATATACTAAAAATAAAATAAATTAGTCATGAGTGAGTCAGTTGTCAATTGCATGACTCACAACGTACAAGTAGATTACGAACTCTCGAGTGTGAGTTCGTAATCTACTTCAAAGTATAGCGGGCAGTAGTTGTAATGCGTTATAATTTTATAATATTTATATTGTTAACAGTTTTTTTTTAATATGGACTTAAGTTTGATAATGTTTTTAAAATGAGGAATGAAATATTAACAGGGCTAATTTAATAACCTTTTACAAGATACCACTGTTATACGGGGATATATTAATGCATATTTGAAGCTAAATGTAATGAAAAAATAAGTCAGTTAAGTGAAACGGTTACACAATGAAAATAATAAAAGAATAACACTAATTTGAGTCAAAAGAAGTCGTAGGTGACAGTCATATGGGGGCGGAACTGTGGAGAGCTCCAATTGCTGCAATATTACCTCACTTCCAAATATAACATCCAAACAATAAGGGGCAACGAAGTTTACGGAATGAAGCTCAATAACGGACATTTTTTGCTATATTTTTTCGGATGGAATAAATCAAAGTTTTACACACTTCTGAAACGTTTATTGACGTTAAAACAATGTATATAATTATTAATGTCAATAATAATGTTTCTTTACGTAAGCTTTAAACAACTTCAGTAAATGTCTTACTGACGAAAAATAATGAATTAAATTTCCCTTATGATAACCAAGTATCACCCTGCTCACTGTGGTGACACACTACGTTACTAATAGTTTACTACCAAGGTGGATCGATATACTAAGTGGGTAAACCATATTACACTAAAAGAAATATGCTTGATAAGTTCGAGTTAAAAATGAGCCAAGTAGATATTATTTTTGTTTTAGAAGTGGAGGTGAACCTAATAAGCCTATACGCTACTGATGGCAAAGACGTGATAAGTATTTCGTACGATCGATGTTTGTGATACAATTGTTTTATAATTGGACTATTTACTGCCAGCGACGTAATGGATATCGAAATTGAATTACTAGAATATTCAGAGTGAGCTCTTCAAAGCGTTGCAGTGCCGATTGTTTTGATAAATGATAATGGCTTACCTCGATAACGGTGTGCGGTGGTCACTTGTTATATTTAAATGCAGATTTAATACTCAATATAGAATGTATTTAGAACAAGGGATGGTCACCCGCTGAATCTAGCGCCGGCGAAACCTGATGTGCCGTGTTACGTAGCGAGCTCTATCGGTCGCCGAAGTATGTAAAGAGCATCTAATAGTCCAGAGACGGCATATCCGAATATAGTGCGTATATTTGCTTTGTTTCTTATAATTTATATATTATTCGTATTGTTTCGAAATTCTATTTATTTTATTAAAAGCATTATTCACTTTTAAAATTCAACGATTCCTAGTCCTAAATATTTTTAGATATAGCAATTTGAATTATTCCACGTAAATGTAGCTTATCTGACGTATGAGTAATTTGTGTTTTATTATATGAAATGAAAAAATAAATAAAATTGAAATGTCTGTTTGTAATGTCAAAATAACATATTTGTCCTAAATGCATATAAAAGTATATACGGTACTTATAACAACAACACAATCTGTTTGTTTGTTTGTCTGTTTGTTTGTTCCGGCTAATCTCCGAAATGGCTGGACCGATTTTGACGGGACTTTCACTGGCAGATAGCTGATGATTTATGGAGTATTTTATTTTAGAAAAAGAATTAGGGTTCCGCGCAAAACAAATTAAAATCCATGAAATCTTATCCTATAAATTACACGGGGGCGAAGTCGGGGGGAACAGCAAGTATGAAATAAATGTACACTAGATTATTTGAAAATCCTTTAAAACCTGTGTCTGTTCATTCATAGCACTAAGCTAGGGTGCGTCCTGCGCCCTGAAAATGATGCGCGCGCATACACTACCGGGCATTTCCCTATGTCGAGATGTATAAGCCGCTTTCAATACAAACTAGGTAAAAAGAAAAAATAACCTATTTTGATCACATTTATATGAAATTGATTAATATTATAATACAATCGTGAATTTCGTAGGTTTAAAAGCTTCTGAGCTTTAAAAACTTTTTAATATAACCTATAACCATAAATTACAAACAATATTACCCATGAAATTAAGTATTGCTTTCTATTATTTGTTACGAGTGTGTACATTCATATAAATCATATACAAATAGATCAGTCATGAATAATCTTATACTAAAATAAAGTAGCAAATAACATTGAGATGAATCAAATCATATTTTGTTATGATACACATAAAAATTACGTTAAAATTTTAAAATTACAATCAAACTGTTGACTTTTTATTTAAAAATCCCAACCTTTCGTTGATGACGTAGATGTACCTGTAAAAAGTAAAAACAATTATGAGCAACAACTTAAATTATTAAGTTATTAAACACAGAATTTTTAGAAAATGCGTGTCTACTTTACGAGGATAAGCATCTTAAGTTCAAGCACCATCTAAATCAAAACTTAATGCATTGGTTATCAAGTATTTTTGACACTGCCCCACATTAACTAAGAGTTTAGGTAAACACTGCATCCAGACTACGCGTGCGATCATATCAAGTGGTGAGACAATACCTAAATTTTGTTTAGCACGATGTATTTTAAAAGAAGATCCTTACAACCTATACATGTTCACAGGCGGGCACAGGCCTCCTATTGTTCCATTGAGGGTTGCTCCAGTACGTGTTGGCAGACTTTACATGTCCTCAGTATTTTATTTCTCAGACATGCAGGTTTCCTCATGATGTGTTTCCTCTTTTTCCTTGACCTCTGAACACGGGGCAAATCAGCACTTGAAATTGCAATTACAGAGAGCGCTCAGACGCCAGCGCCAGTCGCCTTAGACAACTAATTTGTATGGGACCCAGATATTAAACAGAGCTCAGGCTGTGTCTTAGATATTATTGCTTAAATATATATTTTAGCTTTGAGAAATAGTGACACAATAGAGAATCCATTTAAATCAATTTAAATGGATGTTGTATTGTGTCGCTATAAAAATAACTTGCCTGAAGAAAAATCGGCATTAGAAACAAATTAACACAATTCCCCCTCCGGTATTGTGATATGTTTCTGTTCATATATTTTTTTTTCAGTGAAAAAAAATTACCCCGCATGTAAAATAATATTTAATTAAATGGGGAAACTTTTTAGAAATGCCATTGCGTTATGTATGTGCCCTTTCGGATCGAACAGGTTTTATTGTTACATATTGTATACAAAAGACAATATAAAAAAATGTAACAAAAAAAAAACTAAAAAGGAAAATACTTATGATACTAATTGATGGCACAGAATAAGTAATACTACTTGATGGCTCGTGATGACATAGACCATGTAGTGGTGGTGTAAGAATATCTATTACCCCATATCATCCCGGTCATGGGTGTCGTAAAAGGCGACAGAGGAAAACAAATCAGGAGATGGGCAATAGCATCTTCTAATAACGCCTAAAAATAGAAAACCCGCTTGCCAAGCGTAGCAACTATGGCAAATATCCCCCTACGAGGCAATCTATGGGGAGGCCTATGTTCAGCGATGGATTTTAATGACCTGTAACGGTAACTTGATGGCTCGGCAGCGCTGTGGCTAAGCGCTTAAGCACAGAATAAATAATAGTGGCTTAACTGCGAAGCTGCGGGCCGCAGGTGCGAATTCCGCAAGGAACAAACTAGATGGTAGGACTCATTTTCTGCCTAGTAGTTCGAATAGGTAGGTACGACCCTCTTACCTATTTGCACAATCAAGCAGCAGTCCGTGTACCTCTGTGTTCCGGCCTGAAGAACATAGAGAGCAGGTATAAGTACAGGCTGTGAAGCATTCCATCTTAGTTCTCAGAATGCATCTGAAGTCTTCTTTGCTTAAAGCCCGTTACAGGTGCCCATCGGCTGTGGTAGCCACTTACCATAAGGTGTAACTGTAGGTTCATTTGTCAGTTCAGTGTTATGCAACAAGACCAGCTATATTCATGGCCTGCAAATATTTTTTCCAGGGCCTGGATGTTGTACAATGTATATGAAATGTATGCTTCCGCGAAAAGAAATTCTTAGTGTAGGCATATAATAAATAATAGTACTACGTAGTAGGTGTGACATTTACAAAACAAAGAAACATAAGAAATGTTACAGTCAATGCTATCCAACTAAAAATAAGAATTATAATATGAAAAATAAACTTCATTCATTCATTTATTATCGTCTATCAAAGTCCACTGCTGAACATAGGCCGTCTCATAAATTGTCTCCTAAGGGATATTGTCCGTAATTGACACGCTTGGCTTGCGTATTGACAATCGCAGTGTTTTGAGACGAATTTTTACAATTTTGAATAAAACTGGCAGGCTGCCAGTTTTATTAGAATAGGTACAGTTTATATAATTTTATTAGAATTTTTAAATAGTTTTCACTTTTTAAATTTTAAATTTCGAGCGTTAGCAATAGAGATATTATGTAATGAAATCCGAAGTTTAGGAACTTAGTGTATTATACTATAAAAGGTATATGGAAACCGGCTATATGGAAGACCGTGCAAGATGTGGCTGCCCACAGTGCGTAAGGACTCCCGCCAATATCAAAATGTTTAGAGGGCGAATTCGTCGAAACTCTCGACTTTTTTTTCGTCATTTGAGTCGAAACCCTTGTCGGACTCAAAAGAAATTGGCTCTTCAAACTAACTAAGATACTTAAATATTATGATCTTAAACTGAAGGCCTACTTACAGTCGAAGAAAAATGCACTACTTAAACGAGCGACGTCGTAAATTACGACTAGAACGATGTCGGAACCTTTTGAAGAGACACAATCCAAAAAATATCCTGTTTAACGATGAGAAGGTATTCACGGTGGAAGAAAAGTTTAAGTGGCAGAACGATAAAGTTTATGCCAGAAGTTCGAAAGACTCCCAGCCTTCTGTATGCAATGTTTAGTGCACTCATCTTGCCGCGAGTGTGATGGTTTGGTAGGGTGTTTCCTACGAGGGTGCCACTGCTTCATTTTTGCCAGCAAGGTGTCAATGTCAAGGTACAAAATTATCAAAGCGACATCTTGGAAGCCGTGATTAACCATTAAGTGATACACAATTTACTGACAAATACTAGATTATTCAACAGGACATAAGGGTATTAGTCTTAGCTAAGCCTACACAACGTTGGCTGGAGACCAATTTAGGTACCAGGCTTCATTTGCAGCAAAATTTGGACGTCGTTGCGTCTTGACTTGCATCCTCTGGATTATTTTTTATGGACTGTATGGATTATACTTTATTGGAGCTAAGAGAGTGCAGAAAGTCTCACCCAAACCTGGATTTCCCCTAGAGAGCATTTGTTAAAGAATTGAAACGGATTCCAATAGAAAAGTTTCGTGCCGCTGTATACGAATGGCCGGCACATGTGAAAGAATAATGTATTAAAAACAAGGTTAGTTATTTCAAATTAACAATATTTATTTTTATCTGTAGGCGTAACTGCTAATAAATATATATTTTAAATGTATCCAAAAATATTTGAGTTTTACTTTGTCACGAAAGACGCTGCTGTCTATCCCATCTTATTTCTTTCCCTCTGTCGCCATTTACGATACCCATGGGACGATATGAGGTTGTGGATATTCTTATACCGTCACTCCACGGTTAATTAAAACAAGCAATAATTTAATACATTTACAAATTATTCATCGGAGTCGATAAGTTTGAAACATAGTATAGATATAATATGTAATGTACTTTAAAGTAAATAACGTATTTTCCACAATCCTATCATCGTAATAAGCAAAAGTTCTATTGAATTGAAATCTTGTTTTCTACAACGCTCTATCAATGAAAGTTTCCATACTACGATAGGATATGAAATCTTAATCATATGAAAATATATTGAGTTGAAATACTTTATCGAGCTACGATTTAAAATAAGAAATATTCCTTGATACGCACAGAATAAAATAATAGCCACCCGTCAGTTCGACCACGCACGTTCAGAATACTGGCGTAAAATCGCAAAATTATGATAAACGAACTGGTGACGAGATATTCCATCTTAGTTCTCTTTTTATTCTTAATCAAGTAAAGATATGTATGGTAGGCATGTATGGGTCACAGCATCCACTTATAGTCAAGTTAACTGTGTGCTTATCTATCACCCTTTTATAAACGCATTAAACCCTTTCAAATAGGGACATTTCGGGACAGCAGTGGACGCTTATGAAATGTTAATAATGAAAATGATTAAATGATAATCGACCGCCGAAACGGCACGAAGGTGAAAAATTTGTTTAATCTTAGCGATTAAAAATACATCCACGCCATCTAATAAAAGGTCTAATACATATCATACTAAGATAAAAAGCTATAAAATGAGATTCTAGTAGAGTGCAATCTAAAAATAAAGACCTTTTTTATCCTTAACTGGACATAGCTACGGAAAAATGTTTCCACCTACAAATACTAGGTAGTTTGAAGAGTTTATTGATTTGAACTTTAATGGCATGTTTTGTTTTGCTTTGTTTTTTATGAACTGCGACATAAGTTTTTTTTTTAACAAATGTCAATCATGACAATTTGATGTTCGCTACTAATTATGTTTAAACCATATTACCTAACATTCTTTGTAATGTATCCCGAATTATCATGTTAAATTACAATAGACATTCTTGCGTGGGCTAAGATGACAAGTTCCACCAGAACTCGTAACTGAAAAGTCCTTGAAGATTACAAACGTGACTTGTATCATAGGGTTTCAATTATTTGTAGATCTAAATTTGGGACACAATTGTGTTACAGCTGACAACAGTTTTATAGCTGAGGCGCAAGAAATCCTTACACATATTTTTGTACTGATTGTTATACATAAGTACCTATGTAGTAAACTATAGAAATAATAGGTAAATAATAGTCTAAGGAAGAAACCTTTAATATTCCCTAAATTCCAAGACGTGTGATATGAACGTATATGTCCGTCAACTAGAGTAAACAGTAAAAAAAGAAGATTTTTTCCGTTTGAATGAACATTCCTTCATCTGTAACTTCTAGTTTCATTACTCTTAATTTTCTTTGTGTCTTTTCAGTTTTTCAGATATGTTGTAGCGGCCAAAACCCTTTCGCCATTTTGTTGGTCTACTCTTATGCCTCGATTACAAACGGTTGTGATTAACCGATTTGGTTATTCACAACCGACTAGATGTTCTTTTTCTACATCATCATCAGTCCGTGAAAGTTCACTGCTGGACTCTCCCGCAGAATTAACCTTATTCGTCACGCTTGGCGGCCGGATTGGCGATAGAAATACCAGAAGAAAGCACCTTTACGTCAAAGGTGCTCTCTTCTGGTAATGTTTTCGTCACCGGTACGGATTTGTACATCTGATTTTAGAACGTCATTGCGCAGTTTTATACAGGCGATGGAGAGCAGTACTACCAATACGAGGGCATTGCCTTCGTGATTATATGTCCGCCTGACCAGCATTGTAAAAATTGGTAACCTTTTCATGAAGTGAATGCCTGCTGTCGCATTTATAAATTGGCCAAATAGAAGAACTAAAAAAGGCTGGAGTGTAATCATTCATTCGTCTGTTACTGATCGTATAACTTCTAACCAATTGAAGCCATACGATGGTTTGGATGGATGGTAGCATCCGAATGGTGACGCTAAGTGTCAAGTTATTAACAGATTCTATATTTACGGACCAAAATTACTTTTATTCCTAAAATAATATGTTGGCTTAGTACAATAAAGGAAGTCACAATCTGGACCTAATAAGTGGCACTGTGGTCGAGTTACGAATATCAATAAATTTTATGTTTACACTGTATAACGTCCAGAGTGAAAAACGTGGCAGAAAAACGTCTGCCCGGTAAGCTTGTTAGGTAAAATATTTAGACAAACTCTGTTTAAATAAAATTAAACTTTAACAGTAGGAAACTTTAAAGAGCTACTGTATAAGAACAATTTGATGTGACATTGAAGATACAGAAAGACAATAGTCGTTTTTTTATTGTATGACAAAAATTTACGATTATTCTACTATAATTTTGAAACGTTTTATTTTAAATCATCCATTAGGGAGAGCAACTAGAATTGTACTATTATTTATTCTGTGCTAGAAGTATATTTATTACTAGCTGTTCCCGCGACTTCGTCCACGTGGAATTAATTACGCTTAGATTTCATGGGTTTCAATTTTTTTGCGCGTAACCATAATTCTTTTACTATAATAAAAGCAAGTAACTCCTTATAAAATCAGCTATCTGCCAGTGAAATTCCCGTCAAAATCGTTCCAGCCATTTCGGAGATTAACCGGAACAAACAAACAGACAGACAAAAAATTTTAAAATTGTTTTTTTAGTATAAGTACCGTATATACTTTCATATATTTTTAGTAAAAAGCTGTTATTTTGACACTATAAACAGACACTTCAATTTTATTTATTTGTATACATGTAACCCCGGCCATACACTCGTCGAGTGGCATGGGAAGTAGCGAGGAAAGGAGGCAGAGAGTGTGGCCGCAATACTCGTCATATCGCACGTCATGCTCCTCGTCATGCCCATCGATCCCTGTTTTGTCGGTTTTTTGGGCGCGAGTCAAAGGACTGGCAACAGGAGCGCGAGTGGCTGGCCACATACTCGCGCGAACGAGCACTTTCCATGTCACTCGACGAGTGTGTGGCCGGGGGGTAATGATTTACCTTGTGCGAACCATACCTATCGCCCCCTCTAACTAGTAATTACGCCACTGCATTCTGCATGAGGATTCGAGTAATCGTATATTTCTGCATTGTTTAAAAAGGGCGAACATTTTATAATTTCAAATGTTGTATGTGCAGTTACGTTTAAGTGTACGGGAATGTCCCGTAGAATTCAACGAAAACTACAACAATACTACAATGTTTCGAATCAGGAAACATTTCGCGAACGCGAGGTTGCATGTCCCTCATCGTTTGGGGGCCGCAAGTAGTGCGTGTTAGCGGCACGCACTGCGCTTTTCGGCGCTTGACATGCCTAAAATGTGTAAGAACTTTTATAGGATGCGTTGTCTTTTATCGGTCAATCAATACAATTTTACTAGCATAATATATAAAATATTACTTTGAACTTTGTAAAGCATTATTATCAATTGTTTTTGTAACAATGCGCTTATGTGTTTACCAACAACTAATTACTATATAGTACGTGAAGGTAATAATATAGTCATCCGGTTAATATGGTCACTTTCATTTTCATATAACTCAAAAACTACAGCCTTGTTTGCATGGATGGCTCTGTGATACAATAGCACTTCATCAGTCAATCAAATAATAAAGGGTCAAAGGGGTGCTGCTTTATCGACGCCATTTTGACAGTTGACATTATTGTAAATATTTTTGTCAATTTTAGTATTGTGTAGTGTAGGTAGCTAGTTTTTTTTAAGTTGATTTTTCGAAGTGCTCCTAATTATTGCCAAAGCTTGTTTGCTATTTTTTCCTAATATATTAGTTATAGTATACCTACGACAGTGTGTTTTTGTCTCTGTCCTCCTCCTAGTTTTGGTTTTATAGGGCGTCAAAGCTTAAGGTGACCATATTACCCTCACGTACCTTACAAAGAGTCTAATACATCATTATTTAATTATTAAACAAAATAAATGTACACTGCTGAACATAAACCTCATTATAGGAGGGATATTACGACAGTTGCCACGCTTGGCAGGCAGGTTGGCAATCGCAGATTGCTCAGTTGTTACCAGGAAAATGCTGTACCCCATCTTTGTTTCAATTTCCCTCTGTTGCCTCTTATGACAACCACAGGATGATATGATGTAGTGGATATTCTTACGCTAACACTATACAGCAAGCTCTTACACAACATCGCCGTAAAATTACAGCATAGATAATCCTAGACATAATAGCAACATACATCGTTTGGTAATGTGCGTATAGAGAACTGAAGATCCGTTTTACTGATAACGAGGTATTTCATCTTATCTTCGTGGTAATAATCACATTTGTATTTTGATTTTTAATCGAGGTGGACTGTGTGCTCGTGTCCCCACTACTTCTTTAATAAGTGTACAACTCAACCCAGTAAGTCGGTTTCAACGTTATACAAAATCACATTTGTTTTAAGTCTTGCATGTATCATCTGTGTGACCCGTGTTTGACACTACATCTGAAATCTGAATCGATCTCCGTAAATAACGCTTATACATATTAAAATAAACGTTGCATGAGACACCAAAAACGTGTTTTAAATTTAGCGCTCTATTATTTTAACAGGTAGTATCACCTACAGGAAAAAAATTAATAATGTTCATTAACCAAAATAAATCGATTACACATGTCTAATCTATCGATATAGGCTGTGTGGAACATTTGTCCTTTGTCTTTCAAAGGCATCGATCATTAATAAAAAACAAAAAAGTTTTTTATTAGTGATCGATGTAGTGTCGAAACCGGTATCGATACGTCAATTTTTTCGGGAGTTATCGTAACCACATACAAAATCAACATCGTTTGAAAAAAAATTTACGTGGACGTCCGGATGTTGATTTTGTATGTGGTTACGATAACTCCTTTAATTGGCTATGGCCGTAGCTAGAAAGAGATACGGGGAGCAGGGCCCCCCTTTAAAATCTATCTAATAGTGCCTTTGAAGTCTTAACTTACTTTGCACAAGTCTAAGTACTTACGAAGCTTTTTCTTGTGCAAAGTAAGGTTGTAGGCAGATGCGTTGTCACCCTTGAGGACCGAGATGGAATGCCTCGTTTACAGTAAAAAAGGTCTCCGGTTCTCTACACTCGCCATACGAAACACAGCAGCATTAAGCTGCTGTTTTAAGCTGGTATTCTGTGAGTGTGGTCCTACGCCGGTCGAGCCAACCCATTCGTGCTGTAACCGCAATATAGCTGCAGCATGGCTCTGCCACGTAAAATTGATTAGATAAGATTGTAAATAGTACACTTAAACATGATGAAAATATTATCTAGGAATTGATACCAGAAACCTTTTAAAGCAAGTGCACTTTGCACTGCACTGTGCGGTAACCACATCAGTTTAAAGAATAATTAAACGAGTCGTAAAAGTTGAAACTGAGTATCATTTTTAAAAAGAGGGAAAAGTGAAAGATAATTTAGAATACAAAACCCAGTCGCGCGATGGCGCCCTGACCTTATCATGATTGTTGCAGGATGATGACCATGTTGAACATTTCCAACGAGTTGCGAGGCTGCTCTAAGCATCATTTTAGTAGTTGTGCTCTTCAATTGTAAAACATATGAAGAAAATCTTGACTATGCCCATGCAATAGGAGCTAATAATCTTACGCTCACCAGATGTCGCTAGTTGGGTCGAAGGTGAACTTATTTGTTACGCAGATGGTCACATAGTATCATCATCGTTGAAAAGTTGTGTTATAAATAAAAGTTTTGCCTCAATCATAAAAAACAATGCCTCATTGCAGTATTTAATCTTTACACACTTTTAATCCGTTAGCTGCCGTGTCAGTCACTTTGTACGGATCATTTAGTGTATTATCTATGATTGCATTCAAAACATGACTGACGGCAGTGTAAGCAGGGCTGTAGCTAGTCGAATTTGAGGTAGGGCAGCATTGGTTACAGATAGGGCGGAAGTAAAAAATTTATCATAATTGATCTGCCCTCGAAGCACGGGCTCCTAAATCGATCGGCATGCACAACTGACCTCTAGGTCAGTGATGTATATTCAATAGCTATTCGTAGACAAATAATTTCTGTGACAGAACATGAGCATTGATCTAAGAACTATTAAATCCTCAATGATGAAGAACAAGCGAACAAGATGGTTGAACTTCCAGATTTGGATGTAGAGATCCACGTCTGAGTGAGAGTGAGGTAATAATTAATTGTTGGGTGGCGAGATACGAGTAAATAAATACGGCCAAAAATACCATTTAGATCATATTGTTTCTGCAAACTTATTATAATAATTAACATAACAAAAATATTTAAAACAGCTGAATTATACGATTCGCCATGTTATTAAAAATGCGAAGAACTTCGTTCAGATCAACTGATTTTGTTTTTTTTAAAGAAAATTATAGAAGATATACCAGAATACCATACCAGCCATTCTCTCGTGACCCATTGACAGCCTTTGAGGCCTATTGATTGCAGTTAAAGTTGAAAACGTAGATTCGCACACTGCTGTGCTACATCCTTTTTTTTTACATGGGGAAATGCCTACGCATACCCGCCTTGCGGGGGCAAGAACGGGTTATGTTGGACTCGCACCGACTAAAACCCCATAGAGTTCCACCTTCGTCGCATATTGGTAGGGCCACGGGAAGTGGCGCATTGCCATACCAACACTCCTCTTCCTCCGCGACTCCATCTCGGCTGCAGCGGTAGGGGGAGAGGACACCCCTCTCGCCGCAGCCCACCGACACACATCCGAAGTGTGGCACAAGCGAAGGGCTCGCCAAGCCCACTCGGAGTGGCCACCTCGGGCCGGCCCTACACCACGGGCCAGCCAAGGGGTTCCTCTTTGTTCACCGCAGGTGACCAAGCCACGGCTACTAAGCCCCCCCGCCACAACAAGGCGGGAACCCGTTGGGGGGGGGGGGGCAGTGCTACGTCCTATGGTCGCCACAGGTGCAAAAAGTTCATATGTATCTTTGAACGCCTCTCGTTGCCTGTACAAAACTTGCAATGTATTTTCCATTTCAGTCGTCGTCGAAGCGTCATTAGTGCTACACCTGTATTTGTATCGCTTACTTTTTCAAAACTACCGACGATGTTGACCAAGTGCGATAACTGTAACAAATCAATTACCAAAAGTTCTCCTGGAGTAGAGTGTAATAAATGTGAGCGTTTGGTACACCTTAGTACTAAATGTACCGGATTAAGCAACAAACAGCTCGCCGCCCTAAATGCTCCTTCACCCGGACTAGGATGGACTTGTCCGGACTGCATAAAGGAGTCATCGTTGCGTAACTCTTCTATCGTGATTCCAGAAGATGATGATGAGGAGGAAGATGACGTCCAGAAGAGCGCAGCTAAAACTAACGCTAAAAAGCTGCTAAAAGACATTTCAAAGGAAGTGGAAAAATCATCAAGAAAGAAATGACGCAGATAGATGATTCCCTTAAATTTGACACTAAGAAACTAGACGAGGTGATGCAATGTATGGAAAAATTTAAACAGACTATCAAAAATCTTGAATCAAAGAACGCCGAACTTACTAGCAAAAACAACAACCTAGAAATTAGAGTGGCGCCTTAGAGCAACAAGTTCAAGCTTTGGAGCAAGAAAAGCTTTCAAGCTGTATAGAAATTGCTAACGTGAGAATTTGCAAAATATAGTTGAAAACCTAGCTCAAAAAATAAGTCTTTCTACAACCGGCATCAAGCATTCGCGCAGGTTGAAAGGAAGAGGAGTTCGTGAAGGTAACCTAATCGTGGAGCTCAAAGAAGAGAATATTGAGAACAAGCAGCAGCAAAAACAGCGTCCGTCACTATTGCAGACATCCACCCGCAAGAACCTGGTAACATTAACCCGTATACATCAGAGAAACCATGACTAAACTAAACAAACAAATACTGTGGCTTGCAAAACAAGAACTTAAAATAAAGCTGAATTATAAATATGTTTGGTTCAAAAAGATTTTGTTAAAGCACGTAAGGATGATAAGGGCAAAATACATTATCTTAGAACCTTAAATGATGTGCATGTATTAGCTAATCAGAAGCTGTAATTGCTTGACCCATATTTTTAGTTTGCCTTTCTGCCATTTTGCTAATTTATTTTATTTAAGCAACATATTATATACTGTCTTAGGTCCTTATAATACGATGGAAGAATTAAATGATGAAATTACGGAATGTCTAGACTGTATAAATATTAACAGCTTCTTAAAGAAAATACCAAACAATATTATTTTTTTATGTATGCACGTAAATATTAGGTCTTTGATAAAAAACTTTGCCTCATTTGAACCAATTGTCCTAACTTCCAATGTATGTTTCGATCTCATTGTTGTGACCGAGGTTAATATAAAGGAATGGATTAAATGCCTATTTCACATCCTTGGATATCAAATGTTAACTTCTCTGCGGGAAACCCGAAGGGGAGGCGGCATTGTACTTTACATAAACAAAAAACATCAGATTAGAACTAAAAACATCACTACGGAACATTTTGAAAGCATTTTATGCACAATCACCTCCCATTCGGGTTATTCCGCAGACATATGTGCCGTGTACCGCCCACCGAAAAATAGTAAACACTTATTCATTAGCGAACTAGATAGCACGTTACGTAAACACTGCTCCAATGGTGAGTTGTTTTTAATAGGAGACATTAACATTGATCTTAACTCGGATAAACCTGCAAAATAATAGGTACAATAACACTATGCACTGTATGGGTCTTGTGCGTGGGATCACCGACAACACACGTATAGAAATATCAGCTGGTAAGTTAAATAAGTCCTGTATTGACCATATTTATGGTAGATCCCATACACAAGACCTTTACACGGCAGCAATTGATACGACACTGGCGGATCACCGAGTTATAGTGTTTGCCTGCGTTGGGTTGAGTATACAGATGGTTCCAAAAATGAGAACTTGTCTAAATGATATTGCACTTATTAAAACGCTTAGTAAAATAGAATGGGAAAAATCGAGGGAATTATCTTGTCCTTATAGTATTTACAATTTTCTACATGAAAATTTTAATGTGTTATACGGAATGTAGGTACGAGTCCAAAAGTATCTTTAAACCAAAACGTACTGGCAATGAATGGATTAACAAAAAAAAAATTGAAAATATGCGAAAACAAGGACAAATTATTTAATCAGTGGACAAAAGACTGTTGAAATATGCTTTTAAAGCAAGCTTACAACAAGGCACGAAATTATGCAAACACAGTAATTCAAAAAAGTAAAAATAAGTGGCTTAAATTAGAAATTAATAAGAACAAACAAAATCCTAGAACCCTATGGCAGATATTAAATAAATTAACGGGGCGAATTACAAAATCGATTGATGATGTATTGCTCGATAGCTTTGGTAACAGTAGGAACCCTCCGTATAAGATTGCATTTTCATTTGCTGAAACTTTCGATGTAAGTGTCATAAAATCAATCCCTAATTGTAATCTGCCTCTATTGGATAAGTCATTGTATAGTAACAACGCGAATGTCTCCTTACGCTTTGTACCTGCTAATGCTAATGCAGTAGAAAAAATAGTACGCAACCTAAACAGTAATAAAGACAGGTATCGACGGGATAAGACGTATAGACATAACAAAAATATGCACATTAGTCAGTGACGTAATTGCAAATTTCATTAATGCCTGTATAAAAAGTGGAAAGTATCCCCATATTTTAAAATCTGGCATAGTTAGAACTATTCATAAGAAGGGTAGCCCTATGCTGCATGACAACTATAGGCCAGGTTTATGACTTCTATGCTAAAAATAATATAATAACGGAAAAACAGTATGGCTTTCAACCGCAGAAAAATACCACCCAACTGTTATCGACCTTCACTAACAGCGTTTACAAGCATTTAGATAATAAGAGACACGTCTTGGTAGTCTTTGTAAACTACACTAAAGCGTTTGATACTCTTAATCATAATTAGCTAATAGACAGTCTTAATGATAGTGGTATCAGAGGGCCATTATTGTCATGGTGCAGAGATTACCTTAATGACAGAAAATATGCGGTAAAAGTGGGGGATGCCATTAGTTATTATGTTAACTCTTCAGTAGGCACAGCACAAGGCTCTGTAATTGGACCATTGCATTACATCACTTATGTTAATAGTCTGGCAAACATCATCAGGTGTTGCCAGTATGCCGACGATACGCGCCTGGTAGCAGCCGGCGAAAATATTAACGAAACTGGCCGCATTCTGCAAGAAGAACTTAATATATTAACACAATGGTCTCATGATAAAGGATTATTTATTAATGCTAGCAAGACCAAGCTAATGTATATTAGTTCCAGTCATAATAGGAGTAAAGTCATACCTAGCATTATTGTGCATGACCACCTATGCCTTCACAAAGGACAATTGACATTCAATTGTCATTAGCTGGTAGAAACTCAAACTTACTTAGGACTTGTAATAGATAGTCGACTCAACTGGAAACATAATATTGAGGTTGTGTGTAATGGACTTCGAAGCATGTTAACAAAATTCTCCATAATTAAGTTTAAAATCCCCTATAGAATTCTGTTACAATTATATAAATCACTAGCCGAATCTAAAATTTCATATGGCTTGTCTAGTTATGTGCGAACTTACAAATCACATTTAGATAACATTTATTCATTGCAATTACGCATTTTAAAAACTATAGTTCCAGACCAGGTTAAAAACTTACACAGTGACTCTGATTACCATAACCTATTCGATCACTGCAAAATTATACCTGTGCATAAAAAAGTAGAATATACTCTTTTAAATGAAGAACTTTTTAACGAAGATTTAAAAATATATGGCATTTCTAACTATTCTAAAACCCGCAATTCGGCCAAACCAAAATTAGCTAAACCTAATTATAACAATTTATACGGAAAACGTACTTTAGAATAAATACATGGTTCCGAATTTAATTAATCAGTTACCAACCTCTTTTCAAAATGAAATTAATCATAAAAATATTAAATACAAATTAAAAAACTATTATACGAACTGTCTATATCAGACTTCAAACTAAAAAAAAAAAACTATAATCCCCACTAACTATATTCTCTAAATAAACCTATATGACATAAAAATAAAGGATAATCATTATATTCGTCTACTATTAAATATTAAGTAAGTAACTAATTGATGGAACCAAAACCCAAATTTTTATCACCTCCTGTATACGCGACGCAGGAACGACCGGTTTTTGACGCGGCGAAGTGTGCGGTGGCAAGACTCACGCGTTTTTAGTGCAATATTAGGCAATTACGTATTTATTTATTTATTGGATGTACACAACAGTTTATATTCACTTTTATGTAACATAAATACCTAATATATACAAAGTTTTGACCTGGAATACAAACCAAAAACGCGTACATACAGTTGCAACATGCATTATACGTAAACATATCTATGAAAAAAAAATTTAGTTAAACAATTTTATGATAATTTAGTGAAAGTTTTTCTTTTTTATATAATTAAAGACGATAAAAAATTAATGTGGAGTTGACTTGAAGTAGTGGAACAGTTGAGTGCGAAGTTTATTTATATTATTGTCAAAGACGTCAATGTCCCTACCTGACTTTGTCAAAACCATATCATTATAAGAGCGACACATTCGTGTTAAAGGATTATAAAATGAAGTATTGTTCTTATAAACGTTTAATATAAACGTATTAAGACGACGCCTGGGATTCGACTTGATATTAAAATTGATTTGGGATAAAAGATTTGGGGAAACAATTTTGCAGTTTATTAATTTATGTAAGCAAATAATATCTTGTATTGCACGTCTATTGCGGAGTGATGAAACTCCAAATCTAAGTAGTCTCTCCTGATAAGACGTTAGTTTGCGACCTATTTCCAGCCTATAACTAGCTATCTTAAGAGCTTTGTTTTGGATCTGTTCTAGACGCTTGGAGTGCACTTCGTAAAATGGAGACCATACAACAGAACCATACTCAAGAGTACTTCTTATCAAAGCGTAGAAGAGATATATAAATGTGGATGGTTTTTTGAAATGTTTGGTTTTTCATCAAAGTAAACACCTAAGTCTTTTGCCACTGAATTTCGCTTAAGAATTTGACCTTCAAGTATATAATCGTGATTTATTTTATTACGTTTGTTGGTAAAAGAAATAACGAAGCATTTATTTATATGTAAGTACATACAGTTTTGTTTGCACCAGTCAGCAATTGTGTTAGCATCATTTTGCAAATCTATACAATCATTAAGGTCATTAATTTTCTTGAACACTTTAAGGTCATCTGCGTATAATAGACAAGGACAAGTTAGTTTTGGGATTAGGTCGTTTATAAAAATAAGAAACAATAGAGGGCCCAGATGGGATCCTTGTGGGACACCAGATTTAATGGTGACGGCAGTCGATTTATACCCCTTTGCAGTAACTAATTGGCTACGGTTTTCTAAGTAAGACTGTATCCATCGGAATAAATTACCATGGATGCCATACCATTTGAGTTTCTGAAAAAGCAATGCATGGTTAACTTTGTCAAATGCCTTGCGGAAATCGGTATATATTGTGTCAACTTGACCACTTACTGCGAAGGCTGAACAAAGATATGCCTTATATTCCAACAGATTTGATATTGTGGACTTTCCCTTGACAAAACCATGCTGTTGCTCGAAAAGAGCTGATTGTACATGATAATAAATTCGATCATAAATAAGAGATTCAAACACTTTCGCGATACAAGAAAGAATGCTGATAGGTCTATAGTTTTCACATAACGAATGATCTCCTGATTTGTGTATTGGAACAACATGTGCAAGTTTCCACGCTGATGGAAACGACCCTGCGCTTAAGGACTTGTTAAAGAGAATTGACAAAGGTAGACTTAGTTCAGTAGCATATTTTTTGAGGAACGTAGGTGATATTTGGTCTGGTCCTGCCCCTTTATTAAGATTAAGTTGCTTTAATTTAAGAGTTACATCATGTTCTGATACAGTGAATTCCGATAGCACATTTTCACACATTTGGATAGGTAAGATAGGTGGTAGTACTGACTGGGTGGAATCTTCGAATACTGAACTAAAGTAATGCGATAATAAGTCGCAAATTCCTGCTGCGTCTGAAGCTCTGGCATTACCAAGCGTCATTGTGCTTGGAATACCTTTTTTAGCTTTTCTGTTATTAATAAAATTCCAAAAAGCTTTGGTATTCGTTTTGATAGCGTCTTCAGTTACGGTAACAAAGGCAGAATAACATTCCTCCAATAGAGACTTGGATCTAGCACGCAGCACTGAAAATGTATCGTAATCTCGGGGATTACCGTACATTTTATACTTTTTATGGAATGTTTTCTTTTCCGCAAGGCACTTTTTTAGCGGTGTTGAGAACCATATTGGGTAAGTTGAGGCTTCTTTTTTTAAAGGAACATATTTAACAATGATATTGCCGATTTACCGCCTGTTGACTGTGCGTGTGCCAATTGTTGTTTAGTAGTGTTGCGTTATACATATTTTGTAGATTAAGGTGTAACATATCTGTCAAATTTTAATGTCGGCGGCTTGTGGTACACGGTAAAGTTTTCGTTAAGCTTATGTTGTATCTTATGTTGTTATGTTTTTACGTGGTAGAGCCATGCTGCAGCTATATTAATAGTATAGTTGTAGCACGAATGGGTCGGCTAGACCGGGGAAGGACCACGCTCTCACAGAATACCAGCGTAAAATAGCAGCTTAATGCTGCTGTGTTTCGTATGGTGAGTGTAGAGAACCGGAGACCCTTTTTACTGAAAAGAGGAATTCTATCTTAGTCAGAAAAGAGGCATTCTATCTTAGTTAGTTAGAGCGGTCAATGTTATTTTCCGTAAGGGTATTTAACGTTAATTCCGTGAAAGTGGCTGCATCAAGGTTTACAGTAGTCTTAAGTCTTAACCATCAGCAACGACTCATTGACGACACCATCCTTGACGTAACGTATTGCTAATGCATTATTTTCGCGGTTATTTTATCTCTCGCCCATCTTCCATTAGAGTAAACCATTTCACGTCAGATTCATTAATATCTTTGACAATGGAACTTCGTACTGCTTGAACCATTGCTTGAATTATTTGATTTTGAATTTCAGGTGAACGATATGTTGCGTTTTGTGGTATATGAGTGAGAACCTCGTTCAAATTTGGATCTTTCATACATGTGTATTCAAATAAATTCTGAAATAATCCTTGTTCTTTTTCTTCTTCCAAAATATAATTTCCACGCAAAGCTAATTCGTTGACAATTAGAAATTGTATTACTTCAATGATAGACTTTACGTAATACCTATATTTTTCTAATACTTTTTGATTTATTAACGTTTCAACACGGCTAGATATAGATATTCTTTGTAATTTCTCCTGCCACATCGACATTTGATTTGACTTGAATATGAGAAATTGATTTTTCATGTTTTGGAAAACCAGTTTTAGAATCAGTGGCATTTTTCCAGTTTCTAAATTCTGTGGAAGTGTACGAAGTCTGTTTGCTATAGCAAAAGCAGCATCTTTCTCGACAGAATACTGCAACCATTTATAACGCTTGAACCAATCGAAAACAAAGGTCCTGTTATGTTGTTTTGGATATGTGTCTAAAACAACTTGTTTTATTGGTTTTCCGATTTGTGCAATATCAGAAGGAATACCATAGCTAACATTACCAACATGTGTTGACCAACCTGTTGCCATGGAACTAGGAGTAGCGATTGTATTTTGTGCTTTCACTTGTTTTGAGCAGTGAGGTTCTTCGTGGTCAATTTGCTCTTCAACTCTTCGTTTTTTTCCAAAGAAAGCCAGCCCGTATATCCATCACGAAATCTGTGAATCTTCAATTTATAGCAATTAGCAATAAAATATCTCGATTTTTATTTATATATATTATATGTATCGATTTTGACTAAAACACTCTTTACCGTACACTTCAATTAACCAAAGTACAAACAATCATAATCAATCTCTAGTTTATGTTTATTTTAGTTTAAAAGGGGATACCATAGATTGCAATATATTGCAATCTATGGTACGGGGAATACCCTCTGCATCACAGATATTCCCTAATAGCACAGTTTGCTTTAGCAAAAGTTTACTTTACAAAAGTTTTGTGCCGGACGGGCGAAACTCGGGAGTAAGTGTTATCGAAAGTACTCCGCGAGTCACTCACGTCCTACACCTATAGGTTCCGGAGGATACTTCTACTGCCGTCTTTGTGGGTGCAGCTGGGGTACTGTGGACTGAGGTTAAATCAAAATGCACGAAATTGAATACAAATGGCAAGGCAGTGGCCAGCGGTTCGACTGCTCAACTGTTCGGCGGAAATCTTCCGATTATTAGTTATTGACCATGGTTATTGAATACGGTTGGTCAACTACGGTTGTCCTATATCGGTTGTTCACTATCGGTTGGTCACTATATTTTTCAGACGATTTCTTAAGTTGACTATTTCTTTAAATTGTTCGGTAGTATCTTACTACTACTAGTGCTATCTACTTTTATTTTCACTGTTTATCTAGCTGCTATTATCAGCTACTATGTTGTGCAACTAACTATTACTATCACTTGTGTAGCTGCTACTATGCTACTATGTTGCTAGCTACTATTCACTATATTCTATATTCAGCTACTTCTTGTTTCTGCTACTAGTCACTTCAGTTACTACAATGTTACTGGGTCCCGAAGCCATAAGGTAGACGCGAGCGTTACTTTAAAGTGAGCTGCTTGCCATTGTCCGTTTTGCCTCTTTATTGCATAACATTTTCTCTATACAATTGTCTTAAATTACAATTTATTCTATACACGATTACATCCTACACTAATGTACTATACATTGTTAAGTTGATAATTCAGTTGTCTATTAGCACACCATAAAGGTTTCTTAATATATTAACAATGTAAAAAGTTATTTACCAAAATATCCCAAATTTTCACAATATTTGGGTACATTAATTCTTTAATTTTACTATAAATAGGAAATAAGTTTCGTTACGCTAAATATTCTTTTATTTCCTTAATCTATAAACCTTAATCTAATTCAATACCATGTTTACAATTCTTCTAGAGCATAAAAATTATTTCCATCATTTTCGGGACTAACTATTACCACAGTATAACAAAAACATATATATATGGATTTATAGACTGTGACTGTGCTGGTGTTCTACACGTGTCGCGCTCTGATTGGTCGACTTTTTGTTTGTACAAATAAGAGTTATTTTCTTAGCTATTGCCAAATGATGCTCTATAATACTATGGGTGTAAACATGTTGCAAAATTATATTATTGCACTTTTCACTTAGGTTTGTCACAAATACTTTTAATATTATTTTTCAATCACTTTGTTTCCAAACACTTTTCACCGTCGCGAACAAGTAGTTTCATTGAATTTTTCGTCAAATTTCCGTCAACTTCGGACTTTTCCATTTTTTACGACAAATGGTATGCAACTTGCTATTGAATTTGACGTAAATTTACTGGTTTATTGCCCGAATTAGAATGCAAATTCACTTCAAAAGTTGACTAGAAAAAAGTTGTCGTCAATTTTCAGGTAAATCTTATGTCAATTTATTGTTAATTTGACTTGAAAAATTGTTAAGTATTTTTTTAACGTCAAATTGTAGACAATTTTATGTATGAAATGGTAAGAATGAACATTACCGACTTTTTTTTTCTTAAAATGTTACCTTTAAATTGAAGAAAAATTAACCGCAAATTTTTATTTTCAACTTTTGCTGTAAAATTGTCGGCAAATTCGGGCAGCAAATTTCAGGTAATTTCAACATCAAATTACCGTCAATTTCAAGCTAAAGTGGTTATAATTAAATAGACCCATCGCTTCATGTGATGGCGCTTCAAAAGCGATCTATACACAGAACAAAGAATTATTGTAATATGAAATGAATGTCACAGTGGTATGTTCGGAAAAGTTTAGATACCTATCGCTACAATTTTTTTTATCTCAAACTATGAACAAACAATTTATTTATAATAATTTATCTTAGTTTTTGGTATTTTTAAGGTCACAATGCCCTACCATAAAAAAAAAAAAAAACGAAAAAAGATAAAATCTTAAAATCATTTAAGGTAGGGCATTACCCCACAATGCCCCCAGCTACGGCGGTGAGTTTAAGTGCATTTTAATTCTACTACTTTTAGGAATATACATAGTTTTGTTCATCCATTTCTAATCTAGTAAATATAAAATCAAATATTTTAGATAGAAACATTAATCTCTACACTTTTCTAACAAATTAAGTTCCGCAGCTATGAAATATTTGAGCTATTTAACTTCATCCCTAAGTGGCGCATTATCAAAACTTCCTAAAAAATGAAATTATTTTGCATAGGATTATCCACGTAAAATATTATAATAAAACTAAATATAAAAAGTAAAAGTTTTAATTTTACTGATTTTAATTACCTTTGGTGAAATCTATAGAAAAATTACTAAATAATTAAATTTGAAAAAGCGCCATCTAGCAAATATTATGTTGAAGTGCAACGGTTCTGTTGGTTTTGTGTAGCGTCAGTTAGGGCTAATAATCTTTCGCTCACTAGATGTCGTTAGTTGGGACTTAAGTGAAGTTATTGTCACAGTGTCATTAATGATGACTGAAATTAATAACTTTTTCAAATTAATTATAATATTGATGATGACTCATCATCATAGAAGAGTTACCTTTTAAATGAAAGTTTTCGGTTTCTTCTTTCTAGTGTACGTAATATGTATGTACACAAAACAATGCCTCTTGCAAAATACTTTTTAAAATATTTGAACACTCTCTTTTAATTTTTCTACTTTTAAGAATATCAATAGTTTGGTTTAATTATCTATTTCTAATCTAATTAATATAAAATGTATCCAATAAGTTAGAAATAAACATTACTTAATCATTTCACTTTTCTTCAACTTCTTCGCGACATGTCAAATATTTTTCAACGTGGTGGCGCCGCTCTGGTGGTAAAAAGGTTATTGAAGTTCTAGCAACGTTTGCCTTTTTCCGCTAGGTACATTTCAGTAATTTGTGCTTTTATAACTAGATGGCGCTAATGGTTGTTAATAATTATTTCAAAGCGAAAAATAAACTAATATAGTACATACTACACCACGTTCTGGATAAAAATTATTAAGCTTAAAAGATAAAAATTTGCACCAAAATGGTAAGAGAAGTATGTACCTACATTATTATTGATGTGATCATAGGTACCTACTTTTAACTAACTACTTATACTTGTAATTTATATTGATACCAGGCAAGTAATGATATAAATGTAATTTTAAAAACAAATCCTTATTTTTATTATTTGTTGAACACGTTGTCTTTGTACAATAGAACCCACATGACACTATCAACCCTAGTTAGAAACCCTTTCGCCCCTTCATCTTTTGCTATACAAAGACTGAGACCCCGAAGATTGAAAACTGAGGGTTCGTAATATAGGTACCTACGTCTGCATTTAGCGATTATTCGTTTCGTTTCGGCAACCTTATCAATATGTCTACAAACAAAACGAAAATAATTCTATTTCTAAAATTCTAATCATCACCTTACCTTTTATATCTTATCAGTTTTATTATCTACAGAATAATAACAATATTAGGTCCTTACATATAAAACTTATTCTTTATATAAAAAAAATCATTTTTAGTACAGTCGGTAGTCCGATGATGTGGCACACAGGCACACAACGGTGCTCTGTACGTAAAAATACTCTGTATTTTAGGCAAAACTTAGTTGTGAATTGAAAAGAACTTTATAGGAACGCAGATATGCAACGTATAAGTTTTTTACTAAGCTTGTGTGTCAGTAACTACTTTAATTTATACTAATTGTATTATTGCTAATTTTATGACGTATGTTTAAAAGAGATGAGATTTTCTTGGACATGGAAAATTTAAATGAATAATTAAAACTCGATCATTTAAAAACACAACCTTTCTGAATGCATACCTACATAATATCATGAAGTAGTGAAAGCGATTTCTTTTTATCTTTCAAAACATTTTTGCATAATGCTTTTTGTAAAAATTTTCATTATACATTGACCCGAATACTGTTCTTTGGTGGCGATGAGCAAGCTTTTAAATTGGAGAGCACTTTATTATATAGGTCGGGGATCGGAGTATACCCTCGGTATACCGACAAAGACAAAAAATCCTCTTTCAATTTTTTATCCCTTTTGTTCCTTATGAAACATATATAGGTACGTAACGTTTCAATAATATTATGTACCTCAGTATAAGAGAGAACTCTAAATGCGTTATAGTAGCGGGGATTTTTAATTTGCTTTTGATATAAAAGTTTTAGTATAACTTTTTTAAACATATTATAGTTTACCCTTATTGTTATTTTTGCAACCAAAGAAGGTTGAATATAATATACATACTTATTACATAATATGTATAAGCAATGATGCTTCGCGCCTAATACTGAAAATAAGAAACATAGCGACCTAAGAGTGGCGGCTAAAAGAGTCCTTTCATGTCCAGTGATGGATAAAGAAATGATGACGATGATGATAATGGCAATACATACATACATAAACACTCACACCTGTCACCCAGAGGGGTAGGCAGAGACTACGGACTTCCATTTGGCACGATCCTCTCGCCTCCTTTAATACCTACATATACCTACGCATACATACTCATCGGTTAATGGTACCTACTCTTAATTTGGCCCATCTTCAATATATCGCCAAATTAGTCCATAAACTTTCGTTAAGGGCGTCCCTTGTCGACTCTGCCGTTAACTTCTGCATCATATTTGCTTTGTCACTCTTTCCTCGTTCATTCTTTCTACATGACCAAACCACCGAAGTTTCTTAATCCTGGTCACAACAAACCGGTTAAAGGCGATAAAATAACGTTAATTCATTTGATTTTAAAAAAGTAGTTTATGTAAGGAAGTCATGTAGAGTCTTTGAATTTTTCCCAAACACAGATATTTCAATCATGCCATCATTAGCGTAAAAAAATATAATTTTACTTTAGTAAAGCCAATGACGTACGTTGACAAAAGCATGTATTATTATGCACATTATTACCATACAATATTTTTTTGGTAACATCAGTGTTATCAATCAATAATCTATTTTAAGTAATATAAAATGAATAAGTAAAGAAAGAACACCTTGAGCTAAACAAGTTTTTTTACAATAATTTTGTAATACGTATATTGCCATTGCACTACGTAGTGCAATCGGTATCACTATCATCTCATGCGCATACTAACGATGCTGAGCAAAAAAAAAATACCCACATAATATATTGAATCACAAAAACAATTTTTTGATATGACTGCCTCGTTGGTCTAGTGGAGAAATTCTCAGTAGCAGCCCGGAGCCAGGGAGTAATCGGTGTTTCACCTCCGTGTCTCGGAAAGCACGTAAAGTCAATGATTCTGCGCCTGATCTCTCTCTGGTCGTGTCGGTTTGCCATTCCATTAGACTATGAGGGTGAGGGAATAGAGAGTGCACCTGTGGTTGCGCATACACTCGGGCAATATAATCCTGTCCTGCGCAGAAGCAGATGACTATAGTCTCCGTTGAGACTGGCCACCGTGACCGGCTATGTGGTATAAAGTAGATTTCTCATCTGGTTGGGCTGCATAAATATATACAAGAAAATGATAAATATAATAAAATAAATAAATAAACAATACACAAATAAATACAAACCCAACCAGATGGAAGCCCTCGGCAGGAGAGACCAAACGGCCGAGGATTCAGGGGAAAGGGAAAGAAACCGGCGGACGATGCGGGCGGTATCGAGGAGCAACGCCTTCTGCATTTGAGCCTGGAGCGGTCTCTCACGAAGTCCTAGTCGCCTCAAATGACTCAAGAGGCTGACCGGGATTAGCACATTCGCAGAAACAACTACATAATATATACATAATACTTTCGGTCGGCAGACCACCCCACATGTCGGTCACCTAGTGAGCCAGGTCCAGATAGTTTGTTCGCTTATCTGTTTCGGCTTTCACAAGATTCTCGTTATAGGGAAAGGTAATGTAGACCAAAAATATCAAGCGTATTCGCGAATAGTCCTGTCTGCGATGATGGCCCGGTCCCAGTAGAGCTTGGCGCGGTCATTTTCGAGCACGGCTTTCGCCGTATATTTATAATAACGCAGCTTCCGATCGACGAGACCGTGTTTCCGAGCGAGCTTCTGGTGTAGAATCCTGGCTACTAGGTTGTGCCTGTGCAAGTACTCAGAGTTAGAAAGCGTCGAACAACCGGAGACGACATGCCTAAGTAACTCACCGGGATGGCGACAAGCTCGACAGATGTCGATTATTATTGTTATCATTATTATGTATAATTATATCCTCAAACCAATAAATGTACCTACGCATCTATCTTTCTTTGTTGGTCTGAAATTGTATAGCTACAAATTTGATTTGGACTTTACGAATGATGTTGATATTAATAGGCGTTATAAGGCGCAATTATTGTTTTTAATAAAAACATAAAAAGGTATAAAATATTATGATGTTAATTTGAATTTACTTTAAAAAAACGAATCATCCGCAGATGCCATGGAATTATCATTACTGCCAGCTGAATGTTGAAGTCATAATGCAGCTCATTAATGCGCAGCTCGCTTTTGTAAGTACGAATGTCCCTCACCTCGACCCATGAAGGAGTCCAATTGTCTTGGTAGTTATCTTATCACAAAGATATTTTAACTGACACTGAGTAACTAGGTACTTGATTGCTGAAATATGGAACTGCATATGTCCACACAAGATAATATTAGTATAAGTTATAAATAAATATTAGTTTATACATATTTTAAGATCAACTTACAGTCTTAACACTACGCTCATTAGTCGCTACTGAAATGATATTCATAAGAATTTTTAAGGAAACCTCTGCAATAAATTTTTGCAACAGCTGCAAGCGTGTTACATCAATAGGTACCTTACTTAAGCAATTCCGATGTTGTTTGTTATAAAAGTAAGAGTAGTTATGAGATGGTGACATACATAGTCGGTGGTAGGAATCCTTTGCTGTCAAGGAGTCCGTTTGGGCACCACCCTCTAACGTATTACCGAAACACAACAGTGTTTATTAACGTAATCTTGTAATAGCTGGTGTGATGGCAGACTGTAAGGTCTGTAAGTACATTTATCACAACTGTTCTATAAAATAATGTTGTTTATGTACTGTACGGTTATATCATTTATTACCTTGATAAAATTAATACATCCTTATAATGCGCCTAATTCAGACAATATAATATAATTGAAAATTAAAGTTATAACCTATATACATACCACTGCTGAGCATAGCGCTTCCCTTATTTTTTATAGAATAAGGTTGAGAAACGCATGCAGTACACCTCACGGCTCACGGTAAGTGAATGCTGTGGCCCATAGACACCTACATACATACATCCTGCATTAAGAATTCAAGTGTGGCACATCCACACTTTAATTTTTCTGTTGTCATACCTGAGGACTAAGGTAGAATGCCTCGTTACCAGTAAAAAATATCTCCCGTTCTCTTCATTCACCATACGAAACACAGCAGCTTTTTATCATGTAGTAAATGCATATATTTTAGTGGGTCTGCCACGTTAAACATCATTCAGACACTTCAAAGATGGCAATGAAGCAGTTAGACTGCCAGGCTGCTCCAGTGCACTTTAGCGAACTTAACATGTAATTTATTTCTCACACATGCAGGTTTCCTCACAGTGTTTTGTTCACCACCCATTTTTCTCATTTGCTATATTATTATTTACATAAAATTGCAACTAACAGTTTAGTTCGTGCTAGCTGGGGTCGAACTTGGGTTGCTGGCGTATTATGAAATTTATAGAGAGCGCTTAGCCTCCGAGTTACCATGGCCCATTTAGCGTATTAGCCTAAGAATATAAAATTCAGCTTTTATACCATGACGTACAGTTACAGTTTATTAAAGTTTAAGGGCGGACACCCTTACAAGGGGTTGCCACTATACTAAGTGTCTAACAATGGATGACGTTATTTCTAATATTATTCCAAAGAAAATATAAGAACATTACCCTTTATACTTTGACAAATTTAAGTTGCTATTTTATACACCTTTGTTACCTGCCAAAGCCACCATGATCCAAACTTCATAGTATCCCATCGTTCCTACCTATGTTGGGAGCATGAGCAATCACGGGCTCCTGCTCTATATATGTCGCAGTGCAGTGAATCCACTAACCCATATCGTGGTTATCGTAAGAGGCGATAGATGGAAATGAAACAGGAGACGGGCAGCAGTATCTTCCTGTTAGCAACTCAAAATAATAAAGAAAACTGCAAACCCCAAAACGTTCAGCAGTAGAATTTTGATATTGTAATAAATGAAAAAAAAAAGCGTTACATTTATTGTAATTATAAAAAAATCACAAAAGAATAGGCGTTTTCTCCAGTTTGTCAATAACTTTTTCACGAAATTGACTAATTACCAAAGATTTTAAGTAACAGGGCGGTTGAAAAGTTCGCGGCCTAAGGTACTTAACGATGAGTAATTAGCTTGTTACTCATGTCACTAGTTGCAACACTCGGTAGTATTATAAAAGCAATCACTAATTAAGTTTGCACTCATAGTTCAATTATTTATTGAACAACAAACATCACCATGTCAGCCGAATCTCGAAATTCTCGGAATTTTGAACACCGCGCCGTGATAAAATTCCTCGGAAAGGCATTTTTGAAGAGATGTCATCGGTTCTTCAGGATTCTGCGCCTTCATATAAGATGGTGAAAAAATGGGCCCGCATATTTCAACAAGGACGAGAGAGCTGTGAAGACAAACTTCGCCCGGGCCGCCCTGTCACGGTACTGACCGAAGAAAACGTCCGAAAAGTCGAAAAAATCGTTCTGGCTGACCGTATAATTAAATCGTGGCAGATTTCTGAAGAACTGCAGATTAGCAAAGAACGAATGGGAGAAATTTTACATGAACATTTGAAAATGAGAATAATTATCGCGCGCTGGGTACCGAAAATGCTCACACCGCTCAACAAGCAACGTCGACTCGCAAGTTGTAAAGATTTTTTGGAGCTAGTCGGCGATAACAAGGAAGACATTTAGCAAAGGATAATCACCGCAAATGAAACATGGATTCGCCAATATGATCCGGAGTCCAAACAAGAGTCCTTGCAATGGATAAAAAAAGGAGAAAGGCCGCCGAAGAAATTCAAGCTGGAAAAGTTGGCGTCCAAGCTAATGGCGACTGTTTTCTGGGATAGCGAGGTAATTTTGCTTATTGACTACCTACCTACCCAGAGGAACTACGATGAATGGCCAATATTACGCCAATTTATATACTCAGGTTTGCGAGGCTTTTGTACAGAAACGACGTGGGAAACTGACGCGCTGAGTGCTCATTCTGCAAGACAACGCGCCCGTTCACACCGCACATGTTGCGAGGCAAGCCCTGAAAGACACGGGGTTCTCAGAGAAATAATAATTTTTCAAATTGAAATTTTTTTCCTGTTTTCCAATTTGAAAAAGGACTTACGGGGCCGGAGATTTGCAGATGACAACGAAATGAAAGCTGCGGTTTATCGTCATTTTGAAGAGAAAGATACAGAATATTTTTTGGGTGGGTTAAAGGCATTGTATGCGAGATGTGGGAAATGTATTTAACCTGAAGGCGATTATATTGAAAAATAAAAATAGAAACCATATATTTTCTTTCATTAAGTACCTTAGGCCGCGGACTTATCAGCTGCCCCTCGTAAGTGTAAGTAAGTGGTATTATACACTCATGAACAAATTTAGAGGAACGCAAAAAATATGTTTAATTTCTCCTGTTGCAATAGTGTAGGTATATTTGTTATAGTGCGTACTGGCCACAAACATTAGTAAATGCTTTTAAAAAAAAGTTTTGGAATGTTAATTTTAGTGCCATTTATCATATATATATATATAGATTTGTTTTTATGCATGATAATGATAATGCACGCCTTCATACTGCGGCTGTAGTTATCGAATACCTTCTAGACGTTGAAATCAATGCTATGGGGTGGCCAGCGCACCCGCCCGACATAAACCCCATAGAGCATGTATGGGATAAGCTTGGCAGACAAGTTAAGGAAATAAATCCTGCCACCATTAACTTGAATGGAACGCAATCTCTCAAGATTTTATTGATAACTTGATTAGGAGTATGCCAAAGAAACTAACAGCAGTCGAAGAGCTAGAGGGGGCAACACTAACTACTGATTATAGCCCACGTTATAGCCTTTCCTAAGCTGAAATGTTTTTTTCCTGTAAAATGTTTTTTCTTAATTTGGATGGTTTTTATCATATTGATCGTTTGGTTTTTCGATATTTCGAATTTTAAATTAACGAATAATAAGCAAAATTCAATTTAATAAACTTAATTGTTACAAATATCCATGATATCTTGTTTTATACACACTTTTTTTACGTTCCTCTAAATTTATACATGGGTATATTATGTTTTTGATATTCAATATCAACATAACATCATACATTGTGCATTTAAAATGTCGACAACTATTTCCAATGCAATTGACATTTGTCCATTAGAAACCAGTCTTGCCCGTGTTGTCTATACAGCACGTGTATTCCATTTTTTAGATGTATCAAATTAAATTAGTTTTAAAATAAACCTAAAAGAACTTTCAAATTGAATTATTCAATAAATTAAAAGAACATAACTGTTTTATAAACAAGACAAAATACTTTTTTGAGAATTTTGTATGCGGAGAGTTCGTGTTACAAGTAAGTCGGCCTTCGAGTGTCGTCGCGTTAGACAACAAACTACCACACTAGTGTGATCTCTTACATCATCAACAGGATTACCTAAGCGTTATTTAGCATGTTTACCTCCTCAGGTCAGTAGAGTATCTGTTGCCACATAGATAAAGTTAAACTTAGTAATTTTAAATACCTTATTATACATTGAGTTTTACAATATTCGTTAAAATTACGGGTATACAAAGGGTTGAAACAGCCCCTGATAATTTAGAAAAAGGCATGTTCTTCCATTTCTCTAATACGTACAAGTGTCAATAATTTTTTTTATTTCATTAAATAAATGACGTTAATCTTTTTTCCACCAAATATATTTTATCAAATAAATGTGCTTACCTTTAAATTACTTCATTTTTTTCTAAATAAATAATTACATGTACTGTATGTATTTAGATTTACACTTTTTTATTTGTTTGTTTAGATTATGATCAAAAAGTAAGATAACTTTTTGATTATAATCTCTACCAAGATAGTTATGGTGCATTCATTGTTTCGTAATATTTAACGTGATGACCTACTTTAAAGAAAATTCTGGTTGGTACCTACATAGTAAACTGATACCGATGTCATCTCGATTTATGAGGTAGAGCAAGTAACGCTAACGTAATGTTTACAAAGGACGCTCTTGTATGAACCACTTATTAATTTAAAATATTTTCTTAATTTTGTAGAGACTTTTAAAATAATGCACACGCACATCGCAACTCGCAAGTAACATCTATGTAATTGTAAAACAATAAAGTATTTTTTAATTATTAGTACAGGTGAAACAATCTGGAAACTTATTCTTTTAGTGCTTAAAAGTTAGTCTTAAGTCTTAGTCCCTTGTATAAATTAATATATTTAATCTTTTAAGTACAAATATAATGTGAATGTACCGACAAATTCCAAGTAATCTTTTATTCCACATCTCAAGGGTAATAGGTGACACATAAAAGTAAGCGAGGGGAGCTCCAACTAACTCTAAACAAATTATGATTTTTATATTTACGCGAATACTACATATGGAATTTTACGGATTTTATCGCGTTTAATTTTAACTTTTTTTTTAATTTCCGACGTTTCGGACACTACAGCGGTGGTCACGTGGGGACTGTGGTGTTTGACGAAATCCGAATAACACCGTCAGTCATACTGTGTATAGAAAAAAGATCCATACTAACCGATATTTAAACGCTGAATCTCACCACCATCCTTTACAGTTAGCTACCATGGGAAGATCTGTGTTTCAGAGAGCATAAGCTATTTGTGACAGTAAACACCTGGCCGCCAAGCTCCAGCACGTCAAGCAAGTTTTGAACAACAACAAGCTTCGAGTCCCGCACCTAAGTCACAGTGACCGAGCGAAACCGGCCACGGACGAGCATGTGCTATACAGCCATATGTCAGAGGTCTTGAAGTGTGCTTCCATTAAAACAGCGTAGATCGGACCTAAAATTAATAATTAAAAGTTGGAGATAGTCTTCGTTACCTACATCAGGGCGTCATATAACGCCCCCTCCCACCCCCCACCCCCCAATCCCGTGACCATGGGTGCTGTAAAGTGTCTGAAACGTCAGGAATTAAAAAAGTTAAAACTAAACGCGATAAAATCCGTAAAATTAATTTTCATTCATCTAAACAAGTTTTATACGACTTTCGAACCGGGTTTCGGATTCGACCTCTAAAATATTACACTTGGACTTTAATCCCATTATGAAATCTTTATTTAAGCCTTTGAGGATGACAATAACATACAACTGGACTGATATAAAATAACCCTTCTACAATCCACAACGAGTTAGTCCACATCATAAGGAAATATGCAACACTATCCATTACAAATTACGCTATTATACAAAAATTAAATATTTCATAAGCATACGAATTATAACCTTATATCACATAAAGTTTAAAGGCGTGCCTACAAATTAATACGCCAACAAATAGCCAATGTTTAGCATCATTAATAATGTAGAGCTACTATAGCAATCACAGAAAAAAAACATCATCAATCAACATGACTCACGAAATATATGATATCCTAGTAAAATGTATGTAAAACGGCTAAAACACAAGTGGGTGGTTGTGGGTTTTTAGGTCTAAATGTGCTCTCGTAGTGTCTAGAACGGCATCTAAATCTACCGTCGAACATATTTTTAGTCCCTATAGAATAGTCGGAGTTAGTTACTTCATGGTTAAGTATACTATAGGCACACTATTGGTAGTTCATTGCTATCATCATCGTTACAGCTCATTGCTGAACATACGCCTCCCGCAAGGAATACCACAAAGCACGCTCCTGAGCACCTGCCTCCACCGACTTGTCTGCATGTCGTACCAGGTCGTCGCTCCATCTAGTGCGGAGCCGAGAACGGTATCATCGACCATCGGTATATGACCGGCCCATTACCACTTCAGCTTACTGATGCGGATATCCTCATTACGAATTCTATCACGCAGAGAAACTCCCAGCATAGCCCTCTCCATAGCTCGGCGAGAAACTTTTAGCTTATTCATACGGCCAGATGTAAAGGACCACATAGAAGAGCCACACACACACATCATCATCACACACATACACACACACGCACTTATTTAGTACTTATTTTCTGTGCATTTCATCGTTTTCGACAGTTATTGGAAAGTGTCACCGGAGTCTAAATCGTCCAGGTCTTGTGGTTAGGTTTTATTCATTAACTGTCAATAGTAGAGTTCAACCAAATCTTAGATACGATGATTAAGTCTATTTCTTCTTACAGTTGAAAGATTTGTCATAATCGCCACGCTTGACAGGTCAATTGATGGTAGCAATACCACGTTTCCCACTTTTGAGACAGATTTTCGTCGGAGATTATATCGGCATATCTATCTTGAGGTCTTTCTGTCATTTACCATATTATGTCATTTTCTACGATACCCACGGGACGTTATGGGGTGATGGATTCCCTTCCACCGCTATTACACAGTGAACTTACCACCACACGTAACACGCCTATTGCTTACAATGATTTTAGCCATAGATTTATTCTAACAGCAGTTTATAATAAATCTATAGTTTTAGCAGTTTTAAATCTCTGCAGACAGAGGGACAACTGAATAGAAGTGAGCTATAGAAATAAAAAAGCCTTATTTTAGACAGTTTATATTTATTTTCAGTATCGTTTTAATCGACGGTTAGATTGAAGGGACACGCAGTGTCGCAGCATAATTACACTAATCGTTGCCATTTTGTCTCGAAATGGTTTGGATTCGTCGCGGAGGCGGTAATTCCGTCCTCATTTAATTCCAATTCTAGCTCCGTAATTAAACTATGGGAACCCAGTTAAGGAGTTTTAAAAGTCTGTTTATACATATTTGGTACATGCTATTATTTCGGTTCATACGATATGGATTAACGGTATATATCCGCAAATCAAAGCTAGATAAGGAAACTTTATTTTGTTCCATGTTAGAAGATAATTACCTCACAATATCATGAAATGCATCGGTGATTTGTTTCAGAGACATAACGTAGTGTTCTCTTATATCCATAGCCGGTAAAAATATGTGTATTCTACACGTTATAATATGTGAAATAGAACTTATTTGTCCTTTTTTATGAATTGTTGCGTAGTTTGTATGTTCTCTACTTAGACTTAGACTTACATGGCCTAAGGTTCTCTACGGGCTCGCATGTTTTTATTTATTTTATTTAGTATATATAATACTCTGTTATGAATTTTTGGAACGAAGTTCTTTATCGGACGGTATGATTTTGGGGGCTAGGCGAGAAAAAGTGTAAGATTTTTCCGTCACGACCCCTTCTGTCGTAGTGTAGATGGTGTAGACGGCCTGGCGGCTTTATGGAAGCGAGATGGAATAATATCCATCTCCCTCGCACTTTTTCTTATCTTGCCATGAAAGAAATATTATTTTATTTTAAATGACGCTTAGATTGCGTGTAATTTGTTACGATTGGATTTCATGGGTTTTTTTTTGCGAAACCCTATATCTTTTTCTAAAATAATAGTAGCCTAAGTTACTTCTTATAAGATCAGCTAACTGACAGTGAAAGTCCCGTCAAAATCGGTCCAGCCATTTCGGAGATTAGCCGGAACAAACAGACAGACAAAAATTCAAAAAAATTGTGTTTTTGTTATAAGTATCGTATATACTTTCAGACACTTTAATTTTATTTATTTGTATAGATATTATATTTCTGTTTTGGTTTCATCTTATTTTTAAATCAGTACCTAATTTCCAGCACAAAATTGAATGATTTATGCGTTTTTAAAATTAATTTCCCCTGTATCGTGGAGGCGATCTACATACATAAATAATTGCACATCGACAAAAACCTTACCATTAAGTAATATAGGTTAATATAGGTTCAACTTTATAGTAGAGCAATTTTTTTAAATTGAAACCGACCCTAAATAAATTTCGGCCAGTAGAGTGGCATCAAAGATATTTAAAATTTAATTTTAAAATGAATAATAGACACTTCGTCTAAATTATGACTTCCGCTTAACACTTCCCGACAGACTATTAAAAAGCAGCTTGAAACTGTGGTACGAGTAGGTGGGAGATGCGCGTGCGCCAAACTCGTCCGGCAATTTAACAATCACTGTGAAGCCCTGATGTCAGATAATATGGGAGATGGATGTCACTAATCAGCGCGCACGCATAGCCAGATGTGATGAAACAATTCAAACACTAAGTCTCTTATTTAGCATTTAAATTTACTCTTGCAAATACGTTGATGAAGCAAACTCCTCTTTGTACAAAATAAAAATGATAAATTCATACGAGTACATTGTTACTGCACCGTCCAAGAGTAGAGTAATAGTTTTTAAATGACTATGGAGAATGTTAACAATTCGACTGTATGTTCTAATTCTTATTTTATGTAACACAATATCTTCAAGATAACATTACCTTTAATTTATAAGTTTTCTTAGGCGCGACGGTGAGTAGCGTCAAAGTTACAAGGCTTCTGTTTTCGATCGTTAATTCACCTTCATCTTCTAGGTGGTAGGACTCCGTTACAACTAAGGAGTCCGTCTGGGTAATCACCACCCTCTTACCTATTTCTGCCCCCAAACAACAGCTATGTTCCGATCTGAAGACTATATAGAGCCAGTATAATTACAGGCTGTGAGGCATTCCATCTTATTCCTCAGGAGGTAGAGCCTCTGAACATCTGGAGCCTTCTTTGTTTAAATTTGTTTGCAGGTGTCCATGGACAGCAGTATGCACTGCAGTAGCTATTTACCATCAGGTGGATGTTAGTTCTCATATCCGCATATCGTCCTTACTATGGGAAAGACCATGAGATCTACTTTGTCCTCCGAGGAGGTTACTAACCATTATATCCTTCCAAGTAGTTTTATACCTATCTTTTATTCTGAGGAGTGTCAAAATAACTCCTGATTAAAATGATGTGTGGAAAATATATAAAAAAAAAATATTATTTTTACAAGAGAATAAAAAACTTGGTTATGTTTAGCAAAAATCAATAAATAATAAATATCAATAAAACGACGAACGACGAAAAACTTTGAGACACTATTGTTCACTTTACAGTTCATTAATTGTATTCATTGTGTAGTTACGGGAGCAGCTTCCACCGCTCCCAGCGGGATCGCAAAATCACGAATGAGGCCGCTCCTGTATGCCTTACCAAAATATCCAACAAAGGAAACATAATAAAATGTTGAAAAATGGGATCAACATAAATTTTTTTATTAGATTTTTTTAATTCACGTTGTCTTAGCAAAAAATGGTACCTACACTTATTGCTTAACTTTCATTTTAGAATGTTTTGTTTCAATGAAACTTTATTAATTATAATTAAAAGAAATAAATTGTTCTTGATCGCGACAGTATCGATGATAAAATATAATTTACAACAGTATCGTTGTCGCCAAACGACCGAGTTCATTAAAATTAATAGTCTCTCATCAACAAAGCATGCTAACTGTAACACGGTAGTAGTTTTAATCGGGCTCAATAAATACAACAGTACTTAGTTATTCCTGAGTCTGTTACATTTATGTCCATGATACATCGGCATGCTTTAGACATAATTTAATCCACATTCCATCTAATTTACGAAGCCTACGGTTGCTTATATATACGAACTATTTGCCACCTCCGGTTTAATAAAATATTTGGATCATGGAACAGAAAATACCTATTTATAATAATAGTATTATAGTTTAAATAACTGTTAGTTTAAATACAGATGAAAAGCAATAAAACTATTATTGGGTAATGCTATAGAAATACCCAAATAATAGTTCTCTTGCTTCTCATCTATAGTTTTATTGCTTTCATCTGAACAGAGGATAATATTATATTGAATTATGTCACGTAGACGATTAACAATCCTCGTCTTCAGGATACCTTTACGATATGCTACTCACACACACACACACACGCACGCACGCACGCATGCACGCACGCACGCACGCACAGACACACACGCACACACACACACACACACACACACACACACACACACACACACACACACACACACACACACACGCGCGCACTCCACTCCCACTCGCAAACATTACATCTCCATCTGTAGTCGGTTTTTTCGAGCAATATGAACAAAGCAACCAATGTCCCTTCAGCCTAACTATATATGTTTTGCTGCGGATTTCTTCATCAAGGTTTTTATCACGGAGAGTACCTAACTTCCAAGTTAAACCACTTCATAGCTCTCTTAAATAACTTTGAGCTTTCTTATCTTACATACAAGCATTTAATTTAATGTTGTTAATTTGTATTAAAATAAACCTGTTATAAGTTATAACAGTACAACAGATAGATAGATATATTTTATTATTTCTTGTTCGATGTGCTGGTTGACAACACTGAAGGATATTACAATACATATTTCATCTACATTTGTTAGTGTTTTATTAATTAGCAAATTAATAAAATTAAGATTTATGCTAACGCAACGCTTTTCAGTGTGTAAGTTCAGCGAACTTTTTATCAGTATGTCACCTTTTATAGTGTTATGTAAAAATGTCTACTAGCAATTTTATCTACGGTTACTCAATTTGAATTCCATATATAGCCATTGCAATAATTTTCAAGGCTCCTTTTGCTTTTTTTGTTTTTAATTATGCCTTGAAAAATTATAAATTCTGCAAAACGAATCACCTGGATATCTTTTTGTATGTATTTGAGAGGTTATTCTCTAAAGACTTCTATTTTTTCTATGTTTAATTTTTATAGATACTAGCACACAAGCCACCAGATGGTAAGTGGATGCTGTGGCCCATAGACATCTATATCTAAATTCTACATAATATACTATAGTTTGTCGTTTCATTGATTAAAAATCAAAATGCAAATGCGTTGTTACCCCTGAGGACTAAGATGGAATGCCTCGTTTCCAGTAAAAAGGTCCTCCGTTTCTTTACACTCACCATACGAAACATAGCAGCATTAAGCTGCTATATCACGCAGGTATTCTGTGAGAGCGTGGACCTTCCACGGTCGACCCAACCCATTCTGCTACCAATGGTTACGTATTTTAATTTGCGAAATAGAATTTCGCATATAGATGATTGAAATTCGGCACAATCTTAAAATGTGGTTACTTCTATAAAAACGTGGATTAAAATTCGCATTTTCGCCAAAAATACGGAACTCTACGAGGGCGACACTGAAAGTTTTTAGAACTGGCCACTTGTAAACGATGTAATAAAAAAATAAGTTCAAATTTTGAAAATGGAACTCTTTGCCAATATTATTGTGTATGTATTTTATTAATTTGTCATTTGTTGATGATTTGGCGGCAAATTGAAAATTGTCTGTGTCACGTCAGCATGAATTGAACGCGAAAAAATTTTCCTACAATGATTTTTTACGACTTTCGATGTCATTTAAGTCAACAAGAAAGTTATGATAGACTTCGATTGGCCTTTCACGATGAAGCCCCATCTCGTGCCATTGTTTACAACTGCTTTAATGAGTTTAAACGTGGTCGCACTAATCTCACCGGTGATCTGCGTGAGGGACGGCCTTCTACGGCGACGACTGAAGATAACATCAGTGTTGTGCGGCGTATGATAGAGACTGACAAAAGAGTGACTTATCAGCAGATTCGGACAAGCTTAGGCATCGGTATGAGTCAAGTGGACAAAATCCTCCATGAGCATTTAGGATTTTCATGGAGGATTTTGTCCACTATTTGACACATGACCGGGCACAAAGATTCAGGAAGCTTTGTGCCCGGTGGATACCTCATAATTTGACAGAGGCCCAAAAACTCCGTCGTGTTGATTAGTGTCGTGAAATGTGGTTCAAAGATTTAACGGACGTGACTCAAATGCTGTGTTCGACATACTTACGGGTGACGAATGTTGGATTTATTGTTATGATCCTGAAACTAAGAGACAGTCTGTTGTCTGGCTGTTTCCTTCCGAGGAGTTGCCAACTAAAGTGAAGAGAGGTCGAAGCGAGGGAAAAAAGATAGTGGCCTCCTTCTTCGGAAGGACAGGTCATTACGCAACAATTGTTTTAGAGGATCGAAAAACAGTTACTGCAGAGTTCTACATTAACAATTGTGTGCCACTTGTCTTGGAAAAAGTTCGGGAGAAACGACCTCGCAGTAGGATCCTCCTTCACCACGACAACGCCTCGTCGCACACCGCCAAGCAAACAATCAACTACTTGGCGACGTCAGACGTGGAATTACTGGGTCACCCGCCCTATAGCCCCGACCTTGCGATTTTTATTTATTTCCGAATATAAAAGAAAAACTTCGAGGAAAACGTTTTATGGACGCGGAGGAAGCAGTGGCTGCGTTTCAAAATGCCGTCGAAGAGACCCCTAAAGACGAGTAGGCAAAGTGCTTTTCTCAGTGGTTCCATCGGATGCAGCGATGTATTGATGTAAATGGACACTATTTTGAAAATATATAATAAAACTAATAACTTGCTAATTTGTTCAGTTTTTATTTTCTTAGAACTTTTAGTGTCACTCTCGTATATTATTCAGTATATTATGCATTTAGCCGATTTTTACCTGAGATTTGTACTGTAATAATTTCAAACTTTTTGATTCAAACTTATACTTTAGGCTAACTAACTGTAGATACTCGTAATATTTTTAATAGTGAAGGATCTCGAGTCTTATTGCGTGCAATGCAATTATAAAACGTAGTTAGTAAATGTAATTGTTTAATTTCCTGGAAATGTTAAAAACTTGATGCAGTCATCTGTGTTTGGAGACAATGCGGTGTGTAGTCAGCGTGATATGAAACAATGGCTCCGTGGAGTCGGGAGGGCGAAGACACGTATTATCAAAGTTAACGAGAGTAAGTGACTTTAATTGTATTTATGGCATTAACATGACACAATAGACCCCGTCACCAGTGTGAATCTGTCGCCACTGAGCTACGTCCCTTACTACAGTTGGTAGTTCGTATTTTAAATCAGTTTGTGTTTGATTACATTAACATTCGTAAGCGATGACTAGTTAGACGAATATTTTGTTCTTTAGTTTAACACCATTACGAAATAAGGTTTTTGTTGCGGCTAGTGGCATAGCGGCGGCCCGTAAATTGCATTCTAAAGGCGATGTTCTGTTATGTCCTATACATAGGCATAAAACATAAACAATATAGCAGTATGTCAAACTTGACTGCCTCGTTGGTCTAGTGGTTGTATTAGTGCAACTGCTGATCATGAGGTCCCGGGTTCGAATCCCGGGTCGGGCCAAAAAAATCAGTTATTGAGCTTTTCCATCAAGAAACTCTCAGTAGCTGCCCGGAGTCAGGAAGTTGGCGGTGTCTCACCCCCGTGCCATGGAAAGCACGTAAAGCCGTTGGTCCTGCACCTGATCTCTCTCCGGGTGTGTCGGTTTACCGTCCCATCGGACTATGAGAGTGAGGGAATAGAGAGTGCACCTGTGCTTGTGCATACACTTGGGCACTATAATCCTGTCTTGCGCCGATGGCTAGTCTCCCCTGAGGCCGGCCGCCGTGACCGAAATTCGGCCTGGAGGACATTATTACATGTCAAACTTGTATTACACGCTCACATTTACTTCGCGAAAAATGTGAGATTTCTTTATATTTAAGGTAAGTTAAGATTAGGATGAATATTATACTCATAATATGGTTATAATGGTGGTGATGGTGATGTCCTGGTGTAGCTCTGATGGAATCGTTTGCCGGTGGGAATCACTCCGCAAATGCCTTATATGCCGTATACACAGGTGTTAGTAGGATTCCTGTGGGTTCCGTATAAATTAGGTACTTAAGTATCTAATTCGTATAAATTTCACAAAAAAAAATATGTTTGTGCAATTCATAAATTATAGGTAAGATAAGCACCGAACACTAGTCTAAGTTCGTCAGATTGAAGGAGAAACTTAACTTTGCAATGGAAACGTTCTCTTACTTACATTAATCACCATCACAGTATTGATGCTCCAACAGCAAATCTATTCCATCCATCCATTACAGCCTATAAAAGTCCACTGCTGAACATAGGCCTCCCTCATAGATTGCCTCATGGGGAGATTTTGCCATAGTTGTCACGCTTGGCAAGCGGGTTGGCAACAGCAGTTTTTATTATTTTCATTTGTTATCAGGAAGATGCTGCTGCCCATCTCCCGTTTCATTTTCCCTCTGTCGCCTCTTACGACACCCTCGGGACGATATGGGGTAGTGGATATTCTCATGCAGCAACAGCAAATTCATTACAGCCCTTCACAACTCCACTGCTGAACATAGGTCTCTCTTAAGGAATGCCACAAGCACGGTCCCGAGCCACCTGCATCCATTGACTTCCTGCATGTCTTACCAGGTCATCACTCCATCTAGTGGGGGGACGCTCTACACTTCGCCTGCCGGTACGAGACTGCCACTCGAGAGCCTTTCTTCCCCATCGGTTGTCGGTTCTTCGAGCTATATGGTCGGCCCAATGCCACTTCAGCTTACTAATCTGTTGGTCTATGTCGGTTACTCTGGTTCTACTGCGGATATCCTTGTTTTTAAGTCTATTACGCAGAGAACCCCCAACCAAGCCCTCTCCATAGTTCGCTGAGCGACCTTGAGCGTCCTCATACGCCCAGCAGTGAAGGACCACGTCTCAGATCCATAGGTCATCACTGGCAACACGCACTGGTTATACAATCTAGTTTTGAGGTTTTGAGGTATGCCTGAAGAAGATGTGTCGTAATCTCCCGAACGCTGCCCAGCCGAGTTGAATTCGTCGATTGACCTCTCGGTCGAAGTTGGACTTACCTAGTCGGACTATTTGTCCCAGGTAAACATACTCGTGTCAACAACTTCGAGCTTAGTGCTCCCAACAAATAAAAGTTTGCAATAGCAAAAAATGTTTTTCTATATGACAAAACTAGCCATTAACGATTTTCCTTTAACTGGGCTATGAGACCTTGCTTTTTGCCAAATTTCATGATTCTAGGTTAACGGCAAAATAACTCGTCAAAATCGTAGTAGTACAGTAGGTAAGTTTTCTAGTATAAAAATATGTTACAGAGATAGTCTTATCTTTAGATTGTTTTGATTTAGAAGCTTGAATTTTTGCACCTTCAAGGTAACTCAGTATTTAATATTGATTTTAGCTTTAAACCTTTACCTGTTTCTGAGAAAAATGGCCCTTACAGACGAACAGACAGACGGGCAACAAATTGATCCTATAAGGATTTCATTATTTTCTTTCAGGTAGGTACGGAACAAAAACATCGGCTTATAATCAATACTGATTCATTGAAACAATACAATGGGGACCATCGTCACAATTCATTTACTAACATGTAGACGATGTTAAATTTGAGATATTTACTTTCTTAAAAATATCTGTGTCAAGCAAATAAACTACGGGGTCACTTACGTAGGTACTGCATAATTAGTCTTAGTGCTAATGAACTTAATTAAGAAAAAGAAAAGCCAAAAAGAAGCCAATTGCAATATATTGCTAATTTGCTCCTGTTTCTTCTAACATTTACTATGTTATAAAATAATTTTACCTTATGAGAAATGATTATGCTACACCATGAAAAAGTTTTTTCAATTAGTATACACATAAAACAAAATTTTGCATTATAAATGAATTTCATAAGTCCTTAATAAAAAATATTACGGGAGTCACACTGCGAATCAAAGTTGCTCGTCATTCTGTGATCGTTAATAACTCATTATAGATCAGCAATAAAAATGAGCAAACGAGTAGCTCGACTAAATTAATTGGATTCGCATAATATGTACAGAACCGTGAAATTTATAAAAAAAATTAAATAGCAAATTCTTGGGTTTCCCTTCTCAACCTGTCTATGGATAGGTAAGTTGAAAACTCGCTTTAAGCGAAGGAACGTGGGTGTTCTTGAGCACGTACGCCTATATTTTGTAAATTAGAAGTACTTTTCCGCATGATCACACAAGCCGGTTTCCAAAAGGCATATTACCATGAATCACATATACATATACATCCTTTTGCCAAAATGTACGGAAGCCCAAAGAATATAATTTTCCGTACTCAGGGCTGAAAGGTGTTGTTAGAAATGTAAGACAGTGTGACTTTTATCCCCACTAAACATGAATATATGTGACTTAGGATCGTACATTGTGGTAGTCCTTGGGGGAGACTTCTTTTCAGCAGTGGGTGAACAGATGTCTCCCCTAAGGACTATTTGCGACTGCAATGGCGGTGATGATAATGATTCCAAGAGAATATAGAAATAGAGTATAGAAGATGTACGAGAAGTAAACGTAATACGCGATGGGATGTTTGTGAATTTATCGATTTCTACCAAATATGCTAACTAATTTGCACGTTACCAGTAAGGAGGGTCTCCAGTTATCGTTACTAAAAATAGGAAACACGGCAGAATTACATCAGCGTAATATTGCGAATTGTGCTGTTAAAGTTATTCTGAAAGAGTGAGCTACTTCCCCGGCCGAGCCAAACCATTCGTGCTACAAACATAATACAGCCGTGTGTGAGACTCTACAACAACATTAGGCTCTACTTCAGACAAAATATTAAGACAATAAGGGGGAGTTATGTGTCCTTTGCTTAAGTTAAGGTTTGTGGTGTTTATTAGGTTGCGTTCACTCATTTTATGTAGAAGCAAAGGTACACGTCCTCAACAAACTTATAACTCTTCAGCCTTTTTAGAAAGTTGTAGTTAAAATGTGGCCTGATATAGCCAAACTTAAACTAGCAGATCCAAAATTTGGTGTGCCTAATAAAATTGACCTTTTACTTGGTGCAGAGTTATTTGCTCAGATTTTAGAAGATGTTGTAATTAAAGGTCCGTCTGGATTACCTGTAACACAGAATACTAAGCTGGGGTGGACCTTATCTGGTCAAATTAACTCAGGATGCATAGATAGTTTTTAGTCTAGTCGATGTAACACCATCTTCAACTTTCATTTGCAAGTTGATGAAAATGAGCTATTGAAAAAATTTTGGGAATCAAAAGCAGAACCATCTGCTAGTACCAGTAAAATAATTGCCACTGAAGAGGAGCAAAAATGTGATACCATTTTTGCTAATACCACTACTCGAAATGATTTAGGTAGGTTTATTGTAAAGCTTCTTTTCCATGATGAAGATCCGAAGTGCCAACAACGTGCGACAACTCCATCTTTTAGAGATTGGCAAGGAATTCGGATTAAAAATAATGGTATTCCGCTGTTATTTGTGAATATATTGATCTTAATCAAATGAAAATCGTGCTAGAGGAAGAAAAGGACAATGTTTGGTTTATTTATCTTACCATGCTATCATTCGTGAGCATAAGTCTACAACAAAGCTTAGAGTTGTTTTTGACGCATCATATCCTGGTATCAACAGCATTTCTCTTATACACGATCTTATAGTTGGCCTGTTCTTCAGCCCGAGTTAAGACATTTAATTATGCGTTGGCGCATACGACCCTTATGCCTTATAGCAGACATAGTTAAAATGTACAGACAAATAGTTAAAATGTACAGACAAATAGAGCTTTCCAAAAGTGACATAGATTTTCAGCGTATTTTATGGCGTGACGAAAAAGGTGAGTTACGCCATTACAGGGTACTAAGTGTATCCATAGGTCGCTGGTTCATATCCGGTTCGAAGGACCATCATATACAGATCCCAAAAATAGCCACTAGGAGATAGGGTTCATGAAATGAAACTCAGCTATCAATTCGCAGTAGGAGTCAAAAAGCATTATGTAAAGAAACCTTATATACTATTTGAAACAAATCTCTACAACGCGAAATAAATAACACAAGCTTTGGACACAACGACATGTAGTAAATAAACGTAAATTAAATATTGTAAATAAAGTAATTGACAGATTTCTTACACCAGGTGTGGATTAAATCTTTAAATAAGACATCAGTTATCACTGATCCAGTATGTCGCAAGCCCCTTAGATAAGCGGTTAAAATGTTTCAAAATGTTTTACATTGTAAGTTGTAAATTACTTGCAAGCGAGGTTTGAAAAGGTGGTTTTAAGAGGTTTCTTTTTCCTGGAAATTTTATTCTACTCGTGGAACTTCCTAGTAACACGAGCAGACCTAACTGCTGACGGTGAATGATTTTAAGTACATCTCACACAGACAGCCGAACATGTAGATATTGTCTACATTTGTGAGGCATCCTGTGTCGTGTCCTACTAGAGCCTAAAAATGTCAACAAAATCTTTGAAGAAAATAAATGCTTGGTGTAGGTAGTAATGCTACTACCTTTCATATTTAGCAAATGTGTAACGTAAAACATAATATGACAATTGCCTATAATCTGTACAGAATCTGCATGTCTGCATCGCATGCATATTTATAGACATAATATGCCTTATGTCTACATAATTTGTAAAGTAAAGCATTTACTTTTTCTAGAATTAAGGCATTTACTCTTCTTCATTCTCTCACTCTCATAGCCCGATGGGTCGGCAATCTGACACGACCGGAGAGTGATCAGGCGCAGGACTAACGGCTTTACGTGTTTTCCGTGACACGGTGGTGAAACATGGCCAACTTGACTTGATATGACTTCCGCTACCGAAAATTTTCTAACGAAAAATCCCAATAACTAATTTTGGCCCAATTACTAATAGCTAATTTAGAATTCGAACCCGGGACCTCATGATCAACTGTAGCGTTTATGACCAACTAGATCAACGAGGCAGGCCTCCTCCATAGATTGCCACAAAGTAAAAGACTATCTGCGTGTTATATCATTCCATCTAGTGGGGGTTGCCCAACACAGCGCTAGGCAATACGAAACTGCTACTTGAGAACCTTTCTTTGCTGATACTTTGAGCTATATGTCAGCCTATTACAAATGAAATGTAAAAACGAAAGTAATAAATTATTAAATTACAGCCCTATCTCTACTTAAATACAATTATTATCCTGATAGTTGCCATGTCAGTCACTATGTACGGAGTATTAATACAAAATGTGACTGAGAGCAATGTAAAATCAATGAAAACTAAACTTCAGTATTTTTGTGATACATAAAAAAGTATGTCTTATTAAATGATTAATTATCACGGCTATATTTCGAAATGTCCTAAATAACAGTTTAACTATTAGTACCTACTAGCGATGTTCTTCTTTAAAAACGGCAATAAAAGCTATAGAAACTGCCTCAAAGCTCTTTAAAGTAATGTTGATAGTCAATTTTTGAGTCAAAAGAACCCTATAGAACACCCATAAAGGTTCTTTAGATGTTTGCAAAAATTATCATCTCATCTTTATTCTTTCTGAAAGGCATTTGTATTATAAAATATAACACTCAAACTGTTGGTGGGATCTTAGCGAGCCGTATTGATAGATTCAGATACAGCATTTATTTGCAACAGTATTTTATTTCTCTAATCTATATATTCTTATTAAATCATTTCATGCTGAGAATAATATAAATAACGTACAATTTTATTTGTGACAATTTTTAGCTCGTTGCGACGTTGTTCGTAAAAATACAACAAGACATTAAATAAGAAATACCGCGAAAACGAGCAAAACCTTGGGTTAATTACCATTCAGCGATTACCAGGCTGGCATTAGACCCAGCTTTGGTGCTTTTTGTGTCTGGCACGGGGAGGATTTTTCTAGGAAGTGTCGTCGTAGCTACAGCGACCCTCTAATCACCCCTCGATTCCCCATTGTCGCGACTGTTACCTTTTGTTACCAACGCTAATTAAGTTTAATCTAATTGTTTCACATTTTGCATGTTTATTAATTACACAATTAAAGTTTTGAATAAATATGTGAAACTTTAAACGATTCAAAATCGTAGATTATAATTTATTAATATATGTTTTACTACATTTCACAAAGTAGAGTTAGGTTAATTCTTATTTTGAAGTCGAATAAAAATATTTCGGACAAGATGCCTTTTTTTATTAATTAATCATCAGTTCATAAACACTCCCTACTATGGGTATCTGTCATGACAGGGGGCGAATTGCCGATCGCAATACCAAACGTTTCGCATATTCTGATATGTAGGTATATATGGTAATCCTTATTAAAATTGGTAAACATAGCCGTGTAGTGCCGGCTTAAGAGAACCCATTACCCCATATCGTTCTGTTGGTATCGTAACGACTAGAGGAAATGTTAGAAAAACTTATGGCTTCCGATAGATGGCAATAATATACTTAAAACCATCTCGTTTACACGAGACTTAATTACATAGCGTCGTTTCCGCGTGTTAATTTATGGAACCACACCATGCACATCTGCATCCAACTTAAAACAAAAAAAATACAGTGTTTTATACTTGCTTACAATATATAGGTACCATGTTACAGTAAAGCCAATGTTTCTAATTAAAGCGACAGCGCGGGTCATCATATAAGCTCGGGACAAAGATAAACTCGTAGCACTGTTACAAATAGCGAATCTTATATATACTAGTAATCAATATACATATTTATGTATGTATATATATATATAAAATAATATTCCGTCACTATTTTTCGCATATAAAAGCATTAGTTCGCAGTCTATATTACATAATATCTACATCCCATCTTCCATCAAAAAACATTTCATGTAAAACTTAAGCCATTTAGTGAGAATGAGATAAATTATTATCTATTAAGAGAAGCCATAAAGTAAAAAGAAGAAGAGTTTTTTTTAAATAAAATTGAAAAAAAAAGTATTGTACCATTGTATGATCTTAGATACTGACTACTTGTATTATTATATTTATTAATCATGTGTAGAACATAGTATAAATATGGAATATTGGACATGTTTTTCTAGTGAAAGTTTCTCTCACTTTTTAAACCAATACAAATTAAAATATCGTAATATGTAAAATTTTAAGACAAATACAGAGTTCAATATCGAAAAGTGTGTGTAATATATTCTTAGAAATACCGCCTACAAAAATCTATTTGCAGTGACACCGGCGTACGCCCAATGTAACCTCATAATATATGCTATTACTGAATTAGAACTCCAAACTGTTTGAATGTATTTTTAGCTAATTAGCTTTGGAACTTTTTACTGCTTTAAATTTTATTGAAAGGCGATGGAAACATCTTAGGCAAAAAAAGAAATTTACGTTTCATACATATTATTATTTTGCTGTTAAAATTATTAAAGGAGAAGAAAGTAAAGTAGTATTTGTATCTTATTTATATCTAGCGCTGATAAAAATATAAACGGATATTATAATGCATCAAAAGATAACAAGTGATGAATGTAATCAATTCAACGGGACTTCGAGAACATTCTTTTAATAAATTGGGTAATCATTTTGGAACGAAGTTCTTTATCGGACGGTACGAATTTGGCGGATGAGGGTTAGGCGAGAAAAAGTGTAAGATTTTTCCGTCACGACCCCTTCTGACGTAGTGTAGACGGCCTTGGCGGCTATAAGGAAGCGAGATAGAATAATATCCATCTCCCTCGCACTTTTTCTTATCTTGCCATGAAAGAAATATTATTTTATTTTAATAGACGCTAGTAATTCATTTATTTGTATTTGTTAATCAATAATATAATACGTTTATCAATAATAATTTATTAGAAGCGTCAGTAGCCTAATGGCAGGGCGCGGACCGCGAACTTGAAAGGTCGAGGATTCGAATCCGCCATTTGAATACTGTCGTGAACCACTTCTAACAAAAGCATTTTAAGCTTACTAGAAGAGGTTTAAGGGAATATTAGTAATGTTTAATAGCATTACTACGTTCCAACCGTGTGTTCCACGACACTCACGCATGTTTTTTTTTATTCGACTTAAATGTAGGTACCTAAGTGCTGGTAATGGGCCTCTCCCAAGGTAATGAGGATTTTAAGCCAAATCGAATAAATAATTAAGAAAACCATTTAAGAATAGTTTACTTGATAAATAGAGATTTATATAGTTAGTGTTTCTATAAAAATATAATAATAAATACTTTGTAATTTGTAAATTACGCAAGAACACGATCAATAATTATGTACGTCCATCAAAAGACTAAATAGATGTTTATAGATATAATAAATGAAAGTAACTTATTATTATTAATAAAAATAAAAATGCTCTACAGTTGCACATTAGTTTAAATATTTTACGTTACTCATTGATGACATAATAGGTGCAATTAAAATACCTATCAGTATGAATGACGAAGCTGTCGTAAAGTTAATATAAATGAATATATTGTAACCGATTGTTAACAAGGACAGTCTTGGGTCATCTTCACAAATCAATCCGCAGCCGCGAAATAGGACGGCGCTGTTATAGCCAATAAACTGTGACCCATTTTGAATATAAATAATAATAATAATATGATACACGGTAACAACTCGTTTATAAAAGAGCTTATCGCGTACTTAATAATTATATTTATATTAAAATAAAAAGAACATTTATTTCTATACATTTAGGTTCTATAAGCAACAACCTGCCAGCCCAGGATAGTGATAATGATTTGTCTTTTTTCAATTTCATTGCATTCTTGTTAAACAAAGTATAAACAAAAATGTCAAAAATTATGCTTCCCGTACCGGGAATCGAACCCGAGCCTCCTGGGTGAAAGCCAGGTATCCTAGCCACTAGACCATACGGGATACAACATTTGTACTGAAATAGTTTAACATATTGTATTGTTATTTATATATATATATAATAAAATAATACTACATTATTTTATTTTTAATAACAATTCAAACAAATTGAGCGACTGCAGCTGTAGCCTAATGCTTAAAATTATGGACTACGAAACAAAGATCGTGGGATTCGAATTCGCCATTCGACTACTGTTGTGAACCACTTTGCAGCGTAAATTTTTATAAACTGCAAACCCGCTCCTAACAAGTATTTTAAGCTTAACTGGAGTGGTGACGTCAGTGTAAGTTTAGTAGTGTTAATAGCACTGCTAGTACGCATTTAAAAAAAATCTCGTTGATTTCTGGATCTCGACAACAACGCCACCTAACCGGTCCAATTGTAAATCTAAACCATTCTCTAATCACACACACAAAATTTCATCAAAATCGGTCCAGCCGCTTAGGAGGAGTTCAGTCACATACACACGGACAGTAGAATTATATAATATATGTATTATACATATAAATCTTCATGATGAAAACCGACTTTGTTTTATACTATGTAGAGATAAAATTAACATAAAATTTCTTATTTTCTATGAAATTCTTTCGCGCTTATATTTTCACAATGTTTTTGTAAATGTATGTATGTAATGTAATGGTAAGAACCATTAAGGTATCAACTTTTTGAAATAAACCATAACGGAAAATTTGCAAAACTACTTTACATTTTTATAAGGAGGTGAAACATTTTATCTAAGTTTTCATGTGTGACAAGGTATTATTTTTAAGTGACTTCTTTCTTTAAAGATGGTCGCAGTAGCCTGCCACGTCAGGAGTGTTGATCGTTTGTCACTCTAATTATTTTGAAATCCAAAACATCAAAAGAAATAGCATTACCTAATTCATTTGATAACGATATTGAATTTAATTTTCAGGTCAATAATTAAACCATTCAAGCACTGAATCGCTCATAGGATTCTGCCGTAACACAAGAAATCCTTACAAGGTCATTCTTAGGATAAAACTTCTGAAGTTTTTGACCGAACTAGATAAAAATTTGTAGTTTAGTAGTTTGAGTATTTCATTACTTTGTGGTAAGACTCTTTTTGTATCCAGGAGTACGTCTGGGTGCGTACCAATTTATTAAATATTTCTGCCGACAAATAGCAGTGCTTGCATGCTGTGTCCTGTCTGCAGGGTACAGAGAACTAGTATAATTATACAGGCTCTGAAGCGTTCCATCTTAGTCCTCAGGGGTGAGATCGCATCTGTAGCCTTCTTTGTATGAAGTTAGCTGCAGTTGTCCATAGATGGCTACTGCAGTTGTTACTTACTATCAGGTGGGCTGTAAGTTCGTTTACAACTTCAGTTTTTTATACAAGTGATAAAATTAAAAATTTGTACAACTGACTTCAATATAAGTTTTTAATGAACAACTCAAAAACTACTGGTCAGACCTTGATCAAATTTATATGGGACCACATGAGAAGCACCAGCTTTCAAATAAAAAAATAATCATCAAAATCAGTTCACCTAGAAAAAAGCAATGAGGTGACACATAAAAAATACTGTCGAATTGAGTACCTCCTCCTTTTAGAAGTCGGCTAAAAAAGAGTATATTCTTTTTAATATTGGTCTCAATTTTAAGATAAGAAGTTTTTTTTATGTATTTTGGAAAATGCAACCTTGTTACTTTACGTACTATACGGAGGGGTGTATAATTAGATATTAAAATGTTAATAAATAAATTCTTTTAAAATAATAATAACCAACTTCAACAATTAGGCTCAGTTTTCGAAAGCTTTTCATCAAGCTTAGAGCATAAAAAAATATAAAAGTATTTCTCACTAAATTCCCATTAAAATAACATTAAATACTTGAGCATAGAGGATACCTCCTTACTCTACTCCTCACGCACTAGGGTCGTTTTTTTCAATATTGCTCTATATTTTCAAAGGTGATGAACATTACTTACTATTCATGTTTTTTTTTTAAATTAGTAAACATAAACAAATCTATGTGCCGTGGAACCATGGGTGATGTCCTCTCACCTGTATTTTGCTTTACTGTAACTTCTTTGATTGTAGCGCTCGAATCTTTAACTTCTGCCATGATCTTTTTACTCAGTTTCTTGCACCTGTAAAGTTTTTGTAGCTGCATTTTATTATGAACACGAAAGAAAATCTTTATGTTAATTTAGGGTACAACCTTATACTATAAATTTATTGTTTGTAATCTATTTCTGTACTAAATATGATAACAAAGTTTTATTGCAGATATTATATTATGAACATATACTTTTCAAAACAAGAGGACACATTCAATTTTTCTCAAGTAAAGCTATTGAATTACAGGTTGAATGTAGAAAAATTATTCAGTTTTCCCAAAAAAATTTGTATGCTTACTTGTATGTTGTAACTGGAATACACCGATAAACACCGCACGTTATCACTAATCACTCACAATAAACACGGGCTGAATATCGAACGTAGCGAACCAGCTTAACTTGCCCAGAAACACCGAATGCCGAACACTGCGTTGTGTTGCGATATGATCGCACGAGACGATGTCGTACAACGTACACACAGAGACAGAGATAGAGACAGTATGTGTTGCCAGTTTTTGCTTCAACTATTACCATATTTTATGTCAACAATAACATTTTTTATTTACAGTGCAGAAACTTATTTCTAAAACAAATGTTTACTGTATGAAATGTGTACTATTGTTACGTACAAGGTAATATTTAATTTGTTCAACAGAAACGACCTATTTTAAAATTATATTTGTACGATTTTTTAAATATTTTGTGAAACAAAGATAGATGATCTAAAATATTATATTTTATTGATAAATTATAACATTACTTTTTAAACTTACTAATTAATAACATAACTGTATCAAAACACATTCTCCACACGTATTGCGTTTTTCTATAATTTTGACACTCAATACTTATGGCACTACATTATTATACAACAGTAGGTGACAATGGTATCACATTTAAAAAACACTCATTAGCCTATTCTCTTTTTAAATCAAGCAACAAAATTAGCAAATTAGCCTAATAATTGGGAAATTTTCAAGCATGCCGTTTTCATTTACAGCTTCATTTATCAAAGCACGAACGTTTCCGAATATATTCCGAGCACATCCGAACGTTTGTTATTGATGCCGAATGCCGGGAAAGATTTTCCGCGCCATTTTCTTTGGCATTGTTGTGGGAGAAAATTTGGCAAAAATGTATGTAGTTGTATTTGTTTCTCCTTCTACGCAAGCTGAGCTGGCCCAATTAACGATTTTTAGTTTTACTTGTATCTATGCTTGAAAACATAACTTGTAATATTGTTTTATTTTTTTAATTATACTATTCATTCATTCATTCATTACAGCCCTTCACAAGTCCATTGCTAAACATAGGCATGCCACAAAGCACGGTCCTGAGCCACCACCATCTATCGACTTATTGCATGTCTTACCGGGTTGTCACTCCAACTAGTGGGGGACCGTCCTACACCTCACCTCACCTGCTGATACGAGTCTGCCACTCGAGAATTCTTCTCCATCGTTTTACGGTTCTTCGAGCTATATGGCCGGCCCATTGCCACTTCAGCATTTTCATTACACTATGTTGCTTAGGAAAACATAATAAAAATTACACACGAAAAATCGTTAATTGAATTAAATGAAATTATTATTATTCATTAAAGCTTTATTTTTTAAATACTTAATTACTTTAAGGTTTAATTTAAAAGATTACGTAAAAAAATTGTTCTTGATTTTATATACATTTTGTTATTTTACTACTTAAACTACTGTTTCACTTTTATTGAGTTCGTAGAATTTTATAAATAAAGATTTTATGACTGAGCTTGTAAAAATTCACTCATAATGAATAAATTTGTGATTTTATGTAACTATATTATTAATTATATTTTTAGGTGCCTAGAAGACTGCAACGCAGAGGACGGTATGAATGACAAGCTCGTGTAAACTGTCCATGCGGTCGGAGCTAAGTTCTGTAAGACCAGAAGAACACAAAAACTCTCCGATCACACTCTTAATCTCATGGTTGTTAGACGGGAGATGAAGCTGCAGTCTTCAGCAGATTTGACAGCATACAGACGACTGAACAGACAGATCTCCAAATACATGCGGCGGAACTTACGCGTCTTCAATGCAGCTCGTATTGAGAAGCGATCGAGCGGAACCACAGGAGTCTTTGCCAAAGATCTGTCTGCCAGAAAGAGCCAACCGTCGAAGCTAAAGACGGAATGTGGCAGCATCGTTTCCGGAACACCTAAGAGTGAGATTGAGAGGTTCTATGGGCAGCTGTACACAACATCGTTGGAGACACATGCACGTGTGAGTAACGATCCAAGAGCAAGTCTTATCCGACACTATTCCGATGATATCCCGGATGTCAGTCTGAGCGAGATTAGAATGGCTCTCCAGCACCTTAAAACGGCAAGTCCCCGGGTGAGCATGGAATTACAGCAGGGCTTCTGAAACGGGTGAAAAACTGGTACTTGAAGTCCTTCAGAAGCATTTTAATTCCGTCCTCCAACGCCTTCAAAGAAGTACCATACTACTTTGGAGGCGTTGAGCAGAAGTGCGGTGATCTCATTCTTCAAGAAAGGCAACTACACTCTCTTGAAGAACTACAGATCGATTTCCCTTCTGAGCCGCGTCTATGTGCTGTTTTCGAGAGTCATTATGAATCGTCTCGCATGCAGAATCGACGACTTCCAGCCTCCCAAACAAGCCGGTTTTCGAAAAGGCTTTAGCACCATAGAGCACATACAAACACCTCGACGAATTGTACAGAAAACCGGAGAGTAAAATTTGCCACTTTGTCTTGCGTATGTGGACTAAGAGAAAGCCTTTGATTCCGTCAAAATTTGGACGGTGCTGCAGTCTCTTCAACAGTGCCAAGTTGACAGTCGGTATATTGAAGTGAGAGTGGATTATAGGACTCAAAAATGCACTCGCTATACCCTCATTCTCATACATACGTACCGGAGCGGATAGATCAGGCGCATGACCGACGGCTTTACGTGTTTTCTGAGACACGGGGTGAAACATCGCTAACTTCCTAATTTTGGTACCAATTACTAATTTTGACCCAACCCGGGATTCGGACCTCATGATCAGCAGTTGCATTTACGATCCCTAGACCAACGATGCAGTCAAATCACTGACCTCTGCGTACTTGCATACATAGAGGTTAGTAAGTCAAATATATTCCATTGTTCTCTTTAACATTACTAACAATTTCTGCTAAAAAATTAAACCCATTGTTATCTCACATAATATAATGAATATATTCTCTAGGAAATTTGTTGTAAAAGCGTGAACATTGCCCCATTACCGACTCTTTCGAGTTTAGTAACTGGTATAACTAGCTTGTGCATGTTCCTAGTATTTATGGATATGCATAAGTATTTCAAAGGGTATCCGGTTCTCCACACTCACCATAGGAAACAGCGGCATTAAGTTATTTTACGCTGGTATTTCGTGACAGCGTGGTCCTTCCCCGGTTGAGTAGTCACATTCCTGCTACAACCATAATATAGCTGCAGCGTTGCCATATCACGTATAAATTTTGTGTAACATAAAATTTTCGTAAATATACTCGTAGGTACCTACTGCGAGGCAATAGTAGTATTTTTTTTCTAAAATACTCCTTCGGACCTGGTTTATAAATTGATCTTATAGCTCTCTTCTGTAAAGCAAAGATAGTTCTAATGTTAGTCGAATTCCTCCATAGTAAGATTCTATACGACATTATGCTCTAGAAATAACTAAAACAAACTAATCGAGCTGTTTTAACAGATGTAAAGCTTTTTATTTTTTCTACAGCATATGTACCAAAATAAGGAACGGGAGGATAGAATATTTTTCCATGCTCTATTTAATCATTACAGGCCTTAACGAGTCTACTGATAAACATATAGGATTAACACAAAACACTGCCCTAAGCCACCTACAGCCGACTTCGCGCGTCTTACCAGGTTGCCACTCCATCTAGTGGGGGAACCACCCTACACTTCGTTTACGGATACGAGCACAGAACACAATTACTCTCTACCAAGAGGATACGAGTCTGACACTAGAAAACCTTTCGTTCTCATTGGGTCCCGATCTGAATTATATGGCCTCCGATTGTCAAAAGCCTATGTTCTATGTTTGTTAGCAACTTCAATAGTGCAGGCACAGTGTACCCATAAATAATGCATCGACTGCCTCGTTGGCCTAGTGTTCGTAAACGCGATTGCTGATCATAAGGTTCCAGTTTCGAATCCCGGGTCGGGCCAAAATCAGTTATTTGGTTTTTCTGTCATGGAATTTCCAGTAGCTGCTCGGAGTCATAAAGTTGGCGATGTTTTACCGCCGTGCCTCGGAAAGCACGTAAAGCCGTTGGCCCTGCGCCTGACCTCTCCCCGCTCGTGTATTACCGTCCCATCGGTCTATGAGAGTAAAGGAATGGAGAATGCACCTGTGCTTGCGCGTACACTTGGGCACTATAATCCTGTTATGCGCAGATGGCTAGTCTCCGTTGGAACTCGCCGCCGTGACCTAAATTCGATCTGGAGGGCATTAGAAAGAAAGAAAGAAAGAAAGAAAGAAAACATTTATTGCTCAAATACGCCACATGTACATTTAAACCATAAACACAAAATACATAGATAAAAAATAAAAAAAAAAAAAAAATATATTAAACACATCACACATTTTACGCACACAAGTGTGTGTGGCGTACACGGCAAACAGACCGCACTCAGCTTAATGCCGCAGTCAATACGAGACTACAGCGCTGGTTTTCAGTGGGCCTGTGAATTAAGTGACGTACGGACGTTCATACCGTCATTGATAGACTAATAATAATTAACATAGATTACATGAATGAACTAACTGGATCTAATACAAAGAATGTCCGAAACATTATAAAAAGTATTGTTATCACCATAAGAGACATGTATCTATGAGGTAATAGTTGGAAATAATATAAAAGAAGAAACCTAAACCCTACAAAAATATTTTCTCAGAGGTATGTAATCATAACCATAATCTTAAGCAACAATATTATCATTAGAAACAATATTTTAATAAAGTCAATAATGATTGCACGTTAAACATATACTTGTATCATAGTTATAATTAATAGCATGAAAAACACTTTTATTTCAGCGTTTAAATATAAAAAAAAAAAAAAAAAAAAAAAAAAAAGTACTATGCACTCTTATGCTTTCCGTATGACCCCCTCCGGACAGCGCTAAGTGTCTGTAATTATTTAGGTAGGTAAATATCAAGCCATAGTTTTTTGAACAATAATTAGGTGAGTTTTATATTTTATTTTAAATGTATTTAATGTTTCCAGACTACGAAGCGGTGGCGGCAGGTTATTCCAGCATTTAGAGGCTGAATATTTGAAACTTCCACGAAAGGCGATAGTACGATGGTAGGGAACAACCAAAGAGTAACATGACGAGCGAGTGATCTGTGATTGTACGTCGCGAGACCACACTAATTTGTGATAAAGATAAGGTGGTACATTATATTTAATTAATCCAAATAGAAATGTGGCTAGGTGGTGTTCTCGCCGATACTGCATTTTTTAAAACATTGTGTTCGTTTATATACGGCGTGACGTGAGCGCGTGGAGGTATTTTAAAACAAAATCTCGCACAAGCATTCTGCACCCTCTGGACAAGTTTCTTGCTACGCACAAGCAGACGAGGGCCATATACTATATCCATATAATTAAATTTAGACAGAATCAAAGAATCGCATAGTCTTATCCGCATATCGGTATTTAGGCAATTTCTAATTTGATATAATACTTTTAATCTATAAAACATGTTCTTGCAGTGTTTATTATGTGACTTTCAAAGCGTAACTTGTCATCTATCAACAAACCCAAATTACGAGCCTCAGTCACGCGTTCAATTCGTTCGCTCCTTATGGTTACCTTAGTTTCATGTTTTGCTATTTTTTGTATTTGCTGAGCCGTACCTAGAATTATATATTTAGACTTGCTTCCATTAAGGACTAATGCGTTCGAATCTGACCAAGCTGCAATTCTTTCGAGATCGTCATTTAATTTTTCCACCGCTAATCTAGTCTCCCCCGGCTTACAAGGTATATATATCTGTGTATCATCCGCGTACATATGGTATTTGCAATGCTTAATACAATTTGTTATATCCGCACAGTACACGGCAAACAAAATAGGTCCTAGGATAGATCCCTGCGGAACGCCTTGTTTGACAGCCTGAGCGTTCGAAATGACTGGTAACCCATTTTCATCTGATATTTCTACTTGCTGTATACGATGCTCGAAATAACTTTCGAACCATTTTATCGCAGATATGTCGAAACCGTAATAATGTAATTTAGACAAAAGCAATGGTACATTAAGACAGTCGAATGCTCTTGAAAAGTCTAGCAAGGCTAAAATCGTTCCTTTGCCACTGTCTATATCTGATAGTATATCGTCGACAACATTTATCATAGCGGTTGACGTACTGTGGTGTTTTCTAAACCCTGACTGAAGACTGGGAAGTACATCGTTTGTTTCTAAGTATATTCTTACCTGCTCAGCCACGACTTTCTCCAAGATTTTTGATACACATGGGAGTATACTAATCGGGCGTATGTCCTTCATGGTAATAGGATTTGAGTTTTTGGGTATAGGCCTGATGAGTGCATGCTGCCATTCTGAGGGATATGTTTGCGTTGTAATTGATTTATTAATTATCTCCGTAATAACAGGTATTGTTACGGAAAAGACATTTTCAACATATCAAGGAAATACCGTCTGCACCCACCGCATTTGACTTTAATGACTGTGCTATTTTCACAATATCACTTTCCTCTATTGTCTTCAGTTTGAATACATTTGAGACTTTGACGTGTGATTTAAAGAATGTCATATATGAAATAGGAACTTGATTATTTCCTGGCACATTTAAAAAGCTTGTATTAATCAAGTCGGGGTCGTTGAAAATATGGTGAGGCAGGTCCGGCTTAGTTTTTAACCTAACGTTTTTTTTTATATGTGACCATACGATGCGAGTATCTTTTTGATTATTTATAAAAAAATTGTAGTAAGCTTTCTTTTCTCTTATTAATGCTTGTGCAACATAGTGTTTGAGCTCTTTATAAAGTAATTTTTGGGCTGCTGTACCACCTGACTTACGTGCGACAACACCTGCTTCATCTCTGGCTTTCATCATTTTTTTTATATTATAAGTAATCCAAGGATATTGGAAGTGTTTTAATGATTTTCTACATACGGGCGCATGAATGTTAAATAATGTTTTCAACATAGTATTAAACAATGATACCATGTCATTGACGCGATCCAATGTTTTGAAACTTGTCCAATTTAAAGACTTTAAATCTAATAGGAACTGTTCATTATCAATCGCATGCAATTTTCTACGCGATATAATAATCGGTTTCGGTTTCGGTTTTTTTATATTTAATTCGCAGCAAATAAATGCATGACCGCTTAGTTCCGGTATATGATTCACAGAAATGAATGATTGTTGGATGTCTGTACATACTAGGTCTATTAAAGTTTCACTGTATTCCGTGAAGTGGGTAGGCTCAGTAACACACTGATTTAATTTATAACATTGTAAAAAAATTTTCAACTTCTTACAGTTATTATCCATATCATTTAATAAATTTATATTGAAATCGCCTAATAAAACTACATTATTACACCATGATAATGTTCCGATAGTTTCCGATAAAGCATCGAAAAAAATGTCAACACTCAACCACGGCGGTCTGTAAGCAGTACCAATTATTAATTTTGTACCGTTAATTGTTAGTGCAAGCCACATTTGCTCTACGAGTGGGGCTGGGGGGTGCGGTAGTGTGCGGACTGCAATGCCCTGACGTATGCGTATGTAGAAGCCCACTCCACCTCCGCGCGAGCGCACGTCGGAAGGGCGAGGAACGTGACGTAATCTATAACCGGGCACCGCAGGCGAGCGCCCCTCTTCGCCCTCTCGCAACCAGGTTTCATTAATCGCCATTATGTCGACAGAATAACGATCCATAGCTACGAGAAATTCGTCATGTCCTGTGCCAAGCGATCCCACATTAAGTAAGCCTAACTTAAGATTATGTTTAGAATTGAATGAATGAGATAATAGTCAAAAATACTATACTTGTGCAGCAACGAAGTGAGAAAAGATACCTACGAAGTGTGCTCTTAAGATTATGATACGCTAATATACTTTTTATGAAGCTCAATGTTTTAAAAATATATATAATGTAATTAATCATCAATAGAATAGAATTATTATTATTATAACTTAAACATTTTCCCTTAAAATAACTGAGATATATAACTGTTTGAACACGAATTAATGGTTTTAATTGTAAATAATTATGAGTAAACATGAAATTAGTAATTAGAAACTCTGCCCTTACCATCGCACCATCATAGCCATAATAGCTGTAAATGTTTGTATATATAACATTATGAATAATTAAAATATGGTTATAACAAATATTAGTAGTAATAATTTTCTCATAATCAATATATTTAGACTTATATTGTTTACTTTATGCAGAGCTGCTAATGCAAACAATATTTGACTGAAAAACACGATTAAAGTCATCGTCTGTGCGGATGCAGTAAACCGGTTTGCCCTCTGCTTGGCGAGCGTAGACGACCTTCTTGTCCAGGAGTAGCGCCACGAAAGCTTTCGACAGGCTTCACGGACCCTATAGAATAGTTGCCGATTATTCCTCGTCAGGCGCTCATTTACGTAGAGGCGTTGGGGCGAGGAGGCCAGCCCGATGTCCGCGGTAGTGATTGAGCGACGCACGCGAGCAGCGCGCAGCAACTCGTCGCGCAGGCTACGCCTCGCCAGCCGCACCACCACGCGGCGCGCTCGTGTCGCTACGCCTCCTTCCGTACTAGCGCTCAAAGACAGTGGCGCCGCTCCAACACGCTCCGCAAAGACGACGTCCCGTTCTTCCAGTGGTACCCCTAGCCTTACTGCTAGAACAGATATTGTGTGGGTGATATTTTCCCCCTTCTCCTCAGGTAGATGTCCGATCTCAAGATCCGAAAGCAGTTTTAAAAGCAGCATTATTATTTATTATTATTATCTGTTTTTACTCACTTTGCCCGTTTAGTATTTGAACTTGAACGTGGTTACTTTTGTACTTGTAGGCATATGTTTTCACATCAATCTGCATATCTCTTTTACATACTCGTAATTACACATATTGAGTTAAAGTGGATTTCCTTTGTACAGTTGCACTACCTCACCATTACGCCATATTATCATTATCATCACTACAACTCTTCACAAGTTCCACTGCTGAACATATGCCTTCCCTATTATGCTTAGCAGGCGAATGGACGATCGCAGTACGACTGGCGTCTAGACGTCTCGCACCTTTTACGCTGCTACCCATCGCCGATCTGGATGTTTTACGTCTGATGTAAACGATATGCGTATACCGCCATCTGTTGGAAGCCATAAGATTTTTCTGGCATTGGCTAATAGATTCTCTTACGTCGTCACCACTTAGTACATATATATGTATAATATATATAGACCTATTACCCACATATACTTCGATTGCAAATATTACCCACTTATGTATTCTGCCACTAAGCAGTAACTAGTGTGTTCCCATTTGACGAATAAGAGAAGAGAGTCAGTATTAGAGACTGTGTGTTCATCTTAGTCCTCTGAAGCGACAACGCATCTGTAGGCTTCTTTGTTTGAGATTGGCTGTAGGTGCTCATGGACTGCAGTAGCCACTTACCAACAGTTGAAATGTGAATTCGTCACGTCAGTTATATAAAAAAAACTTGAAACATTACCTGGCAGGGAGAGACCAGGCTAGACCGGGGAAAGACAAGGCTCACAAATAATATAACGTTTAATATGGAGAATGATGAGAACCGGATATTTTTAATGTTAAAATTGGTATCCACAGAGCAACACGGGCCACTGGCTGACCGGAGGGGAGTAGCCATAGTAGCGTTTTACCCCGATACAGAACTGTCTGTCATTTTTTGCGGGGAGAAAACTACACACACAAAAACAATCATCTGTCTCAATTTAAACAATAAACTAACAATTTCACACACGTAGATACATTATAACAGTATCGCTCGGTGATAGCGAAAACTCGCATACAGACTCGGATCAGTCGCTCAACCGATCTGCATATTGCATGAGGGCAAGCGGCGTGTGTTGGTTAACAAATTCGAAACAATACGACCGTTATTATTGTAATTATTAAGTTTAAAAAGAAGTAAATAGTAATAATGTGATTAAAAATTACTTATTCGTATATATGAAAGATAACGCCATCTGTTTATAAATTTGACGTGGTAGATATCTTGTTGCTGCAAAAAACTGAACAATTCGCATTTTTGTAGGACATCTATTCAGCCGCGCAACTACTCGTAGATTTAGTCCAGTGGGCAGTGCGACTGCAACTAGTTTTTGTGTACGCATAAGACCACGTGGACTTATACTTTGACAGAGGGGAACACCTGCGTATGGCCGTGTTGCTCTATGTTGGTATCTATTGGTAGGGCTTTGGCTGGGCTTTGGCTTCCATTTACCATTAGGCGTACCGTGTGCTCATTTGTAACTTTACTTCAGTATTTGCAAAAAAAAGGCACTCAAGGCAGGCAGGTTTGTAAACGCAACACCGATACTCTGATGATGCTCCCTACCATTACCATTTTGATTTTTCAAATGGATATACCCTCATTTGTCGATCGCCGGAGCCTTGTCCATTCCATTATTCAGTAGGGTTGCTCATTACTAAATTAAAATTCTTATCGTTCTTATTGATATTTATTGTTTGCTTCGTATTCTTAGCTTGAAGAATAAGAGAAAGCATTTTGATAAAATGGGTTTTCTCAGCAGTTTTCAATGCTTTTAATCTTTCAATAAGGAAAGAATCGTGGAACTATGGTTATTGGTTACTTATATACTTATTAACAATTGTGTAATGTTTTTGTATCATTAGTTTAGTTTTTGCCATAAATCAATTGAATATAATACACGGCTGAAATTTTAACAGTTTATTATAAAATAATTTACGGTTTTTTGTGTTTTGTCATTATAAATGTACTTAAATAAATAATAATAAAATTTAAAAAGACACGTACAACGCGCGTTTACAGTACTTTCTTTAATCTTACTTTATTATGTACAGGCAGGCTGAGAGTTGTACAAAATGATTCACATAATACTATGATGTTGTCGTATAAAAAGGGGATTGTCCGTATTTAAGATGGTGTATACGCGGTGGTCACTGATGGCGGGACTGCTTAGCTCTCGGCCGGTGCGGGCTCCGCATTCGATGCTGTCACTGCCTTGTTGCACAGTCTTTGAAGAAAACCTGGCAACCATAGATTTATGTTATAATCATGGGTTAAAGCTATTTGTGCGTTAGTTCGTAGTTAGTGGACATACACAGGCCTACCAGTATAACAAAGCTTAAGAAATTAGTTTTTATTAAATACCATATTGTCAAGTAGATAATTATAATAAATTTTTGCCATTAAAATATTTTTTTTGCAAAAGCTCAAATTAAGTGTTATAAATTGTCGGGTTATCCAAAATAATATTTATGAGAAATAAAAATAACTCAAGAAGCAATTAATCATTTTGCTATTTACCGTATATGTAGGTATGACAATAAAGTTTTATTTACTGTATAACAAAGTAAAGAATGTGAAATTTTAGCTGAAGTTTGGGAGAAAATATGGAATTCCCAAGGACATATTAAAATTAGAATATGCAGGTGTTAAAATAATAAAACCAAGAAGTATTAAGAAAGATGAAAGATATTGCTGCTCGAGGTGATAAAAGCGTTTTTGCAAAAGCGCGTAAAGTACGCGATCTAGTTTTCCACTTACGATCTTATAACTAAAGATATGACGATACTTGTGATCTTCTACGCCATGACCTTCTTCAGGAATGCTGTAAACGGATAAATTGTCAGACTCGGGGACACACACAAACAAATTCACTACACATACATGCCTATAAAATGTGTTCGACCACCTCTTCAGTGAGGAGGTTATTATAACAATCTACAAAGACTACGATAGGACTTTAAGAAACTACAAAATAGGTCGAGTTTTCTTTACAAATAACTACATGCTATTGTATAGTCGATATATTTACTACAGGTAGGTACTTAAGAAATGCTGAATGTATTTTTTTACAATTAATAATAATGAACGACAGATTTTGGATTAAGACTTAGAAACTGGATTTATCTTACGACATGTGCAACATGTACTTACAGCATTTCTTTTTGAAGAAAACTTAGTATATAATATATATACAAAGGAAAAACATTTTGGTCACATTTATCAATACTTGCGGATACGTGACCAAAGAAAGGATACTTTATCGCTTGTGCACAATAACTAAAATCTACCAATATGTCATAAAAATGTATACTTTTAGATTTATACTTACATGCGTATGGGATCATACCGTCTTCGTCTTCCGGGTCCATGCAATCCTTTATGATTTCCGCTACTTCATTGTCCTCAAGTCTCTCACCTAAAAAAACATAATGTAACTTATTACGTAATCACGACTTTGTGCTGCAAGAGTTCAAATAGATTGTAGGTAAGTATTCTTCACAAATTAACAAAATATCTTAATAAAAGTCATTAACATAGCGCAAAGATTTGATCACGCATATGTGAAAATATTGTCATCGCACTTATGATATAGGCCTAAGTGGCGCAGGGGCTAAGCGCTCGTCGGCGGATTAATGGCTCCATAATCCCCTCGGAAATTAGGGGATGCCTGTGCTCAGCAGTGGGACGTATATAGGCTGTAGATGAGATCTTACATATTTACAAATGAATACCTATACCATTTCCTGTCCTAACACCCTCTCAGAAATGTGACGGCGGTGGTCCACTACCGTGCGATTTACGGAATTTCCTATCACGCACGACAAGACTTTGGAATTTACTGTCGCCAGCAGTTTTCCGGACCGATACGACTAACTTCCCTAAGGTCCCTAACCTTCAAGAAAAGAACCAACTCGTTTCACAACGCACCTGCAATTCCCCTGGTGTTACAGATATTCATGGGCGAAGGTGATCACGTACCATCAGGTGACTCGTATGCTAGTTTGCCTCCTCTTCCATAAAAAAAACGTATGTAGGCTGTAACTTTACTTTTTCATTATATATATACATATAAAGTTAATTAAATCCCGTTCTATATTTATGACATTTTATATACTTTTCTTTATTCAATAACACGTCTTAACTTTGCAGAAGCACCATAAATTCAAATGCGTGAGTAGGGTTGCCTTAGTGATATCTAATAATAACGGCACTAAATTATGGAAGACTATGAGAAAAACCGAATATACAGCGTTATGACATGGGACAAAAATCCGTATACTCTTGTGGATTTGTGTATTTGTCTTACATTGTGGCGAGCTGCAAGCCTAATAACTTGAAAAAAGGCTCTATGAGTATAATAGAGTCCAGTATTGACCTTAATTCATTAAAGTAACATACGTGGCTACATTATTTCAATGCAAATAAAAACGAATTTCTAACCAATTTACTTCTTAATTTACTACCACGGAATTACGCAAGACACAACATGTAGATATTCCATTTTTATTGATGTACGCGTAAACATTTAATGTTGCTGGACGTAAGCCAAGTGAATATTAAAGAGAAGGAAAGACCCCGTTTGGAATGCCATTTAAATCCAAATTGTTATTAGTACAACTACGTTAATTGTAAATTGAAACGCTGGAATGTCATTGGTCAACTTAAGAAACTTAAATTATTCCTCAAATTGCAGCAGTTTAAAAAAAACGTTTTAATGTAAAGTACCTATTTCGTTATTGAATATAAATAAATGTTACCTAACGAGAGGAGGGTGTGTGTCAGCTCAGCACTAAGCATAAGACCATTCTCGGCTTTGTCGTAGAGCTTCAGACATTCCAAGAAGTCTTCATAGCAGCCCTGGTCTTTGTCTTTCTTGCACTGGGAGTAGATGGGAAGGAACTCTTCAAGCTGAAATAGCATAGGGCACACATGTGTTATGAGTACTGTATAAAACCAAAGCAGTGGTATAAAAAGATTTAAAAAAAAACTAAGATATACATTTTATAAAGATATAGAATTCAAGGTATCTTTGTAATCATAAAATATAAAATAAAAATGTATGTAAATTATTCGTTAAATTACAATTTTTTTTCTAATAGATATGATAAAATATTTTATCATAATTATTAAAATCGTTCTTTGCTGGTTAATATGTCCATATGTTTGTATAACATATTGCTCCAAATGTTGATCTTTATTTTTGCAGGCTGACTATTGATCACAAAATTACACAGCACTGTTTATGATAAAAATTAAATACCGTAAGCTGCTTCTCGCCCTTCTTCTTCGTGCCACCGAGCTTCTCAATGGTGGCCATAGTGGGGTTGGAGTTGAGCGCCCTCAGTACGTCACCAAGATTGTACGCGTCGATCTTGCCGCTTCCGTCGAAGTCGTAGATGGAGAAGGCGAAGGATGCCCCTAAGCAATGAATGATATTATTAATAAATAAATAAATAAAGATATAAACGTTATTTATATAATAGAAACTTTTGAAAAATAAAAGGCACTTTAAAATGTCTTTTGTTTCATTTTTTCTTTAAAAAATGTCTTAGCGTAGGTACTATTTACGAATTATTCGAGCAGGGCTGTAATATTTTGTAAATTGACTGTAATGCTTGTAATACTTTGTTGAATACTTGAAAGATAATATTTTATATGTACTTTAGACTTTAATAAAGTTATCATTTAATTTTTTAATATAGTTTTCTCATTATTATTACTATTAAGCTTGTCCTCTTAATGTAACTGTTGATAAATTAGTAACTTGGTCATAATATGCTATTTATGCTAAAATGGCAGCAAAAATATTTTCGAAAATTCACGGCAATTAAATCAAGTATGACGCGAGCTGGCGTAGGCGAGTCCAGAGTAGAGGAGAGTAGAAATTATTATCCTTTCCTAATGTTTCAATATACTCACAGCAAAGTCGTGAGTCACAGTCTATTTATATTATCCCGATTGTGTCTGTGTCCCCTTTTTAATCAGGTGCAAAACGTCATACTAAAAATATTTCTGTCGGTTAAAAGCTTTTATAACAATGAACATAAATAATTTTAACTGTTCACATGAGTTTGAAATAAGTCCATCAAGTCTCGAAAAATAAAACACCTATATTTTAATAAATTAAGTACAAATAAGGAAGACCACTTGTTACAACTATCAGTGACCTCATTTTAAGATTAATGCATCTAAAATTGACCTTGATATTGACCAATTAATTATAAGTTGCGAAAAAATAAGCAAATAAAGCATAATGGAGTTTCCATTATCATTATCGACACTACACGGACGTTTGCCAAAAATCGGTAAGCGCGCCCGCACTGAAATCTGAGCAGTTTCTCTGTTTGGGCGGGCGGGTATTGGATCACGTGACGCAACAGTTTAATTTTGGAATAGCGCGCTCGGTACAGCCGCGATGAACCGACATCTCTGAGCAACGTGAACATTTTACCTAACTTTGCGCTACGCACAGAAATTTCTAAGCCGTGCTTACTTCTCAATTTATATCTTATAACAAAGAAGAATGTTGTACGTAACCTTAGATAATATTTGAAAACTTGTCACAATCGAGACATAGTTTTGGTTTTATCATTTGAATAAAATGTGATGTTTTTCTTCGGTAGAACATTTCATCTGATTAAAGTTTTATAAATAAAAATTACACGCCTCCGTTTGATTCATGTTTTATATGTCAAATTAATTAAATTATTTAAAGAGAGAAATTTAATACTCACTTTCAACGTCGTTCTTGCTGAGGTCGCTCTGAAAAATGATTAAAATATTTCGTTATTTGCATGTTACAATTGTAACGATATTACAGATGGTGTGTGCATTAGTTAGTGTTCTGAAAGGTCACTGCAGGTGTGTGTATGTATAGAATTAATCCAGAGAATGTAATACCATATTCTTTCACAGTCCTTTAAGCACTTCACTGGTTTATAAGATATTCTAAACCCGACGCTCGCGAGCCTCCGGTCTGCGGAATTTTGTATCACGAGTTTTTAACGCGGTATATATTATATCATTGAACGATTGAGCGAGATATATCACTTGTATTAAGTAACGATGCTTTTAGCACTGAACTCCTTTTCACAGTTGCACTGGCGTCAAAGATGACTCACCATTTTTGTGGTGTTAGTTGGTTCCCTCCCGGTCTTCACTGGCAGACGTTCAGACAAGAAGTGGGGCTCCGAAACTTTTCGCTTGACTGTTTTAACTGGCTCAGATGGCGCTCCCGTGTGGATATTTGAGATTTAGCCCAGGAATCTGCGACCGTTCTATTTTCGGTGGAGTTACTTCGTCTCCGTTGCGTCTTAGGACGCCAAAGATTTCCATGAGAGTAAATGAGACGAAAAGCTTTTTGACATCCCATCATCGAACAACAACTGAAGCGTATCTTAATGTTAAATCTACATTTGCGTTAACTATTTCGATCTGTTCCGTATATAATCTCGAATGTAAGGTGGCATCAGGTATTGGTTTATAGGGTGTAACTTCCAACGAGTCTTTACATTAACATACTTTAACATTCAACATTTCTTTTTATAAAAAAACTTCATTTTTTTGCCAACCTCATTGAACGACAAAGAAATAAAAATCGTAAAAAACTTTGGTCAAAATTTTATTTCAAACAAAACATCAAAACTGAAAATTTATATCCTTTCATTTCTAAATTAGCTTCGAGAGATTTACGAAATTAATTAGCGATTCAATTAGTGCTCTTCTATGGGAAAGGAATAGATTCGATACCTATTCTTAGCCGATTATTAATAATTCCTATGCTCTACGAATTTGAATATGGCACTGATTATATACCCATAAATGTATGGAAGGTATACATGATCATCATCATAATAGCCTTTAAAAAGTCTTACTGAAATTAGTCCTTCATCAAGAAACGACACAAAACATGGTCCTAAGCACCTGTATCCATCGACTTCCTACATGTCTTACCAGGTCGTAGATCCATCTAAGTCGCCCTACACTTTGGGTGTCACTTCAGAACCACTATTTTGTATGTATAACCACTAATTTACAACAATTTATAATGTAGAAGATAAGTATTATTTTTACTTTATTACCGAGTTCAGAAACGAGGAGGTTTTATGTTCTAAAGCATATATGTTCTTTATGTAAGTTCACCGATTTCTCAGAAACGGCAGATTCCATTTTAATGATTCTTCTTTAATATATATATATATATATATATATATACTATGCGTGGTCCTATATCAAGTTTATGAAGCATTTCACTAACAACGATGGACAAATAGGGGATGAAGTTTTTAATGTAATTATTTAGAAGAAATTCTAGTTGTTACCTTGAACTTGTGATGTTTCTTAGTCCATTTAATAAATGTAAAAAAAGTTAATAAAAAATAGTAAAAAACGACCTAAAAAATTTAAAAGAGTAAAATAATTTCTACATAATAAAATTAAGTCGGAGTTTGAATTCTTCAATAGGCTGACGCAGCAGGAGCTATCAAGTGGAAATTTTCTTCTTAATTTTTGAGGTGAATTTTTATTAGTTATTATAGTTTTAAGTTTATATTTTATTTTACTTTGTTTTGTATCTCTGATTTATTTATTCAATTATTTTTGTTTTTAAATCAGATGTTAATTTCAATATATATGGACCATCAAGTACATAAGGTTATTCGCAGCATGCCAATTTATATTTAGTTTTTCTTTTATTTTAATGGAACTAATACATAAAGGTCTTATATTGTTAACTCGATACCGATATATTCCTTTTTTGAGAAAGGCGTATTTCTGCAACATAAAACAGAATAAAAATAAAAGTAAAAAATGACACTCTTTGAACACATTAGTGCAGAGCTTGGTAAATAATAATATTATCAGGTTAACTCAATCATTGTCCTGATCAAAACGATGCAACGATCTTAGTAGAACTAGCGACCTGCCCCGGCAGCGCCTGGGTAGGATCTATTAATGTGGCGTTACTTAGATTTAAGACAATCAAAGACCATTTATTTTATTAATTATTCGTTTCTTTTTAAATCTCCAAGCTATTCGAATAAAATATAGCCTAGATCACATCTGGCATTTCTCTTTATCTATTCGTGAAGTTTCATTACAATCGGTTCAGCTTCAGCCTTTAGAGCGTTCATAAACAAGCTAACTTATGTATACTCTAAGGTTCGGCATTCCGAAGATTAGCCCGCACAAAATTTAAAAAAAATATTTTAATATTAAAGACACCTCAATTTTATTTATATGTATAGATTCATTAGAAAGCTACAAAATGAAATCGCCGGCGTATTTTCATAAACATTTATTAATTCGAAGAGGACAATTTGTTTTAAAATAGTGTGAACTAACGTGTTCACTATATTCATTCATATTCATTGCATTCAGGGTTCTGAAAAGCATATTCCTTCAAGTGTGCTGAACTAACCACAGTCTCGTTGATAGTGTTGAACTTCCAGATGTTAGAGCGGGAGAGTGATGGAGAGACAATGCGACGGTGATCCAGCAAGCTGGCTGCACGAACCCTCGCGGAAGGTGAGAGCGGATATTGACCCCGTAAAGCACCAGGTACACGGGGTTCCTGTCGAATATTTTTACTCATATATAGCAATTGGAATAGTCTTCTCATTACCAACATGTTACAAACTATTTTTTTTAAATCTCTTAGACGACCTTCTTGAAAGAACGTTGTCTGGCTTCCACGATCCCTAGATTTTGTAAATTGGTCAGTGAATTTTTAATGCTTATAACTAGCAAGCTCGGAAATAAACTACTCAAACATTTAGAAATTAAGTTCAATAGATAAAATTTTTGGTTGTTTAAGGGTTTTTAGATTTATTTTGGTACAAAAACAATCTAGTAAAATAACACACTCGTTAATAGTTATATTGCATGCATTTGTAATAATAAGTATATCATATTTTATGTTTTTGGCTAATCTCTGCAAATGAGTAGTGAAACAATATATAAGCATGGTAGATTAATTTTGTTTAAATTAGTTAGTTTTTATTATATGATACATAATTTCTCGTATGTGCAATGATAAATGTAGTAGCTTAAACCATAATACTTCGATTTCTTTAAGACGAATGTAACAGAAACAGGTTGCTGTTAAAACGCCTTGATTGCCATGCCAAAATTTTACACTATGTCAAAATTTTATGGTCCAACTTAAACTAATTTTACTACCGACTTCAAAAAGGAGGAGGTACTCATTTCGACCGTATGTTTTTTTATGCGATTTACCACATAACTTTGTCTGGGTGAACCGATTTCGATGATTCTTTTTTTATTTGAAATTTGGTGCTTTTCATGTGGTCCCATATAAATTTGATCAAGGTCTGACCTCGGTCTGATCGGATCTGACCTGAAGTCGGTTGTACAAAATTTTTAATTTTAAATTATTTTAAATATATCGTGATGTAAAATATAAAAAAAAAAACGTTCATGTAGATTTTTTTTCTTATCCTATTAGTTTCCTTGTGCGATTTAACTACTACATTACAGCAGCATAGGCCGAACGCTTGTCTTGAATTTGATGATTTGAAATTGAAATACGTAAACTACGCGAATTCCACCCTGGTTGATGGCGCTGATGTTATTATAAATATCGGTCATGACTTTTATAATTTCCATAGTGCTGGCACCGAAGGAAAACTTCATGAAGAAACCTGCATGTCTGAGAAAAAATTATATACTTGTATTTCAAAAACACGGTAAAGTTTGTCAATTTATCATATGAATAAATTTCATCTGAGAATTGAAAAATCGGCCCTTAAAAGCATGTTTTTCTAGTTAAATATAGAACAATTTTGGCCTTACTTTGCGTCCTCCCGGCAGCTTGTGACGCCACCACCAACCTCGTAAACAGGATAAAAGTCTCGCGCCCTGCAGACGGCACCGTTTAACTAGACCACTCTTACGAGAAACTACTGAAGCTGACACCGCTGAAGTAGCAGCAAGGTCTTTGCATTCCTAGTAATAAACAATTATTTAATTTAAACATCTATAATGTCAGGTAATATGGGTTATTTTTCAGTGTAGTCAGATTTTAAACTTAAATTCAAATATTTCAATAATGATATACCGTTATTAAAGTCTTCGAAAATACGAGTAAATAAGGCTTCTACTTTTATTTGAAATTATCCCAGATTGAATGTGACTTATGGGCAACAACGTTTTTGCGTACCGATCGACCCTTACAAATGTGTGCGTGCGCAGTAAAATCAGTTAAAATAATGCATTACCACGCATTTTGAAGTTAAAAGATAAAAAGGACAGCATGTTTGAGATTTTTCTTAATTAATTTTTCTTCACCATTTGCCTATATTACTTATTACTTATTCTGAACCTTTTCTGCAAATTTGGCCGGTAATTGCAAAATAACCCTGTATAACATAATTAAAAATTAGTCAACATAAATTGGCGTAAAAGTGTGGTGTGGTGATGTCGTAAGGGAATCCAGCACCCCTTTTCGTCCCGCGGGTATCTTAAAAGGTGATTATGGGAAATTTATGACATTTAAAAGATATAACCAGACGTAAACAACTCGTTTACACAGAAGTGAAATATTTAGACTTGCGATAGAGAGCAGCCTCGAAGATGCGAGATATCTAGCACTGCTTTCGCCAATTCGCGTGCCAAGCGTGGTGAGTATGGCGAAAGTTCTTTACGATGGGAGAGACTCAAATCCAGTAGTGAAGTTATAAAGAAGGAAAATAATGTAAAAGTGATTAAATGTTTTTAGATCTTATGAGATCTAAAAACATTTAATTATAAATTTAACACTTTGTGTGGGAGAATAAAACTATCGTGCCACAAAATACGTATTACGTACTACATACATTGTCACACGTCGGCAACTCTACTGGCGATGTATTCTTAGCAGACAATTCCACTTCTTGTAATGCTAAAGATTTTGAATCCTGGTGTACAAAGTCTTCCTCATCGGAATATTGCTCGTAATCTCCTTTAAAAGGTTCAATATTAAATAAAAAATATTAAAGCACGTAATAAATGTGTACATGTAATAATTGAAAACAACGCTTACTATTTAATGTGGCATAGGCATTTTCATATAATGCGACATTTCTTTGAATAGTTTCGTTTGCGGTCACACTAGTCTGCAAAAGTACCGAAAATATAATGCGCAGGTAGGTTTATAAATATTCATATTTTAAACGGGTAAACATTATTATTAGCTTTTAATAAATATATCTGAAACTTTACCTCAGTATTTTCGTAAGCATTATATTTATAATCATTAATATCATTCTTGCTATTCGTAGCAACATCACCATCGATATAAAATGCTATATTTTTATCAATATTATTTGAAAAAGCATCGTCAAGAAAGGAATAGCTGGAATAGTTACTATTCGGCGACTTCTCTACGCCTTCATCAAGTATAGTATTCTGCAGAGTATTCTGGACATAAATGTCGGAAATGAGAGCCGATTCTACACATAACTCCACAATTTTAATAATATCTTCCGTTAGTGAATCATTAGTACTTAAAGTGTTCTGAGCTAAATCCGAATCATCATGGATATATTCGACATCACTCATGTCAAATAAGCGATTTATAAATGTAGATGTAGATTTTCTTAAACCACTTAAGTCTTGAAATATATCTCCCTCCTAAAGGAAACGGAACTTTATAATTTAGTTTTTAGTAATAATTTTACGTCATCAATGAATAAAAACTTACGGAATGAATATCTTCGTCTCCTTGTCCTATTAAAAATGCATCAGCTTTTGTAGTTGTTTTAATTTCATCTGCAAAAATATGTCTTACTGAAGTAATAGTAGATTTAGTTGATTTGTACACCAACTTGATATGTTTGAAAATTCAGTACTCCTTTTTCGCCGCCCCTTGTAGAACTATATATTATAGTAACTATATACTATACATTAGCACGGCCGCCTTTTAGTTGAAACATCTAAGACTTTGCAGACTTTTAAATCGTTATAATAATGTAACATATATCTAATATCCATCCAAAAGGACTTTTAATGATTTTCGGCACAAATTTTATCCTTTTTTTAAAATATGTGTAGCATTTTTTCATATTCATATATTTATGTACATCTAACAGCTTCAAATTTATAAGAAATGCTGTGAATACTAAGCATGTGGTTTACCTATTATTGAATATGCACATAGTTATGCTGGTTTGTTTGTTGGTGAAACAAATAAATAAATATATCATGATTACGTTTCTATTAATTTTTACCTTTGATTTGGTATACCTGACCAGTAACCTTTTGCGGCGTGGACGTGGTCATTGCATTCGGTCCATGTATTTTGTTAACGTCATCGTTGTCGCCCATCTCAACAATAAAAGTTGAGTGTTCATTATCAATCATACATTTACTATTGTTATCTCTTTTTAATTTTGACATACATCGCCATGATTGTCCTGTACAAAATAAGTAATTTAAAAGTAAAAAAAATGTAAAGCGGCTCTTTGACATTAGAAGTTGGACAGCCGCAAAGCTGAGAACGCAGCCTAACTTCAAATTTACAGGTCCAGGGATAGGGCAAATAAGTATCCAACTAAATGCAAGAAAATAAACCTTTTGACTTTGCCCGTGTTTCATCGCTGCTGATAACTTAACTCGCCAGGAGCACAACGTCACTATTGCAATTTTTTATAAAATGGAATGGAATAAATGTAAAGATAATTTAAAAAGATATAAAATTTACTAGGTGGTAGTACTTTTTTGCTCAGGAGTCCGTCTGGGTAGGTACCATTCTCTCACGTATTTCCGTCGCCAAAGAGCAGTACATCTCTGCTGTGTCTAGATCTGAAGGATAAAGCGAGCCTGTGTGATATTCCTTGTTAATCTTCAACGGTGACAACGTAACTTAGCATAGCCTTCTTTGTTGGGAATTCGTTGCAGGTGTCCATGGGATGGAATCAGTGAACGCAAATAAATGTTTGCGCTCACTGGCCGCAGTAGCCACTTATCATCAGATGAACTGTCAGTTCGTGTGACACTTCAATTATATAAGAATAAAAGAAAAATCTTACCTAATTCTGTGGCTTCATTTAAAATTATACAAGCATCATCTAAGACTTGGCTCACAAGATGTATTGCTAAAATTCTGGCCTTATGAGGCATCCGATCATCAATCTCAGCATTTTCTGTTTAAAAAAATTACATGTCACATAAGTTACATAGGTAGTTATTTTCGAATGAATTAACATATAATAGTTTTACAAAATTATTGCTAATATAATAAAATGGATATAGGTAAGTGGCAAAAGTACTATAGTTTAATATTATTAATGGATATGAAGTCTAATAAAGTTTGTACAAAAGGAGTGTAAACTAAATTTAACAAAGACCTAAGATTTATAGGACGAGGGATGTTATTAGGAAGAAAATTATATAATGAAACGGAGAGGTTAGGGCAGTTAAAAAATTTATGATCGATCGTACCTTCGTCTAATCCGCACTCACAAATTGAACTATTCTTAATCTTAAGTTTTGACAAAAATACATGTGAAGAAGTGTGTCCTACATACGGCACACTTCTACATACGACATATGTACTTATGTGTATGTTTGAAGCTATTTCTTAATTTAAAAAACCATGGTTTAGAGGGGATATCAGGTTGGAATTTTGCATAATATTTACCGATAGACTTCTGAGTTTTTTTCAAAGAGAGTTCCAATTTGACATCTGATGGATTTTCGCAAGAGAAATAAGGTCATGAGTATATGTTATATAATGCATGAGGGTACCGGAATTAGATGCTTGTTTTGCTAAGAAATTGACAATTTCGTTGCAACGTATGCCACTATGACTTGGCAGCCAAGCGAGTTTCAAGTTAATACCTTGACAAAAACATCTATACAGTGCATCTTTTATTTTAAAAATAATTGGGAATTTCGATTTACTTCCAAACGGGTTAGATAAAATGCTTTCTAATGAATTATATGAGTCAGTAAAAACAATACATTTGTTAATTTTGTGCGCTTCTATGAATAAAATTGCTTCCAAAATAGCAACAGCTTCACCAGTGAAAATTGAAGTAGCACTTGGATTTTTAAAATTTAAAATAATTTTATATTTCGTTAGTTATCCAAACAGCTGAACCTACAAAACTATTATGAGAAAGCTTGTCACATTTAATTGAATATTACAAAAGTTATAAATATAATGACATTTGTGATAAATAAGACTCACATAATATTAGATTTCATTATTACTAGGTACTAATATGGTTACGAACAAAACCAGAAAATGCGTAGGTTTTTATTGTTGTCAAATATAAATACAGCATATACTTTCTAATGTGGTATTTAAAATTCCGTGTTTACAATATGTTCGTATCACTACTAATTTAGTGCATAGAAAACTACGTTTTTTTCTGTGCAACCGTGCTGCGTAATAAGAGTAGTAAATGAAATGTGCATTGTTTGTTTATCGCTCAACATAATGTACTTACATATTATTTTCTACAAGTATATTTTACAATATGAATAAGCTTTCAACAAAGATATTACACATACATAATATTGTAACAAATAGCTATATTTAAAAAATATACATAATACCTTTATTTGTCATACTGTTGTCGACTAAGAAACAAAATTTATAAATAAAAAAGTATTTTATGCAGTTGCATACAACGAGTATATAATCATTACGTTTTAATTGCATAAACAATGAACAAATTATTGCGAATATTTGCAGCCAGTACTTATACTCCTTTATTGTGTAATAGTCACAACTCATCGCATCTAACAAATTCGCAAAATAAAATATTACTATAAATTCATACATACCTTGAAATTGTAAGTCTTAATTTTTGGATTTTCTTAAACAAAAAGAAATTAAATTTTGGCTCCAAATTTTTATATCATACTTACCCAAAAATTTACCGAAAATATATTTTAAATTATTTTTGTGCGAAAAAGAAATTCAAACCACACCACAACCAGTGAGCTTACAATATCAATAGTGTGTACGTGCGTTAAAGTATGTATATTTTTTTTTGTAAGTATGTTATTTTCATTTCATAAGTATCATTATTAAAAATGCGGTTTGCAATATTAATGTTTTAATAAATCTTATATAAAAAACGTACTGTTCCAATAGTTCATTTAATCTGATTAGCATTCCACGCACATGTTTAGTCACATCTAATTTAGGCTATAATATATTATTATAATATTCAAATATGTAAAAATGTGTATTACGAAAAATCTGTGTGAAATCGGAGATAGGATTCCAATAACCTAAATAAACCCAATCAGTATTGATTGGGTTTATTTAGGTTATTGGAATCCTATACGTATGCAACCCAAAAATTCCTAACGCAAGATAAAAAAGCCAGTGTAATGTGGATAGCTAGGAAATCATCCCATCTTTTGTTCGTTACCATATTAGTATCATCTGAGCCCGATTGAAATATATTCGAAAAATGGAAAGAAGAATCCTCAAAAATTTGTCCCTGTATATTTTTTTTTAACACAACAAAAAGTTCTAACATTAGCTGGGAACGTAGTCAGCCATGGCTAATATTATAACTTTGTAATACCTTTTATTAGGGTGTTTTAAACAATTATGTGTAAATCAATCGGGGAAAAAGTCGGGGAAAAAGTTTCTTCGTATTTTATATACAAATTCAAGAATTTTTTTTTCAAAGTTTAATTACATTTAATTATAATATGTATATGTGCCATTTTGTTCGATAACTTGTTGCCTTCTTGTAGGTAGTGACATAATCCCGTTGCTGTAGAAATCTTGGGATTATTGACCAAAAAAACGCGACAAGTAGTTTTGACAGTTCTCTCTTGATGTTAACCTAACACTACTCAAAGAATTCTGAAGAGATCGAAACAGGTGAAAATCTGAGGGTGCAAGGTCACAACTATATGGTGGATGCATTAACACTTTCCAACCAATCTCTCTCAATTTTTGCTGAGTGGCCAAAGATGTGTGTGGTCTGGCGTTATCATGATGAAAGACCACTCCTTTTTTGTTGATCAATTCCGGCCGTTTTTTCTCAATTTCTTGCTTGAGTCTCATTAGTTGTTGGTAGTAGAGATCCGAATCGATGGTTTTGCCCGGCGGTAATAGCTCATAATAAACGATGCCCTTCCAATCCCACCATACACACAGCATCACCTTATTGCGTGTTAATTCGGGTTTCGCTACATTCTGTGGAGCTTGACTACCCTTTAACCATGATCTTTTTCGCACGTTCTTGTCGTAGGTGATCCACTTTTCATCACCAGTGATCAATATTTTCAAAAATGGTTCGGTTTCATTACGTTCCAATAGAGAATCGTAAATGAGTACACGATTCATTCGGTTTCTTTCAGTGAGCTCGTGTGGTACCCAAATATCGATCTTTTTTGTATAGTCAGACTTTTTCAAATGGGTGAAAACTGTTTTGTAGTCAATTCTCAACTCCTCGGCTATGTCGTACTTCCTAATATGCCGATCTTGCTCCACTTTTTCAAAAATGGCGTCGACTTTATCCGTATGAGGGCGACCAGAGCGAGCTGCATCTTTGACATCAAAATTCCCGGACTGAAAACGCTTGAACCAACTTTGTGCTACTCTTACTGACACTGCATTAGGTCTATAAACGTCACAAATTTTATTCGCGGCTTGAGTCGCATTTATCCCTTTTTTGTAATAAAACTTCAGAATGTATCGAATTTCTTCGTTAGATTTCTCCAATATATATATATGCAATAATCTATGGTTAGATATTCACTCATTTTGGCGGATAGAAAAACAATTGAAAAATGGCGGGAAAGTGTTTTTTACTTTTTCTTTTTCTTAATGTCCTATATGTATTGATATTAAAACCAACCAGATACAAACAGTACAACCAAAGAGATTTTTCTTCAATTTTATACAAACAAACTTTTTCCCCGACCTATTAGATAGATAAGGAAATACAAGTTTGTTTGTTCTTTGCCGGTATTGTACACGATTATAATAAATAGCTTGAGTCCCGTGAGACTGAAATCCGCCAGGCTAACAGCACGAACATCAACAATACCTGCCGCACAACAGTTCCTTGGGAGTTGAAAATAATTTCAAATGATTATTGGATGTAGTGACGACATGCTAAGAGATGCAGCAAGTTGACGGATACAGGTAGCTCAGGACACCGCTTTGTGACATTCCTCGGGGGAGGCCTATGTTCAGCTGTGGACTTGTGATGGGCTGAATATTCTTACCAATTTTTTATTGTTATTTAAGAAAACTAAAGCACAAATGAATTTTTACAATCGGATTAATTTATTTTTACTAAAACTAATCAATTGCTATTGTAGCTATCAGAGATATGTTTACGTGGAAAGCATTATTCATACAACATAGCCTCGCTATTTCTGTAACGCTCAGCCAATACCAATGCGATTCTTTAACCTCGAGCTATTTTGACATGTTTCTCGATAGTACTACTGAATAAGTATACGAACTAATTTTGTTATTAAAATATCGACTTAATTTTAAGTTTAATAGTAATAAGGGGCCGTCCATTAATTACATAAGGCAATTTTGGCGATTTTTCTACCCTCCCCATCCCCCTACCTCCGTTAAGATGACGTGAGATATGGCTCGACCCCCTCCCCTCAAATCTCACGTGACATTTTTTAAATGCATATTTTTCGTGTAAATCTGTGCTTGATTGCGTTGGGTTTATTTAAAAAAACATAATTTGATTAATTATTTTTATATAATTTGTGGAGTTCGCATACCCGCGATTAATATTAATGTGTAGGATTTCGCCATATTTTACTTCATTTAACCCTATTTTCTCGAAATTTTACACTGTCTCTTGCGGAAAAAAAATGTGAGAACGTGAAATTTCTCTCCCCCTGCCCCCTAATAGGGCTTAAAGTATGAAGTGTTGCCACTTTAAATTAACATCAAACCTGTATGATCCAAGATTCGTGATTAAACTTTTTTTTACAAATCAACTATAACATTCTATATCCCAAAAATTTCATGTAATTCTATTGTTTGATTTTCACTTGTTTTTCATTCAGTATACTCAAAACTATAGTATTTTTTGAATACATGTTACAATATCAATATGTACTACGTTTGGAATTATGATGCAACTAACGACCGCACTATGCGTTTTTGGTTTAATCGCTTTCGTAGTCAAAACTTCGATTTGAATAACAATCCACGAGGAAAACCAAATACTAAGGTAAATAACGATGAATTAAAAGTGTGGTGGAAGCCGATCCTTATCAAACAACCAAGAAATTTACATCATGATTTAACGTTAGTTTACTCACAAAATTGACTCATTTGCATTTAGTAAAATAATAAAACGCGAGAAATGGGTGCCTCATGAATACACTGAATGCATAGAGGAACTCTCGTTGCAGCTTGTTTTGCTTTTGATGAGTAAGTGTGCAGAAATGAAAGAATTTTGAAATGATTTGTGACGTGCGATGAAAAGTAAATTCTCTACGATAATCGCAAACAAAAAAGGCAATTTCCGAACCCAGGTCAATACCGGAACAATGTTCTAAATCAAAGCACGCCGAAAATAAATAAATATTACCTAACTGTTTGGTCTATTGTAAAGAACTTCAAAGAATGATGGCGAAACTCTCAGACAAATAACCCTGACTCGTAAATAGATTGTGACCGAATTTCGGTTTGGAATATCGGCAAAGCCCACTGCTGAACCAGACTTTCCCTATAGATTGGCTCATATAGAGGATATTTTCCTTAGTATTTTATTATTTCATAAGGCGGGCGAGTTGGTAACCGCAGATTTTTTATTATTTTGAGTTGTTATTAGGAAGATTCTGCTGCCCATCTCCTGTTTTATTTCCTTCTGTCACCCATGACGACACCCACGGAATCATATGGGGTATTCTCTTACGCTGCCACTACATTTCGAGAGATGCGGGGCAAAAACTAGTCATGAACGTCATACGTACATCGTACATACACACACCATCCCAATAACCATAACTGACTCTACGGACCTTTAAAACGTCAAAACTTGGACTTTGGAAAATCGGACCCCTTAGAATAATTTCAAAAAGGAGGAGGTTTACAATCCGACTATGATTTTTTCTACTATACTTATGTACCATACGCTATATCTTTGTAAGTTGTGAACCGATTTTAATATTTTTTTATATAATAGGTCATATTCAGGGGTAAGTTTTGTACATAAAAGAAAGAACTCTTAATTTAAACTAAAAGTCGGTGCTATGCTAATGCTCAGACAGTGTATGTGGGGTACACTGAAAGTTTTTCATAACTCATAAATAACAATTTGTATATAAAATAATATATTTACTGCTTTTCAAAGTACATATTCTCTATTACATTTTAAAAACTTTTTCATTCGTTCAAAAATAATTTTTGAAAACATAAGGATACTGTGCGAGGGCATGTTTTTTACGTGCGGTTTGAAAACGATCACGGTCTCTTCTTGCTCCGTAAATGTCAAACCTCTCATGAAATCTTTGATTTTTCGGAAAATAAACGATTCAAAGATTTTATTTTTAGGAAAATGGTAGATATAATTAGGAACTTCGTTATAAGATTTAAATAATAGATTATTTGTTACTTCATGATATGCTATTTGCTTGGTGTAAATCCAACTACATTTTCATGTATTCGTTGCCGTTATCAGATTGTCGTTGCAGTGGCGAAGCATGAGTAGCTGCCACCTGGTGCCACAAGAGCCAAAAACACCTCCCTCCATCTACGAATCTTGTATAGTATTTGTATATCATTTAAAAATAAATAAAACAATGTAATTTCTATAATTTTCTCTACCACTAACCCTGTAACATTTTAATCAAAAGTATTCAGTAAGTATTTTCAGATATTTTAGGATATTTACTGGTGTCATGTTAAAAGACAGGGCGAAGGCTGACTCATCAGTTAAATACCATCACCTAAAATCTACCATGTTAAACTATATGCTGAATGGATCACAAGCTCCACATTTTCAGAAGAAAGAAAAAAAGAAAGAAAGAATTTCATTCTAAAAAGGTGGAGCTCGTGATATCTTAATCTTGTTCGCGGTGTGCGCCAATTATCATTGTGCAATAGCGTGCGACTTCGTTTTTAACCTTCTTCAAAAAAAGGAGGAGGTGATCAAGATCTGGCCAGTAGTTTTTGAGTTATCCTTAATAATGCGTATTTAATTGACTTCGACTACATTGATGATATTCTCATTTTATTTATGTTGAAGTCGGTTGTACAAAATTTTTAATTTTACGACTTGTTCCCTAACTTTTTCAAAGACACTGGGCAAACAAATGGTGGTATACCACTCAGCATTAACTGTGTTTTTCTCATCAAGTGGGATTGTGTAGACAGGACCCATCTAAAAGGAAAAAACGCAATCATTTTTTGGCCACGCTTCTTGCCATATAGAAGACTGTTGATTTCTTTCCGGAGTGTAACAGCATTTGAAGGTTAGTCATCATACTTTAACTACATTTTTTACACCAATCAACTCGATCCCATTTTTGTTTAAGGGTGAGTTCATGAGGAATCCATCGGCAACAAGATTTTGTTGATGTAATTGTTTTTTTTAATTTGGCTCATGCCCATACCCAAATATCCTCAAATCCCCTCATAGGTGATGCACCTGTTTCCTTCAATTAGTCGCATGACAGTAGCCACATTTTCATCATAGAGAGAAACACATCCACCATCAAATTCTACGTTCCAACGCCTTACAGTGCTCAAAGGAGGTGCTTCCCTTACAAAATCATTTTGAAGAAAAGCAGTGCAATCTTGCGGCGAGAGTAAGCTATTGAAATCATAAAAATATCATCGTTCTGAACTTTAACTTGTGATAAAAACAATTGACATGCGACTTTTCGCAAAAATACTTTAATCAATATCTACTTATATGGTTTCATATGGTTTTACATTGTACCTATACCTATGGTTTCATAGGTTTTTAAAAATATAACATTCGAAATTCAAACATTCATGATAGGCCTGGAGCGCAGAACTTTTAGTGTGCCATGAGAATTTTATTCTTTTTAATTCTTTGAAGTCGCCTATTTTTCCTTTTTTTTACCTAGACTTAGAATATACTGGCGTACCAATCTATGCGTTTTAACTACTTTTATAGTGAATAGCAAATGCGTCGCAAATTTTGATACTTTTTATAAATTGTTTATATACAACATACCCTGGAAAAATAACGTACTTACGAGTATTTCACGAGTGGCAAGTCCTAAAAATTATCAATATAAACAAATTATCAATAAAAATGAAAAGAGGCAGACTCAGAATGAGGGTGAGAAATTGTATGATACAATGTTGGATCTGTAGAAAAAATTAATGAAGAAATAATGACAAAGCAAATTTATGCTGCAGAAGTTGAGACACAGAGTCGGCAAGGGACTGAAAGAAGATGGGCCTAGATTATGAGTACTTAAGGGTACTCTTAACTGGATGTATTTAGACATGAAGAGCATGTATGCGTAGATAAAGGGATGTGAAAGAAGCGAGAGAGGTGTGTCAGGATCGTGCCAAATAGAAGTCCGTATTCTCTGCCTACGACGTGAGAGTTCATGTTATGCTATAAATAACATAGTTTTTATTTCCTAACGTTTATTCTAGTTGTAAAGACTGAAGAAAAACATCGATCAAACAATGGGTAGCGCGGATGACTGGTTTATTCCCCACCAGTACCCTTACATTTTCCCTCTTCAAATCTTTGCATTTCTTTGTTACGATTAAAAGCACATAAAGCTCGTTTAGACGCGCCGGGTCCGGACGGCCAGTGTCGGAGACTGTATAGGTTGCGAGAAGGGCGCAAAGTCATATGGGAGATCCAATACAATCGGTGGGTGTGTCCCTCACGCTCTCGGCTCGCCTGACGAAAGAATTTCCATCGTCCACATAGGTTTTCATACTCTTTTTATCGTCCCCCCGAGTTTCCTCCTCCATTGACGTCTGTCTTGTGCGCATTAGGGAATATCTATTTTTATTTTTTATTAGGATTACTTGATCATGATGCCTACGTAATTCCAACATTCGCCTTATATGAAGCTGGACCCGTTTTACACACAACTTTACCCTCGGACTCTCGACCCACTTTTCTCCCCTCGTGGAATAGTCCCCACCGGGTTGTACGTCGCGGTGGCATGAAGTGCCACCGGCTGCGACAGTCTGGCGCTGGTGCGTGACGCGCGCGAATCTCGACACGTCCGGACGCAGCGCGTCGAAGCACTCGCGCAGCTGCCCGAGCAAGGCGATCGCGGGATGCACTCCTGTACTCGCGTGTTCTCTTCTTCTTTTCCCGCATATTCTTCGAAATCAGCATGTATACGATGCCAGAGCTGAAGTGGAAACTCCCACGGCTGAATCGCAGCGTGTGGTGGTGCGTCGCGGACCACGCGACATGGCTCGCAATTTCGACATACCTATAGATCATTATCGATACTGGACCAGTAAACATAGTTTCTCGATAAATGTTTCATTTTATTAATGCCTAAGTAATCGTCATCTTTCTACGATTTCCGACCTCAGCAGTCAGCTTCAAATGTTCGGTCAAAAAATGAATCAAATCCTCGAATCGGGATGTACCAACGAGCACAAATTACACAAGAGAATACGTCGCCTTACCAACCACAGTTATTAGGAGGGGTTAAGAGTTATTAAGAGGGAGACCAGTTAGTTTCATCTAGTATTTTTATATTGCGAAAAATGCTCGTACACAACAGTGGTAAAGCCACGCGGCAGCTTTTGCTGTTGCACGGATGGGCCGGCTCGAACCGGGCTGGTACCACGATCTCACATATAACCAGTGTGCGGATTCAAATAAAACACTACCCCAGGAGGGTACTAGCACCCCTGGTGACGGAGAATCCTTTACTGGACGTGGAGCAGCTTGAGCGCCCCGCGTATTCTGGAGGGGGGGGGGGGGAATTCCCGATCGCAACTGAAACTGCTCGGGACAAGCGGAACAATAAAACCAAGGCGACCCCTGTCACGCTATCTGTATATTAGTATTAGTATAAGTTCTGCAACATCAGGGGATTTCATTCAAATCTTAACGCCGTCCACCTGGAGACGGCGAAGTCGGCCTTGCTCTTTTTAACCGAAACACACGTGTCCTCACCGTCCGGTACTTCATATCTTTCCTACCCGTGGTACAAATTAGAACACTCCTTTGTGTCCAGGGCTGGAGTTTGTATATACGTCAGAGAGGACATCTGTTTTCGACGCCTCGGCAGTCTTGAAGGTACGGACCTGTCCATGCTATGGTTGCGCGTAGACAGCGTGTCCGTCGAAGCCCCTCTTGGCACTTCGAAATATTGTCTGATCCGGAGTACGTCGCGGTTGCATTCCGCCGTGTTTGACACTATAGGTCGGCCGATTGGGACAGGATGCGGTCTTTTTTTGCCGTACTGGCGGTTACTAATCAGCTGGTGATCCTCAAGGTACCTCATGAGCTGGCAGTTTATAATTGTTTCCATTATTTTGGAGAACAAGGAAGTGATAGCGATTGGCCGGTAGTTGGACGGATCTGAGCGGTCGCCTTTGCCGGTGCTTGGTGCAGCTGTCTTCCATGAGTTCGGGACTACGCCTAGGGAGTAGAAGTACCGGAAAAGACGCGTTAAAATCGGTGCCAACTCCGGAGCACACGTCTTCAGCACAATAGGTGGAACTCCATCAGGCCCACTCGACTTGTTGACGTCCAGGGAGAGGAGGTTTTAGCACCGAGCGCTGTGTAAACAGCACATCCTACATGGAACACTCACACCGCAGGAAGGTCGGCGGTGTGTTCCCCCCGTCATCGAGAGTTGAGTTGGACGCAAAGACAGAGCCTAACAGATCGGCTTTTTTCTTTGCGGCGATCGGCTTTTTTCCAGTGAGTCGTCCTCCCTGTGCAGAGATGGCAAAGATAGCTGACAGAAGTTCCCTTGGACAGCCTTGGCGAGAGATCAGAATGCTCGTGTTCCCGAAGGATGTCGAACTAGTTTCTCGCCGAATCTATATAGTATAAAACAAAGTTGCTTCCCTTCGTCTGTACGCTTAGATCTTTTAAAATACGCAACGGATTTAGATGCGATTTCCATCAATAGACAGAATGATTCAAGAAGAAGATTTATATGCATAATACATGCATATTATATTATTATATAATTCTTATTATATAATTATTCTGTCCGTGTGTATACGACTGAACTCCTAAACGGCTGGACCGATTTTGAGGAAATTTTGTGTGTGATTAAGTTGATTAGAGAATGGTTTAGATTCCTTTTTGTGTTTGTATGCTTTAAGAAAACGTTTATGAATATACGATTTAAATTTAGATATCTGCATAATTTTGTACATAAAGGCCTTAAATATCGTTATTGTCGGTCGACATACCATTGAACAAAACAGTTTGCTTCGTCGTTCGTAATGCGTACAGCAAAGGAGTGAAATTGAGAATGAGAATAATTTACCAGCATCTGACTTTCTATCCGATAACAATTAAAGTGTCTTCATGGCAAGAGAGAATAGGCTTTTGTTAATCTTTCGCTGTCCCGTGCACTACATATAGATCATTGCTATTGTCTTACTATTATTGTGTCTGAAAACCGGACTGTGAAAGTGTTAAACTAAGTCAGTGCGCTTTACGATCTTCGGTTGCATCACTACTTACCATCAGGTGGGATAGTAGATAGTAGTCAAACACTGGCTTCTCGACAAAGTATAAAGCAAAGTCGCTTCCCGCTGTCTGTACGCTTAGATCTTTTAAAGTTCGCAATGAATTTTGATGTGGTTTTCATCACTAGACAGAATGATTCAAAAGAAAGGTTTATGTGTATAATGCATGTATATTATATATTATATTATAATTCTTCTGTCGTGTGTATGTGACTGAACCCCTTCTAAACGGCTGGACCGATTTTGATGAAATTTTATGTGTGATTAAGTTCATTAGAGAATGGTTTAGATACACAATTGGACCCGTTAGGTGGTGTTGTTTTCGAGATCAAGAAAACAACCATGCGAAGCCGGGGCGAATCGCTAGTAATTCATAAAGTGACAGATAAATCTTTATCAGGTGCAAATTTTCTAGGCCCAAATAAGTTATATAAGCCGTCTGATGGTCCATTATCCCATTTTGTCTGATGGATGTTTTGAGAGACTATGAGAAACGCTGAAAAAATCCTTGGCTTGGGATAGCCATCTCGTTTACGCCTGACGAAGAATACCAAACCGGAGATGGGAAGTAGTGTCGAGACGTCTGCAATCACCAATCCGTCTGCCAAGGCAAATAATGCAAATCCACCCTGCAATGGGAGAGTTCCATTTTCAGCAGATGCAAGTGGACTTTTATGAGCTGATGAAGAAGATAAAAAAAGAACAAATTGTCCTTCATTTAAAAAAGTTTAATTTACGATTATAAAAAGCATTTTTAAGATTATAAAAAGTAATTCTCATTGTACCGGTTTTACATGTATAGGGAGATGAGAATTTAAGGAGGAATTACTAATTATTTAGTCGAAATAGAGCCACAAATAGAACGATTGCACAGAGTTCTAGCGTAAAATAGCAGCATAATGCTGTTTTGTTACGTATGGTGAGTGACTAGAACCGAAGAATTTTTACTGGTAACGAGTCATTGAAGCTTAGTCTTCAGGAGTAACAACCATGAAAGTAACTCAATAAGGCATAGGTATATTATGCAGATTTCTATGAACCAAAGCATCCTTTTACCATTTGGTGGATCGTGTGTTCGTTCGTCACCACTTACTCTACAAAAAAAAAATAGAATTTACTAGATTCTACTAAATGAAGCTCTACTTCTGACGAAACATTTAATAATGAAACAGTTACATTATCGTTATGACTAAAATGTGTTGTTATTTTGTAAGTTTTGAATATATTTTGTACTTATGTATGTACGCTCGCTTCTACTTGCGAATCTCATCTCTGCTTCTAGTGTATGTACAAGGACTTCACATTTAGAAAATAATTTTTTCTATTTCTTTATTAAAACGTTACCTCCAGACTATGATTTTCTCCTGTATCGTGGGGGCGGTTTATATACATTACTATTATTTGTAGGTCATACAAATACTTGTTCCGTGCGGGATTCGAACCCGCGGCCCTTGGCGCAGCAACTCATTGCTAAGCCACTGCGCCACGGAACCGTTCGCTAATTACTAGTGTAGTAGTTTATATTTCGAAAGATTTAGTAATTTTAACTTTTAAATATTCTTGATATATTAATTTTAATTTATTTTATTGTTCCCCGGAAAATTTATTAAAAAACATTACGCACTACGCCACTTTATTATACATAGTTACATACAATTTCAAAGTATGGTAGCATTTTAGCATCACTGTCTGGAGGATTTGGGTCTGGACTTTTTTAGTCGATCATCAGAGCCATGTCCGTAAATCATCAACCTTTTGCAGAAATAGTTTAATAAAGAAATCATAAAAAAATTAAAATCCTTAATTGCTGCAACTATCCAAAATATAATAATACCTATGGCACTTGGCACCGTAGTGCTTAAACTAAAACCAAATACAATGGACTTGATTATGATTTTTATAATTGTTCAATGAAAAGTGATTGTTTAGTATGTACGTGTACTGGTGACGAGGAAAACCATTTATAAAGTGGGAAATGTTTAGTGCTGCCGCACCTTCAACGACTCTGTTTGTAAAGTAAATTGCCTGCCATCATGTCACTAAAGCGACATCTACGCAACACTGTCCTTAATTAAATATAACTTAGGGCTGATGTTTCAATCACCATATTAAAGATAAAAGTTATTTTATAGGATAAAATACAACATAAACAAATTAAAATGTCAGTTCTATTGATAAAATAGTTTAATTGTTTCATTTTTATATTCAATCAGGTTATTATATAATATAATTAAATTAAATTATTGATGGATAACATTTATCTGATGACCCTAAAGGGTCTATTTGCTTAATACTACTCTTAAAATATTTTACGATCACCTTTTTTAACCGACTGTAAATAAAGGAGGAGGTTAACAATCCACGACATTTTCTGCCACCAGCGCGGCGCCACTTAGAAATGAAGTGAAACATTTGACCGATTGCATGGCGGAGAAGTTAATATGTTAGAAAAATGTAAGGGCTAATGCTTCTTTCTGAAATATCAGTTAAATTTTATAATAATTAGATTAGAAATAAATAAACCAAACTACCGCCAACCGACCATACCATCTGGATGATTGGCGGTCCACCACTGTGCGATTTAGAAGAAGTTTTCTTCCTCGCACAACTTCCTTGTGGAATCGATTACCACCAGCGATTTTTCCGGACCGATACGACTCAGGGACCTACTCCTTCTTAAAAGGCCGGCAACGCATCTGCAATTCCCCTGGTGTTGCAGTTGTTCATGGGCGGCGGTAGTTACTTACCATCAGGTGAGCCGCATGCTCGTTTGCCCCCTCTCCTATAAAAAAAAATATTCCCAAAAGTAGTGAAATAAATAAAGAGTTCAAAAATGTGCAAAAAATTTAAGAGTAAACATTGGGTAAGGCTTAGTTTTGTGTAATAACACTCTCTAGACGCATCAGATAAATGTTAGAAACTTTTATTTAAAACGTAACTTTTTAATTTTAATGACATTGTGTAACAAATAACTTCACCTCACCTCAGTCCCACTTCACATCTGGTCCATCTGGTGAGCGAAAGACCCTGATTCACCCACAAAACGATTGCTATGATTTCTTATATTTACGCCAACATTACAAATTGAATAAAATTCGTATAATTAAATCATTTTTAACATATTTTTCATGATTTAATTTTCATCACTCATATGTGTCACGTGCTTAACTGCCGGAGAAACGAGTATTTTCCATCAAAACGATCACTTTTTATTATAGCTTCCCCGAGAGTTGTATATAAGTACGGTAAGGTAAGATTGTATTACAAAATAGTAATTATTTAGACGGCTCTGTAGCGCAGTGACTAAGCGTTTGGTCGCGGCGTTGAATGACCGCGGGTTCGAATAACGCACGGAGCAAGTGTTTTATGGCCTATAAATTACTTTTCCGAGTCTAGATGTGAATCTCTGAGCAATTTATGTATGTAAGCCAACTCCATGATACAAAAGGAAACCCTACATATAGTGATAACTGGTTTTTAAAGAAAAAGAATAAGATCGAAGCCTCTCTCTACTGGTAATACCAGTGTCATTCCCCGACCCGGAAATGGCTCCAGAAGTCATTCACCGACTTATCTTTTAAATTATGCTACTAATATTCTTAAAAAATACTGATATTGAATACTTTGGATTAAAATAATACGAGTCATAGAAGTTCTAATTACTCTATGATACGAGCGAGCACTACTACTCGTATTACTCTGTACACACGCACTAGTCAAGGGTAAAAATATGTTATAATATTGTTTTATTCATTTTTAAATAATATTAAAAGACCGTAAAAACATTTATTTTATATTTTTAAAATACTTTGTAACTTGGGGATGAGATTTAGTAGGTGACATTTTGACCGTAGCGACAAAGAATATGTATAATTATTAATTACGTAGCGGCCTGGGCAGCATTTACTTCATGCAACGTCACTGGGTAATACCTACGCATATTTAATAAATATTAAATGTTGACAATCATAATTAAACTTAAAATTTTTGTGAATTAATGATTTGTTGCGGACCAAATAAAAAGAGTGTAGCTACCTAAATATTCTGTTTCTATTCCAGTAGGTAATATTTTCAATTTAAATAAATTTAGTTTTTTTTTATTTGAAAGAGAATGTATAACACTAAAATATTTCAAAATGAAAACTTAAAATATAGAAACCATCCTGTATCTGTCACCACAGAAACGAGAGGCTGCGTCACAGAAACAGTGCGCAGGCAGATCAATGTAGTTACAGGGATGCCACACACTGAAAAAGTTTTCAGTTTAAACATACATATTAAGCTTATTAGCACTCGCAATTATTTTACTAAGTAATTAATCCGAGTTGTACTTACGACTCGAAAGTGTTAATTATCACCTAAAACTAAGTATAAAAAATTAAAAACAACTATGTGACAATAGTTCTTAAAGTGGCCACATTCATTCGCAGTATCTCAATAAATTACTTGTTTCTAGCCATGGAGTGTTTTTATAGGAGCCTTTAATAATTTACTAATGGATGAACTTTGCAGAATGCGCTTTCAGTAAAGCATAATTTAAGAGATTGGCATAAACTAACCACGCTAAACAAATGGACTTATGTACGAAGAACCATTACCCACACTCTGATATACCTGAGCCTAATTATCAGAATGTGTGATATGGATTCGGCTTCTTAAATTGAACATAATGATTTAGTTGTCAGTTACTATGCCTGAAATTGTATGGAGATATTATTTAAAATGTTTTATCAGAAACTTAATTTTATTATAAAAGCCATTAAAATGAAATCGAATAAATGTTTAGTAATAGGTATTATAATATAATATTGTTGACTTTTATTTCGAAAAGCATAATATTTAGGACAAGAGTATAAGATATCAACCCTATAAAGATGACGAAAAACGAGTGCGCAGAGCCTCACTCTCAGTCAAGACTCCCCCGTGTAACTGCGCGTGTACGTTCTATAAGCACCCTGTGCTATTATCCCACATCTACTACTTATTTAGTGATATATTAAAAAAAGTTCCACTTTAACAATCAATGTGACGTTTATAGTGTTTATGAATATTTACCAAACACTTTAATTATGACCAGTGGTAACGGGATACAAAACGTAAGTGTGACTTAATTAAACAATAGAAGATATTGAAGGTGCCAATATATTTAAAAACTATTGTATATCTATTTTTAAAAGTCAATGAAAAGAGTTGATTTTAGTCTTGTTTGTACCACCATTTTTATTGGAATTACTCTAGACGCGAAGCTTCAATGGGCCTCCACATATGTAATATCTAAACTGGCAAGCAGACTTAGTTCTGCAGCGTATGCTTAAAAAAAATTAGAAATCGCATATGGTATTTTGCTGTGGTCAAACGCGGCTGACACTGAAATTATATTTATTTTGCAGAATAGGGCCTTAGGAGCAATCTACGATTTAAACCCTGAAGGGTCTCTAAGATAAAATTTAATATATTAATCAATATACTAACTTTGGCCTATCAAAATATTTAGGAAAATTTACTGTATGTAAAAAATACATGTAATTTAAAAAAAAGCGATATTCATTCTGTACATACTAGGAACATACACAAGCTAGTAGTGCCAGTTACTCGACTCCATAGACAATACACTCGACTCCACAGAGTCAGTAGTTCATTCTTGGGCTTAAAGCCTGATGCGCGAATACGCTTTTACAACAAAATCTAACCAAGTTCAAAAAATGTAATCAACAAAGATTGTATAAGAAGGGTTATTATAATATTAAGGAATTTATGAATGACAATAACCCCTGGATTGGTGGTCGCTACCAAGCCATTTCTAACATGATTTCTATAATTGTGTAACGTAATACATGATTTTTTTTTTATAGGATAGAGTGACAAACGAGCACACAGCCCACCTGATGGTAAGTGGTTGCTGTGACCCAAAGACATCTACATCTATCTTCAATAAAGAATCAAAATGCAGATGCGTTGTCACCCATGAGGACTAAGATGGAATGCCTCTTTTCCAGTAAAAGGGTCTCCGGTTCTCTACACTGACCATACGAAACACAGCAGTGTTAAGCTGCTATTTTACGCTGGTATTCTATGAGAGCGTGGTCCTTCCCCGGTCGAGCCGATCCATTCGTACTACAACTATACTACTAATATAGCTGCAGCATGGCTCTACCACGTATAAAAACTGATTGTAAACTGTTCCTTTTTTTGAAAAAAAAAGTACCGCTGGGTTTCTTGCTGTTTCTTCCCAGGACAGAGGTATTTTAAGAATCAGTGGTAGGTAAATTAAACATAATAATGACTTTCAATAAGTATTATTTATAATCCATATTGAATAAAAAAAATATATTTGAATTTGTTTCAAAATCAAATAAAGTGCTTTTCTGCCAGGATTAGAGAAATAAAATAAAACAAAATGAAGGAATCATCAGACGATGACAGCAGCAATGAAGAAGTTGTACCCATTCCAGTACAAATTTTTCTCTGGAGACAAACAACACCATTTGTCCGACCGAGACTTGGAAAAGTTCACGATGCATCGTGTATGGTTAGTTGAAATAAAGTTTCCCTGATTAAATATTTTACCAATAAATGTTTACCTTTGTAAATATAAAATTTCAAATGTTAATGTGGATTTACGTAAATCCTATTATACTTGTGATTTGTAATAATTGGTCAATTGATTACGGCTATTTGTCAAAAACATTTTGACTGTTACAAAATATCCATTCATATAAATTCTAATACACTCATGGAGATACGTAAGAAAAGATAAATTGGCATTAGAATAAAATATTTTTAATAAATAACAATATATTTCATATCATAAAATATTAATAATTAAAGTTATTAAAATAAATAATTAAGTTATTAAAATAAATATGAATTAAAATTTTGTTTGATAAACTTATTAAAAAAGCAATACAGTGGTTTTACAAAAAATTCACACCTAAATTAAAGTGGGATGTTATAATATTATATAGGTTATTAAACAGCCTTGACTGTATATCCGTACTTTTTATTAAATCATCAATTTAACTTCGTGTCACTGAAACCATCTATCTACCAATACATAGTTAGGTGGTTATGATTTATTTATTTAACTTTTCTCTTAATTTATTTCCAAACATGTTCTGGTGGGTTTAGGTCTAGTGAGCGTGTTGGTCAAAATACCCCAAATCTGTCATTGCAATATACAGCAGAGTATGATCTTGTATTAAAAATTACCTCCTATGTATTCGCTATCTACCGTACCACAACCAGGGGCTCCTTTTCTGCGACATAGCTCTTTAAGTGATGTTATGCAAATGTTACTCACATGCCATTAAAAGCTCTCTTAAAAGAACGTTACACTGCCACTGTACCTGCACAGCGGCGGCTTAACAGGGCCTCAAGTTCCTAAGTCGTAAAATAGTTGTACTTTGATGTTCCTTTATTTATTTATTTTGTGTGAAGAAAACAGTTGTATTTTTTATAAAAACTTGAATTTTTAGTAAAGAATTTGAATACTGCAAAATTCACGGTGTATGGTACTATCTGGTAACCCACGCGAACGCTTGGTCTGCTTAGCGCGAAACCCGCCGCTGATTGTACCTATTTTTCACACCGTTTACAAATGTTGACCCTTTCGTCTGTCTCGATACTCATGGGTCCTCAACAGCACTGTCCAAACGTCATCATACCAGTTTTAGGAAACCGAGGCACTCGATACCTTTAGTAAATAAAGGGCCACCGACAAGCAAGCAGTACCCCTTTTATAGATATTATTATTAAATATAAAAGAGGTTATAAGTTTTCTTATGGCTTAGTGCCAGCCTTTAGTACTAACTTATACTTGTCGAACTTAAGAGAAAATGCGGGCCGAGAGACATTTGAAAATTAGGTATTTGAAGAAACTATCGCTGTCGCCTAAGTAGAAAGGCATAATTCGAGGTTTGGCTCTCTACCATTTCCTCCTCCAATATTGGACCAATTTAAAAGATATTTCATATACTGAATAAGAAGGATATACACTGTGTCCCTATATTTTTTTTTTTTCAGTATTAGTTTACAAATTTGAACACTAGGCCTCTGTTGTCAGCGGTCTAAATAGGCAATTTTGAGCATTTCGTAAGGGGTCTAATGCTTATAAAGATAATATATCAACAAAAAGGAAAATATAGGGACATAGGAGAGGTTGATATTTATTTTACTGTAAAAACTCATTGCTATAAGGTCATAAACCAGAAAGAAAACAGGCGAGAGCGTTTGTATGGAGAAAAGTCCACCCGCATCTCCTCTTAAGCTCCGGTGAGCATGGTTCTTACTTCAGATGTAGACGAAGTGTGTTTTTTTTGCACACTGCTACTGCACTGAACTGCAGCTGCATTGGTACAATAAGTCTGTCGCTGTTTGCTTCTGTAACTCTTTTGGGAGCTTGCCCTTTGCCTCTCGTATGCTCCAATCTGCCAGTATCGTTTAACATTTTGAGAAATAACAGAATGGAAAACGGTAAATACCTACCTATAGCTATTTTAAAGTTACAGCTCTAGGGATACTTCTGTAATCATCACTTAAATCACATTTAAACGATTTATTGATCTTTTTGAAGTGAAAAACGTTCTTTAGAATCGTTGTGATTTGAAACTCGATAAAACGAAAAAGCGACACTAAAAACCATATACATCTGTAGGATTTAGCCTGCGAGAGAATGAGATAGAATATTATATTAAATTAGTCGTGTTTGCACCACCTAGCGTATATTTTACGTACCACCTTGAGAGTCAATTTCCGTTCGATAAAATGACTTTACCTATGGAATTAATTAGATGGCGCTATTACAAAGCAATTTTATTCGAAAGAAAATATTCTTTTGATTTATTTGACTAAAGTTTAAGCGTATACGTAGAGTATCTAAATATAAGGATTGTAACATTTATTTGCTATAAAATCAAACTTTTATCTTATATTTTATGCCGCACTTGTGGTTGAAAATTATCATACTAAATAATTCATTTGCCGTCATATATTTTTATTTTATACATATTTCCCTTAATTTGAAGGTTTCTCTTCTACCGCGTGTGAACTGCACACAGTAATGTTTTTTTTTAAATTAAATGAACACAGTCGAAAACACTATAAAATATAAATCAGTTCGAATCCTACTTTTGTTCAAATTACATAAACTGTGGTGTGTGGTTGTAGGTCGATTCTTAATGAGAACATAATCTCTCTATTTGTCTCTCTTACTATATCCATGAGTGTATTTAAACGGTGGTTTCAATTACATACTTACTTACATATTATACTGTATTATTAAACTTAAATGTCTTAAAAGTTTAGACCGTAATCTTAAAATAAATATTATAACGATATTTGTATTTGTGTTTTGGTGTTTGTATATATAATGTATTACACTTATTTGTTGTCGGCAACCAGTTCTGCCAACGAGCCCCGGGCCATCACGTAAGTTTCACACATCGCTTTGTAGATCATAGCTCATCACTTTTCATTTCAAATAATATGTTTACTTTATAATATAAAGTGAACATATTATTTGAGTGTAATATAAAGTTTATATTATACTGAAACAAATAATTATTTATATGACTTTTTATTCTGACGTTACACGGTAATACAGATTGTTACATCAGTTTAATTTTTTTTATTTTGTGGTTTAATTAGTTTTTTTTCGATTCATTGCTAGTAGAAAGAAATAAACAAGATACCTACTTTTTGCTCAGAGCTTTTTGTTTATAAAGGTGTTTAGAGAATTTATATAAAAACTCTTATATTTCTTTAAACACTTCATAGTTAACAAAATATGTCTCACGGTTTTTAAGATACGTATCTAGTACACCTATAAATCTGAAACGTGGTCCTACACTGCTCGCCGTATGAGGAAGCTCAAGGTCTCTCAGCGAGCTATTGAGAGGGCTATGCTCGGAATTTCTATGTGATAAACTTTAAAATTAGGATATCCGCAGTAGAACCAGAATATACGACATAGCCCAACGGATTAGTGAGCTAAAGTGGCAATTGACCGGCCACATAGCTTGAAAAACCGAGAACCAATGGGGAAGAAAGGTTCTCGAAAGGCAGCCTCGTACTAATGGAAGAAGTGTAGGGAGGCCCTACACTAGATGGAGTGAAGACCTGATAAGACTTGCAGGAAGTCGATGGATGCAGGTGGCTCAGGACCGTGTTTTGTGGCATTCCTTGGGGGAGGCCTATGTTCAGCAGAGGACTTGTGAAGGGCTGTAACCTGTAATGATGATGATGAAATAAAATAAAACATACGAGTACATTATTTACCAAAGCTTATATTATAATCACTACGTTTTGCGTTATTTACGTTCATACTTTTTACTTAATATATTTATTAATTAAATTATAGATCCGGTGAAAAACCATTTTGTAATATCGTAGTACTATTTTGTAGTTTAGGACACGCGTTTACCTGTGTTTATATAATGTTACCTTTGTTCAAAGAATATAATAAGTATATACAGGAAGTTTTGTTGTAAAGATAAATAAATATAATAAATAAATAAATACTGCTAATTGAATGCCAAACACTTAATTATTCTGTGCTTAAGTAGGTATTTGTCGTTTGGACAAATTAAGTCATTTTGTTGACGATTTTTTTTATTAAAATTTTGACTTGGATGTTTGTCTTTAAGCCATGTAGTTTTATTTATCTCAGTATCAAGTGATAATAATCCTTTATAGTACACTGTTTCACAATATGTTGATGCGTCACATTTCGTAGCCTTTGGGAGATTCTGACGGTAACTTGAGCCAGCAGACAGTTGGCGATAGTATAACAAGGCGCCTAAGCAGACAGACACCTTATCTTAAGATTCACATCACCATCGGAGCACTTGTTTCACCGTTTCCACTAATAGTTCACATGCGCAGACATTAAATACACAAAACAAAACACTTTTAGATATCAAAATCCACTTCAAGCCATTATTGAAACAATAATACAGGAGTAACAATCTACCGCCGGTCAAGTTCCCAAAAACTCTTTTGTTGACGTTCATACTAAAAAGTATTTAGCACTGACCTCTATATATACAAGGTATTTAGTCACTATGTGTTCACCAAAAAAATTTTCGGTTATTCTGTAAAATTTTCGATGAATCTTTTTCTCATTTTATTTCATTTTTGTTTGTTTGTCGTCATTTTGCGAGGATTAGAGTTCTAGATATAGTTCTTTTTTTGGTGTTTTAAGCTTTATGTATTGAATAAAACTGTTTTTACGGATTGTATCGCTGTTAATTTTACTTATTTTGAATACCCGACGTTTTGGGTTCTTTGCAGCATCCTTCTTATTATTCTGCGTAGATCTGACCAAAATTAATAATTATAAAAGTGAAGGTAAAAAAAATTAAACGCCATAAAATCCGTAAAAATAGTTTTATTAAATGTGTAGTGTTCGCGCAAATCTTAGAAATCATTATGAAAATTTATCGTTAAATGTCGAAGCATACTTAATGCGTGACCGTAAATGTAAACGATATAATGTATGTTATGGTTGGTGCTGATACTGTGTTGTAGTTCTTGGATATTCAATAAAACTGCATTAATAGTGATGAACTAATAACCGCATAAAGAAATAAAAGTACAAGTTATTGCGCAGCAATAGCTTAAAGTACCCTTTTTACAAATTGCGCAGTTTGCAGTAATGTTATGCCCAAGGACTAATAGACACTGTGTTTTTGCAGCTTGGCACAGCTTTCGCCACACTGTCATTATTTATCTAACTCATTCTTTCTCTTACTTCGCCACATATTTTGGTTGCTGCATCAACCAAACCTCTCTTACCTTTTCCCCACATAATCTCCAACTTCGAATCTTTAATTCACAATTTATCTAAATCACTATTAATTTATTTCAATCTCTTTCAGACCTTCATCTTGTAAGCTTTCTATTCTGATATGCTCTAACGAAAGTAGTGGCTACATGTGTCCGATGCCGCCAACTTCTGAACAGGTCATTTATCCGGCATAATACCAAGTATACAATTCCTTTTCCAATTGACAATCCCTTTTTTGTCCGGTTCCGCTATGTGAAAAGGGGTAGCAGATTATTTCGCTGCTACCACACGGCTGCGAGCTGCTGTATGTTTGTTCGGGTTTGTTGCTCGTTTAGCACCACCCTGGACCACGTGTTGAGTGGGCCTATTTTTAGGTGGTGAAAGCTTACGCAGGCGAGTGACCCTCTCCTCTTAAGAGTTTTAATTCTATATTCATATATTATGACAAGTGCTACTGCAACGCAGACTTGACAGTCACGTTTGTTCCTTTACCTTTTTTTCTATGGTAATCATAAATATACATCCGCGGCCTCACCAGTATAGGCTGCCCCATGGCTGCCCCTACTAAGACATCTGCTCCGCCTTCTCCGTCTCAGGTAAGGCGTACCATAATACAAGGTGCGCCTTCCTCCATGGCCTTAACCTCCACCTGCGAAACTGCGCATCGCCATACAAACACTCCTTTTCCCCCGCGGTATTTCTCCTCAGCTACAGCGGTAGGGGGATCCCACACACACAGCTCACCACATCCAAAGTGGGTTACTGATATATAACACATGTTATTCTCAGAGAGTTATTCTTCACAGAACATTAATGTAAAAAATCAGCAAAATTCTCATGGTGAAAACATAACTCAGCCCAAATAAGTGATCTGAAACAGATACAATTCGATTCAATATAGTAATAATCCCTACAAATAACGGTCAATAATTCAAAATGTTTATAGACTTACCACAATATCGTCATGTTTTTCTTTTCCTATTATAGGAAACCTGCAGAAAGTGATCAGGTGATTTTGTGCTTTTTATTTGCACAACACTTAACTTACTTTCGATGATGATCACACATCGTGCATAAAATTTTGAAATAATGAATTCATTTGTAGTCAATATCTTATACAGAGTTAATATCTCACAAAAAAAAACGACGATATTATGACTGTGTATTCGCCTACAAACGAAAATGAAGTATCTGAGCCCACAATAACTGAATTTAAGCAAAAATCAATAATAAATATTAAAATTCTGAAATTTATTTCCTAGGTTTACTATGAAATAAATTTGAATAAATTTCAGACAATATTTTCAATATGAAAGACGTTGACAAACAAATGTCATTTTTTCTTCTTCTTTTAATTCATGGCTTCTTTTGAAAGAATTCTGCTAATATTTAATAATTGCATTTTAATCAATTAAAAGGTAAATTAATTGTGCAAATCTCAGAGTAATATGTATGTAATTATACTTTAAAGAGCAAATCATAAAAGTCTAACACAGAATTAACATTTTTAGTTTCTTCCGATATAATATGAATTTTTGTACCTAATTTTTAAAATGGCAATCTAAAACAACATGAAGGAAAGAAACAGTGATATTTTTTTCTCGCTTTATTTTTACAAGTCCAACACAAACATTGACAGTGTGCAGATTTCTCAGCTTTCATACAAAGTTGCATCAACCTGTACACAACAATCCGCTGGTTGTCAAGTTCCCACCATTGTTGTTTCTACGATTTGTCAATGAAGGCAGGCAAAGATCTTAAGCCGTACAGCTTAGTCTGACGTGTATTTTTGTTCAAAAATGTTGTACATTATGCTGACACGCCACATTGTAAAGCTTTTAGGAGATTTCAATGACAGCTTAACCCAGCGGACAGTTGATGATGATAATATCTCAAGGCGCCTAAGCGGTTAAAAAGCTTGAGATTTATGTCGCAGTCGAAGCACTTGCTATGCCGTTTCCACTAATAGTTTAGGTACATACACAGACTTTTAAGACACAAAATCACAACACTTTTCCGTTTATATCTCCGATTCAAACCATTATTTAAACAATAATACATCCACTATCAAAATCCACTTCAAGACATTATTTAAACAATAATACAGGAGCAGCAATCCACCGGCCGTCAAATTCCGCCAAAACTTTTTGTTGTCACCTTCATCGTGTCAGAAATCATAAGCTTTATAATTTATTTAAAGGCAAATCTATATCTGTGTCTTTCGATCTAAACTTAGGTCATTTTGTCGGCTTAGGCGCCATAAGTACCTACTTGAGATACTGACGTCATCGATTGTCTGCTGGCTAAAGCTTTCGTCGAAAATTGAATCTCCCAAAATGCCAGAATATTATGCATCAACATATTATGTCCAAGTTATAGAACAAATCACTATGTTTTTATTTATATATAATATATTACAAACAAGCACACAGTCCACCTGTTGGTAAGTGGATGCTGTGTTTCTTATAGTATGTGCCATATCGATTGAGAAAACGGACAATGACCCCAGATATGAGCCGAGTGTCAAAAGGCGTAACTTACAAAATCTCAATTTAGATGTGATAACAATATTTAAATATTGATATTATTCCCACTTCTAGGTCAGCACATATGTTTTGTTTTTTTTGTTTCTTAAATAATATTGTCTGTGGTTCCTATAAACATAGTAAAATCTTACGGTACATCGCGAAAATGTGTTATATTTTATATTTCAATTTATGGTAAGTAACGCAGCAATTCATTTAATAACAGTTTCATATTAAAAAATATTTGAAGCAATATAATCACCATATTGAGCTTTTGCAAATTCATCCCTTTAAAATAAACAAAACGCGCGTTACGTCAGTTCGTTCTAAAGAAACGTGACAATGGCAGCCAGAGATGCGTCACCTTTTGGGCCGGTCCGCCATTTTGTTTTCATTCGTGTTCGGATAGCGCTTGCGTGTGTACGTCTCGGGTAATTCATAGCATTCATTGCATTGTTTTAGTTGAGTTTTACTGTTAAATTTGTTATATCGTTAAGTTTTTGTTTTTTGAATCTGTTATATTAGTTTTACTGTGACGGTCGTTACTAAATCGACATGAGTTCAGGAGAATTTGGTGAAGGACCCGGTCCTTCAACATCAAGTGGAAAGAGACGTCGCCGACCCATAATAAACGTAGCAGGTACGTACAATAGGTACAAATGCGACGACGTAGCCTTTCTATTTTAAAGCGCTCTTTTTATGTGACCATGTGGTATTTATTTTCTAAAACAATATGTATTTATGTGATGTAGTACTATGGTAGTATATTTTGTCATTTATTTACAGGCCCATCTTCTGGAGCACCTTAACGTCACCAGTAAAAGAGAAAACCTACCACTTTGTCGGTCGGGGAACAAGAGATTATCATTAATGTATACAAATATGTCAAAACACCTGGCCCGAAGACGTGTATCCTTCAAACGTTAATATGGTAGAAAAGGTTTCGAGATCTCAGGAGTCAGCAAGAGCACTATATATCGCGTATTAAGCGTGTATAGAGATTCCCATAAAATACCAGAAAAGGAATAATTAATAAAAGAAAAAGTCTGTAATTGATAAGTTGGACGATTTTGATAAATCGGCTATAAGAGCGAAAGTGCATCAGTTCTTTCTTGCAGGAGAATTACCGACTTTAGACAAAATTTTGCTCAGTATAAATCAAGATGACCAGTTGCCAAACTTGAGCAAAACTTCCCTGCGACGTGTTGCGCCATTTAAAATTCAAATATATAAAGAGAAACAGAAAAGTGGTCTAATAGATCGCCCAGAGATAGTTCTGTGGCGTACCAGATATTTGAGAGAAATACAAATATTAAGAAACGAGGGACGTAACATTTTTACCTTGACGAAACATGGATTAACGCAGGTCATACTATGGGAAAGGTATGGGAAGACACCACAATTGAATCTTCTCGTCAATCACGGTTAGAAGGCTACCTACTGGCGCGAAAGTTCTTCGGGTAAAGGAAAGCGATTAATAGTTGTACACGTTGGCAATGAAAATGGCTTTTGGAGGGATGTGATTGGGTATTTGAATCATCATCTACTGGTGACTACCATGAGAGTATGGACGCTCTCCATTTCGAGGACTGGTTTAGAAAAGTAATAGAAAACTGCAAAGCGGCGATGTCATAGTTATGGATAACGCTAGTTACCACTCCAGACGTTTAGAAAAACCCCAACAATGTCTTGGCGGAAACAAAATATGCAGGAATGGCTAGAATCTAAACAGATCGCATACGTGCCTCGGACACAAAGACCCACTTAATGGAAAAATAAAGGCAGTTAAAGATAACTATCGAAGTTACGTCACCGACGAGATGGCAAAGAAAAGCATCACAGTGGTAAGGTTACCTCCTTATCACTGTGAGCTTAACCCATTGAACTTGTGTGGGCAGATGTGAAAGGGCACGTTGCACGAAAAATACAACTTTCAAGTTAAAAGATGTTAAAATTTACTTAAAGATGGTTTAACTCAAATCACGCCAGATAAATGGAAAACTGTGTTCAGTATGTCCTTAAGGTTGAACAAAATGCGTGGCATGGATGATAGAATTGACCAAACTGCAGATCGCTTTATAATTAATGTTACAGATAGTTCATCATGAAGATACGAGTGATGATTGCACCGAATAAAAATAAAGTTCTTATATAATATTAAAAATAAAGTTTTATCTTTTGCATAAGTACGTACTTATTCGGTGTCGTTATCACCGAATCTTTATATGTTATAAATTAATGTTTTTGTTGTTAAATGAATAAAGTACTTTATAACAATAGATGATTTTCTTCTACAGCGATCTTTCACATAACTTTTTAATAATAGTTAATAAATATATATTATATCAATCATTATAAAAAATCATTATAAATAAAGAAAGTACTACATATAAAATGTGCCTATATTGAAGGTTTGTAACCCTGGTTAAACGACCGAAAGGTCATTGTCCGTTTTTCTCAATCGATTTGGCACATACTATAGACGTCTTCATCTATCCTTGATTAAGAATCAAAATGCAGATGTCTTGTCACCCCTTAGGACTAAAATGGAATTACGGAATGTCTCGTTTCCAGTAAGAAGCGTCTCTAGTTCTCTACACTCATCATACGAAACACAGCAGCATTAAGCTGCTATTTCACGCTAGTATTCTGTGAGAGCGTGGTCCTTCCCCGGTTGTGTCGATCCATTCATGCTACAACCATATTATAATAGCTGCAGCGTGGCTCTACCACGTAAGTGAATAGGATAATATCCTAATTATTTGACTCTGGCAAAATTACAACTAAACGAGTCCATAACCAAAGAAAAAAAATCAACAAACTGACATTTGATCAAAACCAAAACAAACTGATAAGTGCTGATATGTGATAAAGTTGGACAAATAAAAACAATGTAAATATAACTAGCTTGCTACATATTTATTAATATGTAAACAGAACCATTTCTGATTGATCAAGTGAGATCTGAGCAAGCGCAAGTAATAAACAAAGATTTTATTAGAGATAATAAAAAACAATTATGTCATATAAACTAAAAAAATATTATTTTTAGAACTTTACAAACAGCTGTTTATAAATTTGGTTGCACAACTTTTGTTTTAATAAAAAATTAAAAAATATTGTATTGCTTGCATACAATGCACTCCTTTAATATTTAAAGCATTACACATAGTCTTTAGCATATTTCAAATTGTATTCTAATTCTAATTGTACTTTTATTTTTACGTCTATAACCTCAGGAGCTAAAAGAAGCTTGTAAGGTAAGAAGCATTCAGTAAATAATTACCTTAATTTATAAATATTAATTTGGTAAATATCAGTGTTATATGAAGTGTATTGTTATATATTATTACAGGTAAATGCCTGTAATAATATATCCACAATACAATGTATTAAGAAAACACACCAATAGTATTATGTTCATATTTAGTAGAAATAATATGGATGTATTTTGGCTCAGCTTTAGAAACGGAAACCCGAACATTGCATATTTTTGATATTTATTTTTTATATATAAAATTATCATACAGTCCTATTCTGCACGGTATAATGCCAAGAATGCTGGCTGTGTTTCCTTACTGAAATCACCAGTGGCGATGACTCGTCGGGAATGACTGATAGTCTCTACCACAATGGCACAAATATGTAGTCATCACTCAGAGACTCAAATTTGTGCCATTTACTTAGTTCAGCCATCTCTGATGCCACCTTGGCTCTAAATGAGTTACATCTGAAATGAAAGGTCACCAAATTGTCAATGCATGTCTCTCTCTCTCCCTTTCAAGTGACCAAAAAAATAATTACAGTCATATTGGGTTCATATTTTTATGATAGAAGGGGGTTACTAAAGATTTAACAAATGCCAAATTATTAAAGTGTGGAAATTCATTCCTTGTGATAATTTTTTCTGGGGTTGCCTTTTCTAATGCGCTTGCTGTATTTAATATAAGCTGGTATTAATATTATCAGTTCAATAATTAAATATTGTAAATGCTTATATAAAATAAAATAAGTATTTTATTAAAATATTGTAGATATGTTTTCAAATATATTTTTTAAGGAGCAAGTAATTTTTTGTGTAGTCAACTAATAATTTTGTCATTTGAATATTACAAAAACTACACAAAGAAATAAAAAACAATCAGATATGAAATTTATTACTCAAAAATAAAACTAATTAATTTTAATGATTTTTATTATAATTCATAAAGTTACCGCCAAAATATGTCCCACAGGCACAATGACCTCTCAGAAAGAGATGAGTCACAGGTATCATATATCATTTCTGAGAGGTTACAGAGCATTTAGTGCCAGCATGTCATAAATCAATACTTAAGATTGCAAATAACAATGCTGGTTGGGATCAACCTGGGTTGTTTGCATACTGTGAAATAACAGTGTTTGTTTAGCCCCTGAAATAAGTAATTTATACTTTCATATGCTTTTTCAGTCATTCGAAAAAGTACTGGTGCAAAATCTACGCTTTGGGCTCTCTATCAGCCTTACTGATGCAATAGAGTCAATCCCGAGATGGCGTCTTATACAGGCAGCACTACCCCATGTGATGCATTCACTAGCTGCATTGTTGAACAACAGGTTTCTTTCAAATTTTACTATAAAGTATTGCCAGATTTTGTCATCTTAGTTATAATGCTATTTCTCATTATTTTATGAAATATTGATTACCTTGAATGAAAGTATTTTTTTTTAATTTTATCATGTTTTATTAATTAATTATATGTTCCCGGTGTTTCGAGTACTTTGCAACACCCATGATCACGAGGGGAACTTAGGTGTTCAACATCTCTATGTCATAGATAACCATGGATACCTTCAGATTAAAATTTATATAGATAATAATATAGAATTATTATCTATATATATATATTACATACAACATACATTTACATTTAGAAATATTACATAATTTTGTAAGAACTTATAGTATCTTGAAGTCTTGCAGTAGTATACTTGGGTTGGGATGTCATTTTATTAATTATAGAATATCAAGCAGATGGTTACACCTGGCAATATACTCTATTGAAATTAAGAAGTTTTTTTTTATCACAATAGCCTTGCAACTCATCCTCGGTAAGAATCGGAGTTCTTTTGAAAGGATTTGTGGCCTTTCAAATATGATGTATTGGGGGCAATCTTGTACGAGTTTACAGACTGCAGAGTTCCCGGAGCGTCGAAGTCGTATTTAACCATGACCCATGACATTGGGACGTCGAACACCTCAGTCCCCCCGTGACTATATGTGCTGCAAAGTACTCGAAAGTCCGAAATATAAAATAAATTAATTAAACGCGATAATATACGTAAAAAACTACTTTCTTTCAAGCTAGTGTTCGGCGTAAATATGATAAATAATATTTAAGCTGTTACAGTTTAATTTAAGGCTGGCCACATACATACGGAATTCCGTTTCGGAATTCCGATTCGAGATTCCGAACGCAGCAAGTGCATATAAAATCTATGACCCATCACACACGTACGGTAGTTTTCCGTTCGAAATTTTGCGAACAAAACGGGATTCCGGATGTATGTGGCCGGCCTAATAAGCAACTTAACACAGTGTATAAGTTTGTTCAATAATTTTTAGCTAATCAACATTATTAATATAATTTTTTATTTTATTTACAGAATAAAAGACAACATGCAATCACTGGGAAATGTAGAGACAAAACTTCTTTACACATTACACTGGATCCTCCTTGATGCTTCGGATGAGTGTGCGGATAATGATTATGAGAATGACAAATTCTGCTCCAATCCATTTTATTATTTATTCTCAATCCCTACTATGACTGTAAGTAATTTAAAAAGCTCTAGGTAAACTGTTAAATGCTTTTAGAGCAATATTTGTTCACACCGTGTTAGCAATGTAATAGATTCCATCAGCCCATTCCATTTCATAGATGTCATAAGAGAAGACTATGGGAAAGGCCAGAAGATTTTTATGGCATCTCATGGTAATATATTTTCAAATCCTTCCTACAACTGAAGATTCTCACACCTAGTTATAGACTTGTAAAGTCTGATGAAACATGACCACCAGGTGAGCCGCATGCTCGTTTGCCCCCTCTTCTATAAAAAAAAACTTCACTTCTGATTATTCGTCCGACTTTTCACCCCAAGTACAGTTCAACAATAAATATACTTATACACTTTAATATATTATTAATTAATTTTTAATAACCACCAACTTACATGTTACTAGATTCTGGCTCAATAAAAACATTTTAAAATTTTATACCGTACTAATGATAATCTGTGATATATTTTAATACCTACTCCAATAAAACCGTAATTGAAATTAATCGCAATAATACATTTCTGTCATTATAGGATATCTCTAAAATGAAGTAGTTAGGTAGTAGGTAAATGTCATATTGAATGATAGGTAATTAAACAATTAAAATATTTCACCTTTGAACTTCCAAACAAGAATATGTGTGTATTTTTATAGGTATGCTAGTGTCTACTAAGTATCTTTTGCCAGTTTCTATCACGTTTCTATAAATGAGCACAGCTGTGGGAGAAATCGGAAGAAAAATAATATACGAATTCCGACTATCCACCCCGTCTGGAGTGGATAGATGAATATGCGTTTCCGAGTATCCTCCCTAGGGTGACTGTTTTAGGGAGAATAAACGGAATAACCGTTTTAAAGAACCTACTTGAGATTTTTACAAAATTTCACTAAAATTTTATGGAGCAAATAATATATAGTTCTCATAGTTCCCAGTGTTTTTTGAAGGAAATAGAATGTATTGATTTTCTTTCTGTCCTTGGATTCATCAGTAAAACATTGTTTACATAATGAAAGTTGGTCTGTTCTTCCCGATAACCAATATTTTGATAGATGGTGCCTATTAATCTGTTTTTCAATCAAAATAATTTAAGGGCAAAAAATAAATTGGGAATGCAGAAACAGATTCTGTGTATCAATGTTGGATATTTTTTCTTGTTATAATTTATTTAACGCATTTTGAATTTAAAAGATTAAAAAATGTTTGAGATTTTTTTAATTAATTTTTTCCATCATTTGCCTATAATTACTTATTCTGAACCTTCTCTGCAAATTTGGTTCCGTCCGTTATTGCAAAATAACCCTGTCTATATAGGTTTTTTTTTGTACTTTGAGGAATTTTTCTTTCTTTAAAGTTGGTTGAAGTTGACCATGGGCTACTACTACACTACATTAACGTGAGCCATTAGTTCATTTATCACCCTAATATTTTTGATGCTTGTTGTTATTAAAGTGGCGAGAGTCTCTAGATTACAACAATTCTTGTTCCTATTTTTATAAGAGTGTGAATTCACTTTCTCGAATTCAGTGAAATAAAAACATTAGTTTCTAGAATGCGGCACTACTTACGGCGAAAGTCCAAAAAATATATCACTCTACAGAAACCTTTTAACCATAATAATGTAAAATTATTCACTTTCATTAAAATAATTACTATTGCTGTACATTATAATACTATATCTTATTTAATTTTAGCTCTTTGTATTCCTGTTTGCGCCAATATCACATCATTTAAAAGAATCTGATTTCACAAACAATTATCGGTTGGAAAATGGTTTGAAAATGTGGCAAGCATTGTGGGAATTCCGGCATCCTGATGCAGCATGTTTTACTACTTTGGTAAAGCCTAAGCCGAGGCCTCTTGGAGGGAAATTTTCTAAGAGGTCTCAACATGGAGATGTTTTTTTAGGCCGTAAGTTGTACGCAAATTATACTTTTGTAAAGTTCCAATTATTACTTAAAGTATTTGTAATTTGTTATCTGGCGGGATTCATATCAAAATCACAAAGCTTTATTTTATGTTTAGGTAAATTTTCTAAAGAAGAAGGCCCAGCTAATGGAAGTCCACCAAGTCAAAATATGTCAGTGTCTCAGTCCGACATACCTTCAAAACAAGCCAGCACTGAGGAAGAGCCGTGGCTGTCTTCACCTAAAGATACAATATTTCCGGAAACAATTCCTGAAGAGAGCTCTAGTACTGAAGAAGAACATGTTGTAAGATTTCAATTTTTTGTTATAATTTTAGAGTTACAAAGGAACTAACAGTGTCCCTGATGGTGAGCTGCGCAAAAAAAGTTGACGAATTTGTACATATTGATAAATGCACAGGTTTATTTTTTTTATAAATGTATTGTTAAGGTAGATATGTCTTAAAGTCGCCTAAGTGACATAATATAATAATACAGGGCTAAATGATTAGCCGTCCAATGAACCAACTGATTAAGAGCCATCTAGCTTTACCATATAAAAAGTTAAATATACAGCCTATATACGTCCCACTGCTGAGCACAGGCCTCCTCTCATTTCCGATAGGGTTTTAGGACAAGGGAATGTACGCCGCGCTGCCCCATTGCGTGTTGGCGAACTTTACATGTCTTCGAAATATTTTTTTATTTCTTAGACATGCAGGTTTCTCACGATGTTTTCCACGCACGTGATAAATAATATATTCAATTAATTTAATATCTGTAATCTAAACGACATCTACAGCAAAACCATTGTGAGCCATCGTTATGAGCATTTAAACGAAATTATATACTTGAAGAGGTTTGAAAATAAAAATGTAAAGTTAATGTCAGGAATAATCTGATACGAATTTTACAACATTAGAGTAGCAGAGAGATTATACAAAATAGCTCTAATTAGATCTTATATAGACTGATAGAATCACGTGACTTCTTAACATTTTCACAAGAAACCTTTTTAATGTATGCACGAAAACTAATCCGATAGGACTAAGACTAGAATAACTTAGGTTACATAGATCCTTTCATATTGTCTACATATATGTTATTTAAAGGTTAATTTTGCATTTCAGTTTATATATCGTCTACCCTCAGAACAAAATTACAGTGGACCTTATAAGGAAGTCTATACAGTTTACACAGCAGACCCCAGTTTATTTCAAGTTAAAAAACCTGACAACATTAAACCAAACTTACCTGGAATAAAACCATTGCCCCAAATTACAAAAATGAGGTAATTATTTTTTTCATTTTAAATGCAACAATGTATGCTAGAAAATTATGTAATGTCTTAATAAAGTGAAGTCTTTTGTATGATTATACATAAGATTTTAGCAAGGAAAGAAAGGTAGGAATTAGGTAGAAAGTTAGTCAGTCAAATTATGCTTTTAGAAAGTAACAGCCGACTTCAAAGAAATAAAAATCCACTTTTAGCTTCTGAAGACGACGCTAAGATGTAGTGTCTAAAGCCTCAACTTCAGAAGCTGTTATACGTTTGTGTGGCTTACAAATAATTGTCCGGGTTTTGATATGTATCCATGTGATTAAACGTCTATTTAGAAAAATATTTTTAGTTCTTCGAAGTCAACCTTTACTTATCGATTAAAAGTTAAATTTTTTGATCCTTTTGGAGGACTGGGGAATATCAGAAGCTTAAGGCAACAACTAGAATGTCTTAAATAGTTACGTTACAAATTGCATTCTTTATTTTTCTCCAAATTTAAATGGGACCGCCCCTGAAGTATAACCAATTTAATAAAAAAGGATCATTACAATCGTTTCACAATAATTGTCGAAGATATCGCGTAACATACATACAATGAAATCATACAGTTGAATTAAGAACCTCCACCTTTTTTCAAGTCGGCTAAAATGAATGTTGAATTCTCAGAACACTCATAAATGTGTGGGTATAATGTTATTACAGTTTATGTTTAATTTAAATTAATTATGCGCATGCGCTAACGGTAGAACCTGTTTCTAGATAGTCCTGTTTAAAAATTATCTGATTCGATTACGGACTGATAAATTACTTAATTATTCAACGAATCTGCTACTGGAGCTGGACGCGCTTAGATTTCACAAGACAACTTGTCGACTTGCTTCAACTATAGTACCTACTTACCTATATGTTTTAACTTGCCTTATTCTAAACTAGACGAGACACGTGAGCAAGCTTGGGCACACACTTTTAAAACATTTGAGTAGATTATTATGTGCGCAAATAGGAATACAAATAAGGTGTATTTGGGTTTCTATTGTTGCCAGACTTTTTTCCACTCATTTTCATGGCAAATTTTGCAAACAAGTGTGGCAGGCTACCCAAACTTTAAACTTGTGAGTTCAAAAGTTGCAAAGAAGGTGTAACGAATACATAATATTCTAAGTCAGGGGTGAAAATGCAGACGCGTTTTCACCCCTGAGGACTAAGATGGAATGCCTCGTTTCCAGTAAAAAGGGTCTCCGGCTCTTTTTTTATAGGATAAGGGTGACAAGCGAGCACACAGTCCATCTGATGGTAAGTGGTTGCTGTAGCCCATAGACATCTACATCTAACCTCGTTTGCGAATCAAAATGCAGATTCGTTGTCAGCCGAGGACTAAGATGGAATGCCTCTTTTCCAGTAGAAAAGGGTCTCCGGTAAAAAGGGTCTCTACACTCACCATACGAAACACAGCAGCATTAAGCTGCTATTTTACGCTGCTATTCTGTGAGAGCGTGGTCCCACCCCGGTTGAACCGACCTATTCGTGCTATAACTATACAATTAATATAGCTGCAGCATGTCTCTACCACGTAAAACGTCTTTACACTCACCATACTAAACACAGCAACATTAAGCTGCTATTTTACGCTGGTATTCTGTGCGAGCGTGGTCCTTCCCCGGTCAAACCGACCCGTTCGTGCTACAACCATAATATAGCAGCAGCGTGGCTCTACCTCGTATAATTTTTTTCTAGGTATTCGTATCGTACATTTATCTAGGTATCCGTATGAGTAGGTACCAGTAGCACTCTCTTATCTTCTTTGGTTATAAAGAAGCATAGCATTCAGTGCTGTGTTCCAGTTTAAAGAGTATGCGGAGACAGTATCATTACAGACTTTTTTATTTATAGACTGCTTAAGTTCGATAGGAGGAGGTTGCAATTACTGTACTTATCATTAGGTGAACTATTTGCTTTTTTTAAATATTAAAATAGTAAAGATCGATATCTTTACTATTTTAATATTAGTAGCAGTCTAAATAGTTCAAACCACCATTTTAGTGGTTGCCTTTCAGACATGCAACGTACTTTATGCCGCATATTCGACTATCACAAATATATTTTATATTATTATTGATAAATCGACAAAAATGGATAATACATTTTAGTAATTTAAAGAAATTTTAATTTTGTTTACAGTTCATCAGACAAAGAGTCGCTATCGGATAGCGTAGGAGGCTGTCAAGGCATTAAGGAGACACTCAATTCCACTGAGAAAACACCTACGGGAAAACAAGACCATGTAAATATTTCAGCTAATATTGGTTTTTAATCACTTTTCTCTTTTTAAAATGAAGTTACATACCTACATAAATTCCACATGGACAAATACCCAGATGCGAAACAATTGTTTGTAGAGCACACAAATACTTGTTGCATGCATGCCGATGTAATAAAATGTGATATTTATAATACGTTACAATACGTTACAGTATTATATGTATAACAGGCGTTAAAGTTTGAGGTTGTCGTTTTCAAGGAGTGGCCACTTTGAAATTAAATAAGTCGAAGATTCGTGATTTAATCTTTTTTTGAACTTGTGTTTGTGTCATTCCTTTTTTAAGGTTCCCTACCCAAAGGGTGACCAACGGGACCCTATTACTAAGCCTCTGCTGTCCGTCCTTCCGTCCGTCTGTATTTCTGTTGCCGCTATAACAACAAATATGTAATGAAAATAAATTAAAAATTAAAGGGGGCTACCCTACTGGAAACGTGTTTTACGGTGGTACGGAACCCTTCATGCGCGAGTCCGACTCGCACTTAGCCGGTTATTTATTTCTTTATTAGAGTTAAATATGGAGACCTCAAAAATTAGAGTAATTTTCAAACATGAGCTCCGTTGTTCTAACGCAGCAGAGACACTCGCAATATTAATGTTGAAGAGAGGACACGTCTAACGAACGCACTGTATGTTTTTGGTTTAACCGCTTTCGTAGTGGAAACTTCGTCTTGAAGAATAAACTATGAGGAAGATCAGACACTAAGGTAAATAACGATAAGTTAAAGGTATAGGTGGAAGCCGATCCTTATCGAATAACCGAGGAATTACCGGCATGGTTGAACCTTAGTCTACCCACAAAATTAATGTTTGTATTTAATAAAATAATAAAACGCGAGAAATGGCTGCCTCATGAATTCACTGAATGCATGGAAAAGGACGCGTAACAGCTTGCCTTGCTTTGATAAGTACTCGTAGGTGTAGAAATGACGGAATCCTCTACGATAATCGTAAGTGAAAAGCACAAAGGCTGAACCCAGTTCAAATATCGGAACAATATAGCAAAGTTCACCCATAGAAAACTAATATTAACTGTTTGGTAATCTTTTCATAGTGTAAAATTGGTATCAACAGTGTATCAATAACAGCAGATATTTATTGTGAAGAGCATCGAACAATGATGGCGAAACTCTCAGAGCAACAACCCCGACTTGTTAATCAGTCTTCGCCATTACTGCTCCATAATAACGCAATACGCTGCTCGACTAACCGTTTTAACATTACAAAACTTGAATTTTTTCCACAATGTGGACAATTTTCTGCAAGGAAAAAAAATTGTTCTGAGGAAGCGCTACGAAATGCCTATCGCCAGAGATCTATCGAAAGCATAAACGATTTTCCATCTAGATGGCAGAAATGTATAGATAATGGGAGTAAATACTTCGAAAAAATAAATATATTTTTTTTCTTAGAAAAAAAGGTGTTTGAATTTTTTAATATGAAACGGCATTATCAACCCCTAATGATATAAAGAAATGGTCAAGTGCGTGCTAGGACACGCTGAACCATACGTAAGGTAATCGATATTGAAAGCTTATATTCCTATACTTTATCTAATTCGGTCAAAATTGGAGTATGATAAATATTGATACGTGCGGGGTGAGTAAAATTCCTATTAGGATGAGAAATTAATGTTTTCTCCCACACATACAGCAAGCATGCAATCAAGTCGTCCAAAATATCTTCCTCGGAGAGGTCCTTAATAATCGCAAAAGTCGTAGGTAGATTGCTCGTAATCGCTTCCCGGTGTAAAGTTCACTTTCGCGTTCCTGAAGATAATTCGAGCGCCTCCGCATGCTTTTACATCCAATAAGAGGCTTGTAAAAACTTCTAGGTCAATCCGAGTCATTCCACTATTTCAATAGGAACGTACTAGAACATTCTTGATTACATAACGATAACAATATGTCCAAAGGAGAAAAGGCTTTATATAGACATCAGGTTGCGTCTTCCTTGTATTAATAGTTTGAGCGATACCCATTTTTATGCCTGCACATTTTATTTACTTGACAGAGGCCATTGACCTAATTTCGGAAATGTTCTCTTAACGTGATACAACACGCAACTGGCTGTCGAAACAGTATTTTGAATAATTATAATTTCACAGGTATCAGCTGCAACTTTTCTAGATGTGGCCACTTTGAGATGTCTCTTTACTTCTCAATGGCAAGAGGAAGGAGTATATTGGGCTTTATATTATCTTTACAACAGGTGGGTTTATATAGATATATATGAGAGTCATCTTAAACGAGTCTCCTATCAATTCGGTTAATGGCTTGCACCGATTTCAAAGTCAAGCAACATGTGAGTTTTGCAAGTTATAGGCCCTTTTCGGCCTGAAGATAGTCCTGCAGGGTAAATCCCACACTCTTAAACTATTTTTGCCGCCAAATGCATGTTGCCCTGCACTACATTGTGCATGTACTTCTGTGTTCCGGTGGAATATAGAACCACTATAATTATAGGCTATGAGGCAATCCATCTTAGTCCTCAGAGGTGACAACGCGTCTGTAGCCTTCTTTATTTGAAGTTTGTTGCAGGTGTCTATGTGTCTAAGCTGCAGTAGCCACTGACCATCATGTGGACTGTAAGTTCGTATGTCGCTTGAATTTTATAAAAAAAGGTAGGTAACATGATTTGAAAAAGAATTGTGCCCGATTTATTACATAATAATACGATATATGAGGGAAGCCTACATCCAATAGTTCACCTTTTATAGACTGATAGTAGGCTATAAGTTTGACTAGATTATTGTTGTCTGTTCTTATTTTTAAAACCTTTAAATTTTCCTCATAGATTACGTGACATCTGTGATGATATGTCTAAGCAGAGTCACCCAAGAAAAAGGAGTAATTCTTTACCCATTCCGAAAATAGAAGTATCTATCTACCAGAGTCCAGATATAAAGGAACACGATTCGTTAAAAAATTTCATCGAAGTCCCCGACTCTAAAGACATATCCCCTGTGACAGAAATACCGTTATCATCAGTACCAAAAATCGACGAAGAAAGCTTAATGACTAGAAGAGCAAGCGAAAAAGTGAAACGGAAAATGAAAATGGCAGACTTAAAAGCTTTTGTCGAAACTAAACTTCTTTCCAAATCCGAGAAAGCTTTAGAAAAAATTGGCCATGACGACCAAAAATTTAGTTTCCATACAGCAGTAAGAATGATATCTGTAGTTATTTTTCTTATTATTGTTTTTATATTTATGAAATTGTTAGTTTTTAAAAACCATATATTTCCGTGCAGGAATACCACAGAAGTCTAGACAACACTGACGACCGACCCAATTCAGCTTTAGCTAGTAATTTTCCCGCTATAACTCCGCGACTCACGGGAGATTTACTTCCATGTAATCTCATTAAAGGGAAAAGTATGCCAAGTCTAAGGTGAGCAGAGATAACTTAAAGTTTAAAAATCTGAAAGTTTAATAAAATATAAAATTTTGTAGACTTAGTTTTAATACTTTTAAAAATTATTTTAGGCATATGTATTTTTAATTTAAATACAAAACACAAATACCCAGATATAACCAAAGACGTTAAAAATTTAAACCTTATTTTAGTAATGAAATATTTTTGTTATAATGTATTACTTTAGTAATATGATAATGCTTAATGGTGAAATTTGTTAGTGATAGCGGTTATCTAAGATGGTATCAAACGCTTATGTGTTTAAAATTTACTCAGTTTCTACAATTTTTCTTGTGTTTTTTCTCTATTTAAATAATATATTATTTTTCAATTTGGTGCACAGCATGATTTTAATTTCATACACATTTTCGATGACTTTCTACTCAAAAACATATTTTTCTCTTTCTCCCTTTTTTTACCGCTTAATCCCGTACACTAATATTATGGACGAAAATCGCGCTAGCTGTTTGATTGATGAGCTAGCGTCGAATGGGTAAGTGTATAAGGAATGTTACAGCGAAAGTAGACGCTTCGTCACCTAGTTGTCAGATCTAGTCTACTATTAATAAATAAAATTGCGCCTGCTGTTTGTTTGCATCGATACAATTTGCTTCCAAGTAAATTCTAGTGACTACAAACTCTGTACTCGTGTATACTAACAGCTTTAATACTAATATTTTATATAATGTATTATGCAACGTGGTTTGCACGCAGTTTAACAAATACTATTTACAATAACAAGCAGTAGTAATTACAGTAGGTAGATACGTAATTATAATATTAGTAACATAAGTAGTTGCAAAATGTTAATATGCACATAAGCAGCTCGTGTGTTAGCTTTGAGTAAAACAGGTAAAATCAAATAATTTGAGTTCTGAGCTACCACGGTTGAATATAGTGTGATATGTATGGTAATGTGTGATATTGTTTTTGGCAAAGTGTGAATTTGGCTTACTAAAGCGACTGCTAATTGTTGATGACCATGTTATGTAATCGAGGGACCTAGGCTTACGATAATAATCAATTACATGCATTGATTTCTTTTTCCTTCAATGTAATTTTTTTATTTTAGCGTTCGAATTGATAGTATCAATTAACATTCGTGACCGTATACAATGTTACAAATGTACTTGCATGTACAAAAACTTGTAGGTAACATTTATATGTCTCCCAACAATAATTTGGCTATGGAAACATATAGTCATAATGTCGTCATCAATCTTGTGTGACGGCACAAATATCAGAGTTAGAATATAAATCATTTGCGACTGACTTTCTTAAATTTTGGTTACGTATGATTCTAATGCATGATCACAGACACCTAGTTAATACGATATAAAAGTTCACAGGCAACTTTACACGATAGGCTTCGTTGAATCATAATTTTCACCGTTTCAGTAAATCGTTATTGCTTTACAATGGAAAATTCTTAAAGTTTAACTTGTTAAGTATTTTTACTAAAAGCTTTCTTATATTTCAGCATTGGTATACATTTGTCATACATATATGTATGGAGTGACCTATGATAATGTCTTATTACTTTAATATTTTCTAGAAATTACCAAGTAACTTATTTTAGATATATCGGCGAAGTAAAGACTGAGCGCGCTCATGGTCAGACAACCACAACGCAATCGAACGTACACATGAAAAAAAACCCAATCATAACCGTCACTGAACACACGCCTACTCCATCTCCTGATTATCTTTCTAAAACAAGACAAGTAAGGTTCTTAATATTTAGATTTTATATAATTATTATGAAAAAAAATAAACAACCATCTGTTTTAGGGTTCAATGGAGTCGCAACTAGACTCTGTAAGTATGCAAGGCTCACAGCACATTCCGACTCCAGAACGCAAGCCCAGCTTAACGCGTTCACAGACTGATTCTAACATTACCTATATCGTAGAAGAGATTCAGGAAGCGCCCGGTTCTAAATATTACATCACTAAAGATGGGGATATTGATTTTCAAATTGTTCTAAAGGTAATATTTTATTTTTAATAATTTGGCGGCAGAGATATGTAGCAGGGTGGTAATCTCCTAGATCCTAGACTTCTAGGCACAAAAGAAGTCCTACTACCTAGTAAACGTGAAAGTAATTTTGTTAACTTTCGAACATATTTCGTAGTTAATTAATAGCGTATGCATTATTTTAGGCAGTATACTCCGTATCTACAATGGATACTTTATATATAACGATCAGAGTAATGGAAGTCATGTTGAACCTGGTTGACACACTAATGGAAATCGGAATTCACAAGAATTGGCAGACAGACAGTACGAAAGATATTCAACCAGAAACAGTTGATCCCTTAGCTGATTTCAATAAAGACAAAGACAGCAAAGTAAGTTTAAAATTTTACCAAGATATTATTTAGATATGCCTTTTTGGTTCTCTCTTGTGTTGGCGTTACAATGAAAATTTCTCTCTCATTTTTCATATCTAGCAATATTATTTCAGAGTAAAAAGGTGACAGCTACTATTTCCTGAGTAATACGTTTTTTTTAATGTGTTTCTGCCTTTTTATTGAATAAATAAATGAATCAGTGAAGCAGGGGCTTGTTATGACTAGACCTAAATATTTTGATATCAATACATATACTTAATATTTTATAATTCAAGACTGCAAATCACATTTAAATTACTCCAATATTTACTAATGTTTATTGTGATTAGGAAAGAGATTCCGGCATACCGTGCGCCCAAAGCCAAGAATCAACTAATGTTGAAGGAGGCGAGAGTAAAGATGGCTCAAAAGACGAAGAAAACTTAGATTGTCCATATTATATGATAATGCATATTATTCTTAGGTAAGCAGCTATTTACTTGTTGATAAATAAAACTAGGGTCAGTAGACATGACAAGGATATAGAACTAATACGAAGAGTGGGTCACGGAGTGAATGGGGCTCTGATTCTATTGCGGGTGGTAAGTATGTATCAAAAACGTCAAAGTAATTCACAATGCCTTAATGATACCTAAATGTATGGTAGTGAAATTTGGGTGAGGCAGACGAAGTTTGAGAGTAAAATAATGCTGTATAAATGTGGCCATTAAGAAGTATGTTTGGGGTGACTTTTAATGATGGGATGAGAAATTGAGTAATAAAAAAGTGTGGTTTGCAAGAAGATGTTGTGACTAGGATTATGAAAGAAATGCTTCGGCGGTTTGGACACGTACAAATATTGAATGATTGAGATGGAAGAGAATGATAGAGTCGCCTATATGGAAGTTTATCTCCCAAATTGACGATATATTCAAGATCGACCAAATTCAGAGTTACATTATGTATGCGTACATATGTGGATGTGAAAGAAGCGAAAGAGGTGATTCAGGATTGTTTCTGCCTATCCCTCAGAGTGACGGACATGAGAATTTATGTTTATGTTTTAATAAAATTACTCGTTATTTGCAGAACGTATATTACAAATAGACGCAACACATAACTTTTATTTTACACTGATTAATAGTTAAATAAAATTATGTAAGTTTAAATTGGCTAGTTATAATAATTCCATACGTTTTGATTGTAACAAAGCTTTCCAAATTGGAAGAGACATAGCATATCTGATAACTGTTACATTGTTGTGTTCATTTTGTCAGTTCATTTGAACGAATTTTTGTACTTTAGTAAAAGAAGCTTGTGGTTATAAATTATCTTTACTGCAAAGCTACAAAGCCGGGTTTATCCCTATTCTTATAATATTCGATTCAAGAACATAATCCGTAACGCAGCTTTACTGGCTTTTGTTATTTGAAACTATTTTTCTTCTTAAAATATAGGCTTCTTATAATAAAGTGAATAATTTGTTTCTCTTGAAATGAAACAAATTGTTCGTTTTATTATATTACAATGCCAAACTGAACTGATATGCCAAATAAAATACAGTGGATTTCGGGTATAACGACGATGAAGGGACCACTCTATTTTCGTCGTTATATCCGGAAGTCGTTACAGGCAAAGGTAAAGAGATACAGACATGTACACATGTATAGTTTATATTCATTTATTATTGAAAATATTTGCACACATAGTTATTCACTGGTACATTTCACTCAAAAATAAAATTAACTCCGCTAAATTTAACTCCGAAACGGCACGCTTCCCTACCTACTTAGCTGATATCTATAAAAAAGGTAAAGGTCTCCACACTTGCTGACCATCTGTGTGGATGTAAACAAAAGATAAGAAATGTTTGTGAAAGAAAGAAATTTTGTCTTTGGCGGCCGACCCGGTCGCAATATCTGCATGGGATTTCTAGGAATTTGTTACAAATGATTCATTAAAACAGTCGTTCACACCCCAAACTCGGCGTTACATCCAAAGTCGCTATAGCTACATGAATTTTGTACTAAAATATGCTTTAAATTCAAGGGACTTAGATTTAACGTCGCTATAGGTAAATGGTCGCTACAACCAAGGTCGTAATAAACGAAATCCACTGTATTATGGAATTCGATAACCATATAATTTATGTCAGACATAAATAAAATACCGAGACCAATGACGTAAAGCAGTCGTAAAGGTGTTTCACAATTTGAACGCTTCTTCACGTCGCGGGTGCAAGACTTATCACTGGTATCAACAATTCGTCTGCCAACCGTATCGATTAAGGCAATTCCTCTCTAGTGGGAGAAGCCCATTTTCAGCAGTGAAATTTTAGGCAATGATAAAACACTTGTGATCGTGAGCAAAGAGAACCACTTGAAAACTACTAACAAGAACCTTAATATCTCCAAACATATGAATGCCAGCTTAACAACATTAAAAATACTGTATGATGTCTATTGAGTAGATAATAAATACTTAGGAATTCATTACATTTGTTAAGAATTTAAAACATAATATGAAAATCAGGTCAGGTCTATTATTTATTTAAAATAGAAATATTTTTGTTTACACTCGATGAATTTTCCACAATCGTATCACCTCTAAAAGCCTTATTAAAATTATGTACTTGATCTCTTAAAATTAATATAAATGTTTTTCATAGGGTGCTTAGACAACTAGGTTGTTCTCATGGATGCACATCGGCATTGCGAGGTCCTCAAGCCGAATGCCTTAGGGTACAAGCTCGGAACTCACTCCGCCAACTGAGATCTGCATCTGTTACAAAATTCAATCTACGCATTAAAGAAATGACAAAATTTGCACCGATCAGAGAGGTGCTTGATAATCTCCACGCAACAATAGGCTTTTGTGCGGAACCTTCCAACATGGTATCGCCTATGAGTAAGTAATATAATAAATATTAGCCTAGTGCCCGAAATTCGACCGTGTCATAAAAAATTTAAGTTTGTATATTAAGCAAGCTGTATTTCACTTTCAACTCTCAGTATATTCTTTCACTACACATTAATATGTATATTAAATACAGATATCTAATATATACAAGTTATTTTATGGATCAAAATTTTATGTATATTAAGCTAGCTGTATTTCACTTGTAACTCTAGTATATGCCACTACACATTAATATGTATATTAAATACAGATATCTACATATATTAAGTTATTATTATGGATCAAAATTTTGTATATTGCAGCTGTATTTCACTTGTAACTCTAGTATATGCTTTCTCATACACATTAATACAGATATAAATACAGATATCTAATATATACAAAGTAATTTTTATGGATCCAAATTTGATGTATATTAAGCAAGCTGTATTTCACTCTCAACTCTTAGTATATGTTTTCACTGCACATTTCTATAATAAACACTGATATCTAATAAATACAAGATATAAAATAAACGCTTTTTGGCCTTGACATACAATCTAAAAAGGAACATTTAAAATCACACAAAATTCGCAGCTAATTTAGTCAATCTGTCAGTAATTATTCTTTGGCAACATTTTAAAATTTCTGTGTGACTGTTAAACCACAGACTATTTTGCTGAAATTGGCAGAATCAAGGCGGTACGAGCGATAAATGTTGAATTTACTTTATTTAATGTACCTATTTGTAACACATATAATATAATATGTATATTTTAGCTTTATGCACTCCTTCTAAGTATAAACTTTAACGATGCCAAATCTCACACTCCGTGCGTGCAATATATCTTTTACTTTACATAAGCCACATCTTTATATTTCAAAAGCTATCACATATACATATAATGGTAAAGCTTACGGTTGCTGACGGGCAGTTGCGTTAAAGGTGCGTTATCTCTGATACTACGAGCGTCAATCCGAATGCTAATCTTCACGATTAAGACAAATGCTCTCTAAATCGGGTGAAGAGGGGCTCACGTCCAGCTGTGGACTTTTATGAGCTGATGAAGAAGAAGACCTCCATTTTTATTTTTTAAATAATGCAAATATCTGAAAAATAGCTGTAACTTTAAAAGAGTTCACAGGTTATCTGCACAGCGGAACTCACAACTTACACGTATCACAAAACACACTTGGTCAATTTCTTATTATTATTCTTTTCAATTCTTAGATCATCAAAAGCGCAGCCACGCAAAGTCCCCTGATATAAGCCACTTGCAGGCCGGCTATGCAACTAACTTTGGTGTTGGACAAGGCACAAATACAAACAGAGCGATCGAAAATTTCATCATTGAAGCCACGTTCAGAGTGCTAGTCACTAGGTTTGCATTAATGCATAAGGAGCTGAAACTACTGGACAATTCTGTGAGTATTATGTTATGGTTAAAATAAGGCCAACATTTTTAAATAATGAACTAAAATGATTGTTAATTTTAATTCAAAACCCAATTATACCTGATTACTTAATTATCAATAAAAATACTTACTCAAACATACAACAAGTCTTTTTCTGGTTCAATTCATTTCTAAATTTTGAGTTTTCCATAGAAAGATATGGTTTTAGTATGTAGCAACTTGAAATTTCTTGTATGTTAAATGCAAATATCAAAAAATCGTTCATCATCATCTAATAAGTCTTTAACAAGTATATCCCTTCATATTCTCCAAACAATCGTTTTTTAAATTAATATTATGAATCCAGAATCTTCTTTTCTTCGAATTTTATTTTCTTCCTCTGCCAATAAGCAGGCTATTACTATATTTCTTTCCATAGTGATTTCGAGCGATCAATTTCACTGTACCGTTTCACACCAGTGGTTGGAAAAACTACAAAAGTTGTTGGTAATACAAAAGATTTGCGTACGGCGCGGACGGTGCGTACGGGCAAATGTGCGAGGCCATCAGTAAAACTCGGCGCGTACGGCGCATACGACGCGTACGGTGCGGACAAATGTGCGTTCAGCTTTATAAGAAACTGAGACTATCGACAAAAATCCATGTCATTACTCGTATTATGTATTCACAATATCTGCACACCACTAGAAGCATTCGTAAAGTCATCTCGCTAATATTACTATAAACTATTGTATGATATAATATAATATACACATAAGAATTATACTCTTTTGTGCGTGTGTTAAGCCTTATACAAAAGATATATTATATTTTTACCATATTATATATCATATTATAAGATTAATACGAATATTTATATTATTAATTACAACCACTTTAAATTCATCTTTTTTAGGCTCTTTATATGGAAGTCCGCGTCCTACTAAGCTATGTAAAAGAAGCTCATGGAAGTGAATTCCGCTTGGTAGCCTTAAGTGCATTATTAGATACAGCCGAGAGACCAGATAGTCAACAAAAAGATGCTAATATGCAGACAACAAGAGTTATAAGGTAAAAATAATGCAAACCGTTATGGTTTATCCCTATCTATCGGCCGTAGGGTATCAATGATTTGCCCTGTTTTAATGACGTTCATCGTAAGTTATATTGGTACATTGATTTAGTTAATTATAATAAACTTGAAGTGTCGATTTCACATTATATCGATGTAAATTAGTGCCTCATTTGATAGTTGATTCTAGCTCTGGGCACTGTTAGGCACGAATTGCGGAAACATACAATATTTATTTTATTGTGATACTTCAATGTAATTTCAATCATTTATATGAAATTATCTATTGATTTTTTAAGAATAAATACTTAAAATATAATTAAACGTAAGTAAATATTTGGAGTAGTGCATCAAAACACAATTTAACATTATTTTATAAACATACATTTTAGAATCTAACAGAGACTATGATGAGGTTGACCTTCCTAACAATTTTGTTCGACATTAGTAATGCAATCGGCTTGTAAACGGCGTTTCTATAGACCCTTTGCCTAGGTTCACGAGTATGCTCCATAGATTGAACGGCTCACCATGGAAAAGCCCTTGTCCGTCTGTGAACTAAAAAATAAATGCACTACCTTTTACGATCAGTGTTTAACCTCTTATATATCTGAATACAAAAATTCAAGCTGCAACTGTAAAAATATAAGACATTACTGACATTTATAACAAGCATAGCTGTAAGTTTAATAAGAAAAATAGATACCACACTTATATTTTAAATAAAATACCTAAGATAAATATTTAGGATTGATGTCCTATATATTATCACAGTTTAAAGAGCTGTGATATTATGCTGCAAGAACATTCGTTATTATTGTATTTTTGTAGGCATATCCCAGAACGCAAGAAGACGAACGCGGCTCGGACACGGGGGCTGACTCAGGCTGCGCAGCCGACGACCGCAGTCACAAGAAATTCACATTCAAGAAGCGAAGCGCCTCTTCTACCGGAGGACATGTAATAATTTTGTATATTCTTTCCATTTTCCTGCACGATTTCTAATGTTTTGTAAGTTAAAACAATTATTTTCCAAATTAAAACTAAAGCGATTTCTTATTTACACGAATACTAAGCATTGAATATAAATTAAGGATAATGTAATTTCTTTTTGCGTAACTCCGAATACAAATTAATACGTAAAAGCTGAATGTAGCCCGGGTAAAGTATAATACCATTGCATGCAATGTAACATCTCAGTCCCACTCAGAAACACTCGAAACGTCAAGAAATAAAAATAAGTTGTTCGTCATGCATAGTATGAGTCCGGATGAGAGGTCAACAGAAGGTCCAACAGGGAAGTTGCATAATCCTCCACATCTGGAATTCGAGTAGGCGAAGTAACCAGCTGTGTAAAACCATATGCCAAGGCAAAGTCATAAACGGATCTCCCCGCATGATCGGTTAAACGTGAACGTGGGCGTTAAAATCGCCAAGGATAACGATCTCTGCTGTAGCAAAGAATCTGTAGCCATTTGAACGTGTTCAATGAGTCGGTCTGTTTCGGGATAACCGCTATGGGACCTATAGAGGCACCCGTAGACACGGCGATGGTCGTCGCTGTCTACGCGCAGCCATAGGATGGACAGGTCCGTACCTTCAAGACTGCCGAGGAGGTGAAAACAGATGTCTTCTCTGTTTTACGCATACGCAAACTCTCCAGCCCGGGACCCAAAGGAGTGTTCTAATTTGTACCCCGTGTAGGTCTATGAAAGATATGAAGTATCAGCCTTTAAGCGACACTTAAGGATACCCGAGTCTCGGTTAAAAAGAGAAAGGTCGGCTTGTCCCCCGTATACGCGGGGCAGCCTAAGCACCCACGCTCAGGAAGAGTAGGGTAGCTTGGGCGTGGATGCTCAGCGAGGGATTCTCCGTCACCAGTGGTGTTGGTACCCTCCTAGAGTAGTTTTTGTTTGATTCCGCTACCATACATGGTATTCTGCGAGGTCGTGATATCACCCTGGTTCGGGCCGGCCCATCCGTGCGACATCAAAAGCTGCCGCGTGGCTCTACCACTGTTAAAACGTAAACATGGAACAAATTCTATTTACTTTTTTTCTCCCCATCATAAATAAACAACCGATACACAAAAATAAATTATTTTCTTCGTATGAGACAAGTCCAGTCTTAACGAATAAAGCAAACACAATAACTGCCTTTCCACCGGGCTCTTTTTTTCGCGAATACTTCTCTAATAATTTCACGTTTTTCGTAAATGCCAAACTCCCACTAGACACTCTGATCGCGAGTGAAAGTACGTGTCGCTTAAAGGCAGATAATTGACCATAAGTATGCCCGCATGCGGCGACACGGCATAAGCACCTCACAACGTGAATCTACCTATCCCATTCATAATTACTTTTACGTTTTACGGAATTAACCGGTTAATTTGGGTGTCAAAACCGTAAGTAACCGGTAACCTTTACCGTTTAGGTTAGTTAAAAACCGGTTACTTGTTTAACCGGTAATAGAAGGAGCGATATATTTACCGGAAATTAATCGAAATTAACCGCTCTTTTTAAACCGGTTCCGAGCCCTGATGCCAAGGGTCGGAAACCGGTAAAATTTTCAAACCGGTTTGGCTTGCAAGTACATGTGAACGAAATATTAAGGTTTCGTTCCAACGTAACCTTAATTTAACCGGTATTTTCAAATAAAGTTCCCATTGTGGTTAGTGTTCATTAACCGTTATTGAACACTATTTTTTCGTTCTTTAGATTTAAGGCAAGGCGGGGATAGGGGAATCCACCGACCGCGCGCCGCCACGCCACGCCAGTGGCAGCGGCAGATAGCTACAAAAATCACGTCGCACAGACAATTATATTACTTTTCTTAGTGTATAGGTATCGTGATTCAAAAAACCGGTTTATTTTGTTTACAGAACAAAATGAATTCCGGTTTGGTTCTGAACATAACGTTAACACAAAACCGTTATTAATCTTTACTAACCGTTATTTTTCAAACCGGTTCCGGGCCTTGCCTGATGCATACAGCAAAGGAGTGGAATAATTTCTCCCACATCTGTCTTTAAATTGTCTGTAAACGCGATTCGGGACACATTGTTCCGCGAAGTGTTGACGCTCACCCGGGAGGGGGAGGGCGAGTGGATAAAATGTAACTTTGCTCTATAACGTACATATGGCGATAGATAAAAGTACTCCATTAATTTTGCCAATTTTTAGCTAAAATACAAATATTTATATATATAATAGAAGACTTTAGAAACAAATTGTACCTCTTTTTAAAGAACATATTCTTTGCTTTAGTCATACATATCTTGGCGGTAAAGTGAGAAATGTTTGAGAAAACTAAAGTTCAAGCAAAAAAAATCATATTTCGTGGCAGATTGCGCGGAAACTATAAGTGATATCGCATTTGTATTTATAAGAGGTTAATAGCAAAGTATCAAGGATCATTTCGTACCTACACACTTTTCATGTATCGTGTACGATTTCCTTTAAAACTAAAAAAAACGCGTTTCGGGACACTTTCTGGGGTGCAAGAGGGGAGGGGACGCTCACCCGGGAGGGGGATGGAGATTGGATAAAATTTAACTTCGCTCTATAACGTACATATGCTGATAGATAAAAGTACTCCATTAATTTTGCCAATTTTTAGCTAAAATGATTGAACTAACCTCGCTTATAGAAGAGGTCACTGCTAGTTTCTCCCGGTTGTCATCGGGCGGTTAGGGTTTATGCGTCGCTCCGAGTGTTGAATTATTTAAAATTTTCATTATCTCTTAAACTACGTTAACGTTTAACGTTCAAATAACATGCTATAAAGACCAAAGTTTATCTTCATAAAATTGTCTTGATGATGAAGTAACTTTCGTTCGAAAGTTTCTTTTAATTTTCAATATTTTTTTTATCAAAAAATACCTGAATATATTATTGTGGTTTATGTAGGTATAAGAAATAGGCATATGGTATTGCGGACTTCTTTTTAGATGGAGTAAGATATTTTAGATAAATCATTTCGGGAGCACTTTTTCTTCTGACTTGCTTAACAAAAAATCAATATTTAAGGCTAGCTGAGAGGTGTAGCCTAATGCAATATAGCCTATACTATTTCTCATGAATTCGGCTATCATATACAAAAATAATTTATCAAATCGGACTGGTAGTTCCGGAGATTAGCGTGTTTTAACAAACAAAAAACATCTTCCGCTTTATTATGTAAGTATAGATTCTATCTCATTCTCTCGCAGGCTAAATCGATATTATAATAACGAATAGATATACGTTTGTCTCTCTTTAGTGTCGCTTTTTCGTTTCATAGCGTTTCTAATCACAACGATACTAAAGAAGTTTCACTTCAAAAAGGCAACCGCTCAGATCTGTCCTCACTCACGCACATTACTTATTTCTTACTTTCTTTAACAGCCACTGCCGGATCATGGCTAGATGCACGTTGAATCTAAAACCATGTTGTTGGTTGCAAATTATTTAAAATGCATATGTGTGCGTGAGTGCGCGTTCTTACAAATAAGTTGTGCATGATTTTCGCTTGCCTTCTGCTCACTTGATATGTACACAGCGCTCATTCCTTCTTTCTTTTTTTCTGTCGGTCTGAGGTTTTAAATTGGTGGTTAAGGGCCGGCAACACTACTGCGAATTAGGGATTGGGAACACCAGGGATGGTGATGCAGTCACTTAACATCAGGTGAGCCGCATGCTTGTTTGCCCCTCTCGTATAAAATAAACAATTGTGGCAGAGCCTCCTGGAAACGGAGGCGGGCGAGGAGTCGGCGAGCCAGTCGCCGCTGTCGGTGCGCACGCGGCGCTACCAGCTGACGCCGCGCCAGTCCGAGCGCACCATCCCGTCCGCCGCCGACCTCACGCCGCACCACGCCGCGCCGCACAAGGCCGCGCACTCCAGGTTCCACATCAGCGGCATAGGTGACTTGCCTTCACCTCTCCTCACGTCACTGTTAGACACACACACATCACGGCACATATTTTATATCTTTTCATCTTCATGGAAACCACATACACGTGATAACAAAGATGTTTTAAAAATACCTATTTGGCTCTTTATGTAGCCAAAATCGCAACGGTTGAGATATTTCAAAAATCACACATGAATCAACAATTATACATATTTGAAAAGTGCGAAATTCGATTCTGCTTTATGATCTATTGAAATGTATGTTTTTTTGTATGTAAGTTAAGCGATGTTCACCAATTGTGGACCGATTTTAATGATTCTTTTATAGGTACTTCGGGATTGGTCCTACATTTTTGGGAGGAAAAATTCCACCCGCAAGGTTGGGAAAAATGGGACATTAGCTTTTAATTTTAAGTTTAGAGGACATTAAATTTGTGATATTCCTTAGTCCACTCATAAGAGTCAAAAGAATCAAACTTTTAATAGTAAAAAGTAAAGGAGTTTTGGCTTAAATTCTTTGAAAAAGTGTGTCTCAGCTTGATGTCGACTTTTACTTTTTATTGAAAGTTCAGTTTTAAAGGAAAGTGGACGACCTGTCATACGATGCCGCCACAAGAACTGCGGCGGTGTCGTGCCGCTTGTAAGCTTATATGATATATCCGTTAAAATAAAAATGATGTGTGACTTACTTAGTTTGAAGTGGACCTACCTCTATTGCTTGCACTGCCTATGGATGTAATTGATAAAGGGATAGAGGCTAACGCACAATATAATATATCTCCACGATTATTATACACGTGTATAACGTAAATATATCTCCACGTTTGAGGACCAATAACAACACGGGACTTCAGGAAATCGAATCCATTACAACAACTTTCAAATGGGAAATTAAAATTAAGACAAAATATATAATTTACCTGAACCTTCATCTTTGTATTTGTGATTTGTATTTGTTTCACAAATGTTTTATTATACTATAAAACCGGCCAGCTTCACAGGGCATCATCAGGGTACCATGATTATGTCGTGAGGCTGTGAGGTAATGCTATACAAATTACAAACATAAGACAGAACAGGGCATCATCAGGGTACCCTGATTATGCCGAGAGGCCGGGAGGTAAGGCTATACAAATTAAAAACATAAGACTATGTAAATAGGACGCGCCCGCAGCTCGCCGCGCGCCCCGTGCTCGTCAAGCGCCGCGTCGGACACACGCTGCACAGGTGACGTGCTCACGTGACGAGCTGGCAGCGTGGTGACGCTGACGCGCCCGCAGCTCGCCGCGCGCCCGTGCTCGTCAAGCGCCGCGTCGGACACACGCTGCACAGGTGACGTGCTCACGTGACGAGCTGGCAGCGTGGTGTCGCTGGCGCGTCCACAGCTCGCCGCGCGCCCCGTGCACGTCAAGCGCCGCGTCGGACACACGCTGCACAGGTGACGTGCTCACGTGACGAGCTGGCAGCGTGGTGTCGCTGGCGCACCCGCAGCTCGCCGCGCGCCCCGTGCACGTCAATAGCCGCGTTGGACACACGCTGGTCACGCGCGTTGGACAATGTCTGCCTTTCGACATATGTGTATGACGAAACAAAATAGAATATGCCATCATCACACCGTGGTCAATTAATTAAATCGAATATTATTTTACAAGCAATTTTCGGATAATATGTTGTGTTTCACACCATCATCAAAATGCAATAATTTACCAAGAAAAAACCCTTTTTTTCTCTTTCTACAGTCTACACCGAACTTTATTTTTCAAACGTTGCAACTTACATTGAAAGGTGTCAAGAGTGCTTGTAATACATCGACACGTAATATTATTCGCACCTAATACAAAAATTAGAAAATACAAAACTATCGTAAAAAATAAATGTTTTAAACGCATTAGAAATTTATCATCCCATTTTTTTATTTCAGGGCGAGAAAACGAGTTGAAGACAGATTAAATAGATTTGGTCTTCGAAAAATGGGAAAGAAAAGAGATGGAAGTATTGAAGAAACTTCTGGTGGATGTAAGTTAGATTTTTAAATATATATGCTTATATCAAGCTTCCGTATTATCAAATTTAAGCTTTCCATCTGTAGCAGATATTTAGCTTTTTGAAAATGCAAAAAGATATATTTAGTTACTGCCTCTTAATACGTAATTAATTATGAAAGATAACAATGTATATTCATTTACATGTTCGAACGCATGTTCGTCATATTAAGACCTACCCATTATAAAGCACTATTGAAGTCACATTAACACTTTATTTTTATGACTTCAATAGTGTATATTTATAATCAAAAATGTTTGTGCTAAAATATTGCAGTGATTTTGACAATATAACTTTTTCGTCGATTAATAATTAATCTATATATCTTACTATCTATTTTTAAAAGATTATTATGTAGATATTTATGCCTCTAGTTTTTGAAATTTTGAAATTTTAAAATAATAAAACAAAATCTCATCACTTTTAACTTTTTCCGTTCTTATCTATGTGTAATCATACATAACTAACTAGCTAGTATAAGATAAATTTACCACACTTTTAGCTAATTTTTCGTTTACTTTTATTAGCAAAAAATAGCTTGATTTTATTTCCTATATTTATTATTCGGAATCATTTTTTTTCACTCTAAAATAAATAATGTCAGCCATTAAAAATAATAATAAAATATTTTACTTACTAAAGGACTAAGACTTGTCGATAGCACTATAATAGTGCATTATCCTCGTTTGGATGGCAAACGTCAGGCAGAGCGCCGAGTGACGTGACATCTCACTGGAAAGCCTAGGCCGCTAGCGGCTGTCTGTCTAATTTGAATTGATCCAAACGCGCAGTTTTGTAGTTGTTTTATAGTACTTTTAAAATATTCATAGAAAAATAATAAAGCTAGTTTATTTTTTTATTTTAAAAGGTAAGGGTTAAAAAAGATGTTTTTCTAACATATTAAGCTATTATTATATTAAATTCAGTAACATAAATTAGTGAAAACAATCATTTTTTCTACTGCATTTCCACAAAAATTTCATATGGTTTGAATGTTTAATTTTTTATGTATATAACCTAAAACAAAATATATTTTTCTAGTAACTATTTTCCTTGGGATTTGTCAAATTTATTGTTTTTTGTTTCCTAAATTTGTCAGCGATTTCAGATATTTTAAGCTTTGAAATTGACGCTAAATTAGAAATCAAGAAAACCTCTGTTTAGTTTCTTGATAGCATCCACAAATACTATATTAATATTAAAAAAATCTCTTACAAGTATTTAGACGGTAAAATTTGCTAAAGTTATAAGTAATTAACATTTGTGTAAGATAAGCGGTTGACGGACATTACTGTTTTGGGCTTATCAGCGCTTGGAACGTACATACGTCCTTAATTATTATGTAAAGGTGATGCAAATAGTAATGTAAGTGCATATGTATTATAGAGATGTGGGTGGTGGTGGTGTGTGGTTGCGGTTGCAGTGATGTCGCGGCGCGGGTCGGGCGAGGGCGGGTCGGGCGGCGGCGAGTCGGAGGTGGTGGTGCTGAAGCGGCGGCGGCTGGTGTGCGCGGCGCCGCTGCACGCCGGCCTGGCGCGCCTCGCCTTCCTGCTCGACGCCACGCAGCCCGGCGCCACGCCCGACGCGCTCTTCATGGCCGCGCTGCTCGACCTCGTCAGACACTTTTTATTTTTTATATTTTTTTATAGAATAAGGGTGACAAGCGAGCACACAGTCCACCTGGTGATAAGTGGATGCTGTGGCTCATAGGCACCTACATCTATATTTAATTAAAAATCGAAATGCAAATGCGTTGTCACTTGTTACCCTTGAGCACTAAGATGAAATGTCTCATTTTTAGTAATAAAGGTTACCGGTTCTCTACACTCACCATACGAAACACAACAGTATTGCGCTGATATTTCACGCTGGTATTCTATGAAAGCGTGGTCCTTCCCCGGTCGAGCCGACCCATGTGTGCTCTAACCATAATGACTGTAATGTGGCTCTACCACATATAAAAACTTCACCGCAACCGCAAACACTTCTATCTATATTATTTCACAGCCTCTGGCTCTGCGGACTTAATACATTGCGCTTTAAATTACAATACTAAGTCAACTGCGTGCGGCCGAGAATACCATTTCTTTGTTCTGTAAACCGCGAACGTTGTTTTCGACAATGTAACACTGATTTTGTTAAATATGACTAAGAAAACGCTGTCATGACTTATGTGCACACTTTGTCAGAGTGATTTCAACTTTATTTCAGATAACTGTCGTAAATGAAAATACAACTGCGTGGCATATTTACTGTGCTAGCTACCCAATCGGCGCCCGCACGATTCACAACTGTGACACAGTTTTTGTTCTGAATTACCGATCTAGTAGTATACCTGGAAGCACAGCCTAAGAAGAACATACAGTCAGTCATCGCGTTTGATGTTGTCGGAAAAGCTGACATAAACAATAAATTGCTAGGGTTGTCAGAACGGGAAGTAATAAAAAATTAAAAAAAACTGATTTTATTTTATTTCCATTTGTATGTGGAAACTGATGAAACTAATTCCTTAACTTTAAATGAGGACGACCTACAGTTATTTACCACACATGTTGTGTGAACCATTTTAATTTATTTGCGTGACAGGACTACCCTAGCGGACAGTTGCTCAGCCCGCGTCTCGCCCCGCACCGCACCGCACGATTGCCCCGTCTAGACGCCTTCGATGACCGACTGTTAGTAGTAGTTAGACTGTGCTAGAAGTAAAATTGGTGAACGCATGTGAACTATTAGCACTTGTTTTCATCGTTCAGGCAACTTAATACTACTGGGTTTCGTATTGTTACAGAACCTTTTTAGCGAGCGGTAACGGGGCTTTCATTAGTTCTCAGTCAAATGCATCTACAATTTTATTCTTAATTGAGGATAGAATAGGTGTCTATAGGCCACACTATCCATTTACCATCAAGTGGACTGTATTTTCGTCTCGACGTCACGACACTTGTCATCCATATTCTATTCAAAAAGAACCTATATATTAGGTCGTTACATAATATGTATATATTTTATTTATGAAATTGGCGTTTTGTACGGGAGGAATATAAATCCAATTTTTTTTTGTAAAATATATCTAATTAATCAAAGTATGCACCGTTGTTATCTATGCACTTTTGCCATGTCATAGGTAGTTCATTGATCCCTTTACTAAAAAAACCATGGGGGCGAGAATCAATAAACTCTTTGAAGGCGGTTTGGACTGCTGCATCGGAGTTGAATTTTTTTCCTTGTAAGAAGTTGTTCAAATTCCGGAAAAAATGGTAATCTGTTGGAGCAAGGTCCGGGAAGTACGGTGGATGTCGCAGACATTCCAATTGTAGCTCATCTAACTTAGTGGTTGTTTGTTGTGCAGTGTGTTGTCTTGCGTTGTCGTGAAGCAGCAGTGGCCTAGAGCGATTGACCAATCTCGGTTGTTTAGCAGCTAGTTCTTCCTTCATGGTTTGCAGTTGCTGACAATAGATATCTGCCGTAATCGTTTGGCCATATTTTAGAAAGCTGTAGTGGACGACACCGGCGCTAGTCCACCAAACACTCACAAGTAACTTTTTCTGAGTCAATTTTCGTTTAAGGCAGGATTTGGCTGGGTCTCCAGGGTTCAGCCATTGCGACGAGCGCTTCCGATTATCGTACTGTATCCACTTTTCATCACAACTAATGATTCGATTTAAAACCCCTTCATTATTGTGTCGGTTGAGCAAAGTAACACAGCAGTCGACGCGTTTGCAAGTTCGATTCACTCAATTCATGAGGTACCCATCGTTCAAGTTTTTTTACTTTCCCGATTTGCTTCAAGTGGATTAATATAGTTTTATCACTTACCCCGAAGCCTGCAGCTATCTCTGAAGTGCTTTGTGATGGATCCGCTTCCACAATAGCCTTTAATTCTTCATTTTCCACTTTGGTCTCCGGCCGTCCACGGGGTTGGTTCTGAAGGTCGAAATTTCCAGAACGAAAACGTTGAAACCAAAAACGTACCGCCCTTCGTTTGCGACACCAGCGCCGTACACATCATTAATCCTTCGAGCTGTTTCTGCAGCAGTGGTGCCACGGTAGAACTCGTACTCGTAAATATACCGATATTTCATGTTTTCCATTGTGCGGTAATAAGCGACGCCAAAGAATAAAATAATGAGGAAAAAACAAATGAATGACTGTTTTCAAAACTCAAATGTACCATCTAAATGAATTTATAAATTTGCATTTGGAATTCTTAACCAAAGAGGAGATATTTCAGATCAAAGGTACGACAAAACGCTAATTTCATATGTAAGGACCTAAAAGTTGGACGAATTTTCGTTCTCACACACGCTTGGAAACTTACACTTGAAAAAATAGAGTGTAATTGGTGAACCTTGAAGTCCTTCTCCCCGCGGTATAGTGCTAAGAACGCTAGCTGCGTTTCCTCGCTGAATGGCGAGAAAAGATCCAGCCTTGTTAGTAGCGGCGACAAGACCGCGGCACGGTAACATGGCATCTATGGCAAATATCCCACTTATAAGATAATCTATGGGTAGGCTATGTTCTGCACTGGATTTTGATAGGTTGTAATTAATAAATAAATGAACGAATTAAAATAAGAGTCTCCAAGGGTAAGATTCGTCACAGATACAGAGATAATATTATTGACTACGCAAGGTTTCTTTGCTATTTCGTGGCAACACACGGGAGATTTGGGAATACGAAAACTTAGAGTACGGAAGTTATTAATGATGAATTCAATTGTAATACTTCTGTTTCAGCCTTATACTGTCGTCGTGGCACGTGCTGCTGTCCTACTGGAGTGCGCTCATCTAGTGCACAATTGCAACAAGGGTCAGTGGCCCAATTGGCTGAAATCTAATGTGGTCAAAAATTCTCGTAAGTAGCTATTGACTTAATATTGCTAGATGGCTGGATATAAGTGTTTATACCATAACAGCTCTCTGTTCAACTTTACTCTGAAACCGTTATATTTTTATGCTACTTTAAGCCCTTCGAATCCTTTTAAGTTTTCAACATTTTAAAATATTTTAATAATTTCGTTATATATTTTTATAATAATATAAATAAACATTGTCAACAGTGTCAGCAAGTCCACAGCTGAGAAGACGTCTCGCGGGGAAGCTTTTTTACCAATGGGCGGAAGTAAGTTCATATTGTTAGTTTTTATTTAGTTTCTATAAACAAATTTGAAATTGTTTGACCAATATTATTGTTTTAGGCTATTGGAAATAGATTAGAGGAAATGCTGGAAGAGGATAAAAAACATCTGGATAATGTCGTTTCTCTGGTAACGGACCCAGACGGCCAACGAGAACTATTGCAACAGGATGAAGAGGAGGATTTCCTTGACGAAGGTACTTAATTTTATGATTTTATGACTTGTGATTTATTGTACACTAAACCGCACTTAAATCAATCTTTAAAAATCACCAAAGGTTTTTTGTGATGTATCGCTTGATGATATAAGCTCTCTAAAACATAATTTGATCTACATTAGTCCTCACTAACACCTATTTATTCTGTATTTTACTAACAGCAAGCATTCGCATTCCTGGGAAGACAATCGGTGCCGAATGTCCCCGAGCTTTAAGACTAGTCGCTTGCACACTGCTGTTCGAAATTACAGCTTTTCTTCGCGAAACTTACCAAAATCTACCCAAATCTAGTCGATCCTCGCTGAAGGAACGTGGCCCTTGGGACAGGGTGTACAGGTAAGTACACTATCTCTTTAGACGATTGCAGAGTAGCTGTTACTTCGCTTTCCATATAAAAATGATTATTTTTATTTTTTGCGAAGATGGATGCGAAAACGACGTTTGTTTTGTAAGAATATGTGAGTTACCGAGCTATATTTATTTGAAGTGATATTATATGGAGTGTACATTTTTTGACGAGATTTTTATTTTAACAGGGCTCTTAGCAGTCAACAGACATTAGTGCCAGTCGAGTATGTGTTTAAATAAAGTAATGCATGTTCATTTGCATTCTGCACCGAGCGTGCATGTATTTAGTGTGTAAAGATATACAAAATTATAGTAAAAATTTAGACTATAAGTACATATCGTGGTTCCGCAGAACAGTACAAACCATTTTCTTTTTTTTTCTGCATTTCTGAATTACTTACACTTTTTTTTGGCAGGTCGAGAGTAAAACTTAAATACACATTTTATATATATTTATATACACGGAATTATCATGTGTGACAAGATATTTATTGAGTGATAATTCTTTCAAGTTTAAAATTAAAAAAATGTAAAAATAATTAAATCGGGTCTCTATAAACGTGTAACATATAAATAATTCTATTAGCGTTACTGACACTAGTACCAGGGCACGCGCACTCCGCACTTAACGTACAAAGCTATAAGTATATCTGCGTGCCAATTCAAGTAGGTTGCCGCACGCTGCCCGGAACGCACGTAAGCCCTCAGGTCAGAAGCGTCGCGTCAGAAGAGATAAGAGTTACGCGATTTATGTCCTCCTCCTCCAGACCGAATTTTGCGTCACGGCGGCCATTTTCAACAGAGACTAAGTAGGCATCTGCTCAGGACAGGATTATAGTGCCCGAGTGTATGCGTAAGCACAAGTACACTATTCCCTCACTCGCGTAATCTGATGGGACGGTAATCTGACACGACCGGAGTGAAATTAGGCCTATCAACGGATTCACGTGCTTTCCGAGGCACGGTGGTGAAACACCGCAAGTTACGCGATAAAAAGAGAGGCACCGTGTAGGTGAATAAAATATTAGACACTTAGCGCTGTGTGAGCTAATTTGCACTTTATTACGTCCTAACAAGAGTCACTATTAATTAAAATGATTTTAAGGAATGATCCTTCTGTTCCTTGTACTATAAAGTATTCTGTGCTAATAATAACAAAGTATATAGTATAAGCTTAAATCACAGAGTACCTTACTTAAATTTCTAGTGCTAGGAATGGTTCATGAGTTGCGAGTAGTGCGATCAATGGCAGGCCTATGCCATTTTCATACGCGGTAGAGCCATGCTAGAGATATAAAGTTATAGCACAGAATAGATAATATTACTAGTAGTTATAGTACGAATTGGATCGGCTCGACCGGGGAAGGACCACGCTTTCACAGAATACCAGCATAAAATAGCAGCTTAATGCTGGTGTGTTTCGTATGGTGAGTGAGAGAACCGGATTATTTAAGCATTGGTATACGATCACTTCGCTTGTTATGAGTATGATTGTAAGATATGTAAGATTATTTTAACATCATTAAGCTGCCGTTATACTAAATACAAATATTTATTGTGTGTTACATTACAATTACAAATATCTATCTCTCTCTCTCTCTCTCTCTCTCTTACTCGAATCCCTCGATAAGATTTTCCCTGAGTGATGGATTTCTTGTGAGTCGTCTTAACTTCCCGATCTACTTTCCTTTCGGGATTTGCTATATACACTCTAATTTAATCTAAAAACACAAAATTTCAATATTACATTTTGTTGAGTAAGCAATAGTACTTTAGAAATTTATTGAAATATAATATAGCAAACACTTCTGTACGATTTATTTACATGACGTCACTTCTGGTATATTTACTTATTTACTTTTTCTTTTTCTGTTGTAAACTTTGAGTAACAATTTGATTTAACAACCTTATGAATGCTGTTCTGCGATAACCCATGAAATTGATAATATTTACAATTCCATAGTTTTTATTTAAAAAGGTTAAATAACTTGAAGTGCATGGAGAATTTAAGTACTATAGGCACGATTTACTCGTATTATTATAAACTGTCTCATAAATAAACTTAAGTCTTAAAATAACAAATAATTAAGTTTAAAGATATCTTTTTATTTTATATGAGCGACCCCTACTTATGTTATCCCGTCCTACGAATTACTGCTTTTAGCTTGCACCTTTAGGTACTATGAATAATACTATTAAAATACAAAGGCACAACAATACACTGATATAACTTAATCTCACCACTTTTATCAAAATATTGCTAAAATAGAATTTAGAATAAATCTAGTGACTAAACAAACAAATCGCTTTGCTACATTGGCATGTATATTACAAAAATAATGAAATCTAATTTTAAAGATTTTAGACAAAATTTAGAAGTCCTATTAGCTACTCAAGAGGTATGCGATTAGAAATTAAAATTTTATAACGTTTTCATTAGAATTAAAAACAATTTTTTGGTATTCAGGGAGGCAAATCGCCGATGGAGCATGGCACTGTCAAGTATGGGGCACTCACAAGCGTCGGCGCAGAGCCTACAATCTATTGCCGGAGCGGAAACTGAAAGGAAAATTTCTTTCGTCCTGCACGAACCTGAAAACGTCTCCGGGGAAAGCAATGTTACCGTAATATATTTCTTTCTTTAGACTATCTTCTCAATCGATATCGATCTTAGATCTAACTGGATGGTGGAAAATCTATCCAAATATGCCTAAATTAAATACGAAAGACGGAGGAGCATATCTTATAATGAGGAAAAAAAGATTTTAGTATTGAAGGGCCGCTCTCCACTAAAGAGTGTTGACCGGGTGAAATAATACGAGTATTATAATTTAAAATTTGCACGATATTCTAAATTTTTGCCACAACTTTAGTAATTTATTGTGATAAATAATTACATTTGCTAGTGATGTGAAATATAGTTCGAAGAAGCGACAACCGATGGGGAAGAAAGGTTCTCAAATGGTAGCCTCGTACCGGTAAGCGATGTATGTGACCTTTTAAATCAGGGTTTCCCAACCTTTTTTTTACCAGGGACCACTTTGATTTTTTCGTAGTTAGCAGAGACCACAGCGTGAAAACAATAACTGTGTTAATCTAACAATAAATTATAATCACAACTTTTAACATAATTATATAATAAACCGAAAAGAAGCATTCACTAACAGTATTATTTGTGTATTTATTGTAAAAGCTAGTAGGTACTTACTAACATGACGAGAAAATAATAAATGTGTTATTTAAAACGATTAGGTAGGTAAAATATTTTAATCTTACGCGGACCATATTCATATACCACTGGTGGTCCGCGGACCACTGGTTGGGAATCACTGCACTAGATGAAGTGACAACTTAGAAAAAGATGCAGGAAGTCAATGGATGCAGTTAGCTCACGACCGTGCTTTGTTGCAATCCTTGGGAGAGGTCTATGTTTAGCAATGGATCTGTGAAGGACCGTAATCAAGATGATGATGATAATAACCGACCTTTGAGCTTAGTTAAAAAGTTGACCAAAGAAAATGTAATGAAAATTTCACGGCCACTTTTCAACGCAGTACGTAAGTCTCGCCATGTCTGCGAAACTTAAGTGGTGCATTTGACCCCGCCATTTGGCTGTTGCCATAAACTGCCGATTAACGGAAACACTAGTAATGTCAATAGTATGGCTAGTACAATTTTTAAAATTAAAAGAAAATAAAGTAAGAATGTTTTAATCTCTTTGAAATATGATAAAGTAATTAGCCTTATGATAGATGGTGATGGTAGTATATTTTTCCATATTATTCGTATTTGGCTGTTTACAAAAAGAGGAGATATCCTGCCGGGAAGGTATTCAGCCTGGGGTCAATGCTTCTTCTACTACGGATAAGCTTTGTTTTATATATTTAGTAAAAGTTACACCCGTTCCAACTCTGGGCACAGGCTTACTCTTCGAAATATTTGTTTTTAATTAGTATAATAATAATTTTACGTTGAGCACGTTGTAAATCGGCACATAAAATGATGAACCTGAATCTCTGCGTAATTTGCTAGATAACTCTTTTGTTAACTTTAACTCTTCGTTCAACATCTGCCATATTAATGCACAGAGCATTCCCTCACATTATTCTGATCAATTAGAGACTTTCTCCTCTTCTTCTTCAACTGTACAGGCCATTCTTATTTCGGAAAGTTGGCTTAAGCCTTCACTTTCAACTTTCTCCTACAGCTTACCCGGGTTTGTCTTAATCAGGAATGACAGAATTGGCAAGGGTGGAGGTGGCGTCGCCATTTACCTTCGTTCTAACCTTTCTTTTTCGGTCATTGCTTCGTCACTTTCACAATATTCTGCCTCTGCCGAATACTTATTCCTGGAAATTCAGATGGGACGTTCCAGGCTCGTTCTGGGTGTCGTTTACTGTCCCCCTTCTGTAGAATATTTCTCTAGCTTAGAAACCGTTATGGAATCTCTCAGTGCGGACTACTTACATCACATTATCATGGGCAACTTTAATACTGACCTTCTCAAAACTTCTACTCAAAGGACTAAGCTCCTTAATATCCTGTCTTCAGTTAACCTATCCATTCTTCCTTGCTCTCCGACACACCACAATCCTGATTCTCTAGACACGTGGCTTGATTTAATCATAACCTCCTCTCCCCAACTCTCCCAACAACAAGCGCCATGATTTACTTTACCTCGGCCCGCGCCTACGTCACAGTGACCGAGTGAAGCCGGCCACAGTCGAGCGTGTGCCTGCTGCACTACCCTATGTCAGAGGAGTCACAGACAAGGTTGGCTACATTTTGAAGCGAGCTTCTATTAAAACATACTTCAAGCCGCCGAAGAAGATTAGTCAATTTTTACCATCCGTCAAGTGTAATATCCCTCTACAAGATGCAGGAGTGTACAAGCTTGATTGTGAATGTGGTCTCTCTTACATAGGACAAACAAAAAGATCCATTAAAACCCGCGTGAAAGAACATATAGCTGACGTGAGGCACCGACGCTCTGAGAAGTCTGCAGTCTGTGAACATGTTCAAGATCGTCCCCGCCATTACATCAGATTTGATAGACCACAAATCCTCGCAAAAGAACACCGATTCCTACCAAGGATGATACGTGAGGCTATTGAAATTAAAAAATATCCTAATTTCAATAGAGAAGATGGATGGGTGCTGCCATCTGCTTGGGATCCTATAATTAACAAAATTAAATCCAAACCCAAGCATACCACTGCAAGACTTCAAGATACTGTAAGCTCATTCTGCGTAGATCGGACCAAAAATTAATATTCAAAAAACTGAAGGTAGCCGGGCTAACTATGACATTGGGACGTCAAACAGCTCAGTCCCCCCCGTGACCATGGGTGCTGTAAAGCACCCGAAACGTCGGGAATCAAAATTAGTAAAATTAAACGCGATAAAATCCGTAAAAATAGTTTTATTCAATGTGTAGTGTTCGCGTAAATATAAGAAATTTTCTCTCTTCTCAACTTAGCTGCTCTTACTGCTGATGACTGAACGCTGAACGCTGAAACTGACGCTTTGTGTGAAGCTATTGCCAGACTCAATATGGATTTAACGAATCTCCATTGTTGGTCTCGTAAGTTTGGTATTAGTGTAAACCCCAATAAATGCCAAGCTATAATAATTGGTAGTGCTCAACAATTGTGTAAGCTTGACGTCCATTGCGTTCCACCTGTCGCGTTTGATAATTCTATCATACCGTATTCTGACAGCGTTAAAAATCTGGGTATCTACTTTGACACAACCTTAAGTTGGTCCACCCAAATTCAGAATATCAGTGGTTCTGTTTTTGCTAAGCTCAGTTCTTTGAACCGTCTCAGGAACTTTCTTCTGGTCAAGATAACTCTGGTGCAATCTCTTATTTTGCCTATTATTGACTATGCTGATGTATGTTTTCCTGATCTCAATGAGGTTTTCCTTGATAAGCTGGATCGTCTCGTCAATAACTGTATCCGTTTTATTTTTCGTCTTCGCAAGTTTGATCATGTATCCTCATTCCGCACTCAGCTTAAATGACTTCCAATTCGTCAGCGAAAACACATTAGGATACTTAACACAGTTTTTTTCTATTTTATTCGATATAACTTATAAAAATATTATAACTTATAAATAATTTAACGAAACATAAGTTTCAGTTTCTGCGGGACACTCATGACAGACAGTTTAGTTCATTGGAGACTCTTGCTCTCTTTATACCCCTTCACCGTTCGAGTTTCATATCTTCATCGTTTGCTGTTCAAGCTACGCGCCTATGGAATGACCTGCCTGAAAAATTAAAATAACCTACCTGCAAACAAACATTTAAGAAGAATGTTCGAGATCATTTTCTAAAATTGCTTTACAAATGCTAAGTTCCGTCATCATTATAGGTGTAATCTCTGTACTCGTATATTAGTTTCATCAGTATATTACGTATCTTTATGTATCTTGTATTATATTATAATTTCTTATAAGATATAAATTTATATATTTGTGTATATTGATGTATGTATATATGTATGTATGTATGTATGTGTATATATGTATATGTATGTATAATATGTATATGTATGTGTGTATGTATATTTCTTTGTAACCGCCTTCATAGTTCTATCACTGCCCTAAGGTTGACTGGCAGAGAATGCTTTTAGCATTAAGTCCGCCGTTTGTTCCTGTACTTAATGTGTAAGGTTCAATAAAGTTTAAATAAAATAAAATAAAATTGCCATTAACAATGAATACAATTGTAGTGTGTATATACCCTGACCGCGTCGTCATCATCAGCAGTGTCAAAAGTGTAAGACGTCTGGTACTGTGGGCGCGGATTCGCCGGCTATGTGTGACTAACACGGTATATCCTCCTCATTGAGCTTGGACATATCTAGCAGTAGAGTATTGAATGAGATTAATAATACTTTTCGACAGTTAGCGGACGCGATACCGAGTGCAATGGTGGATGAGAAGAGAAGTCGCCTGGGATCCCGCGGGAAGGGAATGCACCGGCGCAATACGCAGCAGACGCACTCCGCGTACGGTTCCTTCAAACGGCGCTCCATCAAACTGCGACAGAAAGATACGCGCGAAGTAGATGAGTGTACGCATTGAATAGCTTTATTTTTTGTCACTAGGCATTGCTTCTACACTGTAGAGTTGTTTTTATCACATAATAATAATATATGAGTTTAAAATAACTTAAACAACACGCATTGATCATGGGCTGTTATGATCCTGATAATTATTTTATTTTATCCTGATGATCCTGATCAGAATACTAGGATAAAGTTCCGTTACATACGTAGATAGATAGATACACGAAGCTAATAAAAGTCGAACCGCACACGCATGCACCCGAATACGGAATAATTACTTGTAGGCTATAAAATACTTGTTCTGATCGTAAATAAGCGCCCTAGCTAAACACTACTAATAAGTCATTGATTTTTAATAACTTAACAGTAAAAACAGAGAACGTACCAGCAACTTTAAATTTTATTACTTCTGAGGACTAGGGTGGAATGTTAAATTTACTACTATACTACCTACCTTTGTGCCTCAAACCGGGACACGACAGCAGATACTCTCAACATTATCCTTTAAGTGTTCAGTACAAAACAACCCAGCCTCATTATTATATTTCCGTGATAATATTACTTAAATAATTATTTCTTTCAGTCATAACACGTAGATCGGATTCAATACAAAGTCGCAGGAAGGTTTCTTCGCTCTCCGATAGAAGCGACACATCTGAAATTTTTCCTGGTACAGGTACGTAAGGTTATGGTTATTAACATATTAAGCAATATATTAATTTTCATACAATTATATCACTTTTTTTCTATCAATTCTATTGTTTTTATTTAATAAACCATAGGATTCAACTTATTTTTTTTATAAACTTATTATCACTACCGTTAAGGTCCGCTAATAGACTATTATACTATTAACGACGACGATCCCCCTGGCCACTTTTCGACCACGATGACAACTAACGAATATTTGAAAGCTCCGTACCCGGTGTAACTCTTATGCGACATGATTAGTCAGAGTACCAGAGCTACTTTATCGCGAATCCTGATCGTTTCATATCCCAGCCGGAGCCAACAAAACATAAATTGTGTCGCACATCTCTCACACATTTAACCTACCGTGAAACCTGGCAACTTTGCCATTTTTGGAAGGACTTAAAAGTTTAAGACCAATTTTCCAACAAAAAATGTACTGTCAGACTGGGCGTCAATGTTAAATGTGACATTATATTCTTCATAGATTTGGTATTTATTAATGATTTAAACAAATACTAGTATTAAATAGACAAAATACTCAAAAATAGAAAATGGCAAAGTTAACCTCACTTTCTGGCAACTTTGCCATCAGGGTTTATAATGAAAATAATAGGATTTGAGTTATGATTTGATTCTTTAATTGTGTTACAAATAGCAAATTTTACGGTTGTGGCAAAGTTGCCCTCCCATTTTTCAATATTTCATACAAACTTGAAAATATGTGTCAGGGTTGTCAAAAATCCTTGATTTCTTAAGAACAATAATTTCTTAAGAAAAAATCTAAAATATATCAAACAAAAATACTCTCGTCTAAAATTAAAAATAAAATTGGTTCAATAATAAGCTTAAATCAATTATAGTATAGAATAAAAAAAAGCTTGTTACAATCATTTTTAACAAGTATTCGTTTTGTTTATTAGTCACCATCACCATTTTATTACGGTCGTAATAAAATGATGTCAGGTCATCATTATTGTAGTCAATCTAAATATTGTTTTCCCACAATAGCAAAACATTAATAATCATTAAAAATGACAGTTAATGTTTTAATTGTCATTTTAAATGATTATTAACGTTTTGCTATTATATATTAGTTTAAATTGTCAAAAATAACAATTAATGTTTTGCTTAATATCAATACACTAAGTTGAAATTATGAAAAATACTGAGTAGTAAAATCGGTCTAATGGGCTGCTACGGTAAAACATCGATACAAACATACATACAAACACAGAATGTCAAGTGCAGAACACTTTAAATAGTTGTAATCGGTTAAAAATATAGGTTGAACGTGACAACCCTTGGTTGTCAAAACATGACAAAGTAACCGTCACATCGTGGCATCCCTAGTATGGTAATTTTGCCAAGTTAGTTTTATAGGTAAATGTTAAGACCAACATGTTAAAAACGATATATTACATTTGATAACCATTAATATTACGTTACTACAAAGATATAGATGCCTACATTCAGTATTTCAAACAAAAAAAAACTAAAGTTCTGGAGCACTGAACAAAGAGGTTAATTCGCCGGCACAATTCCGCGTAAAAATAAAATGTCAAAATTAACTCTCATGTTGCCATATCGAAAGCAATGCTGACAATTAGTTATTGTATTTGTTATTGTTTTTGCATCCAAAACATGGCTTATCTCGAAAAACGTCACGTTTTCCGTGTTAATCGTAATTTTGTACCAGTACACCCCTGATGGCAAAGTTAACATCCATTGGTAAAGTTGCCAGACCTGACTGTACGAATTTTATATTTTTTGTAATATTTATTGGTAACAGCTAACAGCTAACAGCCTATTTGGTGGAAAATGGTTACTGCATCCCATGAACACCTACTACTAACTTCAAAAGAAGACAACTACAGTTGTTTGTCAGTTTTTTCTTATCGAGTACTAAGATGAAATATTTCATGGCCTATAATTATATACCGTCTCTCAATACAGCTTGACAGATGAAATATTTATCTATATTATTAGCTCACTATAATCCATTGTTGGTCATTGGCCTGTTCCACTGTAGGGATTTGCCACAATTGGACTGGCGATAGTACCAGATGTCTCGCCATACCATCGACATCAATCGGAGGCCGTTAGGCTTTTCTTATTTTTTCCCCAGTAGCCTGGTACGACACACATGGAAATAAATGGGATTATAGATTCTCTTATCCTTCCACCTAGTAATCGTGTCGTGTACCACACCCATTCAGTTTATAAACCCTTAGGTACAGTGATAATGCCTAACGAGATGGACAGCGGCGGCGAGGAGAGCCCCGGCGTTCTGTCGGACGAGCACGACCACCCGCCTGACAGCCCCGACAGCAACTCCACTGACCCCCCGGACAGCAGCAAGGGATTCCCTTGGCTCAAGGTGCGCCTACAGTTCACATTATAAATAAATTAATATAATCCCTTGTCAATTTTATCGGTAACTATGTTTAATCGGATTTGAATAAATACTGCAAAACTTACGGGGTTTATCTCGCGATGGCGGTTTGTTCTTTGTTGTACGTGTAATACATGCACATTATATTTTATAAATAAAGGTAAATAAAGGACAATACACTTAGTAAAATTATTATATAATGTATTATGTCATTTCTGTATACAGGTTATGGTGAAATTTTTAAATTCCTTCAACTACGTGTGCTGCCATCAAAACTTTTGCCATCCCTATTGCTTCCGTCGAAATATGCGAGCTGCCGTTCGACTCATGAAATCCGTACAAAAGGTCAGCAAAATTAATTTACAAATAACGTTAACACTAACAAAAGCTGTTATGATAAAAAAATAAAGAAAAATTAACTTTAAAAGTAATCAATAAAAAAATTATAGGACAAGGTAATAATAAAGACTTTTATTTCAGATCTACGGAGAAAAGTTCGGTCCGGAAATAAACACGCAGAGTTCTGAAGAGGGGTCGGGAGGAACGAGAAGGGGAAGACGAACACGCAAGCCCTCTGAGCATACCAGCGATAGGTTCGAACTGTACACGTAAACGATTACGGAATATATTTTGCTCGTGTCTCTCTCTCTCTCTCTCTCTCTCACACACACAAACACGCGCGCGCGCGCGCGCATTCATCGACTGCATCCGTGTTTCATCAGGTCGTCACTCTATCTCTTAGGGCACTGCGCTTGTCTGTGCTCCGTACATGGATGCCACTCGAGATCCTTTCTTCCTCATCGGTTGTCGGTTCTTCGGGCTATATGGCCAGCCCACTGCCACTTCAGCTTACTCATCCGCTGGGCTTTGTCGATCGATGCATACAATGTGGAATTACACGTGTAACACGAGTATACCCTCGATTTCTCATGTTAATCCATTACTATATTCATCGAATATAATTAACAAAACTCAACCCTGAGGAGCATTAGCAACTAGCGATGGGCGTTGAATGAACGAACTAGTTAATTCGACCGTCGACGTACTGTGAACGAGTAGACGGTTTACGAACAATCAATGGACTAGTCGAATCCGTAAACGGCTAAATTGAAACTCTATAACGTTCATTTCGACTAGCAACGCGATGATCAACGCGAGAACGTGGCTGGATAATATTAGTTCATATTATGTTCGTTGAAATGACATAATTGCGCAAACAAATTAGAACTCTAAACGTAGACAGCGTAAGATTATAATTAGCAGTTTGTTATTGTGTTAGGTGAAGAAAAGGATGCCGTCATAGTATCATCGCTTGTGCAAAAGAGAAGGGCGACTTAATACATCATGCCGTTACACTAGACTACGGCCTACATATGTCGACTATGTCGAGCCATAGACGACGTCGCGGAGTTTAAATTTAAACGTCTTTAATAACCAAGTTGACAAATTTTACAAGTTGATCGACTAGTCGATGAACAAAAATGGACGGTTTCGTTAACGACAAATACGTCGACGACCCATCGCTATTAGCAATTGCTTAAATTACCTTGGTGTCAATATACCTTCTCTTAATATTTTAAAGAATATTCTTCCAAATTTCAGCCAAATTAAACACGCATATTGCGATTTAAATTTTTCTGCATACGTTCATTATACGGAATTATTATGGTGTAAGTGGATAGTACACTTTTTTTGTATACAGAATAGGTATTATTGTTCTAAGCCTGCATAAATGTATGCCATATAAATCATTCATTTTATAGGTATTAATTTCGCATAACATTCATGTTTGTGTGTAGTTTAGTAGCGGCGAATAAAGCTTATTTCTTTTGTCTTTCGTTCAACCAGAAGATTACAAGTGCGTTGTACTCTTTGAGGACTAAGAAACGCTTCATCGTCAGTAAATATACGGGCTCTTTATCTTGTGAAATGAAAACAATAACAGCTATCCTCGAATGAGAACCAAAATGCAGTTGCGTTGTCACCCCTGAGTACTAAGAGAGAAAGCGTCGTTATCGGTGAAAAGGGTTTACGGCATAGATAATACACTATATACCAGGGATAGATGCGCCACTCACATTTCAATTTTCGAATGAGCGTACCGTGTACGCTAGATGCCGCTGTATTCTTTAGTACAACGCGGCTTGTGGTAGTTACCACTAGATGGCGTATTTTGTCAATTACTATATTGATATTTATGAAATAAGCAGTTTTATCAATGTTTATGGATGCATTCTACCAGATAATTATTGGATATCTCCAATAATTATCTTAAATCTCCAAATAGTAATTTTGTAGATAACATTAATACTAATAAAACTTAGCCTATTTCACATAAGATTTTTTTAAATATTAATATCAAAGACTGAATATAATTTTAATTATGTAGGTATTTATTTTCTTTTATGAATGTTATAATATTTAATAGCTTGAGCTTTGACAATTATCATTTTCACAATCAGTAGTTAATAATTTTCCCTTTAGCAGCCTATTAACATTGGTGCACCAACTATGAACAACCACATTTATTGTCAAATTTAGTAAATAATCATAAAGCGTCTTATTATGAATTTCACAGGAGAGGAACGAAAAAATAAATAAATAGGTTTTCTGAATTATCGTATTTATTTATTTGAAAGAACTGTCAACCAAGTGAATTATCTCTATATGTCAACCATAACCATAAACCAAAACTGCCATAGATTTAGTTTTTTTGGGCTTTGGATTCTGGGATATTGGCCTGATTAACGCCATCTGTACAACGCTGAAGAAAACTAGCCTACAAGTTTATGTACCTAGTTCACTAGAGGGCAGAACTTTCAATGCATTTTTTATTCTTGTAAATTTGTATGGCAGTTTCATCCCCCTGGTTTACGGTTCCCGTTACTCATCTTACAAAGGAACGCAGCACTATGCTGCTATTTCACGCTGGTATTCTATTCGAACGTGGTTCTTGCCCAGTCTAGCCATTCGAGTAGGTACGCGTACTGCAGCCATATCAACCATTGCCGTTTGTCATGTCAACCGTCTTCTTGTTTCTATAAATCTGTTGTCGTTGTCTTATTTGATGTGGTGTAGTAGTATAGTAGTAGTGCACACACCCGGGGAAAGGGAGGTGCTCTTCAAATGAGGCAATACACATAATTTTATTGCATGTGGATCGTAACAAATTATTCAGCTTAAATACTTTACAAATTAATATATACACTTTTAAATGTAGTCTTTTTTTATTTTGATTATGTATGTGATCATTTTCGATAAGCTACACCAAACTGTAATGATAAATTTCAGGATCGATCGGTCCATGATCGAGTCGGCAGGTTTAGCCTATCGAGCGGCTGGCGTGGAGCACTCGATGCCACACAGTGAAGCTCCACCCGACACGAAGCCGGGCACTATACCCTACCCACCCACCGAACCTCCCGCTATACTCAAGTACCTTAAAGGACAAGTAAGTTGCTTTGCGTTTTACTAGGACATGCAACTGGGATCAAACACTCTGACGAATAAAATAGTTGGGGTTATGGCTGTCTACGTCTGTCATGAATGGATAGGTAGAATAAGGTAACTTTATTCCAAATGTCAATTTCAAATACGTACAGTATTATACTCTGCTTAGTATCAAGCGAGGCTCCAGAAATCAACTTATGACAGAAAATTCGTCCAAATTCACTATTTTCGAATTCAGTTTCATTTATTTTTATTCTTTATTAGAGTGCGGTGTATTGTAAGAAAATATTTCCCTCTGCTGGTCTAAAAGATCTGCAGTCTGTAGTGTCAAGTAATTAATTCAAAAGACTAAAACAATGAACGACTTAAGATCGTAACAAAAAAAAACATGTTTTGTAACGTTTAGGTTCGTGAGGCATATCACATGCCGCTGGCAACACTGATCAAAGGTGCCACAACGATGAGCGAGGATATGTTCGCGGAGGTAGCACCGGTGGCGTGGAAGCTGCTGTTGGAGGCGGATCGCGAGCTGAGTGCGTGCGCGGCCGCCACGTTCATCCTGGCGGCCGTGCGGGCGCCGCACGCCGCCTCGCACATGATGCACTCCGACCTCAAGCACGCGGACCCGGCGGTTAGGTACGTACCACACTGAGAGCGGACCGAGTCAACAGCTCGACTGCTAGTAGCGCGGCCGCCACGTTCATCCTGGCGGCCGTGCGGGCGCCGCCGCCTCGCACATGATGCACTCCGACCTCAAGCACGCGGACCCGGCGGTTAGGTACGTACCACACTGAGAGCGGACCGAGTCAACAGCTCGACTGCTAGTAGCGCGGCCGCCACGTTCATCCTGGCGGCCGTGCGGGCGCCGCACGCCGCCTCGCACATGATGCACTCCGACCTCAAGCACGCGGACCCGGCGGTTAGGTACGTACCACACTGAGAGCGGACCGAGTCAACAGCTCGACTGCTAGTAGCGCGGTTGACAGGCTTATCGTGGCAGTCGTGAGGGCGCTACATGTCGCCTCGTTCAACATGATGTACTCCAACCTGAAACATTCGGACCCTGCGGTACCTTAAGATCACGCGGGCCCTTATAAACTTAGCACACTAAGATCGAACCGATTCTGTTGGCACTTTTAGTGATAATGGTGAATCTAAAAGTATTACCCGTGTAGTGGCGGTGTAAAAATATCCACTACCCTATATCATCCCGTGGGTTTCGTTAGAGGTGACAGAGGAAAACTGAACTAGGAGATGGGCAGTAGTGATGACAACTAATTAAAAATAAAAATCTGCGGTGGCAACCCGCTTGCCAAGCAACTATTGCAAATAAAATATAAAAGAGGTCTATGTACAGCAGTGGACTTTGGTAGACTGTAATGGTAATGGAATCTAAAAATTATTTAATATTAACGAAAACTCATGTCACTATTACAGAATCAATGCCATTTTGCGCTTCCAAGTGATGTGGAAATTACGCTATCAAGTATGGCCGCGTATGGAGGAAGGTGCATCTGTGACATTCAAAGTACCTCCCCCGGGCATTGAATTCACTCTTCCTTCGCCAAAGATCGGTATCGAATCATTGGCCGTCGTGGACCCGCCTTGGAGCCCACAGGTCAAGGATAAAGATATGGAAATGACGCTCAATCAGGAGCGGCACGTAAGTAACTTTTAATATAAACTTTTTTTGTAAGTTGAAAAGGTACAAATTATTAATGTGTTGTAATAATGTGACCCTTGGTTACATAGAACAACACGAGCCACCGGCGGACCAGAGAGGAGTAGCCATAGCGTTTTTCACCGATACAGATCTGTCCGTCATTTTTTGCGGAGGGAAATTTGTGCATACAAAAACAATCCTCTGTCACTACGAAAATCACACATAACCATTGGAACAATAAACTAACAATTTCACACACACACACATATATACATTAAAACACTATCGCTCGGTATCAGCGACAACTTTGATACAGACTCGGATCAGTCGCTTGACCGATCTGCATATTGTATGAGAGCGAGCGGCCTGTGTTGATAAAGAAATCTGAAACAACTCGACCGTTATTATTGTAATTATTAAGTTTAAAGAGAAGTAAATAGCAATATTGTAATTAAAAATGCCACACGGGGCAAGCGCGCAATTTTTAATATTGAGTTATTTAAAAAAATATTCTGCTGTCCATCTCTTGTTTCATTCACTTATGTCGCCTCTTACAACAACACCCACGGGATGATATGGGGTAGTGGATTCTCTCACGCCACCACTACACAATACCTAAGAGTTACCTTAGGTTCATCTATTTATTTAGAAGACATATCAACGGCGAAATACAAAACCAATAAAAACTATATTCACATAGGAAGGCATTGGACAGTGTGCTTTTGCCCTTGCAGATATGCATAACACTCATCACATACATCTTTCACATCACTTTGATACCATTAGCTTCAATTAGATTAACTCAATCCGCCAATAATAAATAAATTAACACTTATTTTATATAAACTATATTTTTAATTTTATAAATGATGATCATTCATTGCACATCGACCATTTTCTGTGGGGTAAATAATAATATAACGAATTTAATGAAAGCGGGTAGCGTGACCTTGTCAAGAATGGACAGTAAACCCCAGCCTCTCTCGCTTCGCGTCCGAGGTGTGTCATAAGTTAACGTAGATAGCTTTATAGTTTTCCCCAGTTCTTTTCTGACAATATTGGTAGACTAATAGATCTTTAGGAATATTTGACGTGCAGAGTATTTATTTTAAATGAATATTTAAAATCATTAATTATATGTAATTGTCATCAGCGTTCATTAGTGACTGCCACAAAGACCCGCAAGAAACAACAAACTGAGGCCATTAAACGAGCACTGCAGCAGCGCAACGACAAGAAGAAAGCGGAACGAGAAAGCTTCCTCATTACCACTATACCTATAACGAGGCAGGCGGCTCGTGAACCAGCACTAGATCATGCAGCCGATGATCATATTGAACGTGAGTTAATATATTTTACCATTTATACATATAAAAGAATAGAACTGAATGTACCTATGTGATTTTTTTTATTTTGTTATTATTTTTCTGTTGTTATTTGCTTCTTTGCGGAATTTTATGATAAACATTTTACGAATTTTTTTAATTTAATTGAACTGATAATACGTGTAATTTTATATCATAGCTAAGTCTTATTTCGAATAAAAATTAAATTTTACGCAGTTTGTTTATTAACACTAGATCAAAATCTAAAACTAATTTGTTGGATCTATTTAGGACATTTAGAATAATTTACTTTGTTAATTTTACCCATACTGCACACTTAGCTGCGCCCGGAAGGTTTGTACATAACGTCATGACATCACGCATCGATAGCGAAACGTTGCTAGCAGTAGCAGACAAGCGTATGACAGTTGGCAGAAGTGGGAGGAGGAGCAAGCAAAACTTCCGCGTGTTGCTTATAATATACCTATTATGCATTTTATGCTGTTTGCAAAAAAATAATATCAAATAAATGTTTTTAATGTTACGTGCTTAAATAACAGATCTTTACATTTAAAGGCAGACGACGAAGTTAGGCTATGCCTGTACTTCAAGGATTTTCTATTTTAAATTTCAGTTTTGATCCTGGGCGTCATCTAAGTGGGGAAAATTCAGATATGGAAAAAATAGACAATTGTATAGGTTCAAATGAAAGCTTATTGAATAACAAAATTTGCCTATACATTTTAGATGTAAAATAAAGTTAATTTGCTAATATACGCATGTAAAAGATAAACGTGTGTTTTAGCCGTTAGGTAGTTTAACAGTTTGGTGGCGACATAAAAGAATCCATCACCCCAGTTCGTCCCGCGGGGGGCGTAAGAGCCGGCTATGGAAAATGGCAGAAAAATCTAGCTTCCGATAGATGGCTTTATAACCATCTTGCTTCGTAGACGTAGACGTAAAATACCCAGACCGGCGACGGGCAGCAACGTCAAAGGTGCGAGACGTCTGGTATTGCGATCTTCAAAACACCTCCCAAGCGTGACGATTAAGTCAAATCCTCTTCCATACAGGCCAATGTAGAAGAAATAGATTACTGAGTCCTAAAAGCATCACCATCCTCCACAAATGCCACAAAGCACGGTCCCGAGCCACCTGCATGGGCTATGTCGGTTACACTGGTTCTACTGCGGATATCCTCGTTTTTAAGTCTATCACACACAGAGAAACCTCGAGCATAGCCCTCTCCATTGCTCGCTGAGCGACTTTGAGCTTCCTCATACAGCCAGCAGTGAAGGACCACGTCTCAGATCCATAGGTCATCACTGGCAACACGCACTGGTTGTACAATCTAGTTTTGAGGTATGCCTGACGTGACGAGAATATGTGTCGTAATCTCCCGAACGCTGCCCAGCCGAGTTGAATCCGGCTATTGACCTCTCGGTCGAAGTCGGACTTACCTAGTCGGACTATTTGTCCCAGGTAAACATATTCGTCAACAACTTCGAGCTTAGTGCTCCCAACAACTACCGGCATATGTGTGACATGGACGTTAAACATGATTTTTGTTCTGTCCGTGTTCATCTTAAGACCTATCCGTTGGGAGACACTATTGAGGTCATTTAGCATAGTGCTTAGGTCCTCCAGCGATTTTGTCATAAGGACTATATCATCGGCATATCGAAGGTGAGTGATGTACTCGCCGTTAATACCGTATCCTTTCTAGTTCAGTAGCTTGAAAACGTCTTCCAATGCAGCGGTAAAGAGTTTCGGGGATATTACGTCACCCTGTCTTACACCTCTCTGCAGTTGGATAGGTTTCGTACTCTGGTTCTGTACTCGGATAGCCATCGTAGCCGTACTGTACAAACACTTCAGCACTTCGATATACCGACAGTCCACTTGGCACCGCTGAAGGGACTGCAACACCGCCCAAATTTCGACGGAATCAAAGGCTTTTTCATAGTCCACATACGCAAGACAAAGTGGCAGATTGTACTCTACGGTCTTCTGTACAATTTGCCAAAGGGTATGTTGTGGTCTATGGTACTAAAGCCTTTTTGGAAACCGGCTTGTTCGGGAGGCTGGAAGTCGTCGAGTCTGCGTGTGAGACGATTTGTAATGACTCTCAAAACAGCACGTAGACGCAGCTCAGAAGGGAAATCGATCTGTAGTTCTTCAAGAGAGCGTTCTCACTTTTCTTAAAGAACAAGACCACGGCACTTCTGCTCCACACCTCCGGTGTAGTGCCACCATGGAGGACGGAATTAAAGAGCTTCTGAAGGACTCGCAAGTACCGGTTTTCCACCCGCTTTCAGAAGCTCCGCTGTAATTCCATCCTCACCCGGGGACATGTCGTTTTCAAGGTGCTGGAGAGCCATTCTAATCTCGCTCAGACTGATGTACAGAATAGTGTCGGATAAGACTTGCTCTTGGATCGTTACTCACACTTGCGTGTGGCTCCAACGATGATGTGTACAGTTGCCCATAGAACCTCTCAACCTCACTCAAAATCTCAGGTGTCCCGGAAACGATACTGCCACATTCGGTCTTCAGCTTCGACAGTTGGCTCTTTCTGGCAGACAGATCTCTGCCAAAGACTTTGGAGCCCTGGTTTCGCTCGATCTCTTCTTTATTAAAGAAGCTGTATTATAGTTGCGCAAGTCCCGCCGCATGCGTTTGGAGATCTGTCTGTTCAATTGCCTGTATGCTGTCAAATCTGCTGAAGACTTCAGCTTCATCTCCTGTCTAACAGCCATGAGATTAAGAGTGTGATCGGAGAGTTTTTGTGTTCTTCTGCGGCGGGTCTTGCAAAACTTAGCTCCGACCGCATGGACAATTTCCACGAGCTTGTTATTCATATCGTCCACTGCATTGCAATCTTCTAGGCACAGAAAACGATTTTGTAACACGAGCTGAACGTTTTCGGGACTTTGTATTAGAGCACGAGGGGGACGGAGCGATGACTTCATTAGACATGACCTCTCCAACTTAACGTTTAGGTTCAGTGTGCTTCACCATTCGGTGATCGCTGCCAGTTTGTCTCAGTGATCGCGATCACTGAGACATCACTGACAGTTGTCGTCTGGTTGTCATAATGAAGTCAATCTCATCAAGAAAATCAAATGAAAAAAAATTTTGTCGAACTGTCGGGGCTCGACCAGGTCTACTTTCTGTGGGCCCCTTTCGGAAGAAAGAGTTCATCATTAAGAGTCCCTCTTTCTCCATAAAGTCGGCCAACTGCTGGCCCCTTCGGTTCCGTTGCCCTATTCCAAATTTGCCTACTTTCAGCTCACCGTTCTCTCTTGTGCCTAGTTTTGCGTTGAAGTCTCCCATTAACACCGTATAGTGGGTTTTGGAGGAATGCATGACTCTAGAGATATCCTCATACATTTCCTCCACCTCCTCATCGGGATGTGCCGAGGTTGGTGCGTAAACCTGTATGACCTTCAGTGATAAAACACATTGCCGGATTCGAGGATTACCGGACCCTCTTTTCGGACCTTGGATAATCCTATAATATTCCAGCGCCAACTTGTCTATCTCTTCTTCCAGCTCCAGGATCTTCTTCGTCAGTCCTCAGGGTGCGTGCGTTATATTATGATGCCAGGTCGAGGTCGTCGTCTTAGGTGGCAACCGAACCTCCACCGGAGATTCTTAGCACCCCCTGCCCCGCCGTTACCATGGTCGCCACCGTAGCGTATTTATTTTTAATAATAATTTATAAGTACGACATCTATGGAATCAGTAGATTTTTTCTAAACACGCTTAAAGCTTAGAGTCGCTATTGATGGTAGTAATTAGAAGGATTCAACGGCTTGTGTATATATTGGTCATTGACCTATTTTCAACAAATAATTTAATGTATTTATTTTCGACATGAGAGTTTTGGCAACAGCTTAACCGCCAGCGAATTACTGCTCCTGTATTATAAAATAGTATAAAATAATGATTTGAAATGGTTTTTGATACGTTAAATTCGTGCGGCTTAGTCTGTTTGCAGATGTGAATTACATATTATATTAGTGGAAGATATGAAGCCCTCCGATTGTGATAAAAATCTGAAGTTATTTGATTTGCTTCGGCGCTCTGAGATACTATCGTCGTCGATTATCTGTGGGGTTAAGCTGTCGCAAAAAATTTTCAGAAGAAATCGCAATGTGTCGTATCGATATATTGTAAAGAATTTTGTCAACATATAATTTTAAACCCACCGTGACCGTGTGGTGGCGGTTTAAGAATATCTATTACGCCATATCGTCCCACGGGTGTCGTAAAAGGCGACAGAGGAAACAGACCAGTTGAATCCACATCATAGATTGCCTTTGTTCAGCAGTAGGCAGTAATGGAAGAATGAAGATAATTTTTGCCAATGTCAAGTTATTGCAAATGAAGATAATTTGCAATAAGTTGACATTGGCAAAAGGACTGGTCGTACGAGTCCTAGCCAAAGAAAATAAAAGAGTTTAGAGGTTTGGTTTGCGGTTCAGCGTCAGCGGACGAGGAGCCGGCGGAGGGCGTGCGCGCGCACCACACGCAGGTGGCGGCGGCGCTGTTCCCGTCCGCGCTGTGCTCCGCCGTCGCCGAGATCGTGGCGCTGCTGGACGACGCCGCCGTCTCGCGCGACGGATGCTCCGTCTACGAAGTCGCCTATCAGGTCTCGCACCAATATCCTATACAACAGGAAAAGCTTGCCGTAATCTACACGCTTTTCTAGGCGCCAGGACTCCTACTAGGTCCGTCTGGGTAGGTAAAATCTTATTAATTTCAACAGCATTGTGTTCCGGGCTGAAGAGTGTAGAGAAACATTCCATCTTAGGCTTACCATCAGGTGTACTGTAAGTTCGTTTGTCACTTTCTTTTTTTTATAGGATAAGGGTTCTTCAGTTGTATAAAGAAAAACATTACGGGATGACGATCACATTAACTTTTTGTATCTTTAACGCTGCTTCCGCCGTCGTCCCCCCCCCCCCCCCGCGCCAGTCTGGGTAATTAAAATCTGACATAATGAATTGGTTATTCCTCAATCTGTCACATAATATGTGTTTATTAACTATATACGAGATTAGATAAGATTATACTTTTACTTGCATCCCCATCACACATGTTATTCTGAATTCTTGCCCTTACACATGATGTAAAAGAAAATATGCCAACTTTTTCTCCAAGTATAAATCTCACTGCATATAATCTGTTCTGCCGACAAACGACGCTCTGACGACCGATTAAGGCAGAAATCCATCCAAAAAAAAAAGTAAAACAAAATTTCACAGTTTGGTGATGGGGGAGAATGTGGCTAGAGTTTGATGTATCGGCTCCGCGCACACCTGCCCAGCGCAATAAATATAAAAAATTATAGTAATATCCATAATATACCCATTACAGATCTCTCTCTTCTCAAGTATTACTTGCTTGTAAAGAGCTGTAATGATGATGATGTATGCTTGCCAAATTGTGTATTTTTAAGAAAGGGGTCCTGCAGTAGGTTTACAAAAATGATGATGTGTTTTTTTTTTCAATAACAATACTAACGAATAACAATACATTATTCAGTGTATTTGGGGATGCCTCGTAGAAGACTCAGCATTGTTCCTTCGCCACGTGCTAGAACGCCTCACTCGAGATCACCAGGACGAGATGTTTAAGTTGCTGCGTCACCTCATACGCTTCATTCCTCGCTTGCCGCAACAAGCAGCATTTGCTCTATACAACTATATCATTGGCTACGTCATGTTCTACGTGCGAACACCGCACGAAGATGGACAGAGGCTAATTGGAGCAGCTTTGTCTATATTATGGATGGTGAGTTATTCCAGATTAGAAGATGAACGTAAAACTGCATACTATAAACCTAAAATTTGGAGCCCAATTTAAAGAAAGTATCACTGGACAAAATTATCGCTCAAAATAGTTATTCTCCATGTTCACTCAGTGATGCATATTAACACAGTGAACAAATAATAAGTCGATTGTTATTTTTTTAGGTGGTTCATAGCGTACATGGAATTATGTTCAAAGATCTTAAACAGATACTGCGTAAAGAACAATGTGATGCATCGATTTTACTCACAGCTAATGTGCCCGCTGCAAAGAAAATTATCGTGCATGGACCATGCAAGTATCAAACCTCGTTATAAAATGATAAAATTTTTATAAATAAAACTTTTATCATTTTATAACGATTAATTCAAATTTTAGCTGATAACGAAGGCAGCATACCGTCGCAATTCCCAGTCCAAGAAGACACGCAGTTTTGCCAGATTTTAAGAGAATCACTTGATTTTTTTAGTATTCCAGAGCGTTTGCACGATGAGTACTTCTTAGTTGACTTCAAAACTCGTAAGTTCATAAATATTATACTATTGTTAGATTGTATAATGTGATCTCTGTATATTATACTTAGTGCCTATAGTAAATTCGCCTCCCCCCCCTTCCTCCTGATGACCTGTGATACGGGTCTTTGAACCTACACAGGCAGCAGTCTCCCACGAATGACATAATATTGTTAAAATAGAGATGTAACACTCATGTATCTTCCATGTCGTTTGTGGTGAGAAATAAATAAATTGTTATTATTATTATTATTAATAAAACTATGTTTTACGGATTTTATCACGTTTAATTATATTTATTTTTAATTCCTGACATTTTGGGTACTTTGCAGCACCCATGGTCAACACGATAAAATCCGTAAAAAAAATTGTTTCATTCAATGTGTAGTGTTCGCGTAAATATAAGAAATCATTATATAATTAGAGTTGAATTTTTGATCCTTCGAACCGCACAGACAGCTGTTCGATAATATTAAAGTATGGTCTGATCGGCGAGATTTGATAAATAAGCAGAATTCCTAAGCCCATTACAAATTTCGTCTAGTTAATTATTTTTGCTGATATATAGTAATAAAGCCGCCTCGTCGGCTCCGCGCGTCAGTCTCGACATCAGCTGCGAGCCTCGTACCACAAAACTCTGTGCTTGCGGCGAGTAGGCCCGTCCAACATAATAATATTACGATACTTAAGCGACAGTCGCTATTGCGAGACGTTTTCATAATATTTATCAACTCTACCCGAATACTTCAGTTGCAAGTAATTTTTCCTCTTATCAGTATATCTTGGATCCTTAAAATTAGTTCAACTTTTAAATATAATATTAATAGACATAATTTTAAAATGTGATACTAAAACGATAGGTTATGTCTTCCTCTTCCAATGCTGGCCTCCTATCCCGCCTCGACTTGGCTCCGAACGACCAAACTGAAACGGTCTGTCTTCTTAATCCGACAGCGAAGGTCTAACTAAAACGGACCTCTGAGGCACACGGGTCTTGCGCCCCCGATCAAGGATCAACCAATTATTGATCTTCTATTCACAGACCAATACCACACCAAGCTGGATTCGGGGCAACGAGGAGGGCGTGACCCTAGATGAAGACGTTCGATTCCGTACAACAACCCCGTTTCTTAAAAGAAAGAGTTGACGACTAAGATGACGGGCCCCCTATAGAAATGGTCACGGTCCTGACGCCAGTCGTATGTGCCTATGTGGACTGTATACTTCTTTACCCTACTATTAGGGTGAACACTGAAGGATCTTGAAATAAAACATTAATTTCTTCAAAAATTCCCCTTGGAAATGTGATACTAAAACTTTCACTATTTTCCCTAATTACTTATTTTCTTTCTTGATTATAAAACTGAAACTGTAGCTGGTCTCGAACGAATTGAAAACATAGCGGCTTCCTATCGTACCAAAGCTACACCGTAAGGAGAACCGCGTGCCAAACGCCATTTCGACATAAACTAATCACTAATTTTCATTATCACATTTCCTTTCATCACGCCATAACTTTATTGCCCATCACAATATCATTAAATAATTATATTTCACATAAAGTACAACAAAGACACTACGATAAACATCACATAGAAGGATTATTATAAAATATTTAACAAAACATTGCAATTTTACAAGCTATTTTTAGAGTCATAAAAATGTCAAATATCTACTAAAAATACACTAAATAATATTTTTCAGTAATAAACATGAATATCTTAAACAATACAACCATTTAATTCACAAATTAAAACATTTAAAAATTAAGAAAAACACTCTTAATTTCTTATGCAATTTTTTTTATTATTTCGACATTATATCAATAGAATTAAATGCTTTTAACATATTTTTGTCTTATTATTTTATGAAACATTCCTGAAATATTTGCTACATACATTTTCATACATTACTGAAAGGGGAATGCCCACCGTTCATAGACACTTCGGCCTTGGGTGCACACATATAAAAGCATATGGAAATGATAATATGCAATTAAAAAAATGAAATGGTTAAGGAATTGGTTTAAAAAGAGTCCGGAATTTTAAAATATAAAGGTTTTTATTTTCTCTAATACAGTCTTTTAACAATTATTTTACTGTAATACATATATACATAGTCAAGTTTTGATAAGATCTGTAAGGTATTTTATGGTCTTATACATCATTTGTATCATACACAATCAGTACATCATCCAGAAATTGAGCAGGAGGCAAAAGTCTGATGCCATGCCCAACCCAAATACCATATAACTGTCATAACATGGACATAGCATCCTACCGTTCGACGGCCGACAATACAATAATTGCAACAATTATTTTAAATTGCACTTCTACCAGAATCATTGCCACTAATTATAATATATATAAAATATAGTTTACGACTGATGTGTCAACTTGCGATGCACATGACAGGGGCCTAGCTTTCTGTATAGGACAGTTACTATACTCTTTGGGCCTAGCTGTCAGATACGATGTTGCCACTTAACAGACATAAAATCGATATATCGATATCGATTTTTTATTCGATTTATAATTTCATAAAAAAGAATAATCTTTGAGGCGCTTTAAGTTCTGCACGCCTTTTAAAATATGTTTTCTTATATTTCTTTAAATTCTATTTTAAATGTATTTTTAAGAACAGATAAGAATAACAGTTAAATTGTGCAGTAGCGTTTCTGTTATGCTCTAAAAATTAATAGTAAATCTACTAGCAATTCGCTTGTTTAATTATCATAACATCATAATAATTATCGAAAAATAATATTAACATTATAATAATGACACCATAAAAATCGAACGAAAAAAAGAGAATCGATTTTTTTAACGAGATTTGTAATTGGCAACACTTTTTATTTTATCCACAAACTAATGAATTACGGATTTACGTAATTTCAGTTTTATCTTTTCTTATTGTCAAATTACACCTTACACGATGAACAACTAATTTCTACACGATCCCCTCTCACTATATAGGAGGCTGGTGCCATCGCTTTCTAAAAATTATAGCTATCCCTGTTTAGTATATAATACTATTTCTTTCTAACATTTAGCTATCCCTGTCTAGCCATTATGCATCTTATCTCTTATGACATATCTTTAAGTTATGCAAATAATTAAACATTTAATTCTTTATTCATATTACGAGTACATAGCCGATAGCTATATTATAATGCATGACTAATTTAATTCAAAATATTTTTATCTCAGAGAAAAATTTCGTATTTTCTTTATTAATATAAATTAGACATTCTATTGTAAGTAATAAATGAATTATTTTTAGGAAACATTATCTCGCGTCGCCAACAGATACATTATATTATCTGCAATGTTTGCCTTGTAGGTCAAATCCACAATCCTCAAAGCTACGTACGAGACCATTATTTCTTCAAACGTTCCCAGTACCCGCAATTAGGACTGGTGCACATGGAACCCGAAGAAGCGTTTCATAAATTACAGCAACAGGAATTGCTGCAGAAATTTGTGGAGATCGGCAAAGTGCTACTTACCTGGGCCATACTTAAAAACGTGGACATGGTACGTCGTATTGTTCTTATAAACTTATAGTATAGCAGTTAATTTCAATGTGTTCAAAAAACTATTTATCGTTATATTTAAAAGAAAGATAATATTATGTAGATTTTAATATATTGAATTATAATATATTAATATTTTTGAAAAACGAAAGTTTTACATCCAGATCCAGAAAAATTATTTGAAAGCCTTACAAAATATCTACTAATATTTATTTATTTACTAGTGACCCGGCCCGGCTTCGCCTGGATAAGATTTATTAATGTGGCGTTATTTAGATTTAAGATAGTCAAAGACCATTTATTTTGTTAATTTTTCCTTATTTCAAAAAATCTACAATGTTTTCGGATAAAATATAGCCTAGATATAAAATATGACATTGCTTCTGTTCGTTCAGTTTCATCTCAATCGGTTCAGCCAGGTTCAGTTATTCCGAAGATTAGGCTTAACAGACAGACAGTTTTTTTTTTTTATAAATGGTTATTTATGTCTTAGTAGCATGCAAATAATCTCCTGAGCTTATTAGAAGCCACTTTTATTAATATTACAGACAGACTCTTCAATTTAATTAATTTATTTTATTTGTTAACACTTTTTGTACTAAAGTTATAAACTGCGGACTAATGCCATAATATGGCATTTTATACCAGCCAACTAATATCGTATACGGTAGCCCCGCAGACAAACTTACTGTTTATGAACCAACTCTCATGATTATTAAAAATATTTGATTATTACATTATTGTATAATTTAAAACAAATTTAAACTGTAATTTCTAGGAATCTTAACATTGGCATAGGCATTAGTAACGTTGAGATATGTGCGTCTTCCAGGTGGTTCAAAGAGTTGTATTTCTCCACGACGAGCTAATGAAACTGCCATCGTTCCCACGCAAGGCTTTGGAAGCTGACCTGGATTTATACAGTCGAGGAGAACTGGGCCCTACGCTCCTTGGACTTGACGTATTACATAAATTCATGTAAGTCAAAAGTACCCATTAAAATTTCACTGAGCCTTATATTCGTGTTTTAAAATAAATCCATTATAAAAGTATTTTTAATTATTATGGACGTAGATAATAAATATATCGTTGTCTTTGATACTAACTCCGCATAATATGACACTAGAGATGCCAATTGCATTCTGGTAATTTCTGGAATAGTTCACAAGGGAAAACGAAACATTTCACATATAAAAACCAGGCATTAATCATACTTAGTATTATTGGTACTCAATTTTCGTACATACTTCCTATTCCAGGTGGGTTCGCCTTATAGCTCGAATGTTCGAGGCCATGGCAGGTAATTTCACGTCCTCAAGAGACATTCACTTGTTCCTCAACGTTCTCAATGGTGCATTGATGCTCCACAGTGAGGACTCGCTTATACTCCGATATGTGATCGCTACCTATGTTAACGCCGCGTTCAATTTTAAAAGCATATTTTCTACTAATGGGTAAGAGTAACATTTTTAATTTATTATTAAGTTATTATAAATATAACATATCAATATAATTAATAATAATAAATATCAATGTTATATTTAAGTATTATTTTGTAAAGAAAATTCACGAAGATTTTACTATTTTAAACTAATTAAATTTTTCATCGTTTTCCATGACTTTGTAATTTAATTGCTATGGTTCATAATTACATCCCTTCACAAGTCCACTGCTGAACATAGGCCTCCCCAAGGAATGCCACAAAGCACGGTTCTGAGTCACCCGCATCCATCGATCTCCTGCATGTCTTACCAGGTCGTCATTCCATCTAGTGGGGGGACGCCCTACACTTCGCCTGCCGATACGAGGCTGCCACTCGAGAACCTTTCTTCCCCATCGGTTATCGGTTCTTCGAGCTATATGGCCGGCCCATTGCCACTTCAGCTTTCTACTCCGTTGGGCTATATCGGTCACTCTGTTCTACTGCGGATATCCTCATTTCTAAGTTTATCACGCAGAGAAACCCCAAGCATAGCCCTCTCCATAGCTCGCTGAGCTACCTTGAGCTTCCTCATACGGCCAGTAGTGAAGGACCACATCTCAGATCTATAAGTCATCACTGGCAACATGCACTGGTTGTACAATCTCGTTTTCAAGTTTTGAGGTATACCTGACGAGATGTGTCGGTAATTTCCCGAACGCTGTCCAGCCGAGTTGAATCCGTCGATTGACCTCTCGGTCTCTCTCGGAAGTTGGGCTTACCTAGTCGGACTATTTATAGTTCACAAAGGCATATTTATCCCAGGTAAATATTATCGTCAACAACTTCGAGCTTAGTGCTCCCAAAAACTACTGGCATAGGTGTGACATGGCCGTTAAACATGATCTTTGTTTTGTCCATGTTCATCTTAAGACCTATCCGTTGGGAGGCACTATTGAGATCATTGAGCATAGTGGTTAGGTCCTCCAGCGATTTTGCCATAAGGACTATATCGTCGGCAAATCGAAGGTGACTGATCTATTCGCCATTGATGTTAATACCGTATCCCTTCCAGTCCAGTAGCTTGAAAAGGTCTTCCAATGCAGTGGTGAAGACTTTCGGGGATATAACGTCACCCTGTCTTACACCTCTCTGCAGTTGGATAGGTTTCGTACTCTGGTTCTGTACTCATGTAGCCATAGTAGCTCTACTATACAAACACTTCAGCACTTTGATATACCGCTAGTCAACTTGGCACCGCTGAAAGGACTGCAGCACAGCCAAAATTCCGACGGAATCAAAGGCTTTCTCATGTATTCCACATACGCAAGACATAGTGGCAAATTATACTCCACGGTCTTCTGTACAATTTGCCGAAGGGTATATATGTGGTCTATGGTGCTAAAGCCTTTTCGAGCTGAAAGTTTTCGGGACTTTGGATTAGAGCACGAGGGGTACGGAGCGTTGACTTCATTAGACGCGACCTCTCCAACTTAACGTTTAGGTTCAGTGTGCCTCTCAAAATTCGGTGATCGCTGCCGGTTTTCACCCTCGCGATCACTGAGACATCACAGTTGCCGTCTAGTCGCACTACCCCATATCTTCCGGTGGGTGTCGTAAGAGGCGATAGAGGGAAACTGAGGCAGAAGATGGGCAGCAGCATCTTTCTGATAACAGCAAAATAACAATAAAAAAAACTGCGGTTACCAGCCCGCTCGCCAAGCGTGGCAACTATGGCAATATACCCCCATGAATAAAGTTATGAAGAGACGGCCCCCAGTCCCCTGTGGCCCCGCTAACCCCGTAACGGCGGGACAAGGGGTGCTAAGAATCTCCGGTGGAGGATTTGACTCGACCTGGCAACATATAACGCACGCACCCTGAGGACTGACGAGAAGATCCTGGAGCTGGAAGAAGAGATAGGACAAGTTGCGCTGGAATATTATAGGATTATCCGAGGTCCGAAGAGAGGGGGAGGACACGGTAATCCTCGAATCCGGCAACTTGTTCTATCACCGGAAGGACGACCATCTGTCGCAAGGAGGTGTCGATTTATCGTCCACAAGTCTCTCGTTAACAACGTTGTAAAGAATGATAGTGTATCGACGAGGGTTGCGTACATTATACTCAGAATCACGAAACGATATTCGCTGAAGGTCATACAGGTTTACGCATCAACCTCAGCACATCCCGATGAGGAGGTGGAGGAAATGTATGAGGATATATCTAGAGCCATGCATTCCTCCAAACTCCACTATCCGGTGTTAATGGGAGACTTCAAAGCAAAACTGGGCACAGGAGAGAACGGTGAGCTGAAAGTAGGGACATTCGGAATAGGGCAATGGAACCCAAGGGGCCAGCAGCTGGCCGACTTTATGAAGAAAGAGGGACTCTTTGTGATAACTCTTTTTCCCAGAAGCGGCCCCACAGGAAGTGGACCTGGTCGAGCCCCGACAGTTCGACAAAAAATGATATTGACTTCTATGGTTATTACCACAATAATATTAAAAATAAATTATTGATTTGATGCACTTCTTCTTTCTTCTTTTATTTCAATATTCTTTATAACTCTCTCTCATATTTCAGATACCTCTTGATTATGCCAACTTTACTACAAATATATTCAAACTTCCAAACAAATAAGCTGGTTACAACCACTATAGAATACGCAGTTAAACAATTCTACCTTTTAAATAGGAAACCGTTTATTTTACAAATGTTTGGCTCAGTGTCTGCTATTCTAGATACAGATGAGGAAGCGGTGTACGGTGATGCGAGTAAAGTAAGTAATAACTCTGAATTTGTTAGTTCATTATCATTTTCATCCTTAATTCAAACAGGAAAGTAAACTCTGTAATCGCGTTTAGTATAAGCATTTATTTTTAAACAAAAAAAATAAACTGACATATTATTAGTTCAGTACCATTACATTCTGCCATGAATATCAAAATTTGATTAAAATTTGTAGTATTAATATCATCAAACCGAAAAAAAAACAATGGATGCAATGCTAATTAGCGGCAAAAATATGTGATAGTTGCGAGGGATAGTTGCGACGAAAGAAAATAAAAGCCATTAGATCACATTTACGTATATTTCGTAATCTGTCTGCTTAATTCGTAAGAAAACGGCTGTATAGAAAATATCTCGAGGAAACTTACATTTATGATCAATTAAAAATTTAATTTAATTGAAAAACCGTTCGCACTGAAGCAGCGTGGTACTCTTTCTTGCTCCATAACCCTCTTAGAAAAGTTAGGCAGCCTTTTTCAGGAAGTAGGATGTATGTTTGAATGCGGTATACATTTACTTACTTACTTAAGGTTTCGTGACTAGGTCCAATCCAGTTGCCTCTTCAACTTGCTACTAAGCCTGGAAACTCCATCACCCGACCCGCTGCACATAGCTGAGCTAATTAAGGAAGAGAAGCCGCTGAAGCCGATCGACTTCTGCTACCGCGACGAGGACGAAATGGTCGACGTGTTGGATTGCATCAGCCTATGTGTCATGGTGGTGTCGTACTCAGCTGAGAGCATGCGCGGTTATCAGATGCTTGTAAGTATCTTCATTATGTTAACGTAAATATGTTGTATGACGTCACCATAAAAGAAAATTGTATCGTACATTGCATATAACAGTTTTTTTTTAAATAGAATAAGGGTGGCAAACGAGCACACAGTCCACCTGATGGTAAGTGGATGCTGTGGCCCATATACATCTACATTTATCCTCGATTAAAAATCAAAATGCAGATACGTTGTCACCACTGAGGACTAAGACGGAATACCTCGTTTCCAGTAAAAAGGGTCTCCAGTTCTCTACACTCACCATACGAAACACGGCAGCATTAAGCTGCTATTTTACGCTGATATTCTGTGAGAGCGTGGTTCTAACCCGGTCAAGCCGACCCATTCGTGCTACAACCATAATATAGCTGCAGCATGGCTCTACCACGCTCAATTTTATTTGTTACCTAAACTAAATTATGTACTCTTGGTCTTTACTTATTACTCTTAGTTTTTTTTTTATTCTAAGTATAAGTAACTGACTAAAATTAATAAATTACATACGAATTTGCAGATAATATTGGAGGCCATACTTCCATGTTACGTGAAACAAATACAGCTACCTACTTACAACAAAGAAGGTAAAACTGAAAAGGAGATCATACAACAGTTGGCCATAGCGATAAAGACACTCGTTAATAACTGCGAGGGTTTGTCGAAGTAAGTCTGAATCTTCTTTTTGTTAACAATTTGTTTATTTAATTTTAAATTACTTTATTTACTGATCTTACAAAACTTGTGTGGTGGAAACCCTTAGGTCGAGTAATGATTTAACTCCGAATTTACTCCAAACTTTTTACAGTGTAAAAATAAAGTAAATAAATTTATTAATAACCCTACCACAGCACCTCCTGTTAGGTCCACATTTTGTGATTTTCTTTTTTTCCATTAAACGTGCTTTGGTTTAATTATATATTGGTTATGATTATGATTATTGTGAATATGAGTAACTTTAGTCCATAAATATAGAATCTGTTCACTTAACTACAGCACTAGCTATCGAATTTTAGCATAGCTATGAATCATCACTTCTACAAAACAAATATATTGTATGACATTTTCATACAATATATTTGTTTCATTTCAATCGTTCAAGTCGTTCAGAAGTTACACGATCACTAACAGACGCATCAAGGATTTTATTATTTATTATTGTAAGTATATTAAAAGTGATATTGTCCGATGGATTCCTCAAGACAGGAATTATCAATAATAGTAACAAAATCGAAAAATGATTATTTAATTCTTTGTCTTTGGTGGTGGCATTATAAGGTCCAATACATCATTAGGTATTGGTATATATTTGGTATTCCTCTAAATGTTATATAAATTGATAAGACAAATGTTACAAAAAAATAACAGCGATATCCGACAAATAGCAGATAACTGAGGATAACCATTTCAAAAATTTTAGGTTGTTTATGCGAAACAGCGCCTATCAATATCATATACATACATTATTATCTATATCATGCTATATCATATATTGAAATTTGAAATTACGACAAATTCCTTTAAATCTTTCAGGTAGCCAAAATCTAACAATTTTATGGCTTTCATATACTGTTTAATTAATCAGTGTCATAAAAATCATTAACGTCTCATATCCGTCACGTTGCGGATCTGTCTCCTGTCTTTCCTGATGAACCCTTAAAGGATTAACCACGAAGCAAATACGAAGAGGAGATGGCATAAGCAACTGTGCACTCTGATTCTAACTAGGTCCTGACGTCATCACAGTGGGCGTGGCATTACTTAGTATACTGTCAGCGTTAGTCCCAGGTGCTTATGTCGAAAATCGCCAATAGATGTATTTTCGTAGTATTAAGAAGAAAAGGATGAAGTGTTGTGTTTTATCGCGTAAAACTACTGATATAGACGCTCTGATGCTATGGATGACATCACATTTCATTTTAAGTAATTTTATACCTAATTTATTAAAAGGTTCTAGAAAGATTCTGTGTCGGCTTTCAAATGTAATTAAATATATTCGATATTAGATGGTGACACTTTGTGTCATGGGAACTAAAAATATAAAGGTTCTTAGAGCTCAGTATTGGTAATATAATCACACGAAGGTGTTGAAATTTGTTTTGAATTCAGTCCTAAAGAATTTTAATCGCCAAAATATTATTTTTAGTTTTATAATCATTTTGTGAACAGGCTGCCATCTATCGTCAGGTAGCTAAACCACATAGCAACATCGATATGGAACGATGCGAGTAGTTTTACTATTTATCGGTAGATGGAGAACAGTAAAGTGGGCGGGGCTTAACATCCCCTCACCCCGCAAATTGTCACGCGTTGTTACATAGTGAAATCTAATTGCAACACCTCTTCTTTGTATTTGCTTCTACGTAAAGACCGTATCCGATGTGAGGTGAGATGTATCCGAATGGTGACGTACAAATTATATACGGTACGGAATATGGAACATGTATGTACGAATTCGTAAACTAAAATAGCAGCTTTAAGCAGATTATATATTATATAGTTTTTTTATCAGATAATATAGTTAGTAGAATTGACAGGCTACAACTGATGGGAATGAAAGGTTCTCCAGTGGCGTCGCATCGGCAAACAGAGTATAACAAATGGGTCTGCTCGATCGACCAGAAAGGACCCACTCCTTCCTCGGTCAAACCGACCCATTCGTGCTACCACAATAATATAGCTGCAGCACGACTCTACCGTGTTATTCCATTTCTTTAACTATACGCATTACGAACAACGATGCAAACCGTTTGAGAATGCGTGGTATATCGACGATAAAGTGGCGAAGATCAGCCTAACGTTAAACATGGTAGAGCCATGCTGCAACTATATTACTGGTATAGTTGTAGCACGAATGGGTCGGCTCGACCGGGGAGAACCACGCTCTCACAGGATACCAGCGTAAAATAGCAGCTTAACGCTGCTGTGTTTCGTATGGTGAGTGTAGAGAACCGGAGACATTTTTTACTGGAAACGAGGCAGTCCTCACGGGTGACAACGCATCTGCATTTTGATTCGTAATCGAGGATAAATGTAGATGGCTATGGGCCAAAGCAACCACTTACCATCAGGTTGGACTGTGGGCTCATTTGTCACCCTTATCCTATAAAAAATGTCTGCTTGTCCGATGATAAACGGGAAGAATTAGGTCATGCAATACAAGCACACACTTACCGAACCGCATCCAATAAAACACAGAAAGGCTGGCTGCTTTGCGCCCGTGCTCGGGACTGTTAAGATTGCTATTGCTAAGGCTCGTTTGAGTTATAAAGCGCATGGTGCACAGATCGTACAACGGGCCGTACCGCACGTCACCGGAGCATAAGGGGTCGTCGCAGCGCGGGTGCGCCCGGTCGGGCGGCGCCAGCGCGTTTGTGCCGCTCGAGCTGCTTGAGGACGAGTCGCACTCGCGCTACGTCAGCGACCACGCGCGCCCGCCGCCCGCCGCCGACGCAGAGGATTCCGAGGTGCGTCCGCAGCCTAGCACGCGTTTGTGCCGCTCGAGCTGCTTGAGGACGAGTCGCACTCGCGCTACGTCAGCGACCACGCGCGCCCGCCGCCCGCCGCCGACGCAGAGGACTCCGAGGTGCGTCCGCAGCCTTAGCACGCGTTCGTGCTGCTCGAGCTGCTTGAGGACGAGTCGCACTCGCGCTACGTCAGCGACCACGCGCGCCCGCCGCCCGCCGCCGACGCAGAGGACTCCGAGGTGCGTCTGCAGCCTTAGCACGCGTTCGTGCTGCTCGAGCTGCCGAGGACGAGTCGCACTGCGCTACGTCAGCGAACACGCGCGCCCGCCGCCCGCCGCCGACGCAGAGGACTCCGAGGTGTGTCCTCAGCCTTAGCACGTTCGTGCTGCTCGAGCTGCTTGAGGACGAGTCGCACTCGCGCTACGTCAGCGACCACGCGCGCCCGCCGCCCGCCGCCGACGCAGAGGACTCCGAGGTGTCCTCAGCCTTAGCACGCGTTCGAGCTGCTTGAGGACGAGTCGCACCGCGCTACGTCAGCGAACACGCGCGCCCGCCGCCCGCCGCCGACGCAGAGGACTCTGAGGTGTGTCTCAGCCTTAGCACGCGTTCGAGCTGCTTGAGGACGAGTCGCACTCGCGCTACGTCAGCGAACACGCGCGCCCGCCGCCCGCCGCCGACGCAGAGGACTCTGAGGTGTGTCTCAGCCCAGCACGCGTTCGTGCTGCTCGAGCTGCTTGAGACGAGTCGCACCGCGCTACGTCAGCGAACACGCGCGCCCGCCGCCCGCCGCCGACGCAGAGGACTCCGAGGTGTGTCTCAGCCCAGCACGCGTCGTGCTGCTCGAGCTGCTTGAGGACGAGTCGCACCGCGCTACGTCAGCGAACACGCGCGCCCGCCGCCCGCCGCCGACGCAGAGGACCTGAGGTGTGTCCTCAGCCCAGCACGTTCGAGCTGCTTGAGGACGAGTCGCACTCGCGCTACGTCAGCGAACACGCGCGCCCGCGCCCGCCGCCGACGCAGAGGACTCCGAGGTGGCCGCAGCCTTACCACGCGTTCACTTGCACCTGCCTACAGACAAGTTGGCGGCCACGCGTCCTACGCCCACTCAAAGGACTCCTGTTGCTTCCGTATTTTAGTACACAGGCACCGGCGACCAGCAGTATTAACCAATTTGGCTTTCTACAAAAGTATAAATTATAATTTAAAAAGAAACAAAAATATTATATACTTTGAAAGTTTGTACTTATTTTCTAACCAAAACGTATATCATAAGAGCAATCGATGAATTCCGAGATTAGATATCGTGATTCCGGTTAATTTAAATAAAATCAGTTAGCTTATGACCTAAATAATGTTGAGGAGAAATATTTTCATTAAAGATTTTGAATGGTCCGCTCAATGTAGAGATAAAATAAAAGAAAACGAACTCTTAGAATCTGTGAAAGTATTATTTAACAATCTAACAATAGGATCACGGATAAAGCTGTAATACGAACTTTTTCATTGTTCCTGCTAAACTATGACTGTGTGACGTGAATCTCAAAATAATGTCTGCCAAGGCGCCTTGATGTACTATCGTTATCCACCGTCCGCTGGCTCAAACTGCCGTCAAAATCTCCCAAAAACTTCTCAATGTGACGCATCAACATATGGTTAGGAAGTTTTTAAATACTTTTCAGTTTAGTGACAAGTCAAATAGGAAAGAGTAAATAAATAAGAGTTGCGTGGTGCGCAGCTGGTGCGCGCGGAGTACCGGCGGCCGCGCGACGTGCTGCTGTCGCTGGTGGGCGAGTTCATCGGACGCGCCAGCGCGCGCCTGCTCGAGCTCAACGGCTCCAAGGCCAGCGGCGGCAGTGGCGCCAGCGGTGGCAGCGAGGGCAAGCCCGTCGACCTGCTCGACTCCAAGTCGCACGCTGTGAGTCATTGCACGCATCTGCTGCACTGCAGTGCCTCTTACACGACAATCTTTTAGCACTTCATTATGCCTCTTATCATGCCAATACTGACTAATAAGTTATTACTACGCTATTAAGAATCATAGTGCAGGTACGTTGTCAGTCAGCGGTCTAAGATGAAATGCCTCGTTACTAGTAAAAAGTGTATATAAGAAACACGTTTCGATCGTTGTTCATGCTGATATTCTATGGTCCTACAATATTTTTACGTCATCTGTGGTAATTTTAAGCATCTCTTAAAAAATGCATGCCAGCTGGCCTATTGTTGACAAAAATGGAAACCATGCCAGTGTGCCAGTAACAAATACTAATCGTATTGTTGTATTGCAATAAACCAATAGTAATATCTAACACAGATATTTAATGTTTGACCTCACACATCCCCCACTGGCGATTATGAGCAATCAATAAATAAGTAAATTAAATAAATGTTTGAATGCAAAATACAAATTTTATTTCCTTTTTCATCTTTATTATTTTGGCCTTAAAATTTAAGATTAATTTGTACTTAAAATTTTCAGCGTTTAGCAGAAATAGCACACTCCTTGCTTAAAGTATCTCCATACGACCCCGAGTCGATGGGCTGCCGTGGTCTACAGCGTTATATGACACTGGTATTGCCCGCTGGAGAATGGGCGGAAATGGATTTACGACCTTCACTTATAATGATACTACGGCGTCTCGATAAAGTATTTTTGAAGATCGCGAAGAAACCTAGTATACGGGTAAGATTTTTTTTTGTAAAATGTGGCTATTGCTTAACCGAAACATTTTGTCTGTTACATAAAATTAATTCATGCATACGTGTACGAAATAAGTCCATAGGTTGCTTGCTATGTTATATCGATATTGCGCAAGGGAAGCGACAATACAAAACGCTAAGCCTGCCTAGAAATACTGCTATATCATCTTTATATTAAAAAAACTACAATAGTGTAAAGAACAACTCGTCTTTTAGCGGACTAACTTGCGTTTTTGTTACTAAAAGTAACTATTTATTAAAAATATACGAAAACATACCCAATTTACATCAATAATTTTGTAATCCATTAACCAATTGTTTTTTTTTTTTTTAGAGAAATACTGACTGGGATTCAGCAGCTGTGCTCCTAAAAGGCGTCTACGAAACTATGATCAGGTGCCCTTACATTATGCACTGGCAGCAAGTGAAGACACTTCTAAATACTGTACAAGTATGTATGCTGGCATCATAAGAAGAGATCGTCTTATTTACGACTAGCTGTTCCCCGCGACTTCGCCCGCGTGTAATTTAGGTTTTTAATTTTTCTGCGCGGAACCCTAATTATTTTTCTGAAATAAAAGTAGCCTAAGTTACTCCTTATAACATCAGCTGTCTGCCAGTGAAAGTCCCATCAAAATCGGTCCAGCCGTTTCGGAGATTAGCCGGAACAAACAGACAGACAAAAATGTTAAAAATTGTGTTTTTGTTATAAGTACCGTATATACTTCCATATGCATTTAGTGAAAAGCTGTTATTTTGACATTACAAACAGACACTCCAATTTTATTTATTTTACGTACGTACGTGTACGTTACACCTAAGATGCGGCTGCTGATAATATAAAAAAAATATGCTGCTTGAGGTAAAATAGAAAATATATTTAAAAACTGCTAATAGCTAATAATGAGTACACGAACGCGCTGTGTGGCGATGCTATGTGAACTGATTCGATGAACAATAAAAATAAGTATATGAGGCAAAAACGCTGATCGGGCGATTTGTGCGGTTCCACCGTACTATTATTATTTATATATCGTGATTTCACGCGCCTCCCCTGTATTTTTTGGTAGATTTCTTATATTTACCGTATTGGATATCATAAAATCTGAATTTGCACGCCCTTTCCATTAGTGTTTTAGCAGATTTTAGCATTTTGACTATATTTAACTAATTAAAAGTGATATAATGTACTGAGATTACAAGAAAGGCGCGTGCAGTTTTATAAATTATTGATTTATGAAAATTCTCTTCTTACAGTATATGAAACTGCATTGTTCGTTTTTTTTAGTTTACTTATAAAGTAGTTTAACTTAACTAAAATTATTTTGGTAAAGATTTAGTTTGTGATAACCCTTGCATAAATGAAGTATATATTTGTACATAGTCAGATGTTCAGATAAAATAAAAATTGTTTGAGAAACAGCATGGATTACGAGCGCTGACTTTTCTTAAAGAGTGCTGACCTTCACTTATATGAGTGCTGATCGCTTAAACCAGATTGTTTCATTGTTAGTTAAATGATTTATGATCGTTGTGACCTCTGTACAAGTTTACAGGGGTTCACTGCGCTTTAGTGCTTAAAATTCGTGGTTTTTAAAGCCAATTACTATGATTGCAGGCATTGCTTTTTTTAATTCTCATTTTATTTAATGACTATCATACAAAGACGTTGAATAGTCTAGTATGTTTAATCCAGTATAAAAGTTATAGCCTATATACTTCCCACTGCTGGGCATAGGCCTCCCTTTATTTCTGAGAGGGTTTTAGGGCAAGGAAGTGTCCGCCGCGCTGCCCCAATGCATGTTGGCGGACTTCATATGCCTTCGAAATATTTTATTTTATTTCTTAGAAAACATGTGTCAATCGTGAATGATTCGTTCATTTGACCCGGATCGCATCAAAGTATTGATAATTGACAGGACCTACGATCAAAGAGTATAGTAATGTCAGACGATCCTTACGGCTTAGTAGCCGAGACTTGTTTTTTTTTTAAGGGATAAGGGTGACAAACGAGCACACAGATGCGTTGTCACCCGTGAGGAGTAAGATGGAATGCCTCGTTTCCAGTAAAAAGGGTCTCCGCTTCTCTACACTCACCATACGAAACACAGCAGTGTTAGGCTACTATATTACGCTGGTATTCTGTGAGAGTGTGGTCCTACCCCGGTCGAGCCAGCCGACGCATTTGTGCTACAACTATACTACTAATATAGCTGCAGCATGGTTCTACCACGTAAAGTCATGGCTTGGTCACCCGTGGTGAACAAAGAGGAACCCACATGGCTAGCCTGACGTGTAGGGCCGGCCCGAGGTGGCCACTCCAAGTGGGCTTGGCGAGCCCACTTCGGATGTGAGCTAGTGGGCTGCGGCGAGAGGGGTGTCCTCTCTCCCTACCGCTGCAGCCGAGGTGGAGTCGCGGAGGAAGAGGAGTGTTGGTATGGCGACGCGCCACTCGCCCTATCCTCCGCGACTCTGACGGGGCGTTGATTAATACGGTGGTGGTGGGGCTGCGGGAGAGAGGAGTATCGGTAATTTGAGGTGCCTCTCTCCTTACCCTCCGCAGCCGAATTTTGGTTGGCGGCGGAGCCATAGACATCTGGTCTATTCGCCGCTGGGGTCAGGAAGGCTAGTGCTTCCGAGTGCTCATTTTTCCTGGCTCCATGGCCGTCGCGCATCGGATATGGGGGCGTCCGTTGCGCAGGTTAAGTTGGAGGCCACGGAGGAAGGCGCGCCATGTGTTCTGGTGCGCCCTACATGAGAAGGAAATGGGGAAGGAGAAATTCTCCACCGATTTGGGGCCGCCACGGGGCGGACGGTGCTGGTAGGGCCGCAGAAGTGTGCGGAAGCGTTCGCGTGGCCCTGCCAATGTGCGACGAAGGTGGTACATCAAGGGGCTTTAATCGGTGCGAGTCCCACATAACCCGTCTTTGCCCCGCGAGGTGGGTATGCGTAGACATTTCCACGTGTAAAACAAAAAAAGTCTCAGATCACAGAGTACTGTAACTCGAAATCTTCTATTTCAATCATCGACCTGAATGACCCGGTTCGTAAGACGAATCAATACTTCTAGAGCCATCACATTTTGTTGCCAACGTAGCCTAGTATTTACATACCAAGGAATATCTCAGCCGAATATAATTATAGACTTTGATTTCAAAGTAATGCACTTGCAGGCGTTGATAGTGTCGGACAACAACTCGGGCGAGAACCTGTCGTCGGCGACGGCGGCGCTGATGTCGCAGCCGCCGCCGCCGCACTTCTGTAGCACGGTCGTGCGCCTCATCGCCTTGCAGGTCATCAACACCGGCGTAAGTATGTATATATACACACGTGCCGCTGCACGCCGGCCCCGCTACACACACTAACAACTACCCTCACAGGGGGTTGGGCTTGGGGGGTTAGCCATAGTTGCCAATCGTGGCTGACGGGATAGCAACCGGAGTTTTTGATTATTTTCAATTATTGTCAGGAAGATCCTGCTGCCCATCTTCTTTTTCAGTTTTCTTCTGTCGTTTTTTACGACACCCACGGGATGATATGGGGTATTCGATATATTTTTACGCACAGTTTTATTTTTACGACTGCTTATTTCTCCAATTTCGTAAAATAATTATAAAACTAAGTTCGGATTGTTGTTTTTCACGGTTCAATTATACGGGATGGCATGATGCTAATGATTGAAATCTTTTGATAATTACCTACTTCTTTACCTTTAACTAGTAGATGTCACTAAACTAATGACCCATTAGACAAACTTTGATATGATTGGAAGTACTCTAGGCTCAAAATTTTCTAGCATATTGGGTATGTGAAACTTTTTACCGAATAAACCTGTTTTAAGTGATAATAATAATGAGGTAAAAGACGAATGTATAAAAAAGAGAAGTATTTTATTTTACTAAATTACTTTGATACACAACTAATATTTAATAATATGTCATAAATCACGGAGAAAAAGATATTTTCTTATAATATATATTGGTAAAATTATAGTAATAATGTTAACATTAAATAATTTTATATTTCAGGACAGTTACTATTAGAACAAATGTGCGGCGGCACAGCAATATTCCTTCCGCGGAGAAGACTGAGAACATGCTAATGAACTCTTGATGCCGCTTTGTTTACGAGTTGGCAGTGGGAGGAAAGGTATTGTGTATAAATGACATACAAATAATTTTAGACCAACAAACAAGATATACAGAACACTACGTACAGCAACGTCGAAACCATGTTACACTTATTGTAAAGTCACGCACTTACGCATACATATTATGTACCACTGTGTGGATAAAGAATGGGATTAGAAATGGTGGTTTATTGAGCATATATTGTCAGGATACACGGTACATAAAACGAAAGCGGTGTTAACATTGAGTTCTATGTACTACGTAACTAGAGAAGCTATTCAAACAAAAATGTGCACTACTCTGTTTCGCGCATGCGCGGGAGATAGTAGATTTTAGTCTATGTTTGTAGATAGCGTGGCATATAAATGAAGAAATTTATTTTTCTATTGTAATATTATTACCTATTTATTCACTTGAACAACAAATAATTTTACTTATTTGACTACTGGATTATTAATTACGTTCAGGTTTAAACTTTTGAAATCTCGTATTATTAGCGCAGCTCCACACTATGAATATTCAAGCCACACTAAATGACACTAAAAGTGTACGGATTGCAGTACAGTTCATTTGAACATAGTGAATGTTCGGAATGCCAAATCTAGTACGTAGTACATATATATCGATGGGTGTTAATAACGTCACATTGTTATGTTATAAATAACGATATTATATTAATTAAAACGATACATTTTGAAAATTTTAGTAATTGAAAGAACTGATTAAGTAGTATATTAAAATCAATTGAATTATGTACTTAAATTTTAACTGAATATTAAATAGGAATGTAAATCAACAAAGAAATAATATTTGTTTTGGTGATTTAATAATTATTGACACTTAATAAAAGAAATTAATACATAAATTGCTGGCTCATGGTGCGAATTAAGGGTTGGTAGCTTTACGCCGCTACCATACGGCGAGGAGCCGAGTCTATACTTTCGGCTTTGTCGCTCGTTTAGCACCACCCGGGGACACGTGTAGGGTGGGCCTAGGTTAGTGGTCAAAGCCTACGGACGCAAGCGACTCATCCTCTTTGCTTCAACTTCCATCCGTACCTCATCATCCCACCACAACGTATTGTTTTCCTTTCATTCGTTCTCTAAGTTACACCACATACTTCGGTGGCTGCATCCACCAAACCTTTCTTGACATTATACCACACAGTCTCCAAGTCTAAATCATTCATACACAATTCATCCATACCACTTATATTTTCTCTCAGTCTACATTTGAACTTCTTTCACACCTTCATCTTGTAACCTCTCTATTCTTATACGCTGTAACGCAGTGGTAGACACAGATGTCCGATGCCGCCAACGCTTGAATAGACCATTAATTCGGCATAAGACCAAGTAATGATCCGTCCTACGTTGGACCCCCGGTAAACCTTGTATCTACCACTGCGCTCCTCATTCTTTCATCCACAATTATGAAATCTATCATGCTTCTATCATCACCTCTTCCCATGTATACATGTGTATCCTCTTATGGCAAAAGAAAGTGTTCGTCACAAAAGATTCTTTTCCCACATACAGTGAGGAGGTCTTCACCATTCTCATTTATACTTTCATCGCCAAACGTTCTAATATCCTTTCATAACCAGACCTTTTCACCCCAACCCTTCCATTAAAATCTCCTAACATAATAATATTTTTATTTACCTTACATTTCATCAACACCATCCTTACCATGTCCCAAAACTGCTCTCGGATATAAGTGGGCTTAGACATATCTGGGGCGTATACCTCAGCACAAACAACTTGCCCACTTTCATTCGTATCCATAGCAGCCTTTGGCTTACATTCATACTCTTTCACATTGACCCATTCTTTCTGAAAGGATGACACGACTCTGGCATGCACGCCGGTCTCGTCTACCCCAGACCAGTAAGCGGTATACATGCCATGTGCAGTGGCATCTTTTCCCTTTCGTTTCGTCTCATTTACACATAACTCATCTATTCCTCTATCATTCATCATTTCGCATACTTCATCCATCTTATCATTCATTGCTCTACACACATTCAGCGTAGCCAGACGGGCCTCCGCAATCCACTTTTCGTTCTCCGGGAGACAGAACGTGACGGTGGCGAACCTCGTCGCCGGTTTTCCTCCCAGAGATTCTTCGCACCCCTGCCCCATTAAAGGGCGCCGGGAACTGGGGCCATTTCTTTTAATAATACGTTGTGGTGGGATGATGAGGAAGGATGGAAGTTGAAGCAAAGAAGAGAGCATGGCTAGATTTACTAGCAACCAAAGCTGGTAATTCTAGCGGTATGATTGATGAGATTGAAAGAAAAAGGCAGACTTTAGACGTATAAATAAGAGAGTAAAAGAAGTTGTTGAAAGGAAAAGCAAGAAAGAACGGATAAGAATGATAGAAGGATATCTGATAACTTCCATAAATATTAAAATGTTCTGAAACTCGTAAGAACTCGTTAGGAAATTCAATACAGCCTAGAATTAATGCTATAGGGACGAGAATGGCTGTATGCTGAATGATGAAGTCTCTAATTTAAAGAGATGGAAGGAATACTTTGAAAGCGTGTTTATGAGTGAAGAGTCGTCTGAATTAAGTGAAATAGAAATTCCTGAAGTGGAGAGAGAGTGGTGGAGATAAGTGTAGATGAAATAATGTTAAAGCAGCGCGAAAGCGTAAGGCAGCCGGATATGATAGAGTATCACCTCGAACAAATGCGGGCTGAGAGGGAGTGGTGGCAGGCCTGCTGTACACCTTGTTTAATATATGTTGGGAACTGAAGCGGGTACCGGAAGACTGGTGCAAAGCCGTTATAGTCCCAATATATAAGGGAAAAGGGTCACAGCGGGACTGTAAAAACTACCGTGGCATTAGCTTGCTAAGCATTGTGGGTAAATTGTATGCTAAGGTGTTAATTGAAAGAGTTACGGAAGAAACTGATGGAAAAATTTGGGATGTGCAAGCTGGATTTAGAAAGGGATGGGTGTACGGACCAAGACTTTTCCATGCGCATGATTGCGGAGAAGTTTTGGCCAAAACCAGAAAGTTTTTTGTGCATTCATGGACTGGAAAAGGCTTATGACAGAGTGGACAGGAATGTGTTATGGCAAACACTGAACTCATTTGGGTTGAGCGCTGGTTTGATACGGGCATTGAGGTCTTTTATAGGGACTCTAGGCTTGTGTCAGGATCAACGGGGTCTACTCGGACTGGTTAGCCATAGTTGCCAATCGTGGCTGACGGATAGCAACCGGGGTTTTTGATTATTTTCAATTATTGTCAGGAAGATCCTGCTGCCCATCTTCTTTTTCAGTTTTCTTCTGTCGTTTTTTACGACACCCACGGGATGATATGGGGTATTCGATATATTTTTACGCACAGTTTTATTTTTACGACTGCTCATTTCTCCAATTTCGTAAAATAATTATAAAACTAAGTTCGGATTGTTGTTTTTCACGGTTCAATTATACGGGATGGCATGATGCTAATGATTGAAATCTTTTGATAATTACCTACTTCTTTACCTTTAACTAGTAGATGTCACTAAACTAATGACCCATTAGACAAACTTTGATATGATTGGAAGTACTCTAGGCTCAAAATTTTCTAGCATATTGGGTATGTGAAACTTTACGTGGCGCTATTTAATCTCTCATAAATTAATGAGAAAAAAAGATATTTTCTTATAATATATACTGGTAAAATTATAGTAATAATATTAACATTAAATAATTTTTATATTTCAGGACAGTTACTCGTTAGAACAAATGTGCGGCGGCACAGCAATATTCCCTTCCGCGGAGAAGACTGAGAACATGCTAATGAACCTCTTGATGCCGCTCTGTTTACGAGTTGGCAGTGGGAGGAAAGGTATTGTGTATAAATAACATAAAAATAATTTTAGACCAACAAAAAAGATATACAGAAAGAACACTACGTACAGTGACGTCGAAACCATGTTACACTTATTGTAAGGTCACGCACTTACGCATGCATATTATGTACCACTCGTGTGGATAAAGAATAGGGTTAAAAATGGTAGTTTATTGAGCATATATTGTCAGGATACACGGTATATAAAGCGAAAGCGGTGCTAATAACGTCACATTGTTATGTTATAAATAACGATATTATATTAATTAAAACGATACATTTTGAAAATGTTTAGTAATTGAAAAAACTGATTAAGTAGTATATTAAAATCAATTGAATTATGTACTTAAATTATTAACTGAATATTAAATAGGAATGTAAATCAACAAAATATTTGTTTTTGGTGATTTAATAATTATTGACATAAAACAAAAGTGTAATGAACATTTATGTTTTGTTATTCGGACCTGAAACTAGAAGCACAAAAACTCTTATCAAAACACATAAATGACGTTATTTTTTCGTGGTTATTACCGACGGGTGTGAGTATAGACGTCGGCGTTGTACAAGCGAGAGGTGAATAGATGAGACGCCATTTATAATCCCATTCTTTATCTGCGCGAGTAGTACCTAAAATCATATTATTAGTTGCAAATCATAAAAAGTGATTGTAATTGATATCAGTGTCACGTAGAATATTGAATTATATTTGTATTGGCGACACGTGTCATTGAACGATGTCGTGGTGACGTGTGACGTGTGACGTGTTGCGGTGGGTGCAGACGTGCCGCCGCTGCGGCAGTCGGACGTGGCGTACGTGGTGTCGGTGGTGCTGAGCGCGCTGTGCCCGCCCGCGCCGCCGGGGCAGCTGGCCGCCGTCAACGCCAAGCTCAACGCGGCCGACGCGCGCGCCAGCTCGCTCACCTTCACCGGCAGCCGCGACATCCGCAACACCACGCGCCTCTCCAACCAGCTCTACCGCATCGCCTTCCTCGGTACGTACGTACACGCACCACATTTATACCACTACTATTGCTAACTATTTTATGGCGACGTACCTGTTAACTGATCACTTATTGCGTATATTACTTTAAAAAGTCGTCCTCGATCATCGACGCAATTGAATAGCGCGATTGAGTTAGACAAAGTTGAGAATAGACAAATATTTCAAGCGACGTATGACAGTTAATTCATTCTTAAAAAGTCGTGCATTCATGTGTGGATTCAAAAACCCTGATAAGAAAGAAGTATCATCATCATCATCATCATTACAGCCCTTCACAAGTCCACTGCTGAACATAGGCCTCCCCCAAGGAATGCCACAAACCACGGTCCCGAGCCACCTGCATCCATTGACTTCCTGCATGTTTTACCAGGTCGTCACTCCATATAGTGGGGAGACACTCTACACTTCGCCTGCCGGTACGAGGCTGCCACTCGAGAACCTTTCTTCCCCATCGATTGTCGGTTCTTCGAGCTATATGGCCGGCCCACCATCACCAGCATAGCTCAAAGAATTAGTATGCCACTTTAGCATACTAATCCTTTGATCTATGTCGGTTACTCTGTTTCTACTGCGGATATCCTCGTTTTTAAGTCTATCACGCAGAGAAACGCCGAGCATAGTCCTCTCCATAGCTCGCTGAGCGACATTGAGCTTCCTCATACGGCCAGCAGTGAAAGAAAGAAAGAAGTATAACATAATAATATTATGATAATTTTTTTTTTCTAGAATAGGGAAACAGTAAATAATAAATATAGTACGTGAGGGTAATATGGTCACTTTCTTATAACTCAAAAACTGCAGCCTAGTTTGCATAGAAGGCTCTATGATACGATAGGGCTTCATTAGTCAATCAAATAATAAGGGGTCAAGAGGGCGCTGTTTTATCGACGCCATTTTGACAGGTGATGTTATAGTAAATATTTTAGTCGATTTTAGTATTGTGTAGTTTAGTTATTTTTTTTAAGTTGATTTTTCGAAGTGTTCGTAATTATTGCCAAAGCTTGCTTGCCATTTTTTCCTTAATATATTAGTTAAAGTATACGACTTTGTGTTTTTGTCTCTGTCCTCCTCCTAGTTTTGGTTTTATAGGGAGGCAAAGCTTAAAGTGACCATATTACCCTCACGTATCTTAATGTCTATAGGTATAGTTTACCTATTATTTCATATACGTACATCAAATAAAATATTCTCTTTTTCTATCCACAATTTGAGTTTATTTCTCAGGTTGATTCCTTTAAAATTAGAGTTTTGTATCAGGAGCTAGACTATCACCGTAAAGGAAGATCTAATAAACAATGGAAAACCAAATATGAACAAAAGCCATTACAAAATCTGACGTTGAAGGAGCGTGGTGAAAATAATAAAGGAGAATTCGCCTCTTTGGAATTTAAATATTTTTGTGAAAGTTATTCCGACATTTTTCGAATGTCTCAGTATCTTACTAACATTACTTTTATTCGTCATACGATAGCGGCTATTTCGTTCGATGTATGAAATAAAAGGCGACCATATGGAATGCTCAAAAGATCTCTTCCGATAAATAGTGATATTTATATCACCATTTATGGTTATAACCATCTCGCTCGTTTATACCAGGCATAAAATACCAAGACCACGTTAACGTTCAACGTTTAACATTTCACGGTAATGTTACGCTACCACTTAATAGAGTCACGTTAAGTACTGCGATTTCCAATCTGTTAGCCGAACGTGACAAATCAATGCTAATTCCCCCCAACAACGAAAAAGGCCCTTTAAAGATTTAACCGACTGATGATAAAGTAAAACCTTACTATAGACAAAAGTAGAATTTCTTTTTAATTTGAATGTCATTCACATTTGCCACCAGCTCTCAAAGTGCTGTGCGCGTGCTTCACAAGCGAGCTGTGCTCGGAGTGGGGCCGTATCGCGCGCGCCATGCGCGAGCTGGGCCGGCGCAACGAGGCCGCGCACCACCTGTGGGACTTCCTGGAGCACGTGGTCACGTACCGCACGCCGCTCTACGTGCTGCTGCAGCCCTTCATTGTGCACAAGGTGACACGCGCACGCATACGCAGCTGCTCCACCCACCGCCAGGGGGGATGGCACTCCCCATTCCTGAACATGCTGTTACGCCGCTGTTTTTCTTTGGCATTCTACGGGAGTTGAAAAATTGAACTTGGTTGGAAATAGTAATTTTCATGTCTGACTATTTTTACTTTAATTTAATTTTCTGATAATAAAAGCCAGTATATTTGAAAGATAGTTGACTTCACTCTATATTAAGAAATAGATAATGATGAAAAAATGTAATATTATAGCTAAAATCACAAGAATTCTTACAATAACATATATCTTCTTTTTTAATAATTCGTAATCAATTGACTAATGATCGTTGGTCTTTCCCATTATTAGGGATTTCCGGTAATTGTTACGCTTAAGAGACAAATCAGCGATTGCAAGATAGAATGTCTTGTGCTGCTTTCCATCGTTGCGTTGGTTTGAGTATCTACATGTGCAATGTTACTTGAGATGGTTATCGTGATCAAAGAGAATATAATCACTACGTTTAAGAGGCGGGACTTCCTTAATAAAAATAAATGTATGAAAGGGTGCCAAGTTACCAACATCAAGACATGACATTTAATTTTTGACAAACAATGCTGACAGCATAGGTGAATTATAATAGTGTTGTAAATATCTTACTTCGAATAACTTTACCGATATAGTGTTTATCGATATATTGTTTATTGATATTTTTAGATTTTTTTTGGATGAGTTAGATCTCTAATCCACCAATACTGAATGATTTATGCAAAATAAAAATATAAAAGTAATATAATTATTACGTGGGAATTAAGTAAAAATGCCGATCAGGATAAGAAATTAATGTATTTACACAGCAATTTGTTATTATATTTACAATTTTTACGTACAAAAATGTGTATAAAAAAATAATGCACAACTAAATTAGTAGTAGGGCTTGTGTTCTCGCGTAAACGTGATTCAACATGGAACTTATATTTATTCTTAATCAGATAAAAACCATAACTTGTTAAAGGTATAAAATATTTTTTTCAGTCATACCCTGTGTTTCTGCTTTTTTCAAATAATCTGCTAAGATTTCTTCAGATATCGCTAGGAATAATATTTATGATTTGGCATTCATTTCTAATTAACAATAAGCTAAAACGCAATGAGTTAATACATAACTCATCGACAATAGAGCTTCTGTGGCTTTCACATATTATCCAACTAAATTCTATGGTGACTAACATTAAAGTTTTTACAAAAATGCATAAATCTTGTCTATAAGCTCTGTCTATAGCTCCTTAAAAAATGTTTTCGCCTTTCTGAAAAATTTAACAACTATAAGTTTGTGAAGAATTCAAAAACTGCGTAGAAAGTTGTTAAACAGGGATCCGATAAAAGTAATAAAGACTTAGCTATAAATGGAATAGAGGTTGATAATAAATTAATTACAGATCCTACTAAAATTTCTGCGTCATTTAACGAATATTTCATTAGTCTTACCAGGGCGCGGAACCGGTTTAAAAGAGCGGTTAATTTTGGTTAATTACCGGTAAATATATCGCTCCTTCAATTACCGGTTAAACAAGTAACCGGTTTTAACTAACCTAAACGGTAAAGGTTACCGGTTACTTACCGGTTTTGACACCAAATTAACCGGTTAATTCCGTAAAACGTAAAAGTAATTATGAATGAGATAGGTAGATTCATGTTGTGAGGTGCTTATGCCGTGTCGCTGCATGCGGGCATACTTATGGTCAATTATCTGCCTTTAAGCGACACGTTCTTTCACTCGCGATCAGTGTGTCTAGTAGGATATTAAAGTTCTAAATATTTGCTTTGCAAATATCCGCGCAAATATATTATTAAGCGGATATTTGCAAAGTAAATATTTACAATTTTAATATAATGGATTTCCAAAGTAACGCCTGATTCTATTAATTGTCTAGTGGGAGTTTGGCATTAATGAAAAACGTGAAAGTATTAGAGAAGTATTCACGCAAAAAAGAGCCCGGTGGAAAGGCAGTTATTGTGTTTGGTTTATTCGTTAAGACTGGACTTGTCTCATACGAAGAAAATAATTTATTTTTGTGTATCGGTTGTTTATTTATGGTGTTTTATTTATGATGGGGAGAAAAAAAGTAAATAGAATTTGTTCCATATTTACGTTTTAACAGTGGTAGCGCCACGCTTTTGATGTCGCACGGATGGGCCGGCCCGAACCAGGGTGATATCACGACCTCGCAGAATACCATGAATGGTAGCGGAATCAAACAAAAACTACCCTAGGAGGTTACCAACACCCCTGGTGACGGAGAATCCCTCGCTGAGCATCCACGCCCAAGCTGCCCTACTCTTCCTGAGCGTGGGTGCTTAGGCTGCCCCGCGTATACGGGGGACGAAGGGAGGGGGGGACAAAGCCGACCTTTCTCTTTAAAGGCTGATACTTCATATCTCTCATAGACCTACCCGGGGTACAAATTAAAACACTCCTTTGGGTCCCGGGCTGGAGAGTTTGCGTATGCGTCAGAGAAGACATCTGTTTTCAACTCCTCGGCAGTCTTGAAGGTACGGACCTGTCCATCCTATGGCTGCGCGTAGACTGCGATGACTGTCCCCGTGTCTACGGGTGCCTCTATAGGTCCCATAGCGGTAATGCCGAAACAGACCGACTCATTGAACACGTCCAAATGGCTACAGATTCTTTGCTACAGCAGAGATCGTTATCCTTGGCAATTTTAACGCCCACCACGTCGAATGGCTCGGTTCACATTTAACCGATCATGCGGGGATATCTGTTTATGACTTTGCCTTGGCATATGGTTTTACACAGCTGGTTACTTCGCCTACTCGGATTCCAGATGTGGAGGATTATGCACCTTCCCCATTGGACCTTCTGCTGACCTCTCATCCGGATGGATATCAGGTTTCTGAAGACGCCCCTCTTGACTCCTAGGACCATTGTCTTGTCCGGAGTGTGGTGCCACTCACACTCCCCTTGCAGTTGCGTTCTGCAGACTGCCGCCGTGTTTGGCATTACAGGTCGGCGGATTGGGACGGAATGCGATCTTTCTTTGCATCCTACCGTTGGGTGCGAAATTGCTTCGCTGGACACTCCCAGGGTTGTTGTTGATTCTGTTGCTGATGTGGTACTTCAGGATATGGAACTTTTATTCCGACTTCTGTGGTGCCCATCAGGCAGATCTCAGTAAAATAGCATCACAATATAAGCAGGAGTGCTACCGGGCATAGACTGCATCAACATCCCGGATGGTAACACCAGCGCTCTTAAAAAGTATAATTCCGCCTCCAGGTCCTTCAAAAGTCATTGCCAAGGCAAGGTCAGAGCACATCGGCAGAATTGGTGGAAGCTAGTTCGCCTTCCTTCGGGAACCCGTGCATTCTGGTCTCTTGCCAAGGCTGTCTAACGGAACTTCTGTCAGTCATCTCTTCCATCTCAGCACAGAGAGGGACTCAGTGGCCCATGCCGCAAAGGAGAAAAATCTTCCTCTTTGCGTCCAACTCGACTCTCGATGACGGGGGGAACACACCGCCGACCACCCGCGGTGTGATTGCTCCATGCCGGATGTGCGGTTTACACAGCGCACGGTTCGCAAAGCAATCCTCTCCCTGGACGTCAACAAGACGAATGGGACTTATGGAGTCCCACCCATTGTGCTGAACACGTGTGCTCGAAGTTGGCACCGGTTTTAACGCATCTTTTCCGGTACTCCTACTCCTAAGGTGTAGTTTCGAATTCATGGAAGACAGCTTTGGTCCACCCAATCCCTAAAAAGCCGTCCGCTCCTCCTTCTTCTCAAAAATAATGGAATCTATTGTAAACGGTTTTTGTCGGGGTCGATCAGCTGGTGATCTTCTGGTCTACCTAACTCACAGATGGGCGTAGGTAGTAGAGTCTAAAGGGAAGGCATTGGCCGTTAGTTTGGACATAGCGAAGGCCTTCGATCGGTTCTGGCACAAAGCGCTTCTTTCGAAGCTCTATTCCTATGGGCTTCCCGAGAAATTGTGCAATTGGATCAACAGTTTCCTTGCTGATCGGAGCATCAAGGTTGTAGTAGACGGTGTATGCTCTGATTATAAGCCTATTAAGGCTGATGTTCCACAAGGCTGCGTGCTATCATCAACGCTATTTCTTCTGCATATAAATGATATGTTGCAAACTGGTAACTTTCATTGCTATGTGGACGACAGCACTGGTGATGCTTTATATACAAGCCGTGCCAATATTTCTCGGGAAAACGTTGCCGAGTACCAGAACAAACTTATGTCTGAAGTCGAGTCTGCGCGTTTATCGCTAAAAAGAACCCTTTGTCGTACCTTCATAGTTTCAAAGCACCTTTGCTGCCTTAGCTAGCATCGGAATCGTCGGGGACATATTGAATAGTGTGCAGTTTCGTGGTCACTTGGAAAGGAAGGCAAATTGGCCTCTAAAAAGCTTGACGTGCTCAGCAGAGCGGAGCAGTATTTCATGTCGGCACATCGCTTGCAACTTTACAAAGTGCAAATTCGGCTTCACATGGAATACTGTTCTTATCTCTAGGCCAGGGCACCCCAGTGCCAGCTCCTTCCATTTGACCGCATCCAGCGCAGAGCGGTTCAAATCGTTGACGTCCGAGTTCTTTCTGATCGGCTTGATTCACTGGCACTGCGTAGGGATGTTGCATCCTTCGCATTTTCTATCACATCTACCACAGGAGTACTCTAAGGTTTGGATAATTCCAGCCGCCATATTTCACGAACACATCGCGTCAAAATTTACAATACCATCCTTTCCATCTGGATGCTTGACGGTCCACCACTCTGCGTTTTACTAGGAGTTTTCTTCCTTTTTTTTATAGGATAGGGTGACAAACAAGCACACAGTCCACCTGATGGTAAGTGGTTGCTGTGGCCCTTAGATATCTACACATATCCTCGTTTGCGAATCAAAATGCAGATACGTTGTCACCCGTGAGGACTAAGATGGAATGCCTCTCTTCCAGTAAAAAGGGTCTCCGGTTCTCTAAACTCACCATACGAAACACAGCAGTGTTAAGCTGCTATTTTACGCTAATATTCTGTGAGAGCGTGGTCCTTCTCCGGTCGAGCCGGCCCATTCGTGCTACAGCTATACTACTAATATAGCTGCAGCATGGCTCTACCACGTATAAAACTAATAATTCCTTAAATAATTCCTTGCTCAACTTCTCTGTGGAATTGTTTACCACCGGCGATTTTTCCGGACCGATACGACTTAGGGACCTTCAAGAAAAAAGCTTACTCCTTTCTAAAAGGCCGGCAACGCACCTAACTTTCATAATATGTATTTGGTAAAAATCTGTTATTTTGACATTACAAACAAATACTTCAATTTCATTTATTTAAATAGATTTAATTCCATATTCGTAAAGTATGAACGGTTGTAAAAAATTCCAAAGCGATCACTATATTATTTTGATCTTGAGGCGTGAGAAAACTTGGTTGCACTTTTAATCATTCTCTTTTATAATAAATCTTTACGTGGTAGAGCCATGCTGCAGCTATATTAATAGTATAGTTTTAGCACGAATGGGTCGGCTCGACCGAGGAAGGACCACGCTCTCACAGAATACCAGCGTAAAATAGCAGCTTAATGCTGCTGTGTTTCGTATGGTGAGTGTAGAGAACCGGAGACCCTTTTACTGGAAAGGGCATTCTATCTTAGTCCTCATGGCTGACAATGCATCTGCATTTAAATTCGGAAACGAAGATAGATGTAGATGTCTATGGGCCAGCAGCCACTTACCATCAGGTGGACTGTGTGCTCGTTTGTCACCCTTATTCTATAAAAAAAAATTCAATACAAGATCGTAAATATCAATGTGATTTATACTGTTGAGTATCTAGTTAAATGGGAGTTATTAATAATTACTGTTAATAAATGACAGGAATTTTCAGTATATGTATTTGGTGACAGTCGACAGCAAAATATAGTCGATTTTAATCATAATGATTTGTTAGATTCAAATTGTTATCTTTCTTTATTAACTTCTGTATCAGTAAAGTCAATTTCTTCTATGTGGTTACCTTCTACTCTATTTTTAAAAAAAAACTAATATTTTTAGTAGGAATGAGATGTGAAAAATAGTAACTTCTTTTATCCTGTACGACTTTAGAATTCTCTGAACATGACAAATAAATTTTTTATCGTGTAAAGACACGACTTCTTATTAAACTTTATTTACCTCAGAAGTGGTAATTATTAGTTTTTGCAAAGACCGAGATAGAGGTTGGTTCTAATCACAAGCTTCTAAATCTAAAAATCTGGTGATCTGCCTCACTTCACCATTTATTGCGATATAATATTACTAAAAAGTTTTCTAGTAAAAAACGCAAAGCGTAATTTTAGTAGAAAACTTTCAATAAAATTAAAGTCAATATAAATATATAAGGTGAAATTAAACATGATATCGAAACTTAATTTTAAAGTGGAGATAACGCATAATTAATTGAAACAAAACTAACCACTGTTATTTATAATACGGTCATTGCTGAAAGATAAAAAAATATGAGGGATATTGTTTTAGGGAAGTCGCGTTTATGCAATGAATATATCGTACGTGCGTCTAAAAACTTCGTGGATTAGACAGAGCGCAGCCGTACAAAGTTGGATACAAGCGGGGTAAGGGAGAGGGCGGGGACAAAACAAAACTTGGTTTTAACCGGTTAATTGTTACTACCTTAACCTAAATTTGTGAAAAACCGGTATTCATCAAAAACCGGTTTTGGGGTCGATGACCGAAACCGGTTTAGAATTTTAACCGGTTTCCGAGCCCTGAGTCTTACTAATAGATCTCCACTAAAAATATATTAACACAAATAAAACTACTATATCTAGCAGTATTTTTGAAGCCATATAGTTATGCCGATGTAATTAATATAATAAGGTCATTGAATGACACAAATGCAGTGGGATATGATTCAGTTTCCACGAAAATAATAAAATATTGCAGTAAAGAATTAGTACACATTTTTACCTACTTCATTAATATTTCTTTTAATAATGGCAAATTTCCAGATAGTTTAAAGAAATCTATAGTAAAGCCGCTCCATAAAAAAGATGATAAACGTCATATGTGTAATTATCGCTCCATAACTTTAGTGCCTATTTTTTCCAAAATATTTGAAAAAGCAATGTACAAGCACATAATAGAACAATTTGGATTCCAAAACAATAAATCAACTACCCATGCAAGTTTTCATCTTGTAAAAATGTTGTTAATAATTAAGATAACAAAAATCACACTTCAGTAATATTCATAGATATGAGTAAAGCCTTTGATTTCGTTTCACACAAACTTTTACTAAACAAACTTGACAACTTAGGCATTCGCGGACCGGAATTAAATTGGATAGAATCATATCTTAAAGATCGAAAACAAAGTGTAGAAATTTCAAGGTTAAATTATAATAAAGAACTTGAGCAGTATAAATCACCGTACCTAATTAATGGATATTGCGTGCCACAGGGCAGTGTACTTGGTCCACTTTTATTTTTATTGTATATTAATGACATCTCTTATGTAACGAATAATTTATTTACTTTATTTGCAGATGATATTGCCATGCTAATGACATGTAACAAAAAATCGGACATTGGTAAATTTGTAAATGACATTAATAATTCTTTGAAATTAATAATAATTGATTGGGTAGAACATAATAATTTACATATAAATAATTATAAATAAAAAAAACTGAAATGAAGCAAAATATTGTATACAATGGCAAACAAATAAAACAAGTACAAGAAATTTCCTTTCTCGGTGTACAAAACTTACTGAACCGGTTGTAAAAGAGTGATCGAGATAAATTTTATCCGACAAAAAAATAAGAGACTTTATTAAAATAGAAATATTGATAAGATAAAATGTAAAAGTCTTTAGTGATTATATTAAGTCTAAATAACGCCACATTAATAGATCCCACCCAGCCGTAGCCATAACGGGTCGCTAGTTATAAATGTTATTTTAAAATTAATATTCCCACTTGTGTTTACAATTCTTTTCAAATATTTTCCCATTAATAGAAAATTTCCAACTAACCGAATAATATAACGTTATAATGATATACAGTTATAAGCGGATTTTCGCTATTGGTACTGTGCATGTTAACGGTACGGGCTCGATGAGCCGCCATTTCTAATCCCCTTTTTTATTCGTACGGACTATATATACTTAGTATAGTGTCAAGCTGTCAAACTGTCATGACAATAATATATTTATAAATTAAATTAATTAACAAAATTGGTTTATATTTATAAAATATGGCTGTTAATACAGTGAAGTGTATTAATACAATAAAATGTGCAAGTTGCAATGTTGTAATTTCGGAAACTTTCTTGCGTTCATTAGAAACAGACATGATGTTATGGACAATGAAATCTTAATAAGATTATGTGTGTCGGCATTTTCTGAAGAGGAGACTGATGAAGCCAAGAAGTTATTGTTTACCTTGACTAAGACGAATCGAAAAATAATTTCAAGAAGAAAAGACAAAAAGCCAAAAAGACCTGGAAGACATGATATCTGTGTTTAAAACAACTGATCCTGATCAATTACCAGTGTTTGTAGCTTATGATTTGCATAAGTTACCACCTACAAGCTTCGATCATGTCGATGTGACCAAATTGTTAAAAGATATTTTGGTTCTACGTGCTCAAATAACGGAGATTAATAACAAATATGTGACTAAAGAACTAGAAACAATCATGAAAAAGGTAGCAGATCAATTACCAAATCAAATATTTAACTAAAATGTGAACGAAATTAGAGGAAGGTATACTGCGGACAGTGGGCCATTTCGATTGGAACCGTTGTCGCCAGAGAAAGAGGCACAGAGCGACACAGTGTCGCACAGTGACGATGATATTGCACCGAGATATCGCTCCCTCATTTACTCAGGGACTCACAATGCTCCAAGGAGTAATAGCGTCGCAGTTAAACCTGTTAACTCAACTGTACTGGAAGACCGAGATGGTTTGACTATTCGCTCGTCAGGGAAACAGATGCGTAAAGCTTCAATGGCAGATGTTCTTAAACAAGGCGAGTGGCTTGAGAATAAAAATAACCCAAGAAATTACTGGATTTTAGTGCAACGTAAAAAGTTCACTAATCGTTTTAACGGATAAACCGGGACTGCAGCGTCTACCGGAGCTGGGAATTTTAAAACGGCAGAATCTGAAATTCCACTTTTTATATCCAATGTGAACAAAGAGACTACTGAGAATGATATTTGTGGTTATATTCAAAGAATGACAAATCTAAAGGTACATTTGGAAAAAATCAATATGAAAGTAGAAAGGCCCTATAATTCATTTAAGGTATTTGTTGCAAAACATAAAATGAGTGGTGACGAGGTTCGCCACCCGTCACGTTCTGTCTCCCGGAGGGGCGAAAAGTGGATTGTGGAGGCCCGTCTGGCTACGCTGAATGTATGTGGAGCAATGAATGATAAGATGGATGAAGTATGCGAAATGATGAATGATAGAGGAATAGATGTGTTATGTGTAAATGAGACGAAACGAAAGGGAAAGGATGCCACTGCACATGGCACGTATAGCGGTACTGGTCTGGTGTAGACGAGACCGAGCGGACATGCCAAGGAGTCGGTGTCATCCTTTCAGAAAGAATGAGCCAATGTGTGAAAGACTATAAATGTGTAAGCCCAAGTCTGCTATGGATACGAATGAAAGTGGGCTAAAAGTTATTTGTGCTAGGGTGTACGCCCCAGACATATCTAAGCCCACTTATATCCGAGAGCAGTTTTGGGACATGGTAGGATGGTGTTGATGAAATGTAATGGAAATGAGAATATTATTATGTCAGGAGATTTTAATGGAAGGGTTGGGGTGAAGAGGTCTGGTTATGAAAGGATATTAGGAACGTTTGGCGATGAAAGTATAAAATCAAGAAAAGAGCCTACTCCTTTTAAGGCCGGCAACGCATCTGCAATTCCTCTGGTTCCCCTGGTGTTGGTCACTTACCATCAGGTGAGCCGCATGCTCGTTGCCCCTCTCCTATAAAAAATGAGAATGGTGAAGACCTCCTCACCGTATTTTTTTATAGCATAAGTGACAAACGAGCACACAGTCCACCTGATGGTAAGTGTACTGTGGCCCATAGACATCTACATTTATCCTGAATTAAGAATCAAAATGCAGATGCGTTGTCACCCCTGAGGACTAAGATGGAATACCTCGTTTCCAGTAAAAGGGTCTCCGGTTCTCTACACTCACCATACGAAACACAGCAGCATTAAGCTGCTATTTTACGCTGGTATTCTGTGAGAGCGTGGTCCTACCCCGGTCGAGCCGACCCATTCGTGCTACAACTATAATATAGTTGCAGCGTGGCTCTACCACGTAAAAAAACGTATGTGTGGAAAAGAATATTTTGTGACGAACACTTTCTTTCGCCATAAGAGGATTTACATGTATACATGGGAAAGAGTGATGATAGAAGCATGATAGATTTCATAATAGTGGATGAAAGAATGAGGAGCGCAGTGGTAGATACAAGGGTTTACCGGGGTCCAACGTAGGGACGGATCATTACTTGGTCTTATGCCGAATTAATGGTCTATTCAGGCGTTGGCGGCATCGGACATCTGTGTCTACCATTGCGTTACAGCGTATAAGAATAGAGAGGTTACAAGATGAAGGTGTGAAGAAGTATAAATGTAGACTGAGGAAAATATAAGTGGTTTGAATGAATTATGTACAGTGATTTAGACTTGAGGACTGTATGGAATAATGTTAAGAAAGTTTTGGTGGATGCAGCCACCGAAGTATGTGGTGTAAGTAAGAGAACGAATGAAAGAAAAATAATACGTTGTGGTGTGATGATGAGATACGGATGGAATTTGAAGCAAAGAAGAGAGCATTGCTAGATTTACTAGCAACCAAAGCTGGTAATTCTGGCGGTATGAATGATGAGATTGAAAGAAAAAGGCAGACTTTAGACGTATAAATAAGAGAGTAAAAGAAGTTGTTGAAAGGAAAAGCAAGAAAGAAAGGATAAGAATGATAGAAGAATATCTGATAACTTCCAGGCAAATATTAAAATGTTCTCGAAACTCGTAAGAACTGCCGGAAATTCAAAACAGCCTAGAATGAATGCTATACGAGACGAGAATGGCTGTATGCTGAATGATGAAGTTTCGAATTTAAAAAGATGGAAGGAATACTTTGAAAGCGTGATTATGAGTGAAGAGTCGTCTGAATTAAGTGAAATAGAAACTCCGAAAGAAGTGGAGAGGTAGGGAGATAAGTGTAGATGAAATAATGAAAGCAATGAAAAGCATGAAAGCAGGTAAGGCAGCCGGATATGATAGAGTATCACTCGAAATGCTAAGGGCTGGAGAGGGAGTGGTGGTTTAATTTATGTTGGGAACTGAAGCGGGTACCGGAAGACTGGTGCAAAGCCGTTATAGTCCCAATATATAAGGAAAAGGGTCACAGCAGGACTGTAAAAACTACCGTGGCATTAGCTTGCTTAGCATTGTGGGTAAACTGTATGCTAAGGTGTTAATTGAAGAGGCATGGAAGAAACTGATGGAAAATTTGGGATGTGCAAGCTGGATTTAGAAAGGGATGGGGTGTACGGATCAAGTCTTTTCCATGCATGATTGCGGAGAAGTTTTTGGCCAAAACCAGAAAGTTTTTTGTGCGTTCATGGACTTGGAAAAGGCTTATGACAGAGTGGACAGGAATGTGTTATGGCAAACACTGAACTCATTTGGGTTGAGCGTGGTTTAATACAAGCATTAGGGTCTCTTTATAGGGACTCTAGTGCTTGTGTCAGGATCAACAGGGTCTACTCGGACTGGTTTGGCATCCAAAAAGGTGTCAGACAGGGCTGTGTAGCTTCCCGTGGCTGTTTAACCTATTTATGGACAGTTGTTTGCAAACTTTGAAAGTTGAAGAATGTGGGTTGAGAATGGGTGAGTTAACCGTCAAATGCCTTTTGTACGCCGATGATCAAGTCATATTGCATCGTCGGCGGCCGAGTTGCAATGATGGTTACTTTAATGAACTGGTCATTAAAAGAAAAGGGTATGAAAGTGAACGCAAGTAAGACGAAAGTGATGGTTTTGAAAGAGAAGAAAGTAAAACGTTATGTGAAATAAGAATAGAAGGAGTTGATTGAGCAAGTGGATGAGTTTGTATATTTAGGATGTTTATTTAGCAGGGATGGTAGATATGATAAGGATATAGAACGACGAGTGAACACAGGAAATAGAGTGAATGGTGCTCTACACGCTAGTATGAAGAGTCAGAATGTGTCAAAAAGACACGTTTGGCAATTCATAATGCTGTGTTAGTCCCTGCTTTAATGTATGGTAGTGAAAGTTGGGTGTGGCAGAAAAAGCATGAGTAGAATAAATGCTGTAGAAATGCGGTCATTAAGGGTATGCTAGGGCTGAATCTGAATGACAGGGTGAAATAGTGTGATAAGAAAAGTGTGGTTTGCAAGATGACGTTGTGACCAGGATTAAGAAAGGAATGCTTCGGTGGTTTGGTCATGTAGAAAGAATGAACGAGGAAAGAGTGACAAAGCAAATTTATGTTGCAGTAGTGAACGGCAGAGTCGTGAAGGGACGCCCTAGACGAAGGTTTATCGACCAAATTGGCGTTATATTGAAAAAAGGCCAGATTAGGGTACCCTTAACCGACGAGCGTATGCGTAGATATATGTATGTAAAGGAGGCGAGAGAGGTGTGCCAGGATCATGCCAAATGGAAGTCCGTAGTCTCTGCCTACCCCTTTGGGTGGCAGGCGTGAGTGTTTATGTATTATGTATGTACATAAAATGAGTATGTTCTTAGATGATAAGCTATGGCCGGAAGGCATCAGGTTTAGACGTTTTATTTACTTTAAGAAGAATAGTGACAGCGTTAAGTCTCTGCTCGGTGGTGATAAAATCTCCAACACTTAAATGGACTACAGTCTTAAGAACGTTACCTTTGCAACCTTCAACTGTAAAAGCGTTGTACGTTCAATCGACTGCGTAAGAAAACTATGTGCGGATGCTGACGTCATAGCCCTACGGGAGACCTGGCTCCTTCCTCACGACGTGCCTTACCTTGGATGCATCGACGGAGACTTCGGGTATGCCGGGAAATCTGCCGTCGACACGTCTACAAGTATACTGAGGGGAAGACCATACGGTGGAGTGGCGCTTTTGTGGAAAAAATCAGTTTTTCGTTCGGTTTCCATTATAGACTGTCGCAGTGATCGCATAGTGTGTATCAAGATTGAAATTGACAATAGTAATTCACTTATTTTTTCGGTATATATGCCTACAGATAGTGTTGATAACCTCGTAGAATTCACGGAGTGTCTCAGTGAGATTGTTTCTATTATTGAGAGTAATGGAGTGCTAAATGTTTTATGCTGGGAGACTTTAATGCTCATCCAGGTACCAGATTTTCAAGTGAGTTGCTTACTATTTGTACTGATCAGTTATGGTCTTGCATTGATATGGAACTTTTACCCACTGATACTCATACATTTGAGCTCAGCTAATGGGTCTCTAAGATGGTTAGATCACTGTGTTGTGACCTATGCGGCTAAGCTCTTAGTAGTTAAGGCCTCGGTATTGTATGGTGTATATTTGTCGGACCACATTCCTATGTTTATTGAGTGTAATATTAGTTTGATTAGATCTAAGATCGTTACCTCACCTGTCTATAGTATTGGGGTGTAAGAGACGAACAACAAATAAAACAATACCTAGATTATTGTAATTCTAAATTACGTCAAATTGATTTCCTACCGAATGTCGTGACTGTGCGCATGATTTGTGTAACAATACTGAACACTTTTTGCTATTAGATAAAATGTATCGAGAGATAATATGTATACTTAAAGAAGGCGCAGAATTTTCGTATATTTTTAAAGGATATAATAAATGTAAAAACAAAAAATACATACCGGGTGGGAATAAGTACGTACTCACTGTGAGGCTCGATTACATTATAAAAATTGGATATTATATGGTAAACCGAGATCTGGTTATGTATATGAAAAATGAGTATTTCAAAATATCTTTAAAATAAATTAAAATTCTTACAGGACAGTCGACTACAAATAAAATGGACAAAATTGCTCAGTGTGATTCGGAAAACAATTCAGTAAATTCTGGAAATATACTAAAATTTAAATCACAAGACTAGCCTCCCTGTGAGCGTAACAGGGTGTGCGGGCCATTTGAAAACGCCAATGCATTTCGTAAGCATTTTATGGTCGAGCCTCCAGTAGTTAGTATTGTGCAGGTGAGCAATGCTCGCTCCACTTATCCGCGTGGTTCCCAGATCGGATTCTCGGCTAAGATCATTAGAGACACTATTCAACGGATGGTTAGAGGGAAATCTCCCGGTTATGTTGGTATGAGCCTTGAACACTTGAAATATGCTGGTGTTCACTTACCTCGAGTACTTGCTATGTTTTATAGTTTATGTGTAAGTCATAGTTACTTATTGGCTGAGCTCACTAAAACTGTTGTAGTGCCTATTATTAAAAATAAGACGGGGGATGCCTCTGATATTTCAAATTATAGGCCAATATCCTTGCCCACTATTATGTCGAAAAATGATAACCAATTTGGATTTAGGCCCGGTTTGTCGAACTCGCTATTTTGTCCCTAAAAAATGCCTGTATTCGCATGTTTTTGGATTTATCTAGGGCTTTTGACCTTGTAAATTATAGTAAATTGTGGCAGAAGTTATATGATGAGACTAGTGTACCCAGGGAGATTATAGTTATTCCAATACTGGTACGGGCACCAGAAAATGTTGTAAAATGGAATTATTCCGATACATATGGGTTACAATGTGGCGTGAGACAGGGTGGATTAAGCTCTCCAAGACTGTTCAACCTCTATGTAAATCAGCTGATGGGTCGACTCAACAGTGCCAACGTTGGCTGTTACGTTGATGGTGTTTGTGTGAATAATATCAGTTACGCTGATGATATGGTGCTGTTGAGTCCATCTATTAGCGGCATGAGACGACTTTTGTCTATTTGTGAGGGTTACGCAGCGGCTCACGGACTTAAGTACAACACAAGTAAAAGTGAGTGGATTCTATTTAAGTCGGGTTCAATTAACTACACTGTACTTCCGGAAATTACATTGTGTGGGAAACCTTTGAAGCGGGTTGAGAGTTTTAAATACCTGGGCCACTGGGTTACAGTTGATTTGAAAGACGATATGGACATGGAGAGGGAGCGTAGATCGTTGGCGGTTCGTTGTAATATGCTGGCTCGCAGGTTTGCGCGTTGTAGTAGGCAGGTTAAAGTAACGCTTTTTAAAGCTTTCTGTCAATCGTTCTACTGTTGCAGCCTGTGGGTGAGCTATACCCAGCGAGCAGGCAGCGATCTACGTGTCCAATACAACAATGCCTTGAGGGTACTGTTGGGGCTACCATGGCGATGTAGCGCCTCAGGTATGTTTGCTGAGAGCCGTATTGACGGCTTCGCCGCGATAGTTAGGAGGCGGTATGCCTCCGCGCTGACCCGTTGCGGAACAGCACCAACAGTACCCTTGGGGTATTCGTTCATCGGTGGGACTTTCCACTTCTACAAGCGTGGGTGCGGGTCCACACAGCAGCATAACAGTGTATATGTTGTTGTGCAACTGTTTGAATTTTTCTGTTGTTTTATAGATTTTTTAATGTATTTTTTAATAACCCTAGCTATAATTTTAATTTGTTAAAAACTCATATGGGCTTTGCCTGAAAAAAATAAATAAATTTAAAAAAAAATAAGTACAAATAGACGCCATTAAAATTTGCTCCCGTTTTGAAGTCGCACCAGCCTGATCGTCATATTTAAAAAAGACTTAAGCCGGATTTACATTTGTCTGATGTGTTGTGTTGTGACGCATCAGAACGGTATCGATTTCATACATTTAGTATGGTGAGATTTATATTTGCGTGTCGTGATGGGTTGTGATGGCTTCTGATCGGAATCTCTTTTGATGCGTAAGGTGGGGGAGCGGCCGGCCTGACGATACATCAGACAAGTGTGCACGCGCCAGTGTTATCTTTGTCTCGATATAAAATATAGGCACCTTTTTGAAATTAAAGAAGTCTTTCTTTTGTCCCCATAGGTTTACGAAACTTCGTATGTATTTTGATGTCCTTTTCAATCAAGGAACGAACTTTCTCGAACTGTACCTTTGACAATCTAAAATACTGATGAATCTTTGAGCATCAAGCCGCGTATCGATTATGCGCTCCAAGAGTTCGAACGTTGGCGCGCGTTCCAGACGCCCGAAATGGATACCGCCTTGGAACGCGCGCCAAATTCTTCGTCGGAACGCTCAAACGTGGAGCGGGCCGTTTCATCTGGTGTCGGTTTTTTATCGCGTATCAAAGTAGTCAAGTTTTGGCGCGCGCGCCAGTTGGGACGGTTGTTTTCATCATTCGTGTGTTCGTTGCGTTCCGAGCTATGGATAACCATAGTTGCCGTAAATTGATAAAATTATATGGTTCAAAATAACTGCTGTGGAATAGCAAAAGTAGTTTTTATCATAATACAGCGCTCAGAGAAGATGCATGGAACTATGAAAGCGACAGCTTTTCGTACACGACCGACATCCATGTTGAACGGTCAAACACTGTAAAGACTGCCGCGCGCGCCAGGCGCGCTTAGTTGATACACTTCTAACATTTAAAACGCGTTCCGCGGAACGGTCGGTGCGGTCATTCATGGCGGAGTAGCAGGGGCGCGTAATCGATACGCGGCTTCATTCTCAAGGTCTTTAACGAGACAGTGAAACTCGCCCAAGTGAGACTCTTTTATTATTCACCGGATGAACCCAATATCTTCTCTATCTTTCTTTTTTTAGATGAGTTGCCAGCACCAAAAATTCAATATCTTCTTCATAATCTGAATCAGAGGCGGATGATTCATGGAAAAACATTGGGAACGTATGAACGAAAGCTACTACTCTATTGATTCAAAATATCGTTAGAGGGCGTCAGAACACGACTTATATATGTGAAAGCTAGCCATCACGTCAGAGCCCGGCTTGACACAACACGTCAGACAATTATAAACCCGGCTTTACCTGTTTTTGATTTATGAGCATTTGCTGCGAGCGTGAGTAAGGCTCTGTATCTCACTTTAACTCTGTTTAGTTCTTGCAATTTACGAGCGCCCCTGAATTGTACTTGTATTTAGAAGTGTACATGAACTTTGTGTGCGTGTCTGACTGGGCTTCCAGTTATGAGCGAGTGTCCGCTTAAATACCATTATTTTCTTGATAACTATTTCCCAAAACCATGTAATTTAATATCAATAATATTATGTATAAATAATTTGTCACTTTCCTTTATTTAATGCTAATGGTTCTATAATTACGTATATAGGTACGTTTTTACTACAAGTAAAAGGCCACAAGCGCTCATGATTAGCAAGAAGTATACAATTATTGACGGTGTTGTGGTGTGTGGTGGGCAGCTGTCGCAGCCGGCGATCGGCGACCACGAGCGGCACATGCAGTTCGTGGTGCGCGAGCGCGCGCGCGGGCTCGCTGCCGGCAGGGCGCGCGCGCGGCGCGCTGCTGGCCGAGCTGGCGCGCGACCTGCGCGCGCTGCGCGACTCGCACGACCACTACAAGTTCGGTACGTGCGCACACACGCTCACATGCAGCTCGTGGTGCGCGAGCGCGCGCGCGGGCTCAAGCTGCCGGCCGGGCGCGCTGCTGGCCGAGCTGGCGCGCGACCTGCGCGCGCTGCGCGACTCGCACGACCACTACAAGTTCGGTACGTGCGCACACACGCACACACGTACACAACACACATGCAGCTCGTGGTGCGCGACATGCGCGCGGGCTCGCTGCCGGCCGGGCGCGCTGCTGGCCGAGCTGGCGCGCGACCTGCGCGCGCTGCGCGACTCGCACGACCACTACAAGTTCGGTACGTGCGCACACACGCACACATGCAGCTCGTGGTGCGCGAGCGCGCTCTGGGCCTTAAGCTGCCGACCGAGCATGCGCGGGACAGTATTTCATGCCGGCACACCGTTTGCAATTTTATAAGGAGCAGGTTCGGCTTCACAAGGTATACTGATCTCGTCTCTGGGCTGGGGCACCCTAGTGCCAGCTCCTTCTACTTGACCACACCCAGCAAAGAGCGGTTCAAATAGTCGACGGCCGAGTTCTTTGTGATCGGCTCAATTCACTGGCGCTGCGAAGAGATTTTGCAACCCTTTGCATTTTCTATTGCATTAAATCCAGCCGCCAAATTTCACCAACGCATATTGCGACCAAACTCAGGTTACCATCCATATGCTCGGAGGTCCATCATTATGCGATTTATTAGTTTTCTTTTTCGCGTGACTTCTTTGTGGAATCGTTTAGCGACTTCCGGATCGATACGGCTTAGGGATCTTCAAAAAATGAGCTTACTCATTTTTAAAAGGCGGATATCGCACCTGCAATTCTCCTGGTGCTGCATTTGTTCGTGGGCGGCGGTCGACATTTAACATCATAATATGAGTCTCATGCACTTATGTCCCTCTTCTATAAAAAAGTTGACGCATTCTTGCAGCAATTATTGTAAAAAGTATGTGTAAGCGGTTTTTTATACGTAGTAGAGCCATGCTGCAGCTATATAATGGTTTTAGTATGAATGGGTCGGCTTGACCGGGATAGGACCATGTTCTCACAGAACCACTAGCAGCGTAAAATAGCAGCTTAATGCTGCCGTGTTTCGTCGTATGGTGAGTGTAGAGAACCGGACACTTTTTACTGGAAACAAGGCATTTTGTCTTAGTCCTCAGGGGTGACAACGCATCTACATTTTGATTATTAATCGACGATAAATGTAGAAGTCTATGGGCCACAGCATCCACTAACCATCAGGTGGACTGTGTGCTCGTTTGGCATCCATATTCTATAAAAAATAGTTTGATGGTGTGATGATGTAAGTGAGTGACGAGTTTTGTGTGCGTGCGCAGAGCAAATGGCGGAGAGCGTGTGCGCGGGTGTGGCGGGTGGGGCGGGCGGCAAGCGGCTGTCGGAGGCGCTGGCGCGACAAGCATCAGCAGCACCGGCCCTCGCTCATCTCCATGCTGGTGGGGCGCGCCGGGCTGCCGCGCACACCCGACCACCCCGCCGCGCCGCTCGCCGCGCAGCGAGGTACGCCACGCACCACGCACCACGCGCTGCCATACACCGCCTTACTCATTCATTCGTTCGTTCATCCATTCATTTATTAATTTTTCGAAGTTTACTCATTAAGGCCAGTTTGGACAAAATTCGTATTGTAGACACGATTTTGACGCTACACTAAATCTAACATACCTTTTGACAGCTATCATATTTATTGGACTAGGCATTGCAACTGATAAATCGGTACCCACAATATTCGATTCGTGTGGTTGGCGTTCAGGTTCAGCCATGTTTGATAAAAAAAAATATTTGTCAATTATTTTGTATCGGAAGCCAATTATTTTTCAAATGGTTCTCAATGACTATACGATTGTACAAGCCGGCATCTTCTAAACTTATTCCTAACTTGCGCACATTGGGAATCACAGAAACTATAAAAAAATTAGGACTCGTTTAATTTATGATTTATTTATGCAACTCTAAAAATAAAAAAAATTATAAACCGCATTAGCATGAATTTGAATCATCCAAACAACGGTTAAGGTGCATAACGTAATATTATCATTGAAACAACGTTAAGCATAAAAGTTGATTATGGTTAATTTCACCGCCATCTATGGTAAATACTGGAAGATTAATTCGAGCGCATGTTCGGCGCGACTATATTTCTCACTGTTCTATTCTCTCCTTACTATTCAACAATGCATCTCAATTGGTTGTAAAAAACATTGATCATTTCCATTCATCAACATTACCAAGTTCTCGATTCAAATCAATATGTACAACTGCAAATCACTCGAATATCACATTGTGGATGCCCGTAAACCAATTCGAAAGCACAACCGATTCACAATTTCACACTGCTTATTAATAAGTCGCAATTTAGCCTGTGTAATTGTAACTAACTTGGAAACTTTGGAAAAGGAAGTAAGTGATGATTAAGCCTTAGATAGTAAATCGCACTGTCTAAGCATAACAAAAACCTTTAAATTAAACTAGTTTTTACAGATTTTATCGCGTGTATTAACTTATTTTATATTCCCGACGTTTCGAGCACTTTACAGCACCCATGGTCACGGGGGAGACTGATCTCCATCTACTCGATTCACGTCTTTTTAACTTTTGGTATATTTTAAACGGTTAGCAATTGGGAATAATGGTAAAACCTAGGTAGAAGGTGGTGGGACTCCTTTTCTACTACTCCTTCTGTGCTTTGTGGAGTCCGTCTGGGTCCGTAGAAGTGCTTGCACTGGCTGTGCGTCCAGTCTGAAGGGTATAGAGAGCTAGTATAATTACAAGTTGTAAGGCATTCTGCCATAGTACTCAGTGGTAACCTTCCTTAATGTTGGCTGCAGGCGTCTATGGACTGCAGTAGCCACTTCAAATTCATTCATTCTATGGCAAATTACCCCTACGAGGCAATCTATGTAGGACGCCTATATTCAGCAGTGTATGGATGCTGTAAAGTGCTCGAAACGTCGGGAATATAAAATAAGTTAATATACGCGATAAAATCCGTAAAAACTAGTTTTATTTAAATGTATAGTGTTCGCGTAAATATAATAAAATATATAAATATCAACTAAAACCTATTCACTCTTTGCTTTGAAGACGCCCAGATTCTCGTCATCATCATCATCATCACAGCCCACAAGTCCGCTGCTGAACATAGGCTTCCCCCAACGAATGCCTCAAAGCACGGTCCTGAGCCACCTGCATCTCTTACCAGGTCGTCACTCAATCTAGTGAGGGGGGAAGAACTATTGTAATGCGTGTGTATTGTGCGGAATACTACAACCTTCAAAAGCCTTAAGGTATTGTAATTAGCTAACGCCTTAGTCGCCTTTTACGACACCCACAGAATGAAATAAAGTAATGGATTCCCTTTTGCTGCCACTACACGGCAAAAAAAATCACTTATTAAGAATAATACTTATTGTTACAAACTGTTGATAGATTCTGTGCGGAAAGAGAGCCGTCACGCCGCTGCAGACCGAGCATGAAGTCGAGCATAATTGCATTAGAAAGAATGAGTGTATGGTTTTAGACGGTGCGAGTCCGACATAATCCTTCTTTACCCTCGGCAGGTACGCGTACGCATTTAACCCTTAAAAAAGCAAGAAATAGTGCCACAATATGTCCCTTGTGCGGTTGACAGCCTTCGATTATTAGGAAGTTGGTAGTAGGATCCATATTGTATGATCGAGAAATGCAATTATCTTTCGACTGCACTTTTTGACATTTATAAACGTTTTACACACAGAATCGCTTTCGAGCAGCTCCACTACGAGCCAGCAGATACCGGCCTACGACTTGCCGAGCAACAACAGTGGCCGTCAGAGCGACAACAGCAACAATAACGCCAGTAGCGTTAATTCACAAATAGGTAATTTAGAATTAGACACATAAACAAACAGGTCGATATTATAAATTTCCTCTTTACATAATCTGTAATCTCTTCTTTCTTTTTATGTTTTTATTTAACTTCGGTTAAAGCTAAAAAGTCTACAATTTGATTCTAGTGTACTATTAGCGGACTATTAGCTTTGTATATATATATGAGCTTCGGTAATAACTATAACTTGTTGATCGAAAAAGCCAAGAATTTATGTCGGTACGTCACCATAAACATTTTCATTTATATTTACAGGCGTATCGAATAACTACTGCAATGAACAGAAACAGCCAGCTAACACACCGTCATACGCAAACACACAGACTAAACTGCGCTTCGGGTCATCTGTTGAGTTTAAACTTACTTCAGGTAAGCACAAAATATCTTTGTACGAATTTGTTTTTTTTAGAATTCTAGAATACATAAATAACTTTATTAAAATCGGGTAAACTCGGGGACACACACACATTTGCTTAGTATTATTTTTAGGAAGTATTGGCAATTCATATCCGCAATATTTATTTTATGATGACTTCATATTATCTACGCGTAATTATTGGGTAACAAAATCATCTCAATATTGCCCTTCCTACTTTTGAGCTCAGCCGCAGTCTAGTAGAAAATAAGAGACACATAATATGTGGATTTCTCGTTAGCAGTTCAGTTCAGTAGGAGCGTATGTTATTGGGCGTTGTTGTACTGTACTGTTTTTTTTTATCTAATAACTAATAATCTTTTTTTAAATTTGCAAAGATATTTTTTTTTTTTAAGAATCCGTTTAGTTCTATATCTATTTCTAAATATAACCGAATATTATCAACGAAATTTTGTTTTATTATCATCATCCTCCTTATTAACAGCCATTTTAAATCCACTGCTGGACATCGGTCTTTTCCGGCGCCAGCAAGCAAGTAATGCTACTTAAAAAAAATCCGCATACTCACTACTTCACTACTAATTTTGCCCATTCGCGTTTTTGGATGGATATTTCACCAACAGTCGGTCGCCCAAGACAGGTTCCTTTGTAGAGCAGAGCGGGTGTGTTTGTTGTGCAGCGTTCTGGTTGACTTCCTCATTCTTTCATTTCATTTCATTCAATAAATTTATTCCCCTTACCCCCTTATTTTTAATTATCTCATCTCATGCATTCTCAGATCACATGACTTTAATACAAAGTTTCGTCCTGCACTAATCATATTAAACAAGGACATTACCTTAGGAGAGACTGCAATGACGCCGTTGTCGCCACTATCGCCATGCGACGTGTCATTCGACGAGGGCGATGAGCAGCGCCCGCGTTTACAACGTTCGCACGGACCTTCCAAGAAGACATTCAAGTTCCGACGCAGCCGACATGCTACTAAACCTGATGTATGTATAGCCAGCTCTTGAAAACGCTCTACAGATCCTGCCATCAAAATCAACCAGGATTTTAACATGTCCGTGTTTTCACCTTTTTAAGGGTACCTAGTTTATTTTACATTTTTTTAACATTGATACATTCAACCTAAATAACTCGTTAAGTGAGCAGCGAAATAGTCCTCTTAATTTTTTTGTGTGCACTACATTATCGTTGAGAGTAGGTAACGAAAACCCAACAACAAGGGCAAATATATTGCCAAAGCTTATATTATCACAGGCATTCATAATCTTTGTTGAAATATTATGTGCCTGTTAAAGGTATTTCTATACTGACATTAGATTGTACTGTAAAGTTATAGCGTGTTATAATACGTCCCATTGCTGGTCACAGGCCTTCTCTCAAAGGGCTTCTTCTTAAACGGTTACTGGAAATACAATTAAGTTTTATTACTAAAAAGTCAAAATGAAAGTCTTTGGTTTGTACTATGCGCCGAAGGTAAAAATAGAATGGCTTGCTGGAAACTTTGCTCTGAAAACATCATTTTGCGCCGCCATTTTGTTTTACGAATGTGTTGGCTCGACCGGGTAAGGACCACGCTCTCACAGAATACCATAAAATAGCAGCGTAATGCTGCTGTGATACCAGAATACCAACGTAAAATAACAGCGTATGGTAAGCGTCGAGAAGCGGATACCCTTTTTACTGGAAACGAGGCATACCATCTTAGTTGCCTTAAACATTATTTTTGTCTTGTCCATGTTCATCTTGAGACCTATCCGTTGGGAGACACTATTGAGGTCATTGAGCGTAGTGCTTAGGTCCTCCAGCGATTCTGCCATAAGGACTATATCGTCGGAAAATCGAAGGTGAGTGATGTACTCGCCATTGACGTTAATACCGTATCCTTTCCAGTCCAGTAGCTTGAAAACGTCTTCCAATGCATCGGTGAAGAGTTTCGGGAATATTACGTCACCCCGTCTTACACCTCTCTGCAGTTGGATAGCTTTCGTACTCTGGTTCTCTACTCGGATAGCCATCGTAGCCCTACTGTACAAACACTTCAGCACCTTGATATACCGACAATCCACTTGGCACCGCTGAAGGGACTGCAGCACCGCCCAAATTTCGACGGAATCAAAGGCTTTCTCATAGTCCACATACGCAAGGCAAATTGGCAGATTGTACTCTTCGGTCTTTTGTACAATTTGCCGAAGGGTATGTATGTGGTCTATGGTGCTAAAGCCTTTTCGGAAACCGGCTTGTTCGGGAGGCTGGAAGTCGTCGAGTCTGCATGTCGAGTCTGCATGTCTGCATGCAGACGATTCGTAATGACTCTCGAAAATAGCACGTAGACGCGGCTCAGAAGGAAAATCGGTCTGTAGTTCTTCAAGAGAGCGTTGTCGCCTTTCTTGAAGAACAAGACCACTGCACTTCTGCTCCACGCCTCCGGTGTAATGCCACCATGGAGGACGGAATTAAAGAGCTTCTGAAGGACTTCAAGTACCGGTTTTCCACCCGCTTTCAGAAGCTCCGCTGTAATTCCATCCTCGTCTGGGGCCTTGCCGTTTTTAAGGTGCTGGAGAGCCATTCTAATCTCGCTCAGACTGACGTCCGGGATATCATCGGAATAGTGTCGGATAAGACTTGCTCTTGGATCGTTACTCACACTTGCGTTGCCCATAGAACCTCTCAATCTCACTCAAAATCTCCCGGAAACGATGCTGCCACATTCGGTCTTCAGCTTTGACAGTTGGCTCTTTCTGGCAGACAGATCTCTGGCAAAGACTTTGGAGCCCTGGTTCCGCTCGATCGCTTCTTCAATACGAGCTGTATTGAAGTTGCGCAAGTTCCGCCTCATGCATTTGGAGATCTGTCTGTTCAGTTGCCTGTATGCTGTCAAATCTGCTGAAGACTGCAGCTTCATCTCCCGTCTAACAAACATGAAATTAAGAGTGTGATCGGAGAGTTTTTGTGTTCTTCTGCGACGTGTCTTACAGAACTTAGCTCCGACCGCATGGACAGTTTCCACAAGCTTGTCATTCATATCGTCCACCTCATTGCAATCTTCTAGGCACTGAAAACGATTTTGTAACTCGAGCTGAAAATTTCGGGACTTTGGATTAGAGCACGAGGGGGACGGAGCGTTGACTTCTTTAGACGTGACTCTCCAACTTAACGTTTAGGTTCAGTGTGCCTCTCACCATTCGGTGATCGCTGCCGGTTTTCACCCTCGCGATCACTAAGACATCACTGAACAGTTGTCGTCTGGTTGTCATAATGAAGTCAATCTCATCAAGAATATCAAATGAAAAAAAAGAATTTGTCGAACTGTCGGGGCTCGACCAGGTCTACTTTCTGTGGGCCCCTTTTGGAAGAAAGAGTTCATCATAAAGAGTCCCTCTTTCTCCATAAAGTCGGCCAACTGCTGGCCCCTTCGGTTCCGTTGCCCTATTCCAAATTTGCCTACTTTCAGCTCACCGTTCTCTCTTGTGCCTAGTTTTGCGTTGAAGTCTCCCATTAACACCGTACAGTGGGTTTTGGAGGAATGCATGGCTCTAGAGATATCCTCATATATTTCCTCCACCTCCTCATCGGGATATGCCGAGGTTGGTGCGTAAACCTGTATGACCTTCAGCGAATACCGTTTGGTGATTCTGAGTATAAGGTACGCAACCCTCGTCGACACACTCTCAATCTTTACAACGTTGTTAACGTGGATATATCTACGGATAAATCCGACACCTCCTTGGGACAGATGGTCGCCCTCCCGGTGATAAAACAAGTGGCCGGATTCGAGGATTACCGTGTCCTCCCCCTCTCTTCGGACCTTGGATAATCCTATAATATTCCAGCGCCAACTTGTCCATCTCTTCTTCCAGCTCCAGGATCTTCTTCGTCAGTCTTCAGGGTGCGTACGTTATATTATGTTGCCAGGTCGAGTCGTCTTAGGTGGCAACCGAACCTCCACCGGAGATTCTTAGCACCCCCTACCCCGCCATTACCATGGTCGGCACCGTAGCCAAGAATAGCGGGGCCACCGGGGACTGGGGGCCGTTTATTTGTGTCGTTGCTCATGGGGGGTATATTGCCATAGTTGCCACGCTTGGCGAGCGGTTTGGCAACCGCATTTTTTTATTGTTTTTTGCTTTTATCAGAAAGATGCTGCTGCCCATCTTCTGTATCAGTTTCCCTTTGTCGCCTCTTACGACACCCACGGGAAGATATGGGGTAGTTGGTATTCTTACCCACCACTATACGGGGGACTTATTATCAGGTGGACTGTTAACTCGTTTGTCACTATAATTCTACAAAAAAATATTTGAAGGAGGATACAACCAAAAGCGCTCATAACAAAAAATTTATAACAGTTGAAATGGAATAGATATCAAGTAAACGAACTTTTAGTTTTATTTTTGCTTATCCTATGTAGGAATTGCAGGCTTTAATTGTTCCCTCTCTCATCCATAATCGAAGAACCGGAATTCTGACTGTCTCCACTTCTTTATTGTATATATACCTTATTGTATATATATATATTATATTAAAATCTTACGGTATGCTTCGTTGCTTGTAATGCGTGCGATAAAGGAGTGGAATAAATTGTCATGTGGGTGTTATGAAAGCAAGGTTAATTTAGGCTTTTGTTAAGCTAAATTGGTACGGCTACATCATCACTTACCATCCGGTGGGATAGTTACTAGTCAAGTACTGACTCATATAACTGTCTGAATAACGCACATGAGTTGACTCGCAATGCGAAGCAAAATGTCAGTTTGACTATCTGACACTTATTATGAGCTCATACAATTTCCATCTAACTTGCTCATAACTATCGGTGACATTATAATTCATTCATTCCGCACCACGCTAGCAAATACGAAATATTAGTTTGTGTTATGGTGGTATGTTAAAAGTTACGGCTATTGGTATGTAGCTTTGAAAAACTCATCGCCTTTGACTAGCGAGTTCTGAGCACAGCGCTAATAATTTTGCATCACAAGCAGCATTATTCTTCATAACACTAATAGAACATTCGTTGATAATTTAATTGCAGACAGTTCTGTTCGACAGGGGTACCACGCGCGGCTGGAGTCGGACGAGTGCTCGTCCCCGGGCGCAGAGTACACGGGGGGCACGTGGGGTGCATGGGGCACGGGGGGAACGGGAAGCGCTGGTGTCGCGGGGGGCGCGGGGGGCGCGGAATGCAGCCCGCAGCAGCGAGCGCGCGCCCCCCTGTTGCAGCCCCCCGCATCCACGCCGCTTCCCGACACCTCGTACGACAGCGAGATCTCGCAGACCTCCTCCACCTCCGGATACAGGCTAGCATTACCTCACACCTCTCACTAACTAATAACACTTCCCCCTCATGTGCGTTTGTGTGTGGATGTCGTTACATTCACGTGCAACGAAATTTTTACACGTCCTCGAAATACGTTTAAAGGAACGATAAAGCTTGAGTTGAGAAATAATTTTATCAGGTTGGTGTTCGCTATAGGAGAGATTTGTACACAACATTCACAGAATAAAAATAATATCACTAACCAAACTCATCATATTTATGTTATATTAAAATTATAATCCTATAATAGCTATCGAAATATTTAAACATTTATATGTCGGAGATTCAAGAGAGGATCCCAATTTTGATCTCGGAAATACATCAGGATAGCATTAATTGTTAAAAATAATAGAAGTGTGAGAGCGGATGTTCAACTTGCTCTCTTGCTTACGCAATTAATAATTATCAGTAATAAGACAACGTAACGCACTATACATTCAGTATAGAGTAATTACAGTTCGACCATACCGTAACACTTCCCCGCCACGGTCAAACACCAGTATAACGTGAGGTACGTAATTACATAATAACACCAAAATATGCAAACCAACAGCAACACTACTTATCTCAGTGTAACACAGGGCAGCATTTCAGCAACACCATCCTCTTTGCCTGCACCAGAAGAATCACTAAAATGAACAGAACCACAACACTGTCTTAGTTATCAACACTGTATTAATAATAATCTTAGTACTCGTAGCATGACTTCACTCGTAGAACGGCTCAAGCGGAATCTCTCGCGCACGGCGCCTACAGTGAACTTTATACTACACCAACAAGTGGGGGTTTCTCGATATACCCTCAATTCCACCTCGTTACCATCGATATGACGTTCCGCTAGAGTGACGCAACCTCTCGCTCACTCGATTCAACTGGTATTTTGTAGACGCTCCGACACGGCCATCCTGCTTGCACACGTCCTCGTGTGTTATCCTGCAATCAAACATTTAACCGAAAGTGTTTGTTCAACTCTGCCAATTCTGACCACATTCGCACGTGTACATTGTTCTCTAAGGCCGGCCACATACATACGGAATTCCGTTTCGGGATTCCGTTTCGATATTCCGATTCGAGATTCCGAACGCAGCAAGTCCATATAAAATCTATGACTCGCCACACACCTACGGTATTTTTCCGTACGGAATTTTCTCCGATTCGAGATTCCGTATGACCGCCTGTGCGTTCGGAATCCCGAACGCACAGGCGTGTCTTCCATAGATTTTGTACGAGTCGCAACACACATACGTAAATTCCGTACAGAATGCGCTCAGTGTTCGTCGCACGACCGAAGCAAGTAGGTGTGTTTATGTATGTTTTTACATTTAATCTTAAAGGTGTGTAGCTTTTCGTAACCTTTCATCTTATTTTATTTAATAATTCGTCGAAAGAGTTTACAGACATCCATATTTAAGACATATCTCTGGATAGATAGATCTTTTTACATAATATTGACTATATTGCAAGCTTAGGGTGATAAGGGGATGCACCCAGTAACAATCATACAGCAACAATGGAAACGCAATCAGAAAATCGTCGTCATTATTCGCTGCCAGAATGTCTAGACTCAATGGCTAACCTGTCTCAACAGACCCTTGTTATTCCGAACGGAAATAAACGTATGTGTGTGATGTGTTCACGGAATTCCGTTTCGATATTCCGATTCGGAATTCCGTATGTATGTGGCCGGCCTAACTCAACATTTAAAAAAAAATCAATCTTCATTTATTATGTCAACAGTCCTTACTACTTGCAGAGTAATCGACAAATAACTTCTAAGTTTAATCATTAAAATCTAGTTTCATATCTTTACGTTTTTAAACAGCTGTAACCAACATTTTAAAATCATAGGAAACAATTAAAAACTAACGATAATAATAAACCAGAGCCATGTATGGTACATGCATCACTAATTTCATAATCAATATCGCAATTAACACAACCAAAACAAACAAGCTTCTGGAACATCACGAGTAAACTCCTCTAACGCCACGGCCCTCTTGGCCGAACAGCAATCACAGTTGCATTCTCATACGTGCATCCACCAACGGATCACCGTGTGTATCACCCGCTGACTACACACTACGGTTTTTACGGTTTTACGGTTTTCTACGGTTTAATTACAGTTCGACCATACCGTAACACGTCTTCGCCACGATCACACACCAGTGTAACGTAATTACATGATAACACCAAAGTATGCAAACCAACAGCAACACTATTTATCTCAGTGTAACACAGGGCAGCCTCTCAGCAACACCATCCTCCTTGCCTGCACTAGAAGAATCACTAAAATGAACAGAACCACAACACTGTCTTAGTTATCAACACTGTATTAATAATAATCTTAGTACTCGTAGCATGACTTCACTCGTAGAATGACTCAAGCGGAATCTCTCGCCCATGGCGCCTACAGTAAACTTTATACTACACCAACAAGTGGGGGTTTCCCGATATACCCTCAATTCCACCTCGTTACCATCGATATGACGTTCCGCTAGAGTGACGCAACCTCTCGCTCACTCGATTCAACTGGTATTTTGTAGACGCTCCGACATATATATTATTGCCTTGTGACTAAAAGCGTTATTCATAGTATATTACAAAACATACAAGGCTACTGCTGAACATGAGCCTCTCCCACTATAGGGTGGATTAATCTTAATCGCCACGTTTCGCAGGCGAATTGGCGATCACAGTAACAAATGTCTCGCATTTTTAACATAAAAAAGTTTTCTAATTTCACAATAAAAGCAACTATTTTTCGAATAAAATATGGTCTAAATCATATATTCCTAGTGGTTTCCGCGGAACCTAAGGCTTCCGTGAAAAAATCGCCAGGGTTCGCGTAAGTAATATTTTTGCTTGTTAAATAATTTCACACATTGTTTCAAATATTATTTTGAATTGGTGCGATATGTGTGATGAAAAGAACTCATTAAAGTTATATATATAAGTAGGTAGTTAGCGAGAAAAATCTTTAATATTTCAATTGCACTGTCTATGGATATGTAATCATTTGATGTGGGGTTCCATAAAATAAAAGGGATTTGGTGAGTGTTCCATTACTTTAAAAGCTTGGGAACTCCTGGTTTAATGTCTGGCATTTCTCTCTATCTGTTCGGAAGTTTCATCACAATCGATTTAACCATGTCGAAGATTAGCCGGAACAAACAGACAGATAAAGTTTTTAATAATTTAAAATTAAAAAAATTGTACAACTGACTTCAATATAAATTATTAAGAATAACTCAAAAACCTTGGTCAGACCTTGATCAAATTTATATGGGACCACATGAGAAGCACCAGCTTTCAAATAAAAAAAGAATCATCGAAATCGGTTCACCCAGAAAAAAGTTATGAGGTAACACAAATAAGAAAAACATACAAACTAGGTAAGAACCTGTATGTCAGGATTCAGCATATCAATAGATATCTCAAAAACATGCAAATAACTCCCTAAGTTTACCGACAAACACTTTAATTTTATTTATATATATGTTACCGTTACCATTATAACCTATCAAAACTCCATTGCTAAACCTTTTTGTTGCCATGCTTTGCAACCGCAGTTTTTTATTTTTTATTTATTATGAAGACGCTGCTGCTCCTTCTGCCGCCTTTTACGATACCCACGGAACGATATGAAGTAGTAGATATTCTTATACCATCACTACAAGGTCACTACACAGTCACTACACCTTCACTACACAGTCACTACACGGTCACTACACTATCACCACACTATCACTGCAGTATCAATACACGATCACTACATTATCACTACAGTGTAACTACACGGTGTATATGTGCGTATAGAAGATAAAATATTAGCGTATGTGCAGGGAAAGCTACAGCCTGCAGGCGTCGATGTCGGAGTCGCCGGGCGGGTCGGTGCGCGCGGCGCTGGCGTCCCCCGAGGCGCCGTCGCAGCGCACCGGCTCGGCCACGCCGCACGCCAGCCCCGACGGTAATCGACCCTTCGTATGTACCCACGTCACATGTACCGCCGCCTCCGCCTGCGTGCCCGCTGCCATCTCTCCTCTACTCTCTCTATCTGTCTCTTACTGTCAACTGTCTCACTTACACCTCCACTGTGAGTACGTCATTCTTCCATTATTTTGCATGGCGCTTTGATTTTAAATGTCTCGTTAACAGAAAATTGTATTTTCCATGAGGAATGCGAATAGGTATAAATATTTTAAAAAAAAGCCCCGCTGAGTTTCTCGCTTGTTCTTCCCAGGACATCAATCTTTTTTCCGAACCAGTGGTAACTTAAACAAATAGTGACTGTCAATAAGTATTATATATAATCTAGCTCCTTGTCAATGTAACAAAATTACTTTTTAGCCGACTTCAAAAAAGGGGTTTTCAATTCGTCTCTGTTCTCTTTTTTTTATATGTATGTTATGTTACGCGATGTCTTCGTCAACTTTGTACCGATTTAAATTATTATTTTTTTATTTAATAGTTATACTTCAGAGGTGTACATACATTTTGAAAAAAAAACCACCTAGATAAAAAATAGAGAATAAATTTTTAATATACCAATTTAGACGACATTCTAGTTGTTACTTTCAGATTATATATTCCTTAAACGTAGGTCACACACTCAGCTTGTCATCAGTTCAGTCCATCAATCTCGTCAGACTGACGGCAAACTTATGGTCTAATCGACGGCCAACTGATAGATTTTGAATATTTTGATAATTTTTGTCAGACTCGGTTGCATTGATGACAGACTGACTGGTTTATTAGTCTCACATCAGTCAACGATTGGACGACTATGTAGTCGCACGAAGACCCTACGTCCCCTTATGTTATTTATTTATGCAGATGTTTCAAACCTCTCACTTTCAAAACAATACTTTTTACCGTTCTGTATACTTACAAGTCTAGATAACGACAAGTTAACAATGTCATGCTTAGGTGGACGTGCCGTCAAAAATCTCCTCCGTTAATTTTCTATAAAATGATCGACTAGCACAACCTAAACCTAATTTATTAATCGCCCCATTTCGTCCCATAGACAGACCGATATTAGACTGGCAGACAGACGGTAGTTCTTCTGACCACTCTGGGCGAAACCATTCAGGTTGTACCGCCTTGAGCTCCTAGTATATTTCCAAATCTGCTTTCCCCCAGCAGCGATTCACTTTTGCTTCAGGTCGTCTATGCTTTCCGTCAGTTATTACAAAATATCCTACTGGAACAAACTGACATTTGTCCCGGCAAACGTCATACTTGGTCTGTCATTGGCCGACCTCAAGCTTATCAGTTTGTCGATGTGGGCTCTTGCCCTGCGACACGGTCCTATTCTTTATTTTCCAGTCTAGGCAACTTTGCCTCGTATCGAGTTGGTTTCGCAAAAGTACCGCCTAGTTTTCAAGTAGAAAGTCCCAGCTGGTTTCTTAGTAGGCCATCAGTATTTTGTTTCAGAGCCCTCATGACATTCCGAATCCATTTGCTTAGATATGCATAAAAGGAAGTCGCAGTCCATTTTTAAGAGGTATACTAGGCTTTTTCAAAACCGCTTCCTCCAATGTATTCATGGGCGACTAAGGTCGTGTTCCGATATGCACTGCGAGCACTGCTCAGTGCTCTCACTGGTAAAAGTTCGTTCCGTTATGAACTGCTAGAATACTGCCGCAGTACCCTAGGGAAATATATGACGTCATAAATCGCCGTCATTTTTGTACTGTGAGCACTGGCGCTTTCGAGGTAAGGTGCTCTCAGTACTTTGATCACGTGATCAAAAATCATAACAGCGCCTAGAGATTTAACAGCTTCCACGAATGATTGTTATTATTATTAATTAATATTGTTATTCAAATAAACTCGGATATTAAGTTTTAAAAGCAACAACATTCAAATAATAATTTTTCTTGTTGAACAGAAAACGTGTACATGATAAATATTTTTTTGAAAACAGTGTCGAAAAATAGGGATGACAGTATACGGAATGCGTTCCGTTGTAAACAGTATAGCAAACTAAAAAGGTACGGCTTCACAGTACACTGAATTGATGTCACACCTTACAGTAGTCACAGTGTATATCGGAACATACCCTAAATCTACCAAGTCATGACTTGTGCTGTCGTCATAATTAGTAAGTCATGATGAAAAACAAGAAATACTTAATGATATCAGGAACACGTTCTAAAAATGTAAAATGTTTTTTTTTTTTAACTTTCAATGATGAGTAAAGTTTTGTTAAAAAGATTTAAATTAATAATGAGATTCCACAAACCACTTTTAGCAAGTTAATTTACGTTACGTTTTCTTAGTTTTCCGTATATAATCTTCAGTGGCCTGCAATATACATATCATCCCCATACCCACTACATACATATCATCATGTGGAGCTGAAATGAACTATTTTGGCTCTCTTAACATATTAAATACTGGAACATAATAGTGGGTACACTGCTGCTGGGCGGCAGAAATTGATATGAGATTGCCACTAGTTCGGACAGACAATAAGACAGAAAAGGAGCTGAAGAAGCTGAACTTTTAGTCTTTGGTCTATAAATAATAGTATTCAAATCTTTCTTTCCCATTTCTACTTTACTTTTCTATAGTACTATCGTTAATATCGATAGTGCAAACCATCGCTAGTATGCAACCACTATTTTTCCGACTTCTTTCTTGGCGTTTGCTTTTGTGTGAAATATCTTTTATTAGAATACGATACAATTACAAATAATGGTCAATTTTCGTTTACAGCATCTTTAAGTTGCGAATCCGGGACGTCGTCGGCCGAACGTACAGCATTGTTGGGCGCTGCCAGTCAGCGCTCACTTTTGTTAAGCAGCGAACTACGCGATGAAGATACACTGTTATAAATCAAAATTGTTTGATAATATAAAATTGATGTTTTTTTTATTATGTTATATCTGAAAAAAATGGAATTGGTTGTTAGACGTGTGGATTTTAGATGTGATACCAGTTAGAATAAAAAACTAAAATTAAAATTGTTTTATTATTTTACACTATTATATTTACCATATCGGGTAGATTATAAAGTGACCGACGCGGCGTCCGTATTAAGGAACTTTAAAGCACTTGCATAGTAAAATGATCTTGGTAAATTTTAGTTTGCTTTTGTATGTCTGTAGTAATTGTGTAAAAATCGATAAATAATTATTGTTATTTAATAAAAGTATGATTCATGCAAGATATCTCTTTTCTAGTAGTTACCTGGAGATGTTTGATATGTCACATGTGAAAAACACAGATATGTACAAGAACACTCATACACACTATTACTCTTTAGTCGAGAGAACTAATTAGTCTTTTGATAGGTTGATAAATCAAAATTTTAAGTTCATTCAGTTTTGTCTTTAGGATTCCATAACATAAAAAAATGCTTAAGTAATTAGTAAAAATATTTTAAAAGATTGTAAATTTTAAAGTTACAACCTTTACATGTTAGAGGACTGCACAATGCATATCATTGAATTTTTTTTTTTTTAGACATGCAGGTTTCCTAGCGACATTTTCCTCCAATGCTAAACATATAGTAAATCAGCATATACAAAATTGCAATTAACAATTTCATTGGTGCTGGCAAGTATCGAACTTGGGTTCTCACATACTGAGAAATTTACAGTGAGTCCTTAGCCCCCTGCCTCCACTGCTCTATACGCATTATACATATTGTAACTAACCATGAAATGCTTCTGCTACAAACAAAGGGAACTGCAGAAAAAGTACAAGAAAAAATACTTATAAATATCAAAACATTTCAATTTATTAAGGTTCTTTACAAAACAAAAAGGGTTGTATTGCCATTTGAATCTCATGATCTAATGGTATCTCATGAATAAACTTTGAGAATGTAATTACAATTTTATACAAACTTCTTTTCACAGATGATATAAGAGCAGATCTAAGTCTTAAAGCAAATCCATCATTCACAAAATGCTTTCGAGGTACAAGACCAGGTTTAATCAACTTATCCAGTTTTTGTTTTAAATTAATTAAGGCTGTTATAACCACTGGCAAATCACTTTGTACAATACCATACTTATCTTCTTTTAATGAAGCTGCTGCAATTGTGGCCAAGCCTTCACAAGTCCAAATGAGTGGTTGTGACTGAATTAATAAAAATTTTAATCTTGTGTCTGTAAGCTCACCAAAGAAATAACTTATACCTGGCTTTTGGCAAAGCCTCTGAATAAAATTGTTAAATTCTTCTTTCACAGCATTACTGAAGGTGTCATCAGTTTTATTTTTATTATGATCTTTCAATACAAGTAGTTGGGGTGATTGTGCCATATTCCTAAGAGGACTGGAATATAATGATGAAGTAAGTGAAGACACATTAGTTCCTGTGTTTTTTAGCTGAATGCTATATGAACTATCTGGTTCACCAGCACTTCCATCACCATTTATAATATCCAATTCTTTGTTAAATGCATTGATAATGCTCATACATTTCTCTAATAAATTATTCCAGTTTCTTGGATGCCCCCCAGGTTGTGAAAGAGTAAATATTTCAGATCTCCTACTGGCATCAGTCATAGACATTATTTTTAAATCTAATGCTGCTAAATATTTATTAAATTTTGATGTCTGTGCTAAAGCATTGCAAAGAGTAAGTTTATTATCAGATTCAATTGGAAACTTCATTGGTTCTGTAAGTACTATATTGAATACTGTTCTCATGGTATAAACTGATATGAAAAATAAACTGGTGTAGAACCAAAGTCCAATATAAATACCAGTTGTCAACATTATTACTACATTATCCAAGGGAGGATCCTCTAGATATAAACTGTAAACATCACTAACAACATTTCTAGGCTTACTACCCCATAGATAATAAAAAATACAAAAATACAATACTGGCACAATTGACTTCCTAAATCCAGTTGAAATAATGTGGCTCACTACTAATTTAATCTGCTGTAGTTTGTCTTGGTAAATATGAGGAAATGTTAAAACTGTGGTGCCAAATATGTGAACTTGAAGGAAATAATACACACCCATCCACATGCCACCAAACTGTAAGAATAAACTTTGTTCTGAAAGACACTGGCCATCATATTGTTCACACTTTTTTTTCAGTACATTGTAGTTACTTCCAGCTAATGAAGAATATAAACTCATGGCAAAATATCCATTAAGGGAATAAAGAATCCCAAAGATTATGTTCTGCACGGTAAATGTATTCAAGAAAATCGAAAATCTCGTGAAATTTTTAGGTCGCTGAATTGTATAATAGCTCCCATAAACATATGCCTGAAAAAATGATACAAGGCCCAGCAAGACAACATTTAAGCACATTTTCCAACTAAATATGTCATGAAATGTTGAAATAATCCACGACAACGGGTGTAAGGGATTAACTTGTATAACAAAAACTAATAGAGCTGCAAGTAAAGTTTGCAACACAATATTCCATAGTACTGCTTTGACCAGCCTTTGTGAGAAAATTTCATTTTTGTTTTCCATGCCGGCTAAATACCATGTATATTAGGTTAAGCTTTTGTTCTAACTCGTCATGTCTTCTTAAGAAACTTAAACAGCACGTAAGTTTGTCTTCTACCTTGAAGGACGTGTTTTAATCTCAGAACACTAATGCTTAAACTAATAAATAAATAACAACATCAAGTCAAGTTTAACGGATTCCACTTAAATCTCTAGTGGACTTTTTTATTTTTTAATGTCAATGGTTTCATTTTTTGACATTAGATTTCTTATTGTTCTTTTTTTTAAACGCAAAGAGATCTATGATTATACAGCCTACACTGACGTATTTTGTTCACAAAATTCTTCACAGTACGTCACATTGCAATGTTTTTTGAAAATTTTAAAATAACCCAGCAAACAGTTGATGACGATATTAGCTCAAGGCACCTTAACGAATTCTTTTCCATTCCATTCCAATCTTAGTTTACACGATAAGTACCTAATTCAATACACAAATTCGTACTGCCTTTTAAACTTTTTATTTCATTAATCTGTCAACATTTTGAACATAGATAAATAAATATGTAGCAAGCTACAGATACGACAGTGACTATTAGTCAAGTTTCCCAACTACGCGTTTTGGCGCTGCAGTCGCCTATTTTGACAGATGACTAATGACTATACAAATTCAGTATAGCTATGTATAACTTAGAGATTACAAGCACACATCCTTCAAATCATCGATATCGATATTTAGTGATGTTCTCATTTTATCGATATCGACGTAAGGGTGCATTATATAGTTCTATTAAAATATTACTTAATGAAACAATTATAGTACATAAACATTTATTTTTTATTCAAGCACACCAATATCATATACATACACACGTAATCTTAGGATTAAATTAAAGGCACATAACCTATATAACCTAATATTAAAAATGTACATAACATTGTATATAGGTACAATTTGACGAAAACAGAGAAATATTTAAATAAAGCAAATAGCAAATTAAAAAACTTAAATAACAGGAATCATATTTAATCATAGTGCTCAATATTTTACTTTACAAGTTATTTTTATATTACTTTTAAAACAGCTATAATTCAAATAGTTATGAATTAAGTGAGTACCTTTCCTGTATAAGGAACTTTTCGCTAGGGTATGCTAAATATTATTTGGTCTATATAACATTTGTTTGTTAGGCAAGACAAACATTTTTCTAAGTTTGTAGTGTTTGGAGCTTTGTTTCATTAGTAGAAATCCTATTAATTTTTCATCTAGGGTAAACCTGGCCATTTTGTTTTTTTTTTAAATTGTTTTAATTATATTAATAATAAAGTTATTTGTTTAACATTCAACTTCTCTATATTTTGACAGAGATTGGACATTAAGCAAGCCTTTGTGAGGCTTAGCACCTAAAGGGTCAGTTACAATTTTTGTCAAAATTTTAATATTTTTAATTTTTCCTGAATATCCCTTCAATATTTTATTATTTATGTTGCAGCAATTGTGCCCATGTAACCTAATTAAAATATTGATGAAAAAGTTTTTTTACAATTAAGGCATGCTTATTACATCCTAGCCAGGAAAAACTATAATACAGCTATATTTCAAATACTTATGAATAAAGTGAGTACCATCCCTGTACAAGGTAAGTAATTTTTCGTTAGGGTATGCCAAATTATTATCTTTCAACAATTTATACTCTAGATTTTATGTAAGAATGAATATTTGTCTATGTACTGCTAATGTTTTGATGCAATCCTTACAACGAATACCTTTAGATATTTTGCGACAAATGTATCCAGCAGTGTAAGCTGAGCAGTGTTCTTTAATTTTTTTCCATGACTACATCACCCACCAGCAATTTTTCTCTTGAACTTGCTTGTGAAGAGGATAGGAGATCTCGGAAAACATTGGGAGTGTTTTCAGAGTAATTTTCTTTATGATTATGAACATTTTTGAAAAGAACACTTTATAACATTTAATAATGTGTTTCCATAATCCTCTTCGCAATTAGAGAATTTCGAATGTTGGCTAACCATGTTAGATAATATTAGATATTATACATCCAAAAATAAATTTCTAAAGGGTCTTGGTTAATATTTTTTGGATAATAATATTCTACATTATACTGTACAAATAATAATTTGGAGACCCTTATAAAACTTTCAAGTTATCCATCCTTGTCGGGATGGCACTCGCACAAGTCAGGGTTTTCCTACTTGTATAGCATGTTTGCTACTATATAGCATGGTGTCTACAAAACCATCTTTTTTTAATTTTATTAATGGCTTCTATCCAAAAATTGTGATGTTGTGAATTTTGTTTAACCACTCGCCGTAACTTTCCTCTTTGCACACCACCGGGTAATCATTGACGCTGTCAATGTGTCGAAAAATTCAACAACTTCTGCTGTTGAGACCATTGTTGCGTCAGTTTGCATAATGAAAATAATCTGAAAAAAAAAAGTACTTTTTAATTTAATTACTTTTACAGTTATTGCACCTGCAAGTCTTTCGCCAAAAGACACTTCTTATTTGCTTACAACAACAGACTTTGTTAACCTTTATACAATTGTAGTGTGGCTCACGGTATCCACTAATGTAATACCAATTATAAATTTAATGCAGTAATAAATAGGACTTTGAAGATACAGGCTGTCTCATTTAATAACGTCATTTCAGTATAGAATAGAATAGAATAATTTTTTATTCAATATAGATTACATGTATAATTCTTATTGAAAGTCATTTTTTACTTTACCACTGGTTCGAAAAAAAAACCTCTGTCCTGGGAAGAACCAGCAAGAAACCCAGCGGGACTTTTTTTAAAAGTAAATTTTACATTAATGGTTGTACAAACTATTTAAGTACAAAATTTATTTTAGAAACTGCTTGGTAGCGACCACCTCATTCCAAGGGGTTATTATCAATCATGTATTCATTTATACTATAATAACCCTTTTATACAGTTTCAACAACAAAACATTTAAACTTGGTAATAGAGAGAGCATGTACACTTTCCGGGACCTTGTTGTAATAGCGTATACATTGCCCCAAGAATGAATTACTAACTCTGTGAAGTCGAGAAACTGGTATCACTAGCTTGTGTTTTTTCCTAGTGTTTACAGAATGTATATCACTTTTTTTACTAAAACTACCTTTGTTTTTGTGAACATACATTAAATTTTCGTAAATATACTGAGAGGCCAAAGTTAATATATTTATTTCTTTAAATTTATCTCTAAGAGACTCTCTCGGTTTTATGTTGTAAATAGATCTAATGGCCCTCTTCTGTAAAACAAAAATAGTTTCTGAATCAGCCGCATTTCCCCATAGCAAAATCCCATAAGACATTATGCTATGGAAATAACTGAAATAAACTAGTCTAGCTGTCTCGACACTAGTGAGACCTCTAATCTTTTTTACAGCATAGGCTGCAGAACTTAATCTGCTTGCTAGTTTGGATATATGGGGGCCCACTGAAGCTTTGCATCGAGTGAGGCCAAGAAAACAGTGGATTCAACAGGGCTCAGTTCTTCCCCATTTAAAACACATTGGTACCCAGATTTTAACATTCGTTGTTGTAAATTTAATACATTTAGTTTTATTTCCGTTTAAATGTAGATTATTAACGTTAAACCAATGCACTAATTTTGATATAGCATTATTCACTTCGTCACCTTTAAATGATTGACGTTTAAGTTTAAAAATCAAGGAAGTATCGTCAGCAAATAATACTATATCATGATTATCCCCTACAAGGGAAGGTAAGTCATTAATATATACCAGAAATAGGAATGGGCTGAGAATCGAGCCCTGAGGGACACCCATTAGTACAGGTGACCCGGAAGAACTTTTACCATTGATAATAACTTTCTGCATTCTATTACTTAAATATGAAATAATAAGTTTAAGCGCCGTGTTCTTGACACCATAGTACTGTAGCTTCCTGATTAATGTCTCATGGTGAACACAGTCGAAGGCCTTGGAAAGGTCACAAAATATACCCAAAGCATCCTCCGAATTCTCCCATGCACAAAAAATATGTTTAATAAGCTCAACTCCAGCGTCAGTTGTCGAGCGACCCCTTGTAAAAGAATTGATTTTTAAGTAATCAGTTTATTTTTCATGTTTATTAAGTTTCTTTAATATTTATTAATATTAAAGAAACTTAAGATCTGATCTAAAATTATTTTTTCAAAAATTTTACTAAATGTTGGTAGTACAGAAATCGGTCTAAAATTGGCAGGGTCTAATGTACTACTAGATTTAAATAAAGGTATGACTTTACTATGTTTCATTAAATCAGGAAACACCAGATTCGACGCTTGTATTAAATATAGTGGCTAGATAAGGTGCTCTTATATCTATTATAGATAAAATAACTTTAACGGAAATCCCCCATAAGTCTGCCGTTTTCTTAACATCAATAGTTTTAAAATATTTAACGATATCTTTTGGCAATACTCTATGGAATTTAAAAGTATTTGAACAAGCCTTTACATTTTGTTTAAGCAATGATTCGGCGACAGTAGGAGAAGAATTTAATGATTTTGTTGTCAAAAAAGGAACATCAGTAAAATGTTTCTCAAAAGCCATAGCAACTTCTTGACCAGATCGAGTTAAACTATTGTTAATATTCAATTGAAAATTCGAGTTGCTCGGTTTGACCTTGCCCGTTTCACTATTTATTATTCTCCAGGTCATTTTAATTTTGTTGGATGCAGTTTTAATTTTGTTACTTAAATGTAAAGCCTTAGCTGTGGAGCACACTTTTTTAAATATTTTAGAATATGTTTTTACATAATTTCTAAATATAACACTAGTATTATATGATCTTTCATTATAAAGCTCATATAACTTTCGCCTACTTTTATAAATTCCTAATGTCGCCCATTCATTAAATGATTTGCGACTGTTAAAAGAGAAAGTTTTAGAAGTAAATATTCTACTAAATTCACAAGTTATAATTTTAAATAACATAGCATACAAATAATTGGCACTATTTTTAAATGAAAGTGATGGAAGTCTTTTTATTATATCACTTCTAAACCTCTCCAAGCGATGGTCATTTATTGGAACAAACACAACTTTCTTATTTTCTGTTTTTGTGTATGTAAGCAATGATACCAACTGTCTACAGTGATCTGAACTTAAATTTTGAATAATTGATTTATGCAAGGGCTTAATATCTGTAAAATATTATCTGTACAGGTCACTAGTTTAACAATACGTGTTGGTTCTAAGAATAAATTAACAAGATTATACGATTTAAACAATGAGCTAAACTTAATACTAATGGAAGAAGTTTCAAGGAGATTGATGTTAAAGTCTCACATATTACAACAGACTTGTTCTGTTTACTAAGTTGAGCAAAACTTCTTCACAATTCTTTCAAAATAGTCATAAATAGCACATGGGGTCTGTAAACACTTACAACAATGAGGTGCTCGAGCTCGACACAAGCCATTTCTACAGTTCGCTCAACAGAGGCTCACAATATCCTTACATTCTTTATATAATAATGATTTATCTGGTAATATTAAAGAGCCACCACGTAATCTTTTCTCTATTGAAGGAACTGACCACCTGGTGATTTCTGAAATTAAACATGAAATTATAATCTTTAGCCAATGTTCAGTATACAAAGGATATGTATATTGTTACTATTTAAAACAATTCAACTTCAATTCTTTTGCCCATCATGACTTGTTTCTGTGTACTAAATATCAGAATTTGTCAATAAAACAAAAAATACAAATTATTCATCTAAATTTATTTTATCGCAAAATTGGTAGTACATCGCTTACAATACAAACGCCTTCACCCAGTCTTCCATACATTTTCATAGGCTATTTGCGGTATGGCCTTTAGCTCATTCAGCAATTTTTTGTTATGGCTTCTATCGACTCAAAACGTTTTCCTCAAGTGTAATTTGCTTGGGAAATAAAAGTCAGGCCATATGGTGAATACAACTTGGTCGAGAACTTTTGTTGAATGTTTCCTAAAAATCTTTCACTATAATGGCTGTGTGTGATGGTGCATTATCATGGTGCAGCATCCATGAGTTGTGTTGCCAAAATCTGGACGTTTCGGCGGATACTCTCACGCAAACGCTTCGCACGCTAAATAATATCAGTTCTCCCTTTGGGAAGGGCGGGAACCACACCACGGTAGTCAAAAACCTCAGCATCACCTTGATTTTGGCTGCCGCGGTTTTTTGAGTTTTCGGCTCGTTTTCGAGACGCCATTCTGAACTGTTGGCTTGTTTGCATGTCGTATCATAAACCCATGTCTCGTCGCCAGTTATATACGTTTCATAAAGGTCGGATCCGTAGAAACAAAACCATGTCTTCAGCGACATGCTTTCGCTGCGCTCTTTGAACAAAATTGAGCTCTTTTGGAACTAGTCGAGCGCGACGCGTTTCATGCCTAAAATGTCAATGAGAATGTTGTGGACGGACTTAAAAGTATGTTCACCTCACTAGCCAACTCTCTCAGACTCATACGTCGATTTTCGAGCACTAGCTTCTGATTTTGTCGATGTTTTCTTTGGTCGTAGCGGTTGGTCTACAGAACGAGGCAAGTCTACTACTACTTCTCGGCCTTCTTTAAAAGCCTTATACCATTCATAAGCCCTTGTTTTCGATATACGATTCGCCGTAGGTATTTTGCAACATTTTTAGTGATTCACCACAAATATCATTCGAAACACAAAATTTAGGCACACTCTTTGTTCAACAATATTTTCCATTGTAAAATCGCCGATAACTCAAAACTATGACCAACAAAAGTGTAGTTTAAAACAAATTAAATGAAGATCCCGCTCAAACTTTGCGCGCTAAATCAGTTTTCAACATGCAGTAAAAAATTAGAACGACCTCTTTACGCGGGTCTTTTTATTGACATATTCTGATACTTTTACACAGAGTTGTATATTTTGATGCATCAGGTGTAAACAATTTTATTACTTATTTGTGGGCTGCATTCAAAATTAATTAAACTCTTATTATTGCTAGAGATTGCCTCTATTGTCGCATTTACTAATTTAAATTAGTTGGAACTGATTCTAAATTAAATGTCAAATGATTATCATGCTCAATAAAAGCAGTCTTGGTAGACAAAAACTTGGCTGAGTTAAAAAGTAAATAATAAGATAGCACATTTGCTACCAGTCTTAAATTATATTTGGATAGGTAATACCTATCTTTTGTCCAAAACTTTTTTATTAAATTATTTATGTCAATTAAATGAAATTTGTCATTATTATCACAATTATATGTCAAATATAAATTATTGTTACATATTAAATTATTCATTTGTATATTTAAATTATGTCTTAGATTATTTTCCTGTGGCAATCCCTGTATGTAAGGCAGTGTGAACAAGACAATTTTGTGTACATTTAAGTTATTAAGTTGTTCAATATATCTTAATAACTGTTTGTTGTTTACACTGCCTCTTCTACCAACAAAAATTATTATTGTACTATTTGAGCAAAATTTAGTAACTATAATTTTATTTAGGATGTCACTAAAAGATGTTCCAGGCATGCAGCAATTTGTAACTTTTTGTCACTTTAAAGAGTTATTTAAAGTTATGCCTAGATTTTTTCCCATGTCATCGCTATACATAATTATATTATTTTTGTTAATATTTGAGTCATTTTTTATTTTAAGCTCCTCTGCTATGCCACTGTCATAGAGTCTTGGTGGTGGTATAATATTATCAGCACACACCGACTCTGAAGAAGCTGGTATTGAATGCTGACACTCACATTGATGTTTAACTAAGGAGAGTCAAAACACTCCTCATTATATTTACATGTCTTTACCAGATTATCCATAGCCAGTATGTGTTCTTTTATTCCGTTTTGGGCTGATTTATATTTATTGGACACAGTTTGAAGGGAGTTAGTAAGTGATAATATTTCTGATTTAAGGCACTCTACGTCTCATAACATTTTTTTATGTTATCCACCTCAATTGAATACAACTTTGTGAGCGGACTGTAAGTAAACCTTTTATTGTCCTGTCTCATCCTAGTTATTTACTGTGGTTGTTTCTTTATGGCTCTTGTCGTAACTTTTGAACTAAAATCGTTGAAAGTTATTTGACTTCTGCACAAAACTTGGCAGTTATTTATTAAGTAAATATTATTATAAAGAAAAATAAAGTGGATTAAATAAAAATAAAGTAATTAAGTATAATCTTAAGTGATAAAATTATAGAAAGAGAATAATTAACAGAATATTTTTTATACATGTATTGATTTTTTTAAATAAAAATGGAACAAGGAAGAGTATGTCACTTTGTTCTATCTAAAAATCTAAAAACCTTGATCAACATGTTTGTTGGCGATCAATGTATTTCAAGTTTATTTATTAAGAAATGTGAATACATTATAAGATTTTTTATGGCATGAACAAGATTATATATACAAACTAAATATATTTTATTGTATAACTATTAGATTATAGGAAAAGATGCATATCTTTTTAAGTGAAAGATTATGGTGATTCTAGATCAAATTGCAACAGAATTAGAAAATATTCTTAGTGGTTTCAATACCGACTTAAAAAAAATTAAAATAAATCTTATAATTTACAAACTTCACAATCGCAATATGTGAAAACGCATAATAATTGAGAAGGTTTTAGATATCCATTCGTTTTGCAAATAATTTTCATTAGATTTAACCACAACATTAAATTTAGATTTACATGGAGCAGAAAACAATTCCTATGGCCTTATAATATTAATATTGGTGTGTTACTTAGAGATGGCCATGTTAGTGTAAGTGATGAAAAGTGGATTATAATTAAGGTTTTAGATTTAAATGTTACGCATGAGCAGTTAGAATTTAATATTAATAGATACATGAACTTAAATACTTAAATAAGCATGTTAGAATTATTTTGACAAAAAAACTCTAAACATTCAATTACTTAATATAACATTTCAAACTGAATTCGAAACGAATTCCAGTATTGAACAATTTGAACAATTATCACCTTCATTTAGAGTCAAACGAGGCATTCTAAACTCCCTAAGATATATTATTAGGATTATTACTGGTAACTTCGATTATAAAGATGCTATTAAGTATGGAAATATGATTGGTAATTTAAAAAACTCGTCGATATACACTAGTGAACAAGATTACCTTAATGAAATATCAGAATGTCTTGTTAAAAATAAGTACATTTGCAAGAAATAATTTTATCAAGATTGATTCAAATTCAAATTTATTTTTATTTGTGAATACAGGTAATATAGAACAGGTAACATCTTTGAAAAATTATGTTCGCTGCATTCAACCCTTAGGTAATATTATGGGTACAATTAATATAATCTACTACAATTAAATTATATCATTATATTATTTATATTATAATTATATTAGAATACTTCATATAAATCGTATTCTCATTTAATATACAGTGATGTAACTAAATTATTTATTAATTAGTTATGATATTTACAATATATAGTCAAATCGAATATCAAAAAAAAAAGATATATGTCATTGTAATATGCCTACCGATGCGTCGCTTAAATATTCATTAATTGAGTAATAACATGTCTTAGTTAGATATGTTTTAAATTATTTTTAAATTTATGAATATTCTCCATTTCATGAAACATAGATGGAACTTTATTGTTAATTTTAAACAGTGTGCCAAAGACGCTTTATCTAAGTAAAGCTGTCTGATGAAATTGTATAATTTTATTTTCAATTATTAAATAATCATTAAATATTTCAGAATTAGTTTTTATAAATGCAACTTGATAAATATACAACTTTGGGAATGACAATAATTTAAATTTTTTTAATTCTTAATATATTTGAGAGTTAACAATATGTAATTTTACTAACATTTACAATTTATTTTTACACAATTTCCAATCACTCTACACTAGATGGAATGAAATCGAAACTTCTGTAATCTTTAGTAAATTAGGAATTTTACTTGTAGATATTGAAGAATTATTAAAATCAGTAGAGTTAACAAATAAATTTGTATACCCTGTAAGCTATAACAATTAACTAAAAATAGAACAATGTATAAAATTAAGGGAAATCAAATAACATTCGTTTTAGATATCAATTATACGAAAAATAAATACTATACAGCCATCCCGTTACCACTTCCTCTAAACTATAATTTTAATTCCTTAATACCTATACCTACTAGTAAAAGGTTCTGAAATGGTCTCGCTCGCTTAGTCTTGCAACTACGAGGCCCTATGTTCCTGCACTATGACGACAAGTCACAACTTTAAGTTGAAGATGCTTGTTTAAATGCTTTAATGAGATTCTCAGATAGTACGAGCTCCTGCCATCCAGTACCAGCCGAAAAGCATATCTATCATCTTGGAAATTAGTGATTTAACAAATGTTGAACATTTAAATAAGCTTTTAAAATAAGGAAAGTGAAATAAAATATAACTGTGAAAAATTTACAAATGTAAAAATTGTTGTGATCAGATGTCAATCACATCATTATTTGTTAAAAAAAACTAAAAATTTTACCATATGTAATCAGCATCTTTGAAAATTTGTAATAAATTGTTGCTTTTTTTGCAAGCTTTGTTCTTGTGATATTTTTATAATGATTTAAGCAATCATCTATACAATTTTTTGTCTTTCAATAGTTACAGAGACAAATTTACTAAGTTACTGCCACTTTATACTATGTAGTGATAATTAAAAATGGCTGGTGAAGTAATCACAAAATGATGCAATGTTTTTTACTAAAAATGTATGGTTCAATACTGCATTACTGGGGTCCAGTTGATACCTACTTAGAAATAACAACTTTCAGCCGCCGAAATTTAAGTACCATGAAAAGTAATAAAATTACTCGCCTGTTGCAGTCAGAGGCACACCATGAGCTATTTAATCGTTAGTAAGCAAGCACGGGTAAGAGTACCTATCGTAGTTTTCTGCCTTGTCAAGAAACTATTCTTTGGAAAGTTCAATGATCTGGGAATTTGTGGATACTATGAAATACATCCACAAGTTTCTTAAATTATCGTTCCTAGGGAATCTGATAAGCCAGTGCGTTTCACATGTTGTATTGCAACCACCAACACAGCACTTTTCGTATACCATTATGATGGTATATGCAATATGAGCAGCACAAAAACAGAATATTGTCACAAATAACAGAGAAAATTTGCGTCCAAGATAAGACGAGAAGACGCAACATAAATGCGAGTAAATACACTTGCGCTAAACTTAGTTAATTTGTGACAATTGGATAAATAATGGCGGCAATCAATATCGATAATTTTGATTTTTGACAATTTGATTTGACATTAACACAACATGGCGTCTCAAAATGGCGTGCGTAGACAGAGAACAAATTGCGACGGTAGCGCCAAGTTGCGTAGAATGGAACTAAGCTGTCACGGGCCTGATTTTGAAATACACATGAGGGAGTCCAAAGTCTCCAAAGTCACCTTTGTAGAAAGCTCCAAAGAGTATGTAAATATTTAGAAAGGACCCCTCAGAACCAAAGAGTATATAATCACTACGTTTACTCAGAACCATAGTTAAGAGTGCTCAGAACAATACTTTTTTAAATGTTATTTATAACAACTATACAACAAAAATTTTATTAGAATTAGTTTCGTTACTAAATTACGCTTCTCTAAATTAAGAGAATTTACTTCAAATGACGAGGTCCCGCTTTTATCTACGCGTCGCGTTTACTTTACATAGTTTAGTCTATTTCCTTCGCCGCGTGAGTGTAAGAGGCAAATATAAATTTAAAAAAAATTAAGTGGGTACAAAAGAAAGTTTGTTGTTAGTTTTTTATATAAAAGTTAGTATTTTTAATTACACTGTTTTTAAAAATTATTTGCTTATATTTTTCTTCGTAACAATTTTATACACTATAAAATTTACATTTAAAATACTGTGTCGTATCACTTTATATTTAATAGTCAGAATTAACTGAAAATTAAATATAAAGTGTGAGTTATCACTATAAATCATGTAAAAACACGAATTTTCATATTCCACAAAGTCCAATATTTTGCGAAAATTACGTTTTATGTTATAATTTCGATATATAGTAAACATTATGGCAAAGTTGTTTTCAACAATAATTAATAATTAAAAATTTTGTACAACCGACTTCAATATAAATTATTAAGAATAACTCAAAACCTATTAGTCAGACCTTGATCAAATTTATATGGGTTCACATGTAAAGCACCAGTTTTCAAATAAAAAAAGAATCATTGAAATCGGTTCACCCAGAGAGAAGTTAGGAGGTAACACACATAAAAAAAAACATACAGTCGAATTGAGTACCTCGTCCTGTTTGAAGTTGGTAGAAAAATGGCGTTGGTCAAAGATAGCGTAATAAAGTATATTATGCCTATGATTTAATTTATTTTTTATTTTTTAGAGGCTCCTACTGAGTATATCGATATAATTATATTATATATTTCTTTTCTTTATGAAAATCGAGTGTTTCTATGTCTGTGTTTTGTGTTTTTTCTTTTATCATAGTTATTTGATTTTAACATATAGATATTGAATTTTAACATATGGGGATTCATCAGATTTGCCTTAGTTGTAGAAGTGACATATAATATTTGAATTTTTTACTTTTCAGTAAACTTGTTTGGTTTTGTTATTTATAACTGTTTTAACTATTGAACTTGTTTACGCAACTTTTGTTTAATAACAAAAATTTTTTTCAAATAATAAAACTACCACTTCCCTCTCTTTACAGTTTCCTTCCACTGCTGGCCACAGCCATGGAAATAAAATTTTACTGCCACAACTATAGCCCACCTCGGCAACACTGCCTAAACATCGCACGGAGCATCCATGTTCCACCGAGATCAAATTTAGTAAAATGTTCGTCTGTTTTCCTCCACATTTTTAAAAATAATTAAAGCCTATAAAACCCTGCTGAACATAGGCCTCACTATATGCCTCATAGCGGGTATATTTGTCATAGTTGCCACGCTTGGCAAGCGGGTTGCAATCACAGTTTCTCTTTTTTTCTTTTTAGTCGTTATTAGGATGACGATGCTGCCCATCTCCTGATTAATTTCCCTCTGTCGCCTCTAAACATGAGTGATAAATAACATCACGGTGAAAAAGTTAAAAAATAACGTTGTTCCTTCGCGCCGCCACCATACTATTTTCTCCATTACTCATGTTACTGATTTAACCAAACAAAATGAACTACCCCTCTCTACACGGTAATTGATGATTTTTAAAATATTTCATTTATCGACAAATCGTCTTGCAATCGTCGTTACTCTAGCGCTCTCTTGTCCTTCATACAAATAATTCGATATTTTAATTGTTGATAATTTTTTTATTTTCGGATAAGAACATAGTAATGACTAAGTTATATTTACAATCATTTAAAAAAATTGTCTTTGGCCTGACCTACTATACTCTTTGGCTTGACCATAGTTCTGACTAAGTTTGTCCAATAAAATGTCAAGGTCTGAGAGGTTAATCTTCATTACACATAGCTTGCTACATATCTATTTATCTATTGTTACACATCTTATAATATAGGATTTATAGGACGTAATTAATGTCTTATGGCACAGGTGGAAACAATAACTTCATAAATTTAATAAATAAGTAATAAAGTTATAAGCTACAATAAAATGCAAATAAATAGAATATAGTTAGTGAAATATTCATACTTAATACCTGCTATAGAATAATATAATTTTTATTCAATATGTATAGATTATTATTTTATTCAATTGTGATTTCCTATTAATTTTCTTTTAAATGCAAAGGAATCTATGTCCATACAGCCTTGTCTGGCGTGTATTTTCTACACAAAATTCTTCAATATTAAAGAATGGTTTGGAAGTGTTATTATTAACGACAGCTTAACCTGGCAAAGATGATGTGGTATGTCATGTGCAAAAAAGAAGAGAATAACTTAAGGTTTATTTAAGTTTAATCAAAGTATTAAGCAATAAATAAGTTTTACAATAATATGAATTGTAAAAGTGTGACATATTCTTCTATGTACTACGCTTATAATTGACACTGGCAAAAGTGTAATCGTATGAGTTCACAATCAAAGAAGAAAAAGGAAGAAGGAAAGTAACTCTTCTGAGTTACATTCCTTCCTTCCTAAACAATTACTAAAGCATAGAAGGAACCTGTCTAACAGCTATATATACATCTCTTTTTTTTTCAAAGTATGTCAGAAAGAGATGAATAAAGGTTTGTCAATAGGTACCAATGTACATTCGGCAAACGTCAGTTTGGATACTTTGGTTAACTTTGTGTTATTAATTTAAAAAGAAAGATTTAAAAAAGTTTTTTGTCTATGGCTATGTTCATCTTAAATTGTTCGTATAATACGCTGGCTTGTCTTCAGGTTGTCTGACTGTGTTAAAATTGAGTTTTCGCTTGGAAATTATAATTTTTTCGCAGTGTGAAAGTGTGAATCGAAAAATTAATAAAAAGAACAATGTCCTGCATTATAGTGGGATGTACATCCCATTTCTCTAGGAAAGAAAACGATTCCGAAAACATTAGCTTTCACCGGTAAGTCATTGTGTCAACATTTGAAACACAATTTACGAGCATTTTCAATTGATAGACATTCACGTTTTTTGTCATTTTTACTTTAAAATCGAATTAATCTTTTAATAAAGTAAGTTTTTTGCCTATTTTTAGGTAATAAAATTGAATATTTGTTGTTTCAAATTTTGAGTTAAAATTTTGGCAATTGTGTTGGAAAAATATATCTCTAGTATAAATTATCGATAGTTTACGATTAAATTACAGTTTTCCTACGGACATCAATTTAAGACAAAATGTATCTACGCTATTGCACGTCGCAATTGGGAGTGGAAAAAGCACCACCGTATTTGTTCCAGACATTTTAAAGATGACTGCTTTATAAATTTTGAACACAAATGGCGCAGGTTGAAATTAAATGCTATACCTTCACTACATCTGCGGGATAACAAACATTATACAGTAAGATCCTTTTTACAATAAATCTGTTTATTGTCTTAATTTGTTTAAAAATTAAATTGCTGATTACGCGGTATTGATATTTTTATGTTGATATTTTGACTGTTGACATTAAGTATCCCACCCTTAAAATTCAAAATTGTTTATTATTATTTCCCCAATTGTTTATTTCGTTTAAGTCATACATTTCCTATGATGCAATAATAACATAAAATAACTAAATTGTCTGCCTTGCCCAGCCTTGCGTCTACACTGGCGACTGTATCAACATCCAGTGTGTCTGAAAAGAATATTGCATCAATATATGCTGATTGTATTGAAAAGAATATATGCTGATTGTACGGGAACAATACAATTTGTTAGAATATTTAATAACCTCTTTGATATAATGAATAGCTGAAATATGCGTGCAAAATGATGGAAACGTGCGTTAGCAATATTTAACTTTGACGAAACCAAAATATTTTTTGAGTTCGCTAAAGAATATATAAAAAATTTAAAATTTACAGATGGTTCGTTCGTTATTAATTCTAATAGATCGACAGGTTTTCGAGGATTTATAATCTGCATGGACTCTAGTTGGTTCGTATCAAAAATATGTCCTCCCAGAAAACAGTGTTTTAAAATATCTATGTACTTATAAGTTCAGCCAAGACCATATTGAACTGTTTTTCGGAGCCATAAGGTCTAAATGTGGTTTTAATAATAACCCATCGGCAAAAATGTACAGGGCTGCTTATAAACGGTTGCTGGTACATGCAGAACTAAAAGATGGTTTAACAGGGAATTGTTTTCCTATAGAAAATATAACAATGTTAAATTACAATAATCAAAAATATAAACAATTATTTTAATTCATCTACTGGAATGAATCCAGTAGATGAATTTAATATAATTATATTAAATTCATCTACTGGAAATGGTAGAAAATTGACTTGCCTGATGTGAACATTAATTCCGGGAATTATTCTGACCCTGATTATATTTTACGTGCCTCAAATTTAACAGAATACGCACAACACGTAGTATATTATATAGCTGGTTATGTAGTCAAAAAAATAAAAAAGGAAGTCATATGTGAAAAATGCCTCCAAAGTTTGGAAAATAACAGTGCTGAGAATCCGTTTTCTTTGATATCTATTAAAGAGAGAGGAGGCCTGACTAAACCTTCGGAAGATGTAAAAGAGGTGTGTAAAACTGCAGAAAAAATACTGCGCGAGTTCGAAATTAGAATAGGCTCCAAATTCTTAGGACAGCCTAAATATTTTTAACAATGATTAATAAAATATCGCAAATAATATTGCCAACATTCGAGATCTATATTCAGTGATTTAGACGAGCATTCGTTTGACAATGATTTACTGGACGATCGTGATTATATTCGCTTTGCGATGATCATAAAAACTTGTTAATAAAGTTGATCAGCAAAGAGTTTTTAAAAATTAGGTTTCACTACATTACCAAAAAGTTTTCTACTCCTAAAGAAAAAATTTGGAATTTTTTAAATAAAACAATTATTTTTAAAGGACAATAATTTATTTATTTATTTCGTATTATAATGTGTTGTACATAGAATTTGTGAGAAATAATAAAAAATATTTTTTTTTTTAAATTTTATTGTTGTATTGATTGAATCTCACTATTTCCAATTTGTATAAAAAGTAATCTGTGGTTTTATTAAGGTTGCGGTACCAAGATTCACTAACGCTCGATGTTTTTTCAGTAGATTGGTTAAAAAAAATTGAAAACTTGAACGCTACTGAAATTACGGCCCCACCCGCCGCGCCGCCTTAGTATAATGATGATAGTCATGTAGAAATATTAAACTCTGAAAATCACAGACACACCATATCATAATTCTGAGAATATGATTCCACGTTTTCATGATTTTACCATAGACAAAAATACCAGTACCAATATCGGCATTAATTATTTGTACTGGTACATCACTAGTTACTACTCTTTTGTCTATGACAATGTACGTTTTAATTATCTAGTACTATAATTTAGTTATTGTTCTGAGGTGCTGGTTCAAGTTGCCGTCAAAATCTCCCAAGGGCTGCACAATGTGACACATCAACATATTGTGAAGTAGTGTACTATGAAGGATAATTATACATTGTAACTTCAGGCTCAGAAGGGCTAGAACCCAGAGACGTAAAGCCCGTTATAAAAAAAATATTGTTCTGAGGAAAGTAACTCAGACGTAGATAGAGAAATATAGATAGACATGCAATGCAATAATAATAATTGCAAAAGTAAGACGACATATATGAAAAATGTGTATGTGTGAGCAGGACGTAGCATACTTTTATATGCGTATCGGCTTTTTGTTGTTTGCCACCACTATAGACGTGGGTCGTAACGTCTTTTGGACGTAGGCTAGCTTGCTACATATCTATTTATCTATGACGTAGTCGGTTGTACTTAGTTTCGTGGATATGAGTAACTAGTTTCAAAACTGCTTATTTTTGTAACTAGTTACTTCTGTATACCGTACAACGTTGGTTAGTTTTGCGTTTGTATTATGTTATGATTACGAAAACATTAACAGGTTATAGGTATTATAATATTAGTTTTACTTTTGTGTTATGTTATGATTACGAATATGTAACAGTTTATAGGTATTATAATATGTATGTTATGCGTGTAATTTAAGTATAAAGGTAATTTTGTCAATTGAACTTACCTTCATACTTTTCCAGGCTTAGGACTGGCTGCAAAAATTTCATTTTTAAAGTTATTTTTGTGAATTTTCTAAGACAGAATGCAGGTGTATTTAGAAGTTCATTTGATTTTATGTACAGTTTTTTTTTTCTATTTACAGTTTACGCATATTTTTCAGTTTGATTAAAATATTTACAATCAAAGGCTCTCTCATAGTCCACAAACGCAAGACAAAGTGGTCGATTGTACTTTTCGGTTTTCTGTACAATTTGCAGAACGGTATGTATGTGGTCTGTGGTGCTAAAGCCTTTTCGGAAACCGGCTTGTTTGGGAGGTTGGAAGTCGTCGAGTCTGCGTTCGAGACGATTCGTAATGTCTCTCGAAAACAGCACGTAGACGTGGCTCAGAAGGGCGTGTAGTTCTTCAAGAGAGCATTGTCACCTTTCTTGAAGAACAAGACCACTTCTGCTCCACGCCTCCGGAGTAGTCCCACCATGGAGGACGGAATTAAAGATCTTCTGAAGGACTTCAAGTACCGGTTTTCCATCCGCTTTCAGAAGCTCCGCTGCAATTATTTCCTCGCCCGGGATCTTGCCGTTTTTAAGGTGCTGAAGAGACATTCTAATCTCGCTCGTACTGACCTCTATCTGATAGAACCTCTCAATCTCTGCGACATTCGGTCTTCAGCTTCGACAGTTGGCTCTTTCTGGCAGACAGATCTCTGGCAAAGACTTTGGAGCCCTGGTTTCGCTCGATCGCTTCTTCAATACGAGTAGTATTAAAGTTACGTAAGTTCCGCCGCATGCATTTGGAGATCTGTCTGTTCAGTTGCCTGTATGCTGTCAAATCCACTGAAGACTGCAGCTTCATTTCCCGTCTAACAGCCATGAGATTAAGAGTGTGATCGGAGAGTTTTTGTGTTCTTCTGCGACGGTTCTTGTAGAACTTAGCTCCAACCGCATGGACAGTTTCCACAAGCTTGTCATTCATATCGTCTACTTCATTACAGTCATCTAGGCACTGAAAACGATTTTTCAACTCGAGCTGAAAGTTTTCGGGGCTTTGGATTAGAGCACGAGGAGGACGGAGGTTGACTTCATTAGACGACACCTCTCCAACTTAACGTTTAGGTTCAGTGTACCTCTCACCATTCAGTGATCGCTGCCAGTTTTTACATGAGACATCACTGAACAGTTGTCGTCTGGTCGTCGTAATGAAGTCAATCTCATTTTTGTCAAACCGTCAGGACTCGACCAGGTCCACTTTCTGTAGGGCCGCTTCTTGAATAAAGAGTTCATCAAAGAAAAAGAGTCTCTCTTTCTCCATAAATTCGGCCAGCTGCTCGCCTCTTGGGTTCCGTTGCCCTATCCTGAATTTTCCTACTTTCAGCTCACCGTTCTCTCTTGTGCCTAGTTTTGCGTTGAAGTCTTCCATTAACACCATGTAGTGGGTTTGGGAGGAATACATGGCTCTAGAGATATCCTCATACACTTCCTCCACCTCCCCATCGGGATGTGTCGAGGTTGGTGCGTAAACCTGTATGATCTTCAGGGGATATCGTTTGGTGATTCTGAGTATAAGGTATGCAACCCTCGTCGACACACTCCCAATCTTTACAACGTTGTTAACGAGATACTTGTGGACGATAAATCCGACAGCTCCTTGGGACGGATGGTCGCCCTCCCGGTGATAGAAAAAGTTGCCGGATTCGAGGATTACCGTGTCATCCCCCTCTCTTCGGACCTCAGACAATACGTAAATCACACAAATTATTATTATAGTGATAGATGAGTGATTACGTCAATTTAATTCGTAGTAATTAACTATTTTGTTTCTTTTAAAGATTTACTGTATCGTTTTAATTAAGACCATGACCAATGTTATTTCGTACGTAGAGTTTGTTATTTTTAAAGATTTAATTCTATTATTTTATGCTACTTTTATAAGGACAAATAAAAACTATATTGAATATCTCGTTGTTTAAATTCATAATTGTATTTTTTTAATTAAAAAAAAATGGCATTTATAAGTGCATGTGTCAGATTTTTTTATTTGGCATTTTAAATAAATTTTCTTAAGTTTACATAGTAAGTTATTATGAATAATTGTTGGTAATAAACTAACATACGATAATATTTAAAGATATAATCGAAATTATTAAAACCACATTTATATTTTCAATTGCAAACATTGAAACCCTTCTCGTGAAAAATAGCGAAAACGTAATTAAGTCATTGTTCTGCTGGATGAGCGATATATGTAATTACTCTAAGGAAAGGAATAGGTACTTGGCGGGAATTTGACCACCGGCGGATTGTTGCTTCAAACAATAAAAAAAACAACCAAAAATTAAATACTGAAAATGGCATAATGTACTTTATTTTCAATACATTTTACTTTACTGGGTTGCGTTATAAAATTCTTGGAATGGTCGTAGTTTTGGGATTATTCCAGGTTTTTCTAAAAACATACCATTGACACAAAGACTTCTATGTATACTAGATCAAAAACTGTGTCACAGTTGTGTATCGCGTGGGCGTGGGCACCTGCTGGGCGAGTAACTAGCACGGAAAATATGCCACGCAGTTGTATTTTCATTTACGACAATTACTGTTTTTAGGCAAAAAAAGTTACATACTTATCTGAAATAAACTTCAAATCACATTGACAAAGTGCGCACTTTATTATAAATAATGACAGCGTTTTCTTAGTCACATTAAACAAAATCAGTGTTAGATTGTCACAAAAAACGTTCGCGGTTTACAGAACGAAGACTGTAACTTAGTACGCAATACATAGAAGTCTTTGCATTGGCATTACTAATTATGATAAACTGTAGGCGGTGAATACAAAATATACTATTTACAAAAGTTGTGGTGTTCAATAACATTAATTACACTTAAACCATAAATGTTACAAGTTCATTATCATACAGCACCATACAAGAACTTAGTTTTCTATTAAAATATGACTACAAATTATTCATAATAAATGGAAGTAAAACTTTATGAATTTGTCTAAAAATGAATCAAACTAGTGTCATTTTCATTAACATCCCAATGATGTCTATTCTTTTCCGTCTAATCAATCAATAAACATAAGCAATTTGTCTATAAAATGCAGGTTAATATTTCAATTTCATATTTATTTGGTAGTCTATAAAGTACCAAATTAAAACAAATATAAGAAATTAGCAAAAGAACCACTGTTGTAACTACAGAAGTGTAATATAATACAACTTATGTCCAATTATGCGCTAGAAACCTTCTAGGTTTTTAATTCTTATCAAAACAACAGAATTCAGGTACTATGTTGTAAGTCACATTTTCTAAGTCGCATTATACATGACATTACAGAGTTGTTTAAAACATCATTATAATATACTTTAGATTAACAAAGTTAACATAATTAAAGTAAACTTAAGAGGCCTTGCAAATGTAAGAAAACATTAGTGTTTTTCTAGTTGTGAATCTTAAATTACCGTGTAGAGGCGGTGTAAGAACATCCACTACCCGCTATAACATCCCGTGGCTGCCGTAAGAGACGACAGAGGGAAACAAACCAGGACATGGGCAGCAGCGTTTTCCTAATATCAACTAAAAATAAAAAAAACTGCGGTTTCCAACCCGCTTGACAACTATGGCAAATATCCCCCCTATGGAGCAATCTATGGGGGAGGCCTATGTTCAGTAGTGGACTTTAGTAGGCTGTAACGAAACCTTAAATTCAGTTTTTAAGCTGTCTAAATTTGTACGGTGTGTTAATTATTGGTCTCAATCTTAAAAGTTGTGACTACACCATGTATTCGAACTTTTCAAACAGGTATAACAACCAAAACGCTTTTGTTTTACAAAGATACAAGAGACTATACTACTTCATACCAATATATTAGAAGTTATAATATTTGATCACGGGTATGGGATTTGAGTCGCAGTCCATGCTAAATCATAAATGCAGAAAGAAATTTCAGACTTTATTAAATGTTAATCAAAAATTCAAATGGATAAAAATATTCACATTTTGCATTTAAATTTAATTTTTAACCGTTTATGGCATTTTATGACAACAGTCTGTAAAATATGTATTACAAAACTTTATAGACTTAGTTTTGAATTCTTTATTCAACTTTTCATCTATATCCGTCAAAATAATATTGTGTTAGTAATATTGTCCTTTACCAAATGGGTGGCCAGGTAGAATACTTAACATATTGGTATAGTGATAATATGCATCTGCAGCAAGGAATGAATAACGCTGATAGTATGGTATTAATCAATGATTTGTTTAGAGCCTCATGCCTTTGACTATCTTAGCTAGGGAAACATATTATAAAAATCATTTTCCATTCAGTTTTCCCAGTTTAGACTTATGTTTTAATAGGGAACACATTGCAGTCTTACCAAAGTTTATAAAACTACTTCCATACAGATTTAGATACATATAAATACACATAAAGGCCTAACCCGCCGGGTAAAGCCGGCGGGCCGGCGGGTTTGGTGTGTAGAGACCTTAAAGAACACTCACAGGAATAATAAAACTGATTATTAGAGATATTGCAAATATTTACGAAAGAATGCTAAGCTTAATTTATTACATTAGCATCGTATTGCAAACAGAAATAGCAGTGCTTTACTATGGTAGTGTTTCTTAGTTAAAAAAATAAAACGAAATCTTATATTGAAACTTAAAATCAGAAAATTATTTGTATGTTTAAGTGTTCGTTTTATGTGCATTTGTCACTATTTTACATATAAAGTCGAAAATTATATAAATTATTAAAAATAATATGACACCACGCATGCCTTTCACTTCTAAATTATCATTATCATTAATTCATTCATTAATTACAGCCCTTCACAATCATTAATAATCATTAAAATATGATTAACATTGGTATTGTACATTTACATTACAAGGTTATGTACAATTTATAGTTTGTACAACCTTTAAAATATGTTTGTATGGTTACAATTATTATGGTTTATGAACTTCCTAATAGTGATTACAAATATAATAAATTAAATTAATTATAAACGCGAAACTAAAATTTCACAAATATCTATCATTATCATACTAAAATAAACTTAATTAAAAAAATAAGGTCTGTATTTAATATTTATATCACAGATACCTGAGAAAAATATATTAATATCCTTCTCCTTGGTATTATTCATAACAAAAATTTTGTTAAAAATAAATTAAAAAGCACGCAATCTCGAGCTCCCGGACGCTGATCCTATAAAATAATATCATAAATAAAATTGACTACTCTTTAAAACAAATTAACGGGCGAATAAAAGTCAGGAGTTAAACTTGGAAGTAGTCACTAACGATGCCGTCAGCACCGCTATTAATACTGTTTTTTGGGTCTCTATTTGTTGGAACATTAATTTTTTCGTAGCCTGCCGACGAATCTGATCTTTCCACGCTAGAATTTATCGCAGCATCGTCATTTACTTTTTCATATGGTGGCTCTTTCTGCGATAATTCAAAATATTTGACACTTTCGTAGTTAGGATCTTTTTTAGACCTCACCGAGTCATACTTGGAGTCTTTCGATCTCACCGATTCGTATTTAGAGTCTTTACACCGTAAAGACTCGTAGTTGGGGTCCTGCGGGTTGACACTTTCATAATTTGCATCCTTCGGTCGAACTGATTCGTAATTAGGATCCGACTCACTGCCAGTCGTATAAAATGGATCGTTAGTCATTGATTCGTAGTTCGGTTCATGCATTGCCTCTTCATTATTATTACTTGGCCAATTGTTGTATTTAATAGGTCTCTTGTTAACAGTTGAATATGTTTGCTGTACTTTGTAATTAGAAGCGATAGTTGCATATGGCGGAGTTGGTGGTTGATTTCTTAACACTTCGTAATTAGGATCTGAATCGGACGCGCTATTATCTTGTTTCGTTATGTGCTCATAGCCAGGGTCACTGCTTATTATACTGTTCGGTCCACTGTCTCCCAAATTATTTAACTTGAATAAATTGTTATTGGTGAACGTTGATACATTCTTACTAATATCTTTAACAGTCTCATAGCCGGGGTCTTGGTTTTGCGAATTTGTACGTTCTTTGTGCGTTATTGTTTCGTAACCGTGATTAACAGATATTTTGCGGTCTATGGTCTCATACCCGGGGTCATCGCCGCGATATTTCAAAGTAATCGTCTCGGCTTCGTTTGGAAATTCCTTTAACGTTTTAATTGTCTCATCTGCCTTTCCTTTTGTTTTCTTCATGACCTTCGCATACATTTCTTCAACATTACGCGAAGGGCTTTCAGTGACCCGTTGTTCTGAATTCATGCTAGTGTTCGCGTCGGCTGAGGAATAATCACTGTATCCCGGACAATCGATAGAATTGTACAAATTATCTGCAGGGCTTTCCTGTTTGTCGATATCAAAGTTTAATTCTTTAGCGACAAGAGGCCGGATAAGGTCACCTGAACTGAACCTGTGCTTTTCTACAGGATAGTTGCACCCGTAGAAGTCCGACGAACTAACACAGCTATTGTTTCGTTGGTGTTTTTCGTTGAGGCTTCGTCGAAGCTTATCGTGATTAAAGTGAAGATCGCCTGCAAGTTTTGGATTTTTTTATTATTTTCTTATTTAACACGTAATAAAGTAACTGTAAGAGCTCACATAAAAAATATAAAAATAAAATATACTTCATGATATATGTCGGTTAAATATGTATGCCATATAATATATGAACGGTTAAATTAAAATACCAAATTTCATTCGGCTCATATAGTATTCCTGTAAAAAGTCACTGCTAAAGATCTGTTTCTATCATTTAGTAGGCAGAACTTTCTTTCTTTCTCTAAATCGCCATCTATTGAAGGTTGGTTAATCTAGAACTTTTCGGAATCGTCTCTAAGACTGCACCGAATGAAATGAGATGATAGTTTCTGGTGACACCATTTTCGGTGATAAAGTTATGATTAGAAGATTTAGACCTGAAATCGAATAAATGCATTTTATGCATGAATATTCACACCGACTGGTTTGTGGTATGCACTATATGGTGAAATTAAAATAACTTGTATGGGCGTGTACGTATACAAATGTATCATAGGTCATAGCATACCAGTGCTGGATATGCGTTGGTGCGCTGCGACTGCGCGGCGTGCGCTCCGTGGGGTGCGTGTGCCGTGCGTCCCGTGCGCCGAGTACGTGCTGTGAGTCACGTGGGTCACGTGGGTCACATGTGTGGTGTGCGGTGGCGGCGGCAGTGGAGAGTTGGCCACGCGCTTCTCCGGTTTGGGCGAGCCCAGCGCACCCGTCGAGTTAGAACACGACGACGATGACGCTGTAAAAATAGGAAATTGGCATTCAAATTACATAGAATGATATTCAAGGGGATGATGGGTGTAAGTTAAAGAAAGAACTTTGATAGCGTTTTTTTTTCACCACTCGTGTGTTAACGAATTTAATATAAGAGTACCAGTGGAACCGAGCTTCGATAACTATTTTCCACCTCATTAATAACTAAAAAATACATTTTGACACATCCAAAATTTTACCACGAATATTCTTTTCATTTTGATTGATGACGTTTTTGTTATGTTAATGGCATATTTTACACTTTAATTTATTCAATTTAATTTTTAAGGTCAGGTATTGTAACAAAAATCATCACAAAGACAAAAATCACCACCAAATTAAAAGTTTTACAACCATATGACAAACAAAAGTTTTTTTGTTTACAGGGGGCTTCCAGGGCGATTTAAGACTGGTATTCAGAGACTTTTACCGGGTGGAGCTACGCCGCAGCTATATTGTGTAACTGTAACTGGTATGCTATGACCAATGTAGCACGAATGGGTCGGCTTGACCGAGGAAGGACCACGCTCTCACAGAATACCAGCGTATAATAACAGCTTAACGCTGCTGTGTTTTGTATGATGAGTATAGAGAACCGGAGACCCTTTTTACTGGAAATGAGTCATTCCATCTAAGTCTTCAGGGGTGACAACGATTGATTCTTAATTGAGAATAGATGTAGACGTCGCACAGCATCCACTTACCATCAGGTGGGCTGTGTGCTCTTTTTTTAGTCATATTCTATTTAAAAAAAAAACAGTATCTCAACACCAGCTATTATGTCCCTCTTCATCAGTTATTATAATGCGTTAAATGATCTAGCAGTACATCTAAAAAGACCTGTTTATTTATGAAAATATCAGCTCTTTTGGCCGAGCAGTGAAAAGTTTCATACCCAAATTATTTAGCAAAATGGAAAGACTGTACGGACATACACTAGTACGCGCGTAGGATGTTACGGGCCAAGATACTCACCTTGTCTGGAATGTGTTGCGTGAGAGGTAGACGCTCCGATTTCCGGGGGAGCACTCCTTCTGTAAATAGGAATAAATTATAAATGGAAAGTAGTGATCAATTTGTTTGAGCTATAAATACATTTTTATTCAACAGAATCATGTTAGTGTTGTTTTCGAGAGATCACATTGACATAACTTGCGATTATAATAATATGCCAGAACAATAAGTATAATATTACAGGCAGGATGAGTAAACATGGCGACTTCCTAATCGACGACAAATGGATGTATTTTACACAAGTGTACAATTACGACGTCCAAAATAATTAGGCTATTTTGCACCCAAACACACTCGGGTTCCCAAAATAATCATTTCCCCGGTCGCCGGTTCCAATCCAATGAAAGAAAGAAGGGTAGTATTTCTACCCTTCTTTCTTTCATTAGATTTCTACGCGAAAATTCGAGAATAATCGAGATTAACAATTGGTCCAAGGAGAAAAGATTTTATACGTAATATGAACATAAGGTTGCTTGCTTCTTACGTCCAGACATTTTAACTTAACGGCGGACATTGATGCTTATTTTCCAGATGTTAAGACTGATTTGCCATATTACCTATAAGTAGTTAGTTTGTACTAGTTCTGGCTCACTGAGCCAGAACCTCAGCCCTCATCGGCTGACGGTGGGTCGACGGATCCTAAAAAAAAAAAAGGTTTTGGCATGTTCTGATCACGAATCTGCGGTCCGTTTTTGCGTAGGATGCTCATAAGCGTTCCATTGTTAAGCCTTTCCTCTTATCTATTGTTCCTTGAACACCGTCATTGCCGCTCTTATCTATTACTCGTTGTAGATCCTGCTTATTAGTGCTATTGTATTATACTTCTTTGTTCATTACTCATCATCAATAAAACACATTCCTTAACTTTCCTTACAATTTTTATTTCCAAAATGTTATTGCTTATTATCTATAAAATAGGAGCTAAACATCTCATCCACTAAAATATCGTTGTACAGTGTGTTCCCTGTAAATATGCTCGTAAAACTATGCATTGAACATCGCTGAAACTTATATAGCAAATACATTAAGCAATATTCATCACAAACTGAAGTCCACTCATTCTGAATCCTATCAACATCCAGTCACATCTTTTTAATTATACCCGTCTAACAATATCGTTCAACGCGCTTTAACGCTTTAAATAAACTGTTCTATGATACAGAGTACTGAAAGACCGCGCTCAAATTCCGTGCTCTGTGGTCTAAGATGTCTTGTCCTTGTAATTCGTTTTTATCAGTGAGAATGAATGTTTGAATACAACACCGTTTACAAGTGATCGATTTGTTAGCAACAGCATTATGTACGACATCCGGGCCAGGCCACACCAACATTTTACGGCCACACCGATCGCTCAACAATTTAACACTTGATGGACGCCACTATTAATAAAAAAAGCTACATCATATAATTTAAAACTCTAGATGATATCGTACAGATGATCGTCCATATGAATCAAAATATTGACCGATGCCATTCGTATCGATGTATAAAGCTATCCAATCTGAGCCTGGTTTATCATCTATATCCAAATTTCATATTATATACGGTGGTACGTGGGTATACATGGGCAGTCTATTAGCAGCATAAACATTATTTTCTAGACTAGAATCTTTGTCAGATGTTGTTGTACATCTAGTGTATCCATGATATTACTGCTATTAGTAGATTATTACAGTACCAATCTATTCAATGGTTAACATAGGAATGATCAATTATAGTGATTTGTAAATATTAAATCGCATTATTTTGTGATTTCATCATTTTTGTCATCGGTGTAACGCAAGTCCCAACACGAAATAATGCGAGATAAGCTTGTTGACTCATAAAGTTACTATCAATTTCTCTGCGTCTCCTAAAGAAGAGAGTGATGACATCGTCATTAACCTGAGTAATATCGTTAAGAAAATATAATGAATAGCAATACAAATCTTCAAGGATTCAAAAATAGCAAAAATGAATTTATAGTAAAAAAAATTTGCTATAGCCACTCTAGAGTACACCAAAATATTCCTAACTAAACCTCCTTACCCATTCACTTCACTATCTCTTGAAGAGAAAAAACAAATTTGCTGGATTGAAAAGCACAGAGGGTATCGATGGAGTGAGGGCTTTGTTGATTATAGAGAGTTTGACAGAATTATCAAGACATATTTGAAAGATAAAAAGATTTTTTTAAAAGGATGTGAAAAATAAAATGGGTACAAGATCTTTGTGATGAAAATAATACTATCATAGATATAAATTGCTTAGATTTTAAATACTCTTTGTGAACTTTATTGTAAAGATACTTTACTGTATAACTGTTTTACTCATAAGAAAATCTGTGCATTAAAAATGTTTTATGTATTAAGAAATGGTGTTTTGAAAACAAAGTGATCTAAAGTTTGTGATGAAATGAACAAGCGTAAACTGTTCGATTCATCATATGATGATGAGTTGTATAATCACTGTGCGATGGTTGAAACTCAGTTTAAGTAAGTAAAAAAAACATAAATTTTGATCATAATTTACACATTGTCTTTTAATAAATTTAAACATTTTAACATTCAAATACTACACCTTGGAAGAGGAATGAAGCGAACGAGCAGCGAAGAACCCAAGATCATCAAAAAACCAAGAACGGAAGAAGAAGCGTCTACCTCTGCAGGGAACAGTGTTAGTAACGATGATCAAGTGGAATGTCTAACGTGTCATATATTTATCAAGAAAAGGTAGTTAGCTAATCATTTTAAAAGTAATGTTCACAAAAATAATCTTTTAAATTCACATAATTCCTTATCAAACGTTAGTGTTATTGAATCTGCTTTTGGAAATAGGATTTTAACTTATAAAATCAAGAGTAGAGTAGATCGTTTGACACGGGTAAATTTTGAAACTCCTGAACTATTTTTCAAAATCAACACATAATTTTTAAAGTAAATTTCATATTGCGTGCTGATTTTGTTCAACAAACTAAAGATATTCATGATACGTTCGATTTCCAAACATTTAACTATATTAATTGTTAAGGAGATGACTTAAATATTTTTCTTTCATCTTTAAATGATATATTTACTAGTAAAATTAGTGCATTTGAAAAAAAAGATAGTGGAGTCAAAAAACATAAAATCTATAGACATGAATGTTAATAATTTAACCCCCTACGCTGTACTTCATACATAGATATCCTAGTGACATAAAATTAAAAAAAGGCTGTTATAAATGTAAAAAACGAAGATTATTTTTGTTTTAAATGGGCGTTACTCTCAGCGTTATATCTCGTTAACAAAAACGCGAATCGGGTATCATCGTACGCTAAACATGCAAATAAACTGAAATTTGATGGTATTTCCGTTCCAGTTAAAATTTCTGACATAACAAAAGTAGAGAAATTAAATGATATTAGTATTAATGTTTTTGGGTTAGAATATAATAAAGAAAAACGATGTAATTCTATAGTAGGTCCATTATTTTTAACAGTGTCGTAAAGATAGACATATCAATTTTTTTTTCCAAGGATACGAAAAATCATTATTGTTACATAAAAAATTTATTGTGGTTAGTTAGTAAACAAATTTCAAAAGACGGTCACGTCATGTACATTTGCGAAGCATGTCCATCTCAGGAAAGGTTAAATAGTCATGAACAATACGATTGTGCCCACATTTGTACAGAATTACCAAACAGTGAAACTTTAAAAAAGAATTGGTTTGGTCAACCTATTTCAAATGCTAAAATTAAATTTGATAGTTATGGAAAAAAGTTAAAGATACCGTTCGTAGTTTATGCTGATTTTGAAGCATTTTTAAAACCAATAGAATCATGTTCTAACGATCCATCCAAACCTTTCACACATAATATTCAGAAACATGAAGTGCATAGCTTTGGTTATTATATAAAATGTTCATATGATGATAAATTATCAAAATATGTAATATATTGCGGACCCAACTGTGCACAAATGTTTATGGAAAGTTTATCTAACAATTTAAAAGAAATAAATAGACTTCAAAAATATCCAGTTCCGCTAACAAATGAAGACAAAAACCAAATTTTAAATGCAACTATTTGTCATATTTGTGAAACAGAGTTAGCAGAACTTTTTTATGATTTTGATTGGTACACTGGTAGTTTTATAGGTGTTGCTCATGAATCATGTAGCTCGAAGTTCAGAACACCACGTCATATACCAATATTTTTACAGAACCTTAGCCACTATGACGCTCATTTTATTGTTCATGCATTAAACTTTTGTGATGATGAAGTCGAAGTTATCCCTCAAAATAAAGAAAAATATATATCCATTTAACTTTGAAAACTATGGTATTAATTCTTTCAGCTTATATATTGATGGTCAACAAATACCTTCAAAAGCTTTGCAACCATCTTTTAATAATAGTATATTTACATCAGCATATCATACTCTATTCTCGGGAACTGGTATTCACTTTGTTAATGAAGGAAATGGAATCTCTTGTGAACTGTATGGTTACTGTCTATAAGCATTTGATTTAACTCCTGATTTATCAGCTAACTCATCAGCTCATTGGAATCTCATAAAGCATGGTAGTGTAATACAAACAATTAACTGTATAGTTTATGCTGAGTTTTAATATTATTGAAATAGATAAAAACAGAAATGTTACTGTAGACTATAGTAGTTACGGTTATAACGTGTGTTGTGTGTTAGATTTATGAATTATACGTAATGCATTTTGTGTGTATGTAACTATGTGAAACATTATAAAATTAAATAAAACAACTTGTATGCAATATATTATTTTTTATTTCTTTATAAACCCCCTATTTAATCTTATACAAAACACTGTTCGAGTTTAAATTTTACATAAGCACACTGACTAAACCACTGAACATGCTGCTGCTAAGGATCATCATCTTCCCAATATTTTAAACCACCACCACAATGGAAACACTTGGTCCTGTCTGCATGGCCAGTATAAAAGAAACCGGCTTGTGCAAGATCTTCAGGCTTTTGTCGCATAACGAGAGGCCAGTCTTCGAAACTGAGCATCTGACTAGATTTTGAACTGAAGAATGGATATTCAGCTCTTGAGTACTGCATATTCTTCTCTTTTTCTTCTCCACTCAGTGTTGTAGTTTTGCTATTCAATGACGTGTTCTGTACACGTATGCCACACTCATCTCTTCCTTCTGCTCTTGTCTTCCTCTCAGCAGCACAAGACGACAGCTCGTTGAATCTAATGAGTACACAGAAGTAATTTAAGTAAGCAGAATCACATTCACTAATGATCAGCTAATGACTGTCATTGTTAAAAAAGTATTTTTTGACTTTTTCACTTTCTGCTATTGTCTTTGTAATATTGTATACGAGAGCGTTTGTGTTGTCGTAGATGCTATCCTGATTAGTCTTTACATAATATTTAATGGTCGTGGAAGCATGTCTCCAATGATCAGTAGTTGGAATCTTGGATAGCTTCTTCATATCGTACATTTCAATTTTTGTGAGATGCGCCGCTTGGTCTCCGTCGTCAGAATTAGTAAAAATGTATGATACACCATCTCTAGCGGCTCGTGCTACGGTTGACGATAACAGCTTCCTCTTTTTTATTTTTTATTCAGCTTCAAAAAAATTATCAATCGATTGCGATTTTCTTTGTCCACCATCGCATGTGTTGTTATTAATGACGATGTCATCACTCTCTTCTTGAGGGGAGAGTGGCGAGTAATAATACTGTTTATAGATATATTCATCAAAGCTGAATGATTTCTGCAACAACACAGTTATCATGTTAATATCAATTTGTTTACACTAAATCATACACACACACACACATGTAAGAAAACAACAGAAAGAAAAGTAAGTTTATCAATAGAATAAACACTTACGTCCATGACCATTGATGCGTTGAAGTAACACAAACGTAGTATTGGTAGATCCACTGCGGTCAAACGACCATACACTGACTCCATGACTGCAGCTGCTCGGTCTTATACAGCACCAATAAGTTATATCTAATCTAAAGCATTTCCGCAGTGAAACTGATAGTAACTTTATGAGTCAACAAGCTTATCTCGCATTATTTCGTGTTGGGACTTGCGCTATACCGATGACAAAAATGATGAAATCATCACAAAAGAATGCGATTTAATATTTACAAATCACTATAATTGATCACTCCTATGTTAACCATTGAATAGATTGGTACTGTAATAATTTACTAATAGCAGTAATATCATGGATACACTAGATGTACAACAACTGAAAAAGATTCATCTCAGTCTAGAAAACAATGTTTATGCTGCTAATAGACTGCCCATGTATACCCACGTACCAACGTATATAATATGGATTTTGAATATAGATGATAAACCAGGCTCACATTGGATAGCTTTATACATCGATACGAATGGCATCGGTCAATATTTTGATTCATATGGACGATCACCTGTACGATATCATCTAGATTTTTTTTTAAAGAATTGTAAAAGATTGGACTGGAATGTTGATAGGATTCAGAATGAGTGCACTTCAGTTTGTGGTGAATATTGCTTAATGTATTTGCTATATAAGTTTCAGGGATGTTCAATGCATAGTTTTACAAGCATATTTACAGGGAACACACTGTACAACGATATTTTAGTGGATGAGATGTTTAGCTCCTATTTTATAGATAATAAGCAATAACATTTTGGAAATAAAAATTGTAAGGAAAGTTAAGGAATGTGTTTCATTGATGATTCAGAATAGCGTGGTAGTAATGAACAAAGAAGTATAATACAATAGCACTAATAAGCAGGATCTACGAGTACTAGATAAGAGCGGCAATGACGGTGTTCAAGGAACAATAGATAAGAGGAAAGGCTGAACAATGGAACGCTAATGAGGGTGCAGGGCCACCGGATATCAATTAGATATTAGTTAATTGATCTGCACATCTCCGGAACCGCGCATCCTACGCAAAAACGGACCGCAGATTCGTGATCAGAGCATGCCAAAACCTTATTTGTTTTTATTAGGATCCGTCGACGCACCGTCAGCCGATGAAGGCTGAAGTTCTGGCTCAGTGAGCCAGAACTGATACAAACTAACTACTCGTTATATCGTTGTAGATGTTTTTTTTAAACGTTACCTCCACACTAGGATCTTCTCCCGTATCGTGGGGGCAGTTTACATACATTGGTTATGTGGTAGAGCCATGCTGCAGCTATATTAGTAGTATAGTTGTAGCACGAATGGGTCAGCTCGACCGGGGAGGGACCACGTTCTCACAGAACACCAACGTGAAATAGCAGCTTAACGCTGCTGTGTTTCGTATGGTGAGTGTAGAGAACCGGAGACCCTTTTTACTAGAAACGAGGCATTCCATCTTAGTCCTCACGGGTGACAACGCATCTGCATTTTGATTATTTATTGAGGATAGATGAAGATGTCTATGGGTCACAGCAACCACTTACCATCAGGTGGACTGTGTGTTCGTTTGTCACCCTTATCCTATTTAAAAAAAATCACAAGGACAAACATCCAGACCCGGAACAAATATTTGTAGGCTATACAAATACTTGCTCCGGGCAGGATTCGAACCCGCGGCCCTTAGCGCTGCAACTCATTGCTAAGCGATTGCGCCAAGAAGCCGTTGTAAATGTTATTGGAACAATGATTTTTTTAGCGACGTGATAATATGAATGTTAAACAGAAATCTAGGCTAGGTGAAAGTTGTGCCAAAATCAATGGAAGTAATACATTTAATGTAATGTTCATTCTTCTTTCATTTCGCATTTGTTATTTGTAGCTTAAAAATATAATAAAATCAGATTGCAATAAAAAAATTATTTAATTATTATAAACTTCTTTAATCATTTCAAATATATTTCGTTATTACGTTAGTTCGATGAACCTACGTCTTGCAGAGAATTTTCTTGTTTATTATTTGCTTAAATTTTATTACTAATTGTAAGTGCACCTGGCGGAATGGTCGGTTGGCAAAGTCGCTACGGAGGCGGAGGCGTTGGCGGAGGCGTTGGCGGAGACGACTGCATCTTCTCGGCGCCGCGGCTCGGGAGCGATCTGCGCGTACGTGTCCGAACCCTCGCCGACGCTCGCCTCCTCTATCGCCGCGTACATCTCGTCTGCACATCAACATAAGATTGGTATAGCCCCACTGGATAGACAAGCTGTGACAGGCGGTTTGAAATATAAACTAACTTTTTTAACTTGAAAATTAAGTGGTGGGCAGTGCAAAAAATAACAAAACTGACAGTGTTGACCGCGTTAGACTTTATATTTTGAACGATATTTGTGTAGTTTATACCAAAAACAGAGTCACGGTGGACAATTGGGTGTTTCCATACAAAATCGTACACAAATCAAAAGAATCCAATACATTCAGAAATTTAGTTCCAGGAATTTTGAACAGATTCGTAGAGACTGGCTGCCGTGATCGAAAATTGCGTCTGGGGCACATTATATTTATTTATAACCTTTCTAAAGACCAGACTATTCCAGGTCACTAACACGCTAGCCTGTTGTACTAATTAGTAGAAAAATTTCATGAAAAGGCCAGAAATTGCCATAAAACTATTTTATATCACATTTAACATGTTTTCTTATCATATACAAGGCCAAGAACTTTTCAAACATGAACATTAAATTTGCCAAGATGATTATAATATTTTAAGGGTAGTAATAAAAGCTTCGACAAAAAAAATAAGAATTGCCCTTACTCAAAATATGAAATCTACTGCCTCAAATACTAACTTTCCGACTACTTTTGTCCGAATAAAAATGACGAAACGACCGAATGAAATACTGAAATCTTCGAAAATTGAATATTGCTTTAGTGCTATAATACTTTTCTACCAGCTTAAATTAGGTTTTACTGAAAACTATGCTTTGTAATTTTTATCTGTACTTACCTACTATTAATATATAAATTACCTTCCATATTTCATAGACTGTGGTGCTGTTTTAACTACAACGTTATACTGAAAATACTATTCTGAGTGGTTATACAGAAACTTATAAAAAATATAAAAATGTACTTGTAATAATATTACCTTTTACTTATCATGAATTATACTTACCACAGGTATGCTTCGATATCAGTACTTACTTTAGCCCCCATTACATGACCATCGACCATATTTTTAATCAGAGATGTGGAGATATGTGGAAAGGTTTGGGAGAGGCCTACGCCGCAGAGGCGACTACTCCTAACATTAACTAAGTCATATATATACATACATAATTATACGTAAAAAATACATATTAACTATTCTTTACTATTATTACCTACATTAATCATAAGTCAAGTTTGTATTGTAGTAGAAATAGAGGCTATTTTATTTATTTATTTATTACATGACCATCGAAACACGATATGACAAAGCGATTTATCGCTATGAACTGTCAAAATACAATGGAATTTTGAAAGTTCAAACCGATAAATCGCTTTATTATATCGTGTTTTAGGGGCCATGCTACTAGGGCAGGCGTTAAAAATTCAAAACAGTCATATAGATAAATCTAAACTCTGGTGGTGGGCTGGTGGTGGCGGTGGTGGATTTTGGTTTCCTACAATATTTTACTATTATCCTGTTTTTTTTTAATCGACAAATTCCCTTGTTTTTATAATGTTAGCGAGAAAAGAGATAAAAATAAAACAAAATTCAGTTCATTATAAAATATTGTTTGATAGGTAGTACGAAATGTCATACATAACTGTACTTATGAACTAAATAGGAGGTAGGTAGTTAGTTGTCAGCATAGACTTAGGATATACTAGCGTATAGACCAACATAGTGTGCAAGGGAGAAGAAAATTCTTATGGCAAAATGCAAGATAGAAAAGGATACCAAATCTCATGACTCTGTAACCGATTTTGAATGACAGGTCAGCACAATTCGGCACGCAAGAATTAGCTCGGAGATATTTTGTAATTTTTAAAGTATAATAGTGGTTATTTTTAGTAAGTAACTTTTTCCAAAATGGTTAATTGTTCCGTAGTGACTGTGCTGTTAATAATAGAAATAATCCTGATAATTTCATATCACAGGTAAATTCTCAAGACGTCGTCAATGTTATGATGCTTTTATTTTTGGTTAAAATTTATGTTACATACTGTTTAAAATATAGAATATATTCAATTATTCTGTTAATTTTGATATTTTGCAAAGAAAAAGTCACGTTGTTGATAATTTGCATGAATTTGGTAAATACATTTTTATACAAAATATTTTACATGTACGCTTAGGGATTGACTCAACTATATCAAAATTAATGTCGATATTTATCTTGAATGTTTATAATGAATCGATAGACTTGCCTACACAACAAAAAAAATCCTCGGTTTGCGTTCTAAAACGTAATTTTATTTTCCGTTTTCAAACAGATTCCCTCCGGATTCTATAATTAGAAAAAGTGGTTAAGGTTCATTGGAAGGGTTGGTTGGAATGCAAAGAAGAACTCAACAATTTGCAACAAACATTTTCTTGAGAAGTATAAAAGAAAAAGTAGAATAAAAACAATTTTATTAAAAGGAGTCATTTCCAGTAAGTAAAATATTGTTATAATGAGACTTCAAAAATATAACTTTCAAAACTTTAGATAAATATAGAGACAGATTTTCATACATTATAAAACTGTAGTACATTAAAGACAAAAAAATCTTGAGATTATCCTCTTTAAGCCATTATGAACCCAACTAAGTATCAATTTATCAACCAAAATAAATGTATAACCTTGCTTAACCAACCGCACAGCCTCACGGTCACACTAGTACAATATTCATAGCATCATGCTATTTTCCCAAGGGTTAAGCGGAGCTTCGAACTTCGGATTATATTCCCAAATCATAACGATAAAACTTTTAGCGTAGTTATTAGGTATAGATATTTGTAATGCTCCTCAAGCGCTACTAGACGACCGCGCATGAGATGTGATAGTATAAATTCCATAGTATTTGATACGCACAACGGTCAATGCTCGATTCATGCTTGATGGCCGACGACATTGTCGCGAGGGCTTAAATAGCGTGGTTCATCCCCTACAGCGTTAGTCGTAGAGAAGAGGAACTCGTGGTTAAGTAATAGCTGCGCAGATCAATAAATCTGCGAAATTAAGTTGCACTTGCCGCGGTCAGTCTATGAATGTGTGACCATTTTCTTAACATACCGAGATTGAGAGAATAGAGAGTGCATCTGTATCCTCAGACACTTAGTTCACTTTACTGTGTTAAGATCATTATATTTTTAAAATTCATGCAGCTAAAATGATAATAAGTTTATTATTATTTTATACTTTTCAGGGACAGATGAAAGAATATAAACATGAAGCATGATGAAGCCTCATAAACATATTGGCCTTTAAACAGAGCAATCTTATTTAACTGATTCCTACAAGTTTCCTTCCTTAAATTATTAAGTTTACATTCATACTTTAGTCGAATGTTAAAATAAACTTCTATAATCTATTTAATTATTAATTATTAAATATTTGTAATTATCACAAGTAATACTTATATGAAAAATAAAGCAGCCATTATGTACTCCGTGTCCCCGTTGTTTCCCCATCAAAACATTTTATAACATATATAAAATATAAATAGGTATATACTTAGTTATGTATCTACCTATTTATAATAACAATATGTTAAAAATAAATTCTGGGAAACTGCCCACGGCAAATATTTTTCTCCAAAGATCATAGCTCGAAAATACAACATTCTGATCTGATTATTAGAGTTTTTAAGTTTTCGGTAGTCACCTGGGATTTTATACATTTGAATTAAAATCCAACAAAAGGCAGGTAGGTTCAGCTTATTCCCAGGAACATGTTATATGAATATTTTTTAATTATTTTAGAACTGTCATGGTAAAATTCAGTAAATTTTTGAAGTTATTCAACTTCATGCACTAAACAATTTTTTATAATCTTTTTACGGCTTCCTTAACAATAATTTTCGATAGTCCTTTTAAGTAAAATATCATCACTAGCTAACGCACACAATGACAAATCAAAATTGGTCACGCGTTTTCGGGCTGTCAGGTGGTCTATACGCTAGTATATCCTAAGTCTATGGTTGTCAGTATCTTAATTATCTTCATTGTATTATAAGAGCAGGTCTGGATTTAGTAGGACGACCCGTTCCTTTTTGTCCTATAGGTAGTGCTTTCGCTTCCATAGGTGGAGTCGCGAGCTTCAATCTAATAGCGAGCCCTAGAAGGTGTTTACAAACGTATTTTTTATGAAACTGTGGGCAAGTGCAGGATCCTTTTCTCCATTCTACATTTTGTGTTTCGTTTTTAGGCACTGTGACTTTCCAGAAAGCAAAATGTTTCATCTTGTAATCTTCAAAGTTTAACCACTGCTCACCGTACGATATCTCTCCTACTTGGCTACTACTTGGGATCAAGTATTCAGTGTATGCCGTGTTGGATGATAAAATCTTTATTCTTAAATCTTTCCTTGCCCAGCAATACCCATCGGTCCAGTCCTTCAGCTCAATAGTAGGTGTTTCAGGTAAAGGTTCTTTGCAGCTTTGTAAAGACCACTGAGCAACCATCTCAGTGGCAATGGTCAAGAAATGTGAAAGTGGAAGACGTTCACGTAAGGTGTTTTGGTCTTTTATGTTCCGATTGAATGCTTCTAATGCATTATTTGTGGCGGGTGAACACGGCGCTGCGCCTAAAACCAATTTGGATGTTTCTTTAACCATTCTTCTTTAAAGTAGTGAATGAACTCGGTTTGAGTCTGCCATTTTCAACAAAAGCCTGTGATGCAGCATTAAATACTTCATATGATGTAGCATTATGTAGTGCGTCTATGTCTTGTATGATTTCTTTCTGTTTAGTTTTATTGTTGACGGTTTTCTGAACTTTTGGTGCATATTTTTTTCGCGTGAGCCCAGCACATACGAATAACTGGTGTGGTACCAAAACTGCGATGAAAGCATTTCTTATACTCTGAGCAGCGTCACAAACTAAAACTTTAGGTTGCATCACGTGATCAAATAAAGACAGAACCTTTTCTTTAAGGCCATCAAAAATCATTTGAAAAGACAAAGCGGATGGAACTTGCGGTTCTTATCAGTGGTACCAAGAACTAAATCAGGGAACCCTTGCCATATGAGTTTGTATGTGGCGTCTATGTGCAGTATGTCCGTGGAACAAACTATGTTGAGTAATTTTTAGTTGACAATGCCAGACGAAAACTTGGTTCTTGCTCTTCTATCACGTGATAGCTGAACACGAAAACTTCATTTTCATCATCGGAATAGTTGTTCGATCGAAAATCCATTTTCAAGTTCACCTAAGTAAATTGCAGCTCTTCCGAACATCTCGCGCCTTCTGTCATATAAGTAGTTGTTAAGTTGCCGTTTCGAAGGCGCCTTTATCCCTGTCATGTTGTTTAGAGCTCTAATATAGCTTTTGGCTTTAGGCGTAAATCAAACAGCTTATTTATTTCTCTTTAACGTTTTCCGGAATTCCGTACTCACTTCGCGTACCAATCTGGTCATGGTTGTGCTCTGAAGTGGTCTTAAAAATAAGAATATCATTACAGTCGTTCACAAACAATAAATACAACGCACAATCACACTGTGGCCCCTTGGATTTTACCTTGTTACAACGATAGAAACGTTTTTGGCCTTCATCACTGTCCCGAGTATAATTTCTTGACCAAGTCTTTTCATTACTCACAAATTTCTCCGCTTCTTGTACATTATAGCACCGTTTGATCAACACCCAACTTTTGTTACGACGATTCTTCTTCGCCGGTACCGATGGACCAGCTCCCTCTTCTTCATCCTCCGACTCAGAACGGTACACAGGTACCTCATCCATATTTTACAACAATACTAAGTTTCCTTAATAGATACTAAGTTAGTAGTTACCTAAGTAGATTTATTAGTTTTTTGACATCATAATATTAAACCAATAGCAACAAAAACTATTTAATTTCATAACTTATACAAACAAAACACGCAAGGATCGGTCGTTGCAAGCGCACTGCGCTCGGAACATCCATCCGACCTCGCGAAAACAGCCGAACGCGACCCGAACTCGATCGCGCGGGACAAACAGTTGAGGTATTTTCATCATTATTGAGAGTTAAAAATATATTTGATAACCAACAATAGAAATTATAATAGTTCATGCAAGTCGTAAAAATATGATTATTTTGTCAAAACCTTTGTTGTCAGTAACTTAGTAATCTTGTCGGAGGTTCAGTATTTTATTCGGAAGTTTTTTTGTATTTTTTAGGAGAAATGTAATTTGATCGTTCTCTCCTTTGTTTGTTAAATTTGTAATTTTTGTTCGGTATGTATTGGGTTTTTTGACGGTAATTTATTATAATGCTGGTTAATTAGAATAATAGTCGGGCACAGATCGCTGGAGATTAATTTGTTTTCGGAACCATTATTATTTCCCATATTTTAATTTATTCCTTAAATGTTCGTCTTTTAAACTGACCAACAAGCAGATGGTAGAAAACAAGCTACAATATAACATTCAAAAATTACTTGGATATAAACTAGAAGCATATTCTACATTCTTCATATAATTGTGAAAAATATTTTATGACGAACTTAAAAATATGTACTGACCAGAATCATCGGACACAGTAGCGTAGTGGGGTTGCGTCGGTGGCTTCATGCTTTGTGCTCGGATGTTGCTTAACGGCTCTCGCACTGAAATGCTCGTGTAGCCCTCTAAAATTTTGAACACAGTCATTTGTATTAAGCCGCTTTTGCATGATTAAAAAAATAAAACATAAAATATTTTCAACTTCTTACAAATGTTTTCGTTTTTCTGTTATTAAAACTGCATTTAACATTTCTATAAAAAAATAACCGCCATTTTAATACCTATTTGTACCGTTTCTATATTTTTGTTTTCTTGACTTATATTGGTTAAGAATAAGAATTGAACTGCATAGTTTTTTTAGTTAACTTACTAGCAGAATCTGTGGAATCCCCGCTAAAGTGAACCGCATTGTCCGTGTGCGGGCGAGGCGACGGTGGCGTTATATACGGGAGCTCTTGACTCGACGGCAGTTGACCGCTAATAGCCACTGAGGCTGATATTACAACAGACTCTGTAAATATAAAATTAATTTCGTTGACTATATTATATAAAACTTCTTTATGTCGTAAAACAGTATAATATAATGTAAGAAGTTTGTAATAATATACAAAAAAAAATTATTATAAAAAATAGTTTAATATATTCATAACAAAGTTCAAAATCGATCAGACCCCTGATCCGTATTGACATTACTTTTTTTTATAGGATAGGGGTGACAAACGAGCACACACTCCACATGATGGTATGTGGTTGCTGTTACCCATAGACATCTACATCTATCCTCAATAAAGAATCAAAATGCAGATGCGTTGTCACCCGTTAGGACTAAGATGGAATGCCTCTTATCCAGCAAAAAGGGTGTTAAGCAGTGTTAAGCTGGTATTTTACGCTGGTATTCTGTGAGAGCGTGGTCCTTCCCCGGTCAAGCCGACCCATTCGTGCAACAACTATACTACTAATATAGCTGCAGCATGGCTCTGCCACGTATAAAACTACGTCTCTTACTTAAAAAAAGTGTTGAAATAGGTAAGAAGGTGATCACTAATAAAATACTAGATACACAATCAGTGACAAAAAATGTCATTACCGAATGAGCGCCCACTCGAACATTTGGGTGCGCTTTTAATTTTTACGTATCTTTGTGAATGCAACTTTAGGCAATGCATTTAAGGTTGAATTTACATTAATGTATATTTATTTCAACTATAATTACGTCAAAACAATTGGCGACAGTTTTTAGAGAACTTTTGCATGAGATTGTGTATCTAGTTTTTTATTAGTGATCGATGTGACGACAGTATATTCCGCAACGTGGTTGTGCGTGGCAGGAACGCACGGTTGTGGATTTTCAACCATCGAGATAATATGGATGGCGTTTAGAGTTGTACGGCAGCGTAACCGTTACCGTTACATCCTACCAAAAGTCCACTGCTGAACTCAGACCTCCCGCATAGATTGCCGTAGTGGGGATATTTTCCATAGTTGCCATGCTTGGCAGTCGGGTTAGGAACCGCAGTTTTTTTTGTTATTATTAGGAAGACGCTGCTGCCATCCCCTGATTTGTTTCATTATGTCGCCTCTTAAGACACCCACGACGGGGCAGTGGATATTCTTATACCACCACTTGACGGTAAACGTACTACGGCAGTATACGATGATAAAATTTGGTGGCTGGAACTATCCAGAAGTGTGCGGGTTAACATTTATTAAAAGGGAATCTTTTAATAAATGTTAATTTAAAGAGATGGAAGGAATACTTTGAAAGCGTGTTTATGAGTGAAGGGTCGTCTGAATTAAGTGAAAAAGAAATTCCGAAAGAAGTGGAGAGAGGTAGGGAGATAAGTGTAGATGAAATAATGAAAGCAATGAAAAGCATGAAAGCAGGTAAGGCAGCCGGATATGATAGAGTATCACTCGAAATGCTAAGGGCTGGAGAGGGAGTGGTGGCAGGCCTACTGTACACCTTGTTTAATTTATGTTGGGAACTGAAGCGGGTACCGGAAGACTGGTGCAAAGCCGTTATAGTCCCAATATATAAAGGAAAAGGGTCACAGCAGGACTGTAAAAACTACCGTGGTATCAGCTTGCTTAGCATTGTGGGTAAACTGTATGCTAAGGTGTTAATTGAAAGAGTTATGGAAGAAACTGATGGAAAAATTTGGGATGTGCAAGCTGGATTTAGAAAGGAATGGGTGTACGGATCAAGTATTTTCCATGCATGATTGCGGAGAAGTTTTGGCCAAAACCAGAAAGTTTTGTGCTTTCATGGACTTGGAAAAAGCTTATGACAGAGTGGACAAGAATGTGTTATGGCAAACACTTAACTCATTTGGTTTGAGCGCTGGTTTGATACAGGCATTGAAGTCTCTTTATAGGGACTCTAGTGCTTGTGTCAGGATCAACGGGGTCTACTCGGACTGGTATGGCATCCAAAAAGGTGTCAGACAGGGCTGTGTAGCTTCCCCCTGGCTGTTTAACCTATGGTATGGTGGATGGTAGATATGATAAGGATATAGAACGACGAGTGAACGCAGGAAATAGAGTGAATGGGGCCTACAAGCTATTTTACCTATTTATAGCTATTTAAGCCTACTTTAATGTATGGTAGTGAAAGTTGGGTCTGGCAGAAGAAGCATAAGAGTAGAATAAATGCTAGAAATGTGGTCATTAAGGAGTATGCTAGGCTGAATCTGAATGACAGGGTGAGAAATAGTGTGATAAGAGAAAAGTGTGGTTTGCAAGATGACGTTGTGACCAGGATTAAGAAAGGAATGCTTCGGTGGTTTGGTCATGTAGAAGAATGAACGAAGAAAGAATGACAAAGCAAATTTATGTTGCAGAAGTGAACGGCAGAATCGGAAAGGGACGCCCTAGACGAAGGTTTATCGACCAAATTATGATATATTGAAAATGGGCCAGATTAGAGTACCCTTAACCGACGAGCGTGTATGCGTAGATATATGGATGTAAAGGAGGCGAGAGAGGTGTGCCAGGATCGTGCCAAGTGGAAGTCCGTAGTCTCTGCCTACCCCTCTGGGTGACAGGCGTGAGTGTTTATGTTATGTTATGTTATGGAAACTTTTGGTTGCTTCAACTTAAAATTCAGTATCTTGTTATTTTCGATTGGTATTTAAAGTTTAGTTTTAGTTAAAATTACTCATTTTTAGGGTTCCGTAGTTAAACAACAAGGAACCCTTATAGTTTCGTCATGTCCGTCCGTCCATCCGCAGTTTTACTCAGAGACCCTAGGTGTTACAAATCTGTAATTTGGCACAGTTATAGATATTAATCACGCCTACAAAACTGTGAAATAAAATCTTAAAAAAACATTTTTATTTTGGGTACCTTACCTCCCATACAGGTAAATGGAGGATGATTTTTTTTAACCGGTCTATTCCGTCGTGTGGGGTATCGTTGGACAGGTCTTTCACAAACACTGTGGGTATGGAAGAACATCTTTTCGATTCAGGGGTCCGTTTGCGAAATATTTAGCTTTAAAGTGGTATTTTTCATTAGTTATGTGCCTCCCCTTGTACCAACTAAACCGCTGTTTTTGGAAATGTGAAAAGTATACACAATAGTAGTATGTATATATAATGAAGTTAAAAGGAATACTATCACAGCTAAGCAGAATCAACAAGTTAACCGAGAAATAGTCGCCCAACTTATAAAATGCACTTGGATTAGTAAAAATTTCGTTACAACTCCATAGAAAATGACCTAAAACCAGCTGCATTATAACTTTGTAATGTTATTGTAAACTGTAAGATACCGTACCGTACGATACCATCGTCCTATTTAGACCCATTTTTGTCGTTATAGCGGTCAAACCGCGAACTCAATATGCTCATTATCAAGAAAGCCCACGTATTGTGACGGGAAACTACGGAACCCTACCTCTACATTGTGCGTGGCCCGACACGCCAGTTTTTTTATTAAACCTGTTTCATTTTAAGTGTATTAGAGTTGCGGAAAGACCATCGCGCGGCTACTGAATTTTTAATTCTTAAGATCCTTAAAAATACTGGGTTACCTATACACTATGCACTTTACTTGGAACAGTATGCATTAGATATCATTTTATTACGAATAACCTTATAGCACAAACCTGGACCTGGTTGACTAGCATCACGCTCGTCTATTTGTATTTCGCTCTCAGATTCTTGATCAGGAGTAATTTCCACGGTGCTGTAAACAAAATTTATATTAATAAAAGCCTTTATAGAAGCAAGCAATGTAACGCACATATTTATTTACTTTTTAATTTGTTTCTGTATCTTTGTACCATAAAAAGTATGTATTAAACAACCTTCATGCGTGGTTATTATGACAAAACACGTGTCAAAAACGCATCCATGCTTAACTATATCGTATCATGACAGCGTATCGGCATAACGTTCTTTATATGTACACGTTACAAATTTTCTTCTGATCCTCGTATCTTTTTCACGTACAAGCTTTTCGACACCGTGTAACGGCGGGTAGTATTTTTGATAATTAGGGGAAAAAACGGCTCGGGCTCGATACGCCGCGTATTGGATGTCACGTATCAGGTACCTATCATATCGCATCGTCGTATCGTAAGACAATATCAATACATATATAATACTAATACGTTCACTATCACGATACGATTTACCACTACCGATCACGATACATGTAGCCGATACGAGGTGTATCAGATACGGGGTTTTGTGGAAAACTGGAAGTATGGGTTTCGGTATCACAACAGCTATCACAAGATAGGGTATAATTACACACAGATACACGATACGCCAAGAGACAAATAAAGACCCGGTAGTCGTTGCACAATGCTGTAATTAATTTACAGAATATAAATTTGGATTTTGAAAGTTCGGCCCGGCCGTATTTCTCAGATTTTCTATTGATTCCAAGCCTAGTGGGGATAAAATAGCTTCGAAATAAAGATCTGCAATTTTCGCTATTAGAAGGATTAGAGAGAGGACTAATAAAGCAACAGCCAAATTAGGTTGCTTATCTGCTTCGCTTACTTTTACAGCATCATGTTCTATGGTGTAAGTGTATTACCACAACCTAAGAATAACATACAGTCAGTTATCGCGTTTGATGTTGTTGGAAAAGCCTACATAAACAATAAATTGCTAGGAGTGTCAGAACGGGAAATAATAAAAAAAAAAAGCTGATTTTATTTTATTTTATTTCACGTTTAAACAAATTAATGCGTATGTGGAAACTGACGAAACTAATTCCTTATCTTTAAATGAGGACGACCCACAGTTTTAACCGCACATGTAGTGTGAACCATTTTAATTTATTTGCGTGACAGGACTACCCTAGCTGACAGTTCCCGAACGGCTAAGGGCTAGTGGTGGGTCGTTGTTGAATTTTTGACGGACGAAACGCAACCGTTTTCCCGACGACGAAAACGGTTGCAGAAAACGGTCGTCGTTGCAACTGGTTTGAAGACGGCTTAAAGGACGAAACTTATCCAACATGGAATAGAATTGTGTTTTCGTCGAGTGAAATGGTTGCGGTTTCTTACAACTGTTTTGTTTTGACTGTTTTGTCTCTGTTTACGTTTGTAAACGAACGCGGAACCAAAGACTACAATATAACACGGAACGTTAAGGACGACGACGCGACGAGTGAGATAGATAGTTGAATCATTGTGTTCTCGACTGTATTTTCATAGGCGTAAAATAAAAAATCGCACCAAGTAATTCGAAGACTGATTTGTGCAACGAAGACTGTTTCACACAAAACGGTCTTTGGAAACGGTTCGTCGTCGCAACGCCCACTCCTACTTAGGGTCGTTCGGGAACTGTCCGCTAGGGGAAGTGCTCAGCCCGCGTCTCGCCCCGCACCACACCGCACGTTTGCCCCGTCTAGTCTAGACGCCTTCGATGACAGACTGTTGGTAGTAGTAGACTGAGGTATTACTGTGAATGTGGGGATCTGCAGCTGGATTAGAAACGGTGTACATTAAAGAAGGTGTACTATAAAAAAAATAAATAAATCGTTTCTTTCCAAGTACCTACAATAATTTATGTTTGGCGTCGATAAATATGTCGTCTTATTTTGTAAGCTATAAAACATTTGATGCGCTGTTAACAGAATAAGTGCTTAATTTCATTTACGATTATAATACATTCGTTTACAACGTTAATTATTAAAGTACAAATAAAATTCTTTTTAATCTTTTATTTATCGAAATTTCCATCAAAATAACTTTAGGATTTTAGTGGTTAACAAAATTATTTAATTTTCAGCGTCTTTTTTTCTAAACATTGCCATTGGCAATCATTGAAAATAACAAATAGGCTGAGAATACCAAAAGAATAACAGAAAATAAAATGAAGCAAATTCAGTCTCCTTTAGTCTGAGAGATTTTTCTCTTAAAAATAAAATTTTCAAATCGATTTAGACATCATATTTTATTGCTTTAAAACAGAATTTAATTCAAAAAGCAAATTTTTAATGAAAAGATTATAAATCTGTGGACCAAGAAGTGAATAAAACGTTATAAATCTACTGCAATCGGATACAAAATAATTATGTCATTGAACGCTATGCCAGTTATGTATTAGAAGGCGAACACTACACCAATAAGTACCATTGGGTTTCAATTACACAAGTGAGGTATAACTATAATAATAACTTGGGATGCTTTTACACGATATTCTCTGAACACAATAAGCTCTCTGATAACACTCGTAAATAAACTGATGTAGAGTTACGATACGTGACTCTCATGGAAATTAAATTATTCGATGCACTGGCAAAGGAATTGAGACGCGCACTAAATTCCAATAAATACGAAAGAGGCCATAATTCCACTTCGCCTCGTGAGTATCGTAAGAGACTGCCTCGTGGGTCTAGTGGTCGTAAACGCGGCCGCTGATAATGAGGTCCTGGGTTCGAATCCCGGGTCAGGCCAAAATCAGTTATTGGGTTTTTCTGTCAAGAAATTCTCAGTAGCAGCCCGGAGTCAGGAAGTTGGCGGTGTTTCACCTCCGTGCCTTGGAAAGCACGTAAAGCGGTCCTGAGCTTGATCTCTCTCCGGTCGTGTCGGATTACCGCCCAATCGGACTATGACAGTGAGGGAATAGAGAGTGCACCTGTGCTTGCACATACACTCGAACTATAATCCTATCTTGCGCAGATGGCTAGCCTCCGTTGAGACTTGCCGCCGTTACCGGGATTCGTTCTGGAGGACATTTTTATTATTATTATTTTGGGGTATTTATATAGTATTTCATCTGGTTGGGCTGAATAAATATTTTAACGGAAATAATAAATAGACATAAATATATATTTAATATACTAACATAAATAAATAAATAATACATAAATATATAAAAACCCAACCAGATGGAAACCCTCGGCAGGGGAGACCAAACGGCCGAGGTTAGGGAAAGGAGAGAAACCGGCGGACGATGCGGGCGGTATCGAGGAGCACCGCCTTCTGCATTTGAGCATGAGCGGTCCGTCACGGAGTCCCAGTCGCCTCAGATGACCCGAGAGGCTGACTGGGATTAACCCGTTCGCAGAGACGACTACAGGTATAATTTCGGTCGGCAGTCCACCCCACATGTCGGTCACCTCGTGAGCCAGGTCCAGATATTTTGTTCGCTTATCTGTTTCGGCTTTCACGAGGTTCTCGTCATACGGAATGGTGATGTCGACCAAAAATATCCTTGACTGTGCCCGGTCCATCAGCACAATATCAGGCTTATTCGCAAGAATAGTCCTGTCTGTGATGATGGCCCGGTCCCAGTAGAGCCTGGCGCGGTCATTTTCGAGCACGGCTTCCGGCAAGTACTTGTAATACGGCAATTTCCGGTCCACGAGACCGTATTTCAAAGCGAGCTCCTGGTGTAGAATTCTGGCTACTAAGTTGTGCCTGTGCAAGTACTCAGAGTTAGAAAGCGCCGAACAACCGGAGATGACATGCCTAAGTGACTCGCCGGGATGGCGACAAGCTCGACAGATGTCGACGGCGCCATCCTTTAGGATGTATCTCCGATAATTGTTGGTCTTAATAACCTGATCCTGTATCGCACAGACAAAACCCTCGGTTTCCCAAAGAGGTCACCGAAACGTAGCCAGTGGAGGGAGGCGACTGTGTCTGAAAAGGCTCATGTGAGGCCTTGTAGAACCTCCCGTGGAGCTCCTTCTCCTTCCATACGGTCTCCCGGTCGGAAATGCTCTGTACTGCCGGGTCTTGCCATTGCTTGTTGGCCAAGGATAGAGGGGAAGTCCTTTATCACAAGAAATTACGTCCTATAGAATGGATCATCCGATCTCGTCAAAAGTAATTACGGAGGCTGCACACTTCGCGATTATGCATGGTAAACGCGCTTAAAAAGCCACGCCCACCATGTTTCCGCGGCAAGTACAGCCTCATAATCGACGATCTCGGGTGATGCATCCTATGGGACGTCATAGTAGTGCGGACTTTTCTATCCAGGGCGTTAAGTTCAATTTGAGTCCACCTAAGTATGCCAAGGTATATATGAGAACAGGCATGACCCAACCGTTATATGCGTGTGTCTTATTCACACCGGACAAAAGGCTGTTAAGCACTTTGGTCAAGCGTGCATAAAACATATCGCAAACTGACTGCTTCATACCCGCCTCATCGATACCGATGTTCTGTGACATACCCAGGTATCGGTATGTTTTAGCCTCAGAAAGGGTCCTTATGTTGATGGGCATAGATAAGTCTATGCCCTCAGAGTTAGCAGCCCTGAAGATACCCTTCTTATCCTTATGTGGCTTTCCACATTCGTCATCCGCTCGCCTAGATGACAAAGGATTGCACTCCATTGCCCCATACACTGCCCGAGGAAGTCTCTAACTGTACAGTCAATCTTGTACAGCTCGAGGACCCTCTTTAGCCATGTATGGGGCACCGAGTCGAATGCCTTTCCTATAGTCTATCCAAGCGGCGGAGAAGTTCCGACGGTTGCGTTTAACCACTTTGCCAATAAACGCGTCAATGAGGAGTGGTTCCTTGGTTCCACGACCACGCCCCGACATCCATTTTGAACACGCGACATCACCTGATTTAAATCCATGTGACGAATGATTTGCGTACTCAAAATGAATGTCAGTGTCTTATATATGATGGTAGACACGTAATGGGGCGGTATTTGCTAGGGTCTGTGGAATCATGGTATTTAGGAACCAAATGAGTGATCCCAGTAGAGAAGAGGCTCGGGAGCGACTATTGGTCGAGAGCCTCTTGAAACTGTCGGGCGAGTACAGCGTGACACACCACGAAACCCTTCAGCCAGTAGTGACGCAGTCCGTCGAGTCCCGGACTTTTCCAGTTCGGGGCCCTACGGACCGCGTCAGTTACGTCATCCGGCGTTATGATGACGGGGTCCATGGGCGTAACGCTCGCACACTGACTCGCCACAACTTCTGTCCAAGGGCCCTCGCTGTGGTTTACGGGCTCTGACCACAGGCGACAGTATCGGCCTGATTCGGTGCTGGGCCCGTTCCACGTACCATTGGTCGCTCCAATGACTCATAGAGCCTCTTCTGATCACTCTGGAAGAGACGATTTTGGTTGAACCGTCTTGACCTCTCGGTATATCGCCGAATCCGCTTTCCCCAAGCAGCGATTCTCTGCTTCAGGTCGTCTATGCGCTCCGTCAGTTTTTGCGTTATATCCGGCTGGGACAAACTGACATTTGTCCCAGCAAACGCCATCCTGACGGTGCGCACAATTCTCGGCCTATTATTGCCCGACCTGAAGCTTATCAGTCTGCCGATGAGGGCCCTTGCCTTTGCGACACGATCCTCAATCCTTCTTCTCAGGCTGGGATAGCGCTACTTTGCCCAGTAGCACGTCCAGACGTGGGAAGTTTAACCAACAATGCGGCAAACTGCCAAAGCGGCGCCAAAGAGTATTGAGTCCGTATCGCAAAGGTCCCGGCTGGTTTCCAAATAGGTTGCCAGCAATGGGTTCAGGGCCGTCACGACATCCCGATTCCGCTTGCTTAGGGTTATGCGAGGAAGTCGCGGTCGATTTTCGAGAGGCGTACTGCGCGTTTCCACAATCGCCTCTTCCAATGTACTCCCCATTTGCTCTAGCTCTAGTTCCTGGGCGATTGTTTCATCATCGTCTGAATCAACCACAACAGGGGGATTCACGGCGGCATCCACGTGTGCGGGTTGCTCTACAACTTGTGGCGCCGCATTCATAGTCGTAGTATTTTCATCCGATGAGGAAACAGCCTCACGTCGTAGCCGTTCGAGTTCGGTGCCATCAAATATGTTTGAGCGCAAGATATACCGAACTCGGTCTGCCAGGTTTTGCTCGGTGACGGTTATAAATGGCTCCAGCTCAGCAAAAAGTCGATGCATCCTAGCCCGGTACGCAAAACCTCCAACTCCTCCCCCTTTCGCCCTAAAATACGCCCGCAATTCATTGCTGTTCATTTGAATTGTCCATCGCATGCGGCGTACTCCACCAGTGGCGGGTGCCGATTGCTGGGCCCGCAAACACCTTGCCGACACCAAGCCAGCTGGTGGGGATGATGGATGCGAGTCTGCTGGGTGGTCGTGCGGCTCCTCGTGATCGGCTGGCGGTTCGCATGCTGTCGCGTCCAGCGCCAGCTCAGACGCGCCCTGGCGACCTCCAGGCAGCGGCCCTTTGCGCGTATTCCTCAATTCCATCATCCATGTAATGGGCGTCAGTTAACGGAGACGCCCAGACCTGGCACCGTTTCATGGTGAGGCCATGTGCACAAGCGGGCCTTTGCACCTTCAGTTTTGCCGAGGCACGGCACTAACACCTCATGGTAAGGCGCTGACTGACTGCGCTGACGTAGCAGTTTTGTCACATAACCGTTACGTCAGCGGGCGATGGGGTCGTCACTTCCTACGCCTACTTATTATTATTTGGGATATTTATGAAGTATTCTCATTTGGTTGGGTTGAATAAATATATAAAAGAAATATAGTAAATAAATATACATAAATATAAATGTATATATATTGAATATACTAACACAAATAATACATAAATAAATAAAACCCAACTCCCACTCGGCAGGAGACCAAACGGCCGAGGTTAGGGAAAGGAAAGAAACCGGCGGACGATGCGGGCGGTGTCGAGGAGCACCGCCTTCTGCATTTGAGCACGGAGCGGTCCTTCACGGAGTCCCAGTCGCCTCAGATGACTCGAGGGGTGACCGGGATTAGCCCGTTCGCAGAAACGACCACAGGAATAATTTCAGTCGGCAGACCACCCACATGTCGGTCACCTCGTGAGCTAGGTCTAGATATTTTGTCAGCTTATCTGTTTCGGCTTTCACGAGGTTCTCGTCATAAGGAATGGTAATATCGACCAAAATATCCTTGATTGTGCCCGGTCCATCAGCACAATATCAGTCTTATTCGCAAGAATAGTCCTGTCTGTGATGATGGCCCGGTCTAATGAAACCTGGCGCGGTCATTTTCGAGCACGGCTTCCGGCAAGTACTTATAATATGGCATTTTCCTATCCACGAGACCGTATTTCAGAGCGAGCTCCTGGTGTAGAATCCTGGCTACTAGGTTGTGTCTGTGCAAATACTCAGTGTTAGCGCCGAACAACCGGAGATGACATGCCTAAGTGACTCGCCGGGATGGCGACAAGCTCGACAAATGTCGACGGCGCCATCCTTAGGATGTATCTCCGATAATTGTTGGTCTTAATAACCTGATCCTGTATCGCACAGACAAAACCCTCGGTTTCCCAAAGAGGTCACCGAAACGTAGCCAGTGGAGGCGGGCGACTGTGTCTACGAAAGGCTCATGTAGAGGCCTTGTAGAACCTCCGTGGAGCTCCTTCTCCTTCCATACGGTCTCCCGGTCGGAAATGCACTGTACTGCTGGATCTTGCCATTGCTCGTTGGCTAAGGATAGAGGAGTAAGCCTTTATCACACGAAATGACGTCCCTGTAGAATGGATCATCCGATCTTGCCAGAAAGTAATTACGGGCTGCACACTTCGCGATTATGCATGGTGAGACCGCTCAAAAGCCGCACCCACCATGTTTCCGCGGCAAGTACAGCCTCATTACTGACGATCTCGGTGATGCATCCTGTGTGACATCATAACAGTGCGAACTTTTCTATCCAGAGCGTTCAGTTCGGTCTGAGTCCACCTGAGCATGCCGAAGGTATATATGAGGACAGGCATGACCCAACCGTTATATGCGTGTGTCTTATTCACCCGATCGCAAACTGACTGTTTCATATCCGCCTCATCGATACCTATGTTCTGTGACATACCCAGGTATCGGTATGTTTCAACCTGGGAAAGGGTCCTTATGTTGATGGACATAGATAAGTCTATGCCCTCAGGTTAGCAACCCTACCCCTTCGACATGGAGGACCGCACACTTATCCGTCCCCAGCTCCATTCTAATAAATTGCTAAAATCACAAGTGATGTTTAGCAATTCCACAAGATGTGAGCGACTGGAGGCGAATAACTTGAGATCATCATATAGAAAAGTTGGGTCACTTTTGTTATTATTATTATTATCGTAAGAGTGAAATAAAGTAAATCTCAAGGAAAAGGTCGAAAAATATCATAGCTTCTTCAATAATTGGTAGAGCAAAAATATTTTTGATCAGCGATAAGAAACACTGTCCAAATTGCGAAGTGCAAAATGTCCAAATGTCCAGACGATCCAAATGGCCAAAAATGTTCAGTTGTAAACTTTTTATAGGCTTATGAGGATAGCATTTGCTTTACCCATCTGTTAATTTTAAAAAACGGTTATTGTTTCATAAAGAATATTTTGAAATATTATACTTACATGTTATGATTTTCATTCTGGAGTTTAGCATATGCATGCTCATAGGGATGGTCTCGGCTGGTGGACGCTATTGGGGCAACCTTACTTCCTGTTGATTATAATGATTACAGAATTATCTTCAAATATAATAATTGTTATTATTAGACAATCAATTCCTAGTAGCGGCACTTTAATGTATAACTTATTGCTAGATTTCCAGATAAGAATATGAAGAGCTGCGATTAGATTTAAAGATTAACATAATAATAATCCGGTAGCACTGATTTATCAAATGCGAAAACAAATTTTTATCTTATATCATTGGGTCTTCATCCACCCATTAAAATCTACATCTAGACATAAGCCTCCTTCCTTGAAGAGAAGTTTCTCACTTTCCTCCAACAATCCATTTGGGACTGACAATAGTCGCCAGTCTTTTTTTCTGTCTGGGTATTCTTGGTAATCGTAGTAGGGTAGTCTGGGTATTTTTCGCCATCTATTGGTAGCCATAAGATCTTTATGGCGTTTCTATAGCCACCTCACACGCCACCATACGGCGGATAAAACAGTACAATCCTCGCAAATGTTTTTTGGTCTTCGCCTTCAAAGTACGTAAGTACCTTCAGCAGACAACCGATTAAAGTAAAAAAAAAAATATTGAGCGTATTAGTAGAAAGTTCTAACGAAGCATTTCGCATGAAATCAAACCACGTAAAATCTTCACGAGCAATCCACATTACTAAATGGTCCATGCTTTTGGTTCTTACATTCAGCAGTTAACCGATTAAAGTAAAAAAAAAACAACAATGAGCGTATCAGTAGAAAGTCCTAACGAAGCATTTCGCACGAAATCAAACCACGTAGAATCTTCACGAGCAATCCACGGTAAAAAAAACAATGAGCGTATCAGTATAAAGTCCTAACGAAGCATTTCGCACGAAATCAAACCATAGAATCTTCACGAGCAATCTACGTTACTAAATGGTCCATGCTTTTGGTTCTTACATTCAGCAGTTAACCGATTAAAGTAAAAAAAAAACAACAATGAGCGTATCAGTAGAAAGTCCTAACGAAGCATTTCGCACGAAATCAAACCACGTAGAATCTTCACGAGCAATCCAGCCCACGTTACTAAATGGTCCTCCTTCCTTTCTGAGAGGATTGTAAACCTGGTGAGCATCAGCCAAACATCTCCTAATGCGAATTGGCTCACTTAACGAAATATTTATAATATACTAGCTGGTACCCGGCGCGTTGCTGCCGCAGAAGAAATAATTGTAGAAATATCATTTTAAATGTAGAAAGTTATTTTGTTTAATTGGAAATATTATGTAACTTTCAAATAAATTTATCGGTACGATACGCGCGCCACCTACTGTAAGTTAATTGTACTATGGCTACAACCTTCACGGAAGTGCAAGCAATATGTTGACAAAGTGTTACCGCAATCTGATGAACGGTATGGCAGCGCATAAAATACGAACAAACAAATATTAATTTTTATATATGAGATTTCATGAACAAAATAAAACTCACCATGTTTTCCTTCACCGCCGAGCACGAAATAATACTTAAAAATCCAATAAAAATTTACGTGGGACCGATATCGGGATTAAGTCTAGGTTGGTTGGGTTAGTTACTTATCTATAGATATTCAACACGTATTCGGCTGTTGATGAAAACATCGAGACGAACCGTATTGTTTCTTCGTCTTCATGATTAGCCCGTAAAGTCTACATAATATGCCCTTTCCGCTATAACTTTGGTAACAAAAAATACTAACCTAAGCAAAACCGTAATGATCAAACATACCTTCATCTAGATTAACAGTGGCGTATATTTCGGAAGCCGTGTCGCCGCTGTCGTGCCTTCCAACAGGATGCGGAATCTCCGGCAAGCTGCGTTGCGAATTTTGTGTAGATGCTCTGTATAACGTCAAATATAGCATATATAAGCAGCTAAAACATATTATATGTATAGTATGCATAATACTTCATCTAGAACTTTAACTAAAACTATTTGTGTTGATTTCATGTGGAATAATAATTTCACTATAATTTTGATAAGGTATAATTTTTAGCAATGATATTAAAACTGTATAATAATGTCTTCGAGGAACAGTGTAAGAATCGTTGCTGCTCAAAAATAACAAAAAAGCTATATCTTATTATATTTCTTTACAGAAAAAAGATTAAAACCAATTTTTTTACTTCGTTTTAATTACCATAGTACTAGGTAACTGAATGCCATAATTAACTATCGAACTTTAAAAATAAAAGTTACTATACAATTACATATCCAAGTGCAGACTGTGTTATAATTTGCATAACTTTAATACCAAGCGCAGAAAACAAACGTAGCTAAAATCATTATGTAATATTAATTGTATTTTTATAAAATAAAACATTAAAGAATATTTTTTTATTTTATGTAATTGGTATTTTGAGCAACATCATATATTACTACATAATTAATTACTATCTTCTATGTTAGTTAAAGCGAAGAAATTGAATTACGTGCATAATGGTTAAATATCCAATATTAATATCCAAAATTAAATTCACATAACGTTATAGGTACTTTTATATCGAACTTTTACGGTGAACATAATAATTTTAAATATTGTAATTTTTGGAACTGCTTACTGCAACAATGCCGATTATAATAGTCATTTAAATTTGGAATACAGAACTCTAGTAACCTATTGAGGTATTATTAAATTCGTTGATCCTTTATTTTTACAAATAGTGAAATTGGCAATGATTTGACGCGTAAAATTTTCACTCCAGTATATTTTGTATTGAATGGATTGAAAATTTTCACTCTGTTATTTTTTATTTATCGAACGCTTAGTCAGGTATTCAATAAGAAATTAAGCGTCGAATGAAATTAGAGTATTTATTTCATCGCAAGTACTTGTTTAGAGCACTTAAAATTTTAATTAAAAATTTCGTTTTTGTTGGTGGGGTTTCGAGCTGAGGTCGGCCGCGTCTTATGAAATTTAAGGCCGATGTTCAGGTCAAATGTAACACACATATTTTACTCTTATTATCTTTTACTATAACTAGTCTAGCCATGATTAATGTTACAATTTAAAAAGTTATTTTTTTTTTTACTTATTCTAAATTTGGAATGAGTTCATTAATAAATTTCGATCGATTTGCCGCCATTCCACATGTTATTTTATTGTGATCGTTAAACTACATGGAGTGGGGCATTAAAATTAATTTAAAATTTAAATTTAAAAAAAACCCGAAACAGAAAAGAGCTGAATCTTCAAACGGCTGAAAAGATTTTCTTGAATAATAGCTAAGAACACTTTCGATTAAGTCACCTTTCAAACAAAAAAACTAAATCTAAATCTGTTCATCCGTTTGAGAGCTACGATGCCACAAACGGACATACAGATACACAGACACACGTTAAACATATAACACCCCTCTTTTTCGTCGGGGTGAAAACGGAATTACAGTGATTGCTACGCGCACTTTGTAGGTAACGGAGCCTTTAGTAATTTTTAAGACTTCAAAAGCTAGAGATAGGCCGTATGTTTGTGTATCGCACTTTCGATAGGTACAAAAACAATTCTAACGTCGAAGACCATAAAACAAACAAATATGATCGCGTGAAATAAAGATTCCCGCTAGAACCCTGTCGCAAATGATTAAACAAGACCTGAAAACAGGTGCTTACCGTCGAAATATTCATATGGCGTGCCCTTAAATCAGTCCCTACAACTTAAGAGAGCGGATCGATCAAAACACTTGTTTTCCGGTACGCTGTTGAAGACAGAAATGTGCTCTTTACAGATAAAACATGTTTACGGCTGAAGAAAACATTTCAAATTGTGCGCTCACAGCTCTCTAACAGTGATGCTTTGTTCAAAAATGTACAGTAGACTGCTGGAAGCAGAATTTTGCCCCTCATCATAAGGCACGAACTACTCAAACCTGGCTCGAGAACTATGTTCCGGACTTCATTAGACTGACCCTCGTCCAGCCCAGATTTTGGACCGTTGGACTACAAATAGTGGTCAGTACTAGAGGACATGGACATTGAGTCTTTTAATATATGAAAACCAAAGTATTTTTACTTTGAATTAAATTATTTTTTGATAATCGCTTAGATTTCGATAAAAAATGTACCGTTGCAGCCTATCACAAGTCCACTGGTGAACATCTGCCTGCCCCGTAATATGAGGGATATCGGCCATTATTGCCACGCTTGGCAGGTGGGTTGGCAACCGCAGTCTTTTTATTTTTTATTAGGAAGATGCTGCTATCTCCTGTTTTAGTTCCCCAACGTAGTATTATTTATTCTGAGCACTACACCCACGGGACGATAAAGGGTAGTGGATATTCTTAAACCGCCACTACACGGTTAAAAACATATAGATACGTAAGTTTTATCATTATTACACTGTTTCTTTAAAAATGTATGCATTTTAGTTATTACGCAACTTAGGGCCTCTACTAAATATCTTCACATGTGTCTGGGACCAGCTTAATAGCTTAAAATCAATAACATCTAATCTTGACCGCAGAACCGCTAATACCAGCCGGAAAAATGTGTACACGCTGACAGCATTTTGTGATAAATATACCACATAGTATAATTTCATAATGACGAGTTCTGAATGTCCTTTTAAAAACTACTTTTTTATAGAATTAAGGGTGACAAACGAGTACACATTAAGTTGCACCACCATCAGTGGTTACTGTGGTTTGGCCCATAGAAAATGCAGATGCTTTGACATCCCTAAAGACTAAGATGGAATGCCTCGTCACGAGTAAAAATGGTATCTGGATCTCTGCACTCACCATACGAAACAGCAGTATTATGATACTACTACTTATTTTACGCTGGTATTTTATGACAGCTTGGTCAATCCCCTATCGCGTCGAACCATTTGTGTTGCAGTCATAATACCTACACTGCAGCGTAGCTCTAATGGCCAAGACACACGGTCAGTTAAACTGATCAGTTGAACTGACGTATATCCTAAAACTGACCGTGAGTGTGAAATCTTAAGTTGAAATTTTTAACTGACGGCAACCCACGGATTTTTTCGGGCGCACGGTCAATTAAAATGATCAGTTGAACTGACGTACATCCAAAAACTGATCGTGAGTGTGAAATGTTAAGTTGAAATTTTTAACTGACGGAAACCCATGGATTTTTCCGGGTGCACCGTAATAAGCTAGCTTCAGCTCGTTTGCATCACGAAGGGTCTGATAACTACCGGCTAGCGTATTCCGGGTGTACAAGTATCAGTGGGGTGTCGCACGCTCTAAAGATGGGTAATTTAATTTTTAATGCCCAAATTCTTGGATATTTATGTAAAAAAATCACAATAACTGTTCATTTAATCCGCAAAGAAAAAATATTTCAAAGTTTTTAATTGAACAAAATTGTGTTTTTGTCAACCCCTTATTAGAAAAAATCCCCAGAGTACCTATCTTTGTCATATTTTGCAAAATTTCTCCAAACGGCACAAGCTCTTTAAATAGTTTTACACTAAAAAGGTCTTAAAATATTAATATTTTAATTGAGAGTTTTATTTTTATTCCGCGTTTTACTCGAGAAAATATCATTTTTCCCCGAAATTGAATATTTTCGTGCGAGCGTGCCTGCTCCGTCACCCTGTAATCACCACACGTTTTCGGACATCGTCGAGGGTGGACCGCGCGTCAGTGTTGGAGCGACATCGTTCAAATATATTTTAGTTTTTAAGAGTTTATACTCAATTATAAATATTTTTTATGAATAGAAATACTTAATTTATTTAATATCTGTACATTAGTAACTGTAAATATTGTTTTCTAAATAAATTGATTTTTAAAGTGTCCAAAGAAGAAGAAATTTTCATGCGACGTTGATTAGTGAAATTGAAAAATGAATTTTATATAATTTAGATGTGGAACGACCAACATGCTCCCGTTACTAGATTTCAATAGTTTTAATACCTTTGTAATTTTATTGTTGCATGTTTTATTAATTAGGTGATACTGAATTTTATAATTATGTATTATAATAAAACGCTATTTTATGTGTATGACTTTAATAGAACATAATTGGAGAGGAAATCTATATACACTATTATAAAATTATATCAAACAATTTAAATAAAATAAAAGTGTTGCTTCCCTAACTGCATAAAGAAAATAAAGAAATTCTTGTGTTTATGTTTTCTTTAAATGTTAGACAAACCATCATCTGAAAAATATAAAACTTTTAAATTGGAGAAGTTTTTCTGCGTGATAAAGTTAGAAATGAGGATATCCGCAATAGAACCAGAGTAACTGACATAGCCCAACGGATTATTAAAGTGAAATGCCAATGGGCTTGCCATGTAGCTTGGAAAACCGATAAACAATAGGAAGAAAGATTCTGGGTGGCAACCTCGTACTGGTAAGCGAAGTGCAGGGCAGCCTCCCACTATATGGGGAAGACATGTTAACATATGCGGGAAGTCGATAGATGCAGGTGGCTTAGGACCATGCTTTGTGGCATTACTTGGAAGGCCTATATATATATATATATATATATATATATATATATATATATATATATATATATATATATATATATATCTATATATAGGCCTTGTGAAGGGCTGTATTGATGATAATAATGAAGCCTAATGTACTTACTACGAATACTCAATCTTTATTCCTCTTCACGTATTCTGATACGCTTTTCTCACCCATCTGCCTGGAAGGTAGAGGTGAATCTACCCAAATTCATACTAAGTTTGAATTTGGGGCGTTCCCCATAAATTCCAAAGCCTACGTTGAGGCCCATTTTTGACCTATCGGTATACCATATAAGGCTACCGACCTCACAGATGACCTATCCATTCAGCCAGTCTTCTCTGGAGGGTCGTTCCACTTCCAATGTATAATTTATGTTAAAAGTATATAGTGGACGCATGATATCTGAGATCATGCATAAGACCACTCACTCACACACACACACACACACACACACACACAAATAGGTCGCAAATAATACTACTACTATTAGGCAAGATTGAATACGCTTTTGTTAAGTCAGTGCACTTCACCATCTTAGGCTACATAACCACTTACCATCAGGTTTAATTGTAGTTAGCGCTGGCAGAATAGAAAAAGAAAGAAATTACCCTGTGAAAGTTTTCACGTAGATATTATTTTCTAACCAACCATAAAATTGTATTACGTGTGATCGAAATATGTATATAAAAATAAAGGTTGTCTCACACGGGACAGTAATAATATAATATTATATTTTTCAGTATATAAGCATAAAACTTCTAAAATCTCTGAATCGAGGTATGCCCATATTAAGAGGCTGAATAGAGCTAAATTGATCTGCATGGGGATCGTTTTGTGATTTCACATCGTTATCAAAAAATTGTACTTACTATTGAGCGTATTCCAGGTGGCGGTTATCGAAACACGATTCCACAAAATTCACTCCATAGAATAATTGCAAATAGCTTCTGAAAAATTAAATTTTTAACTTTCTCAGATTTACATAAAATAATGTTGAGTATAAACACAATTATCTTTCACGTGTAATAAAGCTATTGGGCTATTTTGATTTTTAATAAAGTGATTTTACTTTAATTTAAATAATTTATTTTGCCCTTCCATACCAAGTAGCGTTTTTCTGTCACTCCTATTGATTTGACAGTGCTCGCTGAAATTTAGCGTCTCTAAACGGATGTGAATCGCGCGTTAACCCGGCTGTTAAGGTATTGCAAAATAATCGAAAATATTTATTTTACTTTATTCACGCTCCATCATGTTACCACAGTTAATTGAAACGATATTTCACTAAAAAATCATGAAAATACTGAAACATAAAACCAGCAGTGGAATTACTGAATTACAATCAGCTGACTAGGGGTCAGTGCGCGCGAACGCCGAATTCGCGCGACCCGCAACTAGCGAATGGTACCACAATACCTAATAATTTACAACACTTGTCTAAATACTAACTTATCTACTTAACCTACTATTTTGCCACTGTGCTTGTCTCCACGTAGCCACTTTAATTCAATTCACAGGTTAAATAAACCAAATAACTGGTTCTATTCCCACTAATGAAAAAAATACTTAAATAAAATGTTAACAAGGTTAGAGTCATGCTTTTTTATCCATTGTGTAGGTATGTTTATTATTCTGATGTATTCAGTTATGTACCTATTCAGATCAGTTCAGTACTAAGTTATTTAAAAAAAATAGGTATGAAACAGCTTACCGATCCTCCGTGGCCTTATGAGATTCTCCAAGGCACATTAACATGTTGCCGTATTCACGAACACTATAAACGTACCTACGCGTTAGGCATTATTAAAACAAAACAAAAAACACAAAACGTAACAACAAGAACAATATCATTAATTAATAAATAACAAGTAATAACGACAATAATTTAATAAACAAAACAATTGAACTATCGCTCGTGATAGTCAAGACGGAACTGTCTCAAAAACTAAAATTATTAATCAATCCCGCCAAAACAAATGCGCACGTTGTAACGTCCTTGAAGCATGTAAATTCCACAGCGCGAGGCGACACGAGGCAGCGTGTGTGTGAAAGGAAGGGTAGAGTGAGTAGTATACCTAATGCATTGTTTCGTACCGATCTAGATAAGAGTTCGAGCCCGCGAGGATATTGACCCTATTGTCAGCTGATTTTCTATTTTAAGTTTCACTCTGGTTTTATGTTTCAGTATTTTCATGATTTTTTAGTGAAATATATGACCCATCATCATAGGTATCCTTAGTACTATCATCTGTCTTCGTTTTCGGGAGCGTTTCAAAACTACCCTGTATATATATATATACAGTATATATATATATATATACACAGTATATATATATATATATATATATACAGTGTATATATATATACAGTGTGTATATGTATATATATATATATAGTTTTTTGTAGTTTGCCGCACTAAAATAGAAAATAAATAATGGTGATTAAAAACTAAATAAACACGTTTTTGTAGATAACCGAACTAAAAATAGAAAATAATTTTCAATAAGTTTAAAATAAGAAAATAGTGATTAACATAAAAATCATTTTATTGTAAAAAGCGTGGGTGCTTGATTTCATTTGTTGTAAATGTTTTTGTGGATATTTATAAAATTATCTACAAACGCCTGTTTTTTTAGTTTTTTTAAACTATTATTTTCTGTACAGAACCCGGTAAAGTGTTGCTCAAGGCACTATGAATAAAGCAGCTGATAAAAATGTTACACTCATAACTGTTAACAAAAATTGTTATTGTAAATGGTCTTATAGAAAAATGATTCCGCCGTGTCAGGTGCAGGAGCTATTATTAGAAGGAGAAGAGGTAAAATTTTGTTTTAGAGATTGTTTTGTCTGCAATTGTGCATAAAATAAAAAATAACTTCAGCCAAAGAGCACAACTGGCATTATACTCAGGCCCATCAAATGGTATGGAAAAAATGTAATTTTACCAGGTTTCAAAAAATCAATCAAAATTCAAAAAATCAAAAATAATAAAATCAAAAATGTAGATCTGTATGTCTATACATACATATATTGATTTATAGCCGCTTAGTTACTGACGGTTACTCAGTACCTATATAATATCCTGCAGTCACGCCAAAACTAAGAGGAGAATCACTGTACAAAAAGTAATAATTTATTGCAAAAATTTTTAGATAAAATAAAAAAAAATTACAAACTTATCTAAGATAACTAATACGTTACAGAAAAAAATATAACAAATAATAAACTAATGAGTTTGTGTCAGTTTTTAAAAAGGTTACAAGATATAACAAAAAGACACAAAATTAAATGTCAAAAAAGTTCAGGATCTGATTGACGATATAGAGCTGACATTTAATCATGCTTTTGGAAACCACGTCAGTTGTAAACAATACTTCTGTGAAAAGTGGTGTACACAAGAGAATTAAGAACAGACAAAAATGTTTCTTTTCAAATTTCCGCCGAGTTTTAAGTAGAAGGCCAAATACGCCATGTGCCAATTTAATTAAATATATTTTATATAAAGTGATCTTGACTACCTTTCATCAATTTACCATTGATAAAACGAGAACAACAATTTTACAATTGTGTTTACAAGAAACACTATCAGTTTAACCTTGCAACTTGTTCATTATTTTTATTATAAATACCTATAAATGTATATATTATTAATAAATCATTCCCATAATATTTTGTATTATTTTTATTTTGCCCTATCTGAAACGTTCTAAACTCTATAGAAATGGCGTATGAAATTACTGACAATCACTAGAACATTTTATACCGGATGTTTGTGAAACGCTCCCGAAAACGAAGACAGATGATAGTACTAAGGATACCTATGATGATGGGTCACAAAGAAATTCGATCCGAATAATCATGAAAATACTAAAACATAAAACCAGCAGTGAAACTTAAAAAGAAAATCAGGTGACAATAGGGTCAATATCCTCGCGGGCGCCGAACTCGTTATCTAGATCGGTACGAAACAATGCATTAGGGTTACCTACTCTACCCTTCCTTTCACACACACGCTGCCTCGTGTCACCTCGCGCTGTGGAATTTACACATTCTTCAAGGACGTTACCTGTGCGCATTTGTTTTGGCTATAATTTTAGTTTTTGAGACAGTTCCATGTTGACTATCACGAGCGACAGTTCAAGTTCAGTTGTTTTGTTTATTAAATTATTGTCGTTATTACTTGTTATTTATTACTTAATGATATTGTTCTTGTTGTTACATTTTGTGTTTTTGTTTTGTTTTAATAATGCCTAACGCGTAGGTACGTTTATAGTGCTCGTGAATACGGCAACATGCTAATGTGCCTTGAGAATCTCATAAGGCCACGGAGGATCGGTAGCTGTTTCATACCTAATTTTTTTAAATAACTTAGTACTGAACTGATCTGAAAAGATACATAACTGAATACATCAGAATAATAAACATACCTACACAATGGATAAAAAAGCATGATTCTAACCTTGTTAACATTTTATTTAAGTATTTTTTCATTAGCGGGAATCGAACCAGTTATTTGGTTTATTTAACCTGTGAATTGAATTAAAGTGGCTACGTAGAGACAAGCACAGTGGCAAAAGGTTAAGTAGATAAGTTAGGTATTTAGACAAGTGTTGTAAATTATTAGGTATTGTGGTACCATCATAGTTGCGGGCCGCGCGAATTCGGCGTTCGCGCGTACATTGACCCTAGTCATTGATTGTAATTCAGTAATTCCACTGCTGGTTTTATTTTAAGTATTTCATGATTTTTAAATGAAATTAACATTTTATTTAACTATACTAACACGATGGAGCGTGAATAAAGCTAATAAAACGTTGTGAAAAGATGATTTTTTCATCAGGATCGATTTTATATTTCACGCATCATCAAAGATATAGTTAGTACTGTCGTCTGTCTTCGTTTTCAGGAGCGTTTCAAAATACCTGTATAGGTACAAAGATGTTTTACGTTTTGTGCCCTTCTGTATCGGAATCGAATATGAATATTGCATATGTATACGATACAAAAGTAAAGTAACAGGTTATGTAAGTCGCTATGCTAGGCACAGGCCTCCTTTACTTCTGAGAGGATTTTAGGGCAGGAAATATCCGCCGCGCTGCCCCAAGGCGTGTTGGCGAACTTTTCTTCACATGTCTTCGAATTTTTTCTTATTCCTCAGACATATGCAGGTTTTCTCACGATGTTTTCCTTCACCGCCGAGCACGTGCTAAATCAGCAATTAAAATTTCATTGGTGCTGCCGCGGATCAAACCCGGGCGAAATTTACAGCGAGCGCTTAGACCCAGAGCTACTGATACGACACAAATAAGTACGATTCAACGAATATAATAAAAACTCTTACGTACTTAAAACTTAAACACTTGATAGCTCGTGATGCCTACCGGACGAAGCTACAGCACCACATCGTGCAATGTAATTGAAGATGCTTAACCGCGACATAACTCTCAGTAACGCGCACGCATAATAGGCTGTATATCACTTGCTTGTAACCTTTGCAGTCTATTAATCTTTGCACTTTTCTAAGTAATACAGAAAGTAGTCACTAGACGGTGTTGACGTCGGCTAAAATCTCTGCGGTCGCCGTTTCATCAAGGTCATTCAGGCTTCTTAAAGCCTTAAGAATATACTCATTAAAATCGATGTTTAGTTTTTCGGAACTCACAGAAGCTGCAAACAAGTTAAAACTGATTGATCGATTGGGTATGGATAAACTTTACGATGAGTACTGTGTTATCAAGGATATGTTAAAGTCATTAATAGAAGAAAAATAAAAATCAGCCCCTGAAAAAGTATTGGGTGCTTATGAACAACGGCACAAATTATTTATTTCCATGAAAGAGGCACCTGGCTAGAAAGCCACATCTTTCAGACGGTAGCTTCGATACCACCTTCAAATGCATCCGCAGAGAGTGTTTTCTCTGTGGAATGCATGGACAGACAGCAGAAATAAGCTGTCTGTCGACCACATCAAACTAAACTACAAATCAAAATTAATTTTGATCAAAATGCAGTGAATTTTATAACTACGTATTGCATAACAAAAACTTGTTAAAATGCGCAAAATCGCAAAATAAGTACAGCTTTAAAACAAAAAAATAAATTAAATTTAAAATGTTTGTCAAATATTTGTATGTTTTTTTTTATTAAATGATTTTTAAAAAAATATAGTGTTTTTTTCTAACCAATTTGTATGTGGTGTGTTGTGTCCCGCGTAATATACCCAAGTCCCGGATGTCGAGCTGGGTAATCCCGGAAATGCCTTTTTTGGAGTTGGCAAGCCTAGTTATAACTAATGTGCGTTAATCGATTAATTAATGTGAAAAATTATATAATGTACAATATAACATTAATGGACACTACTATATTCTATTACATTACGTCTTGGTGTCATAAAAATCATTTAATACTGGGCTATAATAACAATTGGCTGATTCATCAAAATGAACAAGCGATTGCTCATCCCTGTTATAATTCACTTAAATTTCAATAAAAAATTATAACCGGAATCTATTAAACAAGCATCATCGTCATCTTTAGCTTGTATCAGTCTACTAAACAACTCAACAATTGTAAAGAGGGCGAGTTAGCGTTCGCAGAACAACGCATATTTGTCGATGCTCCACTTTGTCAGTCTGGAGTTCTTTATATCTGGCATATAAGAAATGGTTATAATGCCGTTCTCTTTATTTTTTGACATACAAGGGCCAAAATGGTGCGCTGAATTACTCTCTGTCACCAACTCACGGCCGACGCGGCCACAACACCAGACATCTATTGAACATTATGTTAAAAGAATTAACAATCGGCCAAGTGTGTTAGCACACGTAGGCTAGGGTTCCGCTGTGCAGATTATCTACACTTCAGTATTATTATATACAGGTAAACTTGATTGTAAATAAGTTTTTTAACCGTGAGTTAGGCCGTTTGTTTACAACACGGTAATTTTATTGTCCGGAATGTCATCTCAGAGGCCTTAAGACGATTCAAATTTGGAAAAGGAAAAAGCCGACTACAAAAACGAAAAAGATTAAAATAATTTTTACACATTATGCGGTAAACATAATAAGTAAAAATTATTTTATTTTTTATTTCTTTGAAGTTGATTTTACTTTTAAATTAAAGTTTAATTTTTTTACTATGAGTTTGAGTGAATGTATTAATATTACAAGTTCCTTATATATCAACCAGAATATTGTCTAAAACTTACATTAAAAATTTCATCCTCTATTTTCCCACCCATAAGGGTAGAATTTATTCTTAAAATTTAATGTAGTCCCATTTAAATTGGGGTATAAACTATTTATTAAAATGAATCATCAAACAAGCAGTAAACATGCACAATCTTTTATCGGTCAAGTAATATCAATGCCGTATCTTTTTTAGCTCTAGATTCATTTGTCACACTGTGGCCAATGGCCATGTCACTTCCTCCTATTACTTAATATTTGTTCCAGTGATTTATTGTTAAGCGTCATTAACACACATTTCCTAATTGTTTTTTGTAATCTCTTAAAGAATTTCGATGCGTGGTTTGCAAGGATGTTTGCGACCCACGACAGTGAATTCTGAACGAAAAGCTAGTTTTGTGAGGCGTTTTCACTGGCTGTTGCAATTTGATGTTGTTTTCTTTTTTCGATAGCGAATGTTTATGAATGAGAGAGTAAATTATATAAGACTTTCGAATGATGTTCTATTTTTAGGGTTTCGTAATAAACTACGGGACCTTATTACATGCCTACACTGTCTGTCCTACCTACAAATAGCGAACTTTTAAACTGCTATAGGTAGCCGATTGAAAGTTTCAGAGAATGTGTTATAATGACGGATTTCTCAACAATTAATAAAAAATGATACATATAGGGGGATCTCATACAAGAAACGTGTTTTTTCAATGTTTTTCTTACGTAAAAACGGTAATACATGCAATAGTCAAACTTGGTAAGATTATATATGCAAAACTCTAAAGTATAATAACAAATAATAAAAATTGGCCAAGTATGAGTCGGGTTCAAACTAAGCGTTGCATAGTGTTGTGATACAGAACCCTTGGTACCGTACTTGACTCATACTTGACCGGCTTTTTAGTTAATTGTAACTGTTAAACCGCGGGGCGCATCTAGTATTATATAAACCATAGAAGCCTCTTAGGGTTAAATCATAAAAATGAAGAAAAAGTACATACAGTCGACTCTCGATAATTTGACTCGAGGGACCAGAGAAAAATTTCAAATTACCAAGAGTTCAAAATAACAGGAGTTCAGATAACCAAGAGGGAGAGAGGAAAAAAATCAAATAAACAAAAGTTTCTTCAAAATTCGTGATTTATCATTTTAAACAATTATACAATTATTCACAAATGTTCGTTTTGAATAGAAGTCCGTAATTTACTGTTGAGTGAGCGACTTCAGTCTAACATTGTCAGTGAATTTTCGATAGTGGTGAGGGATGCGAAGAAATCGTCACTTGTGTCGGTTCTGAGGGCGTAGTAGCGTAGGTTAGTAAGAGATCTCCATCAATGTGACTGGAATTGGCGGTTGTTCTTCTTCGTTTTCTTCCTCATCCAGAGGGAGGGACTCACTCATATCTCATTTATGTTAACAATCGACAGGTCTGTACAGATATGTAAACAAACGACAGGTCTGTGCATGATAAACGCTTCAAATTATCGAGAGTAGGGAAGCCCAGACTTCAAATTATTGCATGTTTTTGGCAAGATACTATTCCTTCAACTTCAAATTACCTAGGGGACCAATTAATATTGATTTTATTCAATTTATCGAGTATTTTTCAAGGGACCGGGAAAAAATTTCAAATTATCGAGAGATTTAAATTAAGGAGTGTCAAATTATAGAGAGTCGACTGTATATAACATATTTATATGAAATAAAAAATAAAGCCCATATAAAATTTATGGTTAATTAATTGTTAAATCTATGTTAGCCCATAAATTAAATGAATAAAGGGCATGCTAACTAAAACAAACCGCTTGATGGAGGCCGGAGTGGTAGGTGTTGGAGATGGAACCTCCTCATCTATGTGGATTTTGACCACACCGGCCGTACCAACCAACTCACTTCTGTTAAATATAAAAACACTATGATAGCACAATGATATTAAATCAACAATATAATAGTGGCAAACTAGTTGACTGTACACCTCATGGTAAGTGACTACTGCTGTCCGTAGACATCTACAGCCACAAAGTTAGCTGTAGGTGATGAATAATCTAAGTTAATAAACAATAATTGTAAAAAATTGTGGTCACATCACAACCATGATCAAGCATGATAACTTCATATTTTAGGATAAAATCTGGTATTGGTATATAAACTTAGGTAATTTTTATACTATTGGTGCATATTGTTTAAAAATTAAATCTAGATCATATCTCTTTTATCTTAAGACTATTATTCTATACTAAATAACATGAATTCCATGACACTTATGAATTGACATTCATTACTTTATATTTGACTATTACCAACAGTGAATGCATGACATAATACCCCTTCCCTCTTCTGGACAACTAAACGCTTGGCGGGTCTCTACCCCAGAGTTGTCGACATTCCATTTATTTGAACTAAATGGTTTGCTTTGCAATCATTTGTAATGCAAGATAATGAATGGAATAGTTTCCTAGCATCAGTTATTTTCTGTGAAAACCATGTGTGTATCTCAAGGCAAGAGGGAATAGGATTTTATTAAGCAAAGACAATGCAATATATCACCTAAGGCTATCACCACTATACACCAGGTGGGTTGTAGTCAAGCACTGGCTTATAAGTAAAAAATCCAAAATTACTTCCATTCTTTCCATTTCTTTTTTAATTTCTTTTCTATCTAATAAAATTTCTTCTTATTAGAATATAATTTCTAATAAGAAAAAAAAAATTCTTTCTAGGCATTTCAATAGGTATTCACAATCCATATTAAAAAATGCTTAGTGATTTTGTAAATAATGGAATTCATATAATAAATTAATAGACTATACTAGGGTGATATTCAAAATATTAAGAAACAATCAAAGTAAGAATGAGGCAACAAAAATATTGATACAAATTTGGGATAAGGAACTCTTCGGTTACCTGAAAAGGTATTTACATAAATTGGCATTATTTTGAAGTGTGTATCAAATCATCGTACATCAAAATAAATTTAATGCAATGACGAATTAAATTTTATCCTCAAACTACAAAATAATTTATAATATATCATATTATAAATAATTTGTTGTACTCCGTGTGTGATCATTATAGGACAGATTAAATGAATACCAACAAATTCAGGCAACTTTCCGATCTTTGGGTTTGTACATTATCCTGTTTGAGTTTGTACTGTAGTACTAGTTAGAGTAAGTCCCTCGGTTTGCAACAAATAATGTGACCAGTCCGCCCCATTTCAGATGGTCGATTTGGGTGAAAATGTCAGGAACCTTGGTTTTATTCCTTATTTCCACATTGTTAACTCTATGCCTTGAGAGTTTTATTCATAACATCATCATCCATAACATCTCCATTGCTCATTGGTATTTTGCAAGTTTCTCCTGGTGATTTTGGTTATCGCTAGGGGCAATTACTTGACCCAAGTACACATACTCTCGCACATATTCAAGTCTTTTTCCATCCAATTCTATGTCAACTTCTCTAGAGATGGCCATCAGTTTTGTTTTGATTGTGTTAATTCCGAGACTCACTTCTTTGCCTTCGTTGGCGAGAGTTTGTACTATTTCTTGTAGTTTACTTGGGTCTTCTTCCAGCAACATAATATTTTCAGCAAAACTCAAATGATTTAAGAGGCTGCCATTGATGTTGAGGCCGTATTCATCCCAATTTAGTCTTCTAAAGATATTTTCAAGCACAGCAGTAAACAGTTTGGGGGACAGTGGGTCCTCCTTGTCCGACGCCTCAGTTAATAGGAAATAGATCTCCTTTCGATTCCAGTTTGATGCGGCTCTTACTCATGCTGTAAATGTTTCTAAGTATCTCGATGTAGGTATTGTCCACTCCTTGCCTAAAGTTAACCAAATGTAATTATGTTTCAGACTGTCAAATGCTTCGAATAGTCTATAAAAGCTATGTAAACGAGTTTCTAGTATTCGTTGGTTTTTTCCAATTTTTGTTTGATAGTGTGAATGTGATCAATTGTGCTGTAGTTTTTTTTCTGAAACATGCCTGTTCTACGGGTTGATTTTCGTCTCAGGTTTTTGTAATTCTTTCTAGCAATACTTCTGCAAACACCTTATAGACGTTTGAGAGCAGACTAATTAGTCTATAATTGTCATTGACTTCCCTAGGCCCTTTTACTGCAGTCCCAGAATTATGTGGGACTCTATTATATATTGCTGTCTTTTTAAAATTTTCTCAATTTCTGATAGTTTCTTGTCCAAGTGATCATATTTAACTCGAACACTAAAGTCAGAGTTAGCAATTTCATGCAGTGGCATTATGTGAGCTGATTCAATATTTTTCGCATACTATTCTGGTGGCAATATTGTAGTATTTGTTATGTGTATATTATAGCTTTCCTCAACTTTTTTGTTGGATACATCTTTAGGCATTCATGCACTTATCGGACTTATTCGGAGTTAGTGTTGAAGTTCAAATTCTGTATAACTTGTGTATCATTGAAGTGCCTTACCCTGTTTGTTAAAATAAATCAATTTCATTTTTATAATTGCCATCGGGAGACATCCAGGTCCATTTATTTGTGTATTTTTTCTTATAGATTGAATTGAGCAGTGTCAGATTATTTTGTAGGAGGAATTCTATTAGTCTGTGTCTGTTGGTACTTAATATACTGGGTGTTACAAAACTACCCGTAAAGCCGAAAGGAGGTTAAATGGGGCCTTATAACAAGTCCATTCACAATATTTAAGAACCATAGTAACGCTGTATAACATACCCCAAAAAAATAAAAAAATATTATTATTTTCACTGATGTGCAAACCCTATTTCAGTAAAATTAAAGAGTAAACTACGCAGAACGTACCTACATTTCTACCTAATTCGCGGAACGACAAAAATTTTAAAAGACCTAACGAAACAACCTAAACGAACACTTACTTTTTCATAATAAACATCAAATTTACAGAAACGGCTCAAAGTGTGCTCCGCCTTGCTCAATACACAACCTCGCTCGTCGGGATATGGCTTGTGTGGCATTTCGCACCGTCGTCGGTGTTATTGATGCGAAAACCGATCTAACACACTGTTCCATCTCGGCAACCGTTGGACAATCGCAGAAATACACTCTGTCCTTCACATAACCCCATAAAAAGAAGTCCAAGGATGTGAGGTCCGGAGAAAGAGCAGGCCATAGCACCGGTCCCCCGCAGCCGATCCATCCTCGCGGAAAGCGAACGTTAAGATGTTCTCGTACGTTGCGAGCAAAATGTGCCAGAGCTCCATCATGCTGAAACACCATATTTCTTTGGTTCTCAAAATAATCCCAGTCAGCCACAGGAAAGTCGTCAATCGCCTCTTCGAATTCCGTTTGTAAAAACGTTAGATAGTTGCTACCGTTCAGATGTGATGGCATAATGACGGGACCGATGACATGCCCGTCATAAAGGCCAGCCCACACATTCAGCCGCCACTGGTGTTGGAATCTGCCCTGCCGTGAAGCATGTGGATTCACGCGAGCCCGAACGTGATTGTTATGCATATTTGAAAGTCCTGACCTCGTGAACGTTGCCTCGCCCATCCAAAGAACATAGTTTACGTAATTAGGGTTTTCCTCTAACTGCCTGAGGTACCACTCGCAGAAGTTCCTCCTGGGTGCAAAATAGGAGGCTATCAGCTCCTGTGTACGGCGATAGTGATAAGGGTGACGATTGTCGTCACGAAGAATTCGCCAATTTGCAACATGATTTATACCGAATCTTGTTCCGGCTCGCCTCGTACTTGTGGTCGGCTCTTCTTCAAAATGCTCTAACACTAATTCAGCCTGCCTGGCGTCGACTGTGTTTGGACGTCCACTTCCAGTAGACCGATGAAAAAGCCGGTGGAATGTAGTCTTAACATGTTCAGAAAACATTGGTACGAAGGCAGCCGTCGCTGTTCAGTGGGGGGTCTACCATCGATAAATCGTTGCCGATACAGTTCGCGAGCACGATTTAAATTGCTTTCTTCATGGCCTACGCATAACATCATATCGTAATATTCCGAGTTAGAAAGCATCGTTATTTTGCAAAAAATTTGGAAAAAATCTCGAAACAGTTGTACGATATCGATTAGAAGATTTGAAATTGACAACATATTTTTTTTCCAACTTGAAATTTTTTGAAGCCAGTACTTGAGTATAATGACATCATTGTATTGATGTAGAAAACATTTATGAACGAAAAATAGAAAAACTATTAAGATAGACAATTATTAGGTTAAGTAGGTACGTAGGCCTTTCTGTTAAAATAATCTGGTTCCCTGACATGACAGCTTACTAAGGTTGACAAAATTTTTGGCTTTGATAATTAATTATATTTTTTACGGAGTATTTTGTAACACGTTGTATATTGTCATAAGTCAAAACAAAAAATCTTACTGATTCTCTCTGACCTTATTCTTTCTAATCAGACTTTGACTATCATAAAACCTTCAGTGCCATCTCATATCAGATACAACTATAAAATAAAGTAGTTATTGTACTATGATACTATGATAATGTATATATGAAGTAGGATGGATCATTAGAGATTTTTAGTTTAAATATATCATAGTTTAGTCGAAAATAATTGTAAAATGCTCTGGAGGATGCTTTAACCAAAAGTTATAATCAAAGAATAGTGGTTTCCACAATTCATAGAATAATTAATATTTACACATATGGCTTTATTTAGTAAATAATTTGTAAAAAATTTAACCCAATATTAGAGTAAAAATATTTTATACACATCTATTAAAATGTACCATTATGAGTAATTTTATAAATAGTCTCATAAAATTTATGATTACTTTGAGGATAAGGGTGTAAAGAAATAAAATTCTCACTGCCGGCATAATAAAAAATCACAAAATCGGGACACAATAGGTCAATAGGTACCATTGGGGTTGTGTTATCAATATTTTTTTTATTTACGACTTACAAAATTACAGAGTGCACTTATTATTATCAAGTCTCTTAAAAGAATCATTGTGACAGACTGATGAACATACTGACAAATATGGTGAACTCAAATTTTGGCATGGAAGCGAGCAAAGCCATGGGAAAAGCTATTAGTTTTATAAATGTTCTGTAAGCATTTTATTGGAGGGACCAATTGGCAAAAAATTGGTATAAAATCTCAAGTCAATATTGACATTATGTATAAGATTTATTAAAATTAGGTAAACTATCACTTCAAACCATGGGATTAAACAAAGTGACGTAAGTACCAAATACACAATTAAAAGACCACCTGCTTACAAGTACTCTTTTCTTCTATTCAGAATTAAAAGGCTAATTGAATCTATGAATCTCCCTATTTAATCCAATTTGATTTTTAAATATAGCTAGTTTATGTAAATATGAATTAATTTACGGGATATGTCTTTAAATATCACAATTAACTTTTATTATTTTATTACCAAAATTCAGTTTTAAAAAATATTAAAAATTTAATTAATGATAGCTTTCGTGTGTAAGAATTGAGGGACCACTTTCAAATGTTTGCAAATTTACACTGATCATTTTAACAAAATCCAAGCTCTATTTTACAGTTGTTTATGAAATTTTACTAAATTATGTTATGTTGAAAGCTAAAGCTTCTGCCATGATCCTATAACGGGAACACACACAATTAAAAAATACAATTTTAATGCTATTTATATTAACATTAGGTACTTTAAATAAGTCAACAAACTGTAATACGTGTACAGAATGCAGAAGTAAAATAAACTTGTGAAAATTGAAAAGTAATGTAAAATCAAGTGTTTTCCCAAAGTTTATAATTTGTTATTAATAAGCACATAGTTCCTGAAGATAACGAACAATAATGCTAAGCATATAATTTATTTTGTATATGTAAGATGTAAATATATCCACTTACTTCTGATTTGAGTTCTTGCCACAAACGCATGCAGAAAGAGCGGTGAGGAGGGTGATTAGCACCCCCACGCTTAATACTATCTCAACTAAAGTATACATAACAAGAGTTCTTAGTTATTGAAAATCCAACAGAACGGCAGGAAACATTCCATGTTCATTTGAAATTTTCAGATATAAGAAATGTAGGACACAGGTATATGCGACGACTACATCCAAAGTAAACTGAAACCTATTTGTATTTTCACATTTCTATAATAGAAATATTAAAAACCCAACACTGTGATTTATATAAAATTTTGTAATTCTTTTATTCATCGTTTTTCTATGAATAATCAGTAATCAGTATGTAAGCAAATAGCTTTCAACAAACAGACAAACAGAAACAGATAGTACCAGATACAGATAGTACCATAGATAAATAAATATGTAGCAAGCTACAGATACGACAGTGACTTTTAGTCAAGTTTCCCAACTACGCGTTTTGGCGCTGAAGTCGCCTATTTTGACAAATGACTTATGACTATACAAATTCATTATAGCTATGTATAACTTAGTCATTGCAAGCACACATCCTTCAAATCACCGATATCGATATTTAGTGATGTTCTTATTTTATCGATATCGACGTAAGGGTACGTTTTATAGTTATACCAAAAATATTACTTAATGAAACAATTGTAGTACATAAACATTTATTTTTTATTCAAGCACACCAATATCATATACATACACACGTAATCTTAGGATTAAATTAAAGGTACATTAGGTTATATTAAAAATGTACATAACATTGTACATAGGTAACGATTTGATGAAAACAGAGTAATATTTATTGTTCATTTAAATAAAGCAAATAGCAAATTAAAGAAATCAAACCAAAGAAATCATATTTAATCATAGTGCTCAATATTTTACTTTACAAGTTACTTTTTATATTAATTTTATAACAGCTATAATTCATGTAGTTATGAATTAAGTGAGTACCTTCCCTGTATAAGATAAGGAACTTTTCGCTAGGGTATGCTAAATTATTATTTGGTCTATATAACATTTGTTTGTTAGGCAAGACAAACATTTTTTCTAAAAGTTTGTTGTGTTTGGAGCTTTGTTTCATTAGTAGAAATCCTATTAATTTTACATCTAGGGTAAACCTGGCCATTTTGTTTTTTTAAATACTTTTAATTACATTAATAATAAATCACCCTTCAATATTTCATTATTTATGTTGCACCAATTGTGCCCGTGTAACCTAATTAAAATATTGATGAAAAAGATTTTTTTACAATTAAGGCATGCTTATTACATCCTAGCCAGGAACTCAGTGCTCAATATTTTACTTTTCAAATTATTTTTTACATTACTTCCAATACAGCTATAATTTAAATACTTATGAATAAAGTGAGTACCATCCCTGTACAAGATAAGTAATTTTTCGTATCTAGATTTTATGTAAGAGTGAATATTTGTCTCTGTACTGATAATGTTTTGATGCAATCCTTACAACGGATACCTTTCGATATTTTCCGACAAATGTATCCAGCAGTGTAAGCTGAGCATTGGTCTTTAATTTTTTCCATGACTACATCACTGACCAGCAATTTTTCTCTTGAACTTGCTTGTGAAGAGGATAGGAGATCTCGCAAAACATTGGGAGTGTTTTCAGAGTATTTTTATTATTATTATGAACATTTTTGAAAGAACACTAACATTTAATAATGTGTCTCCATAATCCTCTTCGCAATTAGAGAATTTCGAATGTGGACTAACCATGTTAGATAATATCAGATATTTAAAGGCATATATAAATATGTTTGCATCTAGTCAATATTTCTATAATTTATAGCTATTGTACATCCAAAAATAAATTTCCAAAGAGTCTTGGTTAATAGTATAGATTTTTTGGATAATAATATTCTACATTATACTGTTGAAATAATAATTTGGAGACCCTTATAAAACTTTCAAGTAATGCATCCTTATCGGGATGGACCTCGCACAAGTCGAGGTTTTCCTACTTGTATAGCATGTTTGCTACTATATAGCATGGTGTCTACAAAAACAATTTTTTTTAAATTTTATCAATCTAAAAAGTATGATGTTGTGAATTTTGTTTAACCACTCGTTTTAACTTTCCTCTTTGCACACCACCCCCCGGGTAGCCATTGATGCTGTCAGTGTATCGAAAAATTCAACAACTTCTGCTGTTGAGGCTATTGTTGCATCAGAGTTTGCTTAATGAAAATAATCTTAAAAAAAGTACTTTTACAGTTATTGCACCTGCAAGTCTTTCACCAAAAGACACTTCTTATTTGCTTACAACAACAGACTTTGTTAACCTTTATAAATTTTAGTGTGGCTCACGGTATCCACTAATGTAATACCAATTATAAATTTAATGTACTAATAAACAGGACTTGGAAGATACAGGTTGTCTCATTTAATAACGTCCTTGGCGACCTTGCCAGGCGAGCTGGCCACTGATAATAATAAACTCATAATAAATATAAGACTTAATAAATACACACATTACCAAAACGAGGAAAATATCGCGTAGAGCCATAATAGAACAAGTTTTAAATAAATATTTAGAAAATAAAGTAAAAAAAAATATAAAATCATAAGGCTAAGAGGCAGCTAAGAAGATTTGAGATGAGAAAAGAGGATTTTTTTAATAGGATAAGGGACACAAATGAGTACACAGTCCACCTGATGGAAGGTGGTTGCTGTGGCCCACAGACATCTACATCTCTCCTCGATTACGAATCAAAATGCAGATGCGTTGTCACCCGTGAGGACTAAAATGGAATGCCTCATTTCCAGTAAAAAGGGTCTCCGGTTTTCTACACTCACCATACGAAACACAACAGCGTTAAGCTGCTATTTTACGCTGGTATTCTGTGAAAGTGTGGTCCTTCCCTGGTCGAGCCGAACCATTCGTGCTTCCACCAAACCACTAATATAGCTGCAGCATGGCTCTACTGCGTAAAAAATGGATGAAAGAGATTACTTTTTTTTAACTCAGGTTAAAAAGAATATTGGTTGAGAAGATATAAATTGAAGTACACAGTGGTATTCACGTAGGGAATTTCAACATCATCAAACCAACCGTGGAACAAAACAAATAAGAACATATTTATCAATTATGTTCTTAAAAAATTATCGAGAATTCAATCAAGTGGCAGTTTTAGGAGGACTGAATTTTTTGTGTTTTATCTATAAGAAAACAGGAAAAATGTTAATTTCAAGGAAACCAAAAAATAATAGAGAATGATGTGAAAAATATGTTTGATGTATCTACAAAATAATTACTGCATAAAACGCAAATTATGTATTATATTTTGAGATGTCATGTGAGTAATCTTAAATATAAATTATCTCGTTTAAAATTTCGATTTTATAAAATTAAAAATGTAATAACTATAGTCTTCAATCTTTTACCATTACTCATTTTATAGATGGAAAACTATTAACACAAAGCAAGTGCTACTTGTATATTCATATCCTTATTATTTAAGCGTGATTATTTTGATTTCAATGTGTAATGAAAAGTAAATTATGTGATTTATTACATATTATTTTTTAAGGTCGAAGATTATTTTATAGTATTTTTTTAGTGGCTTAGAATATTCCATAATGAAATACAATTTTGTATCTAAAATTTGTAAACCATTTCACATTTTGAATAACTCCCGGATCTATGTACAATTTAAATTAGAAAAGTTAAGTTCCACCTGTATAGGATTTCTCTGTACAAAATATTAATTTGGTATAGTAATTAATTGTATTTCTGTACCTGGTTTACCTGGTATTAGTAAAGATATTAGTAAAAAAATATGTAATTTATACCAATTTTTTTTCTTCAAAATTTCCAATAGGTCTTTATTTCTTGACAGGGATTGGGCTTTAACAAGTCTTTGTGAGACTGAGTCACCTAAAGTTTTAGTTGCAAACTTTGTCAAAATTTTAACCAATTTTCCCTTCTTTGATACTGTTTTCTTCACCAATGTAACCTGTAATGAAATAAATAAAATAATTAAGTACTATATTCATATTTCGTAACTGAATGATAAACATAAAAATATTAATTTATTATTTAGAACTTTTGATGTGTTCACCTTGATAAGGTAACAAATAAAGTGGAAGGTGCCATAAGAAATAAATAAAAATTATATAAAACATTGTATCAATTATATAAATATAACTTTGTTTATCAAATTCCAATAAAGGTAGTTATGCAGTTTGCCTTAATACCTGTTGATCCCAAATTGTCCTGACTAAGCTTTTGATTGATTACTCGTAAACATGATAATTGCAAGTAGCCATAATTCTACAATAACATGTTTACCACGAATTGTAGTGATTAAGCTTTTGATATTGGATTACTGAAAACATGTTATAAAGTGTAACATTGAATTGTAGTGATTAAGCTTTTGATATTGGATTACTGAAAACATGTTATAAAGTGTAACATTACAGAAGACGCTGACTCCACTGTGTAATTGTTATTGCTGTTCAAACCAAGGTGTCATACTTTCAGTCAACAGACTTGTTTTGACCACCCTATAAAAGCCCTTGCATTTAGAATAAGATTCATTATAGTTCTCATCCTAGTAATGTAATCACATAGGTAAGGAAGTCAGTATTGCATTGAATTGGTTTTAATACATTATTGTAATAGTTATTAAATGTCATCGAGACATATTTGTAGTTTTTAAAAAGCTTCAGCACCGCTCTTGAAACTTAACTGGTGCTGCCGGTGGGATATATGCGATTGCAGCTGAGTTCACGTACACTCAAATTGGTCTTGTCCACGGTTCCGGATATCCTCGAACCAAATAAATTTGTTAAATCAGGCACTGAAGAAACCTTCCTGACGAGACAAAAGCACCTCTACGTATAAACATGGCAGTGAGCGGACTGTAAGTAAACCTCTTTACTATCCTGTCCCATCCTAGTTATTTTGTGGTTGTTTCTTTATGGCTCTATGTCGTAACTTTTGAACTAAAATTGTTGAAAGTTATTTGACTTCTGCACAAAACTTGGCAGTTATTTATTAAGTAAGTATTATTAAAAAGAAAAATAAAGTGGATTAAATAAAAATAAAGTAATTGTAATCTTAAGAAGTGATAAAATTATAGAAAGAAAATAATTAACAGAATTTTTTTGTATACATGTATTGATTTTTTTTTTAGATCCTTAGGTCTAATTTTTGTTCAAATTAGACCTAAGGATCTAAAAAGCTTGATCATCATGTTGGATGGTGATCAATGTATTTCAAGTTTATTTATTAAGAAATGTGAATACCATTTTTTAATGGCATGAACAAGATTCTAAATACAAACTATGTATTATATATTTTATTAATATTAAGTGAAAGATTCTGGTGATTCTAGATCAACTTGCAACTGAATTAGAAAATATTGTTAGTGGTTTCAATACCTACTTAAAAAAAAAAAATCTTATAGTTAACCAACTTCACAATCCACGCATAATAATTCAGAAGGTTTCAGATATCCATTCGTATTGCAAATAATTTTAGATTTAACCACAACATAAAATTTAGAATTACATGGAGCAGAAAACAATTCCTATGGCCTTATATTATTAATATTGTTGTGTTACTTAGAGATGGCCATATTAGTATAAGTGATGAAAAGTGGATTATAATTATAGTTTTAGATTTAAATGTTACGCATGAGCAGTTAGAATTTAATATTAATGGATATGTGAACTTAAATAAGCATGTTAGAATTATTTTGACAAAAAAAAACCTCTAAACATTCGATTACTTAATATAACATTTCAAACTGAATTCGAAACGAATTCCAGTATTGAACAATTTGAACAGTTATCACCTTCATTTAGAGTCAAACGAGGCATTCTAAACTCCCTAAGATATATTATTAAGATTATTAATGGTAACTTCGATTTTAAAGATGCTATTAAGTATGAAAATATGATTGGTAATTTAAAAACTCTTCGATATACACTAGTGAACAAGATTACCTTAATGAAATATCAGAATCTCTTGTTAAACTAAGTAACATTTACAAAAATAATTTTATCAATATTGATTTAAATTTATTTTTATTTGTGAATACAGGTAATATAGAACAGGTAACATCTTTGAAAAATTACATTCGCTGCATTCAACCCTTAGGTAATATTATGCGTAGAATTAATATAATCTACTACAATTAAATTATATCATTTATTATACAGTACTGTAACTAAATTACATATTAGTTATGATATTTACAATATATAGTCAAATTGAATATAAAAAAGAAGATATATGTCATTGTAATATGCCTACTGATGCGTCGCTTAAATATTCATTAATTGAGTAATAACATTTCTTAGTTAGATATATTTTAAATTATTTTTAAATTTATGAATATTCTCCGTTTCATGAAACATAGATGGAACTTTATTGTTGATTTTAAACAGTGTGCCGAAAACGCTTTATCTAAGTAAAGTTGTCTAATGAAATTGTTTAATTTTATTGTCAATTATTAAATAATCACTAAATATTTCAGAATTAGTTTTTATAAATGTTACAACTTGATAAATATACAGCGTTGGAAATGACAACAATTTAAATTTTTTAATTCTTGATATATTTGAGTTAACAATATTATGTAATTTCATTAATATTTACAATTTATGGTTACACAATTTCCAATCACTCTACACTAGATGGAATGAAATCGAAATTTGTAGTAAATTAGGAATTTTTGAAAATTGAAGAATTGTTTAAATTATTAAAATCAGTAGAGTTAACAAATAAATTTATATACCCCGTAAGCTATAACAATTAAGTAAAAATAGAACAATGTATAAAATTAAGGGCAGTCAAATAACATTCGTTTGAGACACCAATTATACAAAAAATAATTACTATACAGCCATCCCGTTACCACTTCCTCTAAACTATAATTTTAATTCCTTAATACCCATACCTACTAGTAAAAGGTTCTGAAATGGTCTCGCTCGCTCAGTCTTGCAACTACGAGGCTATGTTCCTGCACTATGACGACAAGTCACAACTTTAAGTTGAAGATGCTTGTATGAATGCTTTAATGAGATTCTCAGATAGTACTAGCTCCTGCCATCCAGTACCATCCGAAAAGCAGATCTATCATCTTGGACATTAGTGATTTAACATATCTTGAACATTTAAATAACTTTTTAAAATAAGCATCTTTGAAAAGTAATAAAATTACTCGCCTGTTGCAGTCAGAGGCACACCATGAGCTATTTAATCGTTAGTAAGCAAGCACGGGTAAGAGTACCTATCGAAGTTTTCTGCCTTGTGAAGAAACTGTTCTTTGGAAAGTTCAATGATCTGAGGATTTGTGGATACTATGAAATACATCCACAAGTTTCTTAAATTATCGTTTTTAGGGAATCTGAGAAACCGGTGCGTTTCACATGTTGTATTGCAACCACCAACACAGCACTTTTCGTATTCCATTAAGAATTCTACAATATGCACACGACCAGCACAAAAACAAAAAATTGTTATTGTCACAAATAACGGAGGAAAATGCGAGGAAATACACTTGAGCTAACCTCATAACTCAGGCGACAATTGGATAAATAATGGCGGTAATCAATATCGATAATTTTGACAATTTGAGTTGACATTGACACAATATGGCGTTTCAAAATGGCGTCCGTAGACAGAGAACAAATTGCGACGGTAGCGCCAAGTTGCGTAGAATGGAACTAAGCTGTCACGGGCCTGGATAGTACCACAGACTAATACATAGACTAAAGGCCTGTATTCACTTTGATTAGTAAGAGCGCAGGTGATTAGTAATTGCGGGTGATTAGTGCAGGTGTGTAGTGTGAGTAGTGTCCAATTCTAATTAGTGGCTGTGTTTAGTAAATTAAGTTGTTAGCCGTCGACCAGCATGTATGGACGCACCTCAAGAAGCGCGCTTGCAATTGCAAGAAATACTGAAAGAAATATTTTAAAAGTTAGGGTGTTTACTATTGTCAAGACATTCATGCTTTAGATACTCCTGCACAAATTTATAGGTTATGTCTTCAGTCCACTTTGCCATTTTTTGCAACACAAGCGAGCGTCCGACGCTAAACGCTAAACATTGCTGTCCAGGCGTGTTTAGTGGCAGGTAACAGGCATGCTGTGAGTGAGGGGGGAGGGCACAGTCCACTCGCAAAAAAAATAGAACACGCTTCTAATCACTTTACTACGCAGGTTACTAATCACTTACACTAATCAATCGCTGTCCACACGTTTATACTCCTAATCACTAAGCACCTGTACTAATCACTAATCAAAGTGAATACAGGCCCTTAGAATATACTGTACGCCAGGCACTGACCTCTATATATAAAAGTACGCTGGACTGGCTATACCATATAAAATGCTTCTGCCGATTTGAAGCGCCCTCATTGTCCGTACCGGGAACTAAAATTGACATAATATGCCAAAGTCTGTTGTGTTATTTAAATTGTATCTCTGTATTTTGAACTTTTAAATCAAAAAATGAAAGTATTTTATGTGGTTTGATTATGTTTGATTTTAGTTACATACTAAGAATTATTTTTAGTAATAGTGAGAGAGTGCGTAATATATAAAACTCGTTACCAAAAGGAAAGTGGGATAACATTCCACAAGTAAATTAATTTACGGCTAATATTAAACAAATTAAAACTATTTGATAATATAGGTACTTAAAAATTTGTTACTAATATTAATATCGTAATTACCAACATGTTTGGCTTTAAATTACTGAGTTTTGATAAACAATAAAATTCAATAGGGCTGTCGAGTTCCTTGTCTATAATACTTATCGATGTTTTTTTCTACCCATATCTGTTAAGAACCAAAGTCGCCGACAACAGATAATTATTATTAAATGTTTATTAATTAACAGGTTTCCAACTGAACCTAGACTAAAATTATGGCTAAAAAGCATAAAAATTGTGAATTGGCGTCCGAAACAAAATGATTATCTTTGTTCTAAACACTTCACAGATGACTGTTTTATTAGACATGAGAAATGCACCACTTTGAAAAAGTGCACTATACCCACAATATTTTCTGGTAGTACCAATACCAGTAAGTATAAAAGTATTAAATTATTATTTCGAATGTTTTTTTATTTCTTCTCTCCTTATTTTCCCCCAGACTCGAGGGCTATAGCCAAGTGTAGAAAGGTCGCCAGATGATGACTTTGTGTTTACAACATGTAAATTTGTTAAATCTGTTTAAATATGACCAATTTATTATATCAAGGGAATAAATTTATAATGGGACTGCAAAATTATTAATGCCCAATTATTAAAGCCCTCCCTAAACGGGTTCCCGCCTTGTCGTGTAGTACTAGTAAAACATTATGTACTCTTTGGCTACTAGCTAATCTGGCAGTCTAGCACTTACAAGAAACGCATGGATCTCAAGCATGGACGCTCTTTTAACTTGGTTGAAATATACCGAAAACCCAAAGAGTATATTAATCACCACGTTTATCCAAAACCATATTTGCAAAAAAGATATATTAAGAGTCATATTTTGACAGGGTTTTGGTAGGAAATTGACTGGCGGTGAATGTTTGGTCCTGTATTATTGATTATTGATTAAATAATGGTTTAAAGTAGATTTTGATACGTAAAATGAGTGCAATTTTGTGTATCAAGTGTCTGCGCATGTGAATTAATAGTGGAAACGATGAAACAAGTGCTCCGATGGTGATGTGAACCTCAAGGTTACAAGGTTAACCTGCTTAGATTTTAATGAATACGATTTTAATAAATATCCACCACATAATGCTTAGATGTATTATGTGGTAGATATTTATTAAAATCGTTTATGTTAGCACAGTCAAACAATTCATGTATTTCCGGTGAAGAAACTGTTGCGTTGTGTCAAACTGCTATCGATATTTCTGCATCGACATCTTATCAATATCACATAAGCTCCTTATGACAATCGGCCATAGAGGAACATAACCACTAGAGAGCGTATAGGCCGATTTCTTCTAAGCACACGACTCACTACTGCGGGCCGGAGGACGATGAAGAATGCGCGGCCGCAATTGGTCAGTTCAAGGTATGCCTATCGTTAGGGTTGCTCTACTTCATTAAGGGAAAATAGTGGATATCGATAAAATGGATTTCAACATTATGAAAAATACTCAATTAAAATCATAGAAATAATATTTAATCAAAATCAATCAATTACAAGAAAAACATGTATCCCATTATTATTGATTTTTAAAATGTATTAATTTGGCATATGTTTTTCGAATTAAAGTTTTAGGGTCCTGATTGTTCTTCGTATAAAATGATAAACGCGCGTCTACCTATTTCTGAATTATGCATCTTGCTAATTCAATTAAATTATTTGTGGATTCTATTTCAAATTGATGAAAATTAATATCCGGGAATAAATTATACCCAATCAGAGATTTTAAAACCGATCTTATAAAATAATCGGTATTATATTTCGAAGACAGCACTTTCGAACCACTCTCGTTGATCGCCCTCTTAATATAAATTTCACAACGACGACATATTTCCATTACTGTGGTGGATCTGTACAATAACTTGTCTTTAGTGTCCTTTTGAAATTGTAAAGCGTTTTGATTTGGTACACCAATCAGCGCCCCAATGCAAGTTTGACATTTTATTTGCTTTATCAAAGCATGTACAATGTAGCCGGCCATATATTCTACTACTTTTTCACCGAATTCAGAATTAGGTAACAGGCTTTCAAGGCCTGAAAAATCCAAGCTCTCAGTCTCAAGATCTATGTTTTGGTCTTTGTATCTTGTTGTAATATTGATGCGGTTAACTACAGAAGTGCATTGCAAAATTGAAATTTGACCAAGAGCGGTGCAATTGCCACTACCACTATTTTTTATTTGCGCATAAGTCAGGATCTTCTTGTATATGCTTTCAAATACCCTAGCACTAGGATTGTTGTTTGATCCACCGTGGCATCTTATACTTCCAAACAGGTGTTCCAAGTGGTCCTGGCTTATTTTATGTAGAGGAAGATATTTTAAGGCGCACTCTCAGTTCAGGACCAAGTCTTGGATGAGAGCAATGGCACTTTCTATACACACACAAAATCCTATGAATCCGGTATATCGAGGTGACTTAACGAGTCGAACTTCTTGTTTCACATTTCTTACAATTATGTCTGCGGACATTATTTAGTATAGCATCTCTAGCTGTCTTTAATTTAAATATAACATTCGCAGCATTTTCTGCATTGACTGCTCGTTTTAAATCATGTCCATGGATGTGCGAGTCCAGAAAATCAAAAAGGTCATTCATCATATCCAGAAACTGTGTTGTGGGTGTGACTTCTTGAAACTCACGTAAATTAAGCTTTTTTTTTGCAAAACGTGAGTGCATCTGATACACTCTTACTAAAAATTTGGGTTGCTAAGCTTACTTTCATAATTTTAGTTTTAAAAAATATTTGAACAGCCCTTAGTCGATTACCTAGATGAAAATTTTTCGCTGTTTGTAGATTATGTAAGTTAACGAGATATTCGCACGATATAATATTGCCCGTTCGTCCTTCAAATTCCTATAAAACTCAAATGCATTTCGCACTAACTTGATCATGTGTGCCGGATCTAAAAAGACCGCTATTTTTGTTTATTTGATCAACTTCAAACGAACAGCCCAACTATTTAGCCATAGTAATATTAGCAGGGCAGCCGTCAAACGTAATGGCTTTGACGTTTACACCAGCCTCTTCTACGAAATGGATAGCCTCTGTTAGAAGAGCGGCTTTTTATTCTGCATTAATGCCATTTATTAAAAAATATCCTATTGGAATTTTCCAGGATGCATTTATTAGCACCAGCAAGAAAACAAGGGCTTCTTTAGCTTCATCTTGACAGTCTGTTTGTAAACTGGCGCCAAAATTCACGTGGCCATAGTACCTTCTGCCTTGGGGATGATATTCGACACCGCTTTTGATCGCCATTTCGTCGAATATGATAGTGGCGTAAATTTTGTTCTTAGATTCTCTGGCTTTCATTTTGATAGTATCTATTGCCTCCTTTGTAAATCCTGGTTTACCATCAATGGATTGATACCAACTTCTCAGAGTACTTCTAGCAGGTAAACATGTGCTGAAAGTTTGTCTAACGAAATTATACGCTTTTGGGGAATAAAAATGCAATATTAAGGAGAATACTCGTAACTCCGGTGAGTATTTGATTTTGGGTATATGTCCTTTTTCTGATTTCAATATTTGGCGTTTAACAATTTCTTGATTTTGTACACCTATGCGACTTAAAATGTCTTGATTTTCTTGAGTGATATAAGATTTTTTTGTCAAAGTATTCAAGATTTCTTTTAGATTTGCATTTTTTTTAACCAATAATCTATTTTTATCTTGAAGCCACTTAACCTCTTTCTCTTTTTTACTAAGGGAATATATAATATGGTCTATGTGTCGTTTTATTTTGCGTTTACGTGGAGTCAGGTCTTCAATTACTGGGTGTACTATTTCTTTGTTACTTATTGTTGAACTCAGAAAAATAAAAATATATAAGAATATAATAAAAAAGAAAAGATTGATGTTTATCACCTCTTTCTTTAATAAAAATATTAATATTGAATTTTGTAGAAATATTATTTGAGAAGAATATAAAAATGAAGCTTACGGGAATTTCATAATCAAGGGAAGGCCTGAAAATGTTACTATCATCAAATGGAAAACAATGCAAAGGAGTCTGGGCTTCAGTTGATGTATGTATGAGCTTCAGAATGCACTTGTTTATTTGATAATGAACTCTGTAATTAAACATGTCGGATATCAATAAACACAGTCACATAAAATTTATCCCATGGACTTACCATCAAAACAAATTAACTTACGAGGGCGATATTGTGATGCAAAGGCCCAGGTACATTATTATAAGAGTCAATCATACTATTTGGTGATTCCTGTAAAGAATGAATGTTTCTTATATTCGCAATTTCACTTTTCCTAACATTATATCAATAAAAACAAAACTTACCAAAATAGGCAAAAACAACGTTGGTATCGCTGAACTAAATAGACGGCGGCGTTGTTTTAAATATTCAAAACAATCGGGGGTGAAGTGCCTTGAACAAACAGCGCTGTATTTTGTTCGAAACCAATTTTCCCTATTAACCTTATCTATCCACTTTTCTTTTTATTCTGGAATCTTCGGAAATCTAAAATAAAAACATGTATGTCAAACACACAGACGAAAAAAAACTTTTTACATCACCGCCCTCAAAAATTACTTAAAAAGTAATTATTGTGCAAAACAATAAATAGAACATTATCAAATTCATAGTGCGTTATCAAATTCACTATCATTTTATGACCGTCTTCCACGAAATTGTAGCGAATTCAAGTGAAAGTTGTACTAATTTGTTGTTATCTGTGGCTTCGTAATAATTGGGTGTGAAATCACCCGACCGCACTGGGACCTATCGGTCCCAGCTGTGTATGAAGCCATAAATATTATCTTGGACCGATCAGTCCCGGTCTGCGACAAAGAGATACAAAAAAATCCCGGAACATACATAAAAAAAATACCAACAAACTGAGAACCTCCTCCTTTTTTTAAGTCGGTTAAAAGTAAATAGGTATTTTATTACAGTACGTGAATTGAATAAAAATTTTATTAATTTTAATTTTCATATTTTCGATATCGACTTTCAGCTATTAAAGGTAATAGCACTAATTTTTACAATAAACATACAAAGGGAAAGAAATGGATAGAAGCATTAGAATTGTCTAATGCAAGAACGAGACTTTTCCAAAAGACATCAACGCGCGACTCAACTATGTGCTCGTTTACCTAACCACCATTTTAAATAGACCCCTGCAGTCGCTCATAATCGGATTAAATCAAAAATGATTTTCATACTGTTTACTTACCGATGAAAAGTTATGCCATCCTTTTTGTAACTAGATGTCTTGGAATGTTTCCCACACCACTTCACCGCGTATGAAGGCATTTTGATGCGTTGTAATTACATAAAAAGTTATAAAAATTTATATTAATTTAGCGTGCACACAGGTCTAACACTTGCACACTACTAAAATGGTTACTCGTACCATAGCCATAGCGTATACATAGGCGACAAAATACTAATAGTTATCGAGCATCGGGGCACTGTATGCGCAGTCAAGTGGTTATATAGTCATTGCAATCGGCTTATCATTATCGATTTTGCGAGCCAAAATTCTACCACCCTGGAACCAAATATATTTGTACGTCTCCTTCAGGGTTTGTTTAGCTTGCCACAGAAGCGTTTTATTTGGTTTGGTTAGTGCGCGTCGAAGTATTATTACTTTTGTCTTGGCTACATCAGGATTAGGGACATTGGGAGTTATATCTTCCATAGCAATAGTTTCCCTTCGTGCAGCGCGAATCCACTGGTCAAACTGCTCCTCTTGTTGTAATACTACCTAGATTACACCTTCTTTGCCGTCCCTGTCTTTCAGTCTCTTCACCATTGACACTGGACGTTTCTCTATATTTAGCTTCGAAGCTAGTTTACTTGAAAGTTCTTCCAAGTTCTCGTTCTTACCTTCGGGAATTCCGGTTATTACCAGTACATTATCCAGCTGTTTTTGTTCCATATTTCTTATTTGTTGTTCCATTGCATTAAATATTAATTAAATAAATTTCAATTCCAGTTGGGTATTTTGATTTGTCAAGTACATGTTTTTCTTCTCCAAGTCTTTAACTTTTTGTCTGTCTGAAGAATGTCCAGTGTAGCGTTTATAGTATCCATTTTAACACACCACGAGCTTAACGATTCGTTCACAGTAGCCAGTTCCTTCTTCACTGCTTTCTTTACCTCAATTGAGATATCACGAAGTAGTTTACTCATCGCTGTCGAACCGCTTTCGCCCAGCTGGTTCCCATCAGTATCATCGTGATCATCCTCTGGAATCATGAAAGACTTACGATGAGGCGATTCTTCATGACAATCTTCGCATGTCCACTTCAGGTTTTTAGCATTACGCAGCGCTGATAGCTGCTTCGAAGATAAGCCTGTGCATAATTGATTGGCGTGTACTACTTTTCCACATTTGTTGCACTCAAGCCCAGGTGACTTTTTTGTTATGGTCTTATCACAATTGTCGCATTTTAACTTTATACAGAATTTAATGTAAATTGAAACTAACTATTATAAATCCGTATACAGTTCAACTACGCTATGTGAGAGCTCGCGAGTGACTGATAGACAAATCTTGCTAGATTTTCAGCTATGAATTGTTTATATGTAAGCTTTCAAATGGTCCAACTTTTATCTCTATTACACCTGGGCCCAAGAATGTATGGAAACGTTCCCATCTCCTTTCTTTCTTTTTTTTAGTTGCCCATCGCACACATAGACAAAATTATGACTGTGTGCAAATTTCTCAAATTTCATACAAAAATGGATCACCCTGACTTGAACTATTATATTTTTACTCGTGTGAAGTATGTTAAGAAATTATTAATTGTTGGCCTTTATAATAATTTGTTTAAAAACTTTTTCACAATATGTCATGCATCACATTATGAAGTTTTTATTATGAGATTTCGATGGTGGCATCAAGACATCTAAGCAGGTTAACCTTGTAACCTTGAGGTTCACATCACCATCGGAGCACTTGTTTCATCGTTTCCACTAATACCTAGGTTTTAGACGCAAGTTTTATACCTCATATAAAATCAAGATCGACGCTGCGTTGGTCTATCTACGTTTTTATTCGTAACTACAGAACGGATTTTGTTCCGGGTTTCAAATGAGGAAATGCCTACGCATACCCGCTTCGCGGTGGCAAGAACGGATTATGTCGGACTTGCACCTACTAAAACTCCATGGTGTTCCACCTTCGCCGCACATTGGCAGGGCCACGAAAACGCTTTCAAACACATCCGCGGCCTCACCAGCGCCAGCCGCCCAATAGCAAAAAATATTTTGAATGGAGGTGTTTCGTACCAAAGGCACGTGTAATTTTGTCCTTTTGGATTGAAACTTGACTAAATATGGACAAAATATCAAATTGCCTTTATTATAAGTAATATTCAACCTTATTTCGTTATACTAAGGTTTATCTGTAAATACATTTTGAATAAACATAGCTGCGATAGTGTTCTGACTACGCCGATATTAACGTTTTCGATAAAAATTTATCACAGTCCTGTTCATTCACTAACATATAAATGAAAATATACGAATTTATAGGGTGATACCCTATGAATGAACTTTTGTTAGGGTTGCTAAGCCAGAGAAGTAAGTAAGTAGTTAAGTAATACTCACGACCTTTGGAAAGAAGCTGAAATAAAAGTGATCTTAATATCACGATCTACAATAGTATCTGAATTAATTATCGTCTAAACTTTAATATTAAAGTGTGTAAACGATAATTTTTAACAAAAAATGTGTTATTTCAATGACACTAAACAATTGCAAAATTATTGTTTTTTATTATTTTCCTTGTTTCCTTTTCATAAATGATAATTTAGCTAACAATCAATAAATTTCGATTTAAGACAATTAATTATATGCCGGCTTTATGAATTACGGGGATATACGTAATACATCAAGACAATTTTCAATAAATTTTGCAATTTTACTCATTTTATCATATTTTTTTTCAATTCTGTATCTTCAGTCAATACATTTCATATACATGTAATAATCATATACTGAATATCGATATAAGCCAGATCACTTTCAGGGAAAGTAAATACATCACTAACATCATTCACGTAGCAGTATAGGTTAGGTCAAAGAGAATATAATCACTACGTTTAGGTTAGGTAGGGCAATGTCAACGTTATATCTATTTTCATTGTGTCTATAATAGTGTGAATTTATTATTGCGACATCGAAGGTTAAGAAGCTAAATTTGATCATTAATTCTAGAAACTCCGTTGGTGAAAAGTAATATGATTTCTATTTTTAAGAACATATGGTTCGTACTCAAGTGAATGGTGAGTAACATAATGCATTTCTCTTTTATTTTTTAATAGCCAATCACGCGAAAATTATTGAAATGGTACACAATTGTCGGTACACATTTCTTTCTTGCGTATGTGTGAGTTTGGTGACAGTGGTTCTGCTACTTCCTCTTGTTTTTTATAATCGGTGCGTGATATATATAGTAATCGTCCATTCATACTTTACGTAGGCCTAAGACTGTCAACTTCAAGATTTAGCTACATTCTAGATTGTTGGCGTATAAGGTTTCAATGAGGGCTAATAATTTTCTGCTCACCAGATGTCGCTAGTTGACACTGAGTTAAAGTTTTTTGTTGAGTACACAATGTAATTTAATTAAGAAGTTGGTTTTTAATAAAAGTTTATCAGTTTCTAGGGTATTATATTAATACACAAAACAATGCGTCAGTGGTTTCCTCTTTAATTTTTTGCACATTTTTAACCTTTTTTTCATTTTACTACTTTTATGAATATCTGTGGTTTGGTTTATTTATTTTTAATCTTATGAATATAAAATATAGCTAATAGTACAGAAAGAAACAATAACCTTTACATTTTCCGAACAAATTAACTTCCCCGCTACGAGAAAATTGTCAAATATTATACCTCACTTTCTAGTGGCGCTGCCCTGGTGGCAGAAAAAGTCGTGGATGTCCTCATTCCTTTTTATTTCAGAGTAATCCAATTTTTGTCTTTTTAATTAATTTTGTGTCGTTTTTTTAATTACCTGTCATTATTTTTTATATACGCGCAAAAAATCAGCCTTAATTTTTTTTAACTAAATTATATTTTACAAATGTTACACTCAAACATTTGTTGGCTTTTGTCCGTAAAATGCTCACAAGCGACACTGCTTCCTGTGGAAGCCATTTTTTTTAAACAATAAACACTTTAATGTCTAATGTCTAAATAAAAAATAAATCGAAAATAACAAAACTTTGTTACGAAAACCTATTGCTAAATAAGTCGAGTAGATATCAATACGGTGCCGAGATCACATTCGCATGAGTCCGTACTCCGTACTAGACACTCAACTGCATCATATTATGGTCTACATACGCATCGAGTATTTACAAGTACCTAGTGTATAAAATCTGCATAGTATTTGGTTGAAGTCCCCGGGGTTAAGGTTTAGAATTAAGACGCCTTAATGGGGGGGTGTGGGGCGGTGGAGAAGGGGTGGGGGGTAGATTCGGCCCCCATCTTTTTCCCCTGCCGAACGTGCCTATTTTTTTATATCAAATGTTGAAGATTAAAAATTTTATAGAAGGATTTCTGAGAAAAATCGCTTTAATAGTGAGGGGGGGCGTCCCCCCCTCCGCCGAAGTAATACCAAAGTGTAGTCGACGGAGCCCCGCTGAGGGTCTCCGTCGACTACATTTTGGTGCACGGGGCTCCAATTTCTGGATGGTTTATAAAAAAATAACCACGAAGGGGATGTAGGGGTCTGTTCGCTCGCCCACCATCCCCTTCTAACCTTACCTGTCCGAGTCGGGGTGCCCCAAGTCCCGAGCTCACTTCGCTCGCTCTTGCACCAAATAAAACACCAAAATGTTAACCTTTATAATTACTTTAATAAGTAAACATATTTTATTACTTCCACCATTTCCAAAAACGTCGTAAAATAGCAAGCAATCGGTCTCCAGAGGGGTAGCGAAGTCGTCGAAAAACAGGAGGCAGATTATAACAATAAGGAGCACATTCACGTAAACTCGGAAGCAACGGAATGACGCTTATGACGCGAGTCGCAAAGTCGAGTATAAACGTAGTGATTATATTCTCTTTGGTCGAGTATATCTGTTACTGATTACTGTCAATGTCAAAAGTTCCGTTTCAGGTATTAATTAGTGATTTATGAATATGCTCCGGCAGCTAAAATTGCATGGGGGCACTTTAGATAAGCCCCGTTGACCCCTCCCCACAGTGACAGACTCCTCAAATTGATGCGACTTGACTAGTCTCGAGTATTGACAGACAAAGTTAAAAAGACTGCGGATTAGTGTAATTAAAAAAGGACAGAATATATTCTTACACAACATTGAGTGCGCGTCGCGTTACATTTATATTCATTGAAATATAGTTCAAATTCAAATGATTGACACACGAATGGTTTAGGCAAACACGAGTGAGCGGCAAAGCATACTAGTAACTACGGCAACAAAATCAAAATGCTATCTCGCTTCGCCGCGCCGGTACTTGTTCATAGAGAAAAGTAATATATTGGTAACTTACTTGATACTTGTTCGATTCGAGCGGGTCGCCGGTGCGATGCGTAGGCACAGTGAGACTAGGTGGATCAAGGCTTTTAAAAGTTGAAACAGGTGGAACCTAGTCTCGTTTAATACCTAGTGCCTGGACTGGATCTGTTCTGGCATATAGTTATATTCTCTTTGGTATATAGTATATACGCTTCATCTTCATCCACAGAACACAATTACTCTCTACCAAGAGTCTTCATCTCTATGACGAATGACGAATCATGCATTTGTCAAACCGTCAAATTGAAAATTGATACAAAACAAAATTATTACTTTTCCTATAATATATATTTAAATTTAATATTATAATATTTCCTATATATAAATAGTGTAAAATAACTTTATAAGTGTACAATTATACAGTACACTCACAGAATGGCTGGCTACAGCAATACGACTGATTATTCTTGGCAGCCTCCAAATAATAGCCAAAATTACTCATTTGACACCTCAAATAATTTTGCAGATCCATCTCAAACACTCGGTAAATATTTATTCAAAACTTAAATAGTTGAATTTTTGTGTATTTAAGGCTCGAACCAATAGACGGGGCCGCTGCGCTGAGTATATTTCAAATGAAACCGATTTTAAAACAATTATTCTCAACTTTTTGTAAGAACACACGTATTTAAGCATCTAAAATAATTTGCAACCGACGATATAGTTTCAGGTGCAGTTGTTGACTTTTACGGGATGAGAAAGAAGGAAGAGAGATGTGTGCGTCAGTCAGAAAGTTGAGAATGGTCTGAGTTTTAAGATATATTTTAAAAAATCTTTTACTTGAATAAAGGCGTAAAAGTAGTTTGTGAAAATATAAGAAATAATTGTTTGAAATTTTTGTCTACAGACTTTCAGACATTTCCTCCAGATCAAAACTTTTCTTACGATCAAGCACAGTCTTCTTCGGCCTCTGCTAATAACAACCAATATTACAATCCAAGTATATTTACCCCTGCACCAATACCAGGAGAAACAAATACAACAACAACAGAATTTGATGAACCGCCACTATTAGATGAATTGGAAATATACCCTGATAGAATATTAGAAAAAACTTTAGCAGTACTCAATCCATTTCATGGCCATTCAAAGGCAGATGATGCAAACTTTTTATTAAGAGATACTGACATTGCTGGTCCTATTGCATTTTGCTTAGCTTTAGCAGTATGTCTTTTTCTTTCAGGTAATAAAGCTCATTTTGGTTATGTTTATGGCCTTTCTGTAATGTCTGTTATCCTAATGTATTGTCTACTATCTCTTATGAGTCGTAGTGAGGGAGTTTTTACTATTTTAAGTGTTGCAAGTGTCTTAGGGTATTGTATGTTACCTATGGTTGTTCTTGCTGGCTTGGGAATATTTATATCACTACAAGGCACAGTAGGACTCAGTTTGTCTGCTATTGCTGTAATCTGGTCTGCACTTTCAGCAAGCAGATTATTTGTAACAATGTCAGGTGATGCAGAACAAAGGCCCCTTATAGCATATCCTTGTGCATTGGTCAATGGCGTTTTTGCTTTGTTGGTGTTATTTTAAACATAATTGTGGGGATCATTTTGGACTATTGTAACTGTTAATTACAAATAATGTGGCCATTAATAGATTTGTCAAACTGTGTTATGTAACCAGTAATCATGTTTTTGTAGTAAGAAATCATTAAATTTTTATTTCTCTAATGTTATTTTATAATTTTACTTGAACTGAATACTAGACTTGTACCTTATGCCTGGTAAGGGTTCATCAGTAACAAAAACTGACAAGTGTCTAAGGAAATTTTAAAGTACACACATTATTAAAATAAGAAAATAAAATTTCTTTCATTTAACAGTTTATTTATGTCAATATTTGGTATATTAAATAAAAGATATAATGATATTAAATGTTATTTATTTTTGTTCATACTACATAGTGTTGTCATTTTATATCAGATATATTATTATTTAGCCTAGAGGTGTCAATATAAGGCAACCATCCATCCATCACCATACAACCATTTCATCCTGTGGGTGTCATACGAGGCAACTATCATAAACAGAAAAACCTCATTTACACCAAACATAAAATACTCAGACTGGCGACAAGCAGCAGTGTCAAAAGTGTGAAATGTCTGGTCAATCCAACCTGCCTGCCAAGCGTGAGGATTAAGAAAAACCCTCCCTACAACCAGAGAGACCTATGTCCAGCTGTTGACTTTTACAGGATGATGAAGAAAAATAATGTTGTTTATCAATCTTTGTTTCCAACACAAATTTTCACAGACTATCTCCCAAGATGTTCAAAATTTCATACATATAAACACAAAATACATAGGAGTTAAAATATTCGGATATTGATTGCTAACTTTTTGAGTAGTAGAATGTGAGGCAATATATTTGTGATTGTGTCGGATACCTTTAAAAGGATCTATGAAGCTATATTTAAAAAAAATTATCATTTGTTACTTTGTGTTTTATTTTGTTTAATATTTTTAGCAAAAATTGCTTTTAAATTATTGTCCCTACCCAATTTGAGGCTTGTTACTCTGAGGTTTAAAATTTAGAAGATATGGGAAGTCTAACACACAGGAGCAGTGGACTTAACTGTCTCAGAATAGATAGAAGCCCTGTGCCTAGACCTTAACTTCACTTTAGAATTATGAATCATTGGGCTGATCATGGGGAGGGGGGGATTAGGGTCTTAGTAGCCATTGCTTGGTCACCTCTAGTGAGAGGGCTGGCAGATTTACAAAAGCTTTTCCCTTGCCGATTGATATGCGGTGAAGGTGAATCACCATTGTATGAATTACTAGTGGAAGTCGGTCATAACCGTCCATGCCCCTGCCTTAGATTATTTATTCTCTAGATAGAGTAACGGCGGCTCAAAAGCGTCGAAAAAAATATCAGCTAACTGTTAGGTTCTAAGGCGTTCATTTTTTGTGTTAGATTATTTTGGTGGAAAATGACAAGTTGCGCGATTAAAATCGGCAGAAATTACAAAGAACGTTTACAAACAACTAACAAAATCTCCTACCATCACTAAATAACTCAAAGCTAAAAGTAATTTCCGAAAACAAAACTAATAAATTGATAATTTTATTTACAAAATCTACGCGTCGTTTTTTGGTGTTGCCAGTCTTGGATTGCGAATTTCCCCGTATAGTTGTCTTAAAAGCTGATGTATGTTCATTATTTTATTAGCGCACGGGATGAAGGCGGATTGTTTTATGCTTCAAGGGATGTATTAGGTCCTTACATATGAAATTAGCGTTTTGTCGTACTGACCACTTTGATCTGAAATATCTCCTCTTTGGTTAAGAATTCCAAATTCAAATTTATAAATTTATTTAGCTGGGACATTTGGGTTTTGAAAACAGTCATTCATTTGTTTTTTCCTCATTATTTTATTCTTTGGCGTCGCTTATTACCGCACAATGGAAAACATGAAATATCGGTATATTTACGAGTACGAGTTCTACCGTGGCACCAGTGCTGTAGAAAGAGCTCGAAGGATTAATGATGTGTACGGCACTGGTGTCGGAAAAGAAAGCACGGTACGTTTTTGGTTTCAACGTTTTCGTTCTGGAAATTTCGACCTTCAGAACCAACCCCGTGGAAGGCCGGAGACCAAAGTGGAAAATGAAGAATTAAAGGCTATTGTGGAAGCGGATCCATCACAAAGCACTTCAGAGATAGCTGCAGACTTCGGGGTAAGGTAAGTGATAAAACTGTATTAATCCACTTGAAGCAAATCGGGAAAGTAAAAAAACTTGAACGATGGGTACCTCATAAATTGAGTGAATCGAGCTTGCAAACACGCGTCGACTGCTGTGTTACTTTGCTCAACCGACACAATAATGAAGGGATTTTAAATCGAAACATTACTTGTGATGAAAAGTGGAAACTGTACGATAATCGCAAGCGCTCGTCGCAATGGCTGAACCCTGGAGATCCAGCCAAATCCTACCCTAAACGCAAATTGACTCAGAAAAAGTTACTTGTGAGTTTTTGGTGGACTAGCACCGGTGTCGTTTAGTAAAGGGATCAATGAACTACCTATGAGATGGCAAAAGTGCATAGATAACAACGGTGCAAACTTTGAATAATTAAATATATTTTACAAAAAAAAATTGACTTTATATTCCTCCCGTACAAAATGCCAATTTCATATGTAAGGACCTAATATATTCTATATGTAAGACTTCGGAGACAGTAATTAGAAAGTTTCTTAGACAAAATTTTATAATGACTAGGCCAACTTACACAAAAATTTTATCTTGTATATTAAAACAATTTATTGGTCATAAAAATACTTATTTTAAAGTGGAAGCTGAACACGCGTGTGGTTCTCTTCACCAAGTGTACCTAATAAGACTGGTCGCCGAAAAATATTTGACCATACGCTGTTATCATATAGCTAAAGCAGATAATGTAAAAAGTGATGCAACCTCAAAACGCAAAATTATTTAAAAAAACAAATTCAAAGAGAGGGCCATTAAATTAGTAGTTACAAACATTTAATGGTAAATAATGATAGGTTCAAAATAGAAGAGACTACTGTGTTCCTGGGGTGACCTTAGATGCAAAGCTTCAATGAGGCACCCATATATCAACTCTTGCTGACACAACAATGCAGGACGGAATAATTCTTCTTAAAAGGATCTTTAACTTTAGAAACCCTATGGGATAAAATATTACGGTAAAAGGTACCTGCGGGATAATTTTTTTAACTATGACGCAGGCGAACGGCCAACCTTTAGTATTTTTATAAGTCGACACCATACATTAAATAATAAAACATATTTTGTAAATGCGTAATTGATTTTTATTTGATTATATTTTTCTTTACAAAAAAAATTAGATTCTAACTCAACAGACAACTAAACACACAATTGAAAGCACCATATTAAAATATTATAATTTATGATTTTATTACATGACATAATTTTACAGTTTTTCCCCATTTTATCTGGATAGATTCATTAGCTGGTATCTCCCAGATACAAATGACGCTGGTGTAAGCCATAGTTATTTATTCTGTGGCCATAGCAACCGCTAAGCGTGTGTGCGTGCCTCACGCAACGCTTGTAAAAACTGGCCAGTTTTTGTTGCACCGCTCACGCTCATTGCGTGACGGCGGCTCTACACGTTGGCCAACACAGTGGCGAATGTGTTGGCCAATACCGATGGCCATCGTGTAGAGCGGGTGTTTGTGCTTACTGGTATGTATTGGAATGATGGCCCACAAGTTGGCGCGAGATCCGTGTGGTGTCGGTTTTTTACAAAAGATCAAAGGGTTGTGGCAGAGTATTGGCCGCCGCATCCACACGTTGGCCGCACGTTTAGTTTGCTACGAGCTCTCAGAGTGATCGCACGCACCTGGTTTAAATTTTGTATTTACGCGTCGTAACTAGTGTCTATAAAATGGCAGTAACAATGACCAATAAGGAAACTTTTCGCTTTATATTTTTATTATTATATTTTATAATAAAAATATTTATTAATATTTTTATTATTATTCTTTATAATAAAAATAATTATTAATATTTTTATTATTATATTTTATAATAAAAATATTTTTATTATCTTTTATTATTTAGAGTCTACACTCACCATACGAAACACAGCAGTGTTAAGCTGCTATTTTACGCTGGTATTCTGTGAGAGCGTGGTCCTTCCCCGGTCGAGCCGACCCATTCGTGCTACAACTATACTACTAATATAGCTGCAGCATTGCTATTATTCAACTTCAATGAATGTATTATGTATTATCATTCCTAATCTATACAAATAAATAAAATTGGAGTGTCTGTTTGCACATCCACCACCTTCTTTTTTCCCATTTCTTTTTAACCCTTTTCTTATATACATTCACGTAGTAGCGGTATGCTGTGAATAAATAAACCGCAGCAGCTGTTAGCGCCTCAACATCAATTTTAATAAATTCGTCCGCACATTGGCCTGAACCGAAGCAAACTGAACGACCTTCCAACGTGTGGACGCGATCACAAATTCTTGGCCAATATCTTTGCCAACACATTCGCCAGTATGTTGGCCAACGTGTAGAGCCGCCGTGACGCGTTATCTAGAGAGTAAATAGTCTAAGGCAATCTAAGGCCCCTGAACAAAAAAGTACTTAACTGGTCATTTGCAGTTTCTTAGATCAAATGCCAGCCGAAATCAACATTTGTGCGTAATCACAAATTGCAAAATTATATTGTAATATTTGGATTAATGTATCCCTGACAAAGCTTCCGAAGCCAATCCAATCGCATTAGTGTTACATAGGACACGGGTAGGTTCAAAACTAGTAGGTATCTTTGTGTGTATACTTGTCAGGTTATAGGTGTCCTGCTCTTAGTAACATCTCATTAAAGAACTATCTACTGAGCACAATGCTGATATAATTTGGATTATCAGACCGCTGCTATTTTTTTGAAAAAAATTGTATTATTAATCACGGATAGATGGGATTAGCATTATACGAGTGTGTCGGCTTTGTCCTCCCAGCGAGGTACGGATGATTTTTAAAATTTTCTTAGTAATGCCAACTGGGGCATTCATGGAAAGGCTTATGTCCAGCTATGGACTTAAAAAGGCTGTTGTGGCATGTGTTTTATAATTACTTTTAAAAAAGTAGAATATGATTGGTCGTATTAAATGAAGTGAAAGTTAATTATATTAGCTCGTTAATTAATGATCTTGGGACGGTGCTGTCGTGGCGCCACAAAAGAAAACGATCCGTAACCACAGATTAACTAATAACTAATAATAGCCTAAACTATTCTTTGTTCTTTGGCCATTGGCCTAAACTAACTCAACTAACCTACGTTTATATTATTATTGAATGACCCAGTTCCAGTAGACCCTATATCCACTTAGGGATTTTATGCACTAGCAACACAGGCAGTTAAAGCTCTTGCGTAGTGCGTAATTGAATAAAAAACTGTTTTAGAGTGAAGTAGAATTTTTGATATTTAAGGTTCATAAGGAAGGAATGTACCTACCGATTAGAATATAAGCTTTGTTTTCCGTCTTTGAGCTATTTTATTTATATTAGACTGGTCAATAATCTAATTAATAATTTTTGAAACGCTCCAGAAAACGAAGACAGACGACAGTACTAACTATATCTTTGATGATGGGTGAAATATAAAATCAATTCTGATGAAAAAAAAATCATCTTTTCACAACGTTTTATTAGCTTTATTCACGCTCCATCGTGTTAGTATAGTTAAATAAAACGTTAATTTCATTTCAAAAAATCATGAAAATACTTAAACATAAAACCAGCAGTGGAATTACTGAATTACAATTAGCTGACTAGGGGTCAATGTACGCGCGAACGCCGAATTCGCGCGGCCCGCATCTAGCGATGGTACCACAATACCTAATAATTTACAACACTTGTCTAAATACCTAACTTATCTACTTAACCTACTATTTGCCACTGTGCTTGTCTCCACGTAGCCACATTAATTCGAATTCACAGGTTAAATAAACCAAATAACTGGTTCGATTCCCCGCTAATGAAAAAAATACTTAAATAAAATGTTAACAAGGTTAGAGTCATGCTTTTTTATCCATTGTGTAGGTATGTTTATTATTCTGATGTATTCATTTATGTACCTATTCAGATCAGTTCAGTACTGTTATTTAAAAAAAATTAGGTTAAATAAACCAAATAACTGGTTCAATTCCCCGCTAATGAAAAAATACTTAAATAAAATGTTAACAAGGTTAGAGTCATGCTTTTTTATCCATTGTGTAGGTATGTTTATTATTCTGATGTATTCAGTTATGAACCTATTCAGATCAGTTCAGTACTAAGTTATTTAAAAAAAATAGGTATGAAACAGCTTACCGATCCTCCGTGGCCTTATGAGATTCTCCAAGGCACATTAACATGTTGCCGTATTCACGAACACTATAAACGTACCTACGCGTTAGGCATTATTAAAACAAAACAAAAAACACAAAACGTAACAACAAGAACAATATCATTAATTAATAAATAACAAGTAATAACGACAATAATTTAATAAACAAAACAATTGAACTATCGCTCGTGATAGTCAAGACGGAACTGTCTCAAAAACTAAAATTATTAATCAATCCCGCCAAAACAAATGCGCATGAAGTAACGTCCTTGAAGCATGTGTAAATTCTACAGCGCGAGGCGACACGAGGCAGCGTGTGTGTGAAAGGGAAGGGTAGAGTGAGTAGTATACCTAATGCATTGTTTCGTACCGATCTAGATAAGAGTTCGGCGCCCGCGAGGATATTGACCCTATTGTCAGCTGATTTTCTTTTTTAAGTTTCACTGCTAGTTTTATGTTTAAGTATTTTCATGATTATTCGGGATCGAATTTCTTTGTGACCCATCATCATAGGTATCCTTAGTACTATCATCTGTCTTCGTTTTCGGGAGCGTTTCACAAACACCCGGTATATAAAAGTTTATGTTTGTTTGTTCGTATTTTATGCGCTGCCATACCGTTCATCAGATTGCGGTAAAACGTTATTATTTTTTGCACTTGCGCGACAGTTATAGGTATAGTACAATTAAATTACAGTAGGTGGCGCCCGTATCGTATCGATATTTGAGTTATATATCCTTCAACTTCAATGAATGTATTATCATTCCTAACTCTATAACTCTTCCAAATTTAAAATAATATTTCCACAATTATTTCTTCTGCGGCAACAACGCGCCGGGAACTTGCTAGTAATGAAAAAAATCTAAGCCTATTTTTTTTTACTACAATCACTAAGTTCAACTTAAAAATCCCTAAGTCCAAAAGGTTTTGTTCTAAGTCCAACCATATTTTTAGTACTTTCTTCCATTATCAATAAATATTTTAGATTATCAGACGTTATTTTTAAAGAACTTCCTAAACGTTATTCTTTTACAACCATTCGTATTTTAAACTTTTTACAATATAATTATAAGGACCAAAATAATAGTTGATGTGCCAAAATTCCAAAATAGAAAAAAAAGGACTTGGCGACTTCTTGAACTGGGCCGTCCAATTATAGAATAGCGGCTGCCGCACGAAGCGATAGCAGCTTCCTGGGACGAACAGCTGTGGTGTATACCCTATATTATAAATATACGTGAACACTGAAACATTGCCTAGTGGGACTGGGCAAAGATCGATATTTTCTTACAAAATCAACGACATATATTCGATATTTATTTTAGAGTATGTATCGAATTCTATGGAACCGCTTCAGGGACACCTCGCACCCGTACGCTGTGCACACCACCTACAATTTGTAGGCTACAAAACAATCATATACAATACAACTGTACACGAACAAACCTTTTCAACAATACCAAGTATTTTTTTATTTATTGACTCTAAAGACATAATGTATAAATGCTCATTTATTATGTCGTTGAGAGTCAATATTAGCGCAGCTTGGGGTAAGGGGGCGAAAAGCCAGACCCGTATCAGAAAGCCAGTCAGCCGTACCAGAAAGTCAGTCACCCGTACCAGAAAGCCAGTCACCCGTACCAGAAAGCCAGACCCGTACTCGTTAATAGTGAGACCTGGCCTAATTTAAACATGATAAATAGCTCCACATTACAGAAATTAAAATGCTTCTTTGGACATTTGAGGCTACATACATTAGTAACGAGTACGTCCGGGGCAGTCTCGGAGTAGGTACGTGATATGATGAATAAGCTTCAGATAAATCGGTTTTACGTAAGCGCAAGTAGAGTATGTTATAGAGTTATGTTATAGAGTATGATAACGTTGTGGTAAGAGGAAGACTCTACCCCCGAACGGGTGACATTGTAGTGGCGGAGGGCTTAGTAGCCGTGACTTGGTCACCCAGGGTAAACTAGGAAGAACCTACATGGCTGGCTCGAGGTGAAGGGCCAGCCCGACGTGGCCACTTGCGAGTTGGCTAGGCGAGCTTACTTCGAATGTATTTTGATGGACTGCGGCGAGAGGGGTGTCCTCTGTCCCTACCTGCGGAAGAGAAGTGTTGATATTGCGAGGCGCCGCTCTCCCTATCTTCCGCGGCCAAAATTTGATTGGCGGCGGAGCCATAGACCAGATCCATAGCTGATGTCAGAAAAGCTGGTGCTTTCGAATGCTCGTTTTTACTGGCTCCATGGCGTCGTCTGTTATGCAGGTGGCGTTGGATACTGCGAATACTACGCGCCTTGTGTTCTGGTACGCTTACCTGAGAAAGAGAAGGGTGAAGGGTTGTCCCCTTCTGAGGAGGGGCCGCGGATGTGAGCGAAAGCGTTCCCGTAACCCCACCCGTGCGCCAAACGCTCATGCTGAACATAGGACTAAAAGTCCTATGTTGTAATCGAAATTAGAATCTCCTTTGAGACAACATTTATGCAAGACCGCTAATTGTTGATTTTAAGATCTGACGTAATTGTTCTCATTTCTGACACCAGGTTATCTCTGAATCAGAGATTCTGATCTTTGTGCATTGACTATTCAATGCCGGCTTTGGAGATGGCGCGCCCCTGGTGGCTTGTTATTTTTTTCCCTTATTTTACTTGGAAAACAAACTGCATGTAGATACAAATGGGAACATATAATTTAAAATATGTCTCAGCCAGTTCCCAAAATTAAGTAGTTGATATACCTATTTATAATTGAGTAAACTAACGAAAGTACTTAGCTAAAATTGAAATACAAATTATGTTGATTTTTATCAAACTACTTGTTTATGGTTGAATGACAATCAGTTTGTTCTTTACTTTAATACAATTCTAATTCTTAATTTCAATTTCCATACACACATTTATGCATAGAAATTGTTATTTATTTTTTTGGAATAGAACTTTTGCCATTAATCGGAGTTTCATCCATTAATCAACAACGCTCAGACAGGTGAGGTTGAAACTTGGAGAAGTACTTACATCCCCTTAGACACCCATATTTTGAGCTCAAAGAGCACAATAGATAATTGGAGCTAGTATGATAATACAGCAAACATTATCATTCTTCTTTGTACAAATGATGTACTCATTACCTTGAATATTAATTTTTGTTGAAATTTTCAACAAACTATCGATGTTTAACTTAAGCAAAATAAAACAAATTATAAAACCCATGAAATATATTAATAAATAGACTATGATATTAACTATTACATTCTATTATATAAAGTTGGTCGGTCATTAAAGAAGTTCTTAAGAACCATTACTTGTGCAAAGGAAACACATACAATAGCCAGAGTCTCTCCCATTGACCACCAGAATACTCTCTCATTGAGATCTTCAGCCCTCTTGCGACTTTGAGCTTCTCTTAGTCTGTGGTGGGTTTGATGATCAATAATTCTATTAAGAGCAGAATGAATTTCCTCTGCAGATGTTTCCAACTGTAAAATAAATAAATATATGAGAAATCTCTATAATCAATTGTTGTTTGTTAATCTCACTAAAACTCAAAAATGGCTCGACTGAAAAAAATTTTTTGTGTGTGTTTAAATGGGTCCCTAGATGGTTTAGATTCACATTTAGACCCGATAGGTGGCGCTGTTGTCAACATCCAGAAGTAACCCGTGCGAAGCCGGGACAGATTGCTAGTATAATATAATTTTTTATTTCAAACTAAACTAATTAACAAATCAACTATGCCTGATGGCAGGTGGGTTATTGCATCCAATAAAAAACTAGTTAAGCCAATGAATCCTGTTCACTTTAAGTAAATTTTAGCTTTGTTTAAACAAACCATCAAATGAGTTCTTTAAAGGTGCAATTAAGTGTGATTAGAATACATTTGCAAATTAAAAATATTCAATGTGTAGAAGCGCAGAACATACCATACTCAAATAAGCTTATTCCTTTTATTTTTATTTTAAGAATATCATGGAGGTATTATGACTATATATACTTACTAGACTCAAAACAATTATTTTTAGGCCATTCAAAACAAGTACATAAGTACCAAATAACATAAGCAGTATAAAATGATCACAAGTGTACCGCAAATGAATGACCCATGACATGTGAATACCCAATGTCACTAGTTGGGACCGACATGAACTTATTTTTCAGACAAATGGTCACACAGTGCCACGATCATTGAAAAGTTGTGTTTTAAATAAAATATTTTCAATTTCTAGTTTATATTTATACACAAAACAAATCCTCAGTGGTGTGCTGTTTAATTTTTTACACATTTTGATTCTTCTACTTGTGGGAATATCCGTAGTTTGTTTTATCCATTTCTTATGTAATTAATACAAAATATAACTAATATTTCAATAAGAAACATTAATATTTATAGCTTTCTAACAATTTATCTTCCTACGGAGGGAGGCCCTGGTAGCAGAAAAAATTGTGGAAACCGAAATTAAAATATTCTTTACCACAGAGAACTTATAAATTGAGTACTGTGCATGTCAAGGTTATGCTCAGGACTTGTACTACTATCTATACTTATAGCTATTATAAAATAAATAACATAGTTACCTGTGTAAGTACTGTAGCATGGTCTCCTACTCCTGGTAGAGGCTGTTCAGGTCCAACATTCAATTCCATATATACAAGCTTATGAGAGAAAGTACTGAATTCATTACTGAAGCAAACTTTGTAAACACCTAAAACAATATTGAGTGTTATTAATACTGGGTCAATACAAACAATCTTTAAACATAATTACAATCTAGCACATGTTACAATAAAATGCAATATATTTTAGTACACTTACCTGTATTAAGAGCTGTGAATTGGTGTGAATCATATTGCATTTTTTGTTGCTGGTAAATTATCTGTTTTTTTGGCCCCTCTATTTTGACATCAACATCATACTGGCCACCAGTAATAACCTGCATTATTAAAGAGTTATATTAGAGCTTATAATATTGAACATTATGTATTTTGATAAAAATAAGGTGAACTAAACCACAAGTAAAATGGTGAACTAAAGAACAAGTAAAACATTATTCAAAATAACTTTTATGAAGTAGGTACTATTTTTATAAGGATAACGTAAAATGTAAAGGTTATGAGTTGGTCACTTATGAATCATGAAAAATAATAAAGCAGGGATACCTTTAGTTACCAAAATAATAACATTTAAAGAAAAAACACTGCTTTACCTGATATTCTAGTGAAGCCGATGTATTCTTTTCTATTTCTTGGTAAAAACATTCTACTGCACTATCTGGTAGTTCAAATGTTAATTCTACACTCTTAGAAAATATTCCACTTATTAATGTGACTAGTATAGTAAAGACGAAGGGTGATACAAACATTTTTCTGTTTTATACTTGTCTTGATATTAAAAAAATATCAATTTGAATGAAATTTAGATAGCAATTTTGGTATCGCATTGACTGACAGTGACATGTGACAGCGACAAAATATACACGATACACGTATTTAAAATTGCGTTCAGATGTTCAGATTGATTCAGAATTAGTCCAGGAGGAATCGGCACATGAATACCGAAAATTATTCCACCTCAATTTTTATGCGATTCTCTTCCAATTATCCTACTGATGATATAAATGCATGTTGCCATGGAGTCATGGAGCAACTCATCAACTCGGTGCCATATTGTTTAAACCGATTTTTTTTCAATTGCAAGGAATTGTTATTTTTTATATTCTTTGATGAAATACAAATATAAAAGGTCTTATAGACTTTTTACGATAAAGTTAATATTTTCGGAGTTATGAATTTTTAAGGGTTTGAAATACCCAAATTCGGATACTTTGACGAGACTAGTTCATTCATAGATAAAAAAATATGTAGCAAGGACATCGATCACTAAGGTGCTGCGCAATCCTAGACAGTGTATTGTGTGGGATACAAGCTACCAATGAATATTTTATTTTCATGTAATCAGTATGAAATCAGCCATTCCTTGCGCAGACCCACTTTTGTGTCCAGTTGCTTCCACTTGACACATACCGACCGCCAATCAAAAAGTTTTCTGTGTCGGTAACTAGAAACTTTAAGTCGTCAGTTGCAGACACAAGCAACACAAAGCAAATTTCCTTACAATTGTACGGCGGTGACATTGACGTGGTTGATTTGCCTGTAAATATTGACGGCGACGACGTCTATGTCAACGTGTAATCAACACAACAAGCTAAGGTAATGTTCCTCCATCGATATCCAAGGTGAAACTGACGGAAAACAAGCAAGGAATTGTTACCAGTGTCCAGAAGTAGCGACCGGCGATGCGTAAGCATCATATTAGTCTGTGAACCGGCGACTGTGTCCAATGAGGGCATCAACGACTTTTTCTGCCACCAGGGCGGCGCCACTAGAAAGTGAGGTATAATATTTGACAGATTTCATAGCGGGGAAGTTAATTTGTTCGGAAAATGTAAAAGTTATTGTTTCTTTCTGTACTATTAGCTATATTTTATATTAATAACATTAAAAATAAATAAATCAAACCACAGATATTCATAAAAGTAAAAAAAAGTTAAAAATGTGCAAAAAATTAAAGAGCAAACCACTGACGCATTGTTTTGTGTATTAATATAATACTCGAGAAACTGATAAACTTTTATTAAAAAACAACTTCTTAATGAAATTACATTGTGTAACAAAAAAACTTTACCTCAGTGTCAACTGGCGACATCTGGCGAGCAGAAATTTATAGACACCTTATCTTGAGATTCACATCACCATAGGAGCACTTGTTTCACCGTTCCTACTAATAGTTTACATGCGCAGACATTTAATATACAAAATCGCACCACTTTTATATATCAAAATCCACTTCAAACCATTATTTAAACAATAATACAGGAGCAGCAATCCACCGCCGATCAAGTTCCCGCCAAAACTCTAGGACCTTTTTTATTCGTATTTCATCATTGAGTTACAATACCTATAGAGTCACATCTCTAACTGACAATACTCAAAAATGTCCGAGCGCCGTTCCATATACCTATATATTTTGATATTATATAGTTCAAAATGACATTTGCTCGAATTTAGACGTTAACCTGCTTGTATAATGTTCAAAGTCGCTCGTATGCAATGTCATCATCATTCACTCAAGGGCTTGCGTACGAGCAGGAACAAGGCATCAGTGGAGACGCTATTTATACTAATATTATTAGGAGTTTATAATAATGTGAAATATGAGTTTGTGAGTTTATATGTACCTAGGAGAACTAAACAACTGATTTCAAAATTATTACACAATTTCTTTTAATTTACTTATCATATTAAAAATCATAACACATTTTATAAGATTTTTTTATATGATAAGTAAATGAAAAAAAAATTGGTGTAATAATTAATAGTATTAATAGCACTAGTAAACCACTAAGGTTTGTGAATTAGGTACTAAAATGCTAAGTATTAATTACTACTTTAGAATGGACATTTAGAATTTAGGATGGACATAATTATATTATTCAACTGGGTGGAGTCAGGGCGAGTCAGCTAGTCACACTAATATTATGAAGGGTATGTACGTTTTAGTGTGTATGTTTGTATTTTGTTCGTGCTCTAACAGATCGACGGATTCGGATGAAAATGTAAATAGCTTATACCCTAAATTATCACTTATGCTACCTACTTTTTATACCGGAAACACGGGATCACGCGGGTCGCTGATAATTTAAAATAAAACAAAATTAATATTAGGTATAAGCGTTATATTACTTACTTACTTTTAATAACTTACAACTAAAACTTAACCTAACCTAATTACCTTGAAACAATGTTAATTTATTGTAACGTTGCCTTTACTTTGATTTATTACGACTTACGACCCTTTATATGGCTTGTAGTTTAATTCATTTCGGGCTTTTGCTATAATAACTGTCCATTCAGAGCATCTTATGGGGTTTCGAGGAAAACTAAAACAAAAAAAAACATATTTTAATTATACTTTAAAATAATAAAACTCTTTCGACCTACATTTTGTACGGAAAACTAAAAATAAAACATTTAACAACATTGTAATATTAGTACATTAAGTTTAAAATCTGTAAAAATATTTATTGTATCAATCCACTCCATAGAACCGTTAGAACATAATTTGCGAGTCACTCGTACGCGTGACTATTTGTTTCTTTACTCTTGCATATTTGTCTAACGTGAAAGAGAAACGTTATCGCGGCGCCGCGCGGTCGGCGGTGAGTGTTTAGTTTGCTAATAAAATGAAAATTATTGAAATTTAAATGAAAACATGCACTGTGGATACATAAATACGTAAATTTGGTATGATACTTACCTAAAATATGAAACACCATCCTTTTTCGCACGTGTCTGCTGTTATTTGGGCAGGAAATCACCGAACACTTTGGCATCGCGGACGTTGTACGAGGATTGTGGTCGCCTAACTAAACAAAAACTCTGCGCACTTCGCAGCGTGCGCCGAGTTTTGGCGCGGACATTTTATTTGTCTGTTTGTGACTTATAGGTATTGTAACTCAATGTATTTCATCAAAGAATATAAAAAAATATCTCTTATATTTTACTCTTTTTCTTTATGTATTTTTAATGGGTCAAAAGTATCAGAATTTCGGATTTTTCAGCTTTTAATAATTCATAACTCCAAAAATATTAACTTTATCGTAAAAAGTCATATAACCTTTTTTATTCGTAAATCGTAATCAAAAATATTAAAAAATGGTCCTGTTTTAAAATAAATATTGAAAAAAAAATCGCTTCAAACAATATGGCACCCAGTTGCCCCATGGCAAAATGCATTTTTATCATTAGTATGACAATTTAAAGAGAATCGTATAAAAAAATTGAGGTGGAATAGTTTTCGGTACTCATGCGCCGATTCATCCTGGACTAAATTGAGATACTATCAAATTTGCCCCTTTTTACCTTTTCAAATGACTTCAAAAAAGGAGGAGGTTTTCAATTCGTCGTAATCTTTTTTTATGTATGTTTACCGATTACTCAAAGACGCCTGAACCGATTTGGAAAATTTTTTTTTTGTTTCAAAGGGTCATTTAAATTTTATCAAAATCGAACGAGGGGTTTTAAAAAAATGAACAATAAATCATATTCATATTGAAGTCGTTTGTACAAAATTTTACATTTACTACTAACTTGTTTAAGCTATTGTCCAATTTTAACAGAACAGGTTAGTACAGTCAAACTTAAACAAGAGGTAAATTTTAAATTTACCACTTGTTTAAGCTATTGTCCAATTTTAACAGAACAGGTTAGTACAGTCAAACTTGCGAATTTTGATTTCTGAGGCTAACTTTGGCCGTAACCAGAATAACTATAATAAGAACCAAAACGCTGTGATACGCACAGACTAAGAAGCATATACTTGTGTAGTGATATGACATGTAACTATAAACTGCCGAACTTCTTCGTGTATCGGCATAATGTAGTATCACCAGAGGGAATCGCGTACAGAAGTAATGCGGTTCTAGTAAGTAGAGACGGACCTAGGCTTCATATCAACGAGGAAAAAGGGGATAAGGATAAAGGTGGGGATGCAGGAAACTAGAATCTTCGCCGCCTATAAACCTCGTTGCAACTCGTAAGCTCCACAGGACATCAGGCAGATCTTTGATACAATGCGAAACATCTTGCTTGGGGCTCCACAACAATAACACATCCGGGAAGGACGATTATATTACGCCGAAGACTGGGGATACGAGGTGTTAGGCCCAGGATGAACTTACTCATATCCTCACACAACCCCCTCTATCGGTCCGATGTCCTCGACATAGTGCTGTGCTACAAAGTGCTATACCCTATTCACCTCTCCCCGTGTTGTTCACCCTTGATACAAGTGCGGATGCTGTAGTGCCCAGAGCTCTACGAAGTTCTGGGTACGAACACGATGCCCACTTCTAAAGAGAAAGCTAAACAAACTTACGGAGGAGCCGTCGGAAGCTATAAGATCGCACAGAGGGGAAGCATGGGAGAGGCGAATTAACGAAACTTCGGAGATACCGCCTCCCTTCACATCCTCAATCGACAGCTCTCTCGAACACCAAATCCCGTCTGCCTACAAGTGGACAACACGGGAAAAAGGTACTCCGATGCCCAGAAAAGAGCAGAAATGATGGCGCAGCACCTTGAGATCCAATTCAAGCTCAATAGCGTTTGACCAAGTCTCTACAATCCATGACCGCGTACAGGAATTCCTGTTGAACCCGGTGCCACCACTACGAGGGGATGATGTCATATCGCCGGCGGAGGTGAAGCGATCCATCATTTGCCTACCCACCCGCAAAGCGCCAGGGTTCGACAGAATTACAATCATGGCAGTAAAACATCTGCCCAGGATTTGATTTTGATTGAGATTGTGGCACTCACCAGGCTGATTAACGGTATACTATGAACCGGCCACTTCCCGAACATCTGGAAACAAGAAAAGATGATCGTGCTACCAAAGCCGGGTAAGGACAGGAGGCACCCGACTAGCTACCGCCCTATAACGCCATTACCGCACATAGCGAAACTTTGGAGAAAATACTACCAAGGAGATTACAGCCGCACGTTGCTCTACGAAAAGAGCAATTCGGCTTTCGTAGAGCACACTCCACTACATCCCAGTTAGCCCGGGTGCTGCACTTTGTGTAGGGATCATCCTAGATATGGAGGACTTCGACAGTGTGGCATGCAGGGTTGGCCACTCCAATCGGGCTTGGCTAGTCCAAGTCCAATGTGTGTTGGTAGGCTGCGGCGAGAGGGGTGTCTTCTCCCCCTACCGCCATTGATATTGTGAGGTGCCGCTTTCTCTACCCTCCGCAGCCGAGTCTTGGTTGGCGGCGGAGCCATAGACCAGATCCGGTCAGGAAGATAGTGCTTCTGAGTGCTCATTTTTCCTGGCCTTTCTGAGGTGTGATTTTTCACGCATCGGACACGGGGGCGTCCGTTGCGCAGGTAAGTTGGAGGCCGCAGAGGAAGGCGCACCATGTGTTCTGGTGCGCCTTACCTTAGGAGATGGGGGAGGAGTAGTCGGAGGAGGGGCCACCATGGAGCGGCCGGCACTGGTGGCCGCGGATGTGTGCGAAAGCATTCTCGTGGCCCTGCCAATATGAGACGAAGATGGAACACCATGGGGTTTTAGTAGGTGCGAGTCCAACATAACCTGTCCTTGCCCCCGCGAGGCAGGTATGCGTAGACATTTCCCATGTAAAGTAAAAAAAGGCTACAGCATACCGATGCTTGTGCGGCTAATAGCGTCGTTCCTGGAGGGACAGAGCTTTTACGTCAATATACGAGTAGAAGGAGCTGTTTCGGTAGCACGACCGATCGAAGCGGGAGTGCCACAGGGCAGCTGCATATCACCGCACCTATACGCGGTCGACACAAACGATATTACCACACACCAAGACCACGTGAAGGAGTGGGAAGAGGACGTCATCTTAGCATTATATGTAGACGACAGTGCGTACTTTATGTCATCTCGTCTGGTAGAGCTCGCTGCAAAGAATTTGCAGCGGCTGCTGGACTTGCTACCAGAGTAGCTGGACAAGTGGTGGATGGCCGTCAACGTCGGGAAGACGACCGCCTTCATGACCAAGCTGACCAGAACACCACCAACACTACAGCTCCGTGAGCAGGACGTAGGTTGGAAGAGCACCATCACCTACCTCGGATGCCAGATAGATCACTCGCTGCGCATCACCCCTCAGGTCGACTTAGTGAGGCAGGCCAGAGGAAAAACCAAAATAGGAATCTACAAGACTTAAGTCCGCTCGCGATTGATATACGCAGCATCAGCCTGGTACTTCAGCCGCTCAGCGCAAGTAGATGCAAGCCCAGCAGAACCTTGCACTATGGGTGATCGTAGGAGCCGGCTGTTACGTCAGAAACTACGTGATCAGCAGAGATTTCAAGATCGAATCTATCGAAGCCTTTGTGGTCCGTACTGCGAGACGGTTCTACGACCGCGCAAATAACGGACCACATCTACACCTGCACAACCTGGCACCTTTGCACGCGCGCGTACCTGACGGGCGGCAACCCCCACAACAACTTCTGCGCTCAACGCCCAGCGAGAGGAGAGCCGGGGACGGGTGAGAGTCCCGATATAGATTAGATGGCGAAAAGTACGCGAAACTTCAACCTATAATAAGCTGTAACAGCAGCCACCTAGAGATGATGCCCGGATTTTGAGTGTCTCCTCGACACACGCAGACCTACTGTCCCCAAAAAGGGGACAAGAAGAAGAACCATCGCGAATCGCGCTATTTGCATCTCAAAGGAATATTGAATAACTAGTTTTTTTTTTATAAATTGTTATTGTATAATTAAATAAGCCGTGATAGCTCAGGGTTAAGCTAAGCGCTCACTGTAAATTTCACAGTACGCGAACAACCCGGGTTCGATCCCGCCAGTGCCAATGAAATTGTTAATTGCAATTTTAAGTGCCGATTTAATACGTGCTCGGCGGTGAAGGAAAACATAGTGAGGAAACCTGCATGTCTGAGAAATAACAAAAAAAATTCGAAGACGTAAAGTTCGCCAACACGCATTGTGGCAGCGTGGCGGATTGCCCTAAAACCCTCTCAGATATGAAAGGGGCCTGTGCCCAGCAGTGGAACGTATATAGGCTGTTACTTTAACTTTTATTTTTAAACAAACTTATTATTAGTACTCTTATTTGGGTACTCGAAAAATATTTTTTGTGGTATTTTATCCAGTCGTTAGGAAAATAATTTAAAAAAGAAATGAAACGACAAAAAGCTAACAGTAAAACAAGTTTATTTCGAAATTAAAGACGATACAAATCGAAAATTATATTTTCACTTAAAAGTTTAACAAAGCTTCTCTTAACATATAGTAAAAAACGCACATGATTTCAACAAAGAAAAAAATACTGTGATTATAATGTCTTAAAAGTTATACTTCAGAGCTCAGGGGGACTAAATGAAGAGTCTATAAAATGCAGACAATACTTCTAATTGGTATATGAGTTTAGAACGCCAGACCGGCGTCTGCGTATGTTGTGAATATTTTCTCGATGGAGTTGGCGTACGCCGCTGTCCTCAGATCTAGGCCCAAGTTGAACTTCATAGCGGTCTTCATTATAGCCTGTTAAAAATAAACATTATTCCAATCAAACAAAGAAAATTGATTTATGTTTTAGATTAAAATTAATAAAAATTTAAATAAATTTCTGGCTTAGAATTTCATAGCAATAAATGGTTTAGTAATCTTAATTCAAAGCGATTCCACTAAGAATAGGAACGTCAACGACCTCGAACCGTAAACTGTCACTTGAAAAGTATGGCGGGTACGCAAAGAAAATTAATTTGCGTATTAATAATGGATAAACGTTTTTTTCCAATGTATTAAGTCATAATTAGTTTTAAAAATAAATTAAAATGTTTTTTTTAAACACAACAAAAACAAAATTCACATACATAGATCCATGTTCTATTTTTATAGGGGAAAGTAGCAATGATATTGATGATGACGATGATGACTATTCAGACAGTCGTGCAGAGAAATTGAAGTGCTAAATATTATTATTTCAAAAATATCTGGTTTCAATTGACAGCTAAGACGTCATAATATGGCGCAAGGTAATAATTCCTATTCTTATTTGGATATAGCATTGTAAATGTAATTATTACAATATATGAGAGTGTAGACATAACGAAGAAATTCATATGAAGCTAGAACTGAAAGCGTGCATTAAAAAGTAATCAAATAATTGACCAGAGCCGCTGTTTTAAATGACTTTTATCTAAAAAAAAAATTGTATAGCATGCCAATATGCTTAATACAAAATAACGAAATAAAAAAGCAATGACTTGAACTGTTAATTAAAGCATAGTAAATTAAAAAAAATTAAAAAAGTAAACTGGTTTATTTGATCATAGCACTTTCAAAACGTTCATAAACTAATGTCCTACTAACAACCAGCATATTTGCAGAGTAACACTTCTCAATTTACTGTGATATTTAATAAAATTTGTATTATTTTTGTTTGCACTAACATGGGAAAATATTATATTGATAAAAAAGACAAAACTAGAACTTACTCTTGCAGATCTCTCCATAGTGTAGTCTAGACCAGAGTGAACGATGTCTTTCTCGGAAGCTCCGGAAATTCTCTTCTGGAAGGATTCAGAAGGCGTCACTGGAATGCGACCTCCAACGCGGCCGAAACGCCTTTCTAGGGATTCTTGTACGGATTCTGTGTGAAACCATAATAAACAATAAATATATTACAATGAGATAGACTCATGCTTCTAAATAAATAATAGACACATTTATTTTTTTGGCCCTTTTAGTCTATCATGACGACTAGGATAATGGTTGATGGGGACATATTATAATCATCATAATTTATTGCCCTTAAACCAAAAAGGAAAGATAGACGGAGTGCTGCATATATTTCTAATCGACATTTTTACTCAACCCACACGTAACAATATAGTAGTGTGGTTTAAATTAATATTTTATTAACTTATGGTAGTTCCTTTACTATGGATCCAATTTTTTTTTAAATTTGGATCCATAGTATAGGAAGATACTATATTATATAGTAGGGTTGGCAACTCTGTAAGCCATATAATAAGTAATCCTTGTTTGACAAACAATATTTTCTAAAATATTATTGAAATTACCGTTACCGCTTCAGCCTATCAAAAGTCCACCGCTGAACGTAAGCCGTCCCTGTAGATTGCCTAATAGTAGAGATATTTACCATAGTTGCCACACTTAACGGGCTGGTTGTCAGCCGTTTTTTGTAACGTTTTTGTTATTAGGAGGGGGATGGGTCGCTCGCGTCCGTAGGCTTCGACCACCTAACCTTAGGCCCACCCTACACGTGTCCCCCGGGTGGTGCTAAACGAGCGACAAAGCCGAAAGGATAGACTCGGCTCCTCGCCGTATGGTAGCGGCGTAAAATCTACCACCCCCTTAGATCGCACCATGAGCCAACACATTAAAGAAATGGCCCCGAGTTCCCGGCGCCCCTTTAATGGGGCAGGGGTGCGAAGAATCTCCGGGAGTAAAACCGGCGACGAGGTTCGCCCCGTCACGTTCTGTCTCCCGGAGGCGAAAAGTGGATTGCGGAGGCCCGTCTGGCTACGCTGAATGTATGTGGAGCAATGAATGATAAGATGGATGAAATATGCGAAATGATGAATGATAGAGGAATAGATGTGTTATGTGTAAATGAGACGAAACGAAAGGATGCCACTGCATGGCATGTATACGCTTACTGGTCTGGTGTAGACGAGACCGGCGGGCATGCCAGGGTCGGTGTCATCCTTTCAGAAAGAATGGGTTAATGTGTGAAAGAGTATGAATGTGTAAGCCCAAGGCTGCTATGGATACGAATGAAAGTGGGCTTAAAGAAGTTGTTTGTGCTAGGGGTGTCGCCCAGACATGTCTAAGCCCACTTATATCCGAGCAGTTTTGGGACATGGTAAGGATGGTGTTGATGAAATGCAAGGGAAATGAAAATATCATTATGTTAGGAGATTTTAATGGAAGGGTTGGGGTGAAGAGGTCTGGTTATGAAAGGATATTAGGAATTGGCGATGAAAGTGTAAATGAGAATGGTGAAGACCTCCTCGCCGTATGTGAGGAAAAGAATCTTTTTGTGACGAATACTTTCTTTCGCCATAAGAGGATTCACATGTATACATGGGAAAGAGGTGATGATAGAAGCATGATAGATTTCATAATTGTGGATGAAAGAATGCGGAGCGCAGTGGTAGATACAAGAGTTTACGGGGTCCGTGAGACGGATCATTACTTGGTCTTATGCCGAATTAATGGTCTATTCAGGCGTTGGCGGCATCGGACATCTGTGTCTACCACTGCGTTACGTATATAAGAACAGAGGGTTACAAGATGAAGGTGTGAAGAAGTATAAATGTAGACTGAGGGAGAATATAAATGGTTTGAATGAAATAAGTATGAATGATTTAGACCTGAAGACTGTATGGAATAATGTCAAGAAAGTTTTGGTGGATGCAGCCACGAGTATGTGTGTAAGAGAACGAATGAAAGGAAAAATAATATGTTGTGGTGGGATGATGAGATTCGGATGGAAGTTGAAGCAAAGAAGAGAGCATGGCTAGATTTTGGCAACCAAAGCTGGTAATTTGGCGGTATGAATGATGAGATTGAAAGAAAAAGGCAGACTTTAGACTTATAAATAAGAGAGTAAAAGAAGTTGTTGAAAGGAAACAGCAAGAAAGAACGGATAAGAATGATAGAAGGATATCTGATAACTTCCAGGCAAATATTAAAATGTTCTGGAAACTCGTAAGAACTGCTAGGGAAATTCAAAACAGCCTAGAATGAATGCTATACGAGACGAGAATGGCTGTATGCTGAATGATGAAGTTTCAATTTAAAGAGATGGAAGGAATACTTTGAAAGCGTGTTTATGAGTGAAGGGTCGCTGAATTAAGTGAAAAGAAATTCTGAAAGAAGGGAGAGAGGTAGGGAGATAAGTGTAGATGAAATAATGAAAGCAATGAAAAGCATGAAAAGGTAAGGCAGCCGGATATGATAGAGTATCACCAAATGCTAAGGGCTGGAGAGGGAGGAAGGCAGGCCTGCTGTACACCTTGTTTAATTTATGTTGGGAACTGAAGCGGTACCGGAAGACTGTGCAGCGTTATAGTCCCAATATATAAAGGAAAAGGGTCACAGCAGGACTGTAAAACTACTGGGTAGCTTGCTTAGCATTGTGGGTAAACTGTATGCTAAGGTGTTAATTGAAAGAGTTATGGAAGAAACTGATGGAAAAATTTGGGATGCAAGTTGGATTTAGAAAGGAATGGGTGTATGGATCAAGTATTTTCCATGCGCATGATTGCGGAGAAGTTTTGACCAAAACCAGAAAGTTTTTGTGCTTTCATGGACTTGGAAAAGGCTTATGACAGAGTGGACAGGAATATGTTATGGCAAACACTTAACTCATTTGGTTTGAGCGCTGGTTTGATAAAGGCATTGAAGTCTCTTTATAGGACTCTAGTGCTTGTGTCAGGATCAACGGGTCTACTCGGACTGGTTTGGCATCCAAAAGGTGTCAGACAGGGCTGTGTAGCTTCCCCTGGCTGTTTAACCTATTTATGGACAGTTGTTTGCAAACTTTGAAAGTTGAAGAATGTGGGTTGAGAATGGGTGAGTTAACCGTCAAATGCCTTTTGTACGCCGATGATCAAGTCATATTTGCATCGTCGGCGGCCGAGTTACAATGATGGTTACTTTAATGAACGGTCATTAAAAGAAAGAGGTATGAAAGTGAACGCAAGTAAGACGAAAGTGATGGTTTTGAAAGAGAAGAAAGTAAAACGTTATGTGAAATAAGAATAGAAGGGAGTTGATTGAGCAAGTGGATGAGTTTGTATATTTGGGATGTTTATTTAGCAGGGATGGTAGATATGATAAGGATATAGAACGACGAGTGAACGCAGGAAATAGAGTGAATGGGGCTCTACACGCTATTGTGAAGAGTCAGAATGTGTCAAAAAAGGCACGTTTGGCAATTCACAATGCTGTGTTAGTCCCTACTTTAATGTATGGTAGTGAAAGTTGGGTCTGGCAGAAGAAGCATGAGAGTAGAATAAATGCTGTAGAAATGCGGTCATTAAGGAGTATGCTAGGGCTGAATCTGAATGACAGGTTGAGAAATAGTGTGATAAGAGAAAAGTGTGGTTTGCAGGATGACGTTGTGACCAGGATTAAGAAAGGAATGCTTCGGTGGTTTGGTCATGTAGAAAGAATGAACGAAGAAAGAGTGACAAAGCAAATTTATGCTGCAGAAGTGAACGGCAGAGTCGGAAAGGGACGCCCTAGACGAAGGTTTATCGACCAAATTGGCGATATATTGAAAATGGGCCAGATTAGGAGTACCCTTAACCGACGAGCGTGTATGCGTAGATATATGGATGTAAAGGAGGCGAGAGAGGTGTGCCAGGATCGTTCCAAATGGAAGTCCGTAGTCTCTGCCTACCCCTCTGGGTGACAGGCGTGAGTGTTTATGTATGTGTTATTAGGAAGATGCAGCTGCCCATCTCCTGACTTGTTTCCCTCTGTCACCTCTTAAACCACCCACAGTACGATATGGGGTAGTGGATATTCTTACTCTGCTACTATACAGTGAAATTGAAATTATTCGTTCATTATTAAAAGTGAAGCTGTTAAATTCAATATAAACTCTAAACAATAACTATATAATATGAGTTGAATGAAATTGCTAAGGAACAGTCATCTAGACCTATGATTGGCTGCCATCATTTCATTATTGTTTAAGTAAAATTCCGTGAAAATTTATTTAAATTAAGCTCAGAAAAGTTAGACTAAAAAATAAAAAATTAAACTAAAAAAAATTTCATTGAACATAATTATAATGAGCATGATTGAACAGTAAATTCGTCGGCCAGCTTATCAACATTTTCATACATTACATAACATATTCTAATCTTAATCATTAAATTTGTTAGTTTTTCTTTTTTAAAGAAGTAAGGGTGGCAAACGGGCATACAATCAATCTGGTAGTGAAGATGCTGTTGCCCATAGTATCTACATCTACCTTTGAATAGTAATCAAATTGCAAATGCACTGTGAGCTGTCACCCTGTGGACTAAGATGGAATGCCTTGTTACCAGAAAAAAGGGTTCACGCTTCTCACCATATGAAACACAGCAGCATTATATGCTCCGGTCGAGCCAACCCATTTGTGCTGTACGTATAATTTGCTAAATTGTGGCTCTATTGTGCCCAAGTGTATGCATAGGTGCACTCTATTCCCTCACTATCATAGTCCGATGGGATACGTTATGCTTTCCGAGGCACGGGGTGAAACACTGTCAACTTCCTGCCTGTGGGCTATTACTGACAATTTCTTGACAAAAGAACCCAGTAGCGATCAGAAACCGCGGTTACGACCACTAGACCAACAAGTCAGTCAGACTTATTCATATTCATATTCATTTGCATCATATGATAAAACATATGATGCAATTTAGCATCATATGTTATAACATATGATGCAATTGGAAGATGTTATTGCTTTGCACACATATTTGTATAATCTAAAAGAAACGACTCACCTAACAGATGATAGTTGGATTCCCGTTCGTATTTGAATGTAAGACGTCCATAAGAGACATGGTTGAGGTTCTTGAGCCACTCGAAGAAGGAGACAGTCACACCACCGGCGTTTATGTACAGATCGGGAATGACCAGAATGTTGCGATCGATGAGAATCTTGTCAGCAGCTGGTGTTGTGGGGCCATTAGCCGCTTCAGCGATGATCTAAATGTAGTAGATAATTAGTACAAATATATACATAACTTGCTTAAAATTGAGAATTCTTTTCACATAGCCGAACATCTGTTGTATTATAAATAGCTAATCTGGGGGAAACATTTCCCTCATATTTTTCGAAAAATAATAAAAGATAAATTTTAGTTGTGTAACAAACACTGTAAAAGTGTTAAGTGAGTAATAAACTTAATTATGTAATTTACTTTAATCGCATAAATCCATTTAGTGAATTGGATGGCAGACATGATCAGGGAATTGTTGAATACAATAGAATTGAACTAAGCACTTATAGTTAATGATTTGATTTTGATTACCAATATCAACACAATTAATGATGTCATAATGTATGTGTTGTACTTTATAATGAATTGCCATAATCTAGAAGAAGGCGGCGATTGTAAATTGTCTTATCAACTTAGTAATTAAAAATATGGCAAAGATTGTAACAGTGCCGGTTTGTGACTAGGGGGCCAGTTATGTGAGTTATGTGTTATGATAAAAACTTCCAGCTTTATCATAATGTATAAGCTGGAAGTGATTCCATTCATATTTGGTTACACATACTTAAATTACAAAAAGTTAAGGTGTAGTTTTGATTCTTTATAATTTTACCCCGAGGGGGCTGTAATGGTATGTCACCAAAGCCTGTAATGGATTGCTGTTTTCTACCAGAAATAGATAAGATTGGTTTTGAGTTAAAAATACAGATGGCAACCACTTCCTTAAATTGTAACTTATTGTACTTATATCAAAAAGGTTACACATTTATTACATCGCTTTTTATTAAATGCAACCTTTAATTATATTACTTTAAAAAAATTCTAAAAGTTGCTTATCAAGATTATTATCTCGTTTGCTCAGGTTGTTTACATAACTGAAGCGGAAATGTTTACGTTAAAGTCTTGATAATATTAACTAGTTGAGCACACACATATATTACATATCTTAACATTATAAATAGCTTTATTATTAAACATAAAATATGATTTTCCCACTTTTTAACAAAAATAAAAAAGGTCATTTTCTGAACTCTGAAGAAACTTATTTATTTGTCATCAATTGTCAGATGTTACAACCATTTTGTTTACTGATCCATTAAATTATATTTTAGAACAAGTTACCTTTGCTTGTATTTTATGAGCGTTTTCTTTGTTAATGACTTGTTCAACAGCGGCAGGCACTAGGATGTCACATTTCTCGAAGAGCATGTTCTCCCCCTCGTATGGTTTCGCGCCAGGGAAGCCAACAATTGTGCCGCTCTCAATTCTGTAGTCCTCCAGAGCCTGAAATTATACGTTGGAGCAATATAGTCACGTCCAATGAGCAGGTTTTTTTAAATTTATTGAAACTGTTCACATATTTCAGAGAAAGAAGTTTCGAAAACAGGATCGCCATTGGAAATTATAATTCAATTGCATTACATTCTTTATCCTAATGTTATTGCATGCTGCAATAGTATTTTTCTTATCTTCCATTCAATAGGCTCAATTTTACAAACAAGTAAAATGTTTGTAAAATTGAGCATATTGAAAACTGTTAACAACAACAGTTTTTTATTCTCGTTCATCTGGGAAGGTGATGAAGACACCCACGGGATGATATCGGGTAGTGGATATTCTTATACCACCACTACATAGATATGATTGAGAATCAGAGACAAAATATATACATATATATCGTAATAACCAAATTTATTAACATGATTCTTAACTCCTTATAAATAACTTTTGAGAATGGTTATAGTACAATTACTAATAGGTCACTATTTATTAATATTACAATACATACAATGCAAGCTATGCACCTATTGGGTATTATTTCGAAATGCGACAGTCAGTCAATGACTGTTGTATTTGGGTTACACCTGGACAAAAATAGACATCACATTTCAATTCCAGATACTTATAGACTGAACTAAAGAAGTTTGTTAATACGTACGCCTGTTTCATGGGCATTCCAACATATCAACAGCATTTTAAATAATTGAATAAAACTATCAACAGCTATCAACTATCAACAGCATTTTAAATAATTGAATAAAACTATTTTTACGGATTTTATCGCGTTTAATTATACTTATTTTTAATTTCCGATGTTTCGGGTGTTTTGCAGCACCCATGGTCACGGGGGACCGGGGTGATTGACGTCCTGATGTCAGAGTTAACCCGGAGTACCTTCAGCTTTTTCGATAGATAGCGGTATAACCATCTCGTTTACGCCAGACCGGGGATGGGGAACAGCTCAAAGTGGGAGAGAGATGTCTGATACTGTGATTGCCAATCCGCCTGCCAACCATGGGCATTATGGCAAATCCTGTCTAAAACGGGAGAGGTACATGTTGAAGCAGAGCACTTTTACGGATTGATGGGGAAGATGAAGATGGATATAGGCCTCTCCGAGAATGCGTCACCTGGCAATAATAAGGTACACGTTAGTCGCCAGATTATCATGCTTCAATTGCGTGCAGTTGGCATTGAGTGTAAAAATTAGCATATTTTACTTTCTAAGCATAAGCACCGTGAAAAAAATTAAGATAACGAAATGAGGGATACTGAAAGTTTTTAGAAAATCAAAATTATAGAAACAAATTTGAATCTTGATACTTCGGTCAAGATTCAAATTTGTTTTTCAAAGTAGTTTCCATGCATGCTGTTGTCGCATTCTATGTTAGTAGATGATAAAGGCCCACCTTTCCACAGTCTTTTCGAAAATAGTTATTTATAATTTATACAGCCAAGGCAGTAGGAAGAAAAAGCGGAGACTGCGGGCAAGGCGCTCAGGCTTTAGCTCAGGGAGTGGCCAACGCTCAGTGTTGTTGTACGCAGCTGTTCTTTATGTTATGCACACTGGAGTAGTTCGAAATCTTAAATAGCCTAATATACTTTTGTTCGTTTCGCTGGTGGCGTGACGAAGACGCTGCCATACATCTCACATAACTTGTGAAGATGTCAAATACAGCATTATTTCATGGCCCCGATCCATGCGACCGTATTTTTATTTTTTTGAGATTTTTCTTTCATTTTAGAATTTTAATTTTTGACTCATAAATAATGCCTATGCCTTAAATACAATGGCCGGTTACTCATTTATCAAATTCTTTTATACGCTGCACAGTACTGATATTATCTTTAGTTGCTATAGTTGCATAACAAATTTGTGAAATGAAATGACTACCTCGTCAAGTTACCAAATACAAGGGTGACACTGAAAGTTCTCAGAAAATCAAAAACTGAACAAACTAGCAAGTTATTAGTTTTATTATATATTTTCAAAATAGTGTCCATTTACATCAATACATCGCTGCATCCGATGGAACCACTGAGAAAAGCACTTTGCCCACTCGTCCTTAGGGGTCTCTTCGACGGCATTTTGAAACGCAACCACTGCTACCTCGGCGTCCATAAAACGTTTTCCTCGAAGTTTTTCTTTTATTTTCGGAAATAAATAAAAATCGCAAGATACGAGGTCGGGGCTATAGGGCGAGTGACCCAATAATTCCACGTCTGACATCGCCAAGTAGTCGATTGTTTGCTTCGCGGTGTACGACGAGGCGTTGTCGTGGTGAAGGAGGATCCTACTGCGAGGTCGTTTCTCCCGAACTTTTTCCAAGACAAGTGGCAAAAAATTGTTAGTGTACCACTCTGCAGTAACTGTTTTTCGATCCTCTAAAACAATTGTTGCGTAATGACCTGTCCTTCCGAAGAACGAGGCCACCATCTTTTTTCTCACGCTTCAGCCTCTCTTCACTTTAGTTGGCAACTCCTCGGAAGGAAACACCCAGACAGAGACTGTCTCTTAGTTTCAGGATCATAACAATAAATCCAGCTTTCGTCAACCGTAAGTATGTCGAACACAGCATTTGAGTCACCTCCGTTAAATCTTTGAACCATTTCACGACACCAATCAACACGACGGAGTTTTTGGGCCTCTGTCAAATTAATCCACCGGGCACAAAGCTTCCTGACCGCTAAATGTTCATGGAGGATTTTGTGTACTTGACTCATACCGATGCCTAAGCTTGTCCGAATCTGCTGATAAGTCACTCTTTTGTCAGTCTCTATCATACGCCGCACAACACTGATGTTATCTTCAGTCGTCGCCGTGAAGGCCGTCCTCATTTACTTTAATCGATAAACCATTTAGTGAATTGGATGGCAGACATGATCAGGAATTGTTGAATACAATAGAATTGAACTAAGCACTTATAGTTAATGATTTGATTTTGATTACCAATATCAACACAATTAATGATGTCATAATGTATGTGTTGTACTTTATAATGAATTGCCATAATCTAGAAGAAGGCGGCGATTGTAAATTGTCTTATCAACTTAGTAATTAAAAATATGGCAAAGATTGTAACAGTGCCGGTTTGTGACTAGGGGGCCAGTTATGTGAGTTATGTGTTATGATAAAAACTTCCAGCTTTATCATAATGTATAAGCTGGAAGTGATTCCGATCATATTTGGTTACACATACAAATTACAAAAAGTTAAGGTGTAGTTTTCATTCTTTATAATTTTACCCCGAGGGGGCTGTAATGGTATGTCACCAAAGCCTGTAATGGATTGCTGTTATCTACCAGAAATAGATAAGATTGGTTTTGAGTTAAGAATACAGATGGCAACCACTTCCTTAAATTGTAACTTATTGTACTTATCTCAAAAAGGTTACACATTTATTACATCGCTTTTTATTAAATGCAACCTTTAATTTTTTTACTTTAAAAAAATTCTAAAAGTTGTTTATCAAGATTATTATCTCGTTTGCTCAGGTTGTTTACATAACTGAAGCGGAAATGTTTACGTTAAGGTCTTGATAATATTAGCTAGTTGAGCACACACATATATTACATATCTTAACATTATAAATAGCTTTATTATCAAACACAAAATATGATTTGCCCACTTTTTAACAAAAATAACAAAGGTCATTTTCTGGACTCTGGCCTAAAAGGATATTTCTTTTTAATCATTAATGTTAGCCGTATCGAATTTGACAAATAACCTCTTGATTTCACCAACTTGGGGTTAGCTATTCAAACGATTCTAGGCTAAGAATCTTTAAATATCATTATGATCACTACATTTACAAATTTCACAAATTCACAGAACACAGCCTCCAGGCTGCTGCATTCAGCAAGTTCATCCTGAGCCACTTGCATTCAGCAAGTGGCTCAGGATGAACTCCCTGCATGTTGCAACTACTGAAGAAACTTATTTTCTCATCAATTGTCAGATGTTACAACCATTTTGTTTACTGATCCATTAAATTATATTTTAGAACAAGTTACCTTTGCTTGTATTTTATGAGCGTTTTCTTTGTTAATGACTTGTTCAACAGCGGCAGGCACTAGGATGTCACATTTCTCGAAGAGCATGTTCTCCCCCTCGTATGGTTTCGCGCCAGGGAAGCCAACAATTGTGCCGCTCTCAATTCTGTAGTCCTCCAGAGCCTGAAATTATACGTTGGAGCAATATAGTCATGTCCAATGAGCAGCAAGAAGTTTCGAAATCAGGATCGCCGTTGGAAATTATAATTCAATTGCATTACATTCATTATCCTAATGTTATTTATTGCATGCTGCAATAGTATTTTTCTTATCTTCCATTCAATAGGCTCAATTTTACAAACAAGTTAACAACAACAGTTTTTTTATTCTCGTTCATCTGGGAAGGTGATGAAGACACCCACGGGATGATATCGGGTAGTGGATATTCTTATACCACCACTACATAGTTATGATTGAGAATCAGAGACACAATATATACATATATATCGTAATAACCAAATTTATTAACATGATTCGTAACTCCTTATAAATAACTTTTGAGAATGGTTATAGTACAATTACTAATAGATCACTATTTATTAATATTACAATACATACAATGCAAGCTATGCACCTATTGGAAATTATTTCGAAATGCGACAGTCAGTCAATGACTGTTGTATTTGGGTTACACCTGGACAAAAATAGACATCACATTTCAATTCTAGATACTTATAGACTGAACTAAAGAAGTTTGTTAATATGTACGCCTGTTTCATGGGCATTCCAACATATCAACAGCATTTTAAATAATTGAATAAAACTATTTTTACGGATTTTATCGCGTTTAATTATACTTATTTTTAATTTCCGGTGTCACGTCAGCATGAATTTAACGCAAGAAAATTTTCGTACAATGATTTTTTATGACATTCGATGTCATTTATGTCAACAAGAAAGTTATAATAGACTTCGATTGGCCTTTCACGATGAAGCCTCATCTCGTGCCACTGTTTACAACTGGTTTAATGAGTTTAAACATGGTCGCACTAATCTCACCGATAATCTACGTGAAGGACGGCCTTCTACGGCAACGACAGAAGATAACATCAGTGTTGTGCGGCGTATGATAGAGACTGACAAAAGAGTGACTTATCAGCAGATTCGGACAAGCTTAGGCATCGGTATGAGTCAAGTGCACAAAATCCTCCATGAACATTTAGCGGTCAGGAAGCTTTGTGCCCGGTGGATACCTCATAATTTGACAGAGGCCCAAAAACTCCGTCGTGTTGATTGATGTCGTGAAATGGTTCAAAGATTTAACGGATGTGACTCAAATGCTATGTTCGACATACTTACGGTTGACGAAAGCTGGATTTATTGTTATGATCCTGAAACTAAGAGACAGTCTGCTGTCTGGGGTTTCCTTCCGAGGAGTTGCCAACTAAAGTGAAGAGAGGTCGAAGCATGGGAAAAAGATGGTGGCCTTGTTCTTCGGAAGGACAGGTCATTACGCAAGAATTGTTTTAGAGGATAGAAAAACAGTTACTGCAGAGTGGTACACTAACAATTGCTTGCCACTTGTCTTGGAAAAAGTTCGGGAGAAACGACCTCGCAGTAGGATCCTCCTCCACCACGACAACGCCTCGTCGCACACCGCCAAGCAAACAATCGACTACTTGGCGACGTCAGACGTGGAATTATTGGGTCACCCGCCCTATAGCCCCGACCTCGTACCTTGCGATTTTTATTTATTTCCGAAAATAAAAGAAAAACTTCGAGGAAAACGTTTTATGGACGCCGAGGAAGCAGTGGTTGCGTTTCAAAATGCCGTCGAGGAGACCCCTAAGGACGAGTGGGCAAAGTGCTTTTCTCAGTGGTTCCATCGGATGCAGCGATGTATTGATGTAAATTGACACTATTTTGAAAATATATAATAAAACTAATAACTTGCTAGTTTGTTCAGTTTTTGATTTTCTGAGAACTTTCAGTGTCACCCTTGTATTTGGTAACTTGACGAGGTGGTCATTTCATTTCACAAATTTGTTATTCAACTATACCAGCGAAATGAACAAAAGTATATTAGCTATTTAAGATTTTGAACTACTCCACCGTGCATAACATAAAGAACAGCTGCGTACAACAACACGGATTTCACAATTTTCAATTTGCCGCCAAATCGTAAACAAATGACAAATTAATAAAATACATACACAATAATATTGGCAAAGAGTTCCATTTTCAAAATTTGAACTTATTTTTTTATTATATCGTTTACAAGTGGCCAGTTCTAAAAGCTTTCAGTGTCGCCCACGTAATTTTATACCTACGCAAAATTTAAATAACATTTTTCATTGGTAACGGACTTTGAACAGATTTAAAAAAAATTGTGTCACCCTATACACTCATTATTTCGGATTATGATTCGGAACTCGTTGTATTATGACAACCAAACAAAAGGTTATCAGTGCATAAAGTTAAGAAATCCTTGACTTTGCTTTACCGTCGAGGTCATTGAATCGGGTAATTTAACTAAGATTAAATATTATGATGAAACACCTTTAGATATTTTTTTATATTTTTAAGCCTGTAATTTATCACAACAAAGGCAAAGATAATAAGAAAATTTTAATTGTCTAAATACCTTAGGGTCGATTCCCTCAGGGTTATGAATGGCGCCATCGTGTTCGATGACTCCAATGCAAGTAGCTCCAGCACGGACGAGGTAACGGCATGTGTGCAATCCCACGTTACCGAAGCCTTGCACGATGAATGTTTTGCCGCCCCAACCAGGGGTTGTTCCTGAAAATATGCAATTATATAGGTACTAGCGACCGCCCGCGGCTTCGCTAGCGTGGAATCTCTTATAATTATATCTTACGGATATAATAGGTCTGGGAATAAGTTTCTTCGTATTTTATATACAAATTCAAGACATTTTTTTTTCAAAGTTTAATTATATTTAATTATAATATATATTATGTGCCATTTTGTTCGATAACTTGTTGCTATCTTGTAGGTAGTGACATAATCCCGTTGTTGTAGAAATCTTGGGATTTTTGATAAAAAAATGCGACAAGTAGTTTTGACAGTCCTCTCTTGATGTTAACCTAACACTACGCAAAAATTTTGAAGAGAACGAAACTGGTGAAAATCTGAGCGTGCAAGGTCAGGACTATATGCATTAACACTTCCCAACCAAGCTCCCTCAATTTTTGCTGAGTGGCCAAAGATGTGTGTGGTCTGGCGTTATCATGAGGAAAGACCGCCCCTTTTCTGTTGATCAATTCCGGCCGTTTTTTCTCAATTTCTTGCTTGAGTCCCATTAGTTGTTGGCAGTAGAGATCCGAATCGATGGTTTTGTCCGGCGGTAAAAGCTCCTAATTAACCATTGCTCATAAACGAAGCTCTTCCAATCCCACCATACACACAGCATCACCTTATTGCGTGTTAATCCGGGTTTCGCTACAGTCTGTGGAGCTTGACTACCCTTTGACCATGATCTTTTTCGCACGTTCTTGTCGTAGGTGATCCACTTTTCATCACCAGTGATCTATCTTTTTTAAAAATGGTTCGGTTTCATTACGTTTCAATAGGTTTCTTTCAGTATAGCCACTACAGACTTTCTCAAATGGGTCAAAACTGATTTATGGTCAATCCTCAATTCCTCGGCTATTGACATCAAAATTCCCGGACTGAAAACGTTTGAACCAACTTTGTGCTACTCTTACTAACACTGCATTAGGTCCATAATCGTCACAAATTTTTTTCGCGGCTTGAGTCGCATTTTTCCCTTTTTTGTAATAAAAACTTTAGAATGTATCGAATTTCTTCGTTAGATTCACTCATTTTGGCGGACAGAAAAACAATTGAAAAATTGCGGGAAAGTGTTTTTTACTTTCAATTTTTCTTTTTCTTAATGTCCTAATGTATTGATATTAAAACCAGCCAGATAGAAACAGTACAACCAAAGAGAATTTTCTTCAATTTTATACAAAGAAAATACGAAGAAACTTTTTCCCCGACCTATTATAAATCCTCTTTGTTCCCTATCTCGTGAGAATTTCGAAAAATCGTGAAACGACTTGATTATAATTACCTACTAAATCCTCTTTATTCTCGATCCTGTCAGAATTTCTTAAAATCCTTCCTTATATATATATATATATATATATATATATATATATATATATATATATATATATATATATATATATATATATATATATATATTCCTTATTATATGATAAATATAATAAGGAACATTATAAAAAGGAACTTCTGTGCAAAATTTCAACTGTCTAGGTCCAAGGGTTTGGCGCTAGCCGTTGATGGGACAGTGAGTGAGTGAATAGGGACTTGTCTTTTTATATTATTGTAGGTATATCGGGATTTTATGATTGTGAGGATAAGGGCTGGCTCCATTGTTTTAAATGATAACATATTTAATAAGCTTTTTATTAAAAACAATCGTAGCATTGTAACGCGTCCATTTTCTATTATGAGGTCGAGAAACGTTTCGCGCGGTCTATTATTGGATGAATCAACGCTGTAGTAGCATTTAATCTCGTAAGACATGTATTTCAAATGTGTTTTGTAACATTGTTGTCACGAGGCAATTATAGAGGCGTCATCGGAGGCTAAAAATCTTTGTGTTACAGAATATAACCTAGGAAAGAGATAGCCAAGTATAAAACTATAAATGGCATAATGTTATATACATATTATCGACCTTCCTCGTAAAAATCGACGGCAATTTAAAAGTGCTTAAAATTGCTCTCTCTTTTCCCTAAATGGCATTAGAAAGAGATGGATGTAAAGATAATTAAATTTTTAATTTAGGTAAGCGCTAATCAACGGTTAGAAGTAAGGCCGCAAATAATAATTTATTTCTCCATTTCACCCCGTGTTTGTCGTAAGAGGTAGTGTAAGTTGTCCTAGAAAGATCTCATGGCTCCCGATAGCTGGCGATACAGTCATCCCGTTAACGCCAAAAATAATTTTACCTCCGGTCTGTGTTTATACTACAGACAGACGGCGACAAATTCTAAGGTGCAAGCAGCCTGGGAAACTTCAGTCCAGATGTTGACTTGCACAGGCTTATAAAGGAAGAATAATATAATATATTATATCGGATTTTTGCACAAACTGCTAAAGCGAAGTTAACCGTGACAAATGGCTTCACGAGCGGCCTGAACACGGCAAAACTAAAAATAACTGTCTCATTCAATTACTGACTGTGCACGATACAGTTTTATTTTTATGTTGGTTAAAATTTATAATACATTCCTATGACATTCCTTTTTAATAATATATTTATAAGTATTCCAAAATTTAAGATGTCTTATTGTATAAATAATATTGATAAAAAAATCTGTTTCATCATAATATTCTCGTAACTCGTGAGTCATCATGAATCATTGAAAAAATATTATAATGATATAAAACATAATTACATACCCTGTAACTAAAGATAATTTTGTAAATAGCTTCAGTGCCCACGAAAACTAGTTCTATATCGAACTGGCAATGTGTTTATACATTACCAGACCGATATATAAATATCTATTGACAATGAATCGTAGCATAAAGTTCATGATCGCAAATGTACCTTTTTTCTGTAAACTGGAAATTTTAAAAGAATAAAAGAATATTTAACGTATTTAGTAATAGCGCCTTTGACTCACCAATCATGCTCATGTAGTTGGCTTCATTGATGAAGTTCTCCAATCCGTGGAACACTCCTCTACCAGTAGCCGAAACTCTGCCGTGGATACCTCCCTGAACAATTATTTGAAGATTAGCTAGCTACCAAAATATTTCACACATATTTATGACTGTATATTGATGTTCTCTTATTCGATTTTTCACGTGAGATAAAATTATAATGCCAGAAGTGACCATGCTAACACATACTTGAGGTACTCACTCCGTCTAACGGCTAGGATTGTCTACGGCTACTACTTTTGGCTACGAGCGACAGGGCTTACATGCAGTTACTTTGTTTGTCAAAGCGGGACATTTTTTTCGTATTTTGGGGACAGCGGGGCACAAAGCTTAAAAGCAGGACTGTCCCGCTCAAAGCGGGACATGGAGTAGCATAAAGCATACTCGATGGCTGTGGATATTGATTCGAATCAAAGTTGGAGTCAATATTCAGCACAAACGCAATGAGTTTTTGGCCCTGCATATATTGAGTGTATTATGTCGCTTTTTAACAGTGTAATTCATATGTATATTTTCAAAATACTCTAGCTATTTCTTTTATATCTAAAGCCGCCTCAACATGCTTGGTGTTTGCTACAAACACCAAACACGAACAAACACCGACCCGAATCACAATCACCCAACACAAACACGGCATCCTCAAGCTCGGCGAACGTGCTAGTATAGTAGTATATTACGGATGGACAAACATGTCAGACGACGAGCTTGTGGTAGCGATTACTATGACTACTATGATTGATAGAAGATCGTAACTGAAGGACTTATTTTCAAATCAGCCTTATAGGGAGTGGTATTCAAAAAAGATTAAAAAAACTTTTCGATTTCGATAATAATACCCTATCTATCCCGCAAATGAAAAAGTAAAGCTTATAGTAGTAATGCATATAAGTAGTTTTCTTCATAAAATGTTTATTTTTAACAGCTTACAATAACATTACAAAGTTATTAATGCAGCTAGTTTTTGGTAATTTTCTATAAAGTTGTAACGAAATTTTTACTAATCCAAGTGTATTTTATAAGTTGGTCAACTATTACTCGTTAACTTCTTAATTCTACTTAGCTGTGATAGTTTTCTTTTAACTTCATTATATATACTACTATTGTGTATACTTTTCACATTTCCATAAACAGCGGTTTAGTTGGTAGAGGGGGGAGGGGGGTAGGGGTGAAGGGTGGGGTTGAGCCACATGACTAATGAAAAATACCACTTTAAAGCTAAATATTTCGCAAACGGACCCCCAATGTTTTTGAAAGACCTATCCATACCCCACATGATGGAATAGACAGGTAAAAAAAAAATCATCCTCCATTTACTTGTATGGGAAGTACCCAAAATAAAAATGTTTTTTAAGATTTTATTTCAGTTTTTAGGCGTGATTAATATATATAACTATGCCAAATTACAGATTTGTAGCACCTAGGGTCTCAGTAAGGTCAGGTCTGAGCAAAACCGCGGACGGAGGGACGGACGGATATGGCGAAACTATAAGGGTTCCTTGTTGTGTAACTACGGAACCCTAAAAACTATTAAATCAGGATAATATACTAAACTTATAGTGATTCGTTTTACAATTTTCAATTTTTTTTTGGGTTTTATTTAGGGAATTGATGATCAATGATCCTGCTTTCGCATGAAGTTCCTTATAAAAAGAGGTGAAATATTTGTTACCCAATAAAACCTAATTTAGAGTATCACATTATAATCGGGAGGTTTTTTTTTATAGGATAGGGTGACAAACGAGCACACAGTCCACCTGATGGTAAGTGGTTGCTGTGACCCATAGACATCTACATCTATCTTCAATAAAGAATCAAAATGCAGATGCGTTGTCACCCGTGAGGACTAAGATGGAGTGCCTCTTTTCCAGTAAAAAGGGTCTCCGGTTCTCTACACTCACCATACGAAACACAGCAGTGTTAAGCTGCTATTTTACGCTGGTATTCTGTGAGAGCGTGGTCCTTCTCCGGTCGAGCCGACCCATTCGTACTACACCTATACTACTAATATAGGTGCAGCATGGCTCTACCACGTAAGTCTCTAGAAAACTTAAAAAAATAAAGGTGGTAAGATCTAATAACTTTCATAGTAGAATTGGTAGGAAACTATCAACTTCTAAAATCATATCTACCTCCGAGACAAACTTCGGGTTGGTAACATTGGCGTAGAGTATAATAATAATAGCCACTAGTAACTCCTTCCGCCGCCCGCAAGCTCGCGCGTACTACTGACTGAAGCGTTTGGATACATCGCAAACACGTTTGTCACCCTTTGATTTGAACACCCTTTGATTGGTGCACAAAAACCGACACCGATGCCGATCACTGGTAAAAACAGGCAAACAACCATCCACACGTTCGTGTTTGTTGTTTGGTGTTCGCTGTTTGCCGTTGTTTGCCAAGCATGTGGAGGCGGCATAACATATACTGGATATCGGTGCAAGATAAAACTTTTGATGTAAATATTGAGAAAAATCTTTGATGGTTGATAAAGCGGTTAATAAATTAAAATGAATATTTAACATGCTCAAAATGTTTGCTTTGAAGTGGCATGCTAGAATGTATGATGTAGAACTGACGATCTTTTTTTTATTAAGATATGGTTGGTGCTGGTAATGTGTTGTAGTTCTTGGATATTAAATAAAACTGCATTAATAGTGATGATATATTGTTAGTGGTACTACACAAAGTAATAAAAGTACAAGTTATTGCGCAGCAACAGCCTATACCTACCTATTTTACAAATTGCGCAGTTCGCAGTAAACGTTATGCCCAGACTAATTAGACACTGTGCTTTGGCAGCTTGGCGTTTTGCCACAAAGGCTTTACGCATTACATAAACAGTTTTCTTATAAGATCTGTTTATGTTTTAGCATGTATCCCTCACATAGAGTATTAAAACACATTTGAAGCATTTTTCATTAGAAATATACCTATTAATAAAATATAGAACAAAACACACAACTTGCCACTGGTAAAAAATCTGTTGATGAATTTATACTACTGGTTAGCTGGTAACTGATTTCATATGCAAATGGATAAGATAATAATAGAAATTTTCGCATATATTTACAAACACTTAATGATAAGAATATAGGAATATAGTAACAAAACAAGAAATTTATATTAATGGCTTAGTATCAAGTGACTACAAAAGACAAGATTCTGCTTTGTTATGTAGCCACATCATGTATTATAATAATTATCATAGAAACCAGTTCTGTCGATGCAAATACAATGCATCAATGTTTTCAGAAAATGCTGTTTTGTAATTAAATTAAAATCACTAAAGTTATATTCCTATTTTAATTTCTTTAACATAATATTAGATTTTTTATCATATTACACATTTTTTTTATAGGATAAGGGTGAATAGCGAGCACACAGTCCACCTGATGGTAAGTGGTTGCTGTGGCCCATAGACATCTACATCTATCCTCGTTTGCGAATCAAAATGCAGATGCGTTGTCAGCCGTGAGGACTAAGATGGAATGCCTCTTTTCCAGTAAAAAGGGTCTCCAGTTCTCTACACTATACGAAATATAGTAGCATTAAGCTGCTATTTTACGCTGGTATTCTGTGAGAGCGTGATTCTTCCCCGGTCGAGCCGACCCATTCCTGCTACAACCATACAATTAATATAGTTGCAGCATGGCTCCACCACGTTTAATTATTATAATTATTATGAAGGAAATTGAAGGTTACCTATTTTCACAATAAAAGATAGATCTAAAAATACGACGATACTGCAGAAGCTTTAATATAGGTATATCAACGAGGTGGTATGGATTCTTGTTTGTCAGCCATTAAATCCAATTAAGCAAAACCATGTTAAGGTCAGTATATGGATTATTCAATATATTTATATAATAAGTTACGTTAGCTTAAAGATATTTTATGTATACGACGGCGTAGTCATCTACATTTTAATTCTTAATCGAGGATATATGTAGGTGTCTATGGTCCACAGCATCCACTTACCATGTGAGCTGTGTGCACGTTTGTCGCCCTTATTCCATAAAAACTTCCTAATACTTCCTCTACCTCCCCACTACGAAGTTGTTGTGCAGTTATTATAAAAATACGGCTCGCAGGATGCCATGCCAGATGAAAATTTGTGCTATAGAAGTTTGCTGCACAAGAACCGATTGAAGACGTTTTTTACCACAGAGCAATAATACCCTCTACCGCAAGTTCTTTACTGCTTTTTCGGAATTGAAATTTTTGCCTATCAAAAGTTTTCTAACTTTGGTAAAAGTGGAAGTCTGTTGGGGCAAGATCTGTAAAATATGTAGAATGAGGATGGGCTTTAGTAATTTTGCCAATATCTGTTGTGTAGATGTGGCCGGACGTAGACATATAGAAGCAATAGCAAAGAGCAGTTAACCCATCTAGTTTGTTTAAATGCTAGCTTCTCCACTATCATTTGCAATTCTTGACAATAACGGCCAGCAGTAACTGTGGCGCCAGATAGCAAGAAGGAATAGTTAATTACACTAAAAGTAGACCACCAAACTGTCACCATATATTCTTCTTCTGGCTAATCTTTCATTTAAGGCACTGTTTGGTTTGGGCACCTGAATCTTAAAACTGTAATGAACGCATGCTATTATAGTAGGATCCACTTCTCATTGCAGGTAACAATTCGACTCAAAGTTCCCTTTTTTTATGTCGATTCAGCAATATTATGCAAGTGGACGCGAGGATCTCTCTGTTCGTCTCTCATTTCGTGAGGTACAGATTTGTAAAGCTTCTTTATTTTACCGATTTATCACAAATGATCAAAAGCTCAGGCGTAGTTTGAGACGGATCCGCCTTCACTATCGCTTTCAGATCCTTTTTTATAAAATTGAAATGACATATGAACTTACAGTCCACCTCACCTGATGGTAAGTGGCTACTGCAGTCCATGGACAGGACCTTCTGCACCTAACTTCTTACAAAGAAGCAGTAATAGGTGACAGTACCCACCCAGATGAACTCCTAGGCATAAAAGGTGTCCTAATACCTAGTAAAAAAATCTGACCATATTGCAGGAATCAAACTATGGCGTGGTAAACCTGTAGCAGGCCTGTCTCACTCCGCGCTTTAGGCATGAAAATATACCTACGCTGTGCGGCCCATTACGGCGGATTAATATAAATATTGCTCGTATAATAGCAAGTGATACTAATAGTTATGATAGCTATTTTAATTTAAAGTGGGAAACTTGTTTAATAAATTACTTATATTGCAGTTTACTTACTTATATACTTAATAAAATCAATTTTAGATAATTGAAAAAATAATACATTATAATTAATCGTTATAATATGTACGTGGTCATCACTAAGCAAAAAAATGATAAGTATCATGTATAAAGTGAATAATTGGAGACATCCATTTCACAAGATGCTATTTCAACACTCTGTGTATGTTTTTGCGCCATGAAAAATTTATTAATTTAAGATGTCACTTTAGATTTATTCCCACGTAACATTACATTTCGACACATTGTACACAATTGTGATACATAATGTACGCACACGCACTTAATAGATTTGTATGTCTGTTGCCAGTACGAATCTGCGCCACTTTATTTCGTTGCGTCATATTATTTTTCTTTTTTTGAACGCAATATTGGCTTGCAACTTGCATATGGGAAGGTTTAATGCTATTTAGCCTATCGTAGTGACTCCTAAGCTTTCTTCCGAGAATATCGAAACTGACGTTTTCTATATCACTGAAAATCAATGAAAGAATTAGAATACAATATATTTATATAATGTTACGTTAGCTTATATATAGTTTATGTATACGACGGCGTAGTCATCTACATTTTGATTCTTAATCGAGGATATATGTAGGTGTCTATGGGCCACAGCATCCACTTACCATGTGAACTGTGTGCTCGTTTGTCGCCCTTATTCCTTAAAAAAAAACATCCTACTACTTCCTTTAACTCCCCACTACGAATATGTTGTGCAGTCATATCATAGTTATATATGTATCAGTCAAGTACGGCTCCGTATACAATAACATTATTAATAAATTGTCTGTTGCATTCCTAGTTTCCGATGTGTAAAGTACGATTTTATCATGCATCCAATACATAGGCTAGACGAATGAGAAATTAAATAAAACTAGATTCTATAAACACTAGTTTAATAAGCCTGTTATATTTTATTGTCTCCACAGCAAAGAAACTAGTTGGTTTAGTTTAGCCTTGAGCATTGTCACTATGAACAAAAACTACAAATTGATCGGACATTACGTTGATACAAAAAGTTCCTCTGTTTTCAAACCTGTTTTTACTTATTGTTAACTACGTTATTACTACAGTACTTCGACAGCTTACTTAGCCGTGCAGTCTGAAATAAGCACCGAGGTACAGACACTATGTCGCAAGTTTATTTTGTGATCATCACAATTTTCTTTTATATGATACAGTGATAAAAGTCCACCTTATGGTATGATATGAGCGGTTGGTCTTTGTTTTTAGAGTTAGCTCCACACTGAAAATTTCGTTTGACGTACAGAAATTACTCATAGATACATCACGACCTATAAGGATTATTTGTGGTTCATACAAATAGTTTTCCGTGCGAGATTTGAACCCGCGGATCGCAGCACCGCAATTAAACGCTTAACCACTGCGCTATCAAGCTGCCATTGTAATTATACTAGTTCTTCATCTTCTTTGAGAACACAAAAGGACAGAAATAAAAGAAAAGAACACTGCTGCTCGACTGCAGAATTAGGTAAGAGGGTAGTTTCTCTCTAGACGGACTACTAGAGAGAAAAACATTCCTAACATCTAGTTCTAGAAAATAAAACAATTTTAATCTTCAGTAAAAAAAATCAAGAACTTCTGGAGTCCTGAGATCTAAGGAGTTGTAAAAACCCCAGGGCTACAGTAATAAGTTGACCATAAAACATAAGGAATGAACTTTAAGCATCCATACCTGATTAATTGGTTTCCCGGTGACACAAGCGTGAGCGTTGATATCTTTGTAACCGATGGTCTTGGCGTACGTGTCTGCTATCCAGGACATCTCACGCTCGCCTGTTCCCATGTCGGGAGCAGGGACATCCACGCCGGGCCCTGAGTTGCCAATTTTATTTTAGTTATCATGATGGTGGCCTATTTTAATTGAGCTCGACCGCGTGGCCTTGAGGTCAGATTACTTGTATACCACGCCGCGGATACTGAGTTAAAATTTGAGCTTGTACACGAACACTTGTGCCACTATAATATCTGTTGCCCACATGTCCAATTATTTCCTTCTCTCTCTCTCTGTCTCGTCTGCTTATTCGTAAGTTTTCGCTACGATCGCTACGACACGTCACACTCTCACACGCACTCGCAACTTGCGTGCGAGTGTCCTGTGCACACTCATATTAATAATTAACAATTAAATAAATATCTGCGTCTGTCTCAATAGGCATTAGGACAGTCTAATCTTTCCCTTCCGTAGTACCAACTGGTGAGAAATAAAGGTTTTCGAGTAGCAGCCTCCTACCGGCAAGCGAAGGGTAGAGCGGTCAGCGGTCACCCAACAAATGGAGTGACGAAATGGTAAAATATACAAGTAGTCGACAGATGCAGGTGGAGGTGGCAGGAGGCCTAGTTCAGCATTGGACATGTGATGGGCTGTAATGATGATGATAAACCCATTCCTGTAATTTTTAATTTATATTTTAATTAAAGTCGTAAGAGACGACAGAGGGAAACTGAAACATGAGATCTTCCTGACAACAATAAGTAAAAATTAAAAAAAAAAAACCTGTGGTTGCCAACTCATCAGCTAAGTGTGACAACTTTGAGAAATCCCCCCCTGTGAGGTAATCTGTGGGAGAGGCCTACGTACAGGAATGGACTTGTTATGGGCTGTATTAAATGAATTGACAAATTATGCAACAAGGTTAGTTACGGCTAAATGATGTGTTACGCACGTATAAATAATCACACACGAAACAATTGTTTAAAGGCCATATATAGCGTTCCAGTCAAATGTTTCTCCACAGCGATCCCAAGCTGTCAATATACTTACTGCACTAGAAATTTCTAAGAATATGAAAATCAATCAATCATGATTTGAATTTGATACTCAAATCATGATTGATAATCGGTCGACAAGGTGAAAGAGATAGACTCAATGGGTAATAATACTATAGCAAATCTTTTTTTTTGTAATCAAGCACCTTATAGTTTTTTTTTCAATCACGTTATTTTTGTCTAAATGTTTATTCCGCTATCAAGTTTTTAATCAAGATATATAAACTTCGCATTGCTCGTATTAAGTGAATTTCGAAGCAAGTGGGCCCCTGGACTGATACTGGATTACTAGTTTTATTTTTCTGTGATCGAAAAAGCCTTACCGATAAATCCCTTTTTAGCGAGCTCGAGTGCAAAACGACGTGTGATCTTCTCCAGCTCATGTTCGGAATATTCCTTAGGGTTGATCTTAATGCCAGCTTTAGCGCCACCGAAGGGAACATCCACGCAGGCGCATTTGAAGGTCATTAAGGCAGACAGCGCTTTCACTTCGTCCCTCGTCACGTCCGATGAGAATCGAATACCTATGGGACAACATAATTGGATTATTCTGAAAGTATAAATCGAGTTTAATTATAATAAGTCGAGCGGTTGTGTAACTAATAGGAATCGTTTACCGTTACTGTTACAGCCTGAACATAGGCCTCCTCCAAAACTTGCCTCATAGAGGGGATATTTGTGATAGTTGCCACGCTTGGCAACAGCAGTTTATTTTAGTCGTTATTAGGAAGACGGTGCTGTCCATCTCCTGATTTGTTTTCCTCTGTCACCTCTTACGAAACCCACGGAATGATATGGGGTAGTGAATATTCTTACACCGCCACTACACGGTTCACCGAATAGGAATCGTTTAACGGTGAGAATTACTCGGTAACTGCACTATGCTTTTTCATTATGATAACAATTTGTATCCTAAAATAAGATATTAATGTAACAAATACGTCAACTTATGGTCGATACTGATACCAAAGAGTATACATATATATTAATACTACATACAGATACATTGCACTTTGCATCCAGTCATATAGACAAAATTTTAAATTTAAATATCATCACAGTCCATTGCTGAACATTGGTCTGCTCCATAGATTATCTCGTAGGATTTTGCCATAATTGCTAAGCTAGGCACGCGGTATGGCAGCCGCAGTTTTTTATTTTGAATTGTTATCAAGTAAATGATGCTGCCCATCTGCTTCATTTTCCCTGTGTCGCCTTTTACGACACCCACGGAACGATTGGGCTAGTCGATATTCTTACACCGCCATTATGTGTAAATATAAACCTAAAGTTTTAATAGACTTGCCTCAACTCTAAATAATTTTACTTTTTATTAAAAAAAATGTGTTAATATCGCCAAGATAATTTCAAATAACAGATCAGAAACTGGAAACTTTCTAATATACGAAATATATGAAACAACATCAGAACTAATTGCCATTTTTACTTTTGTTTAAAATTTCTGCATAGCCTCGATTTCGTTCAGCGATTTCTTGTTAGCAAAATAGAAATTGTGTTCATCTATTTTAGTAAAAGAGTTGATTATTCAGTTCGCCTTTATGTAACTGGCATGTGTATGTTATATTATTAGAAGAATGGGAGGTGTGTAAGTGTGAACGTCAGTTTATTTTTAAATTTTTCACACATAGTTTCAATCATGGTAGGTACCTATAAAACGGAGTGATTATATACACTATGGTAGTTAGTTTGAGATCCTTTGACGTAAGTTAGGATAAATTTCAACACTGCCCCTCGTATTTAGGTTAAAATTCAAAACTATTTTTATTTGACGTTTGTGCAATAGATTTTATTAACACATGTTTTGCCTTCTATATTTAAAAATAGCAGTATTAGAACTTTCGTGTTCATGTTTATGAAAAATTACTATGTGATAAGGTGGGTGGGTATTCACCTAATCTATTTAACAGTCAAGTGACATGATCAACAAGTGGGCAGGTATGACGTAATCATTCAACATTTATATTTACTGTAAGTCCGCGAAAACGTGACTTCAATGCGTTAAGATTGTTTGTGATGTTATTAAATTTACAGGCGGTTCTGTTCACCGTCGTTCCTTATGTAATCCAAAGTGGGGTAAATAGGTGTTAAAATCAATATTTATTTTTGATTGCGCAACACTGACGCAAAACGCGTCACGGCCACGCCTCCTGTTGTCAAAAGCATTAACGATTGTCGACCATTTCTGATCGGGGTTTTATCTTTCAGATAATATCGTTATGTAATAAGAATTTAAATATATTATCGTTACATTTGATACAAAATCTGTGATTGTTACTAACAGCTGACAGCGCCTTTTTTAATTAATTATATTTAAATAGGGCGCTGTCAGCAAAGTCGCAAAGCTATAGAGCAAGGTTTTGTCATAAATGTGGAAGGGTACTTTACTAATTATTGTTAAATTATCCAGGGCTCCAGGATGGTTGGCCGGCTTTGTCATTATTTCTACGAGTATTTGATATTTAATGAGGTTACGATATATTTTTATAAAAATGTTTGTATATTTATTTTGTTCGTTTTCAAATATAAAAAAAAACATCAATAATGGTTTTGCACCAACTCAAATCAGACAGCTCACAATCGATCGATGAATCGACCCGAGATTTTTTTTATAGGATAATGGTGACAGACGAGCACAGTCCACCTGATGGTAAGTGGATGCTGTGGCCCATAGACATCTAGGTACATCTATCCTCGATTATGAATCAAAATGCAGATGCGTTGTAACCCGTGAGGATAAAATGGAATGCCTCGTTTACAGTAAAAAAAGGGTCTCCGGTTCTCTACACTCACCATACGAAACACAACAGCTGCTATTTTACGCTGGTACCTATTGTGTGAGAGCGTGGTCCTTCCCCGGTCGAGCCGACCCATTCGTGCTACAACTATACTACTAATATAGCTGCAGCATGGCTCTACCACGTATATGCGATTGTTTGTGATTTTTGTTTCAGTGTTATTAAAACATCACAAAACGAAGGAACTTGAATCTGAAGTGATCCAGGAGTTCTAGTCACAATAACATCCTAAACGCAAGGCTAAGTAAATTCTTATTGACAAAACTCGTGAGTCGTGAGTATGTGTGTAATTATAAAAGATATCTACTATTACGGTCGCTATATAATCATCACTACCAACAGTTCGGCTGAGTGATTTCATACCATTAGTTTTAAAAAAATAATTATATTTTGCGTGAGTCAGTGTTAGACGATTGTCTACGGAATGTATTCTCGATTTCGTGGTTTGACAGATGTAAGTGGTCAAGGACCGTGTTTACTAAGAGGCTGTAGAAGATCTTTGCTTTCTAAGGGACTGTAGGTCTATTTTCTATAGTGCTGATGGGCTTAGGAGATACATATTAAGGTTGACCTTTAATACCTATTTTTAAAGTATTAACATCGTTAAACTAATTTAACAGTAAACATCTATAAAACAACAAGTGGCAAATATTCCACAAAGCAACACATTTATTTGAAAGAACGAAGCTAAAGGTCAGTGGAATTGACAAATGGATTTAATGAAGTGCGACAACTTGAATAGGTTGTAATTATTGTCTTCCTTGTTTTATTTTTGTACTAGCTGCGCCCGGCGGCATGCGTTGCAATGTCTCGTTTTTTATAAACCATCGCGACTAGAGCACGATTCACCAAAGTTCCATTGTGAAGAGGGATGAATGGTATAAGACAAACAAAGAAACAATTATTTTAAGATATATATGTTGGTGATAAAGGGTAAAAGATAAATAAAAGTGAGAGTTAATTTTGAAACCCCCACTTGCTCGAGCATTCTACAAGTCTTAATCAGTGTAGTGACTTTGTCGGTTGTAGTCATTCTTCTAGTATGAGCGAAAAAGATTGTGTTGCGGAGAAGTTGCCCTGTATCTCATGGAGATAGCAGTGTTGCTGTTAGTTCGCATACTACCTACTACTGTTGTTTTTTTTTAAAGTAATCATCAATGACCATTTATTTTAACAATTTTTTTATCAAATTATAAATTGCAATTTTATAATATGTTTTCTTACGTGCCCTGCGGTTAAAGAAAAAATTATGGTATACCTGCATATATGTCGAGGAAATACGAAGTCTGTCAATTCGCGTCGAGGTGCTGCGGTGGACTTTTACTTACATACTATATAGTAAGAACTACTAATATCACTCTTCCTGGGTAAGATCTAATAATATGGTGTTATTTAGATTTAAAATTATCATCAAAGACCATTTATTTAATATTTATAAATTATTTGATTTCTCAAAAAAAAAACTCCAAGATTTTCCGAATAAAATATAGCCTAGACCACTCCTAGCATTGCCTTGTATCTGTTCGTCATGTTTTATTACAATCGATTTAGCCATTCCGAATATTAACCCAGACCATTAATTTGTGCCCAGGTAGACAAACAAAATTTAAACAAAATGTTTATTTATGTCCAATTGGCATGCAAATAACTCCCTCGATAAAAGGCAGTATTTCGAAATTACAGACAGACCCTTAAGTTTTATGTTTATGTAATGTATGTTGTATATATAATAATTAATAGCGTAAGCAAGAGATCTAGTTAAACATCCACTTTCACACCATTATTCGTTCACTCTGCTATGCTATTATTAATTTTGAAAATAATCTCTTAATATATTACCGACATATTGATTTGCGATGCGAGACAACGGTGCGTCAGTATCGTTAATTAGTCAGAGACTTGAGAGTTATCTTTTTTATATATAAGAGGGGGCAAACGAGCATGCGGCTTACCTCACGGTAAGTGACTACCGCCGCCCATGAACAACTGCAACACCAGGGAAATAGCAGTGTGCGTTGCCGGCTTTTTAAAACAGAGTAAGCTCTTCTATAAGGTCCCTAAGTTTCGGTCCGGTAAAATCCTGGTGGTAGACGATTCCACAAGGAAGTTGTGCAAGGAAGAAAACTTCTGGTAAATCGCATAGTGGTGAACCGCCAATCATACAGATGGTATGGATGGTATCGGGAGTTTTGTCGCGATGTGCGATGGTTTTTAGCGGGAATTTAGCGACTGGAATTAGTTCGAACAATTCTTCTGAGCATTCCCCGTGGTAGATGCGATAGAATATACAAAGGGATGCAACATCTCTTCGCAGTGTCAGTGAGTCAAGCCGGTCAAAAATAACTCGGTAGTCGACGATTCGAGCCACTGCGCTGGATGCGGTCAAGTGGAAGGAACTGGTACTGGGGTGCCCCGATCCAGAAATTAGTTCCGTGTTAGGTCGAACTTGCGCCTTGTAAAGTTGCAAGCGGTGTGCCGGCATAACATACTGTCCCTCTCTACAAAGCATGCCAAGTTTTTAAAGGGCAAATGTGGCCTTCCCTTCCAGTAACCGCGGAATTGAACGTCATTCGATATAGTTGAGAGCAGGGCTCGGAAACCGGTTCAAATTCTAAACCGGTTTCGGTCATTGACCCCAAAACCACTAAGGGTCTAAGGGCCACAGCAACCACTTACCATCAGGTGGACTGTGTGCTTGTTTGTCACCCTATCCTATAAAAAAAGGAAGAAAACTCCTAGTAAAACGCAGAGTGGTGGACCGTTAAGCATCCAGATGGAAAGGATGGTATTGTGAATATTGACGCGATGTGCGTTCGTGAAATATGGCGGCTGGAATTATCCGAACCTCAGAGTACTCCCTGTGGTAGATGTGATAGAAAATGCGAAGGGATGCAACATCCCTACGCAGTGCCAGTGAATCGAGCCGATCAGAAAGAACTTGGACGTCAACTATTCGAACCGCTCTGCGCTGGATGCGGTCAAATGGAAGGAGCTGGCACTGGGGTGCCCCGGCCTAGAGATGAGAACAGTATTCCATGTGAAGCCGAATTTGCACTTTGTAAAGTTGCAAGCGATGTGCCGACATGAAATACTGCCCCGCTCTGCTGAGCACGTCAAGCTTTTTAGAGGCCAATTTGCCTTCCCTTCCAAGTGACCACGAAACTGCACACTATTCAATATGTCGACGCCGACGATTCCGATGCTAGCTAAGGCAGCAAGGGAGTGCCTTGAAACTGTGAAGGTACGATAAAGGGGTTCTTTCTAGCGATAAAAGCGCAGACTAGACTTCAGACATAAGTTTGTTCTGGTACTCGGCAACGTTTTCCCGAGAAATATTGGCACGGCTTGTATATAAAGCATCACCAGTGCTGTCGTCCACATAGCAATGAAAGTTATCAGTTTGCAACATGTCATTTATATGCAGAAGAAATAGCGTTGATGATAGCAGGCAGCCTTGTGGAACATCAGCCTTAATAGGCTTATAATCAGAGCGTGCACCGTCTACTACAACCTTGATGCTCCGATCAGCAAGGAAACTGTTGATCCAATTGCACAATTTCTCGGGAAGTCCATAGGAATAGAACTTCGAAAGAAGCGCTTTGTGCCAGAACCGATCGAAGGCCTTCGTAATGTCCAAACTAACGGCCAATGCCTTCCCTTTAGACTCTACTACCTACGCCCATCTATGAGTTAGGTAGACCAGAAAATCACCAGCTGATCGACCCCGACACAAACCGTTTAAAATAGATTCCATTATTTTTGAGAAGAAAGAGGAGCAGACGGCTTTTTAGGGATTGGGTGGACCAAAGCTGTCTTCCATGAATTCGGAACTACACTTTATATATTACCATAAATATTAAAGTAAGTAATGTACTCCAGACCGAGTTTCGGTCACAGCGGCCAGTCTCAACAGAGACTAGTCATCTGCGCAAGAAAGTATGCACTAGTGTATGCGTAAGAACAAGTGCACTCTCTATTCCGATGTCATAGTCCGATGGGACAGTAAGTGACACGACCAGAGAGAGATCAGGCGCAGGACCAACGGCTTTAAGTGCTTTCCGAGGCACAGGGGTAAAACACCACCAACTTCATGACTCTGGGCTGCTACTGAGAATTTTTGACAGAAAAACCTAATAAATTATTTTGGCCCAACCCACGTTTATGATCACTAGATCAACGAGGCAGTCAGTCAAGGTATTCATAGGTATTGTTAGTCCAAGTGTAAGTGTAAGTTTTCTGTCTTGATTGCCTCTATCAGTTGTTCGGGCACAGTGCAACAGCAATAACACTCATGTTAAAAACCGATTCTAAATAACCTTTATATTACTTGCAGACCAGATGTCCTCTTAAGAATGGAAATTATTATGAGTCCATCACATGATTATAAATATGGAAGAATTATAAAGGTTCATAGAAAATATAATAGTTCATAAAAAGGTTCACACTGGTCAGGTGCTTGAAAGGGTTTTGTGAAGGCATGCAGCTGAAGCTGATAAAATTGTGGCTTAGTTCCAGCATTAATGCTCAATAGCATTTAGTATGATCACATGAGTAAAGAAATCGTACCGTACAGAGGCAAAGCTTCATACAACCGCGCTATGATAATTAAACTACTACAAGCTTGAGGCGCGTGTGTGCGTGAGCACTGGCGGCTCGTCACGTACAGAGAGAAACTGCTTTAAGCTGGCTCGGCCAGTGCTCAAACTCAGGGTTGTGTAAAGAACAATAAGTGTAAAATTTTATTTTTCAAAGAATTATTCCTGTCATATGAAATATTAAAAAGTGTTAGTATAGTTTATTGTACTGTTTATATGAACAATAATAAATAGAACAAATAATAATATTTTTTTTTAATTATCCCATAGACCACTAGGTAAGTAGTAACTTGACTATAATTTATTATTTTTAATGTGGTAGATAGATAAGTCACCTATAAGTGACCTACCTACCTACTCGTATAAGTGATTGAATGGTTATTTTTATAATGTTTATAGTTGAATAATTACGTTTATAAATTAAATATGTAGGTTTTTATTACTATTATTTCAGACGGCAAGAGTGGTTAAAAGCTGTTGTACGAGAAGATCTCCTTTCAAAACTTTTTTATTATAAAAAAAGGCAACAATATTCACTCTGTGAGGATCACTTCAAAAAATCCTGTATTAAGTTTTCTAAAAAAAGACCTGTAAAATATTTATTTGGAAATGCTTTCCAACACTCAACTTGCTAACAAATGATGGTGCTTGTTTGAGTTCCGGCCAATGTGAGAATGTATCTGAAATGAATGTATGAATTGATTGAGCAAAAATTTTGCGAATATTTTGATCTCGAAAGAATCATTGTAAATATTGATGAAATATTAAAATGTGTGCAAGTTTGTATTGCACGCCTCACAACGTGAGGGAGGGCTCTACTCTTGATAAGTGGCCATATCTCAATTTCGCTACATAAAATCGTTCTTATACTTTTATCTAGATATCAAATCCATATTATTATTAACGTTATAACTATAGATATTGAACTATAAGATTAGTTTATTTCCTAATTGATTCACTTTAGATTACATATACAAAAAATTAAATTGATAAAATATATGAACTGCAGTCCGTTGGTCTATGCGTCAGTGAGTCTTCCCGCTTAATAGAAATGTAAGCAATAGATTGAGATATATAGTATTAAATAAGATTCCATATATTCTAAGGGGGATGCCTATTGATTTTTGTTATTGAACTCAACACCATTTAAAAGTTATTGATGAAACAGGACTTTTCTTCTGAGCATTCCTCGACGTTTTCTTTTATTTCCTCTCGTAAACGACGTAGTAAGGTGCAGTAGTAATCAGAGTTTATAGTCTGACCCTTTCAAGATAATCAATCATAATCACACCTTTCGAGTCCCAGAATACTGAAGCCATCACCTTATTTGCCGACAAAATCGACTTAGCCTTTTAGGGGTGGTGAACCAGGTCTTCTCCACTGTTTTGATTGTTATTTTGTTTCCGGTGTACAGTAATGAACCCATGTTTCGTCCATAGTAACAAAACGATTCAAAAATCATCTGCATCGGCTTCAAATAACTCCAAACAGTCGCGTGAAATAGTCAATCGCGTCCTTTTTGTTCAACTGAAAGCAGTCGCGGAACCCACCTCGCAGACACCTTGTGGAAACCCAACTCGTTGACAATGATGTTTTGAGTTCGTTCATAAGAGATGCCTATAATCTCAGCTATCTCTCTAATTTTTAATCTGCGGTCTCCATTATTAAATCAAGTACTTTTTAATATTTTCGTCAGTAGTTGACGTCGAAGGCCTTCAGAGCGGGGTTCATCTTTCACACTCTCTCTACCACGCTTAAATTCTGCTATCCATTTTTGACGGATGAATATGACAGAGCACAATCGCCTAATGTACTGACCATGTCATCATGGATGGCTTTTGATGATAGCCTTCTTATGGAGGTACTTAATGACGGCACGCTGCTCGATTTGCTCCATTCATGAAATTATGTCCGATTACTTTGTTAATAAATTTATAAAATCACAACTAATTATCGCACACGTTTCGAACTTCACACAATGAACTAGTCTGAACTGAACTAAATAATGTGGGTAGATTTGATTTTTATAATTGAATGGATCTGTGTTAGGCCGAGTACTTTTCAATCCACCCTCGTAATTAAACAATTGAAATGTTCATATATGACTCATGGGACAGTGTAATGGTTAAGTATATAATAAAAGCTGATAAACATTTTGTTTATTTAACTTTATCCTCTTGTGCCAACCCTACCAAAATAGTTAAAATTTTGACAGCTCCTTGGAAGCTTTGCCTCTGTACGGTTCTTTACTAATGTGGTATGACTGTTGTGGAAGCGATAGTTCTTTCATACAGTATATTTTGTATATATGTGTCTTCAAGAAATGGGACAAGGGGAGTGCCAGCATTCTAAATTTAAAATAAAGGATTTTGTAATTCTATTTTAGTAAGATTTTATCAAAATTTGGTACCATTCATTTCATAGTTTAATAACTTTTGACTTAAATTATTGTTCTTTTCAGCTGGATGATTTATTTATTTAAATATATATAACATATTAATTATTTTTGATAGGTTAACAAAAAATTTTCACACAGCAATTACTTAATAATTACTTTATCTATTATCTTAATTTCTGGATGAATAATACCTTTTGTTGTTTTTACATATCGTTCATTTGCTGCAACAATGTTTTATTTCGAAAAAGTGGTGATTTTAACTAATAATGTAGAAAAAATCGCCACAATGCGATCTATTTGCTACAAAAACGCGTTAATTTCTACGCCATTCAATCAAAGAAAGAGACATAATTATTGCGTTGTACCGCTGTCTCCGTCCTCTGGCGAGTTATTTCGAAAACGCGCCATCTCAGTTATACTTAAGCAGTCAGAGGTGAAAGTGCTCCCGGATTTCTACAAAAACGCGCTAATACGATTTTGTCACGCTGTTGTTGCAAAGGTAAGTAGAAATTGTAACTTATTATTTAATGCTTTAGCGTTTTATCCTAACTTAGCACACCTTTGCTGAAAAATATTAGTATCATATTGTTGTGTTAATGACCTAATTATCGCACTATTGCAACAAAAATAAAAATATTTTCTGTGCCATATTCCAATGAATCGTTGTAGGTGTCAATACAAAACATTAAATTGATTGTTTAATGTGAGTGATCTGCTAATATAACGTTGTTTTGGATAAATAATTTGTTAGGTGCCAATGATATCCATACTGTCACGTTGTTTATGATAAACGGAATAAAAATATGATCTTATTTTTGTTGCAGATGTGGTCGCGGTTCAAGAAAATAATGGCTTTAATTAATAAAAATGGAGCTGAAAAAGAGAATATTAATAGAGAAAACATACAACCTGGTAAGAAACTAAGGTCCTAAAGAAACTAATGACCAATGACCTATAGTCGTGGGCTATCCACGACTATAGATAAAGAAGATGAACTAGAGAAAGACGCTAGAAAATCTCGGCGGATTTCGGTTAGATCTTCGAGCATCTCCTCCAGCAGCAGTTTGTCATCATCAAGTACATCATTTTATGAAGGTATTTAGCTTAGATTTTTAAAGTATATTTCAGTTCAACTCATAAATAACTATAAATAATAATCAGCAAATTACTTTTCCTTTCAGACTCTGATGATTCAGTTAAAGACCCAAATTATAGCATTATACCACAACGTAACGTACAAATTGATAGTAGTTCTGACGAAGAAGAATACTGTCCGCCAGAAGAGCCAACAAATACAGTTCCAAAAAGGACATCAGAATCTCCCTCGGTAATTCCATCTATATCCATTATATCAGACAATAACGTAATACTAGATGCGCCTACATCTACAACTTCGGAAATCATAGCTCACTCTACAATGGAAGTGATACCAAGTTCAACTAACATAACGACAGAACCAGCACCTACAAATACTCTAACTCCAACAAAAAGAGGAAGAAAGAGACAGAGAAATGAAGAAGGCTGGAAAAGAAACATCGCTAAAAGATTACGAAATAATGGAAAAGAATACGAGTCAAGCAAAACAAGAAGAACTATACCGGAACGTCATCTGAAGGAACCCTGTAAAGATTCATGTAAGTTCAAATGTGGAACAAATATTACTGAAAGTCAACGGCTGCAACTAAATGAAGACTATTGGAAGTTGGGTAGTATTCAAAAACAATGGAGTTTTATTGCGAATTCTGTAGAAGATGTGGTGCCAAAACATCGTTATGTTAGAGTGGATGCTGATGGAAACTGCTAAGCGAAATAATAACAAGGCTTTTTGCTTTACTGTTTCTGGTACAAAAATCAGAGTGTGCAAGCTCTTTTTCCAAAACACATTAGGGATCAATAGTCGACCAATAGATACAGCTATGAAGAAGAAAAATAAGGCTACCAACATAACCGACATGAAAGACAATCGAGGATGTCATGGAAAACAACCAAAAGTTGATGAAAAAATTAAAAAAGCCATAAAAGAATTTATTGAGTCCATACCCAAAATAGAATCTCATTATATACGATCCCACTCAAAGAGGCATTATATTGACGGAAGCAAGAGTGTGGCTGACCTTCACAAGGATTATGTAGAGGTGTGTAAAAAAAATAATGCTCCTTACGGAAATTATATAATGTTTTACCGCATTTTCACACATGACTTCAATATATCATTCTTTATACCGAAGAAAGATCTGTGCGGAACTTGCGAAGCGTTTAAAAATAGTAATGATGAAGAAAAAGAAACACTTAAAGAAAGTTATGACAAACATCAGAAAGAAAAAGAGCTATCACGTACCGAAAAAGAAAAAGACAAAGCTAACAAGAATGTTAAAGTGGCTGTGTACGATTTACAAGCAGTGCATCAGTGCCCAAAAGGAGAAATCTCCGTTTTTTATTACTTATGTAAGCTGAACGTACTCAACTTTACAATTTATGATCTGCACACAAATATTGTGGAATGTTATGTATGGGACGAATCTAATGCAAAAAGAGGCGTTAACGAAATTGCGACTTGCGTTTATAGGTACTTGGAAGCGATGAATAACACTGGCACAGACATTGATGTCATATTTTATTCAGATAATTGTGCAGGTCAACAAAAAAACAAATTCATGATTTCCATGTACCTATGTGCGCTGCAAAAGTTATCAAATATCAGGTCTATTACCCACAAGTACTTGATTAAAGGACATACCCAAAACGAAGGGGACTCGGCTCATTCACAAATTGAAAAACAAGTTAAAAGGCAGTTAAGAAGTGGCCCAATGTACACGCCTGATGCCTTCATCGGTGCTATCAAGGCAGCCAGAAAGAAGAGTGAACCTTTTCGAGTAAATGAAATGTGTTATGACGACATCTACGACTGGAAGAACGTATGTACTCAAATGGGTGTAATGCTGCAGAAAGATGATGAAAACCAACTCGCTAAGATTGGTGAGATGAAGATAATAAAGCTCTTGAAAAATGAACCTCGGGCTATATACTTCAAAAGGTCATACTCCGAAGAGGAGTACAAGAAAGCGGTAGTCATAAAGAGACGAAGGGAGATAGATGTTATCGTATCAAAAGCATATGACGCTAAGCCCGGAATATCAGAGAGAAAAAAAGCAGATCTCATGGAATTAGTAGAAAAAAATCTCATTCCAAGATATTATAGGCCCTTCTTTGAAGCTTTATAATTTTTTGCGTGTTTAAAGATTTAATCTAATTTTTATTGTTTTTGGTAGCTATTTTTTAATTTACTTTTAGATTTACTTTCAGAACGATTCGAACTATTGTGATAATTAATAGTATGGTGATACATAAATTATGACTGATTTTATGATCTCATAGTTTTTAATATTATAATAGAAAACATCTTAAACAAATTCAAGTAGTTACTATAGCCATAAGTTATGTCAATTAAAAGAAGATATTTTTATTATTGTAAAATAAGAAAAGCTAATACTATTATTGTTTTCAAGTCAATGTGTTACAGTTTAAGTTTAAAATTAAAAAAATCTACAAAAAAGTATTTTAATCAGTTACACCTAACAAAAGAAAAACACAATATCACCTAAAATGTGTTATCTTATAAAGTTACATAATATATTTTAGGTTTTTTCAGGAACAACGTGATAAATAATGATTTTTACACTTTTTCTTATTAAAAAGGATTTTTCTCGTAAAATATGTATGAATAATATAATTTACTTCTAGCTCTATGAAAACTACATTACTTGAAAAAAATTCACATAAAACTTTACTATAGAATTTTAAAAACTAAGATAGCCAATTGAAACCTTTAGACTCATTTTCTGAAGTCAGGATTTTTGAGATAAAACAGTGTTGCAGCAAATGAACGATATCATTTAAGAACAGAGAATTATAAATTTCCTAAATATTTAAAAAAAAGTCCTCAGACTGCATCTGGTATTTCTTTAGTAATCTGCGGCATGAATATATGGTCGCCGAGTGGGCGGGGGAGGGGGGAGGAGGGGTGGGAACCTCCCTAAAAGAATTAAGTGCCGGAAACCCCCCCTTTTTTTTAATGATTTTTTGAAGTTTTGTGACCTATTGAGGCAAATAGTAATCTGCGGCATGAATATATGGTCGCCGAGTGGGCGGGGAGGGGAGGAACCTCCCTAAAAGGTTAAGTGCCGGAAACCCCCCCTTTTTTTTAATGATTTTTTAAAGTTTTGTGACCTATTGAGGCAAAATTGATTTTGAGGGAAAAAACCGTGCGAATCAACACTATTTTGATTCTGCTTCTGCTCCAGCGCTGCGGGAAGTGCAGCCCGTTCGCTGCTTTCCCTCCGCGCTTCCGGGTTTTCATATACACTCTAGGGGTAAGAGCGGAAAGACCACGTGGAAGCGGGGTTGACAGATTCGGTTTTGTGATTTATACCTTCTGGTACTAGGGTTTGATCAAAAGAAACGACCAAATATAATATTATTAAAACATTTATTTATAAACATGTTTAATTGCTTTAATTAATTCCATAAAAGGATCTTTCTAATTGTTATATTGTTGTTGCGTGTTATTTTTTAAAACAGATACAGACCATGCTCTATTTCTATCTCTTTCTAATAATTATATTGTTGTTTCGTTTTCGTATCATTTTAAATGGATATAACCTCAAAATTATAATTATCGATATCTCGAAAACTAAAGATTTCCGGCATAAAAAGCAGCTAGATGGTAATCAATAGCATCATTGCCTGTCAACTAAAGCTAAAATGAACACTTAAATCGTGCCGCAGATTACTAAAGCCGACCCCTGCATCTTATTATCCTCAAGGTAAATCATTAAAGAGAAGTTCCACAGCTGAAAGGGTGGTTCTCAGGAATATAGTTATTATTAATTTGAGAGATTTTCGTTTAATATGGAGACATAACATAATTTAGGGTCTAACCTTTAAGATAATTTTGTGAAGATGATTAAGGCTAAACCATAAGAACCCATAACTGGCCGGCTCGAGACGGAGGCATGTTGATCAAAACAAATTTAATACTTAGAACAAAATGTTAATTATTAAAGTTGCACTTACTGCTGCTAACACTAATACGCTAAAATACTCAAACGCTCCTCAATTTTAAGATGTTGCTAAGTCCATTGATATCACAGTCGCTTTGACTTTAAAATATAGAGACAGCACGAGAAGTAACAGCATCTTAAAATTGAGTAGCATTTGTGTATTTGGATATAAGTGTATCTTTGTTTCTTTATCTCTTAGTGCAGGAATATAAATGATATCCTGATTATGCGGTGTACATAATATTAGCAGTTTAATAGAACTAGAAATCTTCTTTGATATAATTAATAGATGTTTACAGGTTATGCGCACAAAAATTTGGTTAAAAAACTACGTAATGATACCTACGATCGTTAACATCACGTGTCTCCTGGCTATAAATAAAAAATACTGTTAACAAAAACTAACAGTATATTTAATATTACCATATTGAAATAAGGCAGTTTACAATAATTTCAAGCAATTAAAAATGATATTTACCTCCTTTTGTCGGGGTCCTGTGTGAAGAATGTTGAGCCCGGTACCCAAGAATCATTTCGTAATCTCCAGAGTCACGCTTTAAAGGAAATTGAATTTCCAAGATATGGTCACATGGTTGCATATGTTTCAATATACCGGCTACTTTCTTTTTCTTCTCTTCTATTGAAACTCTAGACTTCATGTCTTCAACCAATTTGTCCTCAATTACCTGGCAGGCTCTGTGAAAGAAGTATTCCACCATATCAAAAAATCTCGGGTTTGCGCTCGTTGGTACATCCTTGAGCCTGTCTGGAATTTCATGCATCGCGTAGGTTCGACAGCAAACGTTAACAGCTGCGGGCGCAATTCTGAGCATGTTATTGACGACCTCATTTTGAATAGAGCTTTTTAGAGGCGGAACAACGGATTTTGCAATGTTCTTCAAATGCAACATTGTTGGTAGGTAATAAGTACTCTGGTCGGGTAAGGAATCGGGTCGCCCTACACAAAGTTAGAATACACGAATCGATTATTTGTGTAATTTGATAAACTGCAGTGACGACCCGGCCCGACGAAGACGAACCACAGAGTCACAGAACACAATTACTCTCTACCAAGAGAAGAACGCCAACTTCATACTAAAAAACGGAAACACGTCTTTATGAGTGTACACTAAAAGCGCTACGGTGAACGCCCATATAAAACTTTTTTAGCGGGAATTTCAAACCTTTGTATTTTGTACTTTGAACTTTTTAATTAAGGCATATTCGAGTAATTTTGGCTCAAACCTCACAAACCTATGGGGTAAATTCCCATACATTGGAGAAGTTGCACCAAAATTACTCGAATATAGTTTAGATTAGTATGTGAGATAAAATAAAACTATAAATATGTATAGTCATGTAATTTTATTTTCTGGAATACAGATTGTTTTATATATACATTATTATTGATGTTTTTATTGCTTTTGCACTCAATATTTCCACGCTTGTTACTGATACATAACACGTTATTGTGAGAGAGTTATTTTTCACAGAACATTAATGTAAATTTAAATCAGCAAAATTCTCATGGTGAAAACTTTACTCAGCTGAAATACGTGATCTGAAACAGATACAATTCGAGTCAATATAGTAATAATACCTACAAATAACGGTCAATAAATTCAAAATGTTTATAGACTTACCACAATATTGTCATAAGTTTTTCTTTTCCTATTATAAGAAACCTGCAGAAAGTGATCAGATGATTTTGTGCTTTTTATTTGCACAACACTTAACTTACTTTCGATTATGATCACACATCGTGCATAAAATTTTGAAATAATAAATTCATTTATAGTCAATATCTTATACAGAGTTAACATCTCACAAAAAATCTTTACTGTATATTCACGACGATATTATGACTGTGTATTCGCCTACAAACGAAAATGAAGTATTCTGAGCCCATAATAACTAAATTTAAGCAAAAATCAATAATAAATATTAAAATCTAAACCTATGAAACCTATGAATAAATTTCAGAAAATATTTTCAATATGAAAGACGTTGTCAAACAAATGTCATTTTTTTTCTTCTATTAATTCATGGTTTCTTTTGATAGAATTCTGCTAATATTTAATAATTTAATTTTAATCAATTAATAGGTAAATTAATTGTGCAAATCTCAGAGTAATATGTATGTAATTATACTTTAAAGAGCAAACCAAAAAAAGCTTAACACAGAATTAAAAATTTTAATTTCTTCCGATATAATATTAATTTTTGTATCAAATTTTTAAAATGGCAATTTAAAACAACATGAAGGAAAGAAACAGCGATATTTTTTTCTCGCTTTATTTTTACAAGCCCAACTAGAACATTGACAAAATCATGATTGTGTGCAGATTTTTCAGCTTTTATACAAAGTTGCATCACCCTGCACAGAGTAATATTCGAATTCGATACGAACTGAAGCTGAAGTGAAAAAAATGAAAAGATAAAACGACCTATGATTCAGTGTTTTCACTTATGATTTGGTTTTACCCTAAGTTTCTTTAGGAGGTCCATAAATAACCTTAAGAATATTTTGAAATTCCTGCATTTAAAGAACATGGTCATAATAAACAGCAACATAATATCATTTCAAGTATTGAAAGACATGGCACTGTTGGGTTCCAAAATTAAGCATTAGTTTGCTAGCATTCCTAGTTTTATATGAGGCATGCCGTCAAGAATATCGTTTTTGAGATTATTTCTTTTGTTTTCTTTACATTTTTGGGATCTACTACTTATTATTCCATAATATTAGAAGAATAATGTAAAGGAGGCGAGAGAGATGTGTGAGGATCGTGCCAAATGGAAGTCCGTAGTCTCTGCTTACCCTCTGGGTGACAGGCGTGAGTGTTTATGTTTATGTTATGTATGTTTAATATTAGAAGATGAAACTGCAACTAAAAGAGAAATGACCACTTCGAGGTTTTCATCAAATGTTATATGCGTTTGAGGGTTAGTATAATCGTTCGTAATTCGTTCATTTCAATCGTTCCGCAATGAATAATGAAAAACAAACCAACTGTAAGTATAATACAACTAAATTCGATGTTGTTCTTAACAATAGTAATAGCATAATTAATATGGTAAACTAAAATTAGACGGAATACATTCATTAAGCGTTTTAGGGAATTAAATTGGTGGTGCCTTAGATTTAAATAATATATTCGGTTATTCCGTTTATTCATCTTAAAACCACCCTAGGGTTGATACTCGTAATCGCGTGTTCACCTATCCACCCCAGACGGGGTGGATAATCGGAATTCGTAAATTATTTTTCTTCCGATTTTTCACTGTCGGCTGTGTACAGTCATTTATAGAAACATGATAAAAACTAGCCAGTAGATATTAGCATACCAATAAAAAATATATACATACTTCTTGTTTGAAAGATAATTAATATTAAAATTAGTGTTGATAATTTCCTGAACATATTGCAGAATTTATGAATTATAAAATAATATTATTTTATTTGATTTAAATGCAATAAGTAATATGATTTTTGTTAGAGTCTGTGATTGTTTAAAATTAATTACTTATATTGTGATTGTTTAAAATTAATATATTAATGTACTTGGGGTAAAAAGTCGGAAGAACACATAAAAGTGAATTCCGATGGTTCACCCGTGTAGGGTGGATAGATAAACACGCGTTTCCAAGTATTTACCCTAGGGTGGATGTTTTAGGGTGGATAAACGTAATAACGGAATATATTGGGTGCTGTATTCAATAAACAAATACCGTCTTGATTTATATTTTGCCCTAAATTCCTGTAGAAATAAAATAGCCCATATTCAGGGTTATTTTGCAATAACCGGCCAAATTTGCAGAGAAAGTTCAATAATAAAGGCAAATGATGAAGAAAAGTTATTTAAAAAAAATCTCAAACATGCCGTCCTTTTTATCTCTTAAATTCATAATGCGTGGTAATGCATTATTGTGACTGATATCTAACGCCTAGTATTTTACTAAGCACGCACCCATTCGTAAGGGTCGATCGGTCGGCAAAAACATTGTGAATTGACACAGAGGAGCGCACGTACGTGTAGTTGTTGCCCATAAATCACATTCAATTTCTAATAATTTCAAATAAAACTAGAAGCTTTAATTACTCGTATTTTCAAAAACTGCAATAACGCTATATTATTATTTATATATTTGAACTTAAGGTTAAGATTTGGCTACTATTTGAAAAATAACCCTGTATAATATTACAATTATTACAAGCCATACATAATGTTACCCTCAATAGGGCGAAATTTCTACAAATGAAAACACTGTTTTGACCTACAAGGTACGCCACAGAGTACTCAAGGTACGAGCCACAAACAAAGAGAATCTAAACCCAAACTAACCCAACCATAGACTTAGAATATACTAACGTATAGACCAACATAGTGTGCAAGGGAGAAGAAAATTCCTTATGGCAAAAATGCAAGATAGAAAAGGATACCAAATCTCATGACTCTGTAACCGATTTTGAATGACAGGTCGGCACAATTCGGCACGCAAGAAATAGCTCCGAGATATTTTGTAATTTTTTAAAGTATAATAGTGGTTATTTTTAGTAAGTAACTTTTTTCCAAAATGGTTAATTGTTCCGTGAGTGACTGTGCTGTTAATTATAGAAATAATCCTGATAATTTTACATATCACAGGTTAATTCTCAAGACGTCGTCAATTTTATGACGCGTTTATTTTTGGTTAAAATTTATGTTACATACTGTTTAAAATATAGAATATATTCTATTATTTTGTTAATTTTGATATTTTGCAAAGAAAAAAGTCACGTTGTTGATAATTTGCATGAATTTGGGTAAATACATTTTTATACAAAATATTTTACATGTACGCTAGGGATTGACTCAACTATATCAAAATTAATGTCGATCTTGAATGTTTATAATGAATCGATAGACTTGCCTACACAACAAGAAAATAAATCCTCGATTTGCGTTCTAAAATGAAATTTTATTTTGCCGTTTTTCAAACAGATTCCCTCCGGATTCTATAATTAGAAAAAGTGGTTAAGGTTCATTGGACGGGTTGGTTGGAATGCAAAGAAGAACTCAACAATTTGCAGCAAACATTTTCTTGAGAAGTATAAAAGAAAAAGTAGAATAAAAACAATTTTATTAAAAGGAGTCATTTCTACATTATTTGTACCAGTAAGTAAAATATTGTTATAATAAGACTTCAAAAATATAACTTTCAAAACTTTAGATAAATATAGAGACATATTTTCGTACATTATAAAACTGTAGTACATTAAAGACAAACAAAATCTTGAGATTATCCTCTTTAAGCCATTATGAACCCAACTAAGTATCTATTTATCAACCAAAATAAATGTATAACCTTGCTTAACCAACCGCACAGCCTCACGGTACACTAGTACAATATTCATATCATCATGCTATTTTCCCCAAGGGGTTGAGCGGAGCTTCGGAACTTCGGATTATATTCCCAAATCATAACGATAAAACTTTTAGCGTAGTTAGGTATGGATATTTAGTAATGCTCCTCAAGCGCTACTAGACGACCGCGCATGAGACGTGATAGTATAAATTCCATAGTATTTGATACTCACAACGGTCAATTCCCGATTCATGCTTGATGGCCGACGACATTGTTGCGAGGGCTTAAATAGCGTGCTTCATCCCCTACAGCGTTAGTCGTAGAGAAGAGGAACTCGTGGTTAAGTAATAGCTGCGCAGATCAATATATCTGCGAAATTAAGTTGCACTTGCCGCGATCAGTCCATGAATGAGTGACCATTTTCTTAACATACCGAGATTGAGAGAATAGTGAGTGCATCTCGTGCTATCCTCAGACACTTAGTGCACTTTACTGTGATAAGATCATTATGTTTTTAAAATTCATGCAGCTAAAATGATAATAAGTTTATTATTACTTTATACTTTTCAGGGACAGATGAAAGAATATAAACATGAAGCATGATGAAGCCTTATAAACAGAGCAATCTTATTTAACTGATTCGTACAAGTTTCCTTCCTTAAATTATTAAGTTTACATTCATATTTAAGTCGAATGTTAAAATAAACTTCTATAATCTATTTAATTATTAATTATTAAATGTTTGTAATTATCACAAGTAATACTTATATGAAAAATAAAGCAGCCATTATGTACTCCGTGTCCCCGTTTTTGTTTCCCCATCAAAACATTTTATAAAATATATAAAATATAAATAGTATATACTTAGTTAAGTATCTATCTATTTATATTAATAATATTAAAAATAAATTCCGGAGAAACTGCCCACGGCAGTAAATATTTTTCTCCAAAGATCATAGCTCGAAAATACATCATTCCGATCTGATTATTGGGAGTTTTCTTTAAGTTTTTCGGTAAAGTCACCTGGGATTTTATACATTTGAATTAAAATCCAACAAAAGCAGGTAGGTTCAGCTTATTCCAGGAACATGTTATATGAATATTTTTAATTATTTTAGAACTATCATGGTAAAATTCAGTTAATTTTTGCCGCTTCCTTAACAATCATTTTTGATAGTCCTTTTAAGTAAAATATACATCACTAGCTAACGCACACAATGACAAATCAAAATTGGTCACGCGTTTTCGGGCTGTCAGGTGATCTATACGCCAGTATATTCTAAGTCTATGAACCCAACTAACCACACCACAAGTCTAAGCCGTTTTAGCCATAGAGCAGTGCTAGAAAGGCAGAAAATTAGAGATATTATATGTATGCATAAAGAGAACCTACAATTCATAATAAAATGAGTCAATAATGTACATACCTACCTGTATCACATTTTTAATTTAATTTTGTAAGGCAAAAAGAAAAACCTATTAAAAAATGTTACGTAAAATTTATGCGTAGAGCCTGAATGAGAAGTGGTAAGCATCATATAGTCTGTTACAAGTGGTCATCTTTGGACCCCCCCTTCCCCAGCCTATGAATTTGGTGTATATATATTTAAAAAAATACTGACAGATGTATTTCAAATAGCACATCTCAAAAATATTAATTATTTAAACTGCACCCATGTGGTTTAGAAATAAAAAATAGTTAAAGATCGCTCACCTTATAACGTTGATATTACTTCAAATAATTAGAATTGGGTATTTTTTTCAATATAAAAAAACTGCACCTTGCTTGAATATAATTGCACCATCGTTAAAAATGCATAAAATGCAATGATAAGCACAAAAAGTTAATAAAACCAAATTTGTTAAGTGTCGAATGCACCCACCCTACCCCAGCCTACGAATTTGGAGTATATATAAAATAAAAAATACTGACAGATGTATTTTAAATAGCACATCTCAAAAATATTAATTATTTAAATTGCACCCATGTAGTTTATAAATAAAAAATAGGTAAATATTGCTCAACTTATAACATCGATATAACTTCAAATAATTAGAAATGGGTACTTGTTGCAATATGAAAAAACTGCACCTTAATTTAAGTGCAAAAAGATAACAAAACCAAATTTGTTAGTTGTCGACAAAGAGTGTATAATCACTAGGTTTAATAGGCGGGACTTCCTTAATAAAAGTAAATGTATGAAAGGGCGCTAGACTACTTTGCCAATATCAAGACATGATTACACCTCCTACCCCAGCCCAAAGAGAATATAATCACTACGTTTACCCCACCCCAGCCTACGAATTTGGAGTATAAATTAAAAAAAAATCTGACAGACGTATTTTAAAAATAAACGTCTCAAAAATATTAATTATTTGACCTACACCTATACTTGAACTATTTAGATTTTTTAGTGCTTTTTCCGTCGGTAAAATTAAGCATAGATTCCCTCATTTTGATATGTGCACATTATAAAGACTCACACTGTTTAGTTTATAAAAACAAAAAAAACATGTGGTAAAAGTGAAACCTTCAGAAAACTAAACTTCGAGAGAATGCGACGAATGCAGAATATCAGGAGTAGGATGATTGTAAGGTTTATTTATTACAATATTGTTACCAAGTTTAAAATTATTTTAAATTTTATTTTACATAATATATTACATTAAATATATTAAATAGACTCCAAGTTTTCAACAATAGACACAAGTAGTTTATGGTAACTAAAGTATGAATATTATTTTTATATGATAATTTTCAACCACAAATGCGGCATAAAATATATGATAATAGTTTAATTTTATAGCAAACAAATGTTACAATCCTTATTTTTAGACATGTGGAGCCTAAATTTTAGTATAATAAAACATTAGATTATTTTCTTTCGAGTAAAATTGCTTTGTCGTAGCGCCAATTAAAATGTATGTTAAACATATTTAAAGCACCGCACAAAGACGAGACCGAGATAATAGGAAACACAACTTTTTTTTTAAATACTAGCATTGCTATTGACATCACGTATATTCCCTTTAACCATTGTAAGCTAAAAATGCTTGTGTTAGGAGCGGTTCATGACAGTTGTTGAATGGCGGATTACAACCTACAACCTTTTGAGTTCGCGGTCCGCACCCTGCCATTAGGTTACTGTCGCTTACTACACTGTATTCTATATCATTCTCTCGTAGACTAAATCATATATGGTTGTCTCTTTTTAGTGTCGCTTTTTCGTTTCATCGAGTTTCAAATTACAACGATTCTAAAGAAGTATTCACTTCAAAAAATAGGTAAAGATCGCTCAAGTCATATACTTAGAATTTACTGGCGCATAGACGACCTGACAGCCCGAAAATGCGTGACTAATTTTGATTTGTCATTGTGTGCGTTAGCTAGTAATGTATATTTTACTTACAAGGACTATCGAAAATTTATTGTTAAGGAAGCGGTAAAAAGATTTAAAAAATAGTTTAGTGCACGAACTTGAATAACTTCAAAAATTAACTGAATTTTTACCATGATAGTTCTAAAATAATTAAAAATATTCATATAACATGTTCCTGGGAATAAGCTGAACCTACCTGCCTTTTGTTGGGTTTTAATTCAAATGTAAAAAATCCCAGGTGACTCTACCGATAAACTTAAAAAAAAACTCCCCAAGAATCAGATCGGAAAGTTGTATTTTCGAGTTATGATCTTTGGAGAAAAATATTTACTGCCATGGACAGTTTCCCCGGAATTTCATTTTTAACATATTGTTAATATAAATAGGTAGATACTTAACTAAGTATATACCTATTTATATTTTATAAAAATAAGATAAATAGAGAAATTAAAACGGGGACACGGAGTACATAATGGCTGCTTTATTTTCATATAAGTATTACTTTTGATAATTACAATCATTTAATAATTAAATACATTATAGAAGTTCATTTGAATATTCGACTTAAATATGAATGTAAAATTCATAATTTAAGTAAGGAAACTTGTAAGAATCAGTTAAATAAGATTGCTCTGTTTAAAGGCCAATATGTTTATGAGACTTCATCATGCTTCATGTTTATATTCTTTCATCTGTCCCTGAAAAGCATAAAGTAATAATAAACTTATTATCATTTTAGCTGCATGAATTTTAAAAACATAATGAGCACCAAGTGTCTGAGGATACAGATGCACTCTCTATTCTCTCAATCTCGGTACGTTAAGAAAATGGTCACTCATTCATGGACTGACCGCGCCAAGTGCAACTTAATCTCGCAGATCTATTGATCCGCGCAGCTATTACTTAACCACGAGTTCCTCTTCTCTACAACTAACGCTGTAGACGATGGACCACGCTATTTAAGCCCTCGGCACAATGTCGTCGGCCATCAAGCATGAATCGGGCATCGAGCGTTGTGAGTATCAAATACTATGGAATTTATTTAAGCCGAGCGTCTTATGCGCGGATGTCTATTGGCGCTTCAAGAGCATTACTAAATATATCTATACCATGTCTATACGCCAGTATAAGTCTATGGCTCAACTTATAACCACAGAGTAAGGAGTAAATCATAGGAGAAGCTTCCTAACAACGTCGAAAATGTATACCTATTTTGATAGGGTTGTCACCTGATGCATGTGAAAAATTTAAGAAATTATGTCATAATTATAATAATTCTAATTTTTATTTTTTTTTAAAAGAGTAACCGCCTATATAATTTGCATATATAAAGGTATGATAAATCTTGCTTATACAGAACACTAATTATTTACTTAGATAAATCTATAATGTCTCATTTTATAATACAAAATCTCTAAACTTAACTCTAACTTTAACTTTTTAACAGCCCTTTCGTTCATACCCTGACTGAGCCGGCGCGGCGCAAACTGGTTTGTACCTAGACTGAGCGTGTGTGAATCTGTCGGTAAACCCGTCGGTGAGAGCTCATGCACACATCGCTGCGCTATGTATACCCATTCATGGCGCAGCGATGTATGCGTGTACTATTTTATTCTTATTTGGTTTTATTATTTTTTGCACTTAATATTGCATTTTATGCGTTTTTATCAATTGTGCAGTTATATTCAAGCAGGGTGCAGTTTTTTCATGCTATTTATAGTACCCAATTCTAATTATTTGAAGTTATATCGACATTATAAGGTGAACGATCTTCACCCATTTTTTATTTATAAACTACGTAGGTGCAGTTCAAATGATAACTATTTTTGAGATGTGCTTTTTAAAATACGTCTGTCAGTATTTTTTATTTTATATATACTTCAAATTCGTAGGCTGGGGTAGGGGGATGGTGCAATCGACACTTAACAAATTTGCTTTTATTATTATTAACTTTTTGTGCTTATCATTGCATTTTATAAATTTTTAAAGATGGTGCAATTATATTCAAGCAAGGTGCAGTTTTTTCATGCTATTTATAGTACCCAATTCTAATTATTTGAAGTTATATCGACATTATAAGGTGAACGATCTTCACCCATTTTTATTTCTAAACTACATGGGTGCAGTTTAAATAATTAATATTTTGAGATGTGCTATTTGAAATACGTCTGTCAGTATTTTTTTATCTATAAATTCGTAGGCTGGGGTAGGAGGCGTCATCTTTGGTCTCTTTCGTAGACTTTTTTTTATAGGAGAGGGGGCAAACGAGCATACGGCTCCCTTGATGGTAAGTGTTCGCGACGGTGAAAAGTGTTTGGAAACAAAGTGATTGAAAAATAATATTAAAAGTATTTGTGACAAACCTAAGTGAAAAGTGCAATAATATAATTTTACAACATGTTTACAACCTTAGTATTATAGTATAGAGCATCGTTTGGTAATAGCTAAAAAAATAACTCTTATTTGTACAAACAAAAAGTCGATCAATCAGAGCGCGACACGTATAGAACATTCTAGAAATTATTAATTAACTGCGTAATATTTAGTCCCGAAAATGATGGAAATAATTTTTATGCTCTAGAAGAATTGTAAACATGGTATTGAATTAGATTAAGGTTTATAGATTAAGGAAATAAAAGAATATTTAGCGTAACGAAACTTATTTCCTATTTATAGTAAAATTAAAGAATTAATGTACCCAAATATTGTGAAAATTTGGGATATTTTGGTTAATAACTTTTTACATTGTTAATATATTAAGAAACCTTTATGGTGTGCTAATAGACTACTGAATTACCGACTTAACTAAACGTAGTGATTATATTCTCTTTGGACTTAACCATGTATAGTAAGTTAGTGTGGGAAGTAATCGTGTATAGAATAAATTGTAATTTAAGAAAATTGTATAGAGAAAATGTTATGCAATAAAGAGGCAAAACGGACAATGGCAAGTGACTCACTTTAGAGTAACACTCGAGTCTTATGGCTTCGGGGCCCACTAACATTGTAGTAAGAATCTCCTAAGTGTAAGAAGGCTGTTAGTGTAGTTTTTGGCGGTGCTGCAATTCTTTCTTGGAAATTTCTTTCGGTGAAATATACACGCTCTCCATTTTCTAAGTGCACAGCAAGGTGAGTAACTGTTGGGTGCCTTTCGTGTAAAGGGAAGCCAAGGAGACGCTACGCTGCCTCGTTACTGCTGACATAACGCCCTGCTTGAAAGGTCTGTACTTCATTAACGGGATTTGCCTCACCTTCACTCCTGAGATTAAATATTGCTTGGTCGCTTCCTTTATTTATGTACTTACAGATATACTTGATTGCGCGGACAGAGCTACATGCTTCTACATTAATGTGGGCATTAAACATTTTACATAGAATGGGCGAATACGGGACAATCCAGCTGTTATCTAAGGTTTCGAACGCTCCAGAGCGAGATTTGATTGTAACTTTCCTGCCACCATCTTCGGAGCTCTGCGTCTGTATAAAGGGTAGCCATTGTCATTGTGCACTGTTTCTTTTAATAGCTGTTTAGGAATTTCTTTGTACATTTTCCTTCTTCATACATGACGATATTGAATTTCTTGCTCCATGGACCGTGAATCATATTTCGGACGATGGTATCATACAATTCTTTATCTTGCTCAGGATCCGGAATCTCGGCGCTTATTATGTCGTCTATTTGGCTGGGCCGCAACTCCTCTTTAAGCCATATTAGAATGTGGGCATGCGGTAATCCTCTTTTGCCATTCAATTGAATACATGAAGCACTGCACCTCTCCGAAAATTTTCCTTTGTTAATTACATACATTAATTTTTGTACTTTTAATCTAAATACTCTAGCAACTAAATCGTGTCTGTCAGTACTTTTTTGGCCCGGCATTAGCTCCTCGGTTATTTCTTTCCATGTGGGATTGCAAGTAAAAGTAACAAAAAGATCAGGTCTTCCGTATGTTCGTACATAGGCGAATGCGTCTTGTGTGTACTCATGTAGGTAGCGGGGACTGTTAACGAATGATGAGGGCAGAATTACCATTTTACCTAAGTCTCTGGGGTTTACATTGGCGTCGCTAGAAACTGCATCTTGTAAATATATAATATAGTATATAATATAATAAGTATATAATTCTCAACGCGCAGCTTTTTTTGATTTAAAGATATATAACGGAGACGTTCACTTTCTACCTTCACATACATGTCTACCAAAAATTTATGAAATAATTGTCTACACCGGGCTAAGAGGTTAAAATCATTTTCTCGCAACATCATATGATACGCATAAAAATCCATACATGTTACTTTTTTGTTCGGAGTAGGCTCCTTTGTGACCGGGTTAATGAGTGGAATTTGAAAATGATAACCCTCTTGTCCTTTGCAATAAATCAATGGGTATTGCAGAGCGTCATAAAACTTGTGTGTATCGGCTACCCGTTGCAACGTATCATCACGTGCTCGCAAGACAATGTCTCGTGAAGAAAATTGATCACCACTAATTACGGCTGCTATTTCGTTTATCAAAGGTACATTGTAGCGCCTTTCATGCTCTCCTCGAGGGGTCCGATCTGCGTGAATGACGACTTTATAATCCTCTTCAGGTAGGTTTTCTAAAGCAGTTTTAAATGTTTTGACTAAAATGTTACGTTCATGCAAGAATCTTTGAATTTTGAACACTGTGTCTCTCTCAACCCTGGATAAATTGGCAGCGACGGTCTACCTCAATTTCTTCGTCACCCATAAAATATACTTGTAAAATTTATGCTGTTCGTTTTCAGCTGGAAAAGTGAACCTATTCTATGATAAATTTGCCCTTGCACCGTAAATGTAGGCGAAAATCCGGCATTATTATTTCCCGGTCAACTCCTGTTTAAAAGCGCCGTGACTCATTAGCATCATATAAAAGAGAGTTTTCAAAGGTTCTTCTGGTTCCCAAGTAACGGAAGAGACACTTTGCCATTGAACAGCACATGCCTGCGGTCTCATCTTTCCATTTTAAAGCGCTGCAAAATCGACACGCCTTGTCCATCAGTCCGATAACAACTAACCTGTGATTTTATAATCAATCAACGGATCATAATTGAATGCTGCGTCATTAAAACCGACCAATTGTTTCTTTGAAAATTTTGTCGACGTTCAGCTTGAGCTGTGCATTTGCATCTCTTCGCGCCAGTGTCTGTTCTGGTGTTTCAGATGCCCTTATAGTAGATTGACGTTCAGCTTGCTCAATGTGTCTGTGTTGAGTTTCATCAGGTGTTTCGCGGCTCTTAAGGCGGCCTGACGTTCCGCTTGTTCGAATAGCCTTTGCTGACTTTGAGCAGGTGTTTCAGTAGCTCTTAAAGTAGATTGACGCTCTGCCTGTTCAAGACGCCTTTGCTGACTTTGATCAGGTGTTTCAGTAGCTCTTAAAGTAGCTTGACGCTCTGCCTGTTCAAGACGCCTTTCCTGACTTTGAGAGGTGTTTGGAAGCTCTTAAAGCAGCCTGACGCTCTGTCTGTTCAAGATGCCTTTGCTGACGTTGAGAAGGTGTCTCAGATGCTCTAAAAGCAGCCTAACGCTCTGCTTGTTCTTGCCTTCTCAGTTCAGCATCTTCTAAAGATTCTAGCGATCGAGCTAATCTTTTCGCTTGTCTTTGAAGATACTCTTGAAAGGCTGGACTTACGTTTGCGAGGCATTATGAAGTAAGAAAACCTATTTAATAAAAAACGTTAAAATACCTAAAGGAATTAAATTTCCTTTTAAATATTTTAAAGCAAATCCAAATATCTAAAAGGAATAAATATTCCTTTTAAATATTTTAAAATCAAAACAACAAAACCAATTCAAGACACAACACGAATCCGAAAACGATAGCCAAAAAAATCGAATCAACAAACAAATCACAAAACAAATCAGAAAACCGAAATCAAGCAGTAGTCAATATAAATATAACCAACGAAAAAGAAGTAAGTGTATAGGTACCATACACTATATATTAATATTCCTTTGAATATTGTTAAACAACCTAAAACAACGAAAACCAATTCACGATTCTAAATAAACAAAATCCAAAATCAAAGCCAGAGTCTAAATATGTATAAAGGAATACCAACCAAATCAACAAAACCGATCCAAGAAAATACACAAATCCGAAAATGAAAGCCAATATAAATCCATTTATAATATTAGTATGGATTCAACCTTAACCAAATCACAAAGCAAATAACAAACAACCGAAATCGAAAGCGCACTACAAGTTGACACGCGGCTCAACGGCGGGAGTTAAGTACATGTCAGGAAACATTTCGTTAGCGCGTTTTAAAAACCTAGTAACGACATCTAGCGGAATCAATTTAAACTATGTATACGTTAGTTAATAAGAACTCTCAAAAAATATTTTTTTCTTATAATTTTGCACAATTTTTCTTATTGTAATACCGATTCATTCATAACCACATATAAGAACTGTATTTATTTCCGTTCAATAAATATTACTAAGGCTTATTAATAAGGCTTACTAAGAACTGTTTCTACCATTGTTAAGTAATAGTTAAGGGTGAAAGCGTGACAGGTGGTGATAGTATTTCTGATCCATACTTATAATCACGCCTGTAACCCTTGCGGGGTAGGCAGAGCATCAACGGATTACTTAATATCGTCTGCGAGGTTATCGCCTATTCTGTGAATTACGATGTACCAAAACGTTTGAAGAAAATCAGCTGGTGAATTTTATGTTTTTTATCGCTCTCTTCCCGGTCCTGCGTGGAAAAATACAGATCCATACATTTTTTATCTTAATTTTGGTAAAAAGACAATAATCCAGATATTCTGACCTTCTGTGTTCGTCCATCGTACCGTCGTCCGTCTTGTAGAATCACGGTGGCGCCACCTAGCTGAATTTAATTTTGCAACATATTAGATTTTCCCACGAGAATGAGATGTTTTTCCGCGGAAAAAAGTAGCCTATGTCACTCTACAGCCACCGAACTATCACCATACAAAAAATCATGCCATGCCGACGCTCTGTTGCGACGTGAAAGAAGGACAAACAAACAAACAAACAAACAAACACACTTTCGCATTTATAATATTAAGTATGGATAGGCGTCAATCATGGCGCATCACTATTTAACCGCTTATTCCACAGACTTAGAATATACTGGGCTTATTCTATGTATCAGTATTCATAGAACATTATACTGGGCTTATTCTATGTATCAGTATCCTAGAACATTTGCTTACGCTTGGCATAGTTACGCTAGCACTTCTTATTAGTTTGTGGGCATAATGAGCAATGAACGATACGCGCGCTCTATATCTTGCTATTGTATACTCTAAGGAGAATCTTTCTTATGGAAGAGAAACACACTTATGGGAGAAACAGATTGATCTCTCCGCTAGGAGTAAAAGTATTCTGTGGACTGATCCCACGTATGCAACGTATGCGACGCAACGCTCCCACGTTGGTGTAAACACTTGAGGTAGAAACAGGCTGATCCCACGTACGCAACGTATACGATGCAACGCTCCCACGTTGGTGTGCACACTTGACCTACGTATGCAACGTACGTTTGGCGTCAGACCTGGTAATTGTGTTCTGTGCGTCAGACACTCTTGTCACTTCTTAGCAGATGCACGAGTAGAAATTTATACCATGTTTTCTGATTCTGAGAGTGAGTTTGAGAATGATTTATTTAGTTTGATGTTCATAAACGAATATATCCACGCCACAAAGAAAACGTTTAGGTAGTCATTCTGTTAAAATTTTAGATTGATAATGCAAACAATTACATGAATATGTAGAATACAATGTGTTATTTTCGCAATATTTATAAAATCATTTTTCATATCTCAACACATCTAGGATAGAAATACAAAACACTACTGTTTTCAATTTCTCGCCTTGACGTCTCTCTTTCACGTTAATAACAAAAATGATAGCAGTAGGCGGATAGGTACTTACTAGGTGTACCATTTATCTCGTAGATGTACAGACCGCGGCCCGCGGGCCGCATGCGGCCCGCCGGTCGAATACTGGTGGCCCGCCGACAGCAAAATAATACTCGTACATTCGAAAATATTGAATTATATTCCAGAATAAAACCAAAAAATATGTTCGAAAAGTAATTTGAATCTCGCGCGCGCGCTCTTAAGTGCGCTTATCGGTGCGCCGTGCATGCGTCGGTAACAGCGGTCGGTAATGTTCGTGCTGACGGCGCGGCGACGACGGCAGCGCGGTGGCGGCTTATCCACGGGTTATATTGTTAGAGCAAGCGAGATAGCAATAGTCCGAATTCGATTGCTCGCGTAGGTAGATATACGAAGCTTCCAGAGTCGGTTTCGTGATTTCTCCAGACAGTTTTCGACTCTATACGCGCGGTATAAAAGCCACGCTAACTGCAGCGACCGACAGTTCGGTTTTAATTTGAGTGAAGTGTCAATAGTTCTAGTGTAGATTTTAACTCGACTAGCCGGTGTCATATATTTTGATCCACATTCAACGTAGATTTCCGTCAAGTGCCGTGTATAATTGTGTTGTGAAATCGAAAGTAAAACTCTGTTATTAATAAGTGTTTCCTACCTATTTAATCAATTATTTTGGTAATTTAAAAGGATGGGTAATTTAAGTAGGTACTGTAATTGTTTTAGGTGCTGTGTTAATCCTAGCCAGGATTAGAACGCAACATGGACAAGCCAGGACCTAGTAAAAAAGTAGGTTAAAGATGAAAATCGGCAGTTTCAAGAAATTTGGACTGAAATACTTTTTGTATGGTCGCATAACAAAGTCGTTTGTTTAATTTGCAAGAATTCTGTTGCGATTGCAAAGGAATATAATGTAAAAGGCACTATGAGCAGCATCCTACTTTTACCAAGTTTACAGGTGAATTAAGGAAGCAAAAATGTTGTCTTTAAAACAGGAGCTTATTGGTCAGCAAGCTATGTTTACAAAACCCATTCAAGATTCAGAAACAGCTACAGAAGTTAGTTATGAAATTTCTCGAATGATAGCAAAGCAGTCGCCCCTTCAATGATGGGAATTTTGTAAAGAATGCATAGAAATTGCCGCTAAGAAAATGTGTCCAGAAGCAGCAAAAAGTTTGAGAAAATTCAACTGAATCGTATGACTATCCAAAGACGAATTATGTCTTTGTCAGATAATAGCGGAAAAATTAAATGAAAAACTAAGATCATTGAATTTTTTCATTAGCACTCGACGAATCCACTGATATTAGTTCCACAGCTCAACTTCTGATATTCATACGAGGTGTTACTCAAGATTTTGAAGTCTTAGAAGAGTTATTAGGAATGTGTTCATTGAAAGGTCAAACCAGAGGAGTTGATATACTCAATGTACTTTTGGATGAGTGTTCAAAACTGAATTGGACTTATCAAAATTATCGGGAGTTGCGACTGACGGTACTCCTTCGATGATTGGTGTCAATTCTGGGCTAGTTACTTTGCTGAAAAAGCATCTGCAAGAAAAAAACATAAACGCTGAAGATCTCATGCAGTTTCACTGCATTATACACCAAGCCCTCTGTTGTAAAAAATTGAATTTCAAAATGTCATGAAAGTGGTAGTTTCGACTGTAAATTTCATAAAATCACGAGGACTCAATCACAGGCAATTCAAACAATTCCTTGATGACATCGAAAGCGAATATGGAGATTACTGTATTATACAGAAGTAAGGTGGCTAAGTCGTGGATTGAAACTGGAACGATTTCTAAATTTAATAGAAGAAATTGGAATATTTCTGGCGGAAAAGCAAAGGATGTCCCGGAACTTAAAAATCCTGATTGGTTGTGTGATTTGGCTTTTTAGTTGATATTACAAATCATTTGAATGTCTTGAACACGGTTTCAAGGCAAAATCAACTGATATCCCAGCTCTACGCTCATGTATCATCCTTTCAATGCAAGCTGACACTTTTCAGATCGCAATTGAATTCTGGAAATTACAATCATTTTCCGAATTATAAGAAAATGGCTGAAAATTCAACAAAACTGCGATTAATTTCAGTTATGTAGAAAAGCTAGATATTTTGATTCAATCTTTTCAAGACAGATTTTCGGAGTTTAAAAAAGTGAAACCTTTGTTGGACATATTCAGCAATCCTTTCACGATTTCAGTTGAAAATGCGCCAGAGTCAATGCAGTTAGAAATTATCGACATTCAAAACGACCAAGATTTACGCAACAAATTCAACGAAGGAGACTTGCTGAACTTTTTACCGCTGCATTGATAAAAATACGTACAAAGAGTTGCGCATAAACGCTCTGAAATGTGCTAGCTTATTTGGTTCTACCTATATATGCGAACAAACCTTTTCAATACTAAATAATAATAAAACAAAAAATCGAAACCGCCTTGCAAATGAAATTTTGGAAGCAGTTTTACGTGTTGCTACAAGTAAATGTGAGCCAAATATAAAAAAGATTGTAAGCACTATGCAGTGCCACGCTTCAAATTAATAAATTCTTTTTCAATTTTAATACATTATTATCAATTCTTTATTGTCTTTTATTACCTATACTTCTGGCGGCCCGCCATCAGTTCATAATTTGCCCGAGTGACCCCTAGTCTTAATAAGTCTGTGCATCACTGATTTATCTCTTCCCATACTCTATAACGTAATTTAGCATCGCGATATTCTACACATTTAATATCTATACATATAATAAATCTGTAGAAATGTCGTGTCTGTTATTCTAATATATTCTTGAAAAAACAAGTCCAAGGGACTAATTAAAGGGTTCTGAAGCCAAATTAGTGGTTTTTAGAATTTTTGTCTGTCTGTCTTTCTGTCCGTCTGTTTCTCTGTCCGTCTGTCTGTGTATTCCAGATTCACGCAAAAACTACTGGACCGATTAACATGAAATTTTGTATGTAGGTAGTTAGTAACCCGGAGCAACTTATAGGCTACTTTTTATCCGATTACGGAACTTCTAAAAAAGAAGGTTAAGTATTTTCCTTACATTAGATGTAAATTTTCTATTGTATCTTAGTTATAGGCGGTATGACTGGTGTTTTCAAATAAATACCATATTTATAAATAAAGATTAAAATATAGTTATAGCCTTGGTAAAATAATTTGAAACTACACTGATTTATTATCAAAACAGCGCCATCTGTCATCAAATGGAAAAAAGTAGTATATTTTGCCTTCAGTTACATAATTATAAATGAAATAATATAAATAACTTACAAAAATTTAAATAATTAGATTTTTAAAATTACTTAAAAATTCTAACATTTAGTTTTTTAATATTTTTGTTATTTTATTTTAAAAGTGTAATAATTTCAATAGATAAAAATGACGTATATCAAAAATATGAAAATTGATAAGGTTTTTCTTAGAGTATTTATAATAGCTTGCTTATAAACACTAAGAGATTTTTATATTGTTCGCTTCTATCGCTGATATTACCTACTAGATAGTATAGTTTTGGCTTTCATTATTTCATCTAACAATAGCGCCATCTACTTACTTCTAAATAAACTAGATTCTAGATAAAACTGTCCTTGGTTGAGTGTAGTTTTATTTTTTATTTGTTTGCAGTTAGAGGCATAATATAGATACTTACGTAATTTTCTTCATTTAGTTGTAATTAAGTAGCTAATTTTAGGTAGGCATATGGTAGGATTATAGTTTACATTTAAAATATTTTTTTAATATTAAAGGCAATAAGGTGCCTCATTGCAGTACGAATAATTGGTGATTAAGCTAGCTTATTTAGGGCAATCTCTTATCAGTTGTATAGGAACCAATTGTTGACTTGATAAATTCGGAAGCAAATGCGTTTTGAATTACGTTATTACGGCCATTTTGTTCATTTTTACAATATCAAACACAAGCGTATAGTTTACCTGTTCTGAGTGTGATCTCTCTATATTCGTGTCAGTTAACCGTCCCATCGGACTATGAGATTGAGGGAATAAAAAGTGCATATGTGCTTGCGCACACATTTGTGAACCATAATCCTGCCCTGCGCCATTAAAGTATACTCGTATATATATTTAAGAAGGGGAATTCATTGCGTCGTAATTTTTTACGCGATACAAAAAACGGAATATCTTCAAATGTTATTGGAAAATAGTTTTTAATTTTACACACTGCGAGTCTTTCTCTGCTACCAATAGACTTCCGTAAATGTGTATTTTCCTTTTTATATAACTCAATAATTTTATGAATCTCCTCAAACTGTTCTTTTGTCATACGAAAGTACAGAAAAAAGTCGCTCTTCATCATTTTCCAGTTCCTTAACTAATGTATGGTATTCTCCAAACTCCTCTCTTGGTTTATTTATTTCATGTACCCAATATCTTCGCTTCTTAACATTTCTCTTTTTCTTTATGGCTTGGATATATTCATTTATGAACATCAGACGAAGTAAATCATTCTCAAACTCACTCCCAGAATCAGAATATATGCTATAAGTTTGTATTCGTGTGTCCGCTAAGAAGTGACAAGAGTGCCTGACGTCAAACGTACGTTGCATACGTAGGTCAAGTGTGTACACCAACGTAGGAGCGTTGCATCGCATACGTTGCGTACGTGGGATCAGTCTGTTTCTCGCATAAGTGTGTTTCTAATGCATAGTTTTTCATATAAAATCAAGAGTCCAGACGTCATAATGCGTTGCATACGTTGCGTACGTGGGATCAGTCTGTCTCTACCTTTATTATGCAATTAATTGACAAATACGATCTAGGTAATTCAATTCAATTTAAGCTTTTGGGAATTTCGCCCAAAGACTAAGTACAGCCAGCCATTCAGTGAGGAAATACAACCAGTGTCCTTAGCACTATTCCGCGGTGAGAAAGACTGATTAATTATTTTAGTTTTAATTTTTTATACCTTTCTAAGGCAACCATGCACCGCTGGCTGGTATCACAAATTTCAGCAAGGTCAACTTACTTTAAGAGATTAAAAATTAGTGATAGCTCTTAAATTGCTGTAAAGGAAGGATCTGTGCTTGAAGTGAAAAAATATATTTGACGAGCAATGCATTTTGTATGCAATGACTTGCATTTTGATTCTTAATCGATGATAGATGTATGTATGCAAGTATTGGTCGCAGCAGGCAAAACCATGTGTGCCCGTTTCATCCTTACTTATATTTACAAAAATACAGTCCATCAAATGATATGTGGACGTTAAGGCTGTAGCTTGCGTTGTTGACACCCAGGACCTCTAAAGCCAAAAATATCGCCCCTCAACTTCGCTTCGTAATTTTTGCAAGAATCTTAAAAATATGAAATTAGTTGGTCTTTTATTGCTTATGTATTATGTAAGATTGAATAAAACAATATAACAAATTTTTGGTACTTATTCTATATCAGAGGTCGGGCCGGGAAAATAGCTGAGTGTCGCTAATCGGCAAATGACAGCAATGCACTTGCATTACCAAACTGACTTTAAAATTTTATCTGTTTATCATAGCAGACAAGACTACGTGGAGTGGGGGCATGCTGATTCAGTTTTAGTATTCGATTTTTGAGTATCGATATCTCGGAAACTAAGCTAGATATCAGCAAATTTTATTCTTACTTCTCAGCGTATCTCGTTGAGATCTATGCGAATCCGCCTTTAAATCGTGGCGCCGTAAGAACCGTAGTCGTGCAGCTTTCGAAGTGAATTTAATAATATTATATTGATACTTCCAACGGAATGCATAGCTAATTTAATTGAATAAAAATGCGGCGGCAGATTACTAGCTACTGTAATCAGGTTAGCCCGTAGCTCGCATCGCGTGCTTTCGCATATGTCTTTTGGTATTCGATTTGCAGCCAAAAATCAATTATGTTGCAGCTGGCATGTGCAAGGTACAGGCATGAGTATTTCTACCTTCACCTTAACTTTTTCTTGAAAATACAGATTACATGATCTTACATCGATGTGGAACAGAATACTGTCAAACAAAAATTATATAACATTTGACTTGGTATTAACTGGACACAAATACTACTCGGTCAAGAAAGTACCGGGAAAAGATGAATTATACACAAAATGTTAGTTATTCATCCAAGTTTATTTTATCACCTTCAAAGTATGATCTTATAAGTCCTTCAGAAACGATACACTTTCTCCAACTAATAATCCAATCATCAAAACAATTTTTAAATGCTTTTTCCGGAATTGAGTTCAGTTCTCGCTGCAAATTCTCTTTTATATCTTCTACCGAATGAAAACTGGTGCCACGAAGTGGTGATTTGAGTTTAGGAAAAAGAAAGAAGTCGGCTGGAGCCATATCTGGTGAATTAGGGGGTTCCTCGATTCGCTGGTATTTGTTGAGTTTTTGGTCAAAAATTCGTTCACAATGATGGCCTTGTACGAAGGCGTATTATCGTGGTGCGACCACGATAATAGACAATCCAAGAATTTTCTTTCCACAAAGCTGGCCTTTTTCATCTAATCTGCTTTCTTAAACGCCGCATAACGCTCAAATAATATTTTTTATTTCCCGCTTGACCTCTCGGCAAGAATTCCGAGTGTACAACACCGCGATATTCAAAGAAAACAGTCAATATGACATTGACTTTTGATCGACTTTGACGTGGTTTTTTCGGTTTCGGTTCAGTTGGAAGGCGCCACTCCGAAGCTTGTTAACTAATTTGCATGTCAAACTCGTAAACCCACGTCTCGTCACCAGTAACAATGCGTTTCATGAATATAGCCCTCTCCATAGCTCGCTGAGCGACTTTGAGCTTCCTCATACGGCCAGCAGTGAAAGACCACGTCTCAGATCCATAGGTCATCACTGGCAACACGCACTGGTTGAACAATATTGTTTTGAGGTTTTGAGGTATGCTTGATAAGAACATGTGTCGTAATCTCCCGAACGCTGCCTTGCCGAGTTGAATCCGCCGATTGACCTCTCGGTCAAAGTTGTACTTACCTAGTCGGACTATTTGTCCCAGATAAACATACTCATCAACAACTTCGAGCTTAGTACTCCCAACAACCACCGGCATAGGTGTAACATGGACGTTACACATGACGTTTGTTTTGTTCATGTTCATCTTAAGACCTATTCGTTGGGAGACACTATTGAGGTCATTGAGCATAGTGCTTAGGTCCTCCAGCGATTCTGCCATAAGGACTATATCGTCGGCTAATCGAAGGTGAGTGATTTACTCGTCATTGACGTTAATACCGTATCCTTTCCAGTCCAGTAGCTTGAAAACGTCTTCCAATGCAGCGGTGAAGAGTTTTGGGATATATCATTACCCTGTCTTACACCTCTCTGCAGTTGGATAGGTATCTTACTTTGGTTCTGTACTCGGATATCGTAGCCCTACTGTACAAACACTTCAGCACTTAAACAGTCAACAGTCAACGGCAAGGGACTGCAGCACCGTCTAAATTTCGACGGAATCAAAGGCTTTCTCATAGTCCACATACGCAAGACAAAGTGGCACATTGTACTCTTCGGTCTTCTGTACAATTTGCCGAAGGGTATGTATGTGGTATTTGGTGCTAAAGCCCTTTCGGAAACCAGCTTGTCCGGGAGGCTGGAAGTCGTCGAGTCTGCATGCGAGACGATTCGTAATTACTTTCGAAAACAGCACGTAGACGCGGCTCAGAAGGAAATCGATATGTAGTTCTTCAAGAGAGCATTGTCACCTTTCTTGAAGAACAAGACCACCGCACTTCTGCTCCACGCCTCCGGAGTAGTCCCACCATGGAGGACGGAATTAAAGAGCTTCTGAAGGACTTCAAGTACTGGTTTTCCACCCGCTTTCAGAAGCTCCGCTGTAATTCCATCCTCGCCTGGGGACTTGCCGTTTTTAAGGTGCTGGAGAGCCATTCTAATCTCACTCAGACTGACGTCCGGAATATGATTGGTACAGTGTCAGATAAGACTTGCCCTTGGATTGTTACTCACACTTGCGTGTGGCTCCAACGATGACGTGTACAGCTGCCCATAGAATCTCTCTATCTCACTCAAAATCTCAGGTATCCCGGACACGATGCTGCCACATTCGGTCTTCAGCTTTGACAGGTGGCTCTTTCTGGCAGACAGATCTCTGGCAAAGACTTTGGAGCCCTGGTTCCACTCGATCGCTTCTTCAATACGAGGAGTATAAAAGTTGTGTAAGTCCCGCCGCATGTATTTAGAGATCTGTCTGTTCAGTTGCATGTATGCTGTCGAATCTGCATAAGACTGCAGCTTCATTTCGCGTCTAACAAATATATCGCGTCTATTAAATATTTTAAATATTTTAAAATATTTTAAAATTAAGTTAAGAAAATGGCTAGTGGATAAGTGTTTTTATACGATACAATAATTCATGCAACATAAAACTAATGTACATGATTATTTGTAAAATTAAATATAATGTAATATAATAATAATAATAATAATATAACTTGACATTTTTGTATGTAATATAATTGTATTTTAATTGTTTTATATAATTATAAATATTTGCATGCCTATTAAAGGCAGAATATAGCTTGAACCATGCACCACTGTTAAATCTGGTACCACCTGTATTCTGTGCAAATAAATGTTTCTTTCTTTCTTTCTTTCAAAAAAACAACCATGTGATTAAGAGTATGATCGGAGTTTTTGTGTTCTTCTGCGGCGGGTCTTGCAAAACTTAGCTCCGACCGCATGGACAATTTCCACGAGCTTGTCATTCATATCGTCCATTGCATTGCAATCTTCTAGGCACTGAAAACGGTTTTGTAACTCGAGTTGAAATGTTTCGGTACTTTGGATCAGAGCTCGAGGGGGACGGAGCGTTGACTTCATTAGACGACACATCTCCAACTTAACTGTTTAGGTTCAGTGTGCCTCTAACCATTCGGTGATCGCCACCAGTTTACACCCTCGCGATCACTGAGGTATCACTGAACATAATGAAGTCAATCTCAGTTTTTGTCGAACCGTCGAGGCTCGACCAAGTCCACTTCCTGTGGGGCCGCTTCTGGAAGAAAAAGTTCATCATAAAGTCCCTCTTTCTCCATGAAGCCGGCCAGCTGCTGGCCCCTTGGGTTCCGTTGCCCTATTCCAAATTTCCCTACCTTCGATTCGCCGTTCTCTCTTGTGCCTAATTTTTGGTTAAAGTCTCCCATTAACACCGTATAGTGGGTTTTGGAGGAATGCATGGCTTTAGAGATATCCTCATAAATTTCCTCTCCGAGGTTGGTGTGTAAACCTGTATGACCTTCAACGAATACCGTTTGGTGATTCTGAGTATAAGTGAGTATAAGGTACGCTACCCTCATCGACACACTCACAATCTTTACTACGTTGTTAACGAGAGACTTGTGGACGATAAATCCAACACCTCCTTGGGACAAGTGGTCGCCCTCCTGGTGATAAAACATGTTGCCGGATTCGAGGATTACCGTATCCTCCCACTCTCTTCGGACCTTAGATCCTATAATGTCCTATAATGTCCCAGCGCGACTTGTCTATCTCTTCTTCCAGCTCCAGGGTCCTCTTGTCAGTCCTCAGGGTGCGTGCGTTGTATGATGCCAGGTCGAGTCGTCTTAGGTGGCAACTGAACCTCCATCAGAGATTCTTAGCACCCCTGCCCCGCCGTCACCATGGTCGCCACCGTACCCAGGAATAGCGGCGTCGCCGGGGACTGGGGGCCGTGTTTTTGTTACTCTCGTCATCGGGGTATATTGCCATAGTACCACGGCTTGGCGAGCGGGTTTGTTGACGCCATCGTGGGCTTTTTACCCACTTGTACAGAATGATAAGCAGCGTTATCCATGACAATCACGGAATGTGGTGGTCAATTTGGCAATTATTTTTCTTTTGTCCATTTATTAAAATTTTGAAAATTCATATCTTTATGATAATTTCCGGATTTACTTTTTGATTTAAAAATTAAAAGGGCTCCATTGATAAATCCAGCACGGCCTACAGCATGGACAGCAATTAAACGTGGCTCTTTGCCAATATGTGACAGCACTCCTCTTTCTTCTGTAGACTGCCAACAAGATGAGACATTTAAGGAGGAATTGACGTATGTTTCATCGAGGTAATATCATCTAATAGGTATTGAACAATTAAACAAATAACTTTCTTAGTAATACATTCGCCATCAATTATTTGCCATCACTAAGCTATACATAGCTATACTAAATTTGTATAGTCATTAACCATCTGTCAAAATGAGCGACTGCAGCGCCAAAACGCGTAGTTGGGAAACTTGACTAAAAGTCACTGTCGTATCTGTAGCTTGCTACATATCTATTTACCTATGCTAGGGAGCACTAGGGAGTTGTTGCCTCAGCCAGTATCGGAATCCTCGGCGTTGACATATCGAGTGACGTGCAGTTTCGTGGTCACGTGGAAGAGAAGGCAAAATTAGCCTCTAAAAGCTTGGCGTGCTCAGTAGAGCGGGCAGTGTTTCATGCCGGCACACCGCCTGCAACACAAGGCGCAGGTTCGGCCTCACATGGAATACTGTTCCCATCTCTGGCAGGGCTCCCCAGTGCCAGCTCCTTCCACTTGACCGCATTCAGCGCAGAGCGGATCGAATCGTCGACGACCGAGTTCTTCCGATCGGCTTGACTCCTAGCACTGCGTAGAGATGTTGCATCTCTTTGCGTATTTTATCGCATGTACCACGGAGTGCTCAGGAAATTCGGACTAATTCCAGCCGCTCAATTTGACCATCGCACATCGCGACAAAACTCGCGATACCATCCATACCATCTGGATGATTGGCGGTCCACCACTGTGCGATTTAGAAGATGTTTTCTTCCTCCACAACTTCCTTGTGGAACCGATTACCACCAGCGATTTTTCCGGACCGATACGACTTAGGGACCTTCAAGAAAAGAGCCTACTCCTTTTTAAAAGGCCGGCAACGCTCTCCTATAAAAAAAAAAAAAAAAAGAACTAGTCATGGGCGTTTTTAAATTTGAACACAAACCGATATTTACCCGATTTCAGATTTTAAAATCCGTTTTTATAAATCCGATTTCAGTAGCGCTTAGCCACGCCAATTCGTTTGCGTATTTAGATTTCGTTTTATAAGTTAACAAAACGGCAAACGCGAATGTAATACAGAAACAGATTTGCGCGATTATCCTTTGTTTCAATCTAGGCTTAGGAATAGCAGAAAAGTTTTGTTTGAAATTAAAACTTTTCCGTCGTATTTTAAAATAGGCATATTTACAATGTTTTGTAATATACAGGGTATTTTTGAAACGCTCCCGAAAACGAAGACAGACGACAGTACTAACTATATCTTAGATGATGGGTGAAATATAAAATCGATTCTGATGAAAAAAAAATCATCTTTTCACAACGTTTTATTAGCTTTATTCACGCTCCATCGTGTTAGTATAAATCATCGTGTTAAATAAAACGTTAATTTAAAAATAAAACATGAAAATACTTAAACATAAAAGCAGCAGTGGAATTACTGAATTACAATCAGCTGACTAGATTGTGTACGCGCGAACGCCGAATCTGCGCGGCCCGTAACTAGCGATGGTACCACAATACCTTTATAATTTACAACACTTGTTCAAATACCTAACTTATCTATTAACCTACTAATTTGCCACTGTGCTTGTCTCCACGTAGCCACTTTAATTGAATTCACAGGTTAAATAAACCAAATAACTGGTCTGATTCCCCCAATGAAAAAAATACTTAAATAAAATGTTAACAAGGTTAGAGTCATGCTTTTTATCCATTGTGTGGTATATTTTTATTCTGATGTATTCAGTTACAATCTATTCAGATCAGTTCAGTACTAAGTTATTTAAAAAAAATAGGTTAAATAAACCAATAATTGGTCGATTCTGCTAATGGAAAAAAATACTTAAATAAAATGTTAAAAAGAGTCATGTTTTTTTATCCATTATGTAGGTATGTTTATTATTCTGAAGTATTCAGTTATGTACCTTCAGATCAGTTCTAGTAAGTAATTTAAAAATTAGGTATGAAACGGCTTACCGATCCTCCGGCCTTATGAGATTCTCCAAGGCACATATATGTTGCCGTATCACGAGCACTATAAACGTACGCGTTAGGCATTATTAAACAAAAAGAAACACAAAACGTAACAACAAGAATAACACGTATAACAAGTACGTAATACCAAGTAATAACAATAAGAATTTAATAAACAAAACCAATGAACTGTCGCTCGCGCATGCGTGTCCAAAGTCAGCAAACTGTCTCAAAACTAAACAATAGAATCCTCAAACTGAAGTTTACTGCGTCCTAACTAACGTCCTTGGGTAAACACTTGTCATTCCCAGACCGTCAAATGTTATGACATTGCCAACTTTTATTTTATAAGTTTAGTTTCCATATGATCCCTACGACTAGTTTTTCATATGGAATTTGTAGTTATAGTTGTAATTTTTAATACAATTAGACAATCAATTGTATTCCGACGAAACAGCAGTTCGTTAATACAAAATGATATTGAAATTAATAAACGTACTTACTTGGGTTTGGTTATCTTTGATTTTGTACAAGAAAATAGAATAAATGGTATTGAATAATTTAATAGTAAATCAATTGCATTATGATCGACAGTTAATTAATCTAAAAATAATTATTTTACTTTACTTTTATTGACTTTCCGTTTTAATCCTTCCAATACTTTGATTTGAAAACAGTGCACGTCAAAACTATTACAAATTACTTGCAAGTTTTATTGTAATTGCCTCTAATTTTATGTCGCTTGCAAACAAATTTATAGGTAAATTTGAAATTCCCATGTTGGCGCTGACGCGAGTCAGTCAGTGGCGCAGCGCGGGAGCAAAGGGGCGCGACGGGGAATGCTCGCTAGTATTGTTGTGCGCGCACGCTATTGGTTCCTCATTCTTGCCGCGCTTTGAAAAGGATGTTTCCTAATATACAGTCGCACACAGCTTTTGCACGACGCGCGACGATGTTTTTAAAAGGAAGGAAAGAAAAATTATTTATATCTATTGTTTTATGACTGAACTAGTGAACGAAAAGGTAAATAGAAGGTGAATGGGAAAATTGTAAAGTTAAATTTATTGAGGAAGAATACCGAAAAAATTACCATGTGGTCAACCTGATGACGGAAACATTTATCATTCGCATTGATGATGATGATTCTGATGAAGTAGCATCCAGTAACACTAACACACCATCGACATCCGGCTTCCATGTTCCATGTTCTAACGGTATAATGGACGGCGTGTCACCCTTAGCTTAAGTTTTCTTGTTACAACTACTTTATTTACGATTGAAATAAAAATAATGCTCAAGCATACATTATCCATTTTAATTTCAACCTCTTCCAAAGTTCTAAGAAGTTTAAAGTAACTATTATGATTCTACAATAAAACCATTAATTACTATTATTATAATATTATAAAACAACAGCCTAGTACCATGTAGTACTTTAGAACGCGACTGTACCCATGCGCAGACACACCCTCCACTGTCGCTCAGCGTCGTGACGGGACCTGTACGGAGCTAGATAAAGAGTTTGGCTTCGACGCGATATTGACCCTGTCATGATTATGATTTATTTATTTTAAATCCACTGCTGGTTTAATATTTAAGTATTTTCTTCAGATTCTTTTAATGAAATTAATGTTTTATTTAACTATATCAACACGATGGAGCGGAATGAAGCTAATAAAACGTTGTGAAAAGATGATTTTTTTTCATCAGGATCGATTTTATATTTCACCCATCATCTAAGATATAGTTAGTACTGTCGTCTGTCTTCGTTTTAAGCGTTTCAAAAATACCCTGTATATTTTTTTATTTCCAATATCGGTACTTTTTTTTTTGCCAAATAAATTTAAGCGTGAGATCGTTTTAAATGAGCTTCTAGATTACCCATTGTAGATTTATATGATATATTTTGACTACAATATTTACACACTGCAACACCAGAAGCATTTTCTTTTTTATCAAAATGAGTCCATACTTCACTGGGTTTTCGCGATATTTTGAAAATCAAAACAGTTCTCGTCTAATCAATTAAAAAGTCTAAAGAAAAAAACTTGATAGTCAAAATCAAAAATATTTAAATGTTATATTCATACACAATTCAGTTAGTTAACTTATTTTATTTTATACTCTAAACTATATTAAACAAACAGACAATAAACATCAGTAAATATCCTGTAATTCACTGATACGACTAACCGGCACACGCGCACTTGTCACCAAGGTCAAATTTGCATCTAAACAAAAACAACAAGGAAACAAAAGAATATTTCTAGTAAATAAACACACCAAAATAAATGATCACACAATCTCGCAAATATAGTCTTTAACAACTTAATAATAAGAACGAAATTGATCGCATGTTTCAAAGGTTCTGCAAACACCCAAACACGGAACCAAAAATTCATCAACGCATAATCTCGTAAAGCAAATATAGACTTTAAGTACTTAGCAGTAATTAGTAATTAGCATAATATTGATCGCATATTTCAATAGAATTCCATAGCCGACAAACCGAAATCCGAATCGCAAAATTCACGCCATCCTTTTCATTCCGCTATGTCGTGTTTGGTTAGAAAGAGAGAAACTGAAAAAGGATTTCAGTTTCATCAGTTTGCGTTTGGATTTGGATATTGTCGATTTCGATTTTATTGACGATTTGGATTCGTTTGTTGGTACAGATCGTAAGATCGTAGCTTAGTTAGGTCGATTTTTGAAATAGGATTTTCTGGTTTGAGAAATCGATACGATTTGATTTGTGTTTGAAATCGGATTTTAGATTCGTTTTGATATATCTGACGCATGTCTAGCAGGAACTTGACCGGCGGCTGTTTACTGCTCCTGTATTATTGTTTAAATAATGGTTTGAAGTAGATTTGGATATGTAAAAGTGGTGCGATTTTGTGTATTAAGTGTCTGCGCATGTGAACTATTAGTGGAAACGGTGAAACAAGTGCACTGATGGTGATGTGATTCTCAAGATAAGGTGTCTGTCTGTCTGCTTAGGTGCCTTGAGATACCATCGCCAACTATCAGCTGTCTCCTCGCTCAAGTTGTCGTCAAAATCTCCCGAGGGCTGCATAATGTGACGCATCAACATATTGTGAAGCAGTGTACTATGAAGAATAATTATACATTGTAACTTCAGGCTCAGAAGGGCTAGAACCCAGAGCCGTGAAGCCAGTTATAAAAAAATTGTACCTATAATTATATTATAGGTTAAAGTGCAAAATTATTTTTAAATTTGAAACCAAGTATAGATATAACTTGCGATGATTTTCATTTCTGAAACAACGCAATTGATGATGTATTTGTATTCGCTCGCTAGTAACTGCGGACATTTGCAGTAAGTAAAACTATTCTTCTGTCTCCGATTTTTTTAATAAACAAAAGCTAAGTCAGGTACGTAATATGCGTAAGCATCATATTATTAGTCTCTGTACGTAATGTCACAGAATTATTATTGGAACGAAGTTTTGTAACGAAGTTCCTTATGGGATGGTGCGGATTTGGCGGATGGGGGCTAGGCGATAAAAAGTAAGATTTTTCCGTCACGACCCCTTCTGATGTAGGTAGTGTAGACCACAGAGTACTTTTTATAAACCGGCATAGACTTAGAATATACTTACGCCAGTATATTCCAAGTCTATGTAAACCGGTGTAAACCAAAGAGTATAATAAGTATATACAGGAGTGTAGACGGCCTTGGCGGCTATAAGGAAGCGAGATGGAATAGTATCCATCTCCCTCGCACTTTTCCTTATCTTGCTATGATTTTTTTTAAATGACGCTTTATTTTAATAGACGCTAGTATGTACATATATAATTATTCATTTATTTGTATTTGTTAATCAATAATATAATACGTTTTACAATAATAATATACTACGAAAGGAGCTTCGTTCCAACCGTGTGTACCACGACACTCACGCATGTTTTTTTTACTATTTTGATTACTTAAATAAATAGTATTCGTAAATAAAATTTATACTTATACATTAAGTTAACAGAATGACGGCTTGGGACAAAGAAGCGTCTGAAGGGATTGGTGTTTTGCCGGATGAAATAATTCTATATGTTTTCAAGTTTCTACCACTAGAAACTTTACTTGTTTGCGAGAAAGTTTGCAGACACTGGAGCAAACTAGCCCATGATACTACTTTATGGCGTCATTTTGTTATTATTTACTCAGGAAAACCAGGCCAGAGTGAAGTAAGTGAAAAAAATTTGGAGATAATTTGCAGCCATAGTCAAATTATTTTCTGTTTGAAACTGCAGTATGTGTATAACTACCAAGATATTAAATCCATCATGGAAAAATGTTGTAATCTTGTCTCTATTGAGTTGGTTATGTGTAGACTTTGTAAGGAATTTGAAGATGATATAAAGAAGTGGCCAAATCTAAAGAAAATAAATTTAAAGAATTCTCTAGTATTAAGTAATGAAGATTTAGTTATTTATTATGATCAGTTTAAAGATCTTAACTTCTTGGCTTTATCTGATTTTGGTCTCTCTTTAGCAAACTGTAATTCTTTATTGCATTGTCAATACCTAAATCATATTCTTATAGAAAAAATTAAAAATCTTAGTTTAGATTATATGAAGGAATTAATTTTGAGTAAGCAAACAATTATAATTACTTTACATATTTATGGTGGTGATTCTATTGATGATCATTGTTTACAATTATTATCGCAGTGTTCATTATTGAAGGATTTGGCTATTATAAGATGTGAAAATCTTACAGATAAAGGAATTATATCATTGGTGAATTTGAATAAAATAAAACATTTACAGATTTGGAATAACTTAAATTTTTCTGAATTAGTATTGCTCCAAACACTCAGCAGTCCTAATATGAAAGTGCTGCAAAGCCTGAGTCTTTCACGAATAATAAATATTTCACCAGTTATTGTCGATACCATATCTGAATACTATAAGAACTTAAAATTTTTAGCTCTATACCAATGCCCGAGAATTATAAATACAGATTATGAAAAACAGTTAAAATCAAAATTCCGAAATATTGATGTAGTATTATATTAATATTATTTTATGTTCGTTTGTATTAAGATTCTATACAAATAAATATAATTGAAGTGTCTGTTTGTAATGTCAAAATAACAGCTTTTTACTAAATGCATATGAAAGTATATACGGTATTTATAATAAAAAAACAGTAAAATTTTTGTCTGTCTGTTTGTTCCAACTAATCTCCGAAACACCTGGACCGATTTTGACGGGACTTTTACTGGCAGATGGCTGATGTTATAAGGAGTAACTTGGGCTACTTTTATTATAGAATAAGAATAAGGGATCCGCGCAAAAAAAAATGTATAAATGTCACAGGGTGGTCATTTATAATATAAAAAAATTGTTTTTCTAACCTAGAAACTGCTAAGAACTGAATTTTTAATTATATTCAACTAGCGATCCGCCCCGGCTACGCACGGTTGATTTCTGGATCTCGACAAGAACGCCACCTACCGGGTCCAATTGGGAATCTTAACCGTTCTCTAATCAACTTAATCACACACAAAATTTCGTCAAAATCGGTCCAGCCGTTTAGGAGTTGAGTCATGGACAGAATTATATAATATACAATATGCATGCATTATATATTATAGCAAGTGGATCAGTTTGTATATTTGGGATGTTTATTTAGCAGGGATGGTAGATATGATAAGGATATAGAATGACGAGTGAACGCAGGAAATAGAGTGAATGAGGCTCTACATGCTATTGTGAAGAGTCTCAATGTGTCAAAAAAGGCACGTTTGGTAATTCATAATGCTGTGTTAGTCCCTACTTTAATGTATGGTAGTGAAAGTTGGGTCTGGTAGAAGAAGCATGAGAGTAGAATAAATGCTGTAGAAATGCGGTCATTAAGGAGTATGCTAGGGCTGAATCTGAATGACAGGGTGAGAAATAGTGTGATAAGAGAAAAGTGTGATTTGCAAGATGACGTTTGTGACCAGGATTAAGAAAGAAATACTTCGGTGGTTTGGTCATGTAGAAAGAATGAATGAGGAAAGAGTTGCAAAGCAAATTTATGTTGCAGAAGTGAACGGTAGAGTCGGGAAGGGACGCCCTAGACGAAGGTTTATCGACCAAATTGGCGTTATATTGAAAAAGGCCAGATTAGGAGTACCCTTAACCAACGAGCGTGTATGCGTAGATATATGGATCTAAAGGAGGCGAGAGAGGTGTGCCAGGATCGTGCCAAATGGAAGTCCGTAGTCTGCCTACCCCTCTGGGTGACAGGCGTGAGTGTTTATGTATGTATACATGTAAACCTTACTCTTAAATCATTGTGTCTATTGATGAAAACCGCATCAAAATCAGTACAGAAGCGACTTTATTTTATACTATGTAGAGATAGGCTTTTATTTTTACCACTATGGGTTGAAATTACAAATAAATCAAAATATTATTTTTAATATGTGATATGATATGTATGTATAACATGTATTTATTATATTATTATGATCACATATTATAAAATATTGTTATTTTTATTTATTGTATAGAGCCGTGGTAGCTCAGATGGTTAGCGCTGGCTGTAAATTTCAAAGTACGCGAGCGACCCGGGTTGATCCCCGTCGGCTCAAATGAAATTGTTAATTGCAATTTTAAGTGCTGATTTACCACATGCTCGGCGGTGAAGGAAAACATCGTGAGGAAACCTGCATGTCTGAGAAATAACGAAAAAATTTTTTCGAAGACGTGAAGTTCGCCAACACGCATTGGGGCAGCGCGGCGGACATTTCCTTGCTCTAAAACCCTCTCAGAAATGAGGGGAGGCCTGTGCCCAGTTGTGGGACGTATATAGGTTGTAACTTTAACTAACTTTTATTTATTGTGACAATTGGGGTTGTAAGGTCTGCAGCAGATCCACTTCTCTTTTTGGTTATTCTCTGGTGTCATCTTTAGAATGTTAAAAACATATGTTTTATTTTATTCTTCACCATCTCTTCTGAATACTTATACCGATTTGCTAGTTTTAAATAGGCATATTTTTTCTTTTTATTGTCTGTATATTCATTTAGGGTTTCCAGAACACTTCTTCATTTCTATAGTCCTAGTAAATGATATAACTTATACTCTTTCTATTAACAAATTAAAAAGTAACATTAGAAAACTTATACCAGTTTTTAAACGTTTAAGACATATTCCAATTGAACTACTCAAAACCATAATAACCACAAACTGTTAAGCAAAATAACACACACTCCTTCTTTCTCACACGCACACGACACACACACACACACACACAAACACACACTCATTTACTACACACTCGCATCTACCTATTAGTTTTACACTTAGTTTAAACTTGTAATATTGGTTAGGATTAATAAATCATTTACATATTATAAAACATTTTACTTATTATATCTTTTTTTTTTTTAAGGAAATGTAATATTATTTAAGTCACTGCTCACTACTCACTAGTTGAAACAATTATTTTTATGTGGAATCTAGAATAAGTTCTTGTAAAAGTTTGCAATAATATTTGAATATCAATAAGTGTGTGAAATATTTATAACATATCGCTCCTGCCTTGCTCTTGTACCACACAACTAATCTTTTAGTACATATAGCCATAATGTTATTGAGCAATGTGTCGGATTTTTACTTAACTAATTATTTTATGTTTACCCACTTTATTTCGTTAATGAACCGTCATTAAAAATGTGTTTTTTATGATTTTGTTATTCTTTTTGGAATGTATTAAATGGGGAGAGCTTAGCAGCTGTAACACAGGTCTGTGACCTAGCACGGTTGCTAAAGATAGTATTAAGTTGGATTAAGTCTTGTCAATATAAATTTTAAGGTTTTGGGATCAATAAATATTATTATTATTATTTATTGTGCTTTGTGTTTATTATGTACTGTAAAAATGTGTATTTAAGAATAACACAACATAAAGCCTTATTGGTATATTTACAATTTAAAAGGAACTGTATACAATGTTGTATAATTTATTAACAAATTTTATTACTATACATAATTACCCTACTTAATTTTATTACAAAAATGTATAAATATATATATATGTATTATGTATACAATAAAGATAAATCTATACTACACGTTTAAAACCATGATTCATGTCACAGAATTCTGTTATTTCTATTAGTTATGTTTTTCCTATTGGTTACAAACAAAAACACTCAAAAAAATTAAAAAGAGATTTCCTAAAGAGAGGAGAGAAGTTCTAGAAATTGAATTATACTTCCAAAATATATTTTAGTATTTTATAATGTTCACACAGAGGTAGATCAATAAAAAGGTCATGCAGTAGTTAAGAGGAAATCCGGGCGGCAATACATTTGAAACATGTTTCAGATCTATTGCTGTCACGCATTTCGAGAGACAATCGCAGTTTGGACTGATTATATTGTCTGATGACGGCGGTATAACTAGGCAATTTCAGAGTATTCTTAGTGTTTAAAATAATTAATTTATGAAAAAAAAAACAAATTGGCAGTGGTAGACATTGATGCTATTGTTAAAAAATATTTGTACTAGCGATCCGCCACGGCTTCGCACGGATGATTTCTGTATCTCGACAACAGCGCCACCTACCGGGTCCAATTGTGAAAATAAATTATTCTCGAATCAACTTAATCACTACAAAATTTCATCAAAATCGGTACAGCCATTTAGGAGGAGTTTAGTCATATACACACGGACAGAAGAATTATATTATATATAAAAATGAACAAAGCGTAGCCCGGATATCCTCTTAACGATATTTTTTTAATATTTTCAAAAACAGACAGAGTTGTAGTTTGCTTTATTTCGTTTTAAATATTTATTATTAAATATTATAAATTACGCATTTTGTTTTGCGTAAAATTTTATAATTACCAATGTACATAAACAATATTCACCACTCACACACACAGACACACACAAAATGATATACCTGTAATACTTAAACTTGATTAAAATGTTTTTAAATATATAAAATGCTAAGAGCAAAACATTGATCCTTTCTTTATTATTATTTTTATTGATTGTTTATTTGGTTAAATAAGAAAAAATGTACATATTGATCAATTATTCATTTCAATGAATAATAAATACAATAAATGAAGGAAAAGTGTACATTTTGATCGATTATATATAAATATGAAAACAATAACTGACTTGATATGTTTTATTTACCATCTTGACTGTTGTTTTTTCTTATTTTTGTAAAATACAATAGATGTTAGAATAGGTAAAGAGCTTTGATTATATTTTTATAATGGTCTCTTCTATGTGAATCCTTTTATACTTGCAAGTACATTCTTTTGTCTTTGATGAAAATGTTACTAAAAATATGTTCTACGACTACATCACAATTTTTTTTAATTTTACAAGAATACAAAGAACCTGGTGTCCCATTTTAATGAACTATTGCAATTTTAAGTAAAGAATACTTTTCTTATTGTTAACAGTCAAACAAAACTAACTTTGCAACTTGTGGGTGGTAGACAATTATGTTCTGATTTGAAGGTTAAGAGAGCGTTATAACGGCTGGTAACAATACTGTATAGTCTTATTTATTTACAGTTGGTTTTAAATGTTCATGGGATGCAGTATCCACTTACCAACAGGTGGACCGTTCATCTTTACAATATGTAATTTTATGCAAGAATAATTAACATTGCATGTTATTAAGTGTAATAAAATTAAAAATACAAAAAAATGTTTTCTGCAAATCAATTTCTTTCTCATTAACACAGTTTTAAGTAATGTATTTTACATACTTTTTGGTTACACCGTAACAAAACTGTTTTTATTTCATATGTAAGTACTCAAAAAAGTTAAGTTTGTTACATAATATGTACCAATTGTTAAAATCGATAGAACAAATTTATGACGATGCGTGTGAATTTGACATGACAATACAAATTAATTTTTAAAATATTAAGGGTATGTTACGTCAGTTTCGTGTATTTTCCAACTGTCACTTTATCACCCATATTCGCAAAAGAAAATTGATAAATAATTGAACTTTAGAGTAAAAAGAAAATTTTAGATAGAGCTTAAAATAATTTAATGTTAATAAAAATAAAAAGTCCATTTCCAAACCGTCTTAATCTAGGATTATATATATGCATTTGCTAAAAAAATATACATACTGAAAGTTAAAAATCAATTGATGGATAATTGGGACAATGACAGCAGATTATTCTATAAGTATATAAATTTAATAAACATCTTTGTGAATAAATTTAACGATTTTTATTTATTAGAATTAATCTAATGTGTGGTAACAATAACCATTTAGGATCTTAATATAATAAATGAATGTTATTATGTAATACGGATAACGCAACCATGTACTCCCAGACCCGGGTGGAAATATCGTACATAAGGCAAGAAACAAAAAAGAGTGATGAACACCGAGTTTTCACTGTTCACGTTCGAAACGCATTTGCGTTTGTAACCAGCTCTATAACAGTTATTCCGTAACAATTATTGTTGTGAGAACCCAATCATTTTGATGATCAACTGACGTTATGTTTAAAATATGTGACCAGGCAGACCAGGTTAGATGCCACGCCTAGAGGTTATTATATATGCAATAGCACAAATTGTTGGTTTTCGGGTCTGGATGTATTGAGCACAAAATAAGCGGAAGGTTGATTTTATTTGATCTTATTGACATTTGTATTATCCGTGTGGCGGCGTAAGAAAATCCACTAACACATATTATTCCGTGGGTGGCGAATGAGCAGCAGCATCTTCCTGTTAAGTTTTGAAGGCTCCGTGGCGCAGTGGCTTAGCTGGGGGCCGTGGGTTCGAATCCCGCACAGAACAAGTATTTGTATGGCCTACTGATAATTGTACCGGGTCTGGATGTTTGTCCTTGTGCAGTTTATGTTTGTAAACTGCTTCCACAATACAGGAGAAAATCCTAGTGTGGAGGTAACTTTAAAAAAAAAAGAGCTCAAATAATTACGCGGTTGTCAATCCCGTACTAAGCGTGGCAACGGGTTATTCCGTTTATCCACCCTAGGGTGGATACTCGAAAACGCGTGTTCATCTATTCTTTAATCGGAATTCACCTTTATTTGTTCTTTCAACTTTTTATCCCAAGTACAGTTCCACTCATACACTTTATTAATAAATTTTTAATAACCACAAACATAAACAAAAATCATATTACGTATTGCCGTTACCATTACAGTTACAGCTTATTAAAGTCCATCCATTACGTGTTGCATTTAAATCAAATTAAACTTCCTCGTTTTAAATAATATTATTCAGTAGTTTATAAATTATGCAATATGTCCAGGAAATTACAATCTCTAATTTCATTATTGAGTAGACGTAATTTGAGATCCTGGATAAATTCTTATCTTTTAATGTACATTTGCAATCGTTTTCTAAATTTCTTTGCTACAACAGATGTGTGTTTCTTTTCTACAAAACGTGCGTTTTTTTGCAAACATTTCAAAAACGTTACTTTTGGATGTTTGTTTTTAACTTCATTTTAAATTGTTTTATGCCAAGATTCAAATGAATCTGTAATCCTGTGAGGTACTCCTTTTATTTCAGCGTTGACCTTTCAAACAAGAAGTATGTGCATATTTTTATAGGTATGTTAATGTCTACTAAGTATTTTGGGCCAGTTTTTTTACACGTTTCTATAAATGGCTGTACATAGCCGAGGGAGAAAATCGGAAGAAAAAATAATGTACGAATTCCGATTATCCACCCCGTCTGGGATGGATAGATGAACACGCGTTTCCGAGTATCCACCCTAGGGTGGATAAACGGAATAAGCCGTGGCAACTATGGCATATATCCCCCTATGAGGCAATCTATGGGTGAGACTTAAGTAGCAGTGAATAGGTTGTAATGGATGAATGATGATTATCAACTAATTTAACTAACCTCTTAATTATTTTGTTGTTATATTCTTAACAACTTAATTTAATATAATATTATTTAGTCTATTGTTTTTTTCCATTTTTAAGCGTAAATTTCCTTTAAAAAAACTGCAACGGCGATTTTAGACTAAATCAATATTTCTTTTAAGTGTAATTATTATACTAGCTCATTTTCTATCATGAATATATTATATTTACATATAACTCTACCCTAATTTAGCAAAATAATGTTTGGTGTTTTTTGTTTACAGTCAATGTTATTTTTCTTTTGTTTTTGTGATGACATTGTAAATGGTCTACCTTATATAAAAATCTGCGAATATACGATGTACTACATGACACAATAAAACAAATAATCATCGCTTGCGCCCTCGCATGAACTGGAGTGCTTTCTGCATGAGTGGTGCCTTTTTCGGCTTGCTAAAAGTAGAGGTAGAGACTGGAGCCGCCGGTGGGGGACGGACGGATCCCCCACGGAGGACATTGGGCGCTGAGGCTAGCGAAGCTACCCTCGCAGCAGGACTAGCTGATGAAGCGTGTGCGGTCCCATGTAGTGCCTTAAAATGAAAATAATAATGGTACATACATAATTAAATTAACAAAAATATAGTTAAAGCTTATTACTTGGGTCATTAACTTAACACAACAACAACAAACTTATTTGAACTAAATCTTTTCTTTGACCTATATGGTATTGTACATACATCTCGTTAATTTATGAGGAAATGCGAGCGGATGTGTGTTATGTATAAATAAGTTTGATATAATCACGATTCCGTATTCTCGTCTTTTCTTATTTCAAACTAGAACGATTTTTAATTATTTTTTACTAAATGTATTATAAAATAATATCGTACGTCGTCCGTACTTTTTATGCTTTTGACAGTGTTACCTTTTGATAGTGTTTAAACTAGTCACTTTGAATATCTTAGCTATTGAAATACCTAATTACAATAATTAAAAATTAAAAATTTTGTACAACCGACTTCAATATAAATTATTAAGAATAACTCAAAAACTATTGGTCAGACAAATTTATATGGGACCACATGAGAAACACCAGCTTTTAAATAAAAAAATAATCATCGAAATCGGTTCACCCAGAAAAATGTTAAGAGGTAACACACATAAAAAAAAACCAAAAAAAAACCAGTCGAATTGAGTACCTCTCCTTTTTGACGTCGATAAAAAATCAAATAAAACGTAAGGTAAAAGGTAAAAAGGTAATCTGAGCTTTTCCTCTTAAATATATACTTTTTATACCTCTACTTTATTCTACTATAATTATTATTATCATTTTCTTTATTCTAGAGTCGGGTACAGACCAACTGAACGAAAGCGAGCGATGCCAAGAGAGTGGGATTCACACATGATTATCACGCTCGCTTGTCTTTGTTGTTATGTTCACGTACAGTGAATACACTCAAAGGGTAGTGACGCTCGGTGCACTAGTAAAGCACTGACTAGTTTTGAGTTTAAATTTTTTAAATGAAAAAACTATAGAAAAGCGCACGATGATGAAGGTTTTTTAATTGTAAGTGCTGCATTGATTGTGATGGATGACATCAGTATACCTATAGAAGCAGTTATATAGTGGAACCCAACTAATGATCACAGAGCACTTTACTGTTATTTTTACTTTAATATTTGAATGACAAGGATTCAAGAATGTCATCTCATAACTTTTTGGTTAAAAAAATGAACAGCCATTAATTGCCAACAAACTTAAATTACCGAGAAACTATCTTAGCACGAGAAATGTTAGCCACTACACGTTATATTATTTGTCAAATCAATTATTTTGCGTTCAGTTCTAATTTCTAGTTCTAGTTTCTTCGTATTTTGTTTGTATAAGATTGAAGAAAAATCTCTTTGATTGTACTGTTTGTATCTGGCTGGTTTAAATATCAATACATATAAGAAAAAGAAAAATAAAAAACACTTTCCCGCCCTTTTTTCAATTGTTTTATGTCCGCCAAAATGAGTGAATCTAACGCAGGAATTTGATACATTCTGAAGTTTTATTACATAAAAGGGAAAAATGCGACTCAAGTCGCGAAAAAAGTGACGTTTATGGTCAAAGATGCAGCTTGCTCTGGTCGCCCTCATACGGATATAGTCGATGCCATTTTTGAAAAAGTGGAGCAAGATCGTCATATTAGTAGTTACGACATAGCCAAGGAATTGAGTATTGACCTCAAAACAGTTTTGACCCATTTGAAAAAGTGGCTATACAAAAAAAGCTCGATATTTGGGTACTCTCATTTGCGATTCTCTATTGAAACGTAATGAAACCGAATACATTTTTGAAAATACGTATCACTGGTGATGAAAAGTGGATCACCTACGACAAGAACGTTCGAAAAAGATCACGGTCAAAGGGTAGTCAAGCTCCACAGACTGTAGCGAAACCCGGATTAACATGCAATAAGGTGATGCTGTGTGTATGGTGGGATTGGAAGGGCATCGTTTATTATGAGTTTTTACCGCCGGGTAAAACCATCGATTCTGATCTCTACTGCAACAACTAATGAGACTCAAGCAAGAAATTAAAAGGCTGGAATTGATCAACAGAAAAGAAGTGGTCTTTCATCATGATAACGCCAGACCACACACATCTTTGGCCACTCAGCAAAAATTGAGAGAGCTTGGTTGGGAAGTGTTAAAGCATCCACCATATAGTACTGACCTTGCACCCTCAGATTGTCACCTGTTTCGGTCTCTTCAGAATTCTTTGTGTAGTGTTAGGTTAAAATCAAGAGAGGACTGTCAAAACTACTTTTCGCATTTTTTGATCAAAAATCCCAAGATTTCTACAGCAACGGGATTATGTCGCTACCTACGAGATGGCAACAAGTTATCGAACAAAATGGCACTTATATATTATAATTAAATGTAATTAAACTTTGAAAAAAAATGTCTTGAATTTGTATATAAACTACGAAGAAACTTTTTCCCCTACCTTACATTTCGCGTATTGTATTGTATTCACTTCGTTTTTTTCTTCTAAAACTAGGCGTTTTACTTACATAAATTGCACGTGAACAAGTTGACCCGGACTAAATCCCGGAACGAGATCGATAAATACTAATATTTTAATAAAGCGAGTTAAGGCATTCGCACTCGCTTGCGTTCGTTCGGTTGGTGTATACCCGGCATAAGGCTGTCTGGAAAAAATACTTTACTACACTTTTGATAAAACCGCCTGATATATTAATATTGTATCAGTAGTAAAATATAAAATTAATGAGGGCTAACAATCTTGTAGTGTAGTCCCCACGACATACCTATTAATGTTAAGGTAGAATAAGTTTAGTGGTAGTCCAATTAAAGTCCTAGACAGAACAACACGCCTGCTTTCTCATCAACACCTTTCCAACATTACAATCTTACGCTCACCAGATGTCGCTAATTGGGACTAAGGAGAACTGGTCCTCATGATTGAAAAGCTTTTCAGTTTCTTGTGTATGTATATATACACAAAAAATGCGTAAGTGCTGTATTCTTTAATTTTTTAAATATTTTTAACTTTTTAATTCTTCTTCTTTTCGATAAATATATAATATAAAATATAACTAATATTTCAGAAAGAACCATTAACCTCTACACTGTTCTAACAAAATAACTTCCCCCGCTATGAAATCTGTCAAATATTTCACCTCATTCCTAAGTAGCGCATATATAACATGTTCATATATAACATATAGCTGACGTGCGACCCAAGCATACCACTGCAAGACTTCAAGATACTGTAAGCTCATTCTGCGTAGATCGGACCAAAATTAATATTCAAAAACTGAAGGTAGCCGGGCTAACTATGACATTGGGACGTCAAACACCTCAGTCCCCCGTGACCATGGGTGCTGTAAAGCACCCGAAACGCCGGGAATCAAAATAGAAAATTAAACGCGATAAAATCCGTAAAAAATAGTTTTATTCAATGTGTAGTGTTCGCGTAAATATAAGAAATCATTACATATGCACTTTTATTCCCTCAATCTCATAGTCCGATGGGACGATAAACTGACACGAATATAGAGATCACTCAGAACCAACGGCTTTGTACGTTCTTTCTGAAGCACAGCACAGGAACCAATTGTTGACTTGATAAATTCGGAAGCAAATGCGTCGTGAATTACGTTATTACGGCCATTATTTATTTATTATATTAGTACATACGGCATTTTATAATATCAAACACAAGCGTACAGTTCACCCAATAATATTATAAGTACATTCGTACCGCCTTACTGAATCGATGAGCTGTTCATTTCCCATTTTCGTCACGTCGATCTGCGATGTCATTTCCCATTTTGGCAACAAAACGCGTGCACGGTGCAAGGGTCTATTTGTTTATGACGTGCTACGCGTAAGTTCTAGGAACACACTGGTCGTACGCGTGGGATTACGTACGAACATCCCCTCCACCTTCCCACGCCGATCTAGACATCGCAGATCGACGTTGCGTCGGACGCGTGTGATTGCGTTGCATACGATAAGTGTGTTTCTAATGCATAGTTTTTCATACAAAATCAAGAGTCCAGACGTCATAATGCGTTGCATACGTTGCGTACGTGGGACCAGTCTGTCTCTACCTTTATAACTATTTTTAAATCAAAACTCGGATTTAATACTGTGCCCAGAAATGTCTTATTAGTCTAATCCAAATCAAACCCTATTCTAGTCTGAATCGAAATGGTCCTAGCGTTTGAAAATAGTTAAAATCTTAATTTATCTTAAGGCTGCAAGCAGCATACTACTAGATGTGGGTCTCAGCTATTGTGAGAATTTGTCGTAAACTTTCACTCTTAGATGGACGATTACAGTACAAGGAGTTTCGCAACTTTGATGCTGCTTTCAGTCGGCGAGCTGGGTATTTTACGTGTGGTATTAACATAAGATGCTTATATCATTAGCATTAGCATTTCCATAAGTGAAAAAGGGGTTTCACCGTAATTACACCGCAAAATTGAATCAATTATAACCCTTGCATTTTTTAATCTGGCACATGTAAAAACAAAAAAGTTTTATCTAATGTAAACATTAAATTACGTTCGTTTTTTAATATAAACAATTATATATAATTATATTGGCATTGCATTTTTACCAAGTATTTTTTTGGAAACTCACTTGCTTTCTCAATATGTTTCGCGGTGGCTTCACTATGGTGTCAACATACGCCATTTTAGTTTGTTTAATAGGAGCCTTCTTTGCTTCCTGAGCAATCTTTATATTTTCTGTGAGGGACTTCAACCTGTATTCCTGCTCTTCTTGACATCTCTGTAAATTTTATGTAAAAATATGCAATATTAAAAACAATTACCTAGAAGCATGAACAATATTTAAAAAAGTACAGATATGACTGACTACTTTGTCATATTGATATTAACATTAAGAACAATTTAACATAGTGTAACAAAGTTATTGATAAAATTACCATGTACATTTCTCTCCACGTCTCCAATTCTTGTCTTTGCTTATTACGGAAGTGTTTCTCACAAAATTTCTGCCACAAATGATCTGTGTCCTCCATTAAGTACGGGTTGTAGTGTTCAAGCATAAATAGTTGTTGAGGTGTTGCTTTATCGACGACTGGCTTTAATATTTCGTATGGCACACCGCCAGTGTATTCAAGAGCTAAAAATAATTATTTTTTGTCTTACAAAGTTTCATGCTAATCATATTATTTAAAGAATTATTTATTATAACCCAACTTTGTTAATATGACATCCCTGAGGTTTTTTTAATAGAATAAGGGTGACAAACGAGCACACAGTCCACATGATGGTAAGTGGATGCTGTAGCCCGTAGACATCTACATTTATCTAAATGCAGATACGTTGTCACCCCTGAGGACTAAGATGGAATGCCTCGTTTCCAATAAAACGGGTCTCCGGTTCACTCACCATTCAAAACACAGCAGCATTAAGCTGCTATTTTACGCTAGTATTCTGTGAGAGCGTGGTCCTGCCCCGGTCGAGCCGACCCGTTACAACCATAATATAGCTGCAGCGTGGCTCTACCACGTAAAAAGGTTTGTTCTACCTCCGCAATTTTTAATAAATTTTATCAAATTAATTTATTGCAGGTATGTTTGTTGTTCATATTACTAAGCGAATTTTCTTTTATGGTAAACAAATTAAAAAAAAATACTTACAATGAAATTAAAGAATTTATTTAATTTAAAAGAATTTCCAAATATGTAAAGGGACTAAATACTAAATAACCAAGCGACGTAAATGTAAAAGTAAACGTAATTTAGGAATGATCAAAGTTTGTTCATGTGTGTGTCTTTGTGAATAGTAAAAATATGCTTGTAGTGTGACAGTTTTCACAAAACCATCTTCATTTTCATATTAGGTGCAGTTTATCAGTGTACTTGTGGCTTTGGCGTCACTTCCCAAACAGTTATTTTTGCACACACACACACACACACACACACACACACACACACACACACACACACACACACACACACACACACAAACAAACACGCGCGCGCGCGCGCGCGTGTTGATTTTACAAAGATTGTCTTACTTACCATCAATGTGTTCTTGAAGAATGTGAACGCACATTTCGTATAAGGTTGGTATTTTCCCGAGAACTTTGTTACCGGAGTAAACCTTTGTTCTGAAACGGGCAACATATATTATTTTCTTAACATCGTTGTTATAATAATATAACTTATCTCTAAATAAATATCGTTAGAAACGCTCCATAACTTAGTTGACATTTTGTTTCATTATTTGTATTTTTAAGTTTTTTAACTATAATGTAGCTGATGATGTTTACTTTAAATTTATTGTGCTTTTCATATTGTTACTGCGTTTAGTATTTGATATAAAACATAACAGTGTAACAAATTTTGCAGAACATTCGTCTTTAAAACTCATATATGCCTGGTTTCTCTCTGAGAACGGAACAATTAGCCGTGTTTACTAATAAGCGATCGCATTAAAGACTGGAAATTTGACAGCTTCTCATTGTCGGTCTTTGTACTTTTGAGATATGAGTTGATGATTCCTGTCGAACTGCCGTGCTTGTGAGTAGCTTAATAAAACGTTACCTCTTTTTATTCTATGTATGAAAATAAGTAATATAAAAGAAGTAAGCATGATGTTACGTGGATGCTGTGGCTACTCCATACATCTTTTTCAATTAAGAATCATAATGCATTGCTATCCCTGGGAAGGAAAAGTTCTTGGGTGGCAGCCTAATACCAGTAAGCAAAGTGTAGGACGGACCTTACTACATGGAGTAACGACCTGGTAAGACATGCAGGAAGTGCAAGTGTTTTGTGGCATTCCTTGGGGAGGCTAATGTTTAGCAATGGACTTGTGAAGGGCTGTGATGAATATATAAACGAATGTATTCTTTGAGGTATAAGAAAAATTGTCTCGTTATCAGTAAAAAGTGTCAGTTATTAAAAATTCACTAAGAGAATCTAAGAATGCGGTAGTTCTTTTCAAATAGCCATGAAGACGATGATAGGTGAGATGAGTCGTATAGTTTCATAACTATCAGCACTTATTATTCATTAGGTTTCGCTTTTGTTGAATGACTTCTCATCATTATGAGATTTATTCTACCATTGTAGAAGACCAGTGTCAGTTAGAGACAGTGAAATATTAATATAAAAAATAATTAACTTTAATTTTTTTTGTTATGGCTAAAATACCTTTGATTTTTAGAAGATATAACTTGATTCATGGCATCCTCATCTGTAAAATGCGGCAGTAGTTTTGGTGGGGCAGTGGCCTGTAGTTAGGTGAGATTTCTGGTAAAGCGGAGATTTCTAAAGGCGGTAAGGGCGCAAGTTTTGCAGTTGGAGCTAGTAGTGATGCTGGGCTAAGCTGTTAATATAAAAAAATAAATTTATTAAACAACTTATTTAAGACCAAAAACATCGTACATCATCAAAATATATCATAATATATAAAGTTTTATTTGATGTACATGTAAAAATAATTACAAAATAAATAAATAGTTTAGTTGTCATTATGTTTTGGATGCCGGAACTGGAATGAAATAAAAATACGAATGTGTGTTAGCGATCTTTACACGTTTACGCAATATTTAATTTTATTGCAAGCTTTCTCTCTATGTTTCTTTATGTTTCTTCGATGAATTCTTAATAAATCAGCAGTCCGCGTACTGTAACATTTAAGGCAAGCTTCCTACCCCGGAGCCCGATTCTTAATTCAACTGCGCAGAAGATATAAGCGCGCAGGACTTTGCTAACGATTATGCAATATGATCAAAGGATGAAGAGTGTGTGTTACAGACAAGAACAATCATAACATAACTAAACCTACAAGAAACGAAAACCAACAATTCGTGTCCAAGTTGTTGGCTCCGACTAGATTTTAGACTCATTTAAATATCTCTTGAACGTCAAACATCTACCGCCAAATCAAACAACTTTTTATCTATGTCATTAGTATACAGGTGTAACGGGATGACACGCCAACTTCTTCGCTTCTGTTGAGGGTGGTGATAGGCTTCTGTAAAATTTACGTTCACCAACCATTCAATAGTAGTAAGGCCTACCATTCAGTAGTGAATTAAAAGTCTGCAAAGAGGGAGAAAAATATATTAAATACTAACGATCCGCCCTGTCTTCGCACGGGTGATTTCTGGATCTCGACAACAGCGACAACTACCGGCTCCAATTGTGAATCTAAACTATTCTCGAATCAACTTAATCACACACGAAATTTCATCAAAATCGGTCCAGCTGTTTAGGAGGAATTCAGTCACATACACACGGCCAGAAAAATTATTAGTTAACTGTTTTAGCTTGGTTGCAAATAAATATTTCTATTCCTTGCTGTTATTTTTGACATGTGTAGTCCTGAGTTAACATAATTTATATAAAACTTGTTACATGTTCGGATGTTTCGTTACCGTGAAACCTGTCAACTTTTCCATTTTTGGAAGGACTTAAAAGTTTAGGACCAATTTTCCAACATAAAAGGTACTCTCAGACTGGGCCTCAATGTTAATGGTGACACTATATTCTTCATAGATTCGGTATTTATTAGTGATTAAAAAAATAACTTTAAACAGACGAAATACTCAAAAATAGAAAATGCCAAAGTTAACCTTACTTTGTGGCAACTTTGCCATCGGAGTTTTTAATGAAAATAACATACACATCAACAGAATCTAGGGATATTTTATATTTCATCAAATATCTAAAAATCTATAAAGAATTTTTTGATATAGTAAATGGAAGAATGATAGGTTATTTTAAGGTCTTTAATAAAAAATAAAAAACATTTCGTATTTTTTTTTTTTAAATAAAAATGTAAATTTTTTATCGCCGTAGAAAGTAAGTACGATAAAAAAACTTAATTTCTTCTTATAAAACTATTAATTTTAATTAAAATTGAAAAAATCTTACAAAATCTAATTATTAATAATCAGTGTTGCCACCTCTTACATTAATTACACATCGACATCGATTGATCATACTTAAAATAAAATCGTCAATGTCTTGCTGCGGTATGAGGTCCCATGTTCTTTGCACTGTTCGTAAAGTTGTTGTTTCGTCGTCGAATTTGGCGGGAAATCTCTCAAAGCTTTTTGTTGTAACATGTCCTAGGCATGCTCGATAGGATTTAAGTCGGGCGACTGTGCAAGCCAATCCAAAACTTGAAGATCGTGGTCTCGGAGAGCGGCCGACACCAGCCGCGCCGTATGGGAAGGAGCATTATCGTGCATGAGTAGAAATTCCTGGCCCATTTGGATTCTGTGTGGGCAATAACAGGCTCTACTACCTCTTCGTGGTATTTTTGTGCAGTCATGCTACCTTGGATCCAAACGAGCTGGGTTCATCCGCCAAGACGAATTCCTAGCCACACCATGATAGTCCCGCCTTGGTATGAGTGGACCTCCTGAGGGTGCCGTAGACGGCTGATCTCCCTCGAGTTCTCCAAACGCGTGTTAATTCGTGAATCCGGATGAAATCTAAACCGGGACTCATCGGTGAACAACACCAAAGACCATTGTTCGTCACTTCATAGTAAATGCTCCCGTGCCCACGAAAGCCACCGACCGCGATTGCCACGTCGCAATGCTGGAACACGTAGCGATCTTCGAGCATGAAGATCAACTTCATGCAACCTCCTTCGCACGGTTTGGTCGCTTATCAGCAGCTGGTGGTCCTGCCTTTGTAGTAGTTGCATCGCTATGATATTGGGTTGTCTTCTGGCGGTCATTTGGAGAAATAGATTCTGTCTCTGTGTAGTAACACGATATCTACCCGTGTGCCGTTCAACCACATCCCCAGTACTGCGATAACGTGACCACAACCTTGATATCACGTTTTGGCTGGTGTGTAGGGCCTCAGCCACGACGCATTGAATAGCACCATTTTCTAACATGCCCACGGCTCGTAACATTTCCTCTCGATTCAAATGACGACGTGACATGACTGTTAAGCTCACACGGCATTTTAAATTAAAAAGTAAAAACAATCTAATCCCTTTTCATTAATTAATATCAGTAGAAAATTTTTAATTTTCCTTGACGTAACGAATTATGTACTAACAATTTTGCCGCCGTATTTTTTTTTTTTTTTTTTTTTTATTTACATTTTTAAATTTTGAAAATAGAATAAAAAAGGTTTCAATCTGCATATAAACTTTTTATGGAAACTAAAAAGATTTTAAACTATAAAGTCGTAAATAATTTAAGATTAAGGTATCCCTAGATTATGTTGATGTGTGTAGGATTTAACTTCAAGGATGAAGGTAAGTTTACCACATAATATAATACACAATACTCAGAGTTATGATTTGCTCCTCTAATTGTGTTGCAAGTAACAAAATTTACGCTAGTGGCAAAGTTCCTACCCATTATTAAATTTTTCATAAAAACTTGAAAATATGTGTCAGGGTTTGATTACGTACTTTACTTAATTTTTGAAACAAAACTTCTTTATTGACGTAAGTAGTGAAGAAATGTAGTACGGTATTAAAAAAATATCACGTTTTCTTGTAATATTTTTAAGCTTAAGCCTTATTTAATGTACTTGTACTAATACAATAAAGCGGAAGAGTTTTTTTGTTTGTTTAAACACGCTAATCTCAGGAACTACCAGTCAGATGAGAAAAATTCTGTATTCCTTGTATATTATAGCCAGATTCATGAGGAATAGTATAGGCTATCTAGCATTAGGCTACACCTCACAGCTAGCCTTAAATATTTATTTTTGTTAAGCAAGTCAGAAGAAAAACGCCCCCAAACTGCTTTATCCGCGTGCGCTGGCGTAATGGTTAGTGATACGTGAATACGATGTTCTACAAAAGTATAGACCTTTACTCCATCTATAAAAAAAGTCCGCGGCACCATATGCCTATCTCTTATACATAAGTCACAATAAGGTATTAGGTCCTTACATATGAAATTGGCGTTTTGTACGGGAGGAATATAAAGTCAATTTTTTTTTGTAAAATATATTTAATTAATCAAAGTATGCACCGTTGTTATCTATGCACTTTTGCCATCTCATAGGTAGTTCATTGATTCCTTTACTAAAAAAACCATGGGGGCGTGAATCAATAAACTCTTTGAAGGCGGTTTGGACTTTCGCATCGGAGTTGAATTTTTTTCCTTGTAAGAAGTTGTCCGAATTCCGGAAAAAATGGTAATCTGTTGGAGCAAGGTCGGGGAGTACGGTGGATGTCGCAGACATTCCAATTGTAGCTCATCTAACTTAGTGGTTGTTTGTTGTGCAGTGTGTGGTCTTGCGTTGTCGTGAAGCAGCAGTGGCTTAGAGCGATTGACCAATCTCGGTTGTTTAGCAGCTAGTTCTTCCTTCATGGTTTGCAGTTGCTGACAATAGATATCTGCCGTAATCGTTTGGCCAGATTTTAGAAAGCTGTAGTGAACGACACCGGCGCTAGTCCACCAAACACTCACAAGTAACTTTTCTGCGTCAATTTTCGTTTAGAGCAGGATTTGGCTGGGTCTCCAGGGTTCAGCCATTGCGACGAGCGCTTCCGATTATCGTACAGTATCCACTTTTAATCACAAGTAATGATTCGATTTAAAATCCCTTCATTATTGTGTCGGTTGAGCAAAGTAACACAGCAGTCGACGCGTGTTTGCAAGTTCGATTCACTCAATTCATGAGGTACCCATCGTTCAAGTTTTTTTACTTTCCCGATTTGCTTCAAGTGGATTAATACAGTTTTATCACTTACCCCGAAGCCTGCAGCTATCTCTGAAGTGCTTTGTGATGGATCCGCTTCCACAATAGCCTTTAATTCTTCATTGTCCACGGGGTTGGTTCTAAAGGTCGAAATTTCCATAACGAAAACGTTGAAACCAAAAACGTACCGTGCTTTCTTTTGCGACACCAGCGCCGTACACATCATTAATCCTTCGAGCTGTTTCTGCAGCACTGGTGCCACGGTAGAACTCGTACTCGTAAATATACCGATATTTCATGTTTTCCATTGTGCGGTAATAAGTGACGCCAAAGAAAAAATAATGAGGAAAAAATAAATGAATGACTGTTTTCAAAACTCAAATGTACCAGCTAAATGAATTTATAAATTTTAATTTGGAATTCTTAACCAAAGAGGGGATATTTCAGATCAAAGTGGTCAGTACGACAAAACGCTAATTTCATATGTAAGGACCGATTATTTTGTGACAAAAAAATATTGAAAATTAAAAATTAATATATGAGCGTTATTATATTATTAGGCATGGTATTATTAATCCTTACGAACGAAAGTTATTACATCATCAAGATAATTTTATGGAGATTAACTCTTTATAGAATGTTATTTGGACGCGTAGTTTAATAGACAATGAAAAATTAATATAATTCAACACTCGGCTCGGCGCGCAAACGACGCATAAGCCTAGCCAACCGACGAGAACCGAGAGAAACCAGCAGTGAACGCCGGTGCGCGAGGTGTCATAACATATAGGCGTAAGCGAGGTGTCCACATGCCATTACATTTACCACGTGCTCGGCGGCGAAGAAAAACATCGTGAGGAAATCTGCATGTCTGAGAAATAAAAAAAATATTTCGAAGACATGTGAAGTCCGCCACTTCCTTTTTGACGGCTCCGTGGCGCAGTGGCTTAGCATTGAGTTACGGCGTTAAGGGCCGTGTGTTCGAATCCCGCACGGAACAAGTATTTGTATGGCCTACAAGTAATTATTCCGGGTCTGGATGTTTATCCTTGTGCAATTTATGTATGTAAACTGCCTCTACGATACAGGAGAAAATCCTAGTGTGGGGATTACGTTTTTTTTTTAAAACAGAAAACTTCCTTGCCGTAAAACCCTCTCAGAAAAGAGAGGACGTCTGTGCCTAGCAGCGGGACGTATTAGCTAAGGTCAAAAATTTTCTGGCCTACCCACATTAGATTAATCAAAGATACAAAACTTGCATGTCATTAAATTACTGGGCTTTTCGTTACGTAACCACAAAAAAATTATAAAATTATTTAATTTTGTTACAGTGATATTTGCCCAAATACTCAAACCCTGCTCAATTTTAAGATGCCGATAAGTCTCGTGCTGTCTCTATCACTATAAGTCAAAGTGACTGTGACACCACGAGACTTAACGACATCGCAAAATTGAGTATTTGGCCAATAGCCCAATAAAGTCAGACTGTCGATTAAAAATTTCGAAATGCATAAAATCGAGTATAAAGCTGTGATAAAAATTTTGACAAAAGAGGGGAAGTCATTTGGATGCTGTGTACGGGCATTCTTCCTCTTCGTACTCCACCGTAAAAGAATGAGCGAAACAATTTCGTTTGGTAAGATAATTAATTGAAGAGACCCAGGACGACCATCCGAGGCCATTACGGTTGAAAATACTAAATTTGTGGAGAAGACAGTAAGGGAAGACAGACGGCTACAAACTAAAGAATTAGCAGTTATGACGGGACTCTGAAAAACAACAGTGGGTATGAATAAGGCCAGTGCTCGGTGGGTCCCAAAACTTCTTTCCGCTATTCAAAAACAAGAACGAGTGAAGTGCTGTACTCATCGTTTTTATCCCTTTGTGAAGGCCGACAGAAAGAAGTTTTGGATTCAATTGTTACGGGTGATAAAACCATGGTTCTTTATCATGATCCTCTGTCAAAAAGGAATCGATGGACTAGCGTCGTGACTCAATCTCAGAAAAGATTATGGCTACAATCTTTTTGGATTCCGAAGGAATTTTACTGATGGATTTTAAGGAACGCAACACAACAGTAACAGGCGATTACTATGCTTCCTTGCTACATCAATTGCGGGATGCTATTAAAGAAAAACATTGAGAGAAATTGTCTCGAGGGTTGTTGCTTTATGACAATGCTCCGGTTCACACATCGGATGTTTCCAAGGCTGCCATTAAGGAATGCGGTTTCACTGGGCTCGACCATCCACCATATAAGCCCCGACTTGGCCCCTGTTATATTATTTATTCTTAAAATTGAAATCCGACTTACGGAGAAAAATGTTAACACTTATGATGACGTGAAGTCAGCAGTTTTGTCATATTTTGAGGGCAAAAATTCAGACTATTTGTGAAAAGTGTATTAAAATAAAGGGAGATTATATCTAAAATAATTATAGTGGTTTGCGATTTATCCTTCATTTTATAGTTCAGGCCAGAAACTTTTGGACTTATATAGGCGAGGCGTCATGTCGCGCGGCTCAGACGCGTGATATTCGCTGATGAAACCGTGGGACACAGCTAGTATAAAATAAAAGAAGAATGATATGTCATAAAGAAGTTTCGAGTGGTAGCTCAGTGGGTTAGCGCTCGCTGTAAATTTCACAGTACGCTGGCACCAACAGAAATTGTTAATTGCAATTTTAAGTGCTGATTTACCACATGTTCTGCGGTGAAGGAAAACATCGTGAGAAAACCTGCATGTCTGACACTTCTTGCCCTAAAACCCTCTCAGAAGTGAAAGGAGGCCTGTGCCCAGCAGTGGGACGTACATATATAGGGTGTTATTTTACTTATGTTGTGACAAGATTTAAATAAAAAAGTCTACTTATAATTTCTTAGGCAAAAATCTAAAATAAATGAAACAAAAATATTCTCGTCTAAAATTAAAAATCAAATTGGTGCAATACTATGATTCAATTAATTGTATTATAGAAATAAAGCTTGTCACAATCATTTTTAACTTCTATTTTGATTTCAAGGTTTAGTATAATTGTGTTCGCTGTTATCGACAACAAATAAAATTAATAGGATATTTGGTTAACAACAAGATATTACATCTACTTAATTTATAGTACTTTGTTGAAAATACTTACATCAGTAAATGTATTAGGCGAGTGAACGTCTTTCGTTGCAGCAGATTTCTTTTTTGGTTTACTGGGACTAATCATTCCTAGTGCTTCAGCAAAACTAGCACCTGTGAAGTAAAAAAACCAACTATTAATAATGATCATCTTCACTTCATCATTAGCCCCTAAATAGCCCTACTGCCATTTATGACACCCTCCCAAGTATTCCATTTCCATCTTCCATAATTGCAATACTTGGCAGGGTGGACTGACAATCTCAGCACCATATGTTTCTCAGCGCTATTCTATAAAGATAATTCACAACGCTTGATGTACGTATTAGTTGACGGTGACGAGTGTTAGGTATGTATGTTTAATGGTGTAGTACGTGTATGCTTTAATTGTATTGTTTCACCAAGATAACGCCCCGGCTCACAAATCCGTCGTTGCAATGGCTGCAATTAGATGCTGGTTCTAAAATATTTGGACATCTTCCATATTCATCAGACTTTGCACCTAGTGATTTCTATCTATCGAGAGAATCTGAGAGGACAGATTTGAAGATAATGAAACAGTGAGTAGTCCCTGCAGTACGAAAATTTTAGGTGATCAGTGTTTTTTAGGAAGCTAAATTATAAGCTCAGAAAAATGACATTTCAAAAGGTTTATATTAAAAGATGACTATGTCGATAAATAAAATAATGATAATTAAAAATTACTTAAAACATATTTATTCTTACTTTTTATTGAATGCCCTGGTATGGAACAGTTATTTCATTTTGGCATGTTTGACAAGTATTTCTTTTTGGTCTTTAGCGCATTGCGTCTTTCTTAACGGCAATAAAATTAGGACTAAGTACGGCGTGATATAACCACTTTAAGTGTACCACTAGAATATATAATGGAATGCTAAAAAATCTTTAAACTTTAGATCCGAAAATATTCACCGGTGTTCAAAATCAAGGCCTGCGACATGATGTCACGATAATTGATGGGACGAATTCAATAGTACCAGTGACGTTTTACTGTACACTAAAACCAGTTACTTTGTAACCGATTTCAAAACGGAGATTATCAATTTTTTTTTTGTAAATATGTTACGTAATATTTTCGCCAATTGTAAACCAATTTTAATTATTCTTTTTTCTTAAAAAGGCCTCCAGGGTAATCCCATTGATATCGAAGAAAACTCCTTCCCCTTAGGGTTGATAATTAAGGTGAGGAAATTTTCACATCTTGTAATTTTTTTAATAGATTAACGGTGACAAACAGGCACATAATGTTCCTGATGCTAAGTGAAAGCACTGGCCCATAAAGATTTACATCTATCATCAATTAAGAATTAAAATGCAGATGCGTTGGCACCCCTGAGGACTAAGATGGAACTCCTTGTTCTGGTTGGTCGAGCGTGGTCCCACCCCCCTCGAACTGATCCATTTGTGCTGCAGCTATGTACAGCTAGCATAGTAGCTGTATACCCTTCAGACCGGAATTAGGCAGTGCAAGCACTGCTATTTGTCGGCATCAAATAGTGAAGAGGGTGGTAACTTACCCCGATGGACTTCAAGGCTGAAAAAGAGATTCTCGGTGGCGACACCACTGAAATTGTAGTAGCAAAATTTTTGTGCTAATTTACCATGTGATCAGCGACTCGAAAAATGTTGTAAGCTTCTTACATGTCTAAATGTGAAGTCCGCCAACCCAATTAAATACAACCCGAAAAGGAGAGTTGTAGCAGGCTCTCCTTCGCTCCATTTTACCAGAAGCAAGCTCTATTTTCTAAGCCTGGGCACACCATGGAGAAAATTGTTAAAATTACCTGATTCACAATCAATTCCATCGTCACTGTCCTCACTATTACTTATTTTTTTCTTTGATACATCTTCTTTTATTTTGCTGGAGCTGGATTTACTAGATTTAGATGAAGAGCTTGAATGTTTCTTTTTCTTATCATCTACTTTTTCACTGTCCTTTATGTCCTTCTTGTCTTTCGCATGTTTATCTTTCTGTTTACTTTTTGAACTGCTATCAGGAGAATCTTTTTTATTAGCTTTGTGACTATAGTCTGTCTCTTTAGATGTAGAAGTATCTTTGTCCCTTGACCTTTCTTTACTTGAAGAACTGTGTTTACTACTACTACTTCGTTCTTTCGACTTGTGCTTATCATTTGATGGATCATTATCTGAAGAGCTTTTGTGTTTTTTCTTTTCAATTTTTTGATTGGAACTACTATGTTTATTAGATGTGTCAGAATGTTTTTCTGATTGGCTTTTATGTTTATCAGTGTAACTAGAATTATCCTTTTTTGAATTAGTGTTATGTTTACTTGAAGATTCGTCTTTTTTCTTTTCTTTTTCAACCGATTTACGACTTGATTTCTCTTTTTATTAGAACTGCTGCTTTCTTTGTCTTTTGATCTTGATCGCTTTTGTGTACTACTTAATGTTTCGCCTGAAGAAGACATTTCAGATTTTCTTGATTCTGACTTGTGCTTTGAATGTTTGTCAGATGAACTATGTGATTTTTCAGAAGCAGAATCACTTTTATGACTTCTATGGCTATTTTCTGAAAATCGCTTAGAAGAGGACGAGCATTTATCATATTCTTTTTTTTCTTCCTTTACTTTATATTTGTGTTTCTTGTTTTTTTCCGATCTTTGTGATATATCTGATTCACTTTCTTCTGTTTGAGACATGTCTGTGTCTTGTGTGTCACTTCCACTAGTTGCTGGTTCATGTTTAATTTGTTTTCTCTTGTATCTATCATCACTACTGCTAGAATGCTTGGATTTTTTAGTATCAGGTTCCTCTTCCTGTAATTTTTTAAAAATGTGCTAATCATGGAATTATAATAATTACTTAAATGAAATTATAAATGCTTTAAATTGTATAACATACCTCGCTGCTTTGATATTTTCTTTTAGTTCCACTGTAATCACCATTTATATGTTCTTGTTTGTGGTCATCTTTTGTCGACTTGTTAGATTTTGCTGTTTTCTCATATTGATCATGCTTGTTTTTAGGCTTACTTGCATTATCCTCACTGTCTCCTTTGTCTATGTGGCCACTGTAGTTTGTTGCTGATATAAATAAATAACTAATATTACGAATCAATCGATATCTGTTGAAGGTCATACAGGTTTATGCACCACCCTCAGCACAACCCGATTGAGAAGTGAAGGAAATGTATGAGGATATCTCTAAAGCCATACACTTCTCCAAAACCTAACAAACAGTGTGTTAATAGGGGACTGTATACAAGAAAACATTTATGAGCTTCCAGAAGCGGCCCTGACGGTTCGACGAAAAATGAGATCAACTTTATTATGGCGAAAACTGGTAGTGATCACCGCATGGTGAGTGGCAAACTGAACCTTAACGTTAAGTCACTTCTAATGAAATCAGCGCTCCATCCCCCTCGTGCTCTAATCCAAAATATCGAAAACTCAACTCAAATTACAAAATTGTTTTCAGTAGTACTACAAAATTGCAATACATTGGGCGATATAAACAATAAGCTTGTAAACTGTCCACTTGGTTGAAGGTAATTTTTGCAAGACCTGTCGCAGAAGAACCAAAAAACTCTCCGATCACACACTCTTAGTCTCATGTTCTCATAGCTGTTAAACTGTAAATGAAGCTGCAATCTTCAACAGATATGACAGCATACAGGCAATTGAACAGACACACTCCAAATGCATACGGCGAGACTTACGCAACTTTAATACATTTCGTATTGAAGAAGCTATAGAGCGGAATAAAGGTTCCAAAGTCTTTGCCAGAGATCTGTCTGCCGGAAAGAGCCAAATGTCGAAGTTTAAGACTGACTGTCCAGGACTGGCAGCGTCATTTCCGGGACACCTGAGGTTTTGACCGAGATTTACGATTGACGTTGGAGTGACATGTAAGTAACCAAGAGCAAGTCTCGTCAGACACCATTCTTCAAAGGCTCAGCAAAACAAAGCTAAGGCCCTGGGCGAGGATAGAATTACAGCGGAGCTTCTGAAAGCAGGTGGTCTTGTTCTTCAAGAAAGGGACAGCTTGAAGTTGTTAACAAGTATGTTTATTTGAGATAAATTGTTAGACAAGGTAAGTTCAACTTTAATCGAGAGTTCAACTGACATATCCTATTCTGCTCGATAACATTTAGATTATGACACATCTTCTTGTCAGGTTTAACTCGAAACTTGAAAACAAGACATGTGCATCCAAAATGTGGTTCTACACCACTGGCCAGTGGCCACATGATGAAGCTCAAGGTGGCAAAGCGAGCTATGGAAATGCTCAGTTTCTTTGTGTGATAGACTTTTTAGTGAGGATGACTGCAGAAGAACCAGAGTAATGGACATAGCCCAAAAGATCAGTAAACTGAGGTGGCAATGGGCTGGCCATATGGCTTGAAGAACCGACAAGCAATTTGGAAGAAAGGTTTTCAAGGCTGCCACCTTGTACTGGTAAGCAAAATGTACCCATTAGATAGAGTGACAACTTAAGAGATGGAGAACTCAAGACCATGCTTAGTGGTATTAATCAGGGGAAGCATATGTTCAGTAGTGGACTTGTGATGAGCTGTAATGATGATGACGATAATATAAGATTTTGAATTCAGCTATGTCATAACCACACAGCTAACTATAATTATTGCTTATTTATATCACATAATGAGGGGGGTTTAAGTTGATGCAATTAGTGATAAAATAAATTTGAAATTGCACTCATATTAAAGCCCTAAAAAAGTGAAGGTTAATCAAGGTATTAATAATAAGTTAAATATTTCAACAATCAATACCTACAGTATACTCTTTAATTTAAATTGAATATAAAATCAAGTTTGTAAAGACATTAATATTTTAAGATATAGCTTTATTTTCTAATGATTTTTTATTTTAATGTAGTTGACTTGGCCAAAAATGGCAAAACAAAACTAAGTTCTTTATTAAATCTACTTAAGCCAAAAAAATAAAGAGGTCTAAAACTACATCTCTATTGCTAATGAGTTATTAACTATACATAAAAATGAAATCAAACAAAAAATAAAATGTTTTTAAAAACCATGTTAAAATAAGATAAAAATTACAAACTTGAATGTAACTTTTGAAATAATCCAGTACATGTTTAATGTATGATAAGTGACAATAAAATCATTCAGTGAAATATACAACACATCATGTACAAGTTTTTAAATTTTTCAAGCTTGTAAAATAATTGTTCCCATACATAAATTATTAATTCAAATAAATTATGATTTATACATTTAAATATTATTCAATTTTAGTGAAAGTTCAATAAGAAGCAAGCATTACATAAACCCAAATACAAAAAATTCATGATAATTGAAGCTCACTATCATTCCTGTGGTCACTTTCCTGATCACTTTCTTCAGCTGCTACCATCACCTTCCATTTATAAACAAGGGCACGGGAAGCTTGGCCAACCTCCCCAGGCTCTTTGCGTAATGCATTTACTGTTCGTCCTACACCTGTTTCCTGAAGATGTTGGACTGTCACGTTCAAATGAAATAGCTTGTCAATGCATTTCAAAATCTAAAAACAGCAAATGTATGAAGTAAAAGATATGATAGTTTAGTACCATAATTAAGTTTTCCAGTTTAATTTATATGAAAAAAAAAAATGGAGGTCCCGTTTATTAAAGATTTATAACAAAATCTATTTACAGTAAGTGGTATAATTCAACACAAGAACAATTCCAAACAGGTGCCAAAGAATAATCAAGCATTTTTAAGGAGTCAACATTTTAATAAATTGTAATATATTGTCTCTAAACACCGTTATTGTATATAAAGGTAATATCTTAGGAGGAACCTATCACGCAGCCAATAGATTTGTGTATTTGTATATTTTGCTTATTTTAGTGGATAATGAAAGTTTTAGGTTTGTATATTTGTTTGTCAAATTATTATTTTTGGCGTAATATTTGATTAGGCAAGTATGTACATTTTAAGAAAGGTTACTAAACAAAGCTTTAATATAAAGTTATCTATTGGAAGACATTGTAAAATTTGTGGAAACTCACAGGTTTGTTGCTATGTAGCTTATCCCTTCAAGCTAATATTAATATAATTATTTTTCTAAATGTACCGAAATTGGTTTGCACAATTTACCAAAAGTACTTAGTTTGAATTTAAAACAATCACTATTCGCAGTATTAAGAGACATTTGAAAAAAAAGGGAACAAGGGACAAAATCCCTAAACTGAACTTACTTTCTGTTCGTCGTTAGGATATTTTTCTATGGCATGTTGGTAATGTTTAACCAAATCTAAAACAGTCGCCATAACACTTAGTTTACTATATCAGACAAATTGTCAGATTTAGACATTAGAAAATTAGTGCCAGCTGGTATACGGACACCATTTTTGTCTTACACATGTCAATGACGTACTATATTTTTAATAATCTACGGACCTATCACAGACTCGCACAGACTAATACTATGCTTACGCATGACTAGAGAGTAATTGTGTTCTGTGCGCATGACCTAAGCACAGAACACAATAACTCTCTACCAAGTGGACCTAAGCATTATATTAGACCTATGGACGTACAAATTACAACGGGTAATGTCATGTATCGCAATTTTGTATCCATACTTTACATCTCTATATTTCTTTTATAAAACTGAAGTGACGAACAAGCTTAGTACTTCTTTGACCGCTCAACTGATTCATCCATTGGGGTCATCTGCAACAGTCCATGCACAAATTAATAAGAGTCCAAGTCAAAAATGTTTGATATTTTACTAAATTCGAGTTTTCTTATATATTATATGGGAATAATGACATGGTTTATATTTAAAAAAAAAAAACTATAATAAAAACGTTTTTTTCATCTAAGTTTATGTCATAATATAAAATTACTGTTTAAAGCGAAGTAATAAACTCGCTTCAATAAGAAGGTACGCAATTTTTGTAAATATATATATATTTAAAAATAGGTATTTTAACATATTAATATCGCAACAAAATCTGATCAACAATCTCTGATATTTTCAGCAAATAATAAACAAGAAAACACTAAATACGAGATAAATTACTGCCGCTCAACAAGCGTTGAGCTTGGGACAATTCAATGACTATTTTCAACTGCTAATGTCTTCAAATTTGTCCATGGACGTACTATACAAACAGGACTGTTCTGTTTGTATACAGTCCTGTTTGTATATGTATGTATATGTATATCGGCTCGTTTTTTGTACTCTACAAAAAAACGAGCCGATAGGGATATCTACTACCGAGGCCGTTTATCTCTTTCTAGCAAGGTGACCAAACTTTATATTACACATAGGAAAGGTCGCTTTAAAATATGAGTTATTTGTGTCATGTTAATACAAAGTCAAATGTTAAATATTACATTATTTAACATTAGACTATGTAGTGTTCAATAATTTTGGTTTGACAGTGTTCTGTTCTATATAGATTTAAGATCATGTAATCAGTATTTTCAAGAAAAAGTTAAGGTAAAGACAGGAATACACATGCATGTACCTTTCAAATGCAAGCTACTATCATGTTTATATGTTAAAAGCCATGCCTGTAGCTGGTAAGCAAGTAGATTGCAATATAATTCATTTTTGGCTGCAAATCGAATACCTAAAGGCATATGCGAACGCATGCAATGCGAGCTACGGTCGAGCCTGATGACAGTAGCTAGTAAGCTGCCACCGCGTGAACAAACATTCAATTAAATTAGCTACGCATTCCTGTGGAAGTATCAATACAATACTATTAAACTCACTTCGGATGCTTCCCATGATTCAATCGTTGTAAAAACTTGAAAAATGTGTTATACAGTCAGTCGGTAGCGTACAAGTAGCGTTATGACCTGGCTCGTGTATGCCTTGGGCAAGTTACACGCATGCCATGAAGCAACTTGCATAAAATTTTAATTGCCAATGTATCCATTGTGCCATTTTTAGGTATTGAAACTATTTCTCCAATTTCTGTATTTCTGCTTTTATATTAGCTAGACTAACTAGCATATGCGTAGCTTATGAGAGTAGGCAAGGACATACGTAGGATTTCGCTCAGGGAGCATGGGACCTTCCTTGTGTACGCCCTTGAAAGCAGATATTTGGGTGTTTAAATGAAGGCAAATTGAAATAAAACTAAGTAATGAAAAAAACTTAATAATCAAACATGGCTAAACAAAATCGTTTTGTGGAGTTTCTGCCGTAGGCCAATCATACTACCTAAGTTTCTTAAGGCATTTTGCATGATGGACCTATATTGTCAGCACTGTTTGTCAAAAATTAAATGTCATGTCTTGATGTTGGTAGAGTAGCTTAGCGCCCTTTCCATAGATAAATAAATATGTAGATGTAGCAAGCTAGCCCTTTCATACATTTAATTTTACTAAGGAAGTCCCACCACTTAAACTTAGTGATTATACTGCATGATTTTTACCGTCTGGAAAAAAAATAGGGTGTGACAGGTGGACGGAGTAGAAGCTTAGGGCACTGATATTTTACAATTTTTTAAAAATGTTTTTCAAAGTATGTAATTGATCTATTAATAAATTCTATTAATTTGAAGTAAACTTTCCATACTAAAAACATAAAAACAAAAGTTTTAAATAAATAAATACAAATCATACGCAACCTACTTTACGAGCGGAAATAATATCAATGAATTTGTAACGCGATGCTATAGTATACATTGAAAACAACCGACACTTGACGCACCTGCGGTAGGCCTCTTTGATGTTCTTTAGCACACGCAAGTGCCGCCCCCGCACACCCGCCTGTGCCCCGCGCTCTCATTTCTGTTCTCAGTCACCTGCAATTAGCTATGGCGTGACGTCGTATTGTTTTTGTTTCCGCGATCGGCCGCCCGCTGATAGTAGTTATCGTAAACATGTACCAATACTTAACTGTCGAGTACCTAGCAATGGTGAGATTTTATGTCATGTCTGGTGAAAACTTAGACGGTGTGAGACGAATGTACGCAAAAGAAGAACACCTACAATCATTGCGCAGGAGCGCAGCGATTGTAGGTATTGCTCCTCAAATTCCCAGCACTGATTTAATATTACGGACGTATCAGCGCTTACGTGATCATGGCCAGTTCCGGTTTCCCAGTCGTGCCAGAGGCAGGGGCCGGCCACCCTTGTCCAGACACATTGAAGACGCCATATTGGACTACTTCTAACGACACCTGAGAAGGAGCAACCGGCAAGCCGCTCGTCGGTTTGACATAAGCCAGTATGTGGTATGGAAGCTACTTCATTCAATGAATATGCATCCATACTATTTCGCCGGACCCCGGACCACACGCAGTACGACGGATTTCCAGCTCATTACGAACGATCTGTACACGCATATCTGGCAAGCCATTCGGTGACAGGTGGATAGATCGCGGTGGACCTCTGAACTGAGTGGCGAGATTACTAGACCTAACACTTCTAGACTTATTTGTGGGTCGAACTAAAATGATTATTGTACACAGAAGAAGCACAAAATGTTAGTGATTTAAAGCACAACGCATATTAGACACATTTAATGTGATAAATAGTGATTTAGAAACGCTTCAAAGTTAAACAAACAATTTATAAAGACGTGCTAGTTTGTGTTTAGAAAGAAAAGGTGGGCATTTTGAACAATTACTGCGATATCGTTAAAAAGGATTTTTTTTGTAAATAACAATAATGTAAACTCTGTTTTTCAATCCGTAGAATTCTGACATTTCATAAGTGTTGCTACTAAAAAAGTTCTCCACCGAAAAAGGGACAAATTTGACCCATTTGAGGACAATAAAAAATAAAATGCTACGTAGACTTTTCGTGTTGTGATCGTTTGTTGATTTTATAAACGTTATGGAGCCACAACCTGGCCCTTCCCAGGAAGCAGCCCCATCTGACAGAGCACAAGACTCAGACTTTCTTTCTTCCAGAAAGAACCGTCCTCGTGGTGCTTTTACGCCCAACGAAAAGACCATAATTCTAAATATTTACAAATGTAATATGGAAAATTGGCCGCAAACAACTGATTGGAGTGCAACGGTATGTGCTAAAAAGACTTCTGAGATGACTGGAGTGGGTCTGTCAAGTGTCTATAAAATTACCAAAGAATATAAAAACACAAAAGAGTTTCAAAAGCCAAAAAAGAGTGGACCTCAACTATCTTTCATACAAAAAATTGACGAATTTACTTTTGCCGCAATTCGAAGAAAGGTTCACGCGTTTTTCTACAGGAACAAGATTCCGATTATTGAAAAGGTAAAGCTAATTCTTAAACCCCTCGTTGCTGACATCCCCATTGTTTTAAAACTATACTTTAACCTGTGTTGCCTGTCTACATTTTAACTGTAATGTAAATGCTTATTTCAGATTCACCAAGAGATAGCTGGTGATCCAGACATGCCTGTTATGTTGAAATCAACATTAACAAAAGTATTGAAGCATTTAAATTTTAAATATGCAAGTCGCAAACGTCGAAGTGCGCTAACAGATCACAAGGAGATAGTACTATGGCGTCAAAATACTTGCACTAAATTAAACAATATAGAAGAGAAAGCAGGTTTATATATTACCAGGATCAAACGTGGGTAAATGAAGGCAAGTATTGAATAATGTAGTAATTAACTTTTTATAACCTATTTTTTCTTCAAAGTATTAGTCGGCAATCAAATTCTATACTTATGTAACACTTAAATTAACTTTGTTAATAAATTTCTGTTGCCGAAATGAATAAATAAATAAAGAAGTCCATATTTATAGGTAATATTTTTCAATTTATATGCATATATAACTGTCCTCATGTATAAATGAATTATTAAATATATTTTTATTTTCAGGACATACCGTCAATAAAGTGTGGTGTGATACCAACATTCAATCTTCACGACAAACTTTCCTCGATGGCTTGACAACAGGGCTTAAGACACCTACGTACAAAGGGAAGCGACTTATAGTTAGCTATATAGGGAGCGAAGAAGGATTTTTGGAAGATGGCTTATTGGTTTTTGAGGCAAAAAAAGGCTTGGCAGATTACCACAAGGAGATGATTGGGGAAGTATTTGAGGAGTGGTTCACAAAAATACTTCCAAAATTAAAACCAAACTCGGTACTAGTGTTGGATAATGCTCCCTATCATTCGAGGAAGGTCGAAAAAGTACCAACAAGTGCATGGAGAAAAGGCAATATCCAAACGTGGTTGACTTCAAAAAATTTAAATTTTGAAGAAAAAATGCTAAAAGTTAATTTATTGGAAATTGTGGGTCAGGAGAAATACAAATACCAACAGTGTATTGTAGACGAGATGGCCGCAGCACAAGGCATTACTGTGCTTAGACTGCCCCCATATCATTGTGAGCTCAACCCTATTGAATTGGTGTGGGCTCAAGCAAAGGGGCATGTCGCAAGACACAACAGAAGTTTTATATGGCGGAAGTTAAAAAACTATTATTGGAAAGTATAAGTAATGTTACTCCTGATAAATGGCAAGAATGTATCAGCCATACAATCAAAGAAGAAGATAAGATGTGCACTCTCGACGATTTGATTGACACAGTCGCAGACTCTTTAATAATTCATGTCAGCGATGATGATGATGAAGATAGTGATATAAGTATTAATGATGATTAAAGATTTTAATAAAAATATGTTATCTTTACTTGTGCGTTTTTTACTGTTTGTGATGAAAAGGGACGAAATTATCACTCGCCGTAAAAACATTTTTAATGTGGAGCACCGCACTTAATAAAATGGATACATTCACTAACAAATAAAATGTATGTATAGACTCAGATGTTCAGACTCGTATTGAAATTGAAAAATGTGCCCGGCCAAAAAGGTATGTAATCTCTGACATGTCAAAAAATTATAGCTGTCAGAATTCTACGGAATGAAATATTCATAGAGATATAAATATACCAATGGAGGTGGCATATTCTACTATAGAAATAATAGTTATACAAATATCTATAATATCGACACACACTTGTCAAAAACAGTTCTGTCTCTTTTTAACAAAGCAGTAGCTGCAATAGAAAAAAGAGACAACTACACTTTGTCAAGTGCTTATTTTCGTAACACTTTCGTGTGACGTCATTAGCTCATCCATGCGTGACTGCGTCGCCATGTTAAGCGCCAAGTTTTGTGGTAGATCTGCTGTCAAACTGTCAAAAAGCAGAGACAAAGTGTTGTACAATAAATTATTTTAATAGATTAATTTTATTCAGAAATTAATAAATAATATTAATAGTTTATAAATCCCGGATATCATGTTTCATGATCATGCCAGATTTTCGAATTTCATATAAACAAAATTAATGTACCTACCTGCGAAAAATAATATTTTTCATTTAAAATCTGAATATATATATAAATAAAATATTATATCCAGCAGAACCGAACATGCTTGTGTAACTTACCATTTGTGATTAATTATGTGCAGAACGTTCCTATATACCAATTAATAATAAATAAGTATTGATTTTTAAAACAGTTAATTTAATTTCTAGTCTACTAATCATTATTATTTTATATTAAAAATACTATAATATGGGATTATAATATGGGATCAGGGATCTCCATCCCAGTAATATTGTACAGTAAATAAATTTGGTATACAAGCAAAAATCTTCTCAAAAATCTTCCCACTACTCTGTCAATATTCATTTTTATTGTGTGCGTTATAACTTTTTAACTTTGTTCACAATTATATAAATGATGTAAAAAACTTGAGTAAGTACTAATAACACTCATTAACATTGTTTAAAACAAGTTGCAAGTTAGCTGCCTGCATACTTAACTCTTTGTTTGACTGTACCTAATACACGAAATTTGTAGCAGAGTATGCACTGCGTAAGTGTACATATGCGGTGAAGCCTGGTGAAACAGCTCAAGCGAAACTTAAGGGACAGCAATCCAAATCTAATTTGACAACCCAACAATATCCATTGCTTCATGTGATTGAAAAATTCATTTGCTCGACAACAAAAACGACGCAATGGATATTGTTAAACTGTCAAATTGGTATGGTTTGTCATTTTAGTACCAAAAGCCATAAAACTGCCAGACACATTATTTATTCCTCAGATAAGTTATTTGAAGATTGAAAATATAGCCCTGTTCCTAAATAAATACCTACGGAATAAAATAAATAAAGCAACAAATTCTATTATATTAAATGAGAACAAATTCATATTAGTAAAATATCGATTTCTGTTGCCGAAATGAATAAATAAATAAAGAAGTCCATATTTATAGGTAATATTTTTCAATTTATATGCATATATAACTGTCCTCATGTATAAATGAATTATTAAATATATTTTTATTTTCAGGACATACCGTCAATAAAGTGTGGTGTGATACCAACATTCAATCTTCACGACAAGCTTTCCTCGATGGCTTAACAACAGGGCTTAAGACACCTACGTACAAAGGGAAGCGACTTATAGTTAGCTATATAGGGAGCGAAGAAGGATTTTTGGAAGATGGCTTATTGGTTTTTGAGGCAAAAAGGCTTGGCAGATTACCACAGGAGATGACTAAAGTATTTGAGGAGTGGTTCACAAAAATACTTCCAAAATTAAAACCAAACTCAGTAGTAGTGTTGGATAATGCCCCTATCATTCGAGGAAGGTCAAAAGTACCAACAAGTGCATGGAGAAAAGGCAATATCCAAATGTGGTTGACTTTAAAAATTTAAATTTTGAAGAAAAATGCTAAAAGTTAATTTATTGGAAATTGTGGGTCAGGAGAAATACAAATACCAACAGTGTATTGTAGACGAGATGGCCGCAGCATTGGCAATTACTGTGCTTAGACTGCCCCCATATCATTGTGAGCTCAACTCTATTGAATTGGTGGGCCAAGCAAAGGGCATGTCGCAAGACACAACAGAAGTTTTAAAATGGCGGAAGTTAAAAAACTATTAATAGAAAGTATAAGTAATGTTACTCCTGATAAATGGCAAGAATGTATCAGCCATACAATCAAAGAAGAAGATAAGATGTGCACTCTCGACGATTTGATTGACACAGTCGCAGACTCTTTAATAATTCATGTCAGCGATGATGATGATGAAGATAGTGATATAAGTATTAATGATGATTAAAGATTTTAATAAAAATATGTTATCTTTATTTGTGCGTTTTTACTGATTGTGATGAAAAGGACGTAATTATCACTCGCCGTAAAACATTTTTAATGTGGAGCGTCGCACTTAATAAAATGGATACATTCACTAACAAATAACATGTATGTATAGACTCAGATGTTCAGACTCGTATTGAAATTGAAAATGCCCGGCCAAAAGGTTTGTAATCTCTGACATGTCAAAAATGATAGCTGTCAGAATTCTACGGAATGAAAATTCATAGAGATATAAATTTACCAATGGAGGTGGCATATTCTACTATAGAAATAATAGTTATAGAAATATCTATAATATCGACACACACTTGTCAAAACAGTTCTGTCTCTTTTAACAAAGCAGTAGCTGCAATAGAAAAAGAGACAACTACACTTTGTTAAGTGCTTATTTTCGTAACACTTTCGTGTGACGTCATTAGCTCATCCATGCGTGACTGCGTCGCCATGTTAAGCGCCAAGTTTTGTGGTAGATCTGCTGTCAAACTGTCAAAAAGCAGAGACAAAGTGTTGTACAAGAAATTATTTTAATAGATTAATTTTATTCAGAAATTAATAAATAATATTATGATCATGCCTATGTATATTCATGATCATGCCAGATTTTCGAATTTCAAATAAACAAAATTAATGTACCTGCGAAAAATAATATTTTCATTTAAAATCTATGAGCATTTTTCAAAAACATTACCGTTACTTAGCTGGATCATTTTGTGTCCAAAAAAAAATGTGCATTTAATCACACATAAGCAGATAGATAATTAAATAACGCATGAAACGAAATAAAATATTTTGTGTAAATTGTAATAAAAGCGGGAAAAAAGGAATTTATTGTCGTTCTTTGTAACAAATGGTTCCATTTCGTCACTTTAATAACTTCTACTTTGTATAAATAAAACAAATTTTATTACGTATCTTTATATTTTTGTAGATATTAATCATTATTTTTTTTAAACAATAGGACTTTGGTAGAATTTTCACATAAATATTAGAGTTATTTCTCTTAAACCTTCCATTACGTCACTTTTGTGACTTAACATCTTTCAAATTTTAATATATTAAGCATAAAAGTAGTTAAAATAAACATCAATGAAGTGGTAACAAGAGATATAATTGTTATAATTAAACATTTTTATAGAACTAACATGTGTTAATTCTCTTAAAATTTTATATAAATCTTGAAATTGAAATCCCATTTAGTGGGACAGTTACTTAGGCGGAACACTGCGTTACGAAAAAGATTAGATTAGGCTACGTTTACAAAACACTTAAAAACTAATTCAGTTATTACAATCAGTCTTCAAATTATTTTTATTTCACTTAAATGTAGTATATTAGTACTATATATATATATATATATATATATATATATATATATATATATATATATATATATATATATATATAAACAAGGTGTCACAATTCACTGCTAGCAATCAATCGTTTTTAAGTTTGGTCAAAATAATAATCAGGAGAATTAATCATCTGGATCAAGGCAAATTGAACAAATATAATCGAAAAAATCTGTACCGCTACATGATAAACAAATCCATTTTTTGCACACGTTGCATTTTATCATATCTGTTAAACTTAAAGAATCACTTTTACAAAGGTGACAAACAAAACAGCAAATTTTTCTACTTGTTGAAGGTAACAATACTATTACTTGACGCTTATTTTCTTTATGACGTGTTCTCTCACTAACATTCTTTTGTGGTGGGTGTTCTCCACGCTTCAATGTACGGACCTTTTTCCTAGTTGCAGCAGCGTTTGACGTAGTGGGTAGAAATTCAATATTATGTGAATCTGTGTTTTCGGTGTACGTTATGTTACTTAAAGGAATATTATTAGCAGCTACTCTTGGACTTTCTCGATCTACATTAAGAGATGCTCAATATCAAAAGGTTGTATAGAAACTAATTCACTATCAATTATAAATGACATATCTTGTAGTAACGTATCCGTGAGAATCAAATCGTCGGCTTGGTGAAATCAAGGATAGTAAGGAATCATTAACAAATATATTTTGTGAACTAGAAAGATTATCAATGACTGTATTACATACATTACGCTTCAATATTGAGACATCATCAGATTTGTCTCCATTGGCAATAATACTTTTGCAGTCTCTTTTTCATTCGACCTACTAACAATCTCAATTTTTCTCAGAATGTAATAAAAACAGTTAGCACGTCTCAGTTTATTTTAAAATTATTGCTTAATTTTATGTTTTCTTTTTTCTATTCTTACGACTTGTGTACAATTTTTTTGCGTCTTTGTTTTTCTTTCTGTTTCCTCAAAAGTTCTCTTTTTCTTTCTTTTTTTTCATCATTTAGATCACTAACCTTTTTTTGAGCTTTTTGGACTCTTTCTAATTGTTTTTTCATATAAGTTTCATATCTTTCTGGATCTTATCAATTTTCTCAAATCTTTTGCCCGCTCTGCTCCCGTTAAAGGCATTTTATATATTATAAAAATATCTGAAATAAAAAAGTCTAATATAGTAGCTGTTATCAATAGTTGCAATAAATTTCGGATATTATTACATAAATTAATCTATATCTATCATCTATCTTATCTTTATCTTTAAACTGGGGCTAATCTGTAAATATTTTTTTGGAAATCTTATTGAAATAGTCATTATTATCGATACAGAGGCCGAATCTATAGTTTTTAGAATTTTTATCTGTATGTCTGTCTGGGAACGCGTCATGAGAAAACCTCAGGACAGATTTTGATGAAATTTGATATGATGATAGCTGGTTATCCGGATCAACATATATGATACTTTTACTCGGAAAATATCTCAACCTAGGGACGAACTCGAAAGCGGTTTGCGAGTCGCTAGTGTACTTTAAAATAACCATCAACAAATTTTGTGAGTAGATTCGAACTTGTTCCTCACGAATAATGACCTTGTAATTCACTGATTGTTATTCACTTTGGGGATCATAAAAATACATAGTATTTACCTTTGGCGGGCTTGAACGCCGTTAGTCATAAGTAAAATCGTAATGAATAAACTTTGAAGTAAAGTATCCACAATAAGTATTTTACGTAAACAATAATACAGTAAGTACTCCATTAGCATTAGCATCTACGATTACTAATAAATAAATCCTAACTAACGCACAGACCTAAAACAATAAAAATTAATTTCGATACTTCTTTTAATTTAGAAGAGCTATGAAAATTCACAACAATGTACAAGTAAAGCACTACCTACTAATATACATTATGCATGTTTTGTAATACTGTTTGTTTTCCTAAAATAAATAAAAAATGATGTAATATTTTTCATAAACCACCTACTACTATACTTAATCGGGGCGGGGTTTCCTAATACAGGAAAAAATACTTGCTTAAAAGGGAACTCAATCACAATCTTTGTCAACGCTATATCTCCATAAGTAAATGAAATATTTTTATTATTTTATTTTATTTTAATGGACAAAACTGGGAAAGAATTTCTGGGCTCTGAACCGCATGAGCAAATCCATGGACTAAAGCTAATGTATTATTTTTGTACTTTTGAAATCTATTTTATTTTATTTACTAGAGCCCGTAGTAACACAACACTAGGCAGTTCCATAAGGTCTGTAAGTGCTAGTGAGAGGTCTGATAATAATGATTTATGACTCAGTTTACAGGTTTGTAATGGCCCAAATAAAATATAATTATATATTAATACATATTTGCTTACCTCAACTATGACTTATTTTAATTTAAGGATTTGAATTAATTTATTTAAAATATGTTAACCTTTCATTTTCAGGCTACAACATTTTCTAATATGCCAGATCAACCTGCCATATTTGAACCTGTTGCCGGGCCCATCCAGAATTTATCCTTTAAGAGAACATAATGCAAACATTATCACTCCAACCAATTATTCAGGAATGCTTGTGTGCGAGTCTTCAAAACAAGAAGGTGATCAGAAAAACAAAATGTTGATAAGGAAACTGAAAAGTAGCATGAACAAAGTATATAGATTACAAAACCATAAACATTTAAAAATGAAGCATATTTAAATGAAATTAGTAACAGTCAAACAGTAAAAATCCTCAATAAAAAAATGAGTACATCATTTACACTGTTACTGCAAGGAGAACTGCAGAATTATAAGAGGAAGAAACCTGAAGCAGATGGAACATGGAAGCTAAAATAATAGCATTGAGGCTCTACAAAAGGTCACCAACATGCTACAAGTTATTGAGGAGAATGATTTGTTTACCAGCACCCAGCACATTAAAATCCGCCTTGACCGCAATACCAAGCAAAATGAGGTAAAACTTGCAGCACAAGTTTTAAGCCACTCAGTTGCAGCAGGAATATATTCCAAAATAGCTAAAGGTAAGACATCTTTAATAGTCAAAGTCAAACTCATTTATTTACTCAGATCATAATTATGCATGATATGAACATTTAACAACAAGTCAACAACACCCTTTCTTACAAATTTGTTTCAACAGTATGGTAACATGGAGTTGTCTCTTTTATAAAGGGTATTATTATAACCATCTAGTAATTATATTGTCCTTTTTATTACCTGGTTTGAGCAAGATGGTTTAAAAAAACTAGCCAGAAAATATGCTTACTTATATTGATTTAATTTGTTTATTGTTAATTTTCAGGAGACATGCCGACTGAAGCAGTGGCAACGGCTAATTTAATAAAAAATATGGATGAACTGTTTGATGGTGTAAACGCGTCGACACCAGATCTAAGAAGAGGAAAAATTTTCCACAAACAAAAAAATTCAACCTCTGAATTTTGGGTTGCAGGTAATCCCCATCAAAAGATGGGTGGATTTGGACCTCAATGGCATAGAAATGATTTGGAGAATCCTTAGTGCCAAATATAAAACAATTAAAAGTCTGTCTACGAGAAGATTCCAGCAGGACCCACTGGAAAATTTATTTGGTTGCATACGCTACAACTGTGGGTCCTATAGCAACCCAACAGTTGGACAAATTGTTGCTGGGTTAAAACTGCTCTGATAAGTAACATGGCACACACTAGCTCAGGCAATTGTGAGCTGGATAGCAACAGTGCCATTATAACAAATTTTAAAACATTGCTGACACCAGCCACAGACATATGCACTGATACAGAGCAATCCGAACATGCATACCAAATAGAAAAAGAAATTGAAGAAAGTATAACTTCCTCTCTGGAAGAAAACTTGGAGGAAGGAAGTAGCGAACTACAAGCATGTGCTTATGTCTGTGGCTTCATTATTAAAAAAAATAAAATCAATTGTAATAATTGTACAAAAATTCTAGTCTCTGAAACGCCAGAGGGAGTACATAATTTTATAGAATTCAAAAATTATGAAAATGTAAAAAAATCTCTTACATACGCCTCAAAGAATTTAATAGCTTGTGTAGAGAAAAGTGCAAGCATAATAAATATATTTTTAGAAAAAGGGGCATATGAAGAGAATATTAAAATGAGAGTAACACAATTGTTAAAAGACTATAAATTATGACTTCCTCGAAGATTGTGTGGAGCACAAACAATTAAATATAAGTTACATAGTTAATAGTGTCTTCCACATTACTATTAAGAGATATTATATTCTAAAAACAGTATGTATTCTGAAGAGGCGAGTAAATCTGCACTAAAAGAAAAATGAACATAATTATGCATAAATAAATCTACAACTAGCACCTTTGCCCACAAATTCAACCGCCTGAATTTTAGATTTTTCACCCAAGATGATAATACAACACCTATTTCTTTATTTGTATTAAATAATCTAACTATTCATGTTTAAAACTCAATCTTCAAAACAACAGATTCTCATACAAACTTTCAATCCTTATTTCACATGTTGGGGTTTAAGTTTCCAAAATCGCTCAAAACGTGTTTCATTGTTGTCCAAATACCAATTCTCATTGATTTTACTTAATAAGGGACGGACGTTCATGCAAACTTCTGTTCTATCCACTATAGTCGGTTAGGACAAGTAATTATATATGAATAGATTATGTTTATTTATGTTTTTAGTGCAGATTTACCCAAACTGGACCCGCATGTAGTTTACAGCCCACTCTCTCACAGAGAGGAGGCGTGTGTTCTAGCAGTGGGAATATTATAGGCTGATTATGCTTTATTTATTATTTTACAACTTGTTTTATTAATGGACGATAGTGTAGCTATATTGTCAGATCTGTCTGCCTTCAAGCAAAATAATAATTATCTCTCTTCCTAACCATTTCTTTATTTATTTAATTAAACTGAAATAATACATATTAAATAATGTGATACATGTTTGTAAAGTGTAAACTTGTGTTTGACCTTGTCTAGGTTTTGGTATTAAACTATATGCATTAGACCTGTCCATACTTGTAATTATGTTCTAAGATGCTTGCTGCATTTTCAAATTGTATGCATAATTTCATTTTTAGAATATGTTTAATTTGTGTTTTCGATTAGCTGATTAATTATCATTACATACACATACTTGTGACTTGTGAACACCTTTTGTCCCAAATGAATATATAATCCAAAACACACTTATTCATGCAAAATTAGTCATAGTTGCCAAATGAATGTCTGATAAATTATAAAGATCATGCTAAATAAAAAGTCAAATACCAATGTTTGTTTTATTAGACTGTTCCGTAAATATTGCTTTCAGCATTTATGCAGAAACACTGTGTTTCTCGATAGTGATTTGAAGGAAACTATCGAGAAACGCAATGTACTTGTGCATAAAATGCAATACAAAGTATCTGTAAAATGCACTGTGCTTTGAAATTCCCACTAACTTTTACTGTCTAGTTTTCGTGGGCGGTGTACAGATGGCGCCGGTTGGTAAGGAAAAATTTCCTCATAAAATTTGTATGCAGTCGTTATTCTTCCCTTTAGGGTTATATATGTTCTGTGGTCAAAGTAAGGCAAATAAAGACCACGTGCTTTTGTAGTAGATTAAGCGTGTTGTCATTATGTAAAAATAAACAGAATGCTAGTTTTTTTATTCCTAGTTGGTTTAATTGTCGTTACTTAGGTGGACAGTCCGCCTTGCTGAATTTTGAGGACAACATTAAAATTTACTTTATTTAATAGCATTTTGACAAATAAATATGATTAATTGAAGACATTATATAGCAACTTCTTATTATTTCAATGATAGGCGATTCATTAATTATAAAAAGATTTCGTCTTATTAATCGAACTTTGAAATGAGCATGGTCCATGGTGGACATACCAACTTGTGTGTTCGTGTCAATGATTTTTGTCGTTTCATTTTTTATTCAATTTAAATTATTTTCAGTTATGATATAAAATTAAAATTAAAATAAGTAATTTCATAGAAAAAAAATAATGCACTACTATTGTTGCTGTATCTGCTAAGCAATGTATTGTCAAAAGGTGGACACTACAATTTCATCATAAACATTTTTTTGAAAAACGCCCTATATATATATATATATATATATATATATATATATATATATATATATATATATATATATATATATATATATAAATAAAATATTATATCCAGCAGGACCGAACATGCTTGTGTAACTTACCATTTGTGATTAATTATGTGCAGAACGTTCCTATATACCAATTAATAATAAGTAAGTATAGATTTTAAAACAGTTGATTTAATTTCTAGTCAACTAATCATTATTATTTTATATTAAAATACTATAATATGGGATTATAATATGGGATCAGGGATCTCCATTCCAGTAATATTGTACAGTAAATAAATTTGGTATACAAGCAAAATCTTCTCAAAAATCTTCCCACTTCTCTGTCAATATTCATTTTATTGTGTGCGTTATAACTTTTAACTTTGTTCACAATTATATAAATGATGTAAAAACTTGAGTAAGTACTAAGCACCTCATTAAAATTGTTTAAAACAAGTTGCAAGTTAGCTGCCTACATACTTAACTCTTTGTTTGACTGTACCTAATACAAGAAATCTGTAGCAGAGTATGCACTGCGTAAGTGTACATATGCGGTGAAGCCTGGTGAAACAGCTCAAGCTAAACTTAAGGGATAGCAATCCAAATCTAATTTGACAACCCAACAATATCCTTGCTTCATGTGATTGAAAAATTCATTTGCTCGACAACAAAAACAATGCAATGGATATTGTTAAACTGTCAAATTGGTATGGTTTGTCATTTTAGTGCCAAAAGCCATAAAACTGCCAGACACATTATTTATTCCTCAGATAAGTTATTTGAAGATTGAAAATATAGCCCTGTTCCTAAATAAATACCTACGGAATAAAATAAATAAAGCAACAAATTCAATTATATGAAATGAGAACAAATTCATATTAGTAAAAATATCGATATTAGCTGCCCATAATGCTGAGTTACAACCCTATAAAAGGCGGCCATTTTATGCGCCAGTAAGTTGTAGGTAGTCACGCTAATTCTGTAGGTATGCCCAGTCCATATAATTCTAAGTCAGTGGAAAAATTGGACTATAGTATAATTTTGTAAATACCAATCAGTGTAGTTTGTATATAAGTTGATTTCGATCTTTTAAATACGCCTAAGATGTTGCAGTATACGGTAGGCATAAAAATTATTATTAGAAACTATTTATAACTCTTTCATTCACAAGCGATCGTAGCACAGAAGACAATTACTCTCTACTGAGAGAAGAACGCCAACTTCATACTAAAAAAAAGAAACACGTGTTTATGAGTGTACACGAAAAGCGCCACGGTGGGCGCCCATATAAAACTTTTTTAGCGGGAATTTCAAACCTTGTATTCTGTAACTTTTAAACTTTTTTACATATTTAAGGCAAATTTGAGTAATTTTGGCTCGAGCCTCACAAACCTATTGGGTGAATTCCTATACATTTGAGAGGTTGCACCAAAATTACTCGAATTTACTTTAGAGGAGTATGTATTACAAAATAAAACTAAAAATAGGTATAGTTATGTAAATTTATTTTTTAGAAGAGATTGTTTTATACACTATATATTATTATTGATGTTTTTTATTGCTTTTGCAGATAATATTTCCACGCGTAGTATTGATTTATAATACATGTTATCGTGAGAGTTATTCTTCGCAGAACATCAACGTAAATTTAAATCAGCAAAATTCTCATGATGAAAACTTAACTCAGCCCATATACATGATCTGAAACAGATAAAATTCGAGTTAATATAGTAATAATCCCTACAAATAACGATCAATAAATTCAAAATGCTTAAAGACTTACCACAATATTGTCAAAAGTTTTTCTTCTTCTATTGTAGGAAACCTGCAGAAAGTGATTAGATGATTTTGTGCTTTTTGTTTGCACAACGCTTAATTTACTTTCGATTCTGATCACACATCGTGCATAAAAAATTTAAATAATAAATCAATTTATAGTCAATATCTCATACAAAGTTAACATCTCACAAAAAATCTTTACACACACAATAAAATTATCTTAATCAGTATATAAAAAGTACTCTGTGATCTTAATAGACCAATCCATGATTACATAAATTCATGCCTTCTACGTACCACCTTGAGAGTAAATCAAAGTATAATAGTGAAAAAAATATTGATGGAATTATTAAGCATTTACTTATGTCGCCATTACAGATATCAATAAAATAATTTACTATGTTTTATCTAATCAGGCTTATGGCCTATCGAAATCTGGAAAAAAATCATCATACCAAATTTAAAACTAAATTTACTAGTTGTAGTTTTTACGATTCGCCAATTAAGGCAGGCAAAGGTCTGAAACCATACAGCCTAGTCTGATGTGAATTTTAACAACATCAAACAAAGAAGGCTACATATACGTTGTCATCTAAGATGGAATGCTTCACAACCTGTAATTATACTGGCTCTGTAATCAGACCAGAACACAGCAGTGCATGCACTGCAGCTTGTCCACTAAAATTGGTAAGAGGATCGTACCTACCCTGACGGACTAATAAGCAGAAAAGAATCCTACCATCTAGTAAAATACTGATGTAGAAACCAAAACATTGACACAACATGAAGAGCTATTTTTCACGTAACGGATTCAGCCTATTTGTTTATACCTAAACCAGTAAAGAACACGTGGTGTATTAGAATCCTTTAGCTCCAATACAGAATAACCCCCCTCTTAAATATTGGTGATCATAATATAATTGTTTTATCCAAACCCAACGGAAGTTTATTTCGGCTCCTCAAATCCTTATTTACATATTTTATTAGCGCCTGACAATTTATATACTGTAGATACAATGAACTGCAACAAATGCATAATTATAAAACATAAAATGTAATTATAAAAGTTCTATTTAAGAAAAAAAGTTCTGGAAACCTAATGTTTTAAAATATCGCGATTAATCGAAAATCGATCTTTTAATGCTCGATTTAATCGATAATCGATTCTAGTATGTTCGATTCGAATCGATTCAGAGATCGATTTTTGTAAAAGTGAATCGACATGCCTAGGGGCGGCGGCGCAAGCGGAATGAACTGTCTTAGGCTTTATCGCCGAATCGGAGACTACCTCCCTCGGGGAGAGGGACGCGTGGGGCACTACCGTCCGGGGAGCTAGCAATTAAATATTATCAAGCTTTTTGATTAAAATCAGTTACTAAAGGAAATAGCAACTGTATTTTATGATCCAACATCAACTCCGGTTGTTATGGCAGAAGCCGGAGAAAAAATGTTTCTCGAAGTATACCGAGCGCCCTATACTCAGTCTGAGATTAACAGATATCGATTCACAGTTTTTCTGAAATCTTGTACCAAGCCCAAACCGGATCTTTCTTCCCTCCCCCCTACCAAAGGGTCTGCGAAATATCACGCTTACAGAGTATTCCATCAAGTACAGGAGTGGCTTGGGAACCAACTGCCTCCTGAAATATGGGGTTGGAAGCGAGGAGTCGATAGAAACTTAGAACCAATCACGACCTTGGTTGTTAAATTCAATATTTTGCCGATGTAAAAGTGGTTGTTCTGGAAAATGCAGTTGCCGAAAAGCGGGCATTAAGTGTAGTCTTATCTGTAACGGCTGCCTAAGAGCTTGTACTAATGGAGCCCGATGGGGGCATGTTGATGATAAGGATGACGAAGATGAAACACAATTTGATTGATAAGTCGGCATACTCGTGCAAAAGAAATTTTATAATTTTTCAGAATTAAAATTTGTATAACGATATTGTTTATTATTTTTATAACCTTTAATACTCTATATCTCCTAAAGTGTTGATCGTACAGTAAAAATGTTTAGACATATTTTATGGGAAATTTAATGTAGATAATTAATGTAGAAGTCACTAAAGATATATTATAAATAATTTTCGAGTCACAAGCAAAAAACTTGAAAAAGAGACCTTTCCCCGCCTCCCCCACCGCCGGCTTGTGTCCCTCCCTTGGGGACTTTTAGTATATTCATCTGGACACCTTAAGGGTGCGTTTGCAAATCGAGCAAAATTATGCTGTTTTTCGGTACATTTTGTGACAAAACTAAACCAAATCAAACATAGCTAATAACTACCACGTATAGAATGGTTCTTCATCTTCAAATGGTAGTAACTTTTTTGTTGAAAATAATAGTTTTTTATATTGTAAAAACGATCTTCCTCGCCATTTTCTACAAAATTAACGATACCGGCTCATGTTTAGGTACATTTTTGTTCTATTATCAACATGTATTAAGATTTCTAAAATACTATAAGTAGGCAGACATATTCAATAAAAAATAGTGGTGTTTACTTTTTATCAAAATGTCACAAATAGTCGTAAAAAAAATAAAAACTGATGCTTATTTTTTCACATATTTTCCTAATACGGATGAAACATAATGGATTGCAATAAGGGTTATTTTATTTTTGGTGCCTGTTTTGATTTGTTGTACAAATTTCAATTTCGATGAAACCACAGTCCGCGCTCGGCCGCCGTCGTGAGTGGATACTGTATCGCCTGCCTGATTGCAGCAGCTGAAAAAGATCGCTGTACATACACAAAATGTTCGAGTTTGATACATAGGTAGTAGACAAGGTAAAATAATATTATTATTTTTATAATCACACATTTTTATTATAATATTTTGTTTCGCTAAAAGTAAGTGGGATTTATATATAAATGCCTATTCTTCTGGACTTTATGGAGTGATCTGAAAGTGTACATCGGTGACTGCTACTGAACCCTAGACGAGTAGAACTAGGTGTGCCGAGCTTGGGCTCGTTTTGTTAGTTATGATTAGACCCAACCTCTGGGCTTGATGGACAGACCTGACGGTGTACTTTGGTGACTACTACGGAACTCCTGGACGAGTAGAACTAGGTGTGCTGAGTTTGGGCTCGTTTTGTTAGTTATGATTAGACCTTACCCCGGACTTGATGGAGTGACCTGATGATGTACTTCGGTGACTACTTGGAACTCCTGGACGAGTAGAACTAGGTGTGCCGAGTTTGGGCTCGTTTTGTTAGTTATGATTAGAACGAGATAGAAGAAAATTGCAAGAATTTATCCGATATGTAAACAGTATTGCAAGAAATTTATGCAAGACTTCCGCGTGTGTTTTTGTAGGTGGAAACGCGGCTTTAGTAGTCTGTGGTGACAGATAGAAAATTCAATTGCTGCTGTATGAACGGGTTGCTGAGCGCAGAGCCCCGCAGTGATGATTTTGCTCCCCTATCACTAGTGTAAGGACTTTGGGTTCGTACACAGGTTCTCGTCCGTTAACTAACGAGTACCACGTGCCAGTGGGTTGATATTGGTATAAGTTGTTACCATAGAATATTATAGTATTCTATGGTTGTAACATCTCCCTTAAAACCCTTTAAAAAAAGTTAAGTCAAAATGATATTTCAAATGAAGTTGGTTAAAAACAGTAAATAATTGTACATTATACAGTAACTCTTGGCAGAGAGTAATTGTGTTCTGTGTACATGTTCTGAGCCGTGTTAGCTCTGAGTCTAAGCAAAGAGAATATAATCACTACGTTTAAGTCTAAGCGCTCTTCGTAAATTTCATATTACGGTAGCAATCCGGGTTCGATCTCCGCAGGCACTAGTAAAATTGTTAATTGCAATTTATGTGTTAATCACATGCTCTACGATGATGGAAAACATCGTAAAGAAACTTGCATGTTTGATGAAATAATAAAATGACCTCGTTAATCATAGGATCTCGGCCAAAATACTTTTGAACCTAATGAGTTTGTTATAACTTAATTTGCTTAATTCCGCGTAAAGAAAGAAAATGGTGTGTCCTGCCCAGTTTTAAGGAGACCTCACGCCCTCCCTCAATTGCGTGCACTATACCCGTCACCGCCAATCCCAGCACTACATCACAAGCACCACCACACTAAGAACGACGCACCACTCTCGAAAATACGACACGTGTTTCGCCTCTACACGAGGCATCCTCAGGTAAAGTAGACCCTGCGGAGGCTGGCCGCTCTCTAGTATATATACAGTAATCTATGCTGGCCGCTAAGTGAGCGGCGAGTTTTTTGCGCCCAATGCAAGGCACCCTCTGGAAGCGGGGGAGGGAGGTGGTGAATGCTCATAGCATACCACGCAGCCGGCTGCGTGGATATGTGGGACTCACTTTGAAGAAGTGCCTACCCACTGAACACCACCTGAGACGGCTTTAGCCATAGTGGCCTTTCCGCCGAAATTTGATGCGACCCCCTTAAGGGATAACGGGGCGCAGTAGCGGCGAGCCGAAACCGCTGCTATTTATACTACTTGCTGACGCAACCGCGCCCCACTTACTTAGCGAGCGATTACGTCATGCGACCAATCACCACCTGACGCACGCAGACATTTGCTGTAAAATTAACGACAGACCACTGCGAAACGTCCGCCTACCCTCAAACCACGCAACCAATCGCTGGCCACAGCACCGAGAGGGTGACCAACGACCACATTGCGAGGCTTCTTCAAGTATAGGTTAATGTGGAGTGCACCAAGAACTCTTTAGGGACGTAACGAAATTAACCCCCTTAATAACTATACACCAACTCTATTCTCAAGCTGTGACAGTGACCCTTTACCTATAATTTTTACCATGTGATGTTACTTACTCGTATTTGGGTGTTTAATACAGTGTTTAATAACAGTTTAAGGTTTCTGCTTCTTCTCTATCAGCCTTTTTTAATGGCAGATAGATTGTTGAAGGCAGAACACCAGTCTTTATAATTTGGGTTTAGAATTTTTAAAAGTATATACCACCATTCGAAAGAAGCCCGTTTGTTTATTAGCAGGGTGCATGTGAGATAAGTTGCTAAGTTGTTATTTGGAGAAAAAGTCACTCGTCACGTCCTCTGGTTTCGGTATTACGTTTACATCTTACAAATAATTTAAGTGTGTGTCAAATGACCAACTTGCAAATTTGCATAAACTTACAAGCAATTACTAAATTCTTGGCTGATTTATTATATATCCTGCTTAAATGTGAGTTGTGCTTTTGTAGGCATACCTAACTGTTATGATCATCGGCGCAAGTATAAGCTTCCCACGCGGGTATTGTTGACCATGCTTCGTTTGTATACTTGCATGGTAGACACTACGACACGGCAGACCTTATGTACCTAGGCCAGAACACGATAAACGTTAATGTTACCGTTATGTGTCCGCTCCTACAAGTACCTACTCCTGCGCTCTCCGCCATGTGTCACGCTTTGCGGAATCGAAATCCTTAACACGGAGTAGCATAAATAAAATTTTCAATGTTTCACGACAGATAAATAATTTATTTATTATGGTAGGTAATTCAAGCGAAATATAGCTGGATAACTGACAAACGCTATCAACTAAGTAGTTACTTATGCCATAAGCCTTTTCAAAATGTGTTAGGAGACATGACATTGTACACGTGGTAGAGCCATGTTGCAGCTATATTACTGGTATAGTTGTAGCACAAATGGGTCGGCTCGACCGGGGAAGCACCACGCTCTCACAGAATACCAGCGTAAAATAGCAGCTTAACGCTGCTGTGTTTCGTATGGTGAGTGTAGAGAACCGGAGACCCATTTTACTGAAACGAGGCATTCTATCTAAGTCCTCACGGCTGACAACGCATCTGCATTTTGATTCGTAATCGAGGATAGATGTAAATGTCTATGGGCCACAGCAACCACTTACCATAAGGAGGACTGTGCTCGTGCTCTTTTGTCATCCTTTTCATATAATATAAAAACATGCATTTATTGACTGAGTTGCCCAAACTTACCTGAGCAAGCAGATTCGTAATAGCAGAGCCGAGATGCTCGTAGTGATGCTGCTGCCCACCACCAGTCTATTGCATTATTACAGTATTTGGCATTGGCATGGCACTTTTAGACGGATTTTTCGTAATCATTTGGCCGTCGGAGCTTCTTTCTAAAGTCAATATGTCAGTATGCACCGCGCGTAGGTGAAGTTGATAGCTGAACTAAAACTTTGCACATTCTCCACATCACAACAGTGTAGAATATTTGAAAAAATATAGATACTATATTGTGCATTCGTTTCCTTGCTCCTTTTTATTGTATAAATATAAATTATTTTGCGTCAGCAGCGTATATTTCGTCAATAGGCAGATTGGTTTCCGAACGATTTTGATCAGTGATTCTTTTTGTGTGAGAATATTTCAATTAAAATATAAAACTAAGATTAACGGTAACAAAAATCCCCATTTTTATATTCGTATGAAAAATGCGTTCTTGCGGCGTACAGGACAAATACACACCCTTTGTATTACAGTGTCCTGACTGCACAGAATAATAATATACTAATCTCTAAAGAGAGCCTTAGTGATGGCCTTTCTTAATGTACCTATGCTGAACGGACCGATAGGTACCTCGCACACCCCGCCGATCTCGTACCATTCAGGCATTAGCCTTAATTGCAATATATTGGCCTTAGTCCTGATTGAATTTCGATGAAATGGTCTTTTTTGTATGATAGATTTACCATTTTATTCCAAGAAATATCACTCACATAAAACGTCACCCATATATTTACTCCAGAAGGAATGTAATAATTTTGCTAACTTCAAGACATTTCCTAGTGTGGCACAGAATCTAGAAGTAAAAGAATAACTTTCTCGGTATTTGGATCTATAACATTTGCATTTTATTTTGTTTGATGTTTCTTTATGTTCTTTATCAATTTGTTAAAGTCCAAAGCTGGACCGGGGCCTCTCCCGTTGTAAAAGGATTTGACGTAATTTCCCCGCTTGGCAGTTGACAGGTGGATTGGCGATTGCAGTGCCAGACGTCTTGCACCATTGACGTACTACTAGTCACCGGTCTCGGTAATTTACGTCACGCGTAAACAGAAATGCTATAGTGCCATCTATCGGATGTCATGAAGATACCAGAAAGATCTTCCGGTATCTTCCATAATCACCTCTTACAACGCTCACGGTACGAAATGGAGTGATGGATTCACTTTTGCCGTTACCACTCGGCATTCGCCATCACACGAGGCTTTTTGTTTACAATATGTGCTAAAAACAAATCGTGTACAAATTGTAAACGCCTGCTATTTTTCGAGGATTATTTCTGTACAAATATATATTATATGCCTACTTTCTAGTAGGCGCTGGTAGAAACTAATCCTTGCTGGTAATGTCATTTAGTTATTTCAAAACATATTAGGTATAAATTTTGATTTTTTGAATAAATCTTCATCATGCCATGATGGGTAATGAAATTTATTTTAGGGTTTATTTATTAATTTACTAAGATTATATAATTTTAAAAAGGACTACAAAAGACGATGCCTTTTTGCATTCTCTTCCAGTCAACCCCATACGTTTGGAAGTGAAGTGATAGGCGTCAAAATTAAAAAAAACATTTCACCCTTCATTTCAATATCAGTCGTTTTGTTACAATCCCTCCCAGTTTTACCATTTTCAGATGATTTTCAGAAGACCTGATTTTTGCATTCTGCTTTGTTCTGAATAACGACTTTATTTTTAATAGGGGCGCGTTGTCATTGCCTATACTTGCAGCACTTAATTAGCACTTAATTCCTTGCTATTAATATTTATCGTATATCTATTATCGTCAAATATATTATATCTGTCAGTGGTGAAGGGCTGTAATGATGATGATGATGATGATGACGATGATGATCTATTATCGTCACCGCGTTGCTAGCGATACGTTTTGCCAGCAACGCAGATTTCAACAGTTCGTTGCGGTGAAAATTTTAGAGCACTTAATTTTTAAACTTGGCACCTAATTAGCACCTAAAAAGCCCCTAATTTTGGCTTTTTTAAATGCAAATTCCTGACTTTGCGTTGCTGGTGAGACCGAGCTCTGGTTAATAGGTGGAATATTAAATATATATTAATATATAAATAAAAAATAATAAATATAAACCCAACCAGATGGAAGCCCTCGGCAGGACCAAAGGGAAAGAAACCGGCGGGCGATGCGTGTGGTATCGAGGAGCACTGCCGCCTTCTGCATTTGAGCCCGAAACGGTCCGTCACGGAGCCCTAGTCGCCTCAGATGCTGACCGGGATTAGCCCGTTCGCAGAAACTACATGTCGGTTGACAGACCACCCTACATGTCAGTCACCTCGTGAGCCTGGTTCAGATATTTTGTTTGCTTATCTGTTTTGGCTTTCACCAGGTTCTCGTCATACGGAATGGTAATGTCGACCAAAAATATCCTTGACTGTGCCCGGTCTATCAGCACAAAGTCGGGCTTATTCGCAAGAATATTCTTGTCCCGGTCCCAGTAGAGCCTGGCAAGGTCATTTTCAAGTACGGCTTCCGGCAAGTAATTCTTTTCCATCTCTTTTGCAAAAGAATGAGGGACATATAATATTCAAACAATTTTCCAGTGATGACGCAATTGAGACGTAGCCTTTCACTGCTGCCTGCGACCTGTTAAAACATACAAAAAGTCGGTGCAGGTGGCTCTGGACCGTAACTTATGGCATTCCTCGGGCCCTCCTGCCACAAGCTTTCCCGTGTTCAGCAGTGGACATGTGAAGGGCTGTAACAATGATAATGATAATGAATGTGTTCATTACTTTAATGAGTAGTAATAAGTTTTTAAGGGATCAACTTTGTACATTGATTAATTTAAGTACTTATATAATATAATTAAGATAAACCTAGCTACAAGAGAAGGCTGTGAGCTGAAAGTAGGAAAATTTGGAAAAATACATGGAAGCCTAGGGGTCAACGGCTGGTCGACTTCATGGAAACGGAGGCACTCTTTATGATGAACTCCATCTCCCAGAAGCGGCCTCACAGAAAGTGGGCCGGGTCTTGCACCGACGTTTCAACAAAAAAGAGATTGACTTCATTGTGGGACCAGGTACAATTGTTCAGTCTCGGTAATCGCGCAGGTGAAAACTGATAGCGATCATCGAATATATAGAGGCACACCGAATCTAATATTGAGTTTGAAAGTCTGTCCCCCTTGTGCTCTAAACCAAAACCCCGAAAACTTTCAGCTCGAATTACGATATTGTTTTTATTACCTAAGTAATACAGTGGACGATACTACTTGTAGTACATGACAGTTATCTCAGTTCGGCTCGCTCTCTCTTCCATTTGAAAATAGTATATACTTTAAAATAACGTAGGTCAGAATTTTCAAATGAAATCTTAATATCTTAAAGAAAATACAAACATAATTATATCTCTGCACGCACGTAAACAGTGGGTGCTAATTTTTAGAATTTTTAAATTAAATTTTATTTACATAACCAGTTGTTAATGCCTTGCATAATAATATATTATATTAAAAGGTTTACAGATAAAAGTAAATATCTAACTTAAAAGTTACGACTTCAACGTACGTATGCGTCGGAGTTTGTTTGGACTTGGAGCTTTGTTGAAGTTCATAATTGCTAGGCACAGTGTTTCAACAGTAAAAAAAAGTACTAACTGTACTTAAGTTAAGACGCATACTTAAAAGAATTACGTACTTTTCATTTCAACTAAAAATACCTTTCTTCCCCCTCCCAAAATTCACTTAGATATTTTTTTTAATTTAGAAAGTTTTAGGCCTTCCTTTGTAATCGTATCTATCTCGCGATGCATCGTGGATCTAGGTTTTCCTGAGGTGAAGTCTCTATATCGCAGAGTACATAATATGTTGAAATGCGCAAATTATGAATGTCACAGTAATAAATAGTGCAAGCGATAGTAGCAAGCAAGACAAAGTGTTACTGCGTAAAAGCAATGCGCTGAGATATTTCAAAGTGCCATGCCATGTTCAGTATACGCAGCGAGATTGCTATCATTTGGGAATCACACGAACGTGCACCAGCGGTGGGAGCGGGATCGTTGGCACCAAATTCAATACAGTGCGGAACCGTTACGCCCTCCACCTATCTTCACGCCCGTAGAGACATTTTCTTGTATGCTAATGGCATCCCACACCGTGCGACCAAGTCCTCCAGTTCGATGTGATAATATAAACGGTGATACGAAATACTGATACACGTGTTAATAAAGAATTTTGACAGCAAAGTAATAGAGCTAAAGAGATGAAACACGACTATGATGCTGTATAGCGATACTCGGTGGAGTCTGTCATAGATCTATTTAGGTCCTCCCTTAAACGGGTTCTCGCCTTATCATGGCGCAAAGTATGAGTAGCCGTAGCTTGATCACCCACGGTGAACAAAGAGGAACCCACTTTGCTGGCCCGAGGTGATCGGCTTGGCTGCGGTGGCTGCTGTGAGAGGGCTTGTCGAGCCCACGCCGAATGCGTGTTGGTGGACTGTCGTGGGGGAGGGAGTATGTCCCCTTCCCGCCGCAGCTGAGATGGAGTCGTGGGGGAAGTGGAGTGTTGGTATGGCGAGGCGCCGCTCTCCCTACCCTTCGCGGCAGAATCCTCCGGCGCCGATACCGCAGGGGTTTGAAAGGCTGGTGATTCCGAGTGCTCGTTCCTGGATCCATGGCCACCACATATAGGACTCTTGGGTTTGTTAAGCAGGTGGAGTTGTTGGGAGCAGGTAGAACAAAAGAGAGAGGAGAGAGATTGAGCTGACCGTCGCTGGTGGGACCGCGGCTGTGTACAAAATCGTTCCCACAATGGAGTTTCAGTCTGTGCGAGTCCGACATAACCCGTCTTTGCCCTCGCGAGGTGGGTATGCGTGGAAAAACTAAAGATTATAGATTCTGCAATAGAAGGTCAATGTAGAGTAGAAGTTTTGAAAGATAAGTTACTTGAGCGAATAAATGGAATACTAGATCCTAGACTATTCTAGTTTGACTCATCGACTTCCTATGCAAGAAACGAAAAAGAATTGCATCCCGGTTGGTGCGACAGCGCGTGCTAAAGGATTTACTATCGGTACTGTACTCTTTACTATCGGTCTCTTTTATTTTGTATAATAAGCGAGCTAAGACCACCTTATGATAAGTAACTCGGAAGTCTATGGATATCTGCGACTGTAACACATTTCGAATAAAGAAGCTCACATACGCGTTCTGTGACGTGGCGGAAATAGTTAAGAAGATGGTTCAAGCCAAGATCCAATCCTAAGCAGAAAAAGAGAGGTAAACAAAGCAATCACTCGAATAGTCTTGTAATGTGTGTGTTGTGAAATGGGATTACTGTAATATCTCGCAATCGATTACCAACAGCGTCGTAAATAACACGAGCCTTTCTGCTTGGAGATAATTTATTAATAGACTAGCGATCCGCACGGGTGATATCTGGATCTCGACAACATCTTTTTTGAACCCGGACCAATTGTGAATCTAAACCATCCAGGTTCTAAATACAATTATACTATAATAATAATCAAACACACACAAAAAAATCATCAGAATCGTTTGATCCAGTTTCGAGTTTTAGCGAGACTAACGGACAGCAATTAATTTTAATATACGGGTTGTTTGGAAGATGGGTGCAAAACCTGAAGGAGATGATATCTTAAACCATTTAAAACATATTAAGCTAAACTTGTCTTAGACGAAGTCTGCTCCTTTTTTAAATTGAATTTCTAAGGTTTTTAGCAATAAAACCCGTCTTTTCCAATTAATTGCTAATAGTGTCCAGTAACAGTTGTTATGTTATTATTTTTTATTTATGTAATGTGTGATTACTCAAACAAAATAATTTCCAAGCAACTTCATCATCAGAAAAACATTCTACGCATATTTAAGTTTAAGAAACTAAAAAGAAATTAAGGAAATGTTATGTTTATACTACTACTGTATTTATTGACACAAAAAAAATAGTATTGCCAACTTCCCGATTAAAACTAAACAGTTCTAGTACATTAAGTTCTTCCATAAAATTATATAGTAATAAACTACCTGACACCTGACTATTAAAAAATGAAAATAATGACATCATATTTACAAAAAAATTAAAACAGTACCTAACTAATAAATGTAGTAACTAATAAATACTTATATATTAGTTACTACATTTATTAGTTTTGTAAAACCTATACACTTATATAGGTTTTACAAAATGATCACTCATTTAAATTTAAATTGAATTCTATCTCAATAAACCACAATGACATTCTTATAAGTAGTTAAATACGCTTCCTCTCTCATAGCCCCTAAATTGCTTGTTGGGCAAGGTCCATAACACTGGTCTCACATTATTTTATAACATCTTGTGTACATTATGGTTTAGCAATAAATGTTTGAGTTTGAGTTTGAGTTTAAAAATTAATAAAATAGCCCTTGTTGTTCAAACGTTTTTAAAAACATGGTTAGTTATTGCCCTCTGGAATTAGGGTGTACAAAGTAAATTGCGGACGAATCTAATTAACCAAAATAAAAGAACTGATTAGTTTTTAAATTTACTGTGCACGTGCACAAATTAACTTCCGGGAACTCGTTTAGCAAAAGCCGCCGCGTGACCAAAATAAACTTGACCTTTTTTGTCTCTCAGGTAGCGCCTAGAGAATAGAATTTTATTCAATAGAACAATCAGCTTAGTAAATCACATAAAGTCGTTATTTATTCACACTAATTAGGATCAGTACCCAAGTAGTAGGGCGGCAGCGTGACCAGATTTAGTAGATTTCTACTTTTTTGGTAGATTTTGAGGAACTGGCAACAGAATTTAGTATGTAAAAATTATTTGGCATATTCTAGTACTTTTTTGGAAAACGGATAAATGCCGGGTATTCCCCCTTTCATCCAATGGATTGTAACTATGTATTTAATTTTTATTCTTTTCGTTACCATTCGTGCCGTGAGCATAGAGTGTGATAGACTAGTGGGAATTCCTTTATTGAGAATTTTTATAATCGAGTTTAAAATGAAACGTAAATATACACAAGGATATCGCGATGAATGGGAGCAAGATCCCTCATTTAAAAGTTGGTTATGTAAATCTAAGGTAAACACTACGAGTGCTCATTGTAAAGCATGCAACTATGAAGTACTAAGTAGAGTGGCGTCTTTGAAGGAACACATGGCTACATCAAAGCATATAAAAAACATGAAAGGATATTCCGGCATTTCTCAGGTATGCAAGTTACTTACGTTAATATGTGGAATGTAATTCTTAGTTAATTATTCTTGTTAAGACTTTTTTAATACTTTCAACTTACGCAGTAGTGTGAACCCGTATTATTATTGCGCGGTACCTTACTGTGTTCCTCGATTGCTGCTTCATAATTGCCAGGCATCTCGATATTCTTTTTCTTCCAGAGAAGTGCCGTTTCAATGTGCCCGTTTACTAACTGACGGGTGCTGCTATTTAATATATCTTCAGCTTTTTCTCTGGATCGGAGTCTGGTCTTCTTGGGTTGATGATGAGAGATTCTAGCGCGAAATATTCGCGGAGTTGATCATCTATGGTCTCCTCACTCGTGTGCAGCTCATTGACCGCGTGGACGCGCTGATACGGGGCTTTAGTGTGTGCCCAGTGTAACACCCATCCTAGTTCTATGAGCGAGGCGATTGGCTGGTGCGGCGGACCTCTGCGGACTTGAGTGGCTATCAGAAGTCTCCAATTGTCTTGTCCTATCAGGATCCTTGCGTTGCCGGAGTCATATATTAGCTGCTCCTTTAAGTCTTTCAAATGGTTGCACTTTGCTATGTCTGCTGCACACAGTCTGTGGCCACAAGTTTAGGCTAGCAACCGTGCGTGCTCTGAATGGCACCTTTTTGCTGTGGAAACTCTTCAGCGAAACTTTGACTCTTCGAGACCCCGGTGAATCGAGGGTAGTGTTCCCGATAGCGGTGATCTTAAAGGGTCCAACCGCCCTGTAGCTCCAATCTGTTTAGCGATCTCTCCATCCATTAACGAGACTGTTGACCCATCATCCAGCAGGGCGTGTGTGTTTACAGCTCCCGCCGGTCCAATTACTCGTACTGGAATTATTTTTAGATAGGCTTGATGCTTTGACACAGCGAATGAGTTAGCCACGGTTTCTTGAGGTTCTTTTTATGACCTCTGTCTTCTCCTTTTTATTATAATGGAGAAGTCGATGGTGTGTCGCGGTGCATCCTTTTATTCCACACTTGATGATTTTGCATCTGTGTGTTTGATTTCTGTAGCGTAGAGAGCGGAAACATAAATTATTTTTCTTTGCGAGTTCCCATCTTTTGTCGACATCCGCTTCTTTAAATTTGTTACAGTCGGAGCCGTAGTGACCTTCCTTTTCGCACACTCTGCATTTCGGAGACAGTTTGGTAATAGCTGCGTGTGTTCTATGTACTGGATGGTTGCTCTGCGCTCCGTTGATAATTTCTGGTGGCGCAAATACACTGCAGAATCGAGCTTGTTTGGTGATAAAATCGCTGAAGCAACCGAGGTCTGGTCTAGAGTTGTATTTTTCGGTGTAGATTCTATACCACTGGGCGCGTATAGAGTTTGGCAGCTTGTCGGTGAGGTGTCGTAGTAGCTCTGCGTTAATGAGGTAATGTTCTCTTTTGAGTGCTCGAAGTGTGACGACGCTTCCCCTCACTTTGCTCGCGAATGTGCAGATGTCTCTAGGCGCTTCTGTACAGCGTGCTAATCCTCGTAACTTCTCGGTCTCTGCTTGCGCGATTGAATCCGGACGTCCAAATTGCAGCTCCAACTCTCGCATGATCTCATCTGGCTTAGCATGCCCGATGAGTTCTGAGCTGACTGTTTCCAAGGCTCTTCCTTGTAGACTTCTTAGTCTCGCTATGTTTTCAATATCATTGAAGTAGCCTCGGGTTGTTTCGTAAATGGCACGGAATGAAAGCCACTCGGTATGTGCTCCGCTAAAGCTTGGCAGTGTCATTATAGCTTTCGACGCTGCGAAAGTATGCGACGATAGTGACGCACTCTCTGGTTTTGGTTTGTCAGCGAGTGCGGCGATAGCGGATGTGAGCTCTGTTATAAATGGTCCGAGCCCCCTGTCTTCATTGGTGGGTTCCCGGTTAAGCTTCTGTGGCATGGGATCCTTGGGTACATCTTCTGGATAGGGATCCTGGTACGTGAGCTCTGATACAAATGGTAGGAGCCCCCTGTCTTCATTAACGGTGGGTTCCTGGCTGAGCTTCTGTGGCATGGGATTCTTGGGTACATCTTCTGGATAGGGATCCTGGTTTGTGAGCTCCTTTTGCGGCTCACTGAGGTTGACGATCTCCGGGGGTGGCTTTGGTACTGTTTTACTAAGTGGGGCCTCCCCTCCGGTGGTTGCGACTTGAGTTGGCTTCTGTTTGGCTACGGAATTTTCCAGCCAGGATCGGACGTACTCACTTTTGGAGTGACCATCTTCATCGTAGTCGTCCGATTCTTCTTCTTCTTCAGCCATCTGTAAGGAGATCTGTGCTAGTTCCAGTTTGATATTCAATACCTCTTCACGAGCCTTCAAAATTCTTCTATTGGGCCAAATAGTCTTCTTTGACTTCGTACTGCTACGGTGTGGCCCCTCGGTGGGTCTTCGGCGCGGGTGTCTTCCCGGGCTGTTGGCGATGATGAGCGGTGAATGTCTTCGTTGCCTTCTATCTTCTGTTCCCTCTGCTTCATTGGCCGGGTTGTAGTGGCCGGTGCGGGCAGGGGTACCCCTCCGGAAGGCGACATGGCGTCTCAGCGTCCTCTATTGTCAACGGCGAGCGTGGTGGCAACTGGTGGTGGATGGCGGCGGCATTGTCCGATGAACCTCCTTCCAGATCAACGGTCCACGTCTTGGCTCCCCTTCCTTGCAAACGAGTGATCGGCATCTTGACTCGGCGAATCCAGCGGCTTTTATACGGCAGCGACTATGTATCCGGTTCCGAAGGACCAACAGATCGATCCGGCTCGAAGGACCAACGAATGTTACTGCCTTAATTATTTCCATCATTTTCGGGATCAACTATTACGCAGTTAATTAAAAACTTCTAGAAAGTTCTACAATACGTCGCGCTCTGATTGGTCGACTTTTCTTTGTATATAATAAGAGATATTTTCCTAACTATTATCAAATTCGATGTTCTATACTAACATATTAAGGTTATAAATATGCTGTAAAACTATATTAATACACTTTTCACTTAGTTTTGTCAGTAATTTCACTTTTAATATTGTCTTTAATCACTCCGTTTCTTAACACTATTTGGCCGTCGCGAACACAAGTTAGAGTTGTATTAGGATAAGGGTTGAGCTAAGGGTGGTAAATCCCCTCCCCCTGGAAAGGTGCCCGCCAGACCGCCCCAAATGCGCTTGACGAGACCACTCCGGATGCGTGTTGGTAAACTGCGGCGAGAGAGTTGCCCTCTCACTCTATCCTCTTGCCGTAGCATCGCCGTGGGGCGGCTTGCGTTGGTGTGTTAAAAATGTATATACCTACCCATGCGGGGACGGTGTATGTCAGGATGATCTTGTCGGCTCCGATAGATGGTGGAATCATCTTGTATGTATGTAACATATTCTGACCGACGAGCAGACCTTTTTTTAAGTATTACCCATATGCCGGGGCTTGTTTACTATATTCTGTGTTATTTAGCATTTCAGGTTAAGTTTTCCATCACTAGCCGGTCACGGGAGCTTTTTCTATAAAACTGAAGTGTCAAACGAACTTACAATCACCTGATGGTAAGTCGCTATTGCAGCTTATGGACACCTGCACCCAACTTTAAATAAAGAAGGCTACACATGCTTGACTCGGAGAGCCAAGATCTTCATTTCTAAATTCGTGGTTAAGATGGAATGTCTCACTGGCTATAATTGTACTGGCTCGCTATTTGTATGTGGTACCTACCAAGATGGAGCCCTAGACAGAAAAGGAACCCGGTCACCTAATTCGCTGGGAAGTTGGGTTTTGAGGTGTTGCAATTGTAGAAAAAGTTTATAATATCCTTCTTAAATATCAGAGTTAATAGTACCGTAAGCCGTAATTTTTAATTTAATTTTATGTCAATAACCCCTTCGGTTAAGATTGAAAGCCAGGACTCATGTCACTTCAGCTACTACTGGTTACTACCGTTTCTTACTGGTAGCTCTTCACACTACAATGTTACTGGGTCCCGAGCCCTAAGGTCGACTTGAGCGTTACTTTAAAGTGAGCCGCTTGCCATTGTCCGTTTTGCCTCTTGATTGCATAACATTTTCAGTACACAATTGTCGTAAATTATAATTTTATTCATACATGGTCAATTCCTACACTAATGTACTATATATAAGGTCTAACATATGAAATTGGCGTTTTGTACAGGAGAATATAAAGTCAATTTTTTTTTATATATATATTTAATTAATCAAAGTATGCACCGTTGTTATCTATGCACTTTTGCCATCTCATAGGTAGTTCAATGATCCCTTTACTAAAAAACCATGGGGCGAGAATCAATAAACTCTTTGAAGGCGGTTTGGATCTTTTCCTGTAAAGTTGTCCGAATTCGGAAAATGGTAATCTGTTGGAACAAGGTCAGGAGTACGGTGGATGTCGCAGACATTCCAATTGTAGCTCATCTAACTTAGTGGTTGTTTGTTGTGCAGTGTGTGGTCTTGCGTTGTTGTGAAGCAGCAGTAGCCTAGAGCGATTGACCAATCTCGGTTGTTTAGCAGCTAGTTCTTCCTTCATGGTTTGCAGTTGCTGACAATAGATATCTGCCGTAATCGTTTGGCCAGATTTTGAAAGCTGTAGTGAACGACACCGGCGCTAGGCCTAAACACTCACAAGTATCTTTTCTGATTCAATTTTCGTTTAGGCATGATTTGGCTGGGTCTCCAGGGTTCAGCCATTGCGACGAGCGCTTCCGATTATCGTACAGTATCCTTTCATCACAAACAATGATTCGATTTAAAATCCCTTCATTAGTGTGTCGGTTGAGCAAAGTAACACAACAGTCGACGCGTGTTTGCAAATTCGATTCACTCAATTCATGAGGTACCCATCGTTCAAGTTTTTTTCTTTCCGATTTGCTTCAGTGGATTAATACAGTTTTATCACTTACCCCGAAGCCTGCAGCTATCTCTGAAGTGCTGTGATGGATCCTCCACAATAGCCTTTAATTCTTCATTTTCCACTTTGGTCTCCGGCCGTCCACGGGGTTGGTTCTGAAAGTCGAAATTTCCAGAACGAAAACGTTGAAACCAAAAACGTACCGAGCTTTCTTTGCGACACCAGCGCCGTACATCATTAATCCTTCGAGCTGTTTATGCAGCACTGGTGCCACGACAGAACTCGTACTCGTAAATATATCGATATTTCATGTTTTCCATTGTGCGATAATAAGCGGCCAAATAATAAAATTATGAGGAAAAACAAATGAATGACTTTCAAAACTCAAATGTACCAGCTAAATGAATTTATAAATTTGAATTTGGAATTCTTAACCAAAGAGGAGATATTTCAGATCAAAGTGGTCAGTACGACAAAACGCTAATTTCATACGTAAGGACCTAATACGAGTATCATTAAATCGGCAATTTAGTCCTTTATTAGTATACCATAAAGGTTTCTTAATTTTGGGTACATTAATTCTTTAATTTCATTATAAAAGGAAATAAGTTTAATTACGCTAAATATTCTTTTACTTCCTTAGTTTATAAATTTTAATCTAATTCAATATTATATTTATAATTCTTTCAGAACATAAAATTATTTCCATCATTTTCGGGATCAACTATTACGCAGTTAATTAAAACTTCTAGAAAGTTCTAATACGTCGCGCTCGGATTGGTCGACTTTTCTTTGTATATAATAAGAGATATTTTCCTAACTATTATCAAATTCGATGTTCTATACTAACATATTAAGGTTATAAATATGCTGTATAACTATATTAATACACTTTTCACTTAGTTTTGTCAGTAATTTCACTTTTAATATTGTCTTTAATCACTTCGTTTCTTAATACTATTTGGCCGTCGCGAACACATAAGTTAGAGTTGTATTAGGATAAGGGTTGAGCTAAGGTGGTAAATCCCTCCCTGGAAAGGTGCCCGCCAGACCGCCCCAAATGCGCTTGACGAGACCACTCCGGATGCGTGTTGGTAAACTGCGGCGAGAGAGTTGCCCTCTCACTCTATCCTCTTGCCGTAGCATCGCCGTGGGGCGGCTTGCGTTGGTGTGTTAAAAATGTATATACCTACCCATGCGGGGACGGTGTATGTCAGGATGATCTTGTCGGCTCCGATAGATGGTGGAATCATCTTGTATGTATGTAACATATTCCGACCGACGAGCAGACCTTTTTTTAAGTATTACCCATATGCCGGGGCTTGTTTACTATATTCTGTGTTATTTAGCATTTCAGGTTAAGTTTTCCATCACTAGCCGGTCACGGGAGCTTTTTCTATAAAACTGAAGTGTCAAACGAACTTACAATCACCTGATGGTAAGTCGCTATTGCAGCTTATGGACACCTTCACCCAACTTTAAATAAAGAAGGCTACACATGCTTGACTGTCCAAGCCAAGATCTTCATTTCTAAATTCGTGGTTAAGATGGAATGTCTCACTGGCTATAATTGTACTGGCTCGCTATTTGTATGTGGTACCTACCAAGATGGAGCCCTAGACAGAAAAGGAACCCGGTCACCTAATTCGCTGGGAAGTTGGGTTTTGAGGTGTTGCAATTGTAGAAAAAGTTTATAATATCCTTCTTAAATATCAGAGTTAATAGTACCGTAAGCCGTAATTTTTAATTTAATTTTATGTCAATAACCCCTTCGGTTAAGATTGAAAGCCAGGACTCATGTGACTTGAAAGCTAACTGCTGAGTCCGAGTAGTCTATATACATCTATTATCCGAGTTATCGACTGCACGTTATTACGTTGCCATCAAATTGATTGATGTCCTGTCCACAATTGAGCTGCTAGTTTCCATGTACCGTTATCCGGTATCCTTTCAGTGCAAGCTTATGACATTGTGCATGGATCCGTCTCTAATCGTTTGATATTATATTATGGTTTCGAAAATAAATACATTATTCTTTGCAATTTTTGTTTTTAATTTTATAAGATCCATTTAATTGGAACCTTTTTCAAATATTTTATACCTAGATTACGATAGCATAGTTTAATTTATAGAGGTTTTGGCCAAATTAGGTTAGCATTTAGGAATCAGGTATATTCTTTCGATGTAGGTCTCAATTTTAGAATAAGACAATATTCATCGTCGTCTTCAAGTGTAATGCTGACGACAGGCCTCCCCCAATGAATGTCACAAAAAACGGTGCCGAGCGAAAATATGTAGGTTACTTAAATATATTTATTGATTTTCCATATCAAATGAGGTGTCATTGTTAAGACCTTTTAAATAATTATAGAATTAGTAAGCTGAAGTGGCAATGGGCCGACCATATAGCTCTAAGAACCGACAACCAATGGGGAAAAAAGGTTCTCGAGTGGGAGCCTCGTACCGGTAGGCGAAGTGTAGGGCGACCCCCCACTAGATAGAGTGACGACCTGGTAAGACATGCAGGAAGTAGATGGATGCAGGTGGCTCAGAACTGTGCTTTGTGGCACGGCTTGGGGGAGGCCTATGTTCAGCAATGGACTTGTGAAGGGCTGTAATGATGATGACATAATTATAGGTTTTTATAAACCACTTGCATTTGTGGATTATGAGAAAGCCTTTGAACTCCATCGAAACTTGGGCTGTTATGGATTCTTTGCAGCGGTGCCAAATTGACTGGCAGTAGTACATCAAAGGGCCGAGATGTTTTTACAACACCAGTACGATGTCAGTCTAAGTACAGGGCAGTCAAACAAAACCAATTCAGTATCGTGGAGTGAGACAGGGGGATGTTATATCCCCTAAACTGTTTACCAATGCACTGGAAGATGTTTTTAAAACGCTAGAATGGAAAGGACGCGGCATTAACGTAAACGGTGAGTTTATCTCACACTTACGCTTTGCTGATGATATCGTCGTCATGGCAGAATCGCTGCAATAACTTCAGGACACGTTGAACAGACTGAATGAATCCTCCCGACGTGATGGTCTGTGTATGAATCTGAACAAGACGAAAGTTATGTTCAACGATCACGTCATGTCAGTTGACGGTGAAGTTGTCCAGGAATATATCCACCTGAGGCAGATATTGCAACTAGGTAAGAATAACTTCGAGAAGGAAGCCGATCGGAGGATTCAGTTAGGCCGGGCAGCATTTAGAAAGCTCCGTCGGGTTTTCTCTTCGCCCATACCACAAAGTCTGAATACAAAAGTCTTCAACTAATGCGTTTTGCCTGTACTCACCTATAGTGCCGAAACGTGGACACTTACGATACGGTTACTCCATAAGCCCAAAGTCGCTCAGCGAGCGCTAGAAAGAGTTATACTCGGAGTTTCTCTGGTGGATAAAATTCGTAATGAAGAAATCCGCCGGAGTACCAAGATAACTGACATAGCCTACCGTGTTTGTAATGTCGCAGAAGTGACAATCGGTGGAGTAGACGTGTTATGAAGTAGAGACCGCGTCTAGGCAAACATAGTGTGTGACGCTCCCTGACTAGATGGAGCGACGATCTGCGCAAGGTGGCTAGTAGATACTGGATGCGTGTAGCCGAAAATCGCGCCTTGGGAGAGGCCTATGCCCAGCAGTGGACTGCCGCAGGCTGATGATGATAAACCACTTATAGTAATTCTGTTAAAAAAGTTCAAAATACTGAGTGAGCTTTAAATTAGCTTAATATTACCTTAATTTTTTAATCAAATGCCACCAAGATTCTAAGAAACTTACTAAATACTTGCGGGTAAAATTGTTACAAACATTTAAACATCAGAACCCGATTGGCACGTATCCCAACACGCACTCAGCCTTTATGTGCGTAATAATGTCGAAAAATGTAGCCCACTTTCTAGTAAGAAAGCGGTTCTTAACCTTTTTGCCTAGCGGTCCTAAAACAGCTGTACTTGAATCTCTCAACCCTGTACATATTATTGCTGGGCACTAGTGATGAGAGAGAACTACTAAAGTGATTAACATAGCTACTGAATTTTATGGCGCTAAAGATACTTAAAATTTACTAGAGAAATATATCTTCATTTATCACTAGTTACTCTCGAAATAATTTGGGACCCTCACCCGATCGACGAGCATATCATTTAGGATTTGGGTCATGACCTGAGGTTAAGAACCGCTATGGTGCGTAGTCACTTTGGCTCACAGATATAAATCCATCTTTCCACTTGGTTTCTCACTGCATTTCATAGCATTGTCTAACAACCATCTGTGTTTAATACGTTTTTTTATTGTCGAACTCACACGAAAGAAGAAAGTACATTTAATTTTCATACGTAGTATTTATTTTTTATAGAGCCATGCTGCAGCTATGTTATGGTTATAGCACGAATGGGTCGGAGAAGGACCATGCTCTCACAGAGTTTCATATGGTTAATGTTGAGAATCGGATACCCTTTTTACTGGAGACGAGGCATTTCATCTTAATCCTGAGGGGTGACAAGATACTGCATATTGATTCTTAATCGAGAATAGAAGAAGATATCTATGGGCCACAGCATCGACTTACCATTAGGTGGACTGTGTGTTCGTTTGTCACCCTTATTCTATTAAAAATCGATGTTAATAACCGATACATTAAAATGTTGATATATACTGTAAACAAAAATAAGTTTCACTTTTACTAAACACTATCTGTACCTTAGACCGATTTCGCTGACAGTTTGAATGATTCTACTACTTTCTAGAGCTTACTTACCATACTTACCAGTCTTAGAAATAAATAAATTGTTGTCATTAAAGACCCGCAGTGCCTCAACTATCATTTAGCTATTTTCTTTTTAATTTACTTGTTTCCTTTTATATTTTCTCAGTTACTATGTTCAAAATACCTTAGGTTTCGAGAAGTACACAAATGCGACAGTATACCATCTGTATACTTTTTATATGTATAAGTTTTGCAGTCTTGTTCAAAACATAAAACCAAAATAAACGAATATGGTATATGCGGTTAATAATCAATATTATATTGTAAGCAAATAATTATACCGTAGAAGGGGCTAACCTTGTGCAATTTTCCACCGCAACGAGGTTCAATTGTGATTTTCATTACCGGACGCTTAGGTTCGCGACCCGCTCCTAATTAGCTGGGATGGTTATTATTAAACGGCTTAGTCACGACCACTCGATTTACTTCGAACTAGCTGCGGTTTTGTCTTGATAAGTTGAACATCCGTCAACAGTAATGCACACTTACGGAGATATGCGTTAACTCAATGAGAGCATACATATTGTCGACCACGGCTTGTGATGCTCGCGAGAGAGTCTACTAATTTAGTGGGAGGTGTAGTTATTTGAGCTCGGCTTACATCTGGCACCCGTAGGCTATTCTGATTGGAATCATGATTTCTCTCGCTCTTGTTTACGTAATATATTTTATGTAAGTCTTCAGGCAAGTAATCTAATGCATCGATATACGAGTATCACCGATAATCTGCAACTTAGTGCTAAGCTGTGTTTATTTAAATTATACAATAAACAACATTCCATTACATTACAGCCTATAAAAGTCCACTGCTAAATATAGACCTTTCTCATAGATTATTTCATAGGGGGGATTTAGCCATAGTTGCCACGCTTGGCAGACGGTTTGGCAACCGCAGTTTTTTAAAATTATGATGCTGAACATCTGCTTCATTTTCCCTCTGTAGGCTCTTACACACCTACGGGATGATATGGGGTATTCCTACACCACCACTAGAGAACAATATACAACATTCTTAACATTAAAAAAAAAACATGCACGCGGCACTTTTATACATATTTACTACTAGCTGATACCCGCGACTTCGTCCGTATTGCTTGATATATTTGCCCCACTTCTCCGCGGAAAGAAACACTGAAAGAAAGAAAACACATCACTGAACACGTAGTGCTTATAAAAATCGTTTTTTCTTAAAACTTTAATAACTTTATATTAAATGAAGATATCGCAATAATTTTATTTTTAGATAAGGGCCAAGTGTCTAAGAAATAAAACTTAGAAAACTTAATTGAAATCTATCCAGTAGTTTTTCCGTGATGGGCGCACAACTGCAAACCTCTATCATTTTTTTATATAGATATAGATTTTTAATTTTTAATTATTATTAAACTTCAAGCTAATTTATTCGTGAGGCAGAGAGAGGTGGCGATACTTAAGAGGTTTTCAGTTGCTTTTTTATTATGTCTCAACTAGTAGTTTATTTTAGATAGATATTTGAGACACGTTATGAGTAATTTAATAACTACATTGTAAGATTCAGCATTACTTGGAGACACCAACATGCGATATACGAGTAATGTGTGTGAAATAATAGTCTAGTCTAACGTAGTTTTAAGATATGATGCGGTAAAATTTTTTTTAATTATGTTTAAATACTATAAGTCCCATATCATCCCGTGGATGTGGTAAGAGGCGACAGAGGGAAACAAACCAGGAGATTGGCTGCAGCGTCCTCCTAGTTACAACAATAGAAAATATAAAACTGTGGTTATTGTCTCACTCTATCAACTCATGTTCAGCAAGATGTAATTAATGAAAACTATAAATTTAATGAAGATGTTAATATGAATAAAGAGGAAGTAGATTTGATTGGTAAATGCTAAAATTGACACCGTTAGTTTGGGGAGAGTGCTCTACCTATATTCAAACGGTCTAATTAGTTGAACCGCCTCGAGTTATAGTCACTAAAAGAATCTTATTAACTTGCATAAAAAAGCCCTAACTAATTGACGCTAGGGGGTACGCTCTATGTTCTATTGTTATACAATAACAATCACATGCTTTTGTTTTATTATTGTCATTAATTTATTGAGAATAGGCCAACGTTTGGCCAAACTATATAATGTAAAGTTTTAATGAGGTTTAAGAATTTATCAAGTCAGTTTCGAATTTAGAAATCAGGACTACGTCAATTTATATTAGTATTTCTTTTTTTTATAGAATACGGGTGACAAACGAGCACACAGACCACCTGATGGTTAGACTCATAGACCTCTATATTTATCCTCAATTAAGAAATAAAATGCAGATGTATTTCCAGTAAAAGGGGTCTCCGGTTCTCTACTCAGCCTACGAAACACAGCAGCATTAAGCTGCTATTTTGCGAGAGCGTGGTCCCCGGTAGAGACGACCCATTCGTGCTACAACCATAATATAGCTGCAGCATGGCTCTATCACGTTTATATTTCTGTTAAATTAATTCTTTCGCAAATTTAAAGCTTTAAAAATAGTTTTAAGTAACTTGGCAATATTCAAATTGATCTTAATTACTTGTGACAACCATTTTGTTTTAAAATTTTCATCACGATATGCAGAATTATTGTCATGCCATTTTATGCTCGTCCATCTAATATTAAAATAACTTGGTACAATAAAATGAAACTTTCCCCGATCGTAGCCTCGGGTTATTCTTCTTTATTACCCTGTGCTGAGTTTTCGTTTTCGTTTAAACTATCGTGAAACGCCGGAATGATAGCAATATAGTAAATTGGAATTATCATCTCTTTGTCGGCTTTTATACTGTCTATTACTCGTATTTTAGGTCAAAAGTTTTAGTTATTAATATTTTCAAATTTAAATACATCTATATTAGAACAATTAAATGAAAGAGTTAACATAAAACGCACATAAATCCAATATAATGAATTTTTAGATAAAGTTTAATGAACGCTGAGGTGAATTTTTAAATCCGTTAACTAGCTCAATGGTTTAAATTGCTTGTCGAAAATCACATAAATTATGTTTTGCTTCCTATGGGATCAGATATTAATATTTGCTGTTTTTTCATAAAGTATTTTAATGACAAAGCATGACATTTCTCTTTTTAGTGTGTTAGTAGGCGAAGGAAGAACGGGGGCTTAGTGGATGAAAGCTTCAGTTCATTATTATTACGGTGTTTTACGACCACAAAGTAAATTGAATGAACACTCTTGTAAGACAAGTTCCAACTTCTTTATTTACTATGAGTTCAAATAGATATTAAATATAATAATTCCTTTTATGTTTCACTATCTGCGAAAAATATTAAATATAAAATAAATCAAAATTATTGCATGTTGTGGGAATTTATTAAAATACCCGATGTTTCAAGTATAACATTCAACACATATTATTATAAAATATTTAAGAAAGCTTAAAAAAGTAGAGTGACAGTCTACACATACAGGCCTTTTCTCATTTCTCAGGGTTTTAAAATAGTGAAAATTTCGTTGCACTGCCCCAACATTGGTGGACTTCATATTAGTCTTCGAAATATTTTTTTTAATTTCCCAGACATGTAAGTTTCTTCACGATGTTTCCTTTACCGCCAAGTACATAGTTGTTTTACGTGCTGATTAAGCACTTAAAACTGAAGTTAGCAAATTTGGAAATGAAACTCGTTTTTTTTTCTTTTTAATACGGTTACCCCCACACTGAGAATCCCTCCTCTATCGTGGACGCATTTTACAAAGATAAACTGCAAATGGACAAACACCCGAAGCAATTATTTGCATCCATACAAATACTGAAGTCGATGGATGCAGGTGGCTCAGGATCGTGCTTTGTAGCATGCCTTGGAGGAGGCCTATGTTGTGATGATATAAATACTTGCCCTGCGCGGGATTCAACAACTATGAGATTAAACGGCAAACCCTTATCTTCTAAGCTAAGGATAGCTTGAATACTGCATTTCTCAAAATAATGCTTAGTAAAAAATATTTATTTGACATAAATCTTTAATTTAAACCTAACTTTATGTAATTCTAGCCCCAACATCCCACTGATTAACTCTGAGCTTACCATTTCTTCTTGTTGAAAAATATGCCTAAAGCAATAAAGGTAAGTTAATAATGGGACAGCGATATTTCAAGTTTCCAGTGGGTAAAGTACAATAAATGAAGTTATGAATAGAGTTATTTTTAATAGATTCTTTCTTACTTGCCAATATTAAGATAAAATTAAGATTTTTTATTGTATAGAATAGGGGTAACAAACGAGCAACATCTACCTAATGATAAGTGGATGCGTGGCTCATAGTCAACTACATTTTATTACCGATTTAGAATCTAAATGTAGATGCGTTATCACCCCTGAGGACTATGATAGTATTCCTCGTTACTAGTAAAAAGAGTTTCTGGTTCTCTACACTCAGCATACGCAAATCACCAGCACTAAGCTGCTATTAGGGTGGTCCTTCCCTGATCGTGCCCACCCATTCGTGGTGCAACCATAATATAGCTGCAGCGTCCTCCTCAAGATGTATTAAGATGCGTGAACAAACATTTTAACGTAACGTATAACATACATTTATTATTGATTTTAAAGAAAACCGATCACATTTCATCACTGATGAAGCTTCAAATCGACTTTCTAAAATATAAATTTGGCTCACTAGTTCAGATCAGCGAGTAAGTAACGGATTTGTATTTGCAATCGATTTCGCACGTAGGATTGTTATTGTTTTCGTTCGGTTATGTGGGCATTTTCCATCTACAAGCGTATCGTGATGCTGCACGCTTCATGTGGCTTGTGGTCTGCGATTACTGTCGCCAGATTTTCTAATATATGGAGGACATTCCGACCCCCACGTGATTTAATAATAACATTTTTTTTAAATGTACAATGTCTACTTTGTAGTTTGGATTTGTGTTGCGTTTTATTTAAATTGGTCAAAATTTAGAAAGTTTATTTATCGTAATATCCTTTATCACAGTCTAAAAATGGAAATCTTTAGCAAATGAGTCCTGCCGTACATACTGCATTCCTGCTTCTCGTCTTTATCAGTCCTGCACAATTGCTGCTGGCTAGCTGTCGTTCCCCGAAGGAAATGACCTTTATTTTTGGATTCTCTGCTAAATAGCATTCTTAATAAAAGTATTTGCCGGTTAATTTCATAATAGGTGTGTCCATGATACTATAAGATGCGTGTTAGTCACCGATGCTTGAAGCTGAAGTTTGAGCTAAATAAGTAGATCTTTTTAGAGGAGACTTAAATCGAGTGGCGACCTACCTCTACCTCTGCCGGTGATGATTTAAGAGGTACTTTGTAATTTCTTGTTCTGTGTTATCTGTAATCTAAATATGAAAAATAATTGTTTCTATTCTTTCTATTAATTTTTTATTTATTTCATTATTCATTGATATTGTCGCATAAAACTGGAGGTATTGTTTGATAAACTTTTAATGGAAGCAAGTGGAATTTTTTAAAATTTAAAAAATCGTTTTTTTATCATTTTCTTGCATAGTCATTACCAGGTTGTGAGAGTGGTGATATGATGAATAAATTATTAATTAATGGTTGCTGATTCTAAAGTACCTTTATGATCTAGAAACGAAGCGACAATCAGCCATTTAGTTTTTTTTAAATGATCGGCGCGAGCGTAATAAGATAAAGTATATGAGACCACAGACAAGATTTTGATTATTAAAGTTAATTAAAGTAATAAAGTTATTTCATTTACGGAGTACATGGTATAGTAACAGGTGAGCAAACACATGTCGCCGTTGGTAGGACACCGATGATATTTGTAGGTCACGAAATCTACGACTATTTCGTTAAAAGCGGCAATGGTAGAGGGTGTAGCGTACTCTGAAAGTATTTAGTCTACGCCCAGCTATTTGTTGGCCGAGTTATAGAGTTATTAATCTCAAATTATTACGACTACGAACAGGCTTATTATGAAATTGCTATAATGTATTTCTTCTTCTTCACCAGCCCGCATAAGACCCCTGCTGGACATGAGGTACTCCCGTTGCGAGTATTTGCCACAGCCGCCACTTATGTCAAATAAGGCAAAATCTCCCACATTGACGATCGCAACACCAAACGTCTCGCACTATTAAGCCGGGGATACCGCCATCCATCGGAATCGGTGATGTTTTTTCTTAAGCAGCCAATGTTTATTTGAATGTATAATTTTTTTTTTAAATTTCAATCCTGAAATTTTGCAGCGCGTGGATCTGGCACACTACTGCGGTGCGGTGCGCGGCGTACTTACCGTAACCGTGTCGCAATCGAGTGCTCTGTACAGCCAAGTGCTGCCGAGTGGCTTCACTGGGTCACCGCGTGACGTTATTCTCACCTGTCAATTATTCTGCTCCTCGACCCTGAGTAATTACTACCTAAATATTGTATGCTATAATTATCGTGCCATGTCCAATTTGCTCGCAGTAATAAGTTCGCGGCGTGTTCAGTTTTTGTCAATGAAAAAAAATTGACACGGACGATGTGCGAATACTGTTATTCTGTTTCGTGTATCACTTTCTGTGCTCCTATTGATGGACGTCAGTCCAGACGTGCGCATCGCTTCGACATAGATATCTGATATTCGGTCCGTCCATTAGAGGAAAACATACCACCTGTAATGATGAGCGGTGCCTACGTCCATCAAGATGCTATCTATGAGAAATAAAGTAATGAACACATACTCGCATCTGTATAGTTTAGCGAACGGTGACGGTGCAAATAACACCTGGCTATTTGTAGTTTGGGTATCGAACTGTTGATGAAAATATGTCCGAACACAATAGATGTTTACCAGACATTGATCGTTGATACAATGTATTTTATTGGTCTGAAATTATACCATAAAGTATATGAAGGTATGTAGGTATGAAGTGGTTTGTTGGTAGTTCATTTCTTCAGCGTTTGTCACGAGCGTTTAGACTAATTAGGCATATAGCGGCTGTGGCTGTACCAAGGTAATAAGCCTTGGGACCATTAAGTAGACACGCGCAGGCATGGCGCGATGAACCGTCGGTGGCGGGCGAAGCCAACGATCGTCGACCCGAACTTACCATCTACTTCTGCTACCGCCGGCTACGTAAATGTATAAAAAACCTCAAATATTTTCAGTAAGAAAGCTAGTTTAGTTCAAAGTGTCGCCGTCCATATATTGGGGTCAGTGAACCCGCTATACATGAGTCATGTGTCATATTTGTACATGTAGAGACATTTTTCTATTTTCGTGGATAAAAAGTAGAAAGTCGGTGCTAAAATTTAATTCAAAATATATTTAAATGGCAAGATACGTATACATAAGTATATGTGATCTTATTATTACCTATCAATGATTGATGAATGATCAGTTAGCGCTCGCTGAAAATTTCACAGTACGCGAGCAATCCGGGTTCGAGCTCCGCCGGCACCAATGAAATTGTTAATTGCAATTTTAAGTGCTGATTTACCACGTGCTTGGCGGTGAAGGAAAACATCGTGAGGAAACCTGCATGTCTGAGAAATAAGAAAAAAAATATTTCGAAGACATGTGAAGTTCGGCAACACGCATTGGGGCAGCGCGGCTTACATTTCCTTGCCCTAAACCCTCTCAGAAATGAGAGGAGACCTGTGCCCAGCAGTGGGACGTATAATAGGATGTAACTTTAACTTTTTTTAATGATTATTGTAAAGTTAGTCGTTATTCCTGCAAGGTTAGAAAAAGACATTGATTTACTGATTAAAAGCCTGTGCTTGACTTCAGTCCCAGCTGGTGGTTAGTGGTGATGAAGCCGTAGATGGTAAATGGCAATGTTTAAGCGTAATAAAAGCCTATTTACTTTTGACTTGAAGATACGTATAATATGTGAGAACTATCTCATAGAACCCAGAAATAATCACAAAACTGGCACTAACACGTAGTTTACTAATGAACTCATTTAAATTACCATATAGGCAGAACCTACCTAGCTAGCTAATGGGATAAGCATCCTTATATAAGCAATAGTTCGTTCCTCAGCGACACTTATGAAATGTTGATGATGATTTACCACAAGTTCAGCGATGAAGAAACACATCACGAGGAAACCTACGTGTCTGAGATATTATAATTATTCCTCAAAATTTATTACTTATTTGATTTGAGTCCGCCAACACGCTTTGGCTTACCCTTTTCTGTTTTAGAGACCCTTGATAAATAGAGATTAATTAGATAAGGCCTCTGTCCAGTAACTGATTTACATACAGCATATCAAAAGTTAATGAATATAGACCTCCCTCATAGATTACCTCAAAGGTGGAATACTTGCCATAGTTGCCACGCTTAACCGGCGGTATGGCAACCGTAGTTATTTTGAGTTATCAGGAAGATGCTGCTGGCAGTCGCACGTTTTATTACCTTCTGTCGCCTCTTAACAACACCCACAGGATGATATGGGTTAGTACTCGTAGATTCTTTTACGTCACCGCTACACGGCGACAAGAAAATTTTATAAAGTTATAATAACTAAATAATACAAAACCACCAGAAATGAAGTACTCGTGCTATCAGTAATACATATAGTACTCAGGTACATTGTTTAACCTTTCGCCGATCGTAAAAAAGTCCTCATAAGAACGACATTTACATACATATGTAACGTTATTAAAATAAAACAACGCAATTTTAAGATATAATATGAATGTACTTATTTAATTTGCATATTAAATATACAATTCGCGTAACAAATATAGAAGAAAATAAGTAATATATACTGCAAACAAGTTTATGCTCTTTAGATTTATTATTAGCTTTCTGACTTTTCTTTGTATATAATTCAAAATATATTTAAAAATATCAAAGTCCATCATACGTTTCTTAATTAATAATTAACAAAATTTTCGTATATAGTTGTATAACATTACATTTTAGTAGGTGCGTTAAAATGAGTTGTATTAAAACGCTTGATGTTCCAAGAGTAACGAAGAAACGAGTCGATTGATTTGATTATTTTTACATAGAACATTAAGTAAAATATGCCTTACTTGTATGGCCAAAAAAAAAAAAAAATATTTTACAGTCGGCAGCAGTGCTAATAACAGTCCTATGATGTTAGGTATAGCGTAGAAGTGTAGAACTGTATTTGACCAAAATTTCGAAAATAAAAGAAATTTAAGACAAAATAATTGTGCGTTGACTGCATAGGTACCTGTTTTGAAAAAAAATCTACATAATATATTATTATAATAAGGAACATATTACGTTCACCGGAATTTGAACACTGCTATTTGTCTGCTACTATATATACCTACTTATATGAAATAAATATATTTGGGAGTTCAGTATATTCCGCGCAGAAATACTGGTCCTCATACATATATAATTATATAATATGCATCTCATGAGTGCTATATAAATAAAGTTTTATAGATACGGCAACGTAACAATAACAAATACATAGATTCTACATTATTATTGTTGGTTTCGACTGGGGCTGGATCGCTGGGCTATATATAGCTCAGAATGCAGTTGTATAGTGTGAATGAATCATGAGGCCGTGGAACTCGAAATAATACGGCATAATATAATAAATTGAAAAATAGGACTTTCTGCAAACAATGGGAAACCCTGTCAGTCGTATACTTGGGGGATATAATTAGATGAAACAAAACGTTTTTATTTTTAAACTAATAAAGCGGTTCTTTAGATCCCGTTAGGTAAATATAGATTTAGACTTTAATTTATGATACACACCCACAAATATTATGTCTGACGCGTGTAAAGGAAGAACTTTGTTAGCTTTCCTTTAAACATGTCTTTTAATCCCTATAGAAAGAAAAAACAGGATTATTACGTTAAGAAATGTTTTTCTCTATTTTACATATTTCGGTCGGTGAGTAATTGAAAAGCTGATATAAATTGAGCTTTTACGATTAAAAAGAAACACAAAACAGAGTAATACTAACGTATAAAAACTTATCGAGTAACTGTGATGTGTAAATTCACGTAAAATATCGACCATAGTCCATCTTATACACATATACTTAAGACTATAAAAACTTATATTGCTAAGTCTAATATGCATATTATAATTGAGTACTACGTTTTCATGAATCAAAAATTATGTTTGTTTGATTTTTTTGCACGTTTTGTTAGAGGAAAATTTACTTAAATGTACTTACTTGTGTTGGTGTTTTTGAAAGGCACATACAAACAACACAGAAAATGTATGGAATATAAGGAGCAAGAGGTGTTTCTTAATCAGTAACGTATTATTGTTCGATCAAATTATGTTAGATATTACGGATTGTATAGAATCTTTTTTGTACATTTTACGAAAAATATTATGGAGATGTAATGAAAATATTATAAATACGACTACACTCCTTTGGAGGTAATTATAAGACAATGCCAATAAGATTTGATAACAATTCGTCGTTGACGCCGCAAAGGGGCGAAACTCAATTTTTCAAAAAATTACAGGAGAGCAAGAAAACATTTATTACCCGATTACTAGCTTTTATTCATCAAAAAATTAAATATATTAAACTTAATGGAAAACTACAAATAGATTAATTTTCTGATGAAAAAAAGCTAGTAATCGGGGAATAATAAATATTTTTTTGCTCTCCTGTAATTTTTTGAAAAATTGAGGTTCGCCCCTTTGCGGCGTCAACGACGAATTATGTACCACACCACCACACTGAAACACTTTTAGTGTTCTGTTTGGGATTTGGAAAAATAATGAAAGTTATAATTATTTCACAACACGCATCTATAAAATAATATTTAACGAACGTATCACATTGCATAAAAGATACATAAACTTATTAGTCGAAAATTATTGACTAGTTTACAAAAAATAGCTAACGAAGCATAGCGAAATATACTGTATAATACGCTATAAAGTTGTGTGAAATACAGAGGCAAAACTTAATAAATTTATATAAAGTGACATGTTTTCTCGGCAAGAAAATTTTGAAGATAGAGAGACGAGGCGCCGTGACTTATATGTATCTTATATCTTATAAGTACCTACGCTATTATTAGCCTAGGCTAAGGTTACCGAGGCGTAATTTAAGAGCGGCTCCAGATTAGGTCTTTTTTCCGATCGAATTCCACGTCCCGCCAACGTCGCAGCGGTTTCGAGTAATTAAGTGGTCAGTTACACATGTAATTAATGAGAAAATATCTTTATATAAACGTTGCGAGTTCAATGCACGGGTAGGTAGGTAAGAAAAAAAAATGGCAGTAAAAACTGGCGCATAAAAAGCGGCCGAGCGCGTCTGTCAAAATACACGTCACAGGATTATAGATGTGTCGCCCGCGGCGGCGAATACGAACGCTCTGTTGCGCTCGGTGTTTTATTGATCGCGGGAGAGATCGCGGTAGCCGACTAGCCGAAGTCTGATCATTGTTTGCTAATGAGGCTCGCGAACGCAGGTGGCCCGCTCGCTCTTGCTCGCTACTCGCTAACTTAAGCAAATATGATGTCACGTTGACAATAATAGCCGACGTCTATTAATTTATCGTTCATTGTGCGTAGGATTTTAAAACGCCGCGGCAGTAATGCGTTGTTGTAACGCAACTATCTAAATTGGCTTTTAGTTATCTCGTCTAGTAATGCTGCTGAAATATCATAGGTTTTTAATATTAACGTTTATATTCACAAACAATATTGTAGTTATATTACCTAATCACATTTTTATTAGTACACCGAATATGCTCGCCATATACGATTATCACATAATAAGATAACGGTTTGGCAAAAACTAATATTAAATACAGCAATGTTACGTTTAGGTACAGCGAACTAGCGTTTATTTGCCAAACCAAACGTTAACCATTTATTCCGTACAACAGTAGGAATGACATTGAACTAAGATATAAAAAAAGTATTCAAAGAAAAGGGGCTTAAAATTTACTAACTTAGTAAGTAATATCAAAAGGAAAATATTTTTTATAGCATGAAGAAATTATTTTATACAGTAATAGACGTGTTTTGTATCTGTATGTACCATCACAGGTGTTTAAGCACCTTTTCCTTACTTTTAATATATAAAGTCTTTAATGTATTTACATATACACAATAAAACGATCCAGCTAAGTTTTGTATACACCGACAACCATAATAAAATATGACAATACCAATAAGGCTCATTTTTCAAAAAAATTTATCTTCGTATATAACAGATATTAGATTTATTGTTGGTGTCAACAGACAGCTACGCAAACCGATGTAACAGATCGGTGGTGATGCCTCGTAAAAAGTCTAACACCTCTCCATTGTCGGCCGCGGCATCCGCACTGTCCCCTTGATTTTTAGGCTGTGAAAGAATTAATTTTCTTTAGTAACGTAATTAAACATAAACATAGATACATGATACTTTGTTGTGATCTCATAACAGTCTTATTTAAAAAAATACAAGCAATATCAGAAAACAAGATGGTTCATAACAGTCTCCGAATGGCGGATTCCAACCAGCTATTATTTTATTGCCACCTGATTGTATGTGGATGCTGTGGCTAGGGTTCCCAACCCTCCCGGATTGCCCGGGAGACTCCGGTAATAATGGTTAATCTCCCGACCTCACCGAATCATTTCTCCGGTTTTTCTAAAAATTATACGCATCCTTCGCTCGCACGTGACGCTACTCACTCGCTTTGCGGTCACACACAACATCGCGCACCGCTGCCGGTGTAAATCTGTTCGTCTCGCCGTCGACGTTGTCGATTCGGCGGTGTCTGTCCGGTCCGGTGAAGATACGGAATACCAAGCAATGAAAATTTTATCTCTAAAAGAACCAATCACATGGACAGGCATTACTAGACTTCAGGAATTATTAAATATTGACTTAGATAGTGACAAACTGATTATATATAGATAGTGAAAAATCGATTGGATTTACGCTGAGTTGACTTCTTTACGAAATCGAAAGACAGAAATCCCTGTCCTGAATTGAAAAAAATGATCACATTTGTTCTTTAATTCCTCTTTCTAATGCTTCTTGCAAGTGCGTATTCAGCATGATGGAACAAGCATGGAGCAAGGAAAGAAACTGAATGAGTATTTCTTTAGTAAAAGCAGAGTTACAAGTACTAACAAACTTCGATTTTTCATGTAAAAACTTTTATGATTTTGTGGTGAAAAACCGACAAATATTAGATGCTACTCGAAAGCAAGGTAAATATAAATGTAAAAATTAATTAATAATTGAAATTTTATTTCAATCAGAGTTGGTAACCCTAGCTGTATCCTCGATTAAGTATCAAAATGCAGATGCGTTGCCACCCCTGAGGACTAAGATGGAATGCCTCGTTTCCAGAAAAAAGAGTCTCTGGTTCTCTACAGTCTACAGTGTAGAGAACCAGAGACTCTTTTTGTGTTTTTGTGTTTTCTGTGTTTCGTAAGGTGAGTGTAGAGTCTACACTCACCATACGAAACACAGCAGCATTGAGTTGCTATTTTACGCTGGTGTTCTGTGAGGGCGTGGTTCTTCCCCGGTCGAGCCGACCCATTTGTGGTACAACCATAGTATAGCTGCAGCATGGCCCTACCACGTAACAGAACTTTTAAGGCCTTATTACTTCTGTCATATTATATCACTTGTGGTAATAGTTAATTGTGAGAATGTAATTTAGACCTTCAAGAGAATATTTGTTACGTAATGAAACCACGTACCCAGTAGCAAGAAATGCTATATGCTTTTTCGACCACGGCGGCATTTTCCAAACAATTGGAAACAGTCAATTATGCGTAGAAGATATTAATAGTATAATATGCACAAACACGGAGGCAATCACTCGTCCTAACCTATTTATAATATCAGAGGTAAACTAAATGGAGTTACAGAAATGTTGACGGTTCCGTGGCGCAGTGGCTTAGCAATGAGTTGCAGCGCTGAGGGCCGCGTATAGGCATATGGCAATAATTGTTCTGGGTCTGGATGTTTGTCCTTGTGAAATCTATGTATGTAAACTGCCCCCGCGATACAGGAGAAAATTCTAGTGTGGAGGTAACGTTTTTTTTAAAACGAATAAAAAAAAGAAAGACATGTACACCAACAATTTATTTAGTAGGCCGTCTTCTTTATTGATGTGTAGGTATAAAACGTTTCCTCACGAAAAGTATAAGCGGGGAAAATTTTAGAACAAACGTTGAAGATGTCTCGGCGTTCGGCGGACACTGGTCGGTAGCTGGGGCGGCCACAAGCGCTTAAACTATTTGATTTGATTTTTTCATATGATAAAAAAAAAACGAATTTACAAAATGTGTTATCAACATATTCTAAAAATAATAAGCGTTTTCTATTGATATAACTTTAACACAGTATCTCTATGGAATCTCTGCAAGGTAAGTACATGTTTATAATATAGCGATTTAGTGTCATATTTATGATTTTTTTACGAGCCAATTATTATGACTCGCGTTTCTGTCTTCAAACATTACTTGTCCTTAAGTTCAATTTTATAAAATAATCTTGTTTTGGCGTAATAATTACATATCAGTAGATTTAAAAAGGTTCAAAAAGTTAAAAAGTACAGCAACGTCACTTTTAGTCGTACGACGACTTTATATTATGCTGTTTTAACGTGACATTGCATCACCATTGAAGGAAGAAGGTGTGTATAATATATCGCAGTCAACTAGCTTAATTAGCCTTTCAGTTAACAGCCTAGACATTACATACCATGGTCACCCTATTAATTTTATTTAACGAGATGGTCGCCGGTCTGTGTTTAATTATGCGCTATGTACTATATATTATATAAATGTACGCGACTTTAGGGTAGCCCAAGGGCCACCCCAGCCACACCTTAACCTACTGTCGATGATATTACAAGATATGTGCAATTTTGTATTATACGTATCGGCTGAATATTATTCAGGCCGCTAGTTGAACGGCGCCGTTTAGTAAAAAGGCTAGACTGTTAACTGAAAGGCTGCGTTATATAGGCAATAGTGCCCTAAGAGGATATTTAAATAGTGACATTTCATTACGATCACTAATATGTACACGAATATTAAACGTGGAATAAAACTAATTTTCAACCGACTTCAAAAAAGGAGGAGGTTCTCAATTCGACTGTATTTTTTTATGTGTGTTACCTCAGAACTTTTTTTCTAGGTGAACCGATTTTGATGATTCGATTTTATTTGAAAGCTGGTGCTTCTCATGTAGTCATCTTTAATTATACGTATTTAACTGACTTCGACTACATTGATGATGTTTTCATTTTATTTATATTGAAGTCGCTTGTACAATTTTTTTTATTTTGCCACTTGTTATTGATTTTATTTTAACCGAAAATGGGCTTAGGTTTTAAACAATAACGACGAGCCTGCTCATTTTAAAAGGCCGACAACGTATCTGTTATTCCCCCGATGTTGCAAACGTCCATGGTCGGCGGTGATCACTATCTGTCAGGTGAACTTCGCTCTGGGGTCTGGGGTGACATTTGCTCCATCTTCTAAAATATATAAGTTATGTATGTCCATTTTCAAGTTGCTTCATGCTATTTGTACCCTTGGATATTTGAAATAGATAATAAATAAAGAATAACAGAAAAGTAAGTTGTAAATAAGTAACGAACTTGTCAAGTCTGCAGTGAGCAATACAAGCATTCTATAAATACTGGTCCAACGTCGGTGTACTACCTACAAAAAATATGCGGCACATCCTGTTCGTAAGTAAAGTTTAATTTATTAAACCAAACTGACTTACGATAGCATCTATTAGGTGTTTAGTTACAGTAAAACAAACTTAAATTGATACGTTCATTGTGGACCGACCGTTATTTAATAGTTCTCGTATATTTGCACATGATGGCGGTGTTTCAAACGGACGCAATGTCCTGGATTTAATTAAGTTGTTTGAACAATAATCCGAATCAATGTAACTGTTAGTAATCCGATAGCTAATATTATAGCATGGCCTACGTACAGTTATAACAATTCGTATTGCTGCCAACTCCTTTATAATTTAATCTTTTAGATTTGTATTCTAGCTTTAAGAAATTAGAAAAAAACATTAACAAAATTAGACCATAACTATCGGAAAGTATTGGGCTTAAAATATATGATAAAGATGAAGATAAAGTTTAATTATCGCCAGTCTGTGTGTACACATTTAAAACCCTCTTTATCACATGTAATAAATAGTGGAGATTATTAATACTAAACTCTTTAAAAAATCTATAGCTACAGGACAAAACCATCAACTTGGTGTTTGAAGAAAGTTTCTGTTTGTAGCAAGTGCGTATAAAACGATGGCAAGATGCAACGATAACGGCTAAACTATTAAAACCTCAGAAGAGACATTAATGCTTCAGGGGTGGACGTGTAATTTAATGATTTCCTAAGTGCATGTTTATGGGCTGCGCTGTTCATTACATTAATTAGCCACCACCACCTACTCTCGCTCAAACGTTCTATTTAATATGTACTGGTCTTCTAAATTAAGTGAATTCGGAATTCTATAAGAGTATTAAAGTAAATGAAAATAATTAGAGACTTATGTTGATAGTAAATTTCTAGTTAAGTTCTAATAAGTTCTAATAAGTTAAGCTAATTTTTACTAAAATTTTAGTCTTACTAGTGCTTTTTTAAAGATGCATATAATAATAATGTGTCGCTAAACTATTTGTAATGTCTTGAAAAACCATAGTTACAAATGTCACAGATGACACATCATGTGGAAGAGCTGTTCAAGAATTGCATCATAGAGATATTAGAACAAAGACATTTAAGTAGTAGTAATAGACCGGACATCAGCAACAAAATGGTCACCTCTTACTTATGTCCTATAGGATATATTTCGGATTTGTGTCATTTAGTCTTAGTGACATCGTCAAAAGCTCAAGACGAATTCGTCTCCTAAATTTAAAAAATATTTTTAAAGAAAATATGCCCGATTGTGCATTAAGGTATTGTAAGTCCCGATATGTAGCAAAAACTGAATGTGATTTCGGTTTATTATCGCAAGTATAATGTATATTTACCCCATAATTTTTAAATTTTATTATTTCTGGTAGATTGTTCTAGAACATTATCATTATTGTGATAAGCGCCCTCTGTTATCCAGTAACGTCACCAAATTAGCTAGTGATTGACAACGTTTATAGATTGGTGCTATCGATAAAAATATTATACAGGATGCAGATTTAATCATCTACAATATTTAAGGAGGTGGAACAGTAAACGATACTATACCCATACCAATAAAGAAATCGGAAGGGCCTGTGTCGGGGCACACGGCCGTTGGTTTTAACGTGAAACGTCTATGTCAGCCAGTACAACCAGTCAACAAGATAGCCTTCATTTAAAAAAATTATATAATTCTACAACACCAGGAGAGTTACAGATGCGTTGCCGGCCTTTTAAAAGGAGTAAGCTCGTTTCTTGAAGGTCCCTAAGTCGTATCGGTCCATAAAAATCACCGATGGTAAACGATTCCTTAGAAAACTCTTAATAAATCGCACGGTAGTGAACCGCCAAGCATCCAAATGATGTGGATGGTAACGTAAGTTTTGTCGCGATGTATGTTGGTGAAATTTGGTGGCTGGAATTAATCCAAACAATTCCTCAGAGCACTTTTCGTGGTAAATACGATAGAAAATGCAAAGGGATGCAACATCTCTACGCAGCGCCAGTGAATCGAGCCAATCAAAGAGAACTCGGTCGTAAGTTGCAAACGGTGTGCAGACATGAAATACTGTCCCGCGAGTACGCCAAGGTTTTTAGAAGATAATTTAGCTTTCTTTTCCAAGTGACCATGCTACTGCAGGTCATTCGATATGTCGACGCCGAAGATTCCGCGACTGGCTGCGACAACAAGGGAAGTGCTCTGAAATTGAGGAGATACGACAATGGTGTTCTTTTTAGCGGTAAACGCGCAGTCTTGTGAATTTGTATAACGATTTATCGTGTAACGACTTTTAAGTTCAGTGCTTTCCTAAAATATGTTAGATTTGAAGTGTATTTTTGTAAAAGAAACGAATTTGAAAAACATGGAGGCGCTCTCTTCTTGGATTTGACGTTGTGCGATGTGCCTTCGACGCCGACCGACCAATCATATGCTATTATTATAGCGTCTAATAGACCTAGTGACGTCATCCAAGATGCCAGCAATGTGAATTGATTCTTAGTTATTGGAAATTAAATATTTTATTTCATGACATTTTATTTCATTCATGACGTTATTCATGGCTTAAAAAGTTTATATGATTCTTTTTGATGTAATGGGAGTCATAATAAATAGATTTATACAATAAAAAAGCATGCATATTCCCTATTATTATATCGTAAAGCATTACAAACTTAGTAACCTTCAACAACATTATCGATACTTTGATGTCGAAACGGTAACATTCCTAAAACGGGTTTTTACCTTACATTTATTAGCGTCACCTACTGGGGAATAGTTGAAATTTTTCCTAATAAATATTCAGCATAGTTTTGCTATGTTTAGGTAGAGGGCGTAACACACGCGCGAGCTCATAGTTTTTGTATGCAAATGTTCCCTATGTCCGCTCTATAGTATATATATATATTTAAATCTCTTTGTATTAGAATAATAGAATAGAATATTATAATAATTAGAATAATTTTTTTTCTTCTTCTTTCGTTTATGTATTGAATTGGTGTACAGTAAAGAATTATCTATCTATCTACAAGTCGCGGCACGTAAGTCTAGCACTGAAACGAAACGTGGAGGGGACGCGTACGAATTGAATTGCACGAATGCGACTGGGGAGCCAATCAGCGCGTGCGAACGATACGCACGAGCCAAACAGCGCGACTTATGCGCAATAAGCCAATCAGCGCGACTTATGCGCAGTAACGGCCACCGCTAGACTTTCGCGCCGCTACTTTTTTAATCTAATAAATTTTAAATCTAATATTTTGTCAGGGACCATTTCTAGGGTGTGTAACATGCACCGTACATGCTCCTATGTTAATGCCGATGTTACACTGAGCATAATATATCTATTTTCGGCTCGTCTCAATACTTTAAACCTATCATCATCGTGGATTAGATAAAACCAGGGCCCTTGTCATCTCAGTTTGGTGTGAGGGAGTAAAACTCGATTTCTACGATGTGTACATGATCCTATAATATGTAAAATCTCTCTTCGGGGCGACTCTAACACTTTCAGCCTTACATCTACTTGTATAAGACAAAAAAGGGCTTATCAGTAAACTGTACTGTTCTCAAGCTACATCATCTCTGTTTTGGAATGAGCGAGCAAAGATAAGAGTGTGCGACATGAGGGAAGAAAAGCCGCGTTAAGTATTTTTGTTACTACTACTTATCGAACCTCCTAGGCTTAATTAGGAACGCAGAAGTAGTCATGTGCGATTTCTTAGTACACTGCTAACAATAAATCTGTCGTCCCTGGCTGATGTTGCTGTTTTGCGTCCTTGTTGTTTGCGCCTCGTATACTCTCTGTCTGCCGATATTTAAGCCACTTGATTGTAACGATATACATAATTGTCACTTAAAATAATAGGCTTAGCTTAGGGACTTGAGCTATTCTGAGATTTTAAATATACTTTAATATCAGCAAAGTTTTATGCAATAAACACATAGCCGAAAAGAAAAAAAAAAACTGGAAACAAAAGACGATCAAAATCCTGACGGAGGAGACGGAATCGTTTTCGCAGCCACATTTTTTACCACAGCTGCTTAACTCATACTTCGAAATTCCTTATGTTTCAAACAGATGTTTTCTGCTACGGACATAGTCACAACAATCTTTTTGTATAATATTGCTATAGTATCAGCTTATAATGTCGAGTTCATAGAGTAACTTATGTAAAGTCGGGTTTATGTGGATCGATTTTCACAGTATAATCAGATTTTCATAGAATCTAGTCTGGCTAATTTAATATCAACAGTGTGGTATCTATTTAATTTTATAAATTAATGTAGGATAATTGACTCCCTCAAAAATATGCGAAAATTGTACTTCATAAATATGCCTGAAACTTTTAAAATGTTTTTAAGGTCGTAAATATCGAAGGTATGTCAGTTTTAACGGATTATTCACTTTCTCTCGACTACTCTAATTAAACCAAATTACTTTAAAGAGACCTGTTATTTCAAACAAACTACACGCGAACGATTTAATGATATATCAAAAAAAACTCATGAAGATAATTCAATCACGTTGATGATGCCGCTCTGGGGCTGGTCACTTGTAATAGTTAAAGAAAAAAGTAAAGAAATATTTGACACACATTGAAAAATCATTTGATACAAAAGTTAAATAAATGAGGCACTGGCAGTGAGTGTATTTCGTGCTCATTGTTGTCGATTTCTCAAACCGATTTACTAATAACTGCTATTAGCCCGCCTCCGGTCAGCAATAGTGATGTTGCGTGAGGACTACCGGCCTTACTAGCGCAAAAAATGTATAATTATTCCTAGAACGGTAATTTTAAATTGGTCTGTGAGTAGAATATTGTCTACGGTTATATTAATGCCGTGTAAAGCGCCGATATTCAGGGGTACGCTAAGTTTCCGTTATAATTAGTATTGTAAATTAACGCCTAATATATTGTAATTAATAAGCATACAACAATACCGTGACTTAAGTTGTTAAGTATTTAAAAATTTTAGGGTCTTCGTTCATGGTCTGGCAGACTGAATAATTTGATTCCATCATGTTATTAATATTGATATGCAAATCAATAGCATATAGTTATCTATCTATCTATCTATCTATCATCATCATCATTACAGCCCTTCACAAGTCCACTGCTGAACATAAGCCTCCCCCAAGTTATGCCACAAAGCACAGATTGTGTCTATGCCATAAATACAGATTTTCGCAACTTTTTGTTTCTTACTTAGAGTTTTAGGTAAATTGGATCAAAATAGCAAGTACTTCAACGCATTATGTGGGATGATTGCGATTCCAGTTATATAAAGCAAGCAAGTTATGATTAGTTAATCAGGTTGATGAGCCGATTGACGAGCATCTTGCGGTCGCAGATTGTGGCCGGTGTGTCTCCGGTGAGCGTAAACGCGATTAAGATCTAATACGTCGAGCGGTGCGACTCCGTATCTCCGTAGGTCATTACGCCAAATCTCTGCTCGCTCGGCCGACGCGACAACGGTACCGTCATGGTGAGAGCCCGAAACACTCCACCGCAACTCACTTTTAATATCATATTCGTATAGTAGTTATTTTATTGAGATTTTATAGAACTTAGAAACAACCGAAACATACATCAATTAAATATCAATAATTTTTCAACTTTTTTATACGCCGTTATGTTACCGATTTTACACTTTGTCCGTTTTGAAGTGCAAGAACGATGAATGAGTTAACGACGTTCAAGTGGCTGTTAAAATTGCTGACTCTTCTTCGTAAGTGTACAGGAAATATGTTTATAACAATTAAATAAGCACGCAAACTGTACTTTCGTGTAACATTATGTCTTTATACAAATTTCTAATTACACATACAAAACATTTCAAATTGAATTACATTGTAATATTTCTTTTGGTAAAATAGTCAATTTAAATGCCGGCGCGGAGATGCATAAAATGAGAGCAAAACACACAACTATAAACACTTAACCTGTCCCCCGCCGGGAAACGAAAGCGGGGCATTATTGTACAGATAACAAAAATAAAATGCTGATCACGTACTGAAAAGTGGACTATTAAATTTTCCGCTTCATTTTGGCGACAAACGGTTTCTGAACGGTTCACCGCGCGTTTCTAGTAATCCAATCATGCGAAAAGTGAAATACTAAGTATCAAAAATATGTTCAGCATAAATTTTAATAATATTACGCACTAGATAGCAGAAGAAACGTTCAGATATGTCATCTACATAAAATTTATTTTCAGTTTGGCGCTGTTGCGAGTATTTGAAACCTTGTTCAATTTAATTTTATCAAGAACACGTATATTTTCTTTAATTCTACACCGTTCTTAGCAATACATGAACAACAGAGTAAGTATGATTTATACTGCTTCGATATTGAGCGACGTGGTGGGATTGGATTTTGGACACATTTATCTTCATTAAAAAACTTTAGCCAAAGATAAGAACTTTCGGTTTCCGTTATGTTTTAATATTCCAATTAAAATTTGATGGGGAACTTTAGGTGCGTAAAATGATTTTAATAATTTATTATATTATAAAATAGTAATGTAAAGACAAAAAAGACAAACAATTTTCTGCCCTTTGAAGTGATTGATAATATGGACGATTTTAGCACGCTCCATAACGCTTTCAAAAACATGAAACGATATTTGTGCAGATTAGGTCATCTTCGTTCTGTTGTTATTCTATACCACATTAATATATTTGAAAATATATTAAAAGGAGAATTGAGTATATATAAAAAGAATTCGGCAGTAGAATCCTGGGAAGAAACGATATAAATGGTGAATGAGGTGATGAGAAATGACAGAGGTTTAACGTGCATGCGATGCATCCTGTTAACGTTTGCATCCGGTTAATCCATCCAAAATATGTGTGACAAATATCACATGCATTGATGATAGTAGCAGTACTGGTGCTAGGTTATCGACTCTCTGCTCATCAACCCGCTTGCCTAGGGTTCAAAAAAACAAAAGTTCAAAGACAACACTTCTTTGAACTTTGGTGCTTCTCAGTGCTAGTTTTTCCTGGCCCCATGGCCTTCGCGCATCGGACACGGAGCGTACGTTGCGCATGTGAAGTTGGAGGCCGCGGAGGAGGGCGCGCCATACCACAGACGGAGATGGGGAGGAGTAGTCCTCTCCCGAGGAAGGGCCGCCCTGGGGCAGCCAGCGCTGGTGGGGCCGCGGATGTGTGTGAAAACATTCCCATGGCCCTGCCAATATGCGACGAAGGTGGAACACCATGGGGTTTTAGTCGGTGCGAGTCCGAAATAACCAATCCTTGCCCCCGCAAGGCAGTTATGCGTAGGCCTTTCCCCATGTAAAAAGAAAAAAGAAAAAAAAGCTTAAGCAAAGAAGAGTTTATTAAATTTAATCATATAAATAGCGTAAATATATGCACCTATGTTTATTTAAAAAAAAAGAAACTGATACAAAAAGAAGTGACAAAAGATAGGCAACCTGGAATATGAAATATGTAAATTGGAATAAAATAGAATTTTTACATATAATCATTTATAAAATTCGGTTAGTTTCCAATTTCTCAAGTTAATTTATTCATAATAAAATGTGCCGGACTGATTTTGATAAAATACTCAATTACGTTCTAACTACAAAATTGGGCATCGAATGAAACCAGTCCAACGTCTATATGATTATTTGTAGCAGAGATATGCGAGGCGAAAATCAACCACAAACCATGTACTACATACACACATAAACATCTTTCGAAATACCATAGCATTCAACTAGAGTAGGTAGAGACCTTGGACTTTGGAAATACGGACCAATTACAATAACTTTGAACTGGAAAGGTAACAAAAAAAAAACTTTCTTGATGATAATGAATCGATGTGTACGTTTCTTTAAGTTAACTGTGCACTATAAGGCAGAATCATGTCACCAGACAATATACTCGACCCATACATAAATTCATACAAAACTCAACGAAAGTCGAAAGTCGCGCTTTCACTTATTGGCGGTGCCGTACTGTGCGTCATCGCACCGAACCACTTCTTTTTACAAATCTAATGGTTGAATTATCGTCAGATGTTGGGTGATTGGGTCAGTATCTGTTATTACGAGAAAATTACAATGCGGTAGGGGCCTGCCAGTCAATGCACGTTTATTAGCGAATCTATTCACTTCCCGTTAACTTATTACTGTTTAGATGTGCGTTTATTTATAACCAAAACATATATCGTATATTCGGTAGGTCACTTTTGTTTTGTTCAATGAGTTTTGACAAAATGACTACAATGCGAATCGTATGTATTTAATCAAATAAACATTGTTTGTATGGAATGGTCGCGGCGGAAGTAAATCAATCACCCTTTTCATTCCATGGGTATTGTAAAAGTTGAGTGAGTGAAATGCTAAAAAAATCTCGTGGTCCGCGGCTGATGGACGTATCTCATAAATCGCTCCATATAAATATTGAGGCCGGTAACATGGAGTTGCGCTTAAAATACAAGTCGTCTGTTATGCGATCGGCACTCAGCCTGCTTATCATAGTAAACTAGCTGCGGAATTACGAAGATATATTGATAAAGACTCCCCACTAGATGGAGTGACGACCTGGTAAGAGATGCAGGAAATCTATGGATGCAGGTGGCTTAGAACCGTGCTTAGTGCCATTTCTTGGAGGACGCTTATATTTAGCAGTGGACTTGTGTTGGGTTGTAATGACGTTATTGATGCTAGTAAATGAATAATAAAAATTAAAATATGTATTCTATTACTTATGTATCAATACCATTTTGCCGAATAATAATTTGGACAACAAAAATAACAATTGACATCTGGGTAGAACATATTATAAATGCCACAACTATAATAAATATTTCCACAAAGACAATCAACGCCAAGTCTCTGGTTTCTTCATTGGACTCAGGGCGAGCTATAAAGTAGGTGAGGATTATTTATTTTAAAATCAATAGTCTTGTGTTTTGTGATCATATCATGACATGAAAATTAACGCCGAGTTACAGAGTCGCCCTGACCTGCCTGTATCCAACGTTACACTTGTTCATTCATGCTTGATGAGGAACACTTCCCAATAGGGAAGAAAGTAGCTTTGGAAGCAGTACCTGAGACTTGAGATATGCACAACACTTTCTTCATTTATTACATTTCATTTATATCCATGCTTGGTCTATAATATTTTTGGCATTACGTAATTCTATAGGATACATTTTCCCTTTCCACCATTAGAAAACCCCAGGCGGTCGGTGGGTGTTCACCACTTTGTTGTCGATAATCCACGCATTCACACCAAACGTTTTGCTTTGTGTTTCGTAATGCGTACAGAAGGGAGTGAAATAATTTGGCGGCGTCTGTTTTTTCTTCACTCTCATTGTCTTCAAGGCAAGAGTGAAGCTTTTATTATGCTAAGACAAGGCGATTTACCATCTAGGGTTTCATCACCACTCAACACCAGATGGAAATGTAGTCAAGTACTGGCTTGTAATATGTAACAAAAATAGTTACACAAACGTTGAAAAATAGCTTGAGAAAAATACATTAGTAGTAAAATTTTAGATATACGTTGATTGCAGAACGTTTGAAATTCCTGTGACCTTTTGTCACGCGGCTTTGTTAATTTAAGAGTAGTAGTATGCATTTAATAAAATAATTCTAACTAACTACCACAAAGTACTTCCAGAAGTAAATTGGCATCTCGATATTATAATCACTAAAAAGTTACACCGGAGGGCAGAGATCTCCCTTAGTTTTTGAGGTTTTGGAGACATTAGTCCAACGCGATACTCCAGCCCGGCTAGCATAGGCGGGGGACAAAAATTTTATCCCCCGACTATATCCACTGACAAGAGATAAAATTATTTTGTTATGTCAAACGGGGAGAAGTATATCCCCGTTTGACATAACCAGTAGACATATATCCCCCGTCCGTAGCATGAAGCCAAATGAAAGATAAAAAATTATGCTTTTTGACATTTGAAAGGGACAATTTTATCCCAGTTCATTCGACGTGGGTTGAAGTTTATATTCATACAAAAAAATCTATCTAAGTCTAAGTCTATCTCCCATTTTATCTACTGTGGATATTATATCCACCGGTGTGCCCATGCTCTAAGGGTGGATAAAACTAAGCGAGGGGATAAACATTTTCTCCTTTCCCCGGGGATAAAATTGTCTCCTGCCCATGCTAGCCCTGCAGTGAATGTTGGCGGGCTTCATATGTCTTTGAAATATTTTACTCTCTAGATATCCCTAGGCATAGGTTTCTTCCCAAAATTTTCATCGCCGAGCAAGGGATATCCTGTGAGGATCGAACCCAGGTTGTTCGCGTACTGTGAAATTTATGGCGAGCACTTAGCTCCTGAGCTACAACAGCTCTTAATTATCACTTGTGAAATCATAAATCACAGGTGAAATCGTATTTAAGCCACTGCTCCATTACAGCCTATAATAGTCCACTGCTGAACATAGGCCTCCCCAGTAGATTGCCTCATAGAGCGATTTTGTCATAGTTGCCACGCTTGGGTTGGCAACCGCAGTTTTTTATAATTTTGGCTTGTTTCTCTTTGTCGCCTCTTACGACACACACGGGACGATATGGGGTAGTGGATGTTCTTACACCGCCACTACACGGTCAAGCCACTGTTAATCTAGTTAAATGTAATTATTGCGCAGAAACAAAATTGAACATCATTTTATAAAAACTGAATAAGCAAGGATAGTGTGAACACAGCAATGCAAGTCGTTATACACAACAGTTCTTTGCGTAAAATGTTGTCTGACAGAAATCGCTTCTGGAGCGATAAGACCGCTACTGTACTTTTTATGTAAATTAGGTATTTCATTTCTTTTTTAATGTGTATTGGTGTACAATAAAGAATATAATGATTGATTGACTAATTAAAACACTATTAAAACCTGTACTTTGCAGAGATTCCATAATGTAACCGTGAAAACCTTATATCAGATGAAAAGACAATATTCTTAATCATGTTGCTTTTATTTATATCTTATGAAGAAAAAAAATCAAACAATTCAAGCATCCGCGTTCACCTCGGCCAATGCCCGCCGAGACATCTTTGAAGTTGGAAATACGTTATTTTTTCTAAAACTCTCCCAGCTTTAGTACTAATTCGCTCGACAGTTGCGGGAAACGAGGTAACGTTTTTATATCTATACACAAGACAAAAAAGAATAACAATAAAAATGTAAAACAATACAATATATTTAACATAATACTTAATTTTATAAATCCACGATTTTAGTGAGCTTCGCATCTAATTGCCTCTTTTTGTTGAAATCTAATGGTTTATAACCACTGTAACTAGCGTTTCGCTAAACAACTATTATAATCGTCTGAATAAACCGGCTCTGATGGTCTGTAACGCAATTACAGAGATTTATAAGCAAGGTACAAATATGGTCCTCGCTAACTGCCACGTCAACAATTTGATTTAGTATTTTAAAATTAATTGATTCGTACAATGTTGTTTGTTAAAAGGAAGTCTTTTGAAGGATGTATAAGGGATGCTGTTTAACAAAAAAGAACCGTGGTAGCTTACAGGCTAATAGCTCGCTGTAAATTTCACAGAAAAAGACCCGGGTCCGATCCGTACCGGCACAAAGAAAATTGTAAATTGTTTGTATTAATATTTTTTTATTACATGTACATTTCTACGATATATGTATGGAATATTTTTATATATATTTTAGTTTTCCTATATACTTTGTTAACATTTTATTTTCATTATTAGTTTATTTTTGCTGCACCACCTCTTACGAGTATGTTTATCTCTGCTTAGCTTAATGGTTGACTGGGTGAGAATGCCTTAAGGCATTAAGTCTGCCATAATTATGTGCTATTTTTGAGGATAATAGTTTAAATAAATAAACAAAATTAATAAATTTTAATTACTGATTTACCATGTGCTGTGCATGTTTACGCATTGCAGCAGCGCGGCGAAATAATTGCTTCGTAACACATTCAGAAATAATAGCAAGCCTGTGCCTAGCAGTGGCACGTATAAAGGCTGCAACTTAATTTCTTTATTTGGTAAAACTATAGACATCCGATACTTGCGTACGGGGAGTTCAGGGGAAGCCCCCTACCCTTCCCACCTTGCGGAAAAGTATATGAGTAATGATTTTTTTTTAAATCATAACTTTTTTTTACACAGGAATATTGGCCCAAAGTTACTTCTGCCCCTTCGCCCTTGCGTAGCAAATCGCAGGCATCCATGCTCAACCCCGCAGGTTTGGTTTATTGGTCACTTTCGGCGACCAACCTCAGCCGCTACGGCTCACACAGTTGCCTACGATTTGATACGGCGGGCGAGGGCTGCTATCCCTCCGCGCCTACGGCTTTACAAAAACACTCTAGGGGTAGGGCAGACAAGACTACGTGGAGTCGGGGCGTGCTGATTCGGGTTTAGTAAAGATCCGACCTATCTTATCTATAAAGTCAGGTTGCCCTAAACTCTGCTACGATAGTGGTAAATGAAACAATGTAATGTGAATTGTTATAATTTCGTTTTCTGAAAAACCTCTTTAACTGCTCTCTACTGCTAAATCGCTAATCGTTGTGATGAGTCCCATCTTCAGCCACAAATGGATTGTCTGGGTCCAAGTGATTAACTTTTTTATGAGTGTATCCGTGTTGAAAAAAAAAGCATATTGACATATTTGCGTTTCTTAATTGCATATTAAGAAACGCAAATTGCATATTAAGAAACGCAAATATGTCAATATGCTTGCTTTTAGTGAAATTTATTTTATCGTAATTAATTCAAAACACATTTCCGACATCCAAAAACAGTGTAAAAGGTTCAAGCTTAAACCTGACAAGCCTCCTATACAGAAAACATAATTGTAATCAAGTTCCGGACGTCTATAGCCAACACCTTTATTTTTTAATAATTAAACTTTCCTTAACTCTAGGAATTTCTTCCTCTTTTACATATATAAAGTGGATCAAAAACCCAACCCAAAACAATTTAATAATAATTGTCGTAGTTCATAAAAATACTTTTACAGTGCGGGAGTGCACTTTGTCCAAAAGCAGACTCGTATGGTAATATTAAAATAATAAAACATTAGCATACAAAATATTTGCTTAAATAAATAGTAAAGGAAGTGATTAACGGAAAACCAGATCCAAGCATGTAGGTTTAATATATTTATTTAAATGTTAGTATCATCGCACTTAGTATGCCATTCTCTAAAAAAAAATGTAATAAAAATTAAAAATCATGGCGGTTACTGTAAAACCTTATAAATTCTGAGAGCGCGCACACGTTTTGCGTGGATATTTTATGGTCTGATGATGATGATGATAATGATGGCGATGTTAATTAAAACAATAATACAATTTGGGAAACTCCAAATATGAATGCTAATATTTTAGCGAAATTTAGACTTACACTTAGACGTGACTGACAGATTTCCAGCTATCAGTACAGACTATTCTTTAAAAAATACTGTCGCATTGTGAAACAGAATAATGTAATGTGCTTACATATGTAAGTGTTACAGTGGAATAAAAAAATCATGCGACGTAATTAAATTTTAAACAACATGAACATTTCGTGTATTAAGTGCTGACAGACATTATACAAGCGGTAAATGATTTGCGGTTGTAAACTTGCAAACAATGAAGGCGGAGTTTTCGCACAAGAGCTGCATATAATACTTGTCTAGATTTCCATTTGGTGTCAACTATAACCCCAGCCGGACACAACTGAGTCATTAAAATTGCTTTCATATCGTGCAAGTGGAAAGTGATTTAAATTCTTTCTGTATAAATCTATACAAATAAATAAAATTGAAGTGTCTGTTTGTAATGTCAAAATAACAGCTTTTTACTAAATGCATATGAAAGTATATACGATACTTATAACAAAAAAAAAAAACAATTATTAAAATTTTTGTCTGTCTGTTTTTCTGTCTTCTTCTGTCTGTCTGTTTGTTCCGGCTAATCTCCGAAATGGCTGGACCGATTTTGACGGTACTTTCACTGGCAGATAGCTGATGTTATAAGGAGTAACTTTGGCTACTTTTATTTTGGAAAAAGAATTAGGGTTCCACGCAAAAAAATTAAAACCTATGAAATAATTTCGACGCGGACGAAGTCGCGGGGAACAGCTATTAATAACCTAAATTTAAATTTTAACCCATTTAATATCAGTTTATTTAATAACGAGAGCGTTTGGAGTGGCCTAGTTAGTTATTACTATATGGTGGTAGGAATCCTTTGCTGCCTAGGAATCTGTCTGGGCAGGTCTTATCTGTTTCTACCACCAAACAGCAGTTCTGGTCTGAAGTGTATAGAAAGCCAGTATAATTACAGGCTGTGAGGCATTCTATCTCAGTCCTCGGAGGTGACAACGCATCTGTAACTTTCTTTATTTGAAGCTGGCTGCAGGTGTTCATGGCCTGCAGTGGCCAGCCACTTACCATTAGGTCGACTGTAAGTTCGGTTCTCAATAATTTTATAAAAAAAAAAACTTATGATGGGATGCAATCAAATAATGATAATGATTTGGGCCCGGATTGATGTGTAACCTACATATTTTTAATTTAAATATTATCATTTTCTATTTTGTATTTTACATAAATCATGATATTTGGAGTCCCAACTCCCAACACGTTATTTTATTTTCCATATTTTTCTGTAACTCTAAGCTGTGGTCAAGTTTACAGGAAAAGTTTTAATTCATATTTTAACGGTAATTATTATATTTTATCACATAAAAATAACGCACTAAAGTAAACCTGAAGTAATACCGGAAATAAATAAAAAAATAAAACAAAAGGCCCTGTTGTTGGGGTGAAAAAAATAAATAAAAACTTTAATTTCCGAAAAAATACCACTATGATGCGCAATGCTTTAACCCTTTAGGAAGCAACCTAGGTGTATCGTACTCAATTTTGGAATTATGCAAGCTTAAGTTTACTCCTTTTACATTCTGTGTTCTGTTAGGTTTTAAGTTATAAACATAAAGTGCTTTTCCGATCAAAATTATAAAAAAAATAATCTTAAAATTAAAACAGTCATTGTTTATTATTCAAGATAGAAGTAAAGTAATTGTTGTATGTTTTTTTTAAAGTAGAGTGTTTTGTTTGAAATGAGTCTTAAATTACATATTTTTACGAAACTATTTTTTTGAAGATTCCTTGGATAATATCGAATATAAAAATGTATGCAATGCCAAATAAAAATTGATTACTGTTTAATTAGGTATAGGTATTATAAACGGATTTATAAAGGTAAATAGAATTGGAAACAAATAGCATAAGGTTTAAGATCAAGAAAAGCAAAGTTATAATTTTTTTCATTTTCAAGGGCAGGTTTCTTACTAGGGTTATCACAAAAAAATTAGTGCGTGTAAATTGAACAGTCTGTAGCAACAATATAAGCATTTCATAAATTAAAGGCGACCACGCGGTGATAATATTTTATTAATTTTTTTTTTTATAGGATAAGGTTACAAACGAGCACACAGTCCACCTGCAGCTAGCATGGGCGGAGGACAAAAATTTATCCCCGATTATATCCACTGACAAGAGATAAAATTATCTTGTTATGTCAAACGGGAGAAGTATATCCCCGTTTGACATAACTAGTAGACATATATCCCCGTCCGTAGCATGGAGTCAAATGAAAGATAAAAAGTATGCTTTTGACATTTAAAAGGACAATTTTATCCTAGTTCATTGGATGTGGGTTGAAGTTTATATTCATACAAAAATCAATCTAAGTCTATCTCCATTTTATCTACTGTGGATCCACCGGTGTGCCCATGCTCTAAGGGTGGATAAAATTTAGCGAGGGATAAACATTTTCTCCTTTCCTGGGGATAAAATTGTCTCCTGCCCATGCTAGCCCTGTTGATGGTAAGTGGTTGCTGTGGCCCATAGACAGCTACATCTATCTTCGATTACGAATCAAAATGCAGATACGTTGTCACCCGTGAGGACTAAGATGGAATGCCTCGTTTCCAGTAAAAAGGGTCTTCGGTTCTCTACACTCACCATACGAAACACAGCGGCATTAAGCTGCTATTTTACGCTGGTATTCTGTGAGAGCGTGGTCCTTCCCCGGTCGAGTCGACCCATTCGTGCTACAACTATACAATTAATTAATTAATGCTGCAGCATGGCTCTACCATGTATTAAAATACCACGTAAAAAAATTTGAATACCTAATGTAATAATAATGCGAACGTAAAAAGATTTTTTGACATTCTAATATTACTTATTTATAAAAAAAGATACCTACTGAATTGATCCATTACAATAAATCGCTCCGATAAATAACCGTTTTTTAAAGTTATTGTATGTATAACGACGTAACTACAGATTATGTGCTTTAGTCCAGTTTTAATTGAAAATATAATTTAGCCAGATACTTAATCTCCACATTCACGCGGCACACTTCAGTTTATCTCAAAGGTATCCACATGAAAATATGTAATATCTCGACACGCACTTAAATATTAATGGTTGAAGCTTTTTACCCGATTGTTTTTTTTTACATGGAAATGATCGTTAGTTGAAACAAGAATTTTATTTACTTACACATAAAGAACCAATTACAAAGTGTTGATCTTAAATACAATTTATGGCTTTATAATTATAATAAAACATACCGGCTTTAAAATTATATGTATTGCCTTATAAATTATATGTATTACAAAAATAATTCATATTTTAGGCGACTTCTAAAAACAAGGAGGTTCTCAATTCGAGTGTATGTTTTGTCTTTGTTTATATAATACATGTATATAATCAAAGTTTTTTATGTATGTTACGCGATTTAAGTAAAAATTTTGAAAACACAAATCTTTAGCATTTTATACGTTACACTGAATGTTATTTATCTTTTTAATTGTTGCGAGTTTTTCAATGATTAAGTTTGCATATTACGAGGCAATTAAATGAAAAAAAAATAGTATGGTTTATTTCAACGAGAAAGTTACCAGAAACTTCAAAAGGTATAAGTGCGACATATTGATAAGTATGAGATATTGATACTGCATGAGTAAGCGTAGAATAATTTTAAAATAAAACGGAGCAGTGCATGTAACAGTGAATGAGACGAAATCTGAGAGTACTGTTATGGACTTCGAAAAAAAGCACGCAAAATGTATTTCCTTTTTAGAATCTGCAGTAAAGAGTTAAGAAAGATTAAAGCAACGGAACTTTTAATGACCTCAATTGAAACGCATCTTCCATACAGTACGTACTTGCACCGTTTCCAATAACCAATGATAAAGAGATAAAATCAGAGATGACTAGATTCACGAGGCAATAATTGAAGATCTTAAAATTTAATCGACCCTTAGCCTCACTAGCAGTGCAAAATTGTTAATTTGAAGTGCTGATTTACCACGTGCTCGCGAGCAGAATTAAATTTTCTATTTCCTAGTAAAGTAAAGTTAGAGCCTATATACGTTCTACTGCTAGGCACAGGCCTCCTCTAATTTCTGAGAGGGTTATCGAGCAATTAGCCCGCCGCGCTGCTACAGTTTGTGTTGGCGGACCATTTTTAGGGTTCCGTACCCAAAGGGTAACCAACGGGACCCTATTACTAAACCTCCGCTGTCCGTCCGTCCGTCCGTCCGTCTGTCTGTCAGCGGGCTGTATCTCATGATCCGTAATAGGTCGACAGTTGAAATTTTCACAGAATATGTATTTTTGTTACGGCTATAACAACAAATAATAAGAATTAAAATAAATTAAAAATTAAAGGGGGCTCACCTCTACTAGAAACGTGTATTACGATGGTACGGAACCCTTCATGCGCGAGTCCAACTCGCAATTGGCCTGTTATTTTTATACGACAACGATCGCACGGCTCACCTGATGATAAGTGACTACCGCCGCCCATGAACGACAGCAACTCACGAGGAATAGTAAGTGCATTCTCAGCCTTTTAACACGGAGAAGGCTCTTTTTTTGAAGGACTCAAATTCGTATCGGTTCGGAAAAATTAAACCAAACAAGCCAAAAAACTCAAAGGACTCACATATCCTTGAAAAGATTTTATTTCTCTGACATGCAGGTGGTAGTACTTATTTGTGATAGGTTTATATCTAGATATTATGTTATTTAAATTTCAAATTTGTTATGTTGTATTGAGTCTGTTTACCAAAAATGAAGTCGTTGTTAACAATGATACTGGGACTTTGAACACCTCAGTCCTGCCGTAACCATAAGTGCTGTAAGTACTCGAAACGTTGGGAAAATATAAATAAGCTAATTTAACGCGATAAAATTCTAGTTTTAATTTATACTTGCAACTTTAAATCACTTTCAAAAAATTGAGAGGAAATGACATTTGCTAAATTGAAAAATATATCACACACGCATTGGAGCAGCGCTGCAAACTACTTCTCTCCCAAAGGAAGCTTGTGCCCAGTTGTGGGACTTATAAGGGCTGTTATTTCACTTTTTACTTAAATTTCCTTACTGTAACTTTAAAACAGTGTTCCTTATAAATAATAATTAAAAATTTTGTAAAACCGACTTCAATATAAATTCACCCAGAAAAAGTTATGAGGTAACACACATAAAAAAAAGAACATACAGTCGAATTGAGTATCGTCTCCTTTTTGAAGTCGGTAGACAAAACTATTAAACATTTATTAAATGAACCCAACTAGCTTTCTACTTTTATGGAAGTATGTTGCGGGGCAAAGGTTTATTGGTCTGAGACGGTGTTTAAATTCATTGGCACTACTAAGTTATGATGACTATGTTACTTCACGGACTAAACTGTTGTTCATGCTATTTCTACGTAAGAAAACAATTTAATAGATATTGGGGGATATTTATTTAGTATTCTTATATGAGAATTTATAGTGTTTATATGTAAAAACATATTTTTTTTACAGATTATGGGTTTTTTATTACAAACGAGCACACAGTCATCGTGATGGTAAGTAAATTCTCTGACCCATAGACAAGTCTATCCTAGATTAAGAATCAATATGCAGATGCGTTATCACCCCTGAGAACTAAGATCGAATGCCTCGTTTCTAGTGAAAAGGATCTCCGGTTTTCTACACTCACCATACAAAGCAGCTTAATGTTGCTGTAAGCTGATATTTGACGCTGGTATTCTATGAGAGCGTGGTCCTTCCGAGATCGAGCCGACTCATTCATTTATTTATTTATTACGATTTATTATTACGCGGATCATAAACTAATTAATTTCTAATAATAATAAATTTATTAAGCACATCTTTTAATTAAAGTTAAAGTTACAGCCTATATGTCCCACAGCTGGGCACAGGCCACAAGTATTGGCGAACTTCACATGTCTTCGAATTTTTTTCTTTTTCTCAGACACGCAGGTTTCCTCACGATGTTTTTTTTAACCGCTGAGCACGTGGTAAATCAGCACTTAAAATTGCAATTAACATTTTCATTGGTGTCGGCGGGGATCGAACCTGGGTTGCTCGCGTACTGTGAAATTAACAGCGACCGCTAACCATCTCAGCTACCACGGCATCTTTTAATTAATTGAAATTAATTTATTACGTAGATCTTAGCGTAACTTAATTTCTAAACATCTTTAACCGAATAAGTAATTGTAATGAGTTGATTTTTGAAAATCCATATTTCAACACGTTTCGAGGTCTATGGAGTCCAATTACACTGTTTTAAAAGGATACCTGTTGCTTCTATACGTTCGTGCGTTAATGAAAGTTTTCACTTCGCATACTAACTAAAGAATAGATGATCAAATCGTTTCCAAAGTAATTTCATTAGATCTGTATTGACTGCTGCCTCGTTAATCTAGTGGTCGTAAGCACGACTGCTGATCATGTGGTTCCAGATTCGAATCTTGGGATTGGCCTTAACCAGTTATTTTGGATTTTTCTATCAAGAAGTTCTCGGTATAAGATCGAGTCAGGAAGTTGGCGGTGTTTCACGGAAGCTTTGGAAAGCACGTATATACGCCATAACTTTCCCAAGTGGTCACCGAATAGGGTGTTGATAAGGAGAGCAGATCGAATCCCACTCTTTATAAATTAATTTTGACTCAATAGGCACCTGTGCGGCCGATGGTGGTTGCGATGCGTGGTCCCAGGCGTGTCACAAATCGCCCCAGATGAGCGCGCGTTTGCCGCGGTCCACCGACGCCAGAAGCCCCGATTGAGGATGCCACGACACTGCCGTCACTGCCGACCTGTGTTGAAAAAAGGGAGCATTATAATTCTTGTTTATAATTAACTATATTGCCAGGCAGAGTTGTTCTGCCTTTTCTATGACCCTTTGTGTTATAAATAATCCTTAAATTTGCAAAAAAAATATTGAGAGTCACTTATCGAGATAAAAACTATCCTATTTCTCAAGTTGGACCAAACTGCACACAGTGTGCAAAATTTCATTGAAATCAGTTTACTTATTTAGGAGTTCACCACGGACAAACAATGTGACATGTAATTTTTATATATAAAGATGTACTCGCATATATGTTACTGTGTAGTAACGGCGTAAGAATATCCACTACCCTAAATCATCTCGTAGATCCACAGGGTTAATAATCAATCAATATATTCAGAATCCACTACCCTACGTCGTTCCGTGGGTGTCATAAGACGCGATAGAGGGAAACTGCAACAGGAGATGACCTTGCAACCTACAACATGCATGAAATAGCAGCATAATGCCGCTGTTAGTGAAGAGAACCGAAGATCTTTTTTACCCGCCTGCGCGACGCAGAGTAATGTGTAAAAAAAATGTGTTTTGAATAGGTTTTTGAAAATTATCTTTAGGTTTCTATAATCATTTTTCATTTTGAATGACCGTTTAAAATCTATACCGATTTAAAGTTTGTGGGCAACCATTCTCACTAAAATTTTCAAAACTTTTAATAAAGCTGTAATAAAGATATATATATAATCGTTTAATAGGTCTTAATAGAAATTATTTTAAGCAGTCGAGATTTTTTAAATCAGTGTTTGACCATTAGACTTGTTGACGGGTAATGAAGCATTCTATCTTATTTCGCAGAGGCCACAATTTTGATTCTTAATCGAGAATAGATTTAGGTGTCCATCTACCATCGGGTGAATTGTATGCTCCTTTGTCACCGTCATTTCTATAAAAAACGCATGGAAAAAGTGATTGTATGGCCTATAATTTATTGTTCCAGATCTATGCAAGTTTGTCCACGTGCAATTTTTTTCTTATGAAATTGAAGTAACAAATGAACTTACAGTGCAACTTATAGAAAGTGCCTCCTACACTATTTGGCGATTGAAAAATTTGGTAAGAGGATCGTATCGTATCGTATCGTATCGTATCGTATCGTGTCGTATCGTATTAGTTGTAGTTATGTATATATAATGTCTCCACGATACTAAAGACATCTTGGTGTAGTCTCCTAACGTATAAAAATAGAAAAAGAAATATTAGTAGTGTTAGGCGAATAGGGAAAGAGTTTTTGCATTACGTCCATATCTTAAAACGGTTAACGTGCCATTATATATAAAGAGAGCGTCATATAAATTACCATTAACGTTTTGAGTACCTTGCCACGTTATAATAAAATAGTATAAGTTTTAAAGCGGTAAAAGTTTACTTTGTAGCGACTCATTATGTAAGGCAACGTATGCCCTGGAGTAGGGTGAATACTGAATATATAGGTACACTAAGATTACTATTGCAACGAAAAATATTGCATCTGACCAGTATTCTGAAATTTTCTTAATTTGTCATGGTTTAACGTAAATGCTTAAGAATTTTATTAAATTATCATTGCCTGAATTAAACAATCCATAGTATGCGCGATTTTTATAGATACTCAGTAGAAAATAAGGGCGCAGTAAAAAAAACAGTTTTTCTATAACATTCTTTTTTACTTAATTTATCTAGAAAACCAAATTGAAGTGCAAAAGACACAAAAATTTACTCAAATTGGACAGTAAAGCGACATCAATTAAAAAATGATAACTGATATTCCTATCATGATGACGATGGGAATTAGGAATACCTATTAATTACAATCAGTATTAGGAGTGCATAAAAGGCATTAGTTTTTTGACTGTGGGTTGGTTGGTTGCTGTCTTCTCATGCTTTATACCCACAGCGTTGTAGAAGACATCAACTATCGCAGAAGAATGCAATCATCGTAGAAGGCAACACCGGTGCCCCACCTCTAACACCCATTAGATTATTTATCTTATAACATTTAAGGTGTACCTAAGATTCCAAGGTGTAGATTTAAAATTAAAGCAAAACATTTTCGTGAATCAATAAGAATGAATGAGCGCTGTAGATTAGATAATTCTATATAGATTGCGCTTATTCCACTCGCACCAAATCGAGAGGCAATAGTTCTGTGCTGTGCTGTTTGCAGACAAATTCGAATTGGCTAATTTGGGCCGCGGGCAGTTTTGAGTTAGTTCTAGAGACTGGGTGTCTAGAACTAACTCAAAACTGCCCGCACCACACTCTTTGACTTCTATAAATGTGAAGCAAGAAATTAAAAGATTGGTATACATATTTTTTTAATATGATAATTTTTATCATATTAAACATCTATAGGCTATTTTTTTAGATGACCCGAACTTTGCTTATCTCAATAACTTGTACTAAGTATTTGCACAGCGAAAGGGTTTGTAACGTTGATATATATTATGTTTTGATGTTTCCGCGTCGCGTTAGAGGTTAGTACATTAGTTACACTCTACTTTACGATAGAAACGACTGAAGCCTACTGGATCCCGATAAGTAGGTATATCGAACTTTCGACATAGATTCCGCACAAGTTTGACATTTTCACTATGGGTTATATCCTTACAAATATGAAAATTTACGTTCAACGTAATTTTAACGTTTAATTGTATACAATTAGTTTAAAACGAACACTGTGTTTCCCAATTTACACAAGGATATTAGAATTTAAATAGCTAAATATATACTTAATTAAATATTACTTATATACTTCAAGGACAAGGAAGAAGGAATTATTTATCCAAAACCCTCTTAGAAATGAGAGGAAGTCAGTGCCCAGCAGTGAGACTCGAATAAACTGCAACTAAGATACTATCCTGTTTTATTTAGTTGATTTCTGTGTATGAATTTTTTTATTCTTTATTGAAAGCCTGTTACTAGAATGTGCCAACTGACTGTATAACTTGGTAGATTTGCCCAATACTCACTGCAAAAAAAATCTATCGATTGCCCTGGGCAGGCCCAATGTAGTAATCAAGTGCCCGGGGACCGCAGGGCCGATAACCTCGCACTAGATAGCCGTCAGAATTTTCGAATTCGATTTTCGAATTACCATTATACGGTCACCCTGGCTCGTTTGTTAATTAGAATTTTTGCGATATGCTTCAAGTGAAATTAAAAATATATTACAAAATAAAAGATTTTAAGAAAACTTATTACTTCTTCGACAAAGTATTTTTATGTTTATAGATTATTATTTATGGTTCTAAACCATCGGTTTCTAGAACTTATTACCTACACATTTTGCTATCAAATATAGGTACTGAACATGAAATTGACAGCCTGTGGTTGTTACGGGTAGAAATTGTTCGAGAAACCTAATCTACTTTTAGAGCTAGTGTTTGCAAATCCAAGAGAATAAGAAGACTTTTACAAACAAAAAAAAAACAGCAATCGCAGGATTAATGTCTCATTGTTTAAGATCTTAATGATGCCAACTCGTTACTCCAATAATGACGACAACAGTTTGTTTCATTGATGACAGTAGCTCGAAACGTAGCATTGTTATTGCGGTAATCAAGAAAAAAATTAATAATTTTTTTGTTACAAATTATACAATATTTTTTTATTAAAATATATGTTTGTTTGAAGCTCATTCAGTAATAATTTAATCGTGTTTAGATTTTTCTGAACGGTCCTTTTGATGTGGGTGGAGACTGTAATTTTTAAACAAGTTTCCAGAAAAATATTTGAAAAAAGAAGTGCATAACTTTTATATTTATACCTGATTCCTGATATTAAAGAAACGTTTCGTTCTCCGTAACGATATGTTTTATTACATAGGTGGTGCATGTAAAACAGTTTATAATTTATATTACAAACTATTCATTCAGCAACTTAGGATGACATTAGAATGAAAAAAACTTTAATCGTTTCATAAATAGTTGAACTAATATTTTGTTTCAAAAAGGGGTTTTCATGCACTTTACCTACTGAAAAACGACTCGTGAAAAAACGAAGCGTTGTTCATTATAGAAACACGGCATTAGTTATAACCAATAATCGATTAATCGATTTTGTTGGAGTTATTATAAAACAAATTTATAATAATTTACTTCGTTTAATGATACAATAAATTAAAACGCTGTTATAATATTGTTATCCGGATCAGTACACAGAAATGGTTTTGATTGCTTTACAGACGTTCATGGATCATTTAATACTAATCGTTTTTAGCAATTGATTGTTTTTATTATCGATAATTTGATATAATTAATTTAAATACATTTACAAACTTTGTTTCACCTTTTACGGAGCGTTTAGGGAGGACGGAGTGTATTATTGAGGCACTTTATACAATTGCACCTTGCAGTACCTACAATACGAACAAGAGCGGTAATTGGCGTGCTATTAAGCTCACTGCAGCATTTGCTTTAGGTTAGAGACCGGGCCTGTGATTGGTAGAGTCGCTAATACATTCCGCAGCCCATATGAACTTAGGACCTCAACTTAACGAGCTGCATATCTCAGCGGGGAAAGAAAGCCATGTGAATAAGAGTAATGACAAAATGGATAGTTTAAGTTCGCATCGCATGCCGTAGTGTGGCTGCAGCGTTACGTTATCGTAACAATATTTCATTTTTTATTCGAGGCAGCTTTGGACTCCGCAATAATTGAGCGACGGGTACGCCGGCTAGAGGTTGCGACAAAATCTAAGTTCATAGGGTCATAAAACCACTCCGACTACATGCTATATTTTCTTACAAAACTGGTGTATTTTGAGGCGGAGCCGCGTGGACCGTTACTTTTCTCGGAACATACGAGGGGACTATGAACGGTATCACGCGCTATGTGGACGTACATTACAAATATTATGTTGGCGCTTAAATCTGTGTCACTGGCACTTAAGAGATACTCATCGTTGCTTTTATTAATGTACGAGCGTTTAGTAAGACCGACAAAAAAAAAAGATACAGAAAGAATCCGACGGTACGCTGTCGCTCGAATATGCGGCGCTCGCGTTAAGACGTTATGAAAGCGGTCAAGTTGTTCGAAATTTCTTTGGAGCATTAATATATCGATTGTATATGTGTATGGCGATTCAAATAGTCCGGTTGATTTCGATAATAAATGATGTTTATGTGCAACTACGATTGTTGGAGACGTCTATAAGCATTTGGTCGTGGTCGCCCATAAACAAGAATTAGCTTCGGATCGGTTGGGTTCGTTTACAAATACCGCTCCCGGTTGTGGATAACGAGCCCCCGGTTAATATCCTATATGGGGTCTAGGAAGCATCGTAAATATGAATTGAGTGGGATCTCGGATCTGTTGTTAAAAGCCCTTACATAAGTCGACTTTCAATAACGGTGGTCTAAATGCGTTTTTTAAATTACTATTAAAATTTTTATTATAGGAATATAATGACTGTTATTAGAATTGGTTAATAATGGCTGGTACAAAATTAATAATACGGTCAAATTTAAAATTTATAGGGCGTCGCGTATAGACAAGACCATCGGACATCGGTGTATGATGCAATAGTTTTAATTTACGACATACGAAAATGCATTTAGTACGTACTACGTATAATCCAATCAGTTTATATTGCTTTCGCGTCCGTTCACAAATACGTAAAGCATAATATATTTAATTTCAGTCACGTCTTGATTCATAACCGCATTACACGCCTACTATGAAGGTTCGGAAACAGGTTACCCAATAAAGCAATTTCAAGAATCTATTCGCGGCGGTCGATAGCCTTTCCGCTACAAAAAGCATGCACCAAGATAACTCTTTAATGATGCTCGAATACGTTCGTACACTCACTTTGTTTCTACGATTTGTGGCATAATATTAAAGGGTATTGCCATAATCTATATACCTGCCACGTTAAAAAGATATAACGGAAATAGATTTTTTTAAAATCGATAATAGTAAATTTCACACTACGCGAGCAAACGAGCGAGTTCAGACCACGCCGACACAAATTATATTGTTAATTGCAATTTTAAGTGCCGATTTACTACGTGCTCGGTGGAGGAAAACATTGTGAGGAACCCTGCATGTCTAAGAAATAAAAAAAAAATTTAAAGTACATGTGAAGTCTTTCAACATACAATGGAGCAGTCCAGCGGACTATGCAGCTGTTCTATGCAGGTCTGTAGCCCAGCAGTGGGACGTATATAGGTCGTAACATTTATTGATATAATAATTGTGATTAAAAAATTACAAAACACTAATGTATAATGTGATGTGTAATATATGAAGTATAGCACATCACTTCGAACTGAACATGTTTTGATTTTATTACAGGTACAATAAATGAAAAGGGATTGCTATTGCTAGTAGTAAACATGATTAATTGTTCAATACGAAAGCTCAAGCGTTTGCCGTTATAGAGTTGGACCATTTTATTTGCGAGCCGTTTTTCGAAAGGTTTATTAGACAATTGCTTCATAAACGTCCGAATGAATCACATCGGGTACGGAAATTGTTAGGTGGAGTTAATTACACCGCACGCGAGATGGTACTTAGCCATAATATAACAGAAATGAGCATAAGAACTCGTTGTTCACTTTATTATGATGCTCGGTAATAGTAGCTTTTTAATAGCAATTAAAGTTGATGTTTGTGTGTTCGAAATTGCATTACGTGTAATGCGATTTCTCGTAGTTCTCACTGATATATCGAATGATAGGAATCGTCGATAAGCTTGTTGGGGTCGCGCAATAAATCAAGATGTATCCAATGACAGGTATAAGTGTGTTGGATAAGCTTGGATTCGCAAATGTTCTTGTTAATTTCCTGGCGGGGTTCACGCTGTGTCGGCCCGTCGTGGCGCAATGCGTAGATAGCGTATATAGGGAAGAGAGCGACGACGGTCATAGCAACATTGCTATTCCATTGCATACATATCCGGAAATGGCCGACGTTGTATCGAACAATATTCGTTAGGTTATTGCTTATAAAAGCGAGTGATCGTGTACCTTTCGAAATCGTTGTACAAATTTTGTTAAAAAATTTCTATTAAAAAGTAAAAGCTGTCTTCAAAGAACTAAAAAGAATAGAATAATTTACACGTAATTTGATAGCCTCCGAAGTACAAAGTGTATCCAAAGCTATTGTGTAGGATCACATGAGTAAAGAAACCGACTCTGTGGTAGGGTACTACACTCATTTTCAAATAGTGTTTAAAATGAATCCGGCTTCCATGATGGCATTTCAATAAAATACGGAATAAAAGTCAACAATCGTGATGATAACTTGAAAAATTTCGAAATAACGCACAGCACATTAGCTTGTTTACTATAGAAGTGATGTCACGAAGGAATCTAATACGGCGGATAGCGTTTTGGAAATTTGTGGCACAGATTAAAAAATCTTAAAATTGAATTATACAATTTATAATGCATAGAAAGAATAGAAATCAACATTTCTCGTTTACTTTTTACAAAACCTATCATAAATAAGTTTTTTTTTTACATGGTGCAAAACCCTATTATGTGAAATTTATTTTTAGTTCTTTGTAGTCGGTTTTCTTTTTTAAAGTGTAACTTTTTGAGCCTTTTGAGTGTTTTATGGAATGTCACAATCTCAGAGTAATAATTATAATTTCGTATAAATAATTACATTAAAAATTTCATTCCTTATTTCTCCACCTAACACCACCCTTGTTGATATTACATATTATAATAAATAGGAATCATTAAAATCGGTTCACAATCGGCGAAGTTATCGTGTAAAATACACATAAACTTACTAAAAAAAAAAAAAAAATACAGGCGAACTGAGTACCTCCTTTTCTCTTGAAATACTTTAAATTAAATAAGGTATGTATACGAATACTAAATTATAACTATCGGCGTTGTCAGAGTTTGGGATGCATGAATCGAAAAATATCACAAAGTAGCTGTAACTTTAATATTATCTATTTCATTCTTCCATCCGCTGAACATAGGCCTCCCCCATATATTGCCTCATAGGGGGGATTTTGCCATAGTTGCCACGCTTGGCAGGTGTTTTATTATTTTGAGTTGTTATCAGGTAAATGCTGCTGTCCATTTCTCTTACAGTTTTAGTTTTAGTAGCCCTTTATGACACCCACGGGACGATGTGAGGTAGTGGATATCCTTACACCGCCACTACACGGTCTATTTAATCATAATTATTTAATTTCTTGAGTCGATTTAAATTCAATGTAATAACTTCATACATATATTTTTAAAAGTTGCTCCCCACACTATTACTTTAGCTTAGGAAATTTTAAGCCCAATGGTTAATTTAAATATAGATATTTTTTAACATTACAATTTTGTTGAAATGACGTTATAAATAATCATTTTAACAACTCAATAGACTAGAAAATTCAGTTTTCTTGATAAAATCAATTTAAGTTTGCCTCAACAAACCAATTTTGACTGTAATAATTGATTGTAATTAAACAGATCGGAATAAATCTCTCTTGTCGTTTAATTTGAGCTTGGATGGGCTCAGTACAAGTGAATTTGTGTCTGACCAAACTGAGATGTTTTTTAAGTTTTTGAATAAGCATTCAAAGACTTAAAACATCTCACACATCCAGGAAATAACTACTTGCAAAATATAAAATACTTCTTCTGTGCTGGATTCGAACCTGCGTCCCGAAGTGCCGCAAGCAAATGCTTAGCCACTGCACACTGTACTAACGAGCCGTTTTTGCTTTCGTCGCGTGTGGCGTGCTCACGGTTTACACGGCATTGTTTTGACAAATGTTCTTTATTATAATCCATTTGCGGAAATGTATTAAATCACTATTTGATTACTGAACGTGAACATCTATTCGTATTTAAAATGTCGTTATATGATGAATATGCAATGAGTGATGAATAAATTTCTCCATATATCAACCTTACCTGCTTGCGGTGTAATCTGCCAACAATTAATTACTTTAGTTAGCTCCACACTAGGATGTTCTCCTGTATCGTGCATATCGGGCAGTAAGCCACTGCGCTACGGTGACATACGGAGATATTCATTAGAATAAATCGAACTGGTTGAAAATAAAATGCTGATCGGTGTTCACTAACCCGTCTAACCAGAAAGATGAAGGGCAGTCTTTTGTGTTGTATGCATGTTATTTGGCGCCTTCTTTAGAAAAGCCTATATTCCGTAGTGTAAAAAGAAAGGCAAATAAAAATGAAGGAATCTCATCGATCAAATTTGGTATCTCCTGCAAGCAAAATGTTTAAAATTTCTAAACAAAAACAAGTTTTCTACATATTATGTGATAGGGCTTACGCGGCCGTCTGAGTAGTAACCATTGCCTATTTAAGCAACAGCGCATCCACTGTAACAGGATAACGTTTCTATCCTCAAGGGTGACGGCTGACGGCTCACTTACCATCTTAGGTTCCAGAGGTTATTTACCATTTGACGAACTGCGAGCATGTTTATCATTCAAGTTATCTTTTTAGAATTTAATCTATACTTATAAATAAAATGATAGAGATTTGCAGTTGTGCGCGCATAAGGGAAAAACTACTGGATAGATTTGAATTAGGTTTTTTAAGTTTTATTTCTTAGATACTTGGCCCTTATCTAAAAAAAAATTATTGCGATATCTTCATTTAATATAAAGTTATTAAAGTTTTAAGAAACAACGATTTTTATAAGCACTAAGTGTGCAGTGATATCAAGCAACGCGGACGAAGTCGCGGGTATCAGCTAGTTTAATTTTTTTTTCAAGGACATAAAAACTTCCTTCTAGTTTAAAAGATAATGAGAATGAACGTTTACAAAACGTAATAAATATTTTACTGCACAATGCGCTTAGTTTTCAAATTACATCCCATTTCATAGGTAACTATCGAAGAAGATAAAACTGGAGTTTATTTCAAAACGGTATATCAGAAAGTAAACGCAAGAAAACCGTATTAACGTTTATTCAATATTGAATTAGACTCGACAGCGCTAAAGCAATAAAGTGACTGAGTGACTTTGCCGTCAAACGTATGAGGACAAGATTACGAGGCAAGAATTTGAAAAGTACACTCGCTTGCTCTTCATTTTGTTAACAAGGTATTACAAATTATATAAAACTGCCATTGATGTTCTCTTTTGTTTACATTGTTTGAAGCAGATTGGCTGTGTTCGGACCCCACAAACATTTATGACTAGGGCCTGTGTCGGGGCCAATCGTGTCGCAGCGGCATACAATACAATGGCCATGCCGTAGCGAGGCAATTCGCAAAATCGCCTGTCACCCTAACAAAAGCCCATTGAAAACAAAGGCATTTATCTATATTCTTTTAAATGGCTTTAAATGGACCTTACTTTAATCGAACTTTGGACAACAAAGAAATGAATTTATGTTTCCATATCACACCCATAATAAAATAAAGCGTTATAGGTATTTTCAAATAGATTAATAGAAACTGTTGCGAGAGCGCTAACGCTTCCTCCAAACAAATAAATATGCAATAGTAGTTACGTGTGGGAAAGAGAAATTTGCAATTGTGAGACAGCTCGAGCCAATGCTGACCTCACGATTTCAATTGTCCATGCGAATTGTTACGAAGAAACTAAACGATGTCGCGAGCCAGGCAATTATAGCTTTAAATTCAAGGTCAGGAATGTTCCGGAAACTTTATTTGATATTGCTAGGGTCAAAATCAGACCGAAGCAATAGTATTGTCCTACAAATGCTTAAAGACTATTGTTGGTTGGGACATTTCGTGATTTCCTAGGAAGTTACCGTTATGGAACATCGTTTAATTCAAACATGGAATTCCAAATTGCAGAAGCATCAAATTTGACACTACTTACTTTGTCACAGCGATACTAATCACAAGGAAACTGAGAACTAACAGGTGTTTGAAAGTTGATTTATAGCTGTTCAAGATTACTGTTTGACAATGCTCGGGACTATGAATTGATTGATGATTCTTTAAGCGAACACTACTCGGTGAAGTAACATAAAAATAGATAACTGTTTTTACATTACTAAATCATTGACTCCATGATGGCATTCAATAGTAATAAAGTAAAAAGTTCTTCAATATTAAGGCGAGGATTTCCTCACTTCTCCGCTGCATACATTAAAAAATATATGCTATTTTTTCTATTATAAGCCAGTGCTTGACTACTGTTCCACCTGATAATAAGTGGTCATGCGGCCGAAGATGGTAAAGCGCACTGACTTAGCTTAACAAAAGCCTATTCACTGTTTATACATACTCGTTTTTTTCATTCATTACAGCCCTTCACAAGTCCGCTGCTGAACATAGGCCTCCCACAAAGAAAGCCACAAAGCACGGTCCCGAGCTACCTGCATCCATTGACTACCTGCATGTCTTACCAGGTCGTCACTCCATACCACGTCTCAGATCCATAAGTCATCACTGGCAACACGCACTGGTGGCCGATGAAGATTCTAATTCAGTAACATGCCGTATAAGCAATTTTAAGTGCTGATTTACTACGTGCTCGGCGGTAAAGGAAAACATCGTGATGAAACTGCATGTCTGAAAAATAAGAAAAAAAATATTTCGAAAACATGTGAAGTTCGCCAACACGCATTGGGGCAGCGCGGCGGACATTTCCTTGCCCTAAAATCGTCTCAGATATGAGAGGAGGCCTGTGCCCAGCAGTGGGACGTATATAGGCTGTAACTTTTGTAATAAGCTATTGTGAAGGTGGTGATTATGAATATAGAGAAGAATAAGATCCTTTAGACTTATTTAATTAAATAAATCCATAAAATACGGACGTATAGCAACCATTAACTGTAAGGCAAGCGCCACATAAATCTCGCGTCCGGCCGACTAGAATTTCATCTTCGACTGGCCGCATCCACATGGTTAATTGTTAGTTATTTATCGGCAGCCTCGTTGGTCTAGTAGACGAAAGCGCGACTGCTGATCATGAGATCACGGGTTCGAATACCGGGTCGGCCAAAACCAGTTTTTGGGTTTTTCTGTCAAGAAATTTTCGTTATTAATTACCGGATTATGAGGTTCCTGCGCAGATGGCTAGTCTCCGTTAACAGGCCGCCGTGACCGAAATTCGGTTTGGAGGACATTATAATTATTTACCGCAGCATCAAGCAACAGTTTAATGCAATACCGAGTATTGCTGAGAGACTTTTAGCATAAAGTAGAATCAAAACAGCGAATGACGGAACATAGAGATTCAATTACCGAAACAGGTCACCAACTCAATTTGTTCTGTGAATTACAGTGATCCTTGTCTCACAACTTGTGCGTATAGTGTTAGGAGCATAGTAACGCGTAATTTATTCACTTGACCAGGTGTCATTTAGTTTAAATTGTGGGGAGAGAAGATTATGTCAAAAGTTTAAATTGTGGGGAGAGGAAGATTATGTCAAAAGTTTAAGTTGTGGGGAGAGGAAGATTATGTCAAAAGTTTTCTTTAAATGATAACTGTTGCCTGAATGCGGTATTTCCTATGCGGTTGTCTGCCGCCTGACGGCCATTTTTAAAATGCTGAATGCAAGATACAGCAATATACAATTATATATAGATAACATATGAAATTGGCGTTTTGTACGGGAGGAATATAAAGTCAATTTTTTTTGTAAAATATATTTAATTAATCAAAGTATGCACCGTGTTATCTATGCACTTTTGCCATCTCATAGGTAGTTCATTGATCCTTTACTAAAAAACCATGGGGCGAGAATCAATAAACTCTTTGAAGGCGGTTTGGACTGCCGCATCGGAGTTGAATTTTTTCCTTGTGAAGTTGTCCGAATTCCGAAAAAATGGTAATCTGTTGGAGCAAGGTCCGGGGAGTACGGTGGATGTCGCAGACATTCCAATTGTAGCTCATCTAACTTAGTGGTTGTTTGTTGTGCAGTGTGTGGTCTTGCGTTGTCGTGAAGCAGCAGTGGCTTAGAGCGATTGACCAATCTCGGTTGTTTAGCAGCTAGTTCTTCCTTCATGGTTTGCAGTTGCTGACAATAGATATCTGCCGTAATCGTTTGGCCAGATTTTAGAAAGCTGTAGTGAATGACACTGGCACAAGTAACTTTGTCTGAGTCAATTTTCGTTTAGGGCAGGATTTAGCTGGGTCTCCAGGGTTCAGCCATTGCGACGAGCGCTTCCATTATCGTACAGTATCCACTTTTATCAAAAGTAATGATTCGATTTAAAATCCTTCATTATTGTGTCGGTTGAGCAAAGTAACATAGCAGTCGACGCGTGTTTGCAAGTTCGATTCACCAATTCATGAGGTATCATCGTTCAAGTTTTTTACTTTTCCGATTTGCTTCAAGTGGATTAAAACAGTTTTATCACTTACCTCGAAGCCTGCAGCTATCCCTGAAGTGCTTTGTGATGGATCCGCTTCCACAATAGCCTTTAATTCTTCATTTTCCACTTTGGTCTCCGGCCGTCCACGGGTTGGTTCTGAAGGTAGAAATTTCCAGAACGAAATCGTTGAAACTAAAACGTACCGTGCTTTCTTTTGCGATACCAGCGCCGTACACATCATTAATCCTTCGAGCTGTTTCTGCAGCACTGGTGCCACGGTAGAACTCTTACTCGTAAATATACCGATATTTCATGTTTTCAATTGTGCGGTAATACGCGACGCCAAAGAAAAAATAATGAGGAAAAACAAATGAGTGACTGTTTTCAAAACTCAAATGTACCAGCTAAATGAATTTATAAATTTGAATTTGGAAATCTTAACCAAAGAGGAGATATTTCAAATCAAAGTGGTCAGTACGACAAAACACTAATTTCATATGTAAGGACCTAATATAACAATAATACATACTAATAATACATAATAAATATAACAGTAATAACAGAAAAAATACAATTAAAAGCTGCAGTTGCCAACCCGCTTGCCAAGCGTGGCAACTATGGCAAACATCCCACCCATGCGCAACAGATGTACAAATGCATGCGGCGGGACTTACGCAAATTCAATACAGCTCGTATTGAAGAAGTGATCGAGCGGAACCAGAGCTCTAGTCTTTATGGAAAACTTGGTACTTGATGTCCTTCAGAAGCTCTTTAATTCCGTTCTCCATGCTGGCACTACTCCGGAGGCGTGGAGCAGAATACGGTATTAACATCATGGCGAGTACATCACTAACCTTCGATTTGCCGACGACCTACGACGATAGTCCTTATGGCAGAATCGCTGGAGGACCTAAGCACTATGCTCAATGACCTCAAAAGTGCCTCCATACAGGCCGGCTATATAGCTCGAAGAACTGACAACCGATGGGGAACAAAGGTTCTAGAATGGCAGCCTCGTACCGGTAGGCGAAGTGTAAGGCGGCTCTCCACTAGATAGAGTGACGACCTGGTAAGACATGCAGGAAGTCGATGGATGCTCAGGACTGTACTTTGTTGCATTCCTTGGAGGAGGCCTATGTTCAGCAGTGGACTTGTGAAGGGCTGTAATGATTATGATGATGATGAAGTCAAGATATACAGAAACAAAATTCCAAGTGCAAGGCTGTCGGCTGTGCGTTTACCAATCCGCCTGTCCAATGTAGTATAAAGTAAAGTAAAGTTAGAGCCTATATAGGTCATAATGCTGAGCGCGGGCCTCTACTCATTTCTGAGCGGTATTATATATGCAGAAATTAGTCCGTCGCACTCTCCATAACGTGTTGGGGATCACATCATATGCTCGAATTATTTTATTCCTCAGATGTGAATATTTTCTTCACCACTGAGCACATAGTAAATTAGCATTTAAAATTGCAATTAAAATTTTTATTAGTACCGTGTATAGTGGTTGAACTTACATTGCTAGCAGACTATGAAATCAACGGCGAGCACTTAGCCTCTGACTGCCCATAGCTTATAAATGTAGTGAGTACGGGCAAATTTCTTAAGACATTTTTTTGAGCTGGCACATTCCAAGAGTGGACAGTAGAATTAAAAAGGCTAGTGATGTTATAAGTTGTTGATATTTGAGTATGGACATGTTGTAATTTTCGCTATCTCCTGATGATGCATCCGGGCATTCCTTTAACCTAGGATAGGTTCGGATCAGACGAGTGGTGTATCGGTATTTAAGCGCACAATATGATGAACAAATTGTCCTGCACAGTTGATAGCTCCAGCAATATTCAGAAATTGCCGCCTTTGTTACCAATATATTAGACCATAAACATTGAGAATGGGTACTTACGAGTGGTCTTTTAGTATCGCCTCGAGTCGTCCTGTATGCGTGTTCCAAACGTATACTGATCCATCAGCGGCGCCAACAGCGAGCAGCCGCCCGGCCGGACCGAAAGCCGCTCTCGACCAGTCACAGCCCACTTTGAACGACTCGTGGCTGTAATGAGCAACCTAATTAAACCGATGTTTACACTTAAAAAGAATTAAGATATTATTCTTATCAATTTTGGTAATCCCAAAAAATGCAGATTAGTAAATTTGTTAAAGCATGGTAAATGGTGTAGTGTAGCTGTTGACTGTAGAGTTCGGTGTTTTCTAATTACAATACTCAAAACTGCAATTTGTAAAATAAATATTGTAATGATAACATTAACATCAATGTAACCTTTTATAATAAATTTAAAATTTTACGTGGTAGAGCCATGCTGCAGTTATACTAGTAGTATAGTTGTAGCACGAATGGGTCGGCTCGACCGGGGAAGGACCACGCTCTCACAGAATAAACAACGCTGTTGTGTTTCGTATGGTGAGTGTGGAGAACCGGAGACCCGTTTTACTGGAAACGAGGCATTCCATCTTAGTCCTCACGGGTGACAACGCGTCTGCATTTTGATTCGTAATCGAGGATAGATGTAGATGTCTATGGGCGACAGAAACCACTTACCATCAGGTGGGCTGTGTGCTCGTTTGTCACCCTTATCCTATAAAAAAATACAATACCACGATCGGCAACGGGGAGCAGCGACATGGTGGAAGACGCCTGGAATCGCGATCGCTAAGCTGTATGTGTGACTAATCCCCGTAAGGTCCATTCCATTCCACTCATCCGAAATAAGGTGCATTTCGCACATATAGTTTTAATTTATAAAAACCACTTTTAATACATTTTTAACGCATGGATACATAATAGTTTTAACCAATGAACAGCTTTATCGTTTTTCACAACGGATACTAGAGGAAAGGATTATTTTGAAATAAGCCAGTTAAAAATTTATGTAGATTTGAAACACCGCTATAAAATAATGGTAGACGTATAATCAATTATGTTTATTACTGCTGAGTGACTATGAATAAATTAAAATATCTAAATTTATTTTCTTTGATTTAATTAAGGAAAGGTGTTGAAATGTTATTACCTATTAGAATTGATTGAATTTATGGATTTTATTAAAATTTTAGCACAAGATGTAAAAATACCTGAACGATCGAACAATTGTATTCATCCGCAAGTCTATTAATTGTATTGTGTCGTCTCTCACACACGCCAGTAAATAATTGCTATCTGAAACAAAAGAAAAAACAAATATAATAGTACTTAATTAATAAATGAGTTTATAAAGTTAAGCCTAGGATAAAAATTATCAGTCATTTAAAGGTGCACATACATACATTGATGGTATATTATAACAGTGAATTTAGTGAATGTATTTAAAATATATATTTATTTATTATATGTTTAGTGTATGTGTGTAGATTTTATAATATATAAGTGTGTTGTATTTCTGGTAATATGTATATATAATATTAGTATATTTTTAATTTTATCAATACGTTTAATATTAATAGTTTTTTCTTGTCTTTTACTATAATGTTCGTTTTATTTTTGGCACCTATCACATTATTTTCCTCACGTCCCGGGTTGACTTGGCATTAAGTCCGCCCTTAGTAATCATTCTTATGGTGTACTATAAAGAATAAATAAATTTATGTGCCAAAATAATAATGTTAATCGATCTGATAACGGGTATGAGGGAGAACTTATTATGAACTATATCATCACCTTACCGAAAAAAACAATCAAAAAACTCACTTTACTTACTGTTGATAGTGTAAACATGGAATTAACTACGAGTTTACAAATTAATTATGCAATTTTTTTTGATCACTATTTTTATAGGTTACTTTTGTCTTTCAACGCAATTATGTTATTTATGCACCTATTCTATAAGCTATTTAGCCTATATTATAATCGTTCATTGTCAAACATTTTTTAACTTTTGTTAAGTTATGCGATAACGAACAAACGAAACATTATTATAATAATAACGTTTTGAAATAGATCCGTTATTTTATTAATGTATAAGCATTTAGGACTTGTCGCCTACTTAAAACCGAAGCCTGACAGGCACGTCATAAAATAAATTTATGCGTTGAATAACGGACACTTAAAATTATTTACGATTAAGATGGAAGAAAGATTGCAAAATTATACGGATTCGATTCTGGTGATTTGTCTTGCAGGTAACGTACCCGGCCCGTATTATTATTACATTATCTAGCTTTGCTATGCTCGCAGAAAGATTTAACCTCTGACGATATAAGGTAAAATGCTGTTGCCATTACCATGTTCGTAGAATATAATGGTGTTTTATTAAATTAAGTGGGTATTGAGTACACGGAGGCATCATGGTCTCATTAGAGGTCGGCCATTCGAACAGTATTCGTGATGAGGTTAAACAATAATCCGCAGATATGTTCCCACCATTATTCGTTTAAAACCACTTTGAACATGTCAGCAATAAGCGATTAGAAAAGTTAGTATTTCACGCTCAGCGCCGCGATGGCGATCTGGCCCATTACTTTAAAGAATCCTCGTAATAGATAGTATTGATGGATTCGGATCGAGCGTGACGTCTAACTGTGATTCAGCTCCCTATTCATTTGTCCATCGCACCGGCCGTAGTCGGTGGCGACGAAATCGACGTGATTTAATCAGTTTTCTGATGTAGTGACGTCCCGATACTCCGATTGATTGAAGGTATCAATCTCACCGTTTCGTGCGCCGGACGGACCGTTACTGACAAAAAAGGGATTGATCGAGACACGCGTAACGGAAATGGGCATCGTACACCCGTCACGTTGTTGTACTGACACGAATACCGATACTAATAGATATGCTATGCATTCAATTATCTATGAATATTAGTTTTAAAATTACAGAAATTAACGAGTTCGTAATCTGTTTGGAAAAAAATTAACTGCCAGAAAGCACAGTGTTGAAAGAAAATAAAGTATAAAAATACTGAAGACTGTCGTAATATTAACAACAGGATTTCGTAAAATTCATAACGTTTTTCAGGCTACATACATAGATCTTTGAAGAGAATAGAACGTAGCTTACAAACCGACCAGCATATCAAAATATTAGGTTTGTTCTTAAGTAGCTTACGAGTTCGCATTACTTACTTAAGTCATTTACAACGACCACCTCATGTCATCCTGTGGGTGCCGGAAGAGGCGACAGACGGTAGTTGGAACAGGAGATGGGAGCAGCATCTCCCTCATAAAAAATCTAAATTAAAATATTTCTAATATCCTCCCTACGACACAATCGACGGAGGACGCCTATGCTCAGCAAACTTTTGACGGGCTGTAATGAATGAATGAAATGTGAGGTAATTACATTCCTTACCTCTGCTTAGATCGAGTGAAGTGACCTTGCCTTGCAGCATGATATGGTTGGCCGACATTTCAGTGCGTATGTCCCAAAATCTGATCCGTTTATCGAAGTGCCCAGAAATTATGGTGGAGCCAGCGCCGTCTGACGTCACGAGGTCGTTGCATGACGAACCAGCAAACTTTGTTTCTGTACCTATGGGAGATTTTAAATTATATTTTTAATGAAATAAAGAGCCTTTACATATTTTGGATTATAGACAAGAAATTGATAAAAAAACTATTATATCGCCCAGTTAAAGAATATGAGTTTAGGTGTGTTCGAAATTTGTAAAATATATTTTTGAGAAGTAGAAATAATTATAATAGATTATTGTACGTCAAAGTACTAAATTCCAATAACACAAATAAAACTACTTCCATAAAGATATATATCATTTTATGTTATATTAAGTGTTTTATAAAAGGTATAGAAAAGCAGATCTTTTATGGATACTATTTTAAGTGCTGGTTTTATTTCTTTTAACGGACCCTATTCTCGAGAAGTAATTATAGGCTAGTAACCATGAGATTGCATGTTATACTTCCTTACGTTTATAATAAAACAATATTTTTTATAATACAAAAGTGATAAACGAACTTATAGTCTACCTGATAATAAATTAATACTGCAGTTCATGGTCACCTGCAACCATTGTTTATACGTGGTAGAGGCACGCTGCAGCTATATTAGTAGTATAATTGTAGCGCAAATGGGTCGGCTCGACCGGGGAAGGACCTCGTTCTCACAGAATACCAGCGTAAAATAGCAGCTTAACGCTGTTGTGTTTCGTATGGTAAGTAAAGAAAGAACCGGAGACCCTTTTTACTGGAAACGATGCATTCCGTCTTAGTTCTCACGGGTGACAATGCATCTGCATTATGATTCTCTATGGGCCACAGCCTCCATTTACCATCAGGTGGACTGTGTGTTCGTTTGTCACAATTATC